>JAHLJT010004567.1:196610436-198017520 GCA_031308135.1 Acheta domesticus | reverse complement strand
GTACCTTTTATTTATTTATTTATTTAGTCAAAAAACAGTAAAACTGTATATGACGTGTGGGGAAAGAAATTTATCTGCGCACATTTTCTTGAGGGCCAGAATTTTATTAAAAAAAACGAAAACGAAAAAATTAATTTAGAAAATAATTATTTTAGAAAAATAAAGATATTTGAAAAATGTTTTTCTCCCGAGTTATAGAAAATCAATTTCAACTGTAAATGAACTACAAGCAAAAGGAGTGCTCAACAAAACGTGCGCACAGTGAAGCTACATTTACGTCCAGAAGCAAAACAAGGGGCCATCTCAGCATTTGCTCTATGGATCAGGGAAACTGGACAAAAACCTGATCGAGATGGGGGTCATTGACCCGGAAGCTGAAGTACATTACTTGTTACAGGCGTATTAATATTTTTTTAAATGTATACAATGCAAACATAAACTAATTCATTATATATCTTTGTTTTGTTACATTATTTTTCTTTTTCACGATCAGTATAGTCTCTAATTGTACAGAAACAGTTTTGCAGCAGAAAAGATTTTACTTTTAACTTAAATTTGTATACCGACTTTAATTGTTTTATGTCATCTGGCAATGCGTTGTAAAGTAACGTACATGTATTGTATGTTGATTTCTTGTACTGAGCTGTTGATACTGACACTTGATGCACGTGATTTCTACGGCGTGTGTTGTAATTATAAATATCAATATTGCATGAAAATATGTTCCCTCCGTTAAGTAGGTCATTTTTGACAAATATTACAGATTCGTAAATAAATAGACAAGGCAATGGTAGGATTCCCAGCTCAATGAAAAGAGGCTTGCAGGAATCACGTGGAAGGCATTTTTTCATTATTCGAATAATTTTCTTTTGCAATCTGAAGGTCTGAATACTACAGGATGAGCTTCCCAGAATATTATGCCATATCTCAGGCGGGAATGCACATTTGCAAAATAAACGCAACGAGCTGCATGAAGGCTGACAGAATTTGAAAGAATTCTGAATGCATAGCATAATGAACTTAATTTAGTGTTTAATTCTGTTATATGTACATTCCATTTGAGGTTTGATTGAATTGAAAGACCTAAAAATTTTTGTTGCCTCAACATCAGCTAATTGCATATTGTTCATTTTCAATGGAACATGCGATTTCCGATTTGAGATGCAAAAATACATTGAAACAGTTTTTCTTTCGTTAACAATTAATTTGTTATTATTAAACCAATTTGAAACTTCTGAAATTGTACTATTTACTGCTTCTTTTTTGCAAAGAACATTCGTGTCATCAGCAAACAGAACCGTTCTTCCATTTTTAATAGACGAGGGCATATCGTTTACATATAACAGAAAGAGAATAGGACCTAACATCGAACCTTGCGGGACCCCATGCACAATTGGCAAAGAATTGGAAATATAAGTATGTAATGTCCTTTCCTGCCAGTATGGTATTTCTACTCTTTGAGTCCGATGTTTAAGGTAAGAAGTTATCCAATCTAGGACAATACCACGGATTCCATACGAAGGTAGTTTTGAGAGCAAGATCTTATGGTCAATAACGTCAAAAGCTTTCGAGAGATCTAAGAATATTCCAATGGCTATTTCATTTTGGTCTATTGATGAAGCAACATCTTTGAGAAAAGAAAAAATGGCAGTTTCCGTAGATTTTGATTTTCTAAAACCGTGTTGTGAGTCTGAAAACGCTCTGTTTTTCCTGAGAAATGTTTCCATTCGTAAGTAGAAAAGCCTTTCTAATGTATTTTTGAGAAAACTGACAAAGAGAAATTGGCCGGTAATTTGAATATCATTTTTGTTCCCTTTTTTAAAAAGTGGCTTAATTTTTGCTGTTTTGAAAATATCTGGAAATATTCCTGTACATAAAGAAGCATTGAAAATGTGAGTTAACGGATGTATAAAGGCATGTGCACAAGTTTTTAATAAACAATCCGGAAATTCATCTAAACCAGATGAATATTTATTTTTTAGTTTACTGACTATTCTGAGGATTTCGTTGGGAGAAGTTTCGGGAATAAACATCGTATCTGAAATTTTTTGGGAAGTGTAAAATGTTGAATTTTGTGATTTTAGTCCCTTCGTGAGATCAGACGCAATTCTGGAAAAGTGTTTGTTGAAGAGATTGGCAACTTTTTCCGGATTACTCGTTTCTCTTTCATTATCCTTTAAAATAACATTCTCTACAAGGTATCGAGATGATGTGGTTGTATTTTTTACGATATCCCACATTGCTTTAGTTTTGTTACTAGCGCTCAAAATGTCCCGACTATTTTTCATTATTTTTGCCTGAACTATTACTTTTCTTAAATTTTTTTATATTCTCGGAAGTATATGTGGAAACCGGGTGATACGTTATGATGTTTAGAAATAAAGTTAAGCGTACGTTTGTTTTTACACGATGTTCTAATTCCTTGTGTGATCCAAGTATTACTTTTGCTTGAAATATTTAATTTTCTCTTTTTAAGAGGAAAGCACGCGTTAAAATGAATTGAAAGCTTGGAGAAAAATAAATTATATTTTTCATTTGTGTCAACAGCGTTATAAACTTCGTCCCATGATTCCTTCATCAAGTAGTCCGTAAATAATTTTATATTAACTTTAGTGAATGCTCTGCACATGCGTGTATTATTCATTGTGTCAGTGTTTATGTTCTTAGTAATTGTAAGAATTTGTGCATCGTGGTCACTGTATCCTAGATTATTCGTTATTATTTCATATGTAGTTGTGGTTTTGTTAATTATAATTTGATCTAATGCTTTTTGTGATTTAAGCGTATTCCGTGTAGAAACATTCACTGTAATGTCTAAGTTAAAAGAATGAAGTAAATTGAGAAACTGCTCTTTTTCGTGGGATTCGCTCAGAAAATCAATATTGAAATCTCCACATACAACAATGGATTTAAAAGAGAGTTTACTAATTTTGTTCAGAATTATCTCTAGATTTTCCAAGAAAATGAAATAATCTGAAGCTCGCTTTGTTGGAGGTCTGTAAATGCAAAGTAAGATAATTTTGAGCGTAGTAAGATGTACTACTGTTGTTTCAAAAACTTTTTCAACTGCATATAAATTGAATTCTGACAAGAAGGTAGAGTCAATATAATTTTGTCTTAAGAGACTCATTCCTTAAGACACTCCTTTCTCTTAAGAGACTCATTTTGTCCATTTGTTCCATTATATCAATTTGTCTCATTTATCAAGTTGCCTCATTTGTCTCTTTGTACCAATTTTGCCAATTGTCTTTTCTCCCACATTGTCCCATTTGTCCCTCGTGGCTCAATGTCCCCATTGTTTCATTTGTCCATTTACACCCATGTTCCATTTTCCCCATTGTCCCATTGTTCTCATTGACCGCTTTGTACCCCTTGCCTTATTTGCCCGTTTCGCCCCTTTGTCCCATTTGGTTCCCATTGACTCATTTTGCCTTGAATTCGATAAACTAGCAATAAAAAAAAACACTTTGTAACACGTCCTCGATTAGTCTTTATGTACTTGTTACATAAATAGCTATTTACAAATTGATATTTTTTTTTCTTTTTGCAAAGAAGGCGCGAAGCGAGGTGAAGGGGATCAGGAGAAGAATCCGAAGAGAAGTAGAGTTGTAAATTAAATTTTTATTTTACATTATATACAAATCGAATTTTCCCTCTTTCAGCTAATTTTAGTATATATCAATATTATTTTTTGTCTTATTAAATAACTATTTATCCCATTTATACCATAACTAACGAATCTACGAAGCCACAAATATGGTACATCGAAATCAAATAAATGCCTTAATAAGTTACGAAACACACGGCATTCTTTTCGGCGGATGAATACTTCCTAAACTGCCACGCAACGCTTCCGTGAACACACGAAACGCGCCCGAGCTGGTATATAAAGCACCCCACAGAACGTCCGAGCATCACTCTCGCCTCCGCCGCCCACGCAGTCGCTTCTACGCTCGCAGCCCGTTCTCCATCACCATGCACGCCGTCTCCCTCACCGCCCTCGCCGTGCTGGCCCTCGCCGCCGCAGCCCTCGCCATCCACGAGGACTACGCCCACCACGTCCCCAACTACAAGTTCGACTACTCCGTCCACGACGCACACCACGGTGATGTCAAGAGCCAGCACGAGACCCGCCACGGCGACCAAGTGAAGGGCGCCTACAGCCTGGTGGAGCCCGACGGCCACGTCCGCAAGGTGCAGTACACCGCTGACAAGCACAACGGCTTCCAGGCCATCGTGTCTCGCGAGGGCAAGACCAGCCTGCACGGCTACGGCCAGCAGGACGAGCAGGGTCTTGGCGCTGGCAACGGTGCCGGCTGGGGTGCTGGTGCTGGCGTTGGTGCCGGCGTTGGTGGCGGATGGGAAGGCGGCGTCGGTGCCGGTTACGGTGCCGGCATCGCGTCTGGCGCGTACGGTGGCAACGCCGCCTACGGCTGGCACATCCCCCACGCCAAGGCCAGCGTGTCCCTGGGCCACTACTAAGCGTCGTGCTCCGAGAGGAGTCGGCGAGCGCGCGGCGGCCCCCGCGGGCCCCGCGGCCGAGTCGGCGCCGAGCCACGCCGCCGCAGCCGGCCCCGCCGCCCCGCCCCCTGGTGCCCGCTGGTGGCCCTTGGTGTGGGCGTGGGCGGGGGCGGGGGCGGTGGGGCCGGGGCGAGGCGAGAGTGGTCGCTCCGCGCCGCGAGATGTCCGCCGGTGTGCGGAGGTGCGCGGCGCGGCCCCTCTGCGACTGGGGCGAGAGCGCGCGTGGCTGCTGCCGAAGTCGACCGCGGGTCTGTGAGGGTCGCAGCGGGCTGCTCTTCGGGCCTTTGTACTTCAGTTATATGATGGTCTGCTAATCTGTTCCCTGTGTGAATAAATAAACGTATTTCTTCTCTAGCTTTGTTTTATTATTCTCTGTAATGTTGTTGTGTATTAGTATTAAGGCCATACTTTTAGACCTTCTTTCTAATTTTTTGCCTTAGCGAGTAAAGTAGCATCTCCTCGTGTATTTCGAGGTAGTATACTAGTATACATACTAACAAGTAGGCGTCCTTATTCCTCAGTAAACAGCAGTCTCAGCTATGTACTCTTGTTGCTGATAATGGTTTTTATTATTTAAAGAGTCGTACACAAATGATTAGTTCTTTACAAGACTGTTTTGATGTGATTAATATTGATGGGACTTAGCGGTAGGCGTAATAAGTGCGAGGCCACTTCCAATTTCAATTTGCGTATTATGTGGCTTATACATGGCTAACTTATTCTGGTACTTGTCTACAAACTTAATATCCTCAAATATTTTCATTTAAAAAGGTTAATCATTCTGAATCGCCACTTTAGGAAGGAAATTGGAAAATATACCAGACAATATCGACGATATTCGACATTTGTAAGTGGCTAATAATTACCGTTTTCACAAATGTTTAATTAATTGCGTGGAAAAGAAAAACTCGTATTGGAACCGTCACACAATATATATAAGACACCATTAAAGTTACATCTGAGTAATCGTCGTTGTCACCAAGCAAATTTGTTTACTCAACAGCAAAATCTACAATTTGAGTCACATGACTTTAGCACTTCCTCTCTTTTGAACGGTTGACGTTATTGCAATGCAGTTTTCACAGAAGTGCATGAGGGAGTGGGGCTAATTCAAACATGTATTCATTTCTACTTTATCACTTGTATTTTACGAGATATTTGAGGTAACTTTGTTTTTTTGTCAAAGGAACTATACACATTTTTAGTCTATCATGACGAGCGTAAGAAGAGGAATCCAATGATATACATATTGTTATACGTTAGATAAATGTTTTTTGAGTAATTTTGATTTTTGGCCATTCATACTTAACGGACATTTTAAATGTATCAGTCCACCTCCCTAACTGCCCTCCGTACTACCGCCCTCTCGGGGTTGAACAATAGTCGTAAAACATCAAAATTTCTCCAAAAAATGCTTATCAACGTATAATCATATGTGTATCATTGTTTTCGAGTTTTTAGGCTCGTCATGAAAATAATATGTATAGTTCTGTTTGAAAAAAAATGCTACTTCAATATCTCGTAAAATATACGTGATAAAATGGAAATGAATATATGTACAAACTACCCCAATCCTTTATGCATTTCAGTGAAAACTTCATTGCGATATCTTCAACCGTTCAAAAATTGCAGGAGGTGTTATAGTTACGTGACTCATTCCGCACGCAATAACAAAAAAATTCACGAGACGAATAGTGAAAAACACCTTTTATTATCTACATTTAGTACAAATTACATCAGCTCACATCCTTTGCATTTAATAAAAGGTCATCCATTTCAGAATCGACAATGGGACGACCTACTTAAAAAGAATATTTGTCTTCGTATTTCAATTATTTCACTACAAGAATCTTACACCCTTCAAAATTCCAAGCTTCTTTGCCGGAATCATATCCACATCCACTCTGTGGTATAAAAGACCTGACAACCCACCCAAGGAAATACAGTTATACCTTCATTCGTGAGGGACGAGTTTGCATGAATGTCAGATATCGATGTGATTAACCTCTTTTGAACCGAAGGGTAAAATGGGAGAAAGATGGTGCAGAGACAACGCTGCACTGTCTGTGGCAATTATATAGAATATTCTTCCACTTAAAAATAACCGGGAAAGCACAGAAACTATTCATCCATCGCAGGAGTCCATCTATGAACCGTATTCAGATATGGACCAAAAATCATTTATTTTTAACCCTGAAATACCGAGCATCCGTCTGCGATCTGCAATTTTTCAGGTCCCATCATTCCAAAACGTTCAGTTACCGTAACGCTTATGATTACATATACCAATTATACCTGTTGAGGTAGCTGAGGGCATCAACTGTTATCATTGCAGAGCCTCTAACCAGGAGACTGATCAACTGATCAGGATACCAACTGAACATTGTAATGTATATCTTGTTCTTATTATTGATAAATATGGTCATTTAAGTTTTATAATATTTGTATAATGTTGTAGTGAACCTGTTTAATGTGTGTTCGTACCCAATATTCAATTTGTGAAGTGAGATAAGCTAACATCCAAATAATGCATCCTATACCACCGTGTGTGCTCGAATAGCTTTACTAGTGCGTGTATCGCAGGGTTAAACACTTTGACCGTATTCAATTAACGTGTCCATCTGGGTTTTCGATTAGAAAAGAGTTTTTTCTACTCAAGGAAATTTAATGGATTTTTTTCTGTAAATGTAAGGGAAAGATGTCAGATGTGTTATCACTACTCATAGTAACTGATTTTATAGTTAAAACTCCATTTTTGTATTAAAAAGTAAAATAAATAGACTGAATGCTTATCTGTCATTTGCCATCATATAGTATTCAAGGAGAACTTCTTTGTGAAGTTGGAATGTAGGGTTCGTGTCCATTTTGTTTTGCAAATTACAATCGATCAAAAGCAGTCTATATTATTAGCATTTCTATATTATTGTTGAACGAAGATAGCTTTATGAGTCACAATATTGAATGTTATTAAATGCAAAGATTGGTGAGTGTACATTTGCGTTGTATTCTGCAACCGTTTGACATAGGCGTCCCTTTTGCAAAAAAAATCCAGTTTTTGTAATTATTTAAAGCATAAAGTTTTTCACTTAAGATGAATAGCAGAATTCTCTGTTCCGGTGCTCTACATCAAACATCAACATATTTAGGGGCATTTTAAAAAATCAATTTCATTTTTAGAAACGTGTTTAACTTGTATTATGTTTACAGTGAACAGCTGTATATCGTAGTTGTGAAGTAAATTGATCCAGACTTTGGAAACATGTCATTTTGTTAGTCCTGGAGAATAAACATTGAACGACATGAACGACATTATATATTAAATAAATAATAAATAAATAATGAACGACTGGAGATAATACACTGAAGAGCAAAAACCTGGCACAAGTGACTAACATCGTGTACACCCCCCCCCGTGAGCACGCAGCAGAGCCGCAACACGACGTGACATGGAGTCGATTGTCTGAATTAGTGCTGGAGGTAATTGACACCATGAATCCTGCAGGGCTGTCCATAAACTCGTAAGAGTACGAGGGGGTGGAGATCTCTTTTGAACGACACGATGCAAGGAATCCGAGATGTGCTCAATAATGTTCATGTCTGGGGATTTGGTGGCCAGTGGAAGTGTATAAATTCAGGAGAGTGATTCTGCAGCCGCTCTGCAGCAATTCTGAACGTGGGAGCACACTACGTTCAAACTCACTTAAATCATGATAATCTGCCATTGTAGTTGCAGTAACCGATCTAACAACTGTGCATTGTCCTGCTGGAATTGCCCACATCAGTCGGGATGCACAATAGATATTAATGGGTACAGGTGATCAGACAAGATACTTACGTAGGTGTCACCTATCAGAGTTGTATCTAGATGTATCAGGAGTCCCATATCACTCCAACTGCACTCGCTCCATACCCTCACAGAGTATCCACCAGCTTGACAGGCCCCTGTGGACAAGCCCAGGGGACTGTCATTCATTTCATTCATGAGGTTGCCGCCACACTAGTACGAGTCCATCCGCTCGAAACAATGTGAAACGAGATTCGTCAGATCAGGCAACGTGATTCCAATCATCAACAGACCAATGTCGAGGCCGTTACCCGGGTCCAAGACAGGCCGTCACCGCCTTCAGTTCCGAAATCCAATTTCGATAATGTCTCGTAGAATGATTCGCATACTGACACTTTTTGACGGCCCAGCACTGAAATCTGTAGCAATTTGCGGCAGTGTTGCACTTCTGCCTCATGTAATGATTCTCCTCAGTCGTCTTCGGTCCCATTCTTTCACGATGTTTTTGCGGCCGCAGCTATATCGGAGGTTTTATGTTTTACCGGATTTTCAACATTCACGGTACACTCGTGAAATGATCGTATGGCAAAATCCAAATTTCATCGCGACCTCGGAGATGATATGTCCCATCTCTCTTGCGCCGATATAACATCACGCTCAAACTCACATCGTGATAACCTGCCATTGTAGCAGCAGCAACTGATCTAACAACTACGCTAGACTCTGGTTGTCTTATGTAGTAGTTGGCGACCGGAGCACCGTATTCTGATTGATTCTAAATCTCTGTATTTCAATACGCATCTCTGTACCAGTTTTTTTGGCTCTTCACTGTATTTAGAGGTGTTCGATTTTCCTTACGAAGCATATCTTGTGCTATCCCATTGTAACATATTTACATTTCTACCTTCCGTGCAAAGTAATCGAAGGACTTACGCCAGTTATTAGTAACGGATTAATTACTCTATTTGTATTTTTTAATTCATAATCTAAAAGTTTTTTTTATTTCCCAAAAGTGTACTGTTTTATTTCTTCGTAGCGAAGTGAGTATATAACTTATTGGACATTCAAACCCTACACATTGTGAGACTAAAAATATATTATGAACCGTTTTTGTATGTGTAGAGCGGCTAAATTAGCGAAGTATTTGAACTTGTCCATAAATTTTGTTTTTGTATCATTCTTAAATTCATGTCCCGTTCGTTAGTGTGCGTCCTTATCATGTAAGTTTATTGTAGTCATTGCACGACCAAACAAACTTCAGCGATTTTCTTCAGACGTAACACTTTCTTTGTTGGTCTTAGAGTGGCTCAGATTAGAACAGTAAAAATTATAACACTATGTTAATGGTTTCGAAAAGATAGGAAAAGTACAAAAATAGTGTTAAGAAATGTATTTATTTAACTAAAGAGAAAAATGAAATAAGACAATCACATTTCTGAAGTACAAAGGCCCGAAGAGCAGCCCGCTGCGACCCTCACAGACCCGCGGTCGACTTCGGCAGCAGCCACGCGCGCTCTCGCCCCAGTCGCAGAGGGGCCGCGCCGCGCACCTCCGCACACCGGCGGACATCTCGCGGCGCGGAGCGACCACTCTCGCCTCGCCCCGGCCCCACCGCCCCCGCCCACGCCCACGCCCACACCAAGGGCCACCAGCGGGCACCAGGGGGCGGGGCGGCGGGGCCGGCTGCGGCGGCGTGGCTCGGCGCCGACTCGGCCGCGGGGCCCGCGGGGGCCGCCGCGCGCGCGCCGACTCCTCTCGGAGCACGATGCTTAGAACTTCTGCGACACGCTGGCCTTGCCGTGGGCGATGTGCCAGCTGTGTTGGGCGCTGCCGCCGTGGCCACCAGACACGATGCCGGCGCTCGCACCAGCTCCGTAACCGGCACCCACTCCGGCTTCCCATCCGCCACCAACGCCGGCACCAACGCCGGCACCAGCACCAGCACCCCAGCCGGCACCGTTGCCAGCGCCAAGACCCTGCTCGTCCTGCTGGCCGTAGCCGTGCAGGCTGGTCTTGCCCTCGCGGGACACGATGGCCTGGAAGCCGTTGTGCTTGTCAGCGGTGTACTGCACCTTGCGGACGTGGCCGTCGGGCTCCACCAGGCTGTAAGCGCCCTTCACTTGGTCGCCGTGGCGGGTCTCGTGCTGGCTCTTGACATCACCCGTGTGTCCGTCGTGGACGGAGTAGTCGAACTTGTAGTTGGGGACGTGGTGGGCGTAGTCCTCGTGGATGGCGAGGGCTGTGGCGGCGAGGGCCAGCACGGCGAGGGCGGTGAGGGAGACGGCGTGCATGGTGATGGAGAACGGGCTGCGAGCGGAGAAGCGACTGCGTGGGCGGCGGAGGCGAGAGTGATGCTTCGACGTACTGTGGGGTGCTTTATATACCAGCTCGGGCGCGTTTCGTGTGTTCACGGAAGCGTGACGTTCTTCACTTCTACGTGGTATCTTGAATGTTTTAATTGATTTCTTTGAGAATGTTTTTGGAAAAAACATTCAAAAATACATTTTTAATACTTTATTCCAAAAAATATTTTGTGTAAGTTCAGCAGATGTGTGGCGCGCACCCATTTCTTAATGTTCTTTGTTAACAAGCAATAGAATTACACTTGGAGCATTTGGTGCCGAATTTGAAAATGTTTCTATTTAATGAGCTATAATTTGCAGAAAATCTAATTACGTTACTACAGGAAGTTTCTACGAATTTTGAAAATTATTTAAAATAGTAGCACACTTGGTGAGGCAATAAATAGTAACAAATTATTAAGTCTTCACAAAATAATTTTGCAGTCAAACGCAATTCCACCTCGTTACAACTGAGATATGAAATTCTGTGGTTAGGCCGAAGAGCAGGCCAAATGGCCCAAGCCTCGCCACTAATAAAGACATTTATTATTATTATTATTATTATTATTATTATTATTATTATTATTATTATTATTATTATTCACAAAGTTATTTCGAAATCGCGCGAAAATTAAAATGTTTACCCACTGCCGTTTGTCTATTGTTATTTTATAGTACGAAGAAAAGAGGAGAAAGAACCCCGAACACAAGGAACAGACGAGAAAAGCGATATGAAGTCGTTGTTTCAGAGTAGTATCATGCGACAAATAGAAACGACGACGGGTTGCACAGACTCTGATTATATTGATAGTTTGGTTTGTGGATATCGCATAAATGATGTCATCGCTTTATGTCCGTCATTTCAGAAGCAATTTTGTAATGTCCTTAATATAATTTCCTTGCGTTTTATGCCTCAAAAGGTTCACCTAAATATTTAAATTCAAGTGACCGACAGGGAGAGATGGCTCAGGGTTTCAACTGATATCACCGGAGTCCCTCTGACCGGCACGTTCTAAGTTCGTGTCCGGACGGTAGCAGGATTTTCGACACTAACTTCTCAGCTAGATCGAATTCATTCGCGTCTTGAGAATTCTAATGGTCGACTGCTCTGATCGGTAATTTTCCGTGCTCTCTACGATCAACACCAGGCGAATACCGAAGCAGTACCCTAACAAAAGGGTCATGGACCGCGCGCGATATTTCCTACCTCTTCTTTGTTGTATCCTCTCTTACATTAACATGCACTACAAACACTTAGACTTAGTTGCACTACACTACCACACATGTCGGGAGACCGGTCGGGGGCTTAGAGCTTTTCCCGGCTGAGACGCTGCCCCGCTGGTGGGAAGTAGCTGGTTGCGGAAATCCCCGCTAGCCGACGGTAGGTGGACGACGTACCTTGCCATCCAGCGGGGGAAGACTTTCACCATCTCCAGACCAAAAACATACACTACACTTACGAAACTAATTACCATAGTAGATAACGCGCCTGTAATCACTAACAATCAATCGAGTGACCGAAACATTGTTTATGTCGAGATATAATTGAAACAAGTAGTTTCTATTTCCCCACCACCCAACCCAACATGCGTAGAACTCGTAAGTAGCAAGAGCAATCTTTTATTACTGAAATATGGATAAAGCATTAGTTTCATAAAACATATGAAATAATGGATAACACTATCTGTTCCCTAATGCTAAACAACTGGGGCACTTCGCTGCAATGAACTTTTAAAAATGTTCTGGTTCATTTTCCAAAACGCGAGACATTCACAAATACTGAGAACGAACAAGGTAAATCAATCATTATATTACTGTAAAGAAAACAAATACACTGTATGTCATTGTTTCCTTAAAATTCGAATCTGCCGCCCTACCGACCAAGTGAATGATAGCTGACCACATGGGGGCACCTGGCGAGTGATTTCCGAGGCAGAAAGAAAATCGATCAATAATCACCTGTAACAGATAATCCTTTTAAAACAAGCTAATAATTAACATTCACCTTAAGTAAAAACTTTAAATGGTGTTTTCTACTTTATTACAGTTAATTTATTTATCCATTGTAATTATTTAAAATTGTGGGAAATTATATCAACCTGTTTTTATCACAGAAACCAACCGAGTTTTTATTCCCAAATTTAATTTTCAAATTAATTACTTGAAGGTTATAACCATTACATTCTTTAAAGAAATTATGAAGTGAGATTGAAACTTAAAATGGAAGTCTCCAAACACTAAGCAACGAACATAGGAAGAGTTTGTAAAAGCTATTATGCGTGAAGAAATTCCTCTATAAAACCAAAATCACACCGGAAATACCAAAAAAGACAAAGAAATAATTGTTGCAGATCAGGATTGCGTTTTTTTACTGAGACAAAGTCACTTCAAAAGGCAATATAGCGTGCAAAATGTACATATTTTTCTACGATCACATAATAAATATTTACATTCGTAATTTTCTAAGTAACTGTTGAAAGACGTGTGATTTACTTTACTATCCTTATGTCAACATTTTCCTCCTCAAATAACAAAATTTCAAAATAATTTTTTTAATAATCACTTTGAAGTAGTTTGGTTTTACGACCCTTAGTGACTTGTGGCAAAACAGTTCATTTCTTTGCTAGCAGACTGTTATCGAATGTTTGGAAATTTTGATGCAATATAATTTTTGAGCTAAATTCTCCAGGAAGCGTATACCACACGCTACACTTATAACTCATAAAAATCAGGAAATATGTAGAGAAATACCTAATGTTTTTTAAACATTGTGAAATAAAACAAATGTTCCAATCAGAAATGAAAATATTGTAATGTAGATTGATGGGAGAGATCAATGCCAAAAAAATTAATACATTATGTAGTCCTCTTTTACAATACTTAAAAGGCATCAAATACAATAATATAATACATTACATAATTCACCCACTTTTGTATTATTTGTAATAATACCATAGCATCATATGAATTTAACAAGTTATATTTTAACTATCTGAGTTCTAAAGCCAGACTATGTTCTAAATTATTGGAGGGGACGCAAATATGTAGCAATGAGCCATCAAATGAACTATTAATTTAGTTTACGCTGCATAATGCTGAAATCAAAATTCAAATTTCTGCTCTCATGTTTAACGGGCGCAGTGAAATTTCATTGACAGATGCAATTGGCAAGGACATAGAATTTAGAAATTTACAATGTTCGTATACATGGAGGTAAGAATGTTTTTATTTCCATTGATGAGAAAACATTTTAAACTCATTTGGAAAGACAATAACAGGCCTTAATCCAGGCGCGCGTACAAACAGCTCAAATTCGGAAATTGATGAATGTTATTTTCCTTCCTCGTGTCGCTATTAATAGCACGCGCGCCATTTTGTAACATTTAATTTCGAGTTACTCTCAAAGTAGACAACTTTTATGAAAGTAAAAGAAACATGTGCGAGTTATTTGTGCTGTGGAATGGATCCACAAAACTTTTAAAAAAACGAAAACATCAAGATGAATTTTTCGTAGAATTCGTTTCATTTGACGTGAAATTACTCATTTTCGAAAACCAATCTCGTGTGATCTCGCACACGTCCAAGTGTACTACACCTATACGAATTATCTTTCCAGTTAATACTTCTAATCACAAACATCATTCAAACGTTTCAAGTTCTACATCTTTTAATACAGTTGAACGCTGAAAAACAGATTATTCCTTGCCAGCAGGGGTGGCTCTACAATGCGAGCTGCAGAACTCCCACTTATTCTACTTCTCTAAAATATATTTTGGAGAGGCTCTGCTCCAGAAAGACAGCTTCTATATCTTTGGGCCACATATAGAATGGATTTACTCTCCTCGCGACTGATTCTAGCACCCAACAAGCCGCGCAGCGAGGCATCCGAGAGCTGCAATTTGAAGCTCCTAAACGTTTAGTATTGCTGTCAATCTCAGTTATTGAGCGGGGCTTCTCTCACACGTATATATGCTGAATCGCATGATACAACTGCCCTTCCAACGAGCGATCGCAGAGGCGAGAATATATGCATCTTACAAAGATTTCTTAAAAGTTGATCGATGTGTTTTTCGGTGTTGCTTCGTCTAATGTGTAGTACATCGTGCTTTGATTAGGCGTAGTGATCGGCTTGTGCGAAGATGCCTCATGAACTACTCAATTTGCGGTGATAATATTAGGTGGAAAATGAATTCTGTGAGTCGCCTTATTGAACAGCCATTGTCTTCATTGGTTTATGAGATAAGGTATAAGTAAAAGAACAAGGTAGGCACCTTACAGAATTAAAACACGAAGTTTTGGGCGACAGCTGAAGCGAAACGTTTACAATGCGTTTTGGTAAAGAAATATGAAAGAAACAAGTGGTTATGCGGATGTGATAAATTGGATGCCCTTTCCTGTTTTCACGTGTTATTTTTGGTGAGGAAAGTGCGTGGTCAAACACAGGGGTGAAGGATCTTGTGCATTTCCCCGCGAAAATTCAAAAATAATAAAAATCAGAGAAATTCGAAGCCATTTGAATAATGAAGTTCAGTACAGTAAACGTATAGTCACAACTGGATTCGCATTCAACGAATCTTCAGAAAAAATGAAAATGTCAACAAAAAAAGGTATGTTCTTTCGAAAATAATAAATTCTATTAAGTTTTGTGGAGCATTGAACTCGCAAAACTAAATTTAATTTAAATAACATGAAGAGTCCAACTTTTCATTTCGTGCGGTGCAGAACAACCATGTTATTTACTCACGTCATTGCTTGCACTCATGTGCAAAAGAAATATTAAAGACATATGAAATTAAAAAATTAAATAGTTACAAGTAAACAAAAATGAAAGAGGTGTAAACAGTCCTTGATCAAAAAAACAAAAACGACCCCCCCCAAAAAAAATTGAAAAACCGTCACATGCATTTTACTGTGAAATATTTAAATTCACTAAGAGCATAATGCATTATATTCACACCTTAAATTTCACATTACAAAACTCGACATTCGTTGGAAAATTAAGTATTCCTCACATCAATGCCATCTTTTCGTGTGATAAAAACTTCTTAGTGCCACGTCACGCTTCCATGAACACACGAAATGCGCCCGAGCTGGTATATAAAGCACCCCACAGAACGTCCGAGCATCACTCTCGCCTCCGCCGCCCACGCAGTCGCTTCTCCGCTCGCAGCCCGTTCTCCATCACCATGCACGCCGTCTCCCTCACCGCCCTCGCCGTGCTGGCCCTCGCCGCCGCAGCCCTCGCCATCCACGAGGACTACGCCCACCACGTCCCCAACTACAAGTTCGACTACTCCGTCCACGACGGACACCACGGTGATGTCAAGAGCCAGCACGAGACCCGCCACGGCGACCAAGTGAAGGGCGCCTACAGCCTGGTGGAGCCCGACGGCCACGTCCGCAAGGTGCAGTACACCGCTGACAAGCACAACGGCTTCCAGGCCATCGTGTCCCGCGAGGGCAAGACCAGCCTGCACGGCTACGGCCAGCAGGACGAGCAGGGTCTTGGCGCTGGCAACGGTGCCGGCTGGGGTGCCGGCGTTGGTGGCGGATGGGAAGCCGGAGTGGGCGCCGGTTACGGAGCTGGTGCGAGCGCCGGCATCGTGTCTGGTGGCCACGGCGGCAGCGCCCAACACAGCTGGCACATCGCCCACGGCAAGGCCAGCGTGTCGCAGAAGTTCTAAGCGTCCTGCTCCGAGAGGAGTCGGCGAGCGCGCGGCGGCCCCCGCGGGCCCCGCGGCCGAGTCGGCGCCGAGCCACGCCGCCGCAGCCGGCCCCGCCGCCCCGCCCCCTGGTGCCCGCTGGTGGCCCTTGGTGTGGGCGTGGGCGTGGGCGGGAGCGGTGGGGCCGGGGCGAGGCGAGAGTGGTCGCTCCGCGCCGCGAGATGTCCGCCGGTGTGCGGAGGTGCGCGGCGCGGCCCCTCCTCTGCGACTGGGGCGAGAGCGCGCGTGGCTGCTGCCGAAGTCGACCGCGGGTCTGTGAGGGTCGCAGCGGGCTGCTCTTCGGGACTTTGATCTTCCAGATATGTAATGATCTAAAAATCTGTTTTCTTTATGAATAAATATATTTCTTCCCTATGTCTGTTGTGTTATTCGCAGTAATATCTTTATCCACTGTTTTTAAGACCATAATGTTACACCTCTCTATTGTTTGCGACTACGAGTGGTATTTTCTCGTGTATTTGTTGGGAGTGAAATAGTTACGTACTAATGAGTAGGCGTCTTTATTCGCCAGTAATTAGCTGTATCAGCCATGTAATTTTGTTTCTGATAATTTTTATTATTAAACAATTTTCTTACGTAGCGGATTAGCGCTTTACAACAGTGCTTTGATATTACTCATATTTAGCAAACTTAGCGTTAGTGTTAATTAGATCGATGCCACTCCGAATTTCAATTTCTGTATTATGTGGTTGAAGTGATATGGAATGATGAAGCAGTCTAATGTAGATTGAAGTTGATACATTGCATCCAATAGTTGCGAATATGACATATAAATGATTGTGTCGCCTGCGTATAATGCCGTTGAGTGCTTAGCGCCATAGGAGGAGTAGCAGTGAAGATATTGAACAATGCGGGTGACAGAAGGGAGCCTTGAGGGACCCCATCGAGGGACAGGTAGTCCGGGATTCCTGTGTTACGAAGGTTGAAGAATAGGCCATGATGCCTTACATGATGGAAGGATTGAGGACGTGTTTTCCTCTAAAGAGGGTAAGTTTCTCAAATATTTTACTTCTTTAAAAGACTTATTGGTCTATAACTAATGGGGCTACTTTTACAAATATATTCGTGTATTACACTATTTTTTTTAATATGTTCGTGCTGTAGTAATCGCAGAGCTGACTCATAGAGCGAAAAATTGTCCTTTTAGCCAACGGTCCTCAGTTGTCTCCTGGACATGCCAAAGGCTCCGGACCTCCACTTGTGCTCAGCAATAAATAGGGTGGTTCCGTGTTGCATGAATCTAGCATCGATCATCCAATCGCCCAGAAAGTCGATATGGTAAATCGCTGGCCCTGTCGATACGGAAGCGACTTAGTAACCGAAGGTGGCGCGTAGTTTGGTTACATTATGCAAAATAAATCAACATCTTTTAAATAATTTACATAAAGATATTTAAACTCGACAACAAATTATTTAAATAGTATTACAAAACAATTGAATAAATAAATCCGCTTGAGAGGCAGATTTTAAATCATGTAGTTATGGGAACATTTGCATGAGAAGCAGATATCAAAACCTACACATCTGCACTGTAAGAACAGTGTGAGGCACCACTGCTTTAAAAAGAATAATAGTTTACATGAAAAGGTTCCACGCCACTGCTGCAATGACCCCCTCTCCTTGAAGGATGCAAGGGTACTGAAGCTCAGCAGGAAGGGGAGACGTTTGGCCTACTTACAGCGCTCCCAGTGACAGCAATGGACACTCTGCCTGCCTGATAGATATTTGTTTCCACCAGAGGGCAAAATTTGCTAGGTATTTAGCACAAGGTATTTTAGATTTTTAGAATGTACCACATTGAGACTGTGGGTTTTCAGGCCTTCGAAAATCCAAGTATCTGAGCCGGAACCAAAGCCACACCCACATTATGGGGGATAAAATATTAGAAATCTGACAACCCACACACCCAGACAGTTTTACCTTCATTAATGAGGGATGAGTTGCATGAAAATCAAAACTCGGTGAGATTAATATATCTTTTGGACCTAAGGATAAAATGAGACGATGGCAAAGGGGCAATTTCACGATGACTGGCCTATCTGTAGGATGTTTCTCCACTGTTCGCATAAAAAATATATAAGAAAGCACAGAAACAATTCATCATAGAAGTCCACATAGGAAATCTATCCAGGCGGGGACCACAGAATCGCTGGTTTTAAACCCCGAAATATGCGGCATCCATCTGATATCTGTAATTTCTCATGGCCCCGTCATTCCAAAAATTTAAATTACCGTAACGCTTGTGATTACCTATATACCAGAGCTATCCAACTGGCGGCCTGAGGGCGTCAACTGATGTCATGAGCAGGAGGTGTGCCCTGTAAAGTTCTTAGTTTAGCTTGCAATGTAAATCTCTTGAATGTAAACTTGGTTAAATGCCCCATCTCTATAAGGTTTTTGTCCAGTTTCCCTGATCCATTGAACAAATGTTGAGATGGCCCCTTGTTTTGCTTCTGGACGTAAGTGTAGCTTCACTATGCGCACGTTTTGATGGACACTCCGTTTACTTTAAGTGGTAAAAGAAGAGCTGACGGTGAATTATTTTGTTAGCAATGCATAAAAATCACATCTGCAGTTCGTTTAGCATTGCAAATATGTTTTCTATAACTCGGGAAAGAAAATTTCTTGTTTTTCAAATGTTACTAATCTCGCGCTTTTTTAAATTTTACTATTATTAGTATTTTATATTTTATTCATCTTTCAACTATCGTATTTATAGTTAAAATGTTGGGAAGGGATTCTAGAAAGAGAGAAGAAAGGGATTAAGAAAACGTGCACAAATAATCTTCTGCCTCATACGTCACATACAGTTTTTACTGTTTTTTGTCTAAATAAATAAAAATATTAATAATAATAATAATAATAATAATAATAATAATAATAATAATAATGTGAGTCAAATTGAAATTCTCCGACAACGTTTGTGTTACTGTCATGGTGATTAATACACTGCCATGCATATCCGCTAATCAAACAGATTAACTAATTATTTTGTCAATTCATTAATTTTAAAAGGTAGTGCGATTTTTCTGATGTAAAAATTCTCTTTAAGATTTAATCTCTTTACCTCAGCAACATAATTAAGTACATGAGTTGATCAAAGAAATAATCTCCTTACAAGTATTTGTGGACATTTACTCCTGCCAAAGTTAACCTGTATTTTTTCCCAAGCCCATGCCGATACTACGGCCCACGGCTTCTCATGGTCAATAAAAAACATCAAACATCTTTGAGTCTTCCCAATGCAGTTAATGGTAGGACACTTTTTTGCGAAACAGTATTTTTCTTCTTTTTCCTAACAAACTGTGTGGCTTTTACCCAAAAAACTGCAATACCCCGCGTTGCTGGGGTATTTATCACAATAATTTATTAGACAGGAAGAGGCATTCCATCTACTCCCGCCCTGTCGCGGAGCCTTCTTGTATCTATTCTATTGTATCCCCGCTACACCTTGCCCAAACTCTGTCTTTCTCCCACCTGGAAATACTCTTGTTCTTCTCTTTCACTTTCTCAATAATAATGTTTAGATTTTTTAAACTAGAGTTCCCACCCTCAAACTTAAGTCACTTTAACATTAAAAATAGTAATCAAAATTAAACAAAATATAAAAACATATTCATATTATTTTTGTGGAATTTTATGTATTATTCCCATACTTTCAATCAGTTGCCACATTGTAATACATTTTTTCATATTTTTTCTTCTCTAGTATTTATAAAGAAAAGTTTGGAATTAATATTTGTTTCCACGTCGAGGCAATTTAAATATAAAGTGCTTTTAATTGAATTCGACTACACGTTTTACGGTCCTTGATAAATAGTGGCTGAAGTAAAGGTACCATTAATCTCAATTATAATATCTTCAAAAATCCGAGATCACACAGTAGATACAGGCATGACCAAAGTTTTTCTGTTACCTAAAAAACAACTCTTTCGTGCTATTTTCAACAACCTTGAAAAGCAGGGTTAACACACTTTCAATTCCCTCCATTTCTCACTTCTCTGTTACCTCATTTATACTTCTTTCCAAACTTACTTTCAATTTAAATAATCATTCCTTCACCATCAAAAAGTATGCCTTCCTCACTGTAATAAAATATTTCCCCAAAAAACTTCATCCGTCACAGCTTCAGCCTAATTAATAAATCATTCACAATAACTTGCATTTCCTCGCGTTCAACTCGCAAATACTTAATAATCATACTTAAAGTACTACAATTAAACCAAAACAATTTAATGTAGAATGCATGGGTGTAATCATATGTATCTTTTTACGACAATATCAATCATCCTTCGGCAAAATGTCATTTTCCAAACATTTCATATATGAATAAGTATACTCTCTTGTACACTTCATACATTCACGCCTAAACATAATTAAAGTCAATATCCAAAATACATTTATATATAGAGTGAAGAAAAACAGTCAGAATCAGTCTTAAATATAAACAATTTGCATTAAACAATTGACGGTAAAGTCAAGAGTCTTCACCTGTCATACAGGTATATGCAATTCTGTGTATTAATGAACTCAATCGTAGACCACAGTAGTCATCCTCTGGTGGCACACAACTTAACTATTGACATTGATGCACTCTTGATTCTATGATGTAATGTTAGGCGAAAAACGTCCAGAAAAATAACTTATTTTGTAAATATGTTAAGGTTTATGACTGTAACTCATAGCACTCCTGACCTTCCAAGGAAGCTAGCACATACGTTTCATGGATATTTGTTCATTACATTCAGAGATTACCACGATGAAACGCCAAACTTCCTTGTGTCTTTATACATTAGTATAGATACAGGTAATGGCTAGAAAGTGAATAATTCAACTTCATTTACCACAATGAACATTTCAATTTAATGTATGTTTTCTTTTAGAAAGAAATTTGAATTTTCTACACAAGCCAATTTAATGTTGTTTGGCTTATATAAAAGATACAGGTCTTAGATGTATCACAACTAGTAGTACATAGTTTCCAGTTAAATCACCACATCTTAACACACAATAAAATAAATAAAATTCACGCTTACCTGTCTACATTTGCCGTTAAGTTGTATTCAAAACAAACATTATTGAATTGTTAGAATGTACGTTCGTAGTTTTCTTCTGCGAGATGCAATGATCCATCAAAATCAGCCAACACTATAGGTTGTCCTTCGCGAAACAAAGAACTTTTAGTCCGAATATTGAGAGTTTAAACGCAAAAATTAGAGAATGTAAATTTACGTTATATTCTGACAGTATTTGACAAGGGTTTCCCGTCCAAACTGTTTCAGATTTTATAATTACGTGATACAAAAAGTTTTTAATTTAAGGAGAAAAGCGGAATTCTGTTACTGTTCACTGCAACATACATAAATATATTTGAGTATATTTAAAACATTTCAATGTAATTTTTAGAAACGTGTTTAACTCGTTCTGTATTCACTGTGAATAGTTGTATATCACAGTTGTGTATTGAACTGATACAGAATTTGTCAACTTCATAATTTTGTTAGTCCTGGTGAATAACCATTGCACGACATGAAATTATATTTTGAGGTGTTCAATTTTCATTATATTGCATATGTTGCACATGTTGTGCCGATGTGCCAGCTTTTCCATTGTTAGCAAACTAAAAATAATTGTAACAAAAACAAAAATAAAACAAAATAGTTAAGAAACATATTTATTTAACTAAAGAGATAAATGAATACAGTAAATCCCATTTCTGAAGTACAAAGGCCCAAAGAGCAGCCCGCTGCGACCCTCACAGACCCGCGGTCGACTTCGGCAGCAGCCACGCGCGCTCTCGCCCCAGTCGCAGAGGAGGGGCCGCGCCGCGCACCTCCGCACACCGGCGGACATCTCGCGGCGCGGAGCGACCACTCTCGCCTCGCCCCGGCCCCACCGCCCCCGCCCACGCCCACGCCCACACCAAGGGCCACCAGCGGGCACCAGCGGGCGGGGCGGCGGGGCCGGCTGCGGCGGCGTGGCTCGGCGCCGACTCGGCCGCGGGGCCCGCGGGGGCCGCCGCGCGCTCGCCGACTCCTCTCGGAGCACGACGCTTAGTAGTGGCCCAGGGACACGCTGGCCTTGGCGTGGGGGATGTGCCAGCCGTAGGCGGCGTTGCCACCGTACGCGCCAGACGCGATACCGGCACCGTAACCGGCACCGACTCCGCCTTCCCATCCGCCACCAACGCCAGCACCAGCACCAGCACCCCAGCCGGCACCGTTGCCAGCGCCAAGACCCTGCTCGTCCTGCTGGCCGTAGCCGTGCAGGCTGGTCTTGCCCTCGCGGGACACGATGGCCTGGAAGCCGTTGTGCTTGTCAGCGGTGTACTGCACCTTGCGGACGTGGCCGTCGGGCTCCACCAGGCTGTAGGCGCCCTTCACTTGGTCACCGTGGCGGGTCTCGTGCTGGCTCTTGACATCACCGTGGTGTCCGTCGTGGACGGAGTAGTCGAACTTGTAGTTGGGGACGTGGTGTGCGTAGTCCTCGTGGATGGCGAGGGCTGCGGCGGCGAGGGCCAGCATGGCGAGGGCGGTGAGGGAGACGGCGTGCATGGTGATGGAGAACGGGCTGCGAGCGGAGAAGCGACTGCGTGGGCGGCGGAGGCGAGAGTGATGCTCGGACGTTCTGTGGGGTGCTTTATATACCAGCTCGGGCGCGTTTCGTGTGTTCACGGAAGCGTTGCGTGGCAGTTTAGGAAGATTTTATGGCACGAGAAACATGCAGTGCTGTGGAAAATATTCAAGTTTCCATTGTATGTGTAGTTTTCGTATAGTGGCATTTAAGTTGTGAATATACTGCGTTATGCTCTCACTGAATATAAATATTTCACTTTAAAAACCATTTAACACTTTCTCGATTTTGTGGTGTTTTTTTTTTGTTTTTTTATCAAGGATTTGTTTGCACTTCTCTGATATTTTTGGCAACTTTTGATTATTATATTTTGTGTCTTCACATGTAGGTCACATATTCATGCAACAACGTTTTGCTATTGAGAGTTCTAATGTATTAAAATATGTGGTGTATCTGAATGTAAAAATAGTAATGAAACTTTTAAATGTTGGATGTGATACGAAGTATTATCAGGGAGGATTATCGGAGAGATGTAATGTACTTGAACCTATGCGAGATAGTTTGTCCGAGATCCACATCAATCTAAAAAAATACTTATTTTGAAGATAATAAATTTCCATTTTTCAAAAATATGTGATCAGTCAATTCGTATTCTATTAAGTGAAATAAAAACATGATTTTTACTTATAATAAGGTCTCTAGTTGTTCCAAAGCCACATAAGTTACTGTTTTTCTCATGTACTTCTCTGTGGCATAGAGAAAATATTGTTATGCTGTGACAATTGGTACATTTTTCTACAGGAACACTCATATTTTGAGTCTTTAGAAATGGAAAAAATGGATCATTCTTGTTTCTACATAAGTAAGCTCCTTAGCCTGACACATCGTGTTGTCATAAATGTAGGTTTTGTCGATCCTTGTTAGCAAAAAATTAACTTACGGCAAAACGTCAGTCTGTCTTTCCGACCGACCGACTCTCCGTCCTTTCATTTGACCAATGCTAGTGCCTAATTTGTTCAGACAATTTTCTCCAAATTTAACATTCTCAAATCTATTTTGCCGAAGTCGAGGAACTCGAATTTGAAATGGATATTTGTGTTTTGGAGATACTCTTCATATTGCCCCAACGATGTTTTTTCATGTTTTTTCAACAATTGCTGAATTTGTTGCTTACTCTATTGATAATATTAGAACTACAATATCGATGAAAGATGTTTTTTTCCTGTTGTCTAGAAATCAATACCTACCTTTATTGAAATATTGGTATACTGCCTAATGTAATGGTTGATTTGCTTTTCTGCGTACGAAGGTTCGTTACTACGTAGTAACGAACATTCTAAATTATGAAATGGTATAAGATGACAAACACGCCATTGGGCTATGTTCTTTTGTTATCTCAAAAATTACACAAATGAAATTGTTTTGTCTTGTATCTCAGACCGTTAATATTGCATTATCGGCGATTTGTTCATAACATTACATTTATTAGTGCATGTGCTTCAAATGATGTTTAATCATGTTTATGGGAAACATTTTCTGTGAAAATGAGCTCAAAATTTCGCATTTTCAGAAAAGCTTAAACACTATTTTCTCAAAGACGGCTCCAAATTTTTCTTCAAACTTTTCGTATGGATGGTGCTAATAGCACTGTGTACGATGACACATATGTGTAATTTTGCTGTACACTTTTGTTTTTCAAAACTTATGCAAATGTAATATTTTTAAATTATATATCATGCCTCTAATACGCACATTACCAGCGATGTGTATACATTATTGCATTTGAGAGTGCATGTGCTTGACATTTTTTTCAATAAAGGTTTTCGAATTTGCAAAAGATTCCTGTGAAAATGGACTTCAAATATCGCTTATACATGAACGCTTAAAAACCATTTTCTTAAAAACTGCTGCAAATGTTTTAACAAAAATTTCTCTATAGGAAGAAGTTTTACACTCCTAAAATATTGCTAATGTAATCTTAACACTCCGTTAAAGTAAAATATTGTTAATAACCGAAAAATTGGGATTTTTTTTAAAAAGTGTACTTGGGTCGGCGATAGCTTTGTCTGGGATGAGTATTTGGGATGTCCGAAAAACTAACTAGGACAAAGAAATTAGAACAGTAACTGGTACAAGAAAGTGTGTTCCATTCTGTAGCACCCCGTGTTCTTTCTTGAATTTGTCACACGTTTTGTATCTTCATTCTTTTTTTCGCTGCCATTTCTCTCTCGTCTATTCACTTTATTCTTGCCTACCTTTCTGTTCCAGATTACTTTTTGAGTTCTTGTAATTAGAAGGGAAATTTTCTGTAATGTTCTAGATCTTTCATGTCGATGATATCGACACCAGGGCTGTGTGTTTTATTACAATTGACCCTGAGGGCATGCATGGATGTACACTTTCATATTTAAGACCCTATCACCTACTGTACGTTTGGTTCTGAATAACTTGTCCTTGCGTCCTAATTTTCACATTTTTCTTCATTCTTTTATTTAGAGGTGACATCATATTAACCCTTTTCCTAGTTGCCTCGTCTTTCTGTCCCATACCGGTTAATATCTTCAAATAGAAAGAAAATTTTTATTTAGAATTATATGGTATTAATCAAGAGGCAAAATTGCTCAGAGTGGAGATGGCATTTTGTTCGATAATGGATGAAGCACGTCATATGGAATCTTCTCTTTCAATGATAGATGTAGTATATTAAAATTTCAAACTTTTTGTTGAAGTACTATCATTAAAGAGTAGGTAAGTAGTATTCTGATATTACTTTCACCAATGGAAGTAGACTGAACTTGAAAATAAAACACCACAGTACTAACAACAGTACTAACTCACAGTACTAACTGTACACGCTTCGTTTTTAAAGCTGCCATATTATAAAATAAATTTCAGGAATTGAGGCTCGCCTATCCCGATAGTGGGTGCTGAAAAGTATTAGAAAACATTCAAATATTATGTACGGGACTATTTTTTATCTTTTACTGTGCTATATATTATACTTAACGTATTTTTCGTAAGAAGTAAATTTCTCGAGATTATTTGATGTACGTTTTCAAATTATAATTGAACTGTCTTAAGGATTTTTATCTTTTATATTTGATCTTCGAAATTGCAATGTGCAATGTTTTTATAAAGAAAAATATCATTAACTTAAGAATACGAGTACGAGAATGACGAGGGAAGAACTAAAATATATTTGAAAATATTGAACAAAAAATATAAGTAGCGCGCTGAATGGACCTACAGTTTTAGGTAAAAGTAAATTACAATAAACAATTTACAATAAAAACCGCCACATTTTGTTGACGTCTGCTTAAAAAATAAGAAAATTAATAATGAAGTTCGGGAAAAGACACATCCTCCTGAGGCACGCCCGGTAAAGCAATATAACACTAAATGGAATTAATAAAATAGTCTCATCAATTTCCAAGATTCAATCAAAATAAAATATTCTCAACAATTTCGAAACGTCAATCACAAGATTTAAAATTTTAAGCTGCTCAAAAAAATCAGAATTTCGCAACTGAATGTAGTAACATAGTTGACACTCATGAGAAACACACCTTTTCTCACTTCAGTCACAGCATGGCTAGTACGGTCACTTGCAGCAAATCCTGTAGAAAAACTTTCACGTGATGTCCACCGTGTTTTTCGTATAACAAGTACCGCGCGACATACAATCCTGTAATGTCCTAAGGCTCGACAGCCCGCTACGGACCTTGGCCGACCAGCGGTGACCCAACCTCTCAGCCATGGGATAAGGAGTTCGTGTGGTTAGCACGAAGACATCCCTTCACCGTATATTCTGATCTTCATAACTTTAGGGTGGGCTTTTTCATAGTCACAGCAATAGATACTGGGACATTTTTAAGAAAAGTTCACAGTTCTTATTTTGCCCCGGCCGGGAATCGAACGCGGGGTCGGACCAGAAGTACAAACCACTCGTCGGAAAAATAAAGTAACAACATTTTAAAACCATTTTTATCAATATTGGTTCCTCTAGCTTGGAAACAGCGTAGCGTAACTTCCTTTTTGAAGTTTTTATTTTCCGCGCGAACCCCTCAGCAATGATGAAATGCATGAAATCAGTTTTCTTGCCTCATTTCTGTATTCTGAGTTCTTTCTTCCCTTTTATTCGTACCTTTCTTTATACAATAAAATTACAATGAGGAAAAGGCATTGGAAAACATTTTAATTATTGTGCAATTTTTAAATTACTTTGTGAATTTCATATCTCAAATTGTAATGTCGTGGAATCCGTGATAGATTGCAACAATTATTATCTGATGAATAAAATGTTACTTTTTATTAACCTCACCAGAATTGGTATTATTTTAAATAGTTCTCAAAATTCTCAGAAATTTCCTATTCTAACTGAATTAGATTTTCTTCAAATTACAACCCATGAAATCGAAAAGTTTTGACAATCGCAACCACGAGTTTCTGCAAAAATTCTGTTGATGGACAACGAGTTACAGTAGGTATTGGTGAATGTAGGGGTGCGTGTCTCAGAGCTGCGCGAAAACCTATTTGGGAAAGAGTGACCTTACCAGTTGTACTGTATTTCAGTTAAAAATATAACGTTATTCAAAACATATTTGAATCGTCTTTATGAGTGTTGCAATTTCTCCAAAATCATTCTGAAACAAATCAATTAAATCATTCAAGATAAAACGTAGCAGTGAAGAACGTAACGCCTCCCTGAACACACGAAACGCGCCCGAGCTGGTATATAAAGCACCCCACAGAACGTCCGAGCATCACTCTCGCCTCCGCCGCCCACGCAGTCGCTTCTCCGCTCGCAGCCCGTTCTCCACCACCATGCACGCCGTCTCCCTCACCGCCCTCGCCGTGCTGGCCCTCGCCGCCACAGCCCTCGCCATCCACGAGGACTACGCACACCACGTCCCCAACTACAAGTTCGACTACTCCGTCCACGATGGACACCACGGTGATGTCAAGAGCCAGCACGAGACCCGCCATGGCGACCAAGTGAAGGGCGCCTACAGCCTGGTGGAGCCCGACGGCCACGTCCGCAAGGTGCAGTACACCGCTGACAAGCACAACGGCTTCCAGGCCATCGTGTCCCGTGAGGGCAAGACCAGCCTGCACGGCTACGGCCAGCAGGACGAGCAGGGTCTTGGCGCTGGCAACGGTGCCGGCTGGGGTGCTGGCGTTGGTGCCGGCTGGGGTGCTGGCAACGGTGCCGGCGTTGGTGGCGGATGGGAAGCCGGAGTGGGTGCCGGTTACGGAGCTGGTGCGAGCGCCGGCATCGTGTCTGGTGGCCACGGCGGCAGCGCCCAACACAGCTGGCACATCGCCCACGGCAAGGCCAGCGTGTCGCAGAAGTTCTAAGCGTCCTGCTCCGAGAGGAGTCGGCGAGCGCGCGGCGGCCCCCGCGGGCCCCGCGGCCGAGTCGGCGCCGAGCCACGCCGCCGCAGCCGGCCCCGCCGCCCCGCCCCCTGGTGCCCCCTGGTGCCCTTGGTGTGGGCGTGGGCGTGGGCGGGGGTGGTGGGGCCGGGGCGAGGCGAGAGTGGTCACTCCGCGCCGCGAGATGTCCGCCGGTGTGCGGAGGTGCGCGGCGCGGCCCCTCCTCTGCGACTGGGGCGAGAGCGCGCGTGGCTGCTGCCGAAGTCGACCGCGGGTCTGTGAGGGTCGCAGCGGGCTGCCCTTCGGGTCTTTGTACTTCAGTTATTTGATGGTCTGCAAATCTGTTCACTGTGTGAATAAATAAACATACTTCACTAATGTTTGGTTATTGTCTTATTATGGTTTTATTCTGTGAAATACCATTAATACCAATTCCGTTCCGAAACATATAATCTTCGCTACACATAACACTAAAAAAATAGATGATAACACCTTATAAATTGTCAAAAACGAATTCAAACATGCGAACAATGTAAACCCTTGGAATTCTGCTACTTCTGGACTACTCCCCAGTCCTGAAGCAAACAGTTTAAAAACAGAAAAATTGAATTTTGCCTATTATCACATCGTTTTTTTTAAATGTTTGTTATAGAGCGGATTAGTGATTTAGAAGTGAGTTTTGATATTAATAATGTACAGATTCCTCAGAATTAGCCTTAGTAATTCCGAGGCTACGCGCTTTGCCGAGCTCAATTTCAGTTCACGTTTTATGTGGTTGGGGTGTTTTGACTAATGGCAGAGGGTTAGGACTTGTTCTATGACACGTTTTGTGGGTTAGGGGAATTTCTTGGGAATACAAAATGAAGCATATAGGGAAATGAGCGGAAGATGGGGGAGACTTGTGAGGGGAATGGAGGAGGCAAGAGAGAACCTAATTATATTTCTTATCCGGTGTTCTACAAAAAGAGATCTTTTTGAACCTTTTATCACATTTATGGAAATGTAGTTTTTGGCCATTCCATAACATACGTGGTCAGAAAAGTGCACAAATCCGAAATCTATGTAAAGGTAAATTGAAGAGAAAATAAATAATAGTCCAAAAAGTATAGGAATTTGATTTTGTGCAACTTCATCTAAATGCTTTAAAATATTAGAAAAGTAACTACCGTACAATATCGATATTTAATGCTGAAACGCAGTTTCTCGGACATGTTCTGCGAATTTGAGTTCTATTATTAACTAATTTTCACTTTTAAAACACTTATTTACAAAGCGCTGAGTTTACGCTCGGGACCAGCTAGTGCATAATTTTTCTTAAATGTTCGGTTTGGTGTATTAATTGAATCGCTCTGCGACTTTGCGTTCAGTTCAAAGGACACAGGATTTTTAATCTTTCTGGGGGGAAATTCTTGAAATTTGCTTTGCCGTTTTCGCAAAATTTTGGTAAGGTTGTAGAAGGAATTAATCAGTAAACGTGTTGGGCTGATCTTACTATTCTGTACAACTTATACGTACATAAGTACATTTTTTCAGAAAAAAAGACCATAAATTATATCATAAAAAACAAAGAAGATGCAAATGTTAGATTAAGATTATTAAAATTTCTATTGCTCGAATGTTTCATACTCGTTGACCGATTCTGAACCTTTGTCAGAATTCCACTAATAAGCTAAAACGTATAAGAACTCGTATCACAATCCTCATTGTAAGACCAGCTGTGTTGTGTGATCAGCAAAGTTGAATAATAAAAACAGTATGTTGACTACTCCTTCCATCCACTCTTCTCATAATGGTAAATTACACACTTATTGTTGCCCGGGTTTCCTTCATTTAAATTTTATGTAAAAAAATATTAAAAATATATTTTATACAAAACACAGGAATTAAGATTAATATTTGAAATGTTATTAGTTCAAATTTAAATAAAATACTATAATTTTCTTTCATTTTTCATTACATTGCTATTAGTTAAAAAATTTTATATTACGTACTAATACTGGCCACTGGCAAATCGATTATCCATCAGTTCTGCTGCACTGCTACTGGCCTCTGATGGAATATGCTACGAATCAATGTGCTCTTACGTAGAGGTGAAATATAATGATCGTGGCGGAGCTATTAACATATTATTTTAATTATTTATTTCCCGCACTTCTTTTGTATTAACCTTCACGCATATTTTCAAGGACACTGCGGCAATCCTGAAGAAGAGCCTGTAAAACATCATCTATTCATACATTACTTTTCATGGTGTTTACTTTACATGGTGTTTAGTTGTATTCCGTAGGTCCAGACGGGTTTTAATATTGCTTTATAAATCAGTAGCTTATTAGCCAATGAAAGAGATGACTTTTTGCCTAGAAGCCAATAGTAATGTTTGACTTTGATTTCGATAGCTTTTCTTTTCTTTTTGATGTGCGTCTTCCAATTCAGTTTTCGATCAAGATGTAGACCAAGGTATTTCACGCAATCCGCCTGTGGTATATCCTGATTGTTGATTTTAACTGGAGGACATCTATTTGGTCTGAGTGCAAACGTAACATGGACAGATTTACTTTCATTAGTTTTTATACGCCACTCTGTGAACCATTCCTGCAGCAGAGTGATGTATTCTAGAAGTTTTTCTGATTCTTCGAAGGCATTTTCGTGGGAGATCAAGAACGCTGTGTCATCAGCAAACATGGCTGACGTGATGTCCGTGGAAACAGGTAGGTCGGCCGTGTATAGTAAATACAGTAGTGGACCGAGAACACTTCCTTGCGGAACTCCGGCGGCGACAGGACAGAATGATGATGTTTCTTCCCTGAATTTTATTTGGAAACGTCTTCCAGTAAGATAGGATCGAAGTAGTGCAAAATACGGGTGAGGTAGCATATTTTTGATTTTATATAAGAGCCCTGAGTGCCACACTTTGTCGAAGGCTTGTACGACATCCAAAAACAGTCCAGAACAATATAGTTTCCTCTCCAGTGCTTCATTTATGACTTTCACAATTCTGTGGATTTGTTCAGTAGGTGCATGTTTCAGTCTAAAGCCGAATTGATAGTCTGAAATGATATTATTTTCTGCTATGATTGGAAGTATCCGCTTGAGGAGAAGCTTTTCAAAGACTTTTGACAAGATTGGCAATAAACTTATGGGCCTATACGAGGATACTTCGGAAATAGGTTTGCCAGATTTTGGTATGACAATAATTTGGCTGTATTTCCATTGAGAGGGAAAACGTCCAATTCTAATGATTGCGTTGAAAATGGAAGTTAGCAATGCTAGTGCTTTTTTTGGTAAATTTCTCAGAACAATTCCGGTGATGAGATCGTAGCCAGGTGCTTTATGTAGGTTGATCTGTTTTATTGCATATGAAACTTCCGTTGTCTTGAAATGTTTTATTGGCAGCGACATTTGATATGGTGCATTAATGAACTGAGTAATATTTCTTTCTTGTTCTGCATCATCCGATGGGTATGGTTGAAAGACATGCACAAAATGTTCCGCAAATGTTGCTTTTTCAGTGTTAGTTCTCGCCCAGTTACCATGTTGATCACGTATAAGCGGGACAGGTTTGATTGGTCGTTTCATGCGTTTGGTAGCTTTCCATAGAGAGTAATCTGTGTCTTTAGTTGATGAAATTCTTTCGAGATACTCTTTGGTTTCATTTGCATGTAGGTCGTGTAGAAATCTTTTAAGCTCTTGCGCTGCCCTGTTGAAGTTTCGTTTATCACTTGGATCATGTGTGGTTTGCCAAACTTTTTTAAGTCGCCTCTTTTTTCGTTTCATCTCATCAACTATTTTGGGGTATTTGCGAGTAGCTGTTTCGTACGTTTCTGGTGTAGCATACCATATGTTAAACTTCTCCACTGAATCGTTTCCTGGCAGTCGAAACTCAAGATTCGGCCAAGGCCACCTAGCGAGCACCTCTCTACCCTACACGCACCGATGGCTTTGTTTGCGAGGGACTACAAAAGTTCCGGGATTAATATTCCGACGTCACCATTTTCGCATTTTCTTTCATTTCTTGAAAAGTCAACACCACCAGAAAGAACAACTATTCACTAAATATTTTAAACTAAAGAATTTGCCGTTTTTTAAGGACAACCACACGGCAGCAGCAAATAACACAAAATGACTCGCTTGATCTCGCGTGGAGATCGTAACGTCACTCAAATGTTCTCTGCAATAACTACCACTGCGCTAGTCAAATACGATCAAAGTGAAATTACAATCCAATTTATTTTAACTAATATTTTACGTAAAAATCACTTCTAATAAAAGAAATTAAGAATGAGAAGCATAAAATAATATTCAATGCAATTTTAATATGCACACTCGAACGAAACATTTACTGCAAAGATTCTCAATTATTAATGAAATGACAATATTGGTTTGTAAGCGACTTTGTGATTGGTCAAGAACCTGTATCATAATGAAAACTGTATCGAAATGACCATCATTATGCAACTGGTTGCAGTCATCCAATGACAGTAGGGAGTAGAAAAAATTAATTTTTGTAATTGTTGAAAAAACAAAAGAATATATCAAACAAGAATAGATATAGCGTTGATGAACTCTCATAGAGTACATTTAGCACTGTCCTTAACAAAATTTTTAAGATAAAATTTGGAGCCGTTTTAGAAAAAATCTTGTTTCTGTATTTTTTTTAAAATTTTGCACGCAATATTGCGCGAAAACTAATAATAATTTCAAAACAATGTACACGACCATAATGAAAAAAACTCACTTTGGAGAATAAATTTTATTTGAAGAAAAAACTTTTGTATTTAATTTTGTAGGTGCAGGAAGATGACCTGAGATGCCAGAGACTGTAAGAACTTATTTGAAGAAAGACATGAAAGAAATTTAGTTTTCACCACATTAAAAAATTTTTAAAGCAGTTAACAGCGTCGGCGATGCCATATTCAACTATCAATCACAACCAGCAACCAATTATTTCTGTAATCTTCAAATGCATCCTTTTATATCTCATAAACTAATATTTTTCCACAAATACGACAAATATTCTGAAAAAGAAAAGCCCAGAATGTACGTAAAAGATACACTGTCAAAAAGGCTGCATCATAATTTTAAGAACACAATGATCGTAGAAGTTATATCCTTACAAATGACGAAAAAGAAACCATACGATTCTCATCACTAGACCGCGAAACATAACGCAATTGTATATTTTTACTGACTGCGCATATCAAAAGAAAATGTATCACTTTCTCTACCACCGAAAATAAAACGATTCTATCCTAATTTTACTTTGCATAATTGCATATTTCTATGATTTTTTCTTCACTGCGTATATTAATGAATGCTGTATATTTACGTACAGTTTTTTGTGTAGAAGTAGGTCGAAGGTATTTTCTTTTATTTCTCTTTCAAAAGAAAAGGAAATTAGGCCATGTAAATGCTGAAATATAAACTTACTATTTCCGATAGTGTTCTTTTAAGATGATCTCATGAATTGATTTATTTCCTGTAATTTTATTCGTGCATATGAACTTCGTGAACAGGGTTCAATGTCACGGTATTATGTAACAATGTTATTGGGTATTTCAATCATGTTTTTTGTTTATTAAAATGCTTTAGAATATATTTTTAATAATCGTATTGTTCCACAGTGTAAAAGATAACGTATAAATAAAGGTTAATTGTTACTAACTATATTTTCATTGACCGCATATTCTTAGTTTCAAGCCCATATATTGGCTATATAAAGTGCTTAATTTGCCGATTTTCGGTGCATTGATGCACGCTTATATTTAACATTCACTTATCACAGAACCATGCAGCATAGAATTACACTCATTTATTAATAACTATTGAAGGCAGCGAAAATTAAACAAATAACGAAACCTCAAAAAAATGTACGGGTCGGGCCGTATTCCAAACATCGACAGTCATAAATAGCTTCGAATAAAGGCTTACTTATCGACAGTTTAACACTTCCTAATGACCCACGTAACACTTTCGTGAACCACGAAAGACGCCCCTTTTGGAATAAATACAATATGACTATTTACACAATTATTTAAAAATGTTAAATCTCAAAATCTGAGTTAATAAATAATGTGAAGTATCAAATCCTCCGCGTAAAAAAAAATATATTGTACGATAATGATTTCATTAGTTACGGTTAAAACGGCATGCGATGAACGCTGCCAAAAGAGCCACGTAACGCTTCCGTGAACACACGAAATGCGCCCGAGCTGGTATATAAAGCACCCCACAGAACGTCCGAGCATCACTCTCGCCTCCGCCGCCCACGCAATCGCTTCTCCGCTCGCAGCCCGTTCTCCACCACCATGCACGCCGTCTCCCTCACCGCCCTCGCCGTGCTGGCCCTCGCCGCCACAGCCCTCGCCATCCACGAGGACTACGCCCACCACGTCCCCAACTACAAGTTCGACTACTCCGTCCACGACGGACACACGGGTGATGTCAAGAGCCAGCACGAGACCCGCCACGGCGACCAAGTGAAGGGCGCCTACAGCCTGGTGGAGCCCGACGGCCACGTCCGCAAGGTGCAGTACACCGCTGACAAGCACAACGGCTTCCAGGCCATTGTGTCCCGCGAGGGCAAGACCAGCCTGCACGGCTACGGCCAGCAGGACGAGCAGGGTCTTGGCGCTGGCAACGGTGCCGGCTGGGGTGCTGGTGCTGGTGCTGGCGTTGGTGGCGGATGGGAAGGCGGAGTCGGTGCCGGTTACGGTGCCGGTATCGCGTCTGGCGCGTACGGTGGCAACGCCGCCTACGGCTGGCACATCCCCCACGCCAAGGCCAGCGTGTCCCTGGGCCACTACTAAGCGTCGTGCTCCGAGAGGAGTCGGCGAGCGTGCGGCGGCCCCCGCGGGCCCCGCGGCCGAGTCGGCGCCGAGCCACGCCGCCGCAGCCGGCCCCGCCGCCCCGTCCCCTGGTGCCCGCTGGTGGCCCTTGGTGTGGGCGTGGGCGTGGGCGGGGGCGGTGGGGCCGGGGCGAGGCGAGAGTGGTCGCTCCGCGCCGCGAGATGTCCGCCGGTGTGCGGAGGTGCGCGGCGCGGCCCCTCCTCTGCGACTGGGCGAGAGCGCGCGTGGCTGCTGCCGAAGTCGACCGCGGGTCTGTGAGGGTCGCAGCGGGCTGCTCTTCGGGCCTTTGTACTTCAGTTATTTGATGGTCTGCAAATCTGTTCACTGTGTGAAGAAATAAACATATTTCTTGTCTAATTTTGTTTTGTTATTCTGGGTAACGTCATGATATCTCCTTTCGTCCAAAAATATTAATCTTGTGTCTGGTTGTTTATGTGTGTATGATTTGAAGGCAAACGTTTCTCTACTGTAAATATGTTTGATATTCATTACCTAATATCAACAGGAAAGACAGTACACAATGCCTCATATACCTTATCTCCAATCTTTTCTTAAATTATAGTTTTAGATAGATAAAAAATACTCTTCTCTCCCGTAAATTGAATGCAAGCGAGTGAATATGTTATACTTTTTAATAAAAAAATGTACACTAAACACTGAATTTTCAAGTTAGGTGTCAGGTCTCCATTGTTTATCTGGTCAAGTTGAAAAATGCGTTGAACGCTTACTGTTTGTACGTCAGGATATCTTTAGCGATCGCAAAAGAGTGAAATAAAACAAATATATTACGTTTTTGATAGAAAGATATTACATTTTGTCCAATAATTTATTTTATGAAGGTCACATGTGTGCTGGGTTTTAGGTTTTCATTATTCTCGACGATTCTAGCGTGTGAGGTCGCTTATCTTCAAGACATCTATAAAGTCACATTAAATGTTTTACAGTTATTAACATGCTACTGAATAATAAGTACATAAAAACTCATGAGAACATTTTTATACTTAGTACAAGAAAGCAAGACTTGCCCTATTTAACAATTTATTGTCTTAGGTAGGTTATACTATATGCATATCTACAATTTCATATACATCTACAATTTGTCTGATAAAAATTCAATAATTCACACTTGTTTTGAAAGTTCTTATGTGAGTTGAAAATTGATTACGAGTTTCCAAACTTAAGTATTTATTTTATATTTTTACTTTCTCGCACATACCATCATAAGAAGAAAAAGTATTGTAATCGAGCACCGGAAAACGGCGGACTTTCGACATAAAAAATCTTACTGCCGTTTCCTGATATGAACAAAGTAAATAAATCCATATGCTAAATATAGAAATAAAGTTCCTCTCACATTGTGTAGCCAGAATCCCAGGTTTGTAGACCCTTCATGCCGAAAAATCGATTGATGGCAAAACGTCAGTGTCCGTCCGCCCTTCCGTCCGTCTGTCTCGGTGGTCGAATGTTCGCCAGGAAAACTCTTATAGGCGGTCTCTGGTAACGAAAAAGTAGATAAATGGTGTTGCTAAATTTAGAAAAAAAATCCTCTAACCCGTGATGGGGCCAGAATGTATGTTTTTACTTTTTACTCATTTTGTACGAGCCACGTTATTCAATTTTTACATATTCTACAGACGACGAGAAAAATTAAATGAATGATATGAATAATAATTCATTTAAATTTAATTATAATATACTACCGATAATAACAATATTAATTCCATTTTTACTTCCTCTTTTTATTCAATTTGTATTTAATAATGTATTGGTGTATTTCTTTTTATGCAATCTGCAAAAATTAATAAGAATTTCGCAACAACGTCGCATCGATATTTGGCAGGCTAATTGCTGTCGAGATGATGACGGTGATAAGATACGGCTGTTTTATTTAGTCCATCTGGAGGTGGTGTAACTCCTAGGCCGAAAGCCAATACTTCCGTTTCCGATGAATTCCGCAGCAGTATTTTTTAAATAACTCCTCAGAATACCCGCTGAGATACGTTATATACCATGTAACATCATCCGGTCAATAAAAAATTTTACAGCAAATTGAATACAAGAAGAACGATGAAACGCTATCGGAACTGTTACCTTACGACAAAAGGCAACTCACGATTGAGCAGCCAGAACTTTCGAAATTATTTTGATGTCAATTGCATATATTCTAATTACTGTAATGATATTATTAGCCAAGCGAATACACATTGTTTTGACAACGCGTCGCTGGCAACAGTACGCTACTCGCTTCTTGGTTGACGCTTTCAAATAATTGATGAGGTGTTAGTATCGCAGAAAATGCAATATTTCAGTATTATGTAGCTGTTTCCACAAAAGCGAGAAAGTATGTACTGTTGTAGCATTGTTGTTGTTGAAAGTTAAAGGGTTCATTTTACTATTTTAAATGTACATTATATTAGATGGGTTTGGCCACAGACTAGTATATAAAAACACTGAAATAAAAACACCGAATCACATTATTAAAAACTTTAAAGTTTAATTTTCCTGCGCTTCAATTGATTCGGTGTCAGTATATAAGGCGGTAATAAATTAACTTAATATTGCAAATCGTATAACATTAGAAATTTAATTAATTTAGTAGTATTTAAGTTAGTTATTTATCAACTGTGTATGATGTCTAACCCATAAACAAGTTGAAATCTGAATACAAATAGAAATAAGCGTTTTTGCCAAGAATTGATGTTATTCACCAAGCATAAATTCCAAACGATTTGCACAGAGTTTTTGGAAACGCTGCGATCCCAACAGAGCGTTGGTCGTTTTTGTATAATATGCTGCGAAAACTGTAACAGTCAAATTGATTCCTAAGTGAAGTCTTAGGCTTCCACCTAATCCTAAATTGATTTCTGTTTGTTTCATTAGCAAAAGTAAAAACGACTGCTGCACCTGACGATAGAAGTGAATGCAGATATGTATCTGAAGCGCTTTGTTTGAATTGGTAGAATTGGACATTTTCAAGTAACAGATGAGATGTTAGTAGAGCGGAAACTGCAATATTTCAATATTACGTAGCATTTTTCAATAATGCGAAAACGTATGTGGTGTTATAGCGCCACTAGATTGATTTTTCCGTCTTCTCATACCTTCATCCAAATCAGAGTAAAATTGGAGAGAATTGAAATATTTTTTAGTTGTGGAGATCATCGGGGGGGGGATTCAAAAGTTTCAGAGAAAATTTTGTTTGAATGATTCTGAATTTTGGCAATTTTTAGTTCCCGTGTATTAAAAATTGTATGGATATATCAAAAATCATCATTGGAAAATTTTGAAGGAATCCATCATTATGAATACTTCACGTATTAACAAACGCATTAAAAAATTAAATACATTTACAAACAAAATTTTAACTTAAGAGCTATTTACAACTAGTGGTGCTAAAGAATGTCACAGATTTTCTCGTATTATTTTGTATTTCTTTTGGTCTTGGCTAGCTATTCAGACTTGCCACATAGTCTTGCCAGCTACCTTCTATCACCGCCTAAAGTTTTTTTTTTTAATTTTCATAATTTTTCGTTTTCCTAACGAAAATATAATAATTGAAATAAAAATAATTGAAAATATGTGGAAATATTCCTGTACGTAAAGAAGCATTGAAAATGTGAGTTAACACATGTATAAAGGCAGGAGCACAAGTTTTTAATAAACAATCCAAAAATTCATCTAAACCAAATGAATAATTATTTTTTAGTTTACTGACTATTCTGAGGATTTTATTGGGAGAAGTTTCGAAAACAAGTGTCGGATCGGACACTTTTGGGAAATGTAAGATGTTGAATTTTGTGGTTTTAGTCCCTTCATGAGATCAGGCGCAATTCTAGGAAAGTGTTCGTTGAAGAGATTTGCAACTTTTTCCAGATTACTCGTTTCTCTTTCAATATTCTTTAAAATAGCATTCATTCTCTCCAAGGTATCGAGATGATGTAGTTGTATTTTTTGCGATATCCTACCTTGCTTTAGTTCTGTTACCAGCGTTTGAAATATCCCGACTATTTTTCATTATTTTTGCTTGAACTATTACTTTTCTTAAAATTCTTTTGCATTCTCGGAAGTATACATGGAAACCCATACGTCATATACATTTTTTACTGTTTTTTGACAAATAAATAAATAAATAAATAAACCGGGTGATGAGTTATGATGTTTAGAAATAAAGTAAAGCGTACGTTTGTTTTTACACGTTGTTCTAATTCCTTGCGTGATCCAAGTATTACTTTTGCTTGAAATATTTAATTTTCTCTTTTTAAGAGGAAAGCACGCATTAAAATGAATTAAAAGCTTTGAGAAAAATTATATTTTTCATTTGTGTCAACAGCGTTGTAAACTTCGTCCCATGATTCCTTCACCAAGTAGTCCGTAAATAATGTTATGTTAATTTTAGTGAATGCTTTGCAAATGCGTGTATTATTAATTGTGTCAGTGTTTATGTTATTAGTAATTGTAAGAATTTGTACATCTTGGTCACTGTAACCTAGATTGATTGTTATTATTTCATACGTAGTTGTGGTTTTGTTAATTATATTTGATCTAATGCTTTTTGTGATTTAAATGTATTCCGTGTTGGGACATTCACTGTAATATCTAAATTAAAATAATGAAGCAAATTGAGAAAGTGGTCTTCGTGTGATTCGCTCAGAAAATCAATATTGAAAGCTCCACATACAATAATGGATTTAAGAGATATTACTAATTTGGTTCAGAATTATCTCTAGATATTTAAAGAAAGTGAAATAATTTAAAGCTCGCATTATTGGAGGTCTGTAAATGCAAATCTTGGTAATTTTGAGCGTAGTAAGATATACTACTGTTGTTTCAAAAATTTTTCAACTGCATATAAATTTAATTCTGACAAAATGTAGAATCAATATAATTTCTTACGTAAATACACGAACCTCCCTTAGCAGGGCCCTCATTTGATTCCGTCGCTCCTGCAAGATCCTGCAGGATAAAAACTACGAATTTGGAGTGTGTTTATATCATTACGAGACAACCAATGTTCTGTAAAATAAAAAGCAATCTAATTGACTTAGATTACATTGTAATGCTGCCTCGATAAATTCAATTTTATTTGAAAGTGATTGCACATTATGATGTATTATTCGAATCTTTTGCATGTACATACGCGGATGTTTCTCTTCTACATCTGACTGTGGCTGCTATTTATTTCTTTATTTCTTTATTTATTTCATTTTTACCTCCAGGGCGTGGTCGAAGGAACTATCGTGTACTAGCCGGGACAAAAGGTGACGAAAAAGGGGCGACAGATGTAGAGGAATGAATAGAAGGAGAGGCAGTACAAGGATTAGGTTTAGGCGATAAGGTAATTAGGTCCAAAGTGGTCCCGGAGGATGGAAGAGAATTAGGAGATGAGGGTGGGGATGGGTCTTGGACAGGATACTGCCGAAGTTATGAAATGATGTGTTTTGCAAGCTCACCACCGAGTGCATTTTTTCCGACAAGGTTCAGAAGAAAGACCATCAAAAAATATACTTTCGTGTTATTTTGAAAAAGAAAAAAATAGAGCAAAATTTGGATTATGTTACCTTTTAGAGTACATTTATCACTAGTCCTACGAAAAGTTTGAAGAAAAAATTTGGAGACGCTTTTGAAAATTTTGTAAATAAGTTTTTTAATTGCATAAATTGCAGGCAAAATTGTGTGAGAAGTAAAAAACGTTTCAAAAAATGTGCATGAACTTCACTGTTTTTTTACCAGTCTCACAAATTATTATCTTACATAAAATACGAGAAGTATTCTGAAAAAGTCAATTTTCTGAAAAAAAGAAACCCAAATTACTCAAATGATTTACAGTCAAAATGCAGTAGAATCAAACATGAATTACCACGATACTATTGTCATAGAAGCTGTATCTTAACCAATGACGAAAAACCAATTCTCTTCATTGAATAGTTTATCACAGAAATACATTAATTAATTAAGACATATTAAAAACTTTAACCAATAAACAAATTATGACACCTCCAAGTCACTTACATGCCACGTCGTATTTAGGAAATGGATGAGCACATGCCCGCTGGTGGCCCTTGGTGTGGGCGGGGACGTGGGCGGGGGCGGTGGGGCCGGGGCGAGGCGAGAGTGGTCGCTCCGCGCCGCGAGATGTCCGCCGGTGTGCGGAGGTGCGCGGCGCGGCCCCTCCTCTGCGACTGGGGCGAGAGCGCGCGTGGCTGCTTCCGAAGTCGACCGCGGGTCTGTGAGGGTCGCAGCGGGCTGCCCTTCGGGTCTTTGTACTTCAATTATTTGATGGTCTGCTAATCTGTGCACTGTGTGAATAAATAAACATATTTCTTCTCTAATGTTGTTTTTTTTATTCTGGGTAACGTCATGATATCTTTCATCCAAAAATATCAATCTTGTGTCTGGGTGTTTATGTGTGTATGATTTGAAGACAATGGTTTCTCTAGTATGTGGATATGATTAATATTGTTTACCCAATATCAGCAGGGGATATTAGGTTTACCTAAAATCAGAACTCTATGCTTCACAAAGTCCATTAACTCCAACCTGTTCCGAAATTGTAGTTTTATATACATAGAAAATTACTCTTCAACCTGTAAATTGAAAGCAAGCAAATAAATACTTTTTTTAAATTTTATTATTAATTCATCAATGAAGTCTCATAGTTTCATGTCAGAATATCTTCACTTTACATGCTTTAAGCTTACATTGTGTAACAATAAATTACAGAGAGTTGTTAATTTTAAAAAATTAATAATAATAATAATAATAATAATAATAATAATAATAATAATAATAGTATATAAATTCACAAGGCAAGCTTTACTCCACTCTACCACTTCACTTCACTTCATTGTACAACACTTAACAGTGTTCACATTCCTTTCCCTCCACTTCATAACACAACTCAGCACTACAGTGCACTTAACGTCAGTACATAAATAGCAATAAAATAATAATTATAATAACAATACTACTGCAACTGCTACTAATAATAACAATTAAACAAATTACTTAATAACAAATTTTACTAATTTAATAGTAGGAACTTAACATTGACAGAAAATATACATAAATAGATAAAACATTAATTTATTTTAAAATTTTCTCAAGCTTTGAGGAAAGGGTTGTAGCAGGCCAACTGTTTCAGTCTCTAATAGTTCTGTTTGTGAATGAAAATTTACTAACGTCTCTTTTGTGCATTCTTGTCTTAATTTTGTGCTTGTGTTATGGTCTACCAAAGTATGTAAGTTTTCCTAGACGATGGTTAATGTCATTCCAAGCACGGTAGCCTGTTTATGCTTTATACATTGCATAGAGTCGCGACTCAATCCGCCTTTTTTTGGTGTCTCTCATACACCTCTATTTTTTGTACACCTGGAAGTGAATTTTGATACTCTGCGCTGAAGGTCCCGCTTTTTAAGATTAAAATTTAATGTTCCGCACGGTGCAGCCCAAAATCTCGCTTTTGTGAAATCTTTCGATTGAAATTGCCCTATGCAAAAAGAAAAGGAAAAAGCATGCGAAACAAATCTCAGCGACAGTGGCAATGAGTCAGTCGTCGCATGATGCAACGGGGTGAGTCGGGTCGTCTGGTGACTAGATCGTCGGGATAGCGGTATGGACGCCATTGCAGATCGCAACTCGCTGTTCATTTTTATCTAAATGTTGTGTGCTCGTTCAGCATATTGGATGACTCGCAAACTGTACTTGGAAAATGCTGTGCTTTAATTGTGTGCTGTTATTTCTTCACGCTTTGTTTGAAGATGAGTAAAGATCGTAGTTCTTCGGACAGTTTGGATTTGTCGGCGGAAGGCATAACTATTAAGAAAATTACGCTAGGAAAACGTCGGTTAACAAAATATAACATTAAATGGGAACGTGGTTATAAATGACTGCGAAGTAAAGACAATTTTTTAAAAATATATTAATACCATTGTGTACATTTACATGTCAAAACTGGTCTGAAAAGACCAACCATCAACTTTTGTTTGATAAATCTTTATCCTAAGCTACATATCAGATAAATTGAGCCCAATTTCTGTTATTTAAACTAGACACAATCACTTGCACAATGTCCCATTATCATAACACTACACAAGTTCAAATGGTCTTTTTCAATCTTCGGAAAAAGTGTTTTCCAGTGACGACAAATGAGCATAAAACAAGTTGTTGACAGTGTAAGAAAGAGTGCAGCGTTTCTCATGGAGGAATGAATGATACCGCAAAGCATTGGCAAATAAGCCCTTGCGTCAAGATCGCGAGCACGCGCGCAGCAAAAAAATTAACAGCCTTCTTCCCAAGACAGGTACGTCTCCTTATGATTACAAAAATTCCTATTGAAATTTGATACCCTAATGATTAAATTGCTCGTAAATGAAATCTGTATACATATATCTGTTTCGATACTAACAATTAAAATATTACTCGTTATTGGTTATTTTATCCCGCTTTTTCCAATGAAATCACGCTTTTTTAATTAAGATTTATTATTAATCACAACTTAGGCGAAAAATAATCTGGCAACGCTGGTCCCAACATACCCCCCCCCATATTCTAACACGGGTCTCACTAGTGATGTTTAGCTAATTCTTTACTTCTCACTGAACTCCTCATTACGCTCCGCATAACGAAATGTAAAGAACTCCAGGCCTTCCCCACGCACACATATTTATGGTTTTTCCAGCTCAATTTACTGTCTAATTGTATTTCTAAATATATGCAAGATGTGACAGTAGGTAACACATTATTGTATAATTTGCACGCAGATTCACCAAAACTTCCACACCTACCAAACGTGATGATTTTAGTCTTTAAACAGTACATTTACATGCCATTGGGAAAAGATTGGAGATAAGATATGTGAGGCATAGTGTACTGTCTTCCCTGTTGATATTAGGTAATGAATATAAAACATATCCACAATAGAGAGCCTTCAAATGATACAAACAACCAGACACTAGATTACTATTTTTGGACGAAACAAGAATAACAAAAGAACATTAGAGAAGAAATATGTTTATTTATTCACACAGTGAACAGATTTGCAGACCATCAAATAACTGAAGTACAAAGACCTGAAGGGCAGCCCGCTGCGACCCCCACAGACCCGCGGTCGACTTCGGCAGCAGCCACGCGCGCTCTCGCCCCAGTCGCAGAGGAGGGGCCGCGCCGCGCACCTCCGCACACCGGCGGACATCTCGCGGCGCGGAGCGACCACTCTCGCCTCGCCCCGGCCCCACCGCCCCCGCCCACGCCCACGCCCGCACCAAGGGCCACCAGCGGGCACCAGGGGGCGGGGCGGCGGGGCCGGCTGCGGCGGCGTGGCTCGGCGCCGACTCGGCCGCGGGGCCTGCGGGGGCCGCCGCGCGCTCGCCGACTCCTCTCGGAGCACGACGCTTAGTAGTGGCCCAGGGACACGCTGGCCTTGGCGTGGGGGATGTGCCAGCCGTAGGCGGCGTTGCCACCGTACGCGCCAGACCGCGATACCGGCACCGTAACCGGCACCGACTCCGCCTTCCCATCCGCCACCAACGCCGGCACCAACGCCAGCACCAGCACCAGCACCCCAGCCGGCACCGTTGCCAGCGCCAAGACCCTGCTCGTCCTGCTGGCCGTAGCCGTGCAGGCTGGTCTTGCCCTCGCGGGACACGATGGCCTGGAAGCCGTTGTGCTTGTCAGCGGTGTACTGCACCTTGCGGACGTGGCCGTCGGGTTCCAGCAGGCTGTAGGCGCCCTTCACTTGGTCGCCGTGGCGGGTCTCGTGCTGGCTCTTGACATCACCCGTGTGTCAACGGAGTAGTCGAACTTGTAGTTGGGGACGTGGTGGGCGTAGTCCTCGTGGATGGCGAGGGCTGTGGCGGCGAGGGCCAGCACGGCGAGGGCGGTGAGGGAGACGGCGTGCATGGTGGTGGAGAACGGGCTGCGAGCGTAGAAGCGACTGCGTGGGCGGCGGAGGCGAGAGTGATGCTCGGACGTTCTGTGGGGTGCTTTATATACCAGCTCAGGCGCGTATCGTGTGTTCACGGAAGCGTTGCGTGGCTCTATGGGAAGCGCTCTTCCTGTGCCGTTTCGGGCGAAAAGAAGTTCTTATCGAACTAAGTATACATTTTTGATACGTTGCCCTATATCTTTTCGATATCAAAATCACACCGATCACTTTCAAATTGAAAACAAGTACTCTCAAATTGGGAACAAACACTTTAGAAAAAATATAAATAACAATTTTGATACAATAAATATCAATAACTGCGCAATGTTCATTCTCATATTCAAACATTCATACCAAATGCTTTAAATTTAATTGATATAATTGTGCAATTAATTTAATCTGTGTTGTTATTTTTCTGTTTCGTGCGGTACAATGCTTTTGTACTTGGCATTCCTTCCTTTTTAATTTAAGTCCTTTTTTCTTTATATAAATGCTGTGAATCTGAAATGCCGGAGTTAAATGTTTTTTTCTCGATTTTTAAAGTGATTTGTCCCGATATGACAGTGTTTGGTTTCAATTGGAACGAGGTTGTTCCCAAATTCATTGTTCTCAATTTGAAAGCGCTTTTTCTTAATTTGAAAGTGTTTGGCCTCAATTTGAATATGAAAAGATGTAGAGCACTTGCAGAATCTAAATGATCTTAGAGTTTTAGCAGTTAAAAATGAAGTTAAAAGGTCCAATGGGCGTGTTAAAATTATACCAACTTTGCAACTTAGTTCACACACGTTCGTGTGTTCACGGAAGCGTTAAGTGGCCCTTGAAGTGTAAGCAGTCCAAAAGTATGCCGTGTTGTTTGAGATTAATTATGTGCTCATCCATTTCCTGAATACGACGTGGCATGTAAGTGACTTGGAGGTGTTGTTTATTGGTTAAGGTTTTTAATATTTCTTAATTAATTAATGTATTTCTATGATAAACTATTCAATGAAGAGAATTGGTTTTTCGTCATTGGTTAAGATACAGATTCTACAACATCAGTGTTGTGGAAATTATGAAGTATGATTCTGCAGTATTTTGGCTATACAAGATTTAAGTATCTCCTAGGTTTCATCTCGTTTCAAAAACATGTCTTTTTCAGAATACTTCTCATATTTTATGTAAGATAATGATTTGTGTGAACAGTATAAAAACACTGATGCATTTGAATTTTCCGTAAATAACCCATTGTTTGCTATATTTGTTCTATCATATGTTAGGATAAAAAAAATTGTTAGATGGATTTTATGTTCAGTACAAAATTGAAAATTTTTTTTGTATCTCCCATTAGCTCCGAAGTACCCTTCCGCTCCCGCTCTGGCAGAGCCTTCATTCGACCTCGCCCCGCCCTCGGCGTGTTCTTGTCAGACCGTTTGCGCACCCTCCCTGCAGGCAACCCTGGCCTCCCCTTGCCCGCACCCCCGCCTCTCCCTGCCCCTCCCACCCCCTTCCATGCTATACCCATGCAGGACTCACGCTCTCTCTCACTTCGTCCCTTTCCTCGATGTCTCGTCTCTCTCTAGTTTGTCCCTTCCCGTCTCGCTAAGCCGTCACACGCTCTGTTCCGCCTTCTCCGCCTTGATCCTCTCGACTTCGGCGTCACCCGCGCCGCCGCGCCCGCCTCTCCATAGCACCCCGCCACTCCCTTCGTTCCGTTCCGCCCCACCCGCCTCGCTCCATTCCGCATTCCACGCCGTTTCATCCCCTGTCGCGTTTCACCCTGCCCTGCCCCACCCCTCCACGCCAGCGCCAGCCTCGTTCCGCTCCGTTCAGCTCCGTTCAGCCTCCTCTGCTCGGTCCCGTCCTCGGTCCCGTCCTCGATCCCGTCCTCGATCCCGTCCTCGGTCCCGTCCTCGGTCCCGTCCTCGGTCCCGTCCTCGGTCCCGTCCCGTCCTCGGTCCCGTCCTCGGTCCCGTCCTCGGTCCCGTCCCTCGGTCCCGTCCTCGGTCCCGTCCTCGGTCCCGTCCTCGTTCCGTCCTCGGTCCCGTCCTCGGTCCCCGTCCTCGGGTCCCGTCCTCGGTCCCGTCCTCGGTCCCGTCCTCGGTCCCGTCCTCGGTCCCGTCCTCGGGTCCCGTCCTCGGTCCCGTTCCTCGGTCCCTTCCTCGGTCCCGTCCTCGGTCCCGTCCTCGTCCCGTCCTCGTCCCGTCCTCGGTCCCGTCCTCGGTCCCGTCCTCGGTCCCCGTCCTCGGTCCCGTCCTCGGTCCCGTCCTCGGTCCCGTCCTCGGTCCCGTCCTCGGTCCCGTCCTCGGTCCCGTCCTCGGTCCCGTCCTCGGTCCCGTCCTCGTCCCGTCCTCGGTCCCGTCCTCGGTCCCGTCCTCGTCCCGTCCTCGGTCCCGTCCTCGGTCCCGTCCTCGGTCCCGTCCTCGGTCCCGTCCTCGGTCCCGTCCTCGGTCCCGTCCTCGGTCCCGTCCTCGGTCCCGTCCTCGGTCTCGTCCTCGGTCTCGTCCTCGGGCTCGTCCTCGGTCTCGTCCTCGGTCTCTGTCCTCGTTCTCGTCCTCGTGTCTCGGTCCTCGGTCTGTCGTCGGTTCCGTCTTCGGTTTCGTTCTCGGTCTCGTATTCGGTTTTGTCCTCGGTCTCGTACTTGGTCCTCGTCCGCGGTCCCTCCCCTCGTTTCCCTCTCCTTGGCACTCTGCTCGGCGCTCCACCACCCCCCTCGGCCCCTTCCCTCTGAACTTTGACGTAGTACCGTGAAATTAGCTCTCTCATGTACCCTAATATTAGACAAACCTATATATTGTTTTGGGCGAGTCATCCTTGCACTAACAAGTGGGTGGCCTAGAAAAAAGTTTTTTTTGTTTTTTTTAAACAATTTCTTAGATATGTTTCGTTCCCAAAATATGTCTTCCTGTTATTTTGAAAAGGAATCATTTCTTTTTTCTTTTTTAAATTATGATTGTAATAGAAAATCCCTTAAAATATATTAAAATCGGTTGATGAATTAACCTACGGGTAATTGGTGACACTTTAGATACCATTATTTTCCAAAATGTCTCTTGACGCAAAGTACAAAGTCATTTGGTGTCAATTTTACAATAAAAAATGAAAACAGCACTTAATTGCCACTAAGCGTCATCTGTACTAATCAAAGTGAATTCAACGACTTGTAACCGACATCGAAACCACAAAAAGTAGTGAACGAAGAGATAGGAAATTTTTAGATGTTCTTCTTCAGGATTGTCACAGTGTCCTTGCAAATTTATCGTAAAGATTAGTGCAACATAAGGGCGCAAAATAAATAATTAAATGTGTTGATAGCAACAAAAAAATGATCATGGTACATCTAAGGATTGATTCCTAATACATTCCGACAGAGACCAGAACCGGTATAGCAGAATTGGTATCTAATAGATTCGCTAGAGTCCAGTAGCAGTGCGTAAAATTGTTTAAACTAATAGCAATATAGTGTAAAATAAAATGAAAGAAAATGATAGTATTTTATTAAAATTTGAACCAATTAAATTAAAAATAATAATCTTAATCACAGTTTTTAATATAAATTGATATTTTTCCTCTTTCATAAGGATTGCAAATGAAGCAAACCTGGGCAACGCCGGTTATATTCCTGTTTCTATAATTTACCATTACGAGAATAATCGACTGAAGACGTAGTTATCACACGTCAACGTTGCTGCCCATGCAACACTCCTGATTTTACAATGAGAATTGTGGAATGAATAGTGCATTCATTATACCTTATTTGTAGAATTCTGACAAAGGATCACTATCGGTCATCAATTATGAAATTTTCGAGCAATTGAAGTTTTAATAACCATAATATACTATTTGCAGCTTCTCCGGGTTTTCATGATTTATTTTTTTTATGTTAAGACCTGCTCTAATATCTCAACGGGAATATTGAATAAAATAATAAGAAATAATAGCTCATTTCGACATATTGGTACCCGGGATGGAAATATAGTAGTATATTACATTCACAAAGAGGACATTGGATAGCGATATTGGACATTGAAGTAATAGATCCAAATATTGTGATGTAATAATAGGACTTAGAAAAGTTCGAGGCCGATAAAAACAATAAATATAGGACATTCGAGATTCCTAGAACAAAATAAATTTAGTTGTGATTTGGGACATGGACATTTCTAAAATATTAATTTTTATTTTGGAAACGTCACATGATGAAATTCAAGAAAGATGGCAAACCATTCGGGACAGATTTTAGTGAAGACGTAGGTGTCGAGATAAGGCAGGTGACTGTCGAGAAATGAGTTAGGGCAAAGAGATTTTTTTTTACAAAAATTTGGAAAACAGATGTGACGTGTTTCGACGGAGCCGTAATTTTCGCAGAAGATATCTGGTTGCCGTCACGAGTACATAAGGCTACCTGGTCATATTAGTACTTCAGCATATAGAAAGTTTTGTTGTAATCTGACACAGTATTAAGAAAAGATATCTATCTGAGGCATTTACGTAACAATTTTTGTTACGTAAATAATTCAAACTGTTTAATAGTAGATGTAGGACTTAAACTTTGACTTAGTTTTAACGTCAAGAAAACATTTTCAGAAAATAACTAATCGGTTTTGGATGGAATGTCGGTCCACGTACGTAATATTTAATAATATAAGAACGTGGAAGCCAGGCATTAATAAATCTCTAACGATAAATATTTTCATATTCATCGTTATTTTATGACAACACACGCTATGGCTAGGGAGAACCGCAAAACACCATATCCAAATATGTGATGAAAATACAAAGAAGATAACTTCTTGTACTACACTAAGTAAGAACGAGAATTCGGTCCTCATTTCCCCTCACTCCATTTCCCAATATGTACCCACCAGTCACTCATAATTTCACTACCTGTCACTACTTGGGACCCCACGGACTTCACCTATCCCACAAACGTGTCATAAATTAATTCCTAACCCTCTACAACTCCTCCAAATGACCTCAACGACGTAATACGTAAATTGAAATTGAGGACTAGAGAGCAAGTGGCCTCGCCCGTATTACGGATAATGAAAAGTTAGCAATAAATTGTTAACAAAATTCACATTTCAAGTGCTAATTCACAATACCACAATATTCATTTAAAAATGTGATAATAGGGACACCTTCAATCCCTTTGTTTTAAAACTGTTGGATTCAGGACTTGGGAGTTGTCCAGAAGTTGCAAGCTTACAAGGCTTCACGTTGTTTGTTTCTTTGACTTAGTATCTTATAAATTGTCAAAAACTATCATCAATTCTTCGCGTGTCATATATAACGAAGGAGATGCAATGTTTAGAACGGAATTGGTATTAATGTTATTTCTCAGAAGAAGAAAAACAAGACAACAAAACATTAGAGAAGAAATATGTTTATTTATTCACACAGTGCACAGATTAGCAGACCATCAAATAATTGAAGTACAAAGACCCGAAGGGCAGCCCGCTGCGACCCTCACAGACCAGCGGTCGACTTCGGCAGCAGCCACGCGCGCTCTCGCCCCAGTCGCAGAGGAGGGGCCGCGCCGCGCACCTCCGCACACCGGCGGACATCTCGCGGCGCGGAGCGACCACTCTCGCCTCGCCCCGGCCCCACCGCCCACGCCCACGCCCACGCCCACACCAAGGGCCACCAGCGGGCACCAGGGGGCGGGGCGGCGGGGCCGGCTGCGGCGGCGTGGCTCGGCGCCGACTCGGCCGCGGGGCCCGCGGGGGCCGCCGCGCGCTCGCCGACTCCTCTCGGAGCACGACGCTTAGTAGTGGCCCAGGGACACGCTGGCCTTGGCGTGGGGGATGTGCCAGCCGTAGGCGGCGTTGCCACCGTACGCGCCAGACGCGATACCGGCACCGTAACCGGCACCGACTCCGCCTTCCCATCCGCCACCAACGCCGGCACCAACGCCAGCACCAGCACCAGCACCCCAGCCGGCACCGTTGCCAGCGCCAAGACCCTGCTCGTCCTGCTGGCCGTAGCCGTGCAGGCTGGTCTTGCCCTCGCGGGACACGATGGCCTGGAAGCCGTTGTGCTTGTCAGCGGTGTACTGCACCTTGCGGACGTGGCCGTCGGGCTCCACCAGGCTGTAGGCGCCCTTCACTTGGTCGCCGTGGCGGGTCTCTTGCTGGCTCTTGACATCACCCGTGTGTCCGTCGTGGACGGAGTAGTCGAACTTGTAGTTGGGGACGTGGTGGGCGTAGTCCTCGTGGATGGCGAGGGCTGCGGCGGCGAGGGCCAGCACGGCGAGGGCGGTGAGGGAGACGGCGTGCATGGTGATGGAGAACGGGCTGCGAGCGGAGAAGCGACTGCGTGGGCGGCGGAGGCGAGAGTGATGCTCGGACGTTCTGTGGGGTGCTTTATATACCAGCTCGGGCGCGTTTCGTGTGTTCTCGGAAGTGTGACGGGGCAGCTTAGGAAGATTTTATGGCACGACAAGCGGCATTGCTGTGAGGAATAATTAAGTTCTCATGGAATGTCGCGTTACTGTAATGTGGCATTGACGTTGTGAATTTAATACATTATTCTCTTGCTTAATATAATACCTTGTGACAGTTTCTGGACGTTTTTGGGTTTTGGTTTTTGTACATAATCAAGGTCTTTTTGCAGTTTTTTGATATTCTTGTTAACCTGTAATTATTATAGTTTCTGCCTTCATTGGTCTTGAATATTTATATTGCATATATATGCAAAAATATTATCTTATTGAGCATTCAACAGTATGTGCTAAAACTGAAAGCGAAAATAATATTGTTATATGTGACACAGAAGTTTTAACAAGGAAGATCATTTGGTAATAGGTAATACAGTTGGGCATGGGCAAGAGCACTTGGCCTGGATCGAAATCAACCTCGACAATTAGAAATTTCGTAGGTAATTAATTCCCATGTAATTGATTGTCAAAAATGTGCGTATAAACAGCTTGTATTCAATTAAATGAATTTAAAAGCATTAATTGTTATATATGATCTCTTGATGTTCCAAGTCATGTAAGTGGCATGTGTTTCTCGCTTAATACCGTACCGTACTATAGAGAAAGTGTTACGTCGCGACAAATCAGGAATTTTTCGAGAGAAACACTCATATTTTGTGACTTTGAAACCAAAGAAGTGGATTATTCTTTTCCTTATAACTTCCTTTAGCATGTTGCGTAGTGAAGAATAGGTTTTGTGGGTCCTTGATTGTGAAAGATTAATTTTCGGCAAAACGTTTTTCTGCCCCACAGTGTTCAACGCCCGCGCGTAAATTGTTCAGACAATTTTCTCCTAATTAGAGATTCCCAAATAGATTCTCTCTAAATTCGAGGCCTTCCGAATTTGATATTGTGAGATATTTTAATGGATATTTTGATATGGGACATGCCCGATGCAGCTCCAGCGACATTTCGAGGATTTGTTTTCAAAAATGGTTGGACATTTTGTTCCCGTTGGTTCTTCAGACAGAGCAAATGACCCTTTTAAAAAATAGCACTGGTACCATTTCAGTTGAACTCTGCAATCAGCCTTTTCAGTTGAAAATTGCAAAATTTCAAGTTTTTGGCGGAGTTTTCAACTCTTATACTGAAGGTAGAGATTTTTTCTTTGATAAAAACGGTTTTGGGCTCATTGCTACAAAATAGCACTCCCCCTTGAATAATTCAGAATATCAAATCTGGATCTAGCAGTCATGTAGTAAAATTATAACTTATGCAATTCCGACGATGCTTTGGTATTATTGCATGTGAGTAAATTACGAAATGCACCATTCTTTCTTATATATTTTACGTCTTTTAATAGTACTAAAAAAGACCACAGGGGTGATGATTTCTCTTGCATTGCTCACTAGAATAACTCTATATTAGAATATTTTTATTTATAACTGAAACATTTGTTTTATTCCACATTACTTCAAACAAATCTTTAGAAATTTTCCTACGCGTTTTCTAATTTATGTGAATTAGAAGTGTAGCTTGCGATATATGCTTCCTGGAGAATATCGCCCAAAAAAATATTCATCAAAATTTCCAGATATTCGAAAACAATTCCCCAGCAACGTACTGAACTGTTTTGCCACAGATCACTAAGGGTCGTGAGGTCGTGACACCAAACATCTTCCAAGAGATTATTGAAAAATGTTTATTTTGATTTTTTTTTATTTAAAGATTAAAATGATTACATAACCAAAATAAGGTAATTCACATAAAATAACGCAATTCCTAAAACAGTTATTAGGATATACGTAAATATTTGTTATACGATCGTAGAAAAATATTTTGCACGCTTAATTCCTTTTTGAAGTGAATTTTTTGGTGTTAGTAAAAAAACTCAATCCTGATCTGCAAAAATTATTTCTTTGTCTTTTTTGGTAGTACATACTCTGAGTGATTTCTTCTCGCAACGAGTAGTTTTATAAATCTCTTCTCGTATTCTTCGCTTAGATAGTTGCAAAAAATGTGATGTTGTGTCACCACAAGCTCTATTGAGCTACTAGAGGACAGGATAATCAGGTAATTACAAAAATAATGTTATTTGGCACCGATAGATAGCAGCAGGGAAGACGGTTGGGGGCAAAACCGAAAAGCTACCCTGACGAAAGAGATTACGAAACTAGTACGAGGAAGTCTGTACCATTCTGCAGAACCACTTTTTTTATTTTATTTTATTTTGCAAAAGCTAAAAAATTCAAAGGCCGCCAACGCACCGGCTTCAGATTTTTGTTTCTTAAACAAGCATGCTTGGAAAGTCATTGTCCGCTGTAAACGGCAGCACTCCAGACGCATGTGCGGCAACATTAGGACATCCCATCCAAAATGCAATGACCACCTTAAAAAAATTGAATGGCTATGTCAGTCGGGAAATATTGAGTTTGGAAAAATCTAACGATTGATATAGTTGTTAGTGTGGTTCATAGACTGACGGACAGACGTTTTGAAGAAACGACTTTTTTGGTAAGATGGGATCCCAAAGTATACATTGTCGTTAAAATCACGCAACTGATTTTCGGTAGCATTATAACGCATTCTATATACTACGTATATTACTCCAGGTATACGTAGCACGTATACGAGAAAGTAAAACAATAACTCTTGGTGCTAAAGAATGGAACAGACTTGTTTCTATTACAGTGAACACCGGTTATAGTGAACTTTTGAGGGCTAATAGTTTTGGTCCACTATACCAGAGGTTCACTATATCCGATGACGTCAACATTAGGTCATCAGTAAAGTCCCAACTGGGGGTCCGCTACCTTCTTCGATTATGACATTTGGCCGACGATATTTTTTTCAAGCTAGCTAGTGTTGAAATTTGTGCCACTAATGCGATTTTTCTTTTCCAAGAGGAAATTAATTTCCAGAACGTTGTATTTTCGTTCACTACAGCCGAAGTAGAAGTTCACTATAACAGAATCTTATGTTTATTTGTAATGTAAGTGAAACGGGACCAGCGACTTAAGTTCACTGCAACTGAGGGTTCACTATATCCTAGTTCACTATAACAGGCGTCGACTGTAGTTAGTTTCGAGTTCTCTCGAGCTCGGCTAGCTTTTGCTCGCTTTGACCGCTCATTTAAATTGCGATTACAATATTTTTACTTATATCTCGATTGTTTTTACTGTTCCAATTCACAAAAAAAGTTAAGTTGAATATTATGTGGGCTCTATTTTTTCAATAATTGAGGTACAGCTTCACGTATCTACTTTCTAGAGAATATCTCCACAAAATATTTTTAGATAGCCTGCAGAAAAAGTGGTTCTTTTTAGAGCGTACTGGGGGCACTACGAGTAAAACCCAATATCTGACGTTAGTGCTAAATGTGAGAGGATGTTCAAATGTTTGGAAAAGGGATAACTACAACAAAGAAAACAAAATTCTTTGGTTTGGCCGCTGACACTAACATTAATGGATCATAGAACACAATTAAATGATTTGGTTGCTTGAATTGAAATAAAATTAGCCAGTAAAGCCGTTATAAAATTGTGTACGGAACACGTCGTTAAAGTGCTTTTATTTTCTTCTGGTAGGCATATCGATCCCATGTCGCAACCATTTCTACTCGTCAAATAAAATGCCATTTTTACCTCTCGTACCATATTATATTTTCTACTAGTAGTATAAAAAGGTGAATTCTGCACATTGCGATCTGCCGTAAAGCAGGTCATTTATTAATATCCAATACTTACAACAGGCGGTTGCCAAGGCAATAATCTTCTGACCATGAAAAAAGTAATTCCCACTGAAATACAACTAAGAAAATCCCCTAGTTCCGTATTCATGGTCTTATATATAATACTGCCAATCCCCGAAATATCAAACACAATATATCCTTATTAATACATAACAAACGCTTTTCAAATATTTTTTGAAATTTAATATTTATTCAGTGGTAAAAGAAATGTACGTATTTCCCGAACGAAGTGAGCTTCTTCTTACGACGCAGATTAAATAGGACTCACTCCTGCACATGTTAACAGTAAGTCGGAAACGCACTTCCCTATTTGACCGGAATACAATGAGAGCCGCAACACCCGACTTCTTTGAAATGAAAATTCAATGTTTTTTATAAACTTTGTAAGTTCAAAGTGATATATGTATTGCATTTGTTTCTTATACTGAACAGAAGAGTTTTTGTTTTATTTACCTAAAGTTGTAATTTGGAGACAGGTGGGATATACGGAATGCGAGGTATGGAGGAACAGATTTCCCTGCTGATGCTAGGTCAAGAATAAATATAATTCACTGTAAAGGAACCTTTGCCATCATACAGATGTTAACGCTCAAAAACAAGATTAATATTATGGGACGAAAGGGAATATGTTACCTAGAATAACAAAACAAAGTTAGAGAAGAAGTATGTTATTTATTTATTTATTCGCACAGTTAACAGATTAGTAGACCATCAAATAACTGAAGTACAAAGACCCGAAGGGCAGCCCGCTGCGACCCTCACAGACCCGCGGTCGACTTCGGCAGCAGCCACGCTCGCTCTCGCCCCAGTCGCAGAGGAAGGGCCGCGCCGCGCACCTCCGCACACCGGCGGACATCTCGCGGCGCGGAGCGACCACTCTCGCCTCGCCCCGGCCCCACCTCCCCCGCCCACGCCCACGCCCACACCAAGGGCCACCAGCGGGCACCAGGGGGCGGGGCGGCGGGGCCGGCTGCGGCGGCGTGGCTCGGCGCCGACTCGGCCGCGGGGCCCGCGGGGGCCGCCGCGCGCTCGTCGACTCCTCTCGGAGCACGACGCTTAGTAGTGGCCCAGGGACACGCTGGCCTTGGCGTGGGGGATGTGCCAGCCGTAGGCGGCGTTGCCACCGTACGCGCCAGACGCGATACCGGCACCGTAACCGGCACCGACTCCGCCTTCCCATCCGCCACCAACGCCGGCACCAACGCCAGCACCAGCACCAGCACCCCAGCCGGCACCGTTGCCAGCGCCAAGACCCTGCTCGTCCTGCTGGCCGTAGCCGTGCAGGCTGGTCTTGCCCTCGCGGGACACGATGGCCTGGAAGCCGTTGTGCTTGTCAGCGGTGTACTGCACCTTGCGGACGTGGCCGTCGGGCTCCACCAGGCTGTAGGCGCCCTTCACTTGGTCGCCGTGTCGGGTCTCGTGCTGGCTCTTGACATCACCGTGGTGTCCGTCGTGGACGGAGTAGTCGAACTTGTAGTTGGGGACGTGGTGGGCGTAGTCCTCGTGGATGGCGAGGGCTGCGGCGGCGAGGGCCAGCACGGCGAGGGCGGTGAGGGAGACGGCGTGCATGGTGATGGAGAACGGGCTGCGAGCGGAGAAGCGACTGCGTGGGCGGCGGAGGCGAGAGTGATGCTCGGACGTTCTGTGGGGTGCTTTATATACAAGCTCGGGCGCTTTCGTGTGTTCACGGAAGCGTTGCGTGGCTCTTTTGGCAGCGTTCATCGCATGCAGTTTCGACCGCAATGAAGTCGGTATCGAACAACATTTTTTGACGTTTTGCTTTAGGGCTCTTGCACAAAGTTAATGAACTGAAATATTGAAGATTTAAAATTTCAAAAAAATATCTAAACGGATATTTTTACGAGACTTTGCGCATCTTGTCTATAAGTAAAAAATTTAGTATCACAAATATATTTTTGTGTGGGGAAATCTTCAGGAATTTGTGAGGCAAATACCTTTTTTGCATATAAGTTGAATTTCTGCACTTGTCTTAACATTCGTGTCACGAAATGGAGTTTCTGAAAGAGACTCACTTTTCCAATGTTATGGATGAGTCTGAACATTTAATTTTTTATATTATATCCTAAATGCACCCAGGATTTTGAAAGCGAAAACAACGGAATAGGACTCTTGTCGATCCTTAGGCGTTTGAATTCTGCCGCTTTTCTGGAGGTGAATTAGGGCGGCTGGCTGCACTGATCGTTAGATGTTCGAGGTTTCCAGACGAATGCTGGAGCAGTACATTAACAAACGGACGCTACACGATCCTTCTCCTTCTCCTTGTCTCATCCTCTCTCCTTACAAACGCACACACACACACACACACGGACACTTACATTCACATCACTATCACACATGTCGTGAGTCCATTCGTGAGCACAGAGCTTGTGCCGGCGAGGGAGAACCCTGGAGAGGGATAGCTCGCGAGCCGTGTAAGTTGGCGCCGGATATTACGTTACAGCCGCGGAGGAACACCGCCATTTCCCGGGGTATAGCAAGCATCACACTTATGGAACACAATAGTACACAATAATATTCGACGCGCCCGGACACAAGGAAATAATCCACATGTATGGTACAACTTGACAGCAGGACCCAACTTCGAACGATCAGCTCCTGAGCTGTGCGTTATATTATTACAGGACGATCCGGTACAAGAGTAACCATTCTAATATTTCCAAGCCATGAGATTGAATTTCACAGAAAAGCAAACATTCTGTTTCAATTAATGATGAAAGATTTTATTTTGCATTTAACCGTCAAATAATTTTACATGACTTTCGATTTTCTGTACTTTTCTGACTAGCCATACTGTAGACTGAGAGAACCCAAAACAATTGAATCTTCAAAAATGTAAAAGAATGTTCAGAAGGAACTCATTTTGCAGAATACTGCGTAATAGAAATAATTCGGCCCTGACCAGACCCTCTTCCTTTACCCATACGTCCCTCATTACTTCGCCACATGTCTCTACATGTCTGTGGTGCGTGCCCCTACAACTGTTTCCTCATAGAGCACCGGTCGTATTTCGATTGCATCCTATAGCCATTTACCCACCTGCCCAAAACGCTCTAGCGCGATTGCATGCCGTTCAGTTTACCTCGTGGGAAACAGAGGCCGCTTCGCTAGGCATCAAGTGCTTCGAAGGTAGCTCTGGCACAAATGCTCCTTTTCAAGATAATTTTTTCTTTCTCTCATACTATACTGGTCAGATGCGAAAGGTGAAGAAAGCTTATTATTTCGGAATTAAATTGTACTGAATATTCCTAATTTATTGAAACTGATTTCTACGTAAACCGTGGGCTGTTCCAAGAAGGTGGTTCCATAGCGAAGACTGTAAATTTCAAAATTAAAATACTTATATTTAATTATATGACACATACAGTTCTGATAATTCTGTCAAGTCCACCTCTGAGTTATTTCTCAAATAGTGCGAGATTAGTATATTCGTAAAAGAGCGTAGAATGATAGTTATTATTCACGACTTGACGTTTACGACACGAGCGACGTAGGAGCGAGTGTCGGAATTTCGGAGTGAATAATAGCCATCCTACACGAGTAGAAGACAATACTTTCGCTACAATTTTGAAATTAATGTTTTAATAATAGTATATGAACACATTTGAATTTTTTAAAATAATGTTACATTCGCTGTATTTCTCTTTTCATTAATGAAATATTTTAAAACATTAACTAAAAACAAGTAAAGAAAACAAGTATTACACACATAAATAGTTTAGATTTGCTTTTGGGAAAAATTAATTGTGAAATTAGAGCAGTTGGTCAAATTATACGTTTTCGTGAGGTCTGGAATAGCTACCCCATCTCTTTTGCCAATATTTGTTGAATTAAGAATAAATGATAGCAAAGTGTATTGTAGACAAAAATCTGATAGCTAGAAATGTTTGTTCCGGTGTAATAGAAAGTATTTTGCACCGAAAAACGAACCACAAATTCGATGTAAAATTCATTTTGACAAAATAACCAGTCTCCCCACTCCTCTCGCAACTAACGAGGCGAGGGCTCAAGAAAACGTGGACGGGTAATATTTATTATCGAGGGAGTTGACTCTTGATTTGAGCCGACTTCATTGAAAATATAATTACTAGTAGAACACGATGTCCCTTGTATACGAGTATTTTGAATGATAGCTGTATTATGTTCTACCGATTGCGGTAGAGTGCTTGCGGTCGACATTGTGTTTGATATAGAATCATCCACATAACCTAACTATCACCATCTCGCGTACTGTTACGTGTTTACGTTGCGTTACGTTTCCAATGTCTTATGAAAGTGCGGCAGAGCTCTTGCCCTCTAGGAGACTGCGAGAACCCTCTATAATGAAGTAAGATGAAACTGATTTTTGGACAGCCTTACGAAAATAACCTTCTCGCATGGCTTGTAGAATCGTCATCATTGCTGGATGCGACATGAACATAACTCTATACTTGGGTTTTTCTTTCCTGACGCAAGACATTTCGGCAGCTGTTACGCTGTGTTGCCACACCCTCGCGCGGCTAGCACTTAGTAAGCACATGTCTGGGGCCACGAAGCCCGTTGAGAAGGACGTTCGCGAAATTTGTCGCGCGCTTTGTCAACACTGTACTTTCGTAGTGACGTGGAAGCTCCCTATTGGAGAAAGCCTTCCCTCTCCATTTTTCGTCCGTGACCTTGGTGCGCCTAGAACGAAAAACCCAAGTATAGTACATTGTTTCCTCGTTCCACCTCACGAATCACGGCCGGGATGCAATCGAGCTCTGCCTCCTCGCGTAACCAAACGTGAATGGGATGACCAGGGATGTGGTGCCAGGAGCCAATGACAGCGGGATGCAATCCAACAATTTCACACCTATCTTCTCAAAACTTCTGTTCTTCTGGAAGATAAAAGCCCGTTTTAATAACCATTAATTCATTTCATCATTTCCGAGTATTGCACGATAATAATGCATGTTGCAGTGATCCTTTTCTCTTCGTCTACCCCAGAATGTATGCACTGCCCGTTATCGGATGCAATAATAATGACGATTCCACCAGTCGTGCGAGAATATTATTTTCGCACGGCTGTCGACCAAACATATTCGTATTATTTCATTATACTCGACCAAGGGTTCTCGCAGTCGCCTACAGAGGCGCTGCGCGCTCTGCCGCGGCAGGCTACAACTGTCATACATCTGCTTCAATTCAGAACATCGTTGTTTCAATTTCCAACATGAATGTTTCAATTTCCAACATGAATGTTTCAATTTCCAACATGAATGTTTCAATTTCCAACATGAATGTTTCAATTTCCAACATGAATGTTTCAATTTCCAACATGAATGTTTCAATTTCCAACATGAATGTTTCAATATCCAACATGAATGTTTCAATATCCAACATCAATCTTTCAATATCCAACATCAATCTTTCAATATCCAACATCAATCTTTCAATATCCAACATCAATCTTTCAATATCCAACATCAATCTTTCAATATCCAACATCAATGTTTCAATTTCCAACATCGATGTTTCAATTTCCAACATCAATGTTTCAATTTCCAACATCGATGTTTCAATTTCCAACATCAATGTTTCAATTTCCAACATCAATGTTTCAATTTCCAACATCAATGTTTCAATTTCCAACATCAATGTTTCAATTTCCAACATCAATGTTTCAATTTCCAACATCAATGTTTCAATTTCCAACATCATGTTTAAATTTCCAATATTAAGTTTGAATTTCCAATATTGATGTTTCAATTTCGAACGTCGATGTTTCAATTTCAAACGTCGATGTTTCAATTTCAAACGTCGATGTTTCAATTTCAAACGTCGATGTTTCAATTTCAAACGTCGATGTTTCAATTTCAAACGTCGATGTTTCAATTTCAAACGTCGATGTTTCAATTTCAAACGTCGATGTTTCAATTTCAAACGTCGATGTTTCAATTTCAAACGTCGATGTTTCAATTTCAAACGTCGATGTTTCAATTTCAAACTTCGATGTTTCAATTGCGAACGACATTCTTTCAATTGGGAACGTCGATGTTTCAATTGCGAACGTCCTTGTTTCAATTGCGAACGTCCATGTTTCAATTGCGAACGTCCATGTTTCAAATTCGAACATGGATGTTTCAATTATGAAAATCGGTGATTTAATTTTAGACATGAATGTTGGGCAACATCGATGATCGTTCGCGTTCAAAGCGGTCGATTGTTATTTAGTCGGTGTGCGTGCGCGTGGGCGGGCGGCGTGGCGGAGCGCGGCGCGCTGCGCCTGCCGCTGCTGGCCGTGGGCGCGATGGTGGGCGTGGCGGCGCCCGCGCTGCCGCGCCGCCCCGCGCTGCGCCACCTCTTCGTCGCGTGGAGCGCCTGCTCGCTCGTGCTCATCTCGGCCTTCCAGTGCTTCCTCGTCGGCTTCCTGGCCGACCCCGGCGTCGAGCCCGCGCCCACGCACCTCGCCGACGCGCTCGCACGCGGGCTCAAGGTGAGCAGTGGTGATGCGTGGGCGGGCGTTTGTGCTGTCATCCTCGACTAAACTCTCTCGCCCGAAACAACCTCCATTCTACGCGCAACATCGATAAGCAAACATCGAGGTTCAAAACTAAAGCATCGATGCTAAAAGTATATCGACCAAAAACAATCGCTGTTATTCAACATCGCTGTGTTTTACTGGTTTAGTAACCTCTAACATTAAATCCGTGTGCAGTAAAATGTAATCGAGAAGAACGGTACGAGAAGAAGGGACAGACCCTACGCTCACAGTGTATTTGTAGATCATATCTCAATGTGAGAAAGGAATATGGCAGAAAGAGGAAATACAATGGAGGTCATCTCGGGTGAGAGGGTTAGGTCGAGGATGATAGCACAAACCGCGTTCCTTTGGTTCCAACAAGTGAATAACACTGTTACCATCAGGTATTATTTCATATGCCAACTTTTACAGTATTATGATCCTGGGAATTTTTTTATTTAGAAACAAAACATCGGAAAAGAAAAACATCGATCACAAAACATCTATGTTAAAAAACATCAGCGTCAATACATCGATGTTTAAAATAACGAGATTTTTACAAAAACATTGACAACAATGTCGCATCTCTACTTCACAGCTCGTTTTACTGGCGCTGGCGCTGCGGCCAGAATATTCCCAAGAGGGGTAAACTAGAAAGTTTCCATGAATTCGTGCGGAAATTAATGCAGGCAAATCGTACGAAAGAGTCTTTTATTGTATTCCAGCTTTATAAAAGACCTTTTCTGTTGCAAGAAATCGTTCATAATGGGGCGTTTTACGGCACAAATGATGATTAGATTTTATGGCACGAATGATTGCGTCATCACACATTCAGCCAATCGCAACGAGCGAATCGGGGAGACATAGAGGTAAACGGAACAGCCGACTACCGTTTTCTCGCACGGGTGTCAAGTACCCGAGACATCACAGGAAAGTTGTTTGGCAAAATTAAGTTTCATTCTCTTAGAAATTCATAATGCTCTCGTAAAAAATAGCGTATGCAATTCGATCGTAATGTCGCTTTATTACATTCGTACAAATTTGAAAACTCGCTTCTAATGTCTCTCGTTTCCATAGCATGTACTCATGCAATAAGGCTTAACATTACACACTTATTGCATAAACACTATTGCGAACTCCTTTCAAAATGCCGAACCAGCTTAGGGCATCAATTGTCGCTACAGTGCCGCTCGACGGGAGTTCCTTTTGAGCGAGTCTCGACAGAGGGGGATTAGCGGCACTAGCTAGACAGTTAAGTCAATTTCAAACTGTCTGGAGGAGAATTTTAACGTCCTGCTGTTCTGATCGGTAGTTTTCGGTGGTATCTCCGACCAGCAGAACTTTAACAAACGGGTTCCGGACCGCGTGCGATCTTTCCTTCCCATTCCTCCCAATCCTCTCCCCTTACACTCACACTTACATGCACCACACTACTGCATTCGTCTGTGTTCTGGTCTGGAGCACAGAGCTTGTCCCGGCTGGGGCGGTGCTCCACTGGCGAAGATATTTGTGAGCGAAATTCCCTGCACGCCTTGGGGAAGTTTGGCGCCGGATGTCTTCTTTCAGAGGGGAGGCAGAATACCCCCACCTTCGGGGATGAAAAACATTCACCACACTCACGGAAATCATAGCCGCACCAGTTGATGTGCCCGGAATCAATTAACAATCACTGCATCTTGTCAGTGAACTGAGAGTTCCAAGTATAGCCATGCTAACTGAAGAACATTTCGTCAGAACCCAAAATCGTGACACATCTTAACAATCATCATGTTCGATTTTTGTTAAAACTTCTGAAATTTAAAAAAAATCGTAAGTTCAACTTTCTTTTTACTACGTCGTGGACATTGATAATACTTGATCAGTATTGAGGTGTAACATAATTCAAGCACACGTGTCTTAACTGCAGCCTCAACATTTTTTTTTTTCGTTTTTGAAAACGTTTGGCGGATTCCATTGATATAATATTACTTATCAGTTAAATAATACGAGAAAGTATGTGATATTGTAGTACAATTAGCTTTAAACCGTGCCACTTCTCTCGGCAACGACTATTTTGTGTTAAACATCAGTTATTTGAAACGTTAAAAAAGATAACAATGGGAACCAGGAACAAATCTTTGAAGTGTCTATTATACTCGTACAGTGTTTAACAGGTAGACAATTAGCCTTTCGAAATCACAATTACAAATAGTGTTTTGTATATTTTGACACTTGTTGCAAATATTTGATATGCAGTTGCATATTTTTCAGATATTTATCATGCCGGGATTGCACCGGAACTTGGCAGAAGCTGAAGGAGATATCTACGAGAAAATCATGCATATCTATCAAAATTGTTCAGATCTTGATAAGTGAGTAGATATACTATATTATAATAAAAGTATTGCATGTTAATTAATATTTCTACGTAAATGCTTAGAAGCATCAACAAAAATATAATTTTTTCTAAATGTTTTCTGCACTGTTAATTTTCAAAGACAAACCAAACAAATTGTTTCAGAAATCTAAACAAACAAAAATCAATAAGAAAATAAAAGGCATTAATTACAAGGCATTATTTATGTCTTATTAAAATACTGTTAAAATCATTCCGTAACTTAAATACACGATCTTCCTGTCGGAAATTAAATGTTGGCTAAGACTTTCTTATTCAAAAATCCCCATGAATTTGTTCGAATCTTATAAATTCTGCCGTGGTGGTTCATTTCAATTCCATTTTCATCTTATAGATCAAATTAATAACAGTTCATTTAAATCCAATTAACCTCAACGTTTATGTTAAAAAACATTACGTGACACCCCAGTCCTACAAGTTGCCCCCACTCCACCTTCTGAGAGCTCCACTCTCATGCCCTGGTGCCTGGGCGCAAATGCGGAAAGCGTACTACTAAAAACCCGCCAAGTCAAGGCAACTCATGAAGGCGTACGCATGAGAGCACTAACAAAACTGCACCTGGCAGACAATGGTAATTTACGTCATTTGACAAATAAACTTCCAGTAGACAACGGTGTCTGTTCGTATCAGCAGCTGGGTATCGTACAAAAATTTCCGCAATATTACGAAACCATATTTATATAATTAATTATGGTGGATTACAGATTGTACGTCATTAATTTTTTACAATATTTAAAATCTTGTTTTAACAAAAAATAATGTAAATGATAAAAATACTTCCTCTTCAAATAAGTGTCCTCATACGCCATCTTTAGCGACAACTCATTTGTTTCGATTGTTGTTAACGAACGGGAGACTGTTCCTTCACGGACACAGACGCAGGGATCCCAAACTCTTACTTGCAGGTGAGGAAAGGCGTCACTAGATTGTTGCAAGTGAACTGCCGTAGTATCATGAATAAGGTAATAGAATTTTGGAATTTAATTGAAGCTTGTGATCCTGATATCGTGATAGGTACAGAGTCTTGACTCTCGGATGCGGTAGCGAATTCGGAAATTTTTCGGTCTGATTATATTACGTTTAGGAGAGATCGCGAAACTAGAGGCGGCGGAGTTTTCATTTGCGTGAAAAACACACTAAATGTCGTATCAAATTGAATTGATGATGTTTTTGAAATGACGGGGTTGAAAATTCATTGTTTAGGAAATATCCTAGAAATAATTGCTTGCTATCGTCCACCGACTAGTAGTTACGAAATCTTAGGCGCAATACACGAAAGAAAAAAAACATAAATAGCCATCCAGTAGTTATTGCCGGAGATTTAAATCTTCCAGACACTAATTGGAAAGGGTGCGTTTGCGACGGAAATGTGCAGCAACTTGTCAATAGACTGGATTGGGACAAAGGATTAGCGCAGGTAGTAGACCAGCCCACTAGACAGGACGCGATATTTGCCTCGTTAGACCGAAAGACTTATTCTTATCGTGCGACGTCATGGAAGGTGTAAGTGACCACAAAGCAGTTCTTGTCGACTTGGACTTAAGTACTCCAAGAAAAAGTATAAAAGCCGGGTTTCCACTGAGGGAATACAAGAAAACGAATGTAGAAGGGTTTCAAAATTACTTAAGAGAACAGTATGAAGGGTTTCTTAGAATAGGAGGGGGGATGGAAGAAATATGGCGAGAATTTAAAAATATTCTTGAAAATGCCGTGCAAACTGTTAAAAAGTAACCCCGATCCAGAATATTATAATGCAAAGATTAGACGCATGAAAAGAAAAACCAGAAAGGGGTTTAGAAACAGGCACATTAGTGATACCCATATGTCATTATTTCGAAGTTATTCAAAAGCATTAGAGAAGAAAAAGAAAATTGCAGAAGAACGTCATTTGAAATATATCCTTGATGCGGACGGTAATAATTGGTCGAAATTTTTCAAGGAAGGGAAACAAAGACGAAATACCAGTTGTTCGGATAAATAATTCGCAAGTAACTGACGACAGAGAAAAAGCAAACGCTTTTAATGTGTATTTCACGTCGGTATTTAAGCAGAAAAATAACGGTACACGGATACCAACGTTATCAGATAGAAATCTATTTTATATAGACGTAAATACTCTACGGGAAAGAATAAAATTAATGAAAAGCGGAAAATCTCGAGGACCCGATTGTATTTCCACGGATATCATTAAATTTGGCGGAGAGGCTATTCTACCGTGTTTAATTAGGTTATTTAATGTCTCTATTAATAACGCTTGCGTACCGGAAGATTGCAAGTTAGCACTTGTAGTACCTGTTTTTAAAAGCGGTGATAAAACAGTCCTTAGTAACTATAGACCGATAAGTCTCACATCAGTCGTATGCAAACTCATGGAACAATTAATAACTAACTACATACGGAAAGAATGGGAGGTCAAGGAATGGCTGTATCAAGGTCAACACGATTTCAGGAACGGTTTCTCATGCGAAAGTCAGCTTGTTTCCCTTCTACAGGACCTAGCCGATGAAATTGATAATGGAGGAAGGGTAGACGCGATAGTAATAGATTTTGCCAAAGCTTTTGATGTTGTTCCACACGATCGTCTTGTAAACAAATTAATAGATTCGGATATAGACACAAGGGTGGTGGCTTGGATAAACGAACTACTACGTAATAGGAAACAAAAGGTTCGAATAGGAAGTTATTTATCAACCTCCGCTAGTGTTACGTCAGGGATTCCACAAGGAAGTGTCATTGGACCTCTCATGTTTCTCGCCTTTGTGAATGACTTGCCAAAACATTTAGCTTCAAATGTAAGACTCTTCGCCGATAACTGTATCATCTATCGGGTTATCAAATTAGAGGAGGACGTAGATATTTTGCAGCGAAACACAGACAAATTACACTTCTGAGCAGGAACAAACGGCATGGAAATAAACAGTTTGAATAGCAAAGCCATTACGTTTGGTAGGGGTCGATGTTATGGTGAAACTACAAATTGAATAACAATGTAATACCTACAGTTACATCTTGCAAATATTTAGAAATACAATTAGACAGTAAATTGAGCAGGGAAAATAAAGTAAATTTCGTTATAGGGAAAGCCTGGAGATCTTTACATTTCGTTATGCGGAATCTAAAGAGGTGTACGGTGAGAAGTAAAGAATTAGCTGATATGTTACCAGTGAGACCCGTGTTAGAATATGGCGCGGTATGTTGGGACCCGTACAGAATATCGCAGCAAGGTAATCTAGAAAGGCTCCAGCGCAGAGCATCAAAATTCACTTTCAGGGGTACAAAAAATAAAGGTGCATGGAGTCACTCGAAAAAAGGCGGATTAAGTTGCGACTCTGTGCTATGTACAAAGCATACAAAGGTTATCCTGCTTGGGATGAAATTAATCGTCATCTAGGAAAACCTACATACTTCGGAAGAGCGGATCACGAGAACAAAATTAAGACAAGAGTGCAGAAAACGGACGTTGGGAAATTTTCATTCACAAACAGAACTATTAGAGACTGGAACAGTTTGCCTGCGACAATCTTTGAACCCTTTCCTCAAAGCTTGAGAAAATTTAAAAATAAATTAATTTCCTAGCTATTTATCCACATTTTAAGTCATTGTATTATTGTTAAATTTCTACTGTTACATAAGTAGAATTTCCTATTAAGTAATTTGTCTAATTGTTATTATTAGTAGTAGTTGTAGTAGTATTGTCATTATTATTATTATTATTATTATTATTATTATTATTATTGTTTTATTTATATTCGTGTAGTGCAGTGCAGTGTTGTGTAGTGGAGGGAAAGGAATGCGAAAGAAATGCATTACAGTTAAGTGTTGTGAAATGCAGTGCAGTGAAGTGAAGTGGAGTAAAATAAATTGGAGTGAGGTTTGCGCTGTGAAATTATGAACTATTATTCTTAATTATTTTTTTTTAAATTAACTACTCTCTTGTAATTTAAATATTCTGCCACCAAGTAATGATACTAAATTGCAGAATTAATAATAAATCTAATCTAATCTAATATTTTTAATATTGGCTGTTAGAGTAACCTTTGATTCTTGTGTTTGTCTATGTAAGTCGACACGTTAACAGTATACTCTACATGTTACAAAAACTTATTAAAACACAGGCATTAAAATACAATCAACAATAAAGGCACCGAGAGCACTGATTTTTTTAAGAAAAAACTGTAGTCTCCATGGCTTAGTACCAAGAGCGGTCCCCGCTACTCCCGGTTCAAGCTCGTCTGCACGCCATTGCAGATTCATAAAAGCTTGTGGTACCACGAAGCACCTAATTACTCTCGCATGAATGCATCAACACACATCGTAGATAACATTATTAATACACTACCATCAAAGCCCAATCAACGGCCAAGTCTCTATGAAAGAAAACCATTAGTTCGGAGCGCGGCCATTGGCCACGCTAGTGGCTTCCGCTTCACGGTCTGCATCTTCCGGCTGCGTGCACTGTTGCGCAGCCACACGGGCGAAAAGAGAACTATTATGACTCCATAAAATTTGTTACGCTATAGGGAAGCTAGTAAATGTCGCCGCATAATTTCACTACCCATAATGAAACAATAACGCATTACAGTTAACAATATTCGTACACCATTAAAGTACAGTCAACGAAAAATGTGTTAGGAAAACAATTTCGAAAGAAGTCAAAAGCCTCCAGAGCTCGAATTCCAATGTTTGTGCCTCTGTACCATGCTGCCTAGCGTATCGACCAGATGCGAACCATGTAACTAAAATGTCTGAATGTTAAATGCTTAACTGCCGTAGGCTTCCGCGGCCAGAGCCATGAGTCCGGGTGACCCCGCGTCGAAGGCTGAGGTGCCGAAGTTTTGACCGCCATATCGCGGTCTTCAGGGCTGTAGTGCGGCGTCACCCGACAGCCCAGATCATACATGCTTAACTTTTTGGCCGAAATCGCTAACGCACTACAGTTTCTAAAGTACTGCATTTCAGAGCGTATTCATCATCAACGGTTCCAATCATTAAAATATTCTTAACCCGAGAGAGGTGGCGCGGGGTCTCTTGTAACCCAACGTATGTTCGCTAATTTTGCGAGACAGAAGCTTTACATTTCACATACCTTTCACCACATTCTTTAGCTTTTCTCTGAAAGATTTTCAAAATTTTATATGTAATAATTCATTTATAAATATTTGTGGAACCAATACAAACATCTTAAATGTCGTACTTTTCCTAAGTTGTGTTGATTGGCTTTGAAGCATTTTCAATAAATTGTTTGTTTTTATGTGAGACAATGTTAGAAAATGAAACTTACTGAATTTTCTGAAATCTTTGTCGTTGAAATATTCAGGAAAATGTAAATGGAGTCACTACATAAAATGAAAGATAAATGATAATTTTGTCCTTTTATTTGTTTCAATTCCTCATTTGCATGTTTGTTTATAATAGTGCATTAAGTTAATACGACCTTATAAATGATTAATTATTATTAAAATAACTAATTTCGCACTTATTTCTTGCTAAATATAATTTTATAAAGAAAAAACTTACAGGGGTCAGAAATGACCCCGCGCCACCTCTAACATAACTCCGGCAACCGCCACCTCTCCAGGGTTAAATGGTGTACGTCTATTGAGTTATGTCTTAGAGGCCGGTGTAAACAGTTTTTTTTTCCGCACCGATACAGGCATTATGCAACTAACATCTACTGCTTTACCGCTTTTTATAGAAAAAAATACTCCTCAACGGATTTGGCGCTTTTCGCAGTGTAATTTAGCAATTTAACAATATGGTAATAAATGTTGCGAACGGATGCCACCAGATAGCTCCAACAATGCCCCGCGCGCACGGGCGCGACAACAAGCGCGCGCGACTTCTTTTTTTTTCCTTTTTTAAATTTTATTTCTTCTTGTTCGGCATTTCAAGGGCGTTTACATACGATTACATAACGTTTTAGGATGAACCATCCTCAGGTCTGTCAATATTCTTTCTGTAGAAGTTTGTTAGAAAAAAAAGAGTTGGCGCGACCTGCAGCAAATAGTTAGGGCGTTCACGGTTTAACCCAATAACGCTCAAACTCTTTCGATCCACGTCACGCGCAATTGTTGTCGCGCTCACACGAGCAGGACATTGTTGGAACTATCTGATAGCTTCAATCTGAAACTTTTCGCCGACTTGCGGTTGTGTTGCTAAATTATACAATTAATTTCTTTGGCTTTCAAGAAACTACCAACTGTGCCTGGTTACTTCCGCTCAGTTCTGTATAACTGAGGTAATCGTCTCCTCTCCTTTATCCGCCGTTTACTTAAGTAAACGGCGGGTAGATGAGAGGAGATTACTTTAATTTCATAGAACTAAACGGAAGTCATCAGGTACAGTTATGACGACAGTTACAGTTACGCGCGCGTAGTGCAAGTAAGCATGACGTGCAGCAAATGTAGGGAGTTTCACCACATTTGTACCATCTTGACAAAATGCACTGTAAATCACGTGCCATTTGACGTATAAAGTACATCGTAACTCCAGAGTTGAAAAAGTTTGCTCTGCCTGCTGCGTTGAGGAATCACTAATCAATCAATCATTCCACTCCGCCCCCGCTCCAACTAACTCCGTCCAGCTCTGTCCCGTTCGACGCCACTCGTTCGGCCACGCAGCACATGCAGAATTCAGCCAAGGCCACCTAGCAGACAGCTCCCTAACCCTACCCTCGCATGCTGCCGCAGGTGGCTATGGTTATTCCGCCTGGGAGGAAGAACTGCGCTAGTGAAATAGGATCAAAGTGAAATTGCAATCCAATTTATTTGAAATAATAATCCACGAAAAAATTACTACTAATAAAGTAAATTAAAACTAATAAGCATTATATTATTATCAAATATTATATATATTATTATCAAATATTATATATATTATTATCAAATATTATATATATTATTATTATATTATATATATTATTATTATATTATATATATTATTATTATATTATATATATTATTATTATATTATATATATTATTATTATATTATATATATATTATTATTATATTATATATTATTATTATATTATATATATTATTATTATATTATATATATTATATTATATATTATTATTATTATCAAATGTAATTTTAAGCTACACAGTCGAATGAAACATTTACTAGAACGACTCTCAATGATTAAGTGTCAATACTTGGTTTATAAACTTGTCTGTGATTGGTCAAGAACATGTGTCGTAATGAAATCTGTATCGTAATGAGTATCGTTATGCAACTGGTTGCAGCCATCAAATGACAGATTTATGCACTGAGAGTAGAAAAATTATAAGTCTTCCAGGTGCATCCCCACGACTCTCAATGATTATTTGTCAATACTTGGTTTATAAACTTGTCTGTGATTGGTCAAGAACATGTGTCGTAATGAAATCTGTATCGTAATCAGTATCATTATGCAACTGGTTGCAGCCATCAAATGATAGAAATTATAATAAGTCTTCCAGGTGCATCCCCCCCAGGCCTCACAGCCTCCATGCCCCGTGCGTGCGTAGGTGCCTGTCGCGCGTGGCGCGGCGCCGCGACGCGCTGCTGCTGGCGACGCACACGTACGCGGCGCGGCGCGTGGCGGCGGCGGAGACGCGCGGCGGGCGCGCGCGCGCCTGCGCGCTGCGCGAGGACGCGTCGGCGCAGCCCGTCGTGGCGCTGGTGGCGCGCGGCAGCCCCGTGCTGCCGCCGCTGCGCGCGCTCGTGCCGCGCGCCCTGCAGGCCGGACTCGCCCAGGTGCGGCCTCCTTATTTTTTTTATTTATTTGTCAAAAAACAGGAAAACTGTATATGACGTGTGGGGAAAGAGATTTATCTGCGCACATTTTCTTGAGGGCCAGAGTTAAAAAAAACGAAAAAATTAATTTAGAAAATAATTATTTTAGAAAATAAAATATTTGAAAAATGCATGTTCCCGAGTTATAGAAAATCAATTTCAACGGTGTATGAACTACAAGCAAACGGAGTGCTGAACAAAACGTGCGCACAGTGAAGCTACATTTACGTCCAGAAGCAAAACAAGGGGCCATCTCAGCATTTGCTCAATGGATCAGGGAAACTGGACAAAAACCTGATCGAGATGGGTTTGTCCGTTGTCCTTCGGGTGGACAACGCGGTAACCACGGTGTAAGATACATAGGTGTGTTCACTCCCAATCTAAAACTGAAGCTTATGTGAGGCTAGTTCTCACAGTTCTCGCATATAAGCACTGCGATCTTTGGGTCTCATTTGGCAAGGTCGTCATTGGTCGTGATCCATTCGACAGCTCTGTGGCCAGCTGATTTCCAATTTCAAGTCAGTGATTTGTCGTTTCGAGGTGGAATTGGTAATGTCTAGAGCAGTTACGAAAATAGATAGGAAATGTTTTGTAAAACTGTGTAATAGCCACAGTTTAAGATGTCATCTTAAGATGTATATCTTACACCGTGACCCAAACCGATCGTGCGCACCGTACAGACAAGCGAGGAACTAGCCTCAGACTGGCTTCAGAAAATTTACCCCAAAGGCGGCTAGTTGACACACCTATGTATCGTACACTGTAGTGGTAATTCACGTAGAACAAGCTTCACGGCTAGTTGCCGCTGAGTAGTGTTCTTGCGCGAAGTAGTGTCTTCCTCGGTGCAACATCGTTGCATAACCGTAGCTTACTTGGCGCATCGGGTGTACAAACCTACAGAGCATATTGTTCATACAGCGACACAGGCTGAGCGCATGTTTGATGAGTCCTGAACTAGAACGAAACGCTTTTACTACTCTAACTTCTATTCCGCATGCCCGCGTTTCAGTGGTTTGTGTGGACAACATGGTAACTCACGTTTGCTAGATGCGTGGGTTGCCTTAAAAGGTCTCCAAATATTTTAAATAGAGTAAAACACGTATACTTCCACTGACATGTACCCTAAGTGATCAAAAGTATCCTGACACGCGGCTGAAAATGACTTACCAGTCCGTGGCGCCCTCCATCGGTAATACTGGAATTCAATAGGTGTTGGCCCACCCTTAGCCTTGATGACATTTTCTATTCTTGCAGGCATACTTTCAATCTGGTCCTGGAAGGTTTCTTGGGCAGCCCATTCCCCAGCACTGAGGAGAGGTATCGATGGAGGTCGCTGAGGCCTGGCACGACATCGCCGTTCCAAAACATCCCAAAGGTGTTCAACAGAATTCAAGTCAGGACTTTGATCAGGCCAGTCCATTACAGGGATGTTAATGTCGTGTAACCACTCCACCATAGATCGAGCTGTAAGAACAGGTGCTCGATTGTGTTGAAAGATGCAATCGCCATCCCTAAATAGCTCTTCAACAGTGGGAGGCAAGGTATTTAAAACATCAACGTAGGCCTGTGCCGTGATAGGGCCACGCAAAACAAGGGGTGCAAGCCCCCTTCATGAAAAACACCATAACACCATTGCCTCCCAGTCCGAATACGTTTGATCACGTAGTGTACATTCCAGTATATGACATGCACATGTACTTGAAACACCACTAGTTTTAAGAAGTAGGAATGTTTAGAGCACTTCGGACAGAAGATAATGAAATGTATTTGAGAGTGGTTGTACACACATTTTCATTTACGTTCCGAACTTAGTCGACCGATGTTCGTTTCCTTGTAAGCCATGTAGGCTCTGGTGGAGTTAGGTGACAATAGGCCGGAGACGTCCATTGACAACGGCTTCTGAATAATGAGGTGAATTTTTATACATCGCATAAACTTGAAAACTGTGAAAAGTCGTTCTCAATGTGACCATTATTAAGTTACATTTTTCATGAGGAATAAAAGGGGTCTGAAATGTGAAAACCAACAGGAAAGCTGTTTTCTCCTTGGCCTTAATCGTGAATTCAAGATGTGCATATACCGATGAAACACGCAACTCTGAAATGTTAATGAGCGGCTTCGCAGTCTAGATTTTTGCTGGCTGGCCGGGTGCATGCGTTCACGTTAGTTACACAATCCAAGGTGTGGAACTGAACCGAAAACATTTGATGTCGAAATAAAAGAAAATCTTTCCTTTTAGCGTTACAGTGGAAGTATCGACGTTCATGAAATTCTTCTTTGGATCGCGGAAACCCTTCCTCGTAGAAATCGTTTTCTGCTTCCTTCGCTTGCACAAGAACGGACAGAATTTAGCACGTAACCATTTTACATAATGACAAAGCCGAGGCAGGTAACTCACAGACCATACAATTAATGATATTCAAATGTAATGTACGCGTCAATTTAGAGAGTTCACGATGCAATTAAATGTTTAATTTTACACTCGTTTCAGGTTAATAGGTAAATAAATGATAATAATGTATAAGCTATGCCAATTTCATAATTAAAGTATCTCTTGATTTCCATTACTGTTATAGAGACCACGATGTAATTCGCACAAATCTGAAGATAGTTTTTCTCGTTCACATAAAAAATTTATACTTGGAGGCATTTAGATAAATGGAGGGATAAGTGTGAAGGTAGAAAGAAAGGAAGTTAAAATGTAGGATTAACAAGTCACTTTATCACTAAGCCTCACTGACAGACCGTTTTATCATAATTGCGGTGTGTGGTTGTGCATCGGCAATCTCAAATTCAGTCCTTTTTCTTCCGTTGCTGCCTCAAATAATAGAGTTGTTAAAATGTCGGCTTTGATTTTTTCATTCCTGGGAAACAGTCCGCAGGACTGTAATCAGTTTGCTAGACTCACTGAGTCAGCAGACACATAAAACTATCTTTTCTGGATCGTTTTTTTGCTTCCAAACTCCGGGCATTGATTTCAATTCAGCACTGATTTCGATTCAGCATCGATTTTTTTGTATCAAGGGCCCACAAATTGTGTATTCTGACTACACAGCGTGTTGGGGGAAGTAATTCACTATACACAGAAACGAGATTTACAGGCAGATTTGCAGGGAAAAATTATCTCATTTCCAAATTATGGTTAATGTATAAAGAGCGTTTAGGTACTAACAGGGAATATAAGTAGTTTCAGTACATGTAAAATTGTCAGCCCTCAGTCAGGGAAACTAGAGCTTCACATCACTATTCATTGGAGAATGATGCTGTGCGATAGGCGTGCGGCAAAGTAACCTTTGTGGAACGTGCACAGCAAACGTCGAGGTCTTGTAAAATAATCGAGTACTGAAAAATAAACAAAACACTGGGGCAACGTGCTGTCTGCTTATTGAGCACGACACCAAGAGTACGCTAATAAATGTCCATGAATTCGTTCTAAAAATATAATAGGGAATTCGACCGAAAGTGTCTTTGGCATACATGTTTCAAATTGTCTTTTTATTCGTACGCCAAATAATAAATATTACCGTCAATTGTCTTGTTATTTCTCCTGATACCTGCTGATTCAGTTCTGGCAACGCTAAAGCATCGCTGGCGATTGCTAAAGAATTGTACGCTCCTGGACAGAGTTTATTCATGACTCTCGTCGGTTCCAAACATCTAAAATCGCTGCTGCTATATGCCAGTGGTTAAGTGGGAGGGAGAAGTTGGTGTGAAGCAAACGGTGGTTTGTACGCACCGAAGCTGACGGGGCATATCGTCGTTGATGATCGACAACCATGTACGTGACGGTTCAAAATTTGCTTGTTCTTTTATCTTCGTAACAAAATTTCCATAGAAAACGAGATTTTGTGATCTTAAAATAGAAAATGAAAAACCTTCTCTGTGACCTTTACAATTCAAAGGTGAAATAATATCTCGTATGTGGTAACAGCGAGAAGAGAAAAGCGTGATAACAGAAAATGAGACATTAGTATATTTCGACGCTCCATGATCTAGAGGTTGGGTTTTTATTTCAAAGATTCACCACAGGATAGCAGTGTAATTCACAAATGAATGTGTAGAATGCAATGTCTAAACCAGTGGTGTCAAGGTCTTCTACTGGTGGCAGTGGCACGCGTCGTGCCTCCGTAGCATGCCGCGAACTACTCTGCGCTACTAGCGTCGGGAAAGGAAACTATTAGTAACCCCGCCGTGTTACAATAGGGATGGCGTTGTGTCTGGTGGCGGGGTAATGAACTACGTGGAGGGGCGATTTCGTCGTACTACTCGTGCCACGGACTCCCGCTTGTGGCATCGACCTTGACAACACTGGTCTAAACTTTTTCTTTCCTTTTTCTCAAAAGTTACGTATAGTCGCCTTGCATGTTCGAGTCGCCCCGAAGTTTTCAGTTCATTCTGGGATCCGGCGTTGCAGTTGTGGCTGCGGCGCGCGGACAACTACGCGTCCCCGGCGGGCGGCGGTGGCGGCGGGGGCGGCGGTGGGGGCGGCGGCGCGTTCGCCCTGCAGGCGGAGCACCTGCAGGGCGCCTTCCTGTTCCTGGCGCTGGGGCTGGCGGCGGCGGCGGCGGCGCTGGCGGCGGAGCGGGCGCTGGCCCCACCGCGGCCGCGCCCACCCGCTCAGGGAGCCCTTCAAAGGGCACGGTTCTAGTTATTCCCCTCATTAGGACGATAAGCAGCGAATAACAGACGCCGGGAAATAACTACAGTCGACTCCGGGTACAGTGAACTCGGATACAGTGAACCCTCGGTTATAGTGAACTTACGTCACTGGTCCAGTTTCACTTACGTTACAAATAAGCATAAGAAGATTCGGATATAGTGAACCTGAACTTCTGTTACAGTAAACGTAGGAAATACGTCCTGGAAATAAATACCCTCCTGGAAAAGAATAAATTGCCTCAGTGCGACAAATTCCAACACTAAGCAGTTTGAAAAAAACATCGTCGGCCAAAGGTCATAATCGAAGAAGTCTCCCCTCTGAGGTGAAGGTAGCGGACTCGGAATGGGCACCTTACTAATGACCTTATGCCACTCAGTTTCACTGAGGAAACGAAGGCCGTGCCTTGCGTGGGTTACAACTCGCGGCGTCGTCGCGCGATTGCTTGCTTCAGTTTCAATCTTGGTGTTACTTGATGTTCCGTGGTATAAAACGCGTTGAGTTCTACGCAGGTAACAGGAAGCACGCGACTGCCAGAGCCGCAGATATCCGCCATACGCGCGGAAAGCGATCAGTTTCATTAGCCGCTAGCGCCACCCGCTACCGAAAGCGTCTCCTATGTTATTAGGCGAGTAAAAGGGTCTTCGGAGAGTAGGAATGGGGTGTTCCAACAGTGCAAGAGATATTGAAGATGTAGAGGCAGCACGAACTCAGGAGAACAATCTAAAGAAATTACTAATGAAAAAGTACGAAATAATTGAAAATGATTTATTTTTTAGAACAAATAAAGTTATTGAAATTTTCAGTTCGTGCTGCTATCATATTTTGCTGCATCTCTGCATTAATAAAATCAATCGTAATGGATTAATTGACATCAACGGATACAGTGAACCAAAAATGTTAGATCCAAGACGTTCACTTTAACCGGAATCGACTGTAGTTGGTTGTCCGGGAGATATCGCGTCCTGGGCAAAGCTGCCAACGTGTTAGCCGCCATTCTCCGATCTTCTTCACGGCGTAATGCCTGAGGAAGGTCACAGAATGTCAGCCGAAACGTCGGCACCTGCGCCTGGGAGGCAAGGAGTTACTGACCCCGGCCGCGGAAGCCCTCGCTCTTGAGGCCGGTGAAGTTTGAAAACCGAGGCGAGAGCCGAGTCTCATATTTTTGTTATCGGCCGTGTGTTGTTCAGTGCTTTTCGTAATACCAACATCTCATTACAAAAAATTACATAAATAAGAATTTTCACTTTTTGATATAAGTGAACTCGTACACCATCTTTAGCTACAACTCATTTGTTTCCATTGCGTTTAACGGTTAAATATTTAACAGTTGCCGGTCTTCAGGGGGTACTTTTGTGTTTCTCTCATTGCGTTAAGTCGACATAACAGGGCGGTATTGAGAAAGATTAGAACGATGCTTCAATATAATGTATTTCTTTAGGTATTTGGGTGTAAATAAAAGTGTCTGACTTTGTATTATTTTGTAAGTTGTGATGTAATACTAATATTAAAAGGAAATTAGCTGCAGATGGCAAAATGTACTCGGGAATTATCGAAAGTAATCCCAGGATTATTTTGCAAATGGTCGATAAATCCTCGAATAGCGAAGCGACGAGGGAACTTTTCTGAGAATTTCCAAAGCACGAGTGGAATTTAATGGAACCATTTCACGAACAAAATTTGAATTTAATAAGCCAGTTAAATAATAATAGTGATGCAAGTTAATCTGATAGCTTTACGAATTTTCATTCAGTTTAATTACTGAATTCATTAATCTCTGATCACTACATGCGTAGTTGCCTCAAACAAAAACCAAAAAATTGCAAACAATATCACCATCTAGTTAGTTATAATCAATAACATAATTATGCATGGGGAAGTCGTCTCTGATTAGTTGATATGACCCCAATATTTACCCCAAATCTCCCAATTCCTTCCTTCAATTCACCCAATTCGCTAAATTTCGTAGGATACCAGCAGTTCACGAGATGGCTGGTAAATATAGTAAAGCACCGTCTTTCGTCACAAAATAAACGGTTGCGTTTAAAACCGTTCTAGCGCAAAACAAACGTTGTATAGCAACTTTTGTTGTGCACCGTCGGTATTTCACACTCCAACTCGAGTATGAAGATGTGGTAGAGACTCTGATTAGTCCGGCTCTGTCTGCAGAACCGCGCCAACCCCAATGCAAGCGGGGCACCGCACAAGGGCGGCAAAAGTGTGCGTGTTTTTGATTATCTGCATGATTTTTACATCGTTAATTTAAATGAAACAATTTACTCTATTATTCACATTTATAGGCATGTCTTTTAGTATTAAATAATGGGCCGAAAAAATAAATACAGTAATTAAATATAACTAATACAATTTCGGAGATGTCATTAATTTCGGATAATATCCTCCTAATAATCGTTTACTTTCATCCCTCATTGCGTCAACTGTGAAGTCGAAGCTGGACATCACACTCAAAAGTCTGATTCATCATCTTTGGCGCGCCAACTCATGAGTCAAGGCTGATCGAGAGGGTTGCTCCTTCAGTTTACGAGAGGGGCTGCACAGGAGACGCGTGGTCAGCGCAACAGCTCCCAAGAACTCATATCTCCATTCACTAGACCGACGACGAAGACACTTAAGTAGCTCCTCAATTTGTTCCCACGAGGTTGGGTGCACCCCGGTCAAGACCCAATACTTAAAAGAATATTTCCCAGGATAGCCTGGGAATCGAACCCCAAACCTTTGTGTATCTGGACCACCAGATTCCAACTAGCCATGCTAGCCCACACACGAGGTAGTTGTTTGTCAAAAGTCTGTGTAAGCCAAATACAATCTCTGAAAAAAAACTCAAAACATAAGAACAGTGATGTCAAGGTCTCCTACCGGTGACAGTGGCCCCCTATGAGCTCTTCTGCGCAACTAGCTTCGGTAAGGGAAACTATCAGTAGTAACCCTGGTCTTAGAAAGCAGTGCAATAGAATTTTACAAGGTACTCAATAAATAACAACTTCCAAACCTAATAGAGAGTGCTGCTCGAATAATATCTTTGTAAAGTAGCTCATATGTCTGTGAACAAGCATTTTCAATAATGAAATTGCTAAAAAACCAAGCACGGAGTTCAAATAAGTATTAAAAATTTAAAAAATAATTTACGAATTTGTCTCTCGGGATCCCTAGAACTTGACTTTACCAACGTGGAATCGAATGTAAATAAGATATGCACAGAAAAATTTAAATAAAAAATTACAACAAAGGTCTTAAATTGTTTTTTATCTAAATACCTCCTAATCGTATTTCGTGAGTAAAGGGAAAAATCGTTCAGCACAACTTAGACTACCTAGTGCTCTCTTGTGGCGAGGTGGTCACGGGGTAAAAGTTCTTAAGTCAATTTTGGCAAAATTGGGTGAAGTACTGAAACTATCTATATTTTATTTTAGTAAAACGACCCCCATTCAAATATTGCCTCCTTAATCTGAAAAAAAAGAGTTGGGAAATAGCCTTGAGCGTATGAAAAAACGCTGTCTCAATAATCCAGCTGTTGTTTTCCTCCAAACCAAGATTTTTGACAAGAAGTTTTACCCGGAGGTCACAGAACTGACTGGAGGGGTGCCACCCGTGCCACGGACCCCCGTTCGTGGCATCGACCTTGCCATCACTGCACTAGAGGCGCCAATGCCCTTGGCGCGCCCGGCCGCCTTGGGGCACGCCGCCCGCCCGCCGCGCGTGGCCGCCTCTCCTCCGCGGCGCGACCGGCGCCGCGCGCGAGGACGTGCAACGGCGCGGAGCGGTGCGTGCGTGCGTGCATGCGTGCGGCCGGGCGGGCGTGGGCGGGCGGGCGTGGCCTGTGTGGGCGGGCGTGAGCGGGCGTGAGCAGGCGTGAGCGGGCGTGGGCGGGCGTGGGCGGGCGGGCGTGGGCGGGCGGGCGTGGGCGGGCGGGCGTGGGCGGGCTTGGGCGGGCGTGGGTGGGCGGGCGTGGGTGGGCGGGCGTGGGCGAGAGGGCGGGGGTGGGCGAGTGGGCGAGCGGGGCGGTGGATCGGGGGTGGAGACGTGTCCGCGGAAATGAGTGGGACGCGAGAGGTTCCGGCGGGCGGGGAGGTCAATGGCAGATAAATGGCACACTCCTTCGAAAGAACCAGATTGACGTGAGGTATGTACCAATCTCAATAGTTACATTATTGCTCCATAAACAATATTCCAGAAAACAGTTCCTGATCAAGACCGTAGGAAACGGCCAGGTCAACTGAAATATCGTAAGGTTAACGGAATATTTGATTCCGATGATTGTGATTTTTAGTGAGACGTCTTGTGTCCATGGCAAGTGAACCGACCAACAGAAAGTTTGGTTCCAATGACATTGTACATTCCAAAGGGACATTTCTTTCCATTCATGATTAACGTCATAAATGTAATAAGCTGCTAGGCTTTAAAAGTCTGGTATCGCCTACCATAAGCAGTATTCCGCCACGAGACATTAATAACTCTCGATATCAAAATTATATTCATTTTCGGCCATATCAATTTAAATCTTTGTAACTGGTATTATGAATGAACTTGCATTTGAAATTCAACATCTTCGATGTTTCACTCCTACGAGCTGCATCCAGCCACTCATATTGAACCAGTGGCTCTTCACATATTCTCAGCATCTGGGTCTGAGAGGAGCGAAGAACATCACTCATGCAAGAAGATTAGGATCTCATCGCATGAAGTTAATCCTTAAATACTCGAAGGGTGAATTTTCATAAAGAAAAATTCTGGAGTGAACAAATATTGAAAATTCAAAAACAAATGATAATGATGCCAACAAATGATGGTAAGAAATGACCTTTCCAATTAACTTGCAATAACTTATCATATAAGGTGTTATGTGTTTTAGATGATAAAAAAAGAAAATATTTCTTGTAAGCTTAAAATGTAAAAGTATAATTTAAAGTTACGGAAATATTTTCATATTATCTATATAAAAACAACAAAATGAACTAGTATATATTTAACATCCAGTATTATAAGAAGAGTGCATCAGATTGTTGTGTCCAAACTGAAAAATATGTTTGTCTCTAAAATAACAAATTTTTTAAAGATATACTAAGTTTTTGTACATGCAAAAACCATAAAGTTTATAATCTAAAATAGCTTTTTAACGGAATGACTGCTGTGTGTGCTTACACGTTGCAACACTATCGAGAGTTGATTGATCGATTGATTCGTGATTCCGGGTGTGTCAACTACAGAGGTTATTAGTCCCGTTAGCGTAGTGCGTGTTTTTTCCTCGGGAGGTGGCAGTGATCTTTTCCACGCTGGATGGCGAGAACCGGCGTCGACCTACCGTCGACTAGCGAGGTTTCCCCTCAACCAGGTATCTCCCACCAGCGGGGCACCGCCCCAGTCGGGACAACCTCGAAGCTTCCGACCGGCCTCCCGGCGTGTGTGGTTGTATAGTGCATGTTAGTGTGTGTGTGTGTCAGTGGTGAGGATAGGACAAGGAAGACGGAAATATGCGCGGTCCGTGGCCCGTTAGTTAGGGTACTACTCCGGCATTCACCTAGTGTTGATCGGATAAACCACGGAAAGCTACCGATCAGAGCAGCCGGCCGCTAGAATACTCCTCCACACAGCGACTGAATTCGACCGAGGTGACAAGCTACGTAGTGTCGAAAATCCTGCCACTTTTGGGAGTGGAACCCTAGTACCTCCCGGTCAGAGGGACTGCAGTATCATCAGTTGATGCACTGAGCCATCTCCCGCGGTGAGAGCTGATTGGAAACATACCCTTTTCACGTGTTACACTAACCTACTTTCTCATCTTCAGCGAAAATGTAAATTGGATAGGTTATTGACGCAATCAAGGATAGTAACCGAGCTATTTACAACACGTCCAGCATCATCAATGTCCACGCATGCCAGCATGCACTACAAAGGATTACGTGCCACTGGAAACCACGAAGAGCCAGAAACGCAACTTTATGAAATTGGGAGAAGTAACACATTATCACTTTGCACATCTCATCAGTGCAGTCTGTGGGCATTTTGAAGCAGCACATGAAATGTTGCCGCCACCCTGGACGGAGAAGTTACAAATGATCCTCGATTTTGACAATTCGTGAATACCGGCCAAACTCCACGTGGTCCGTTGAAAACTGCACAAATGCTTTTCTCTACTCAAGATGAATAGCAGAAAAAGCTACTCGGCGCCTAAATTGAACACCAACAGTCCATGGAAGAGGACGAGAGACTGAGGACGAATATCAAATGCCAATATCAATTACTTTATTATTCCTAAACTATTGCATTTTTATCGTCTCGTTTATGTCTACAATTATTGCAACAATTTTTACTATCAATCTACCCTCTCTAAATAATACTCTAAGGACAGTTGTGTCCAGAACGTATATAATTTTCTTGGAGAGTTCTTCGGGGGCACGAGTTTCGGTGAGACAGGTGTCGGCATGTGAGGAAATGAGGAGGGACAGGTGGGGACAGATGTGTACCCGAATTACCAATGTTTCTTTAGCAGTATTCTACAAACTGAGATCATTTTGAACATTCTATTACATTTTTCGAAATTTAGTTCGCTTGGTGCTTAAACTATAATGTGTGATCAGAAACATGCAGAAACGCAGAATCTACGTAAATTAAAATGAAGGAAAACAAGGAAATAATATTTGACAATAAAATTAAAGACTATTTATTTACTGTGTAATTTAATCTGAACTCTTAGCAATATTACTAGAACAAATATTACAAGTGTCACAAGCATTGCAGTACGACAGTACCAGGTCTATAATGGAGTAACGCACAGCTCAGTGCCTTCATATTTTCTATGAAGTAACTTCCACTTTTAAAACAATTATTTTCAAAGTACGGGATTTGTGAAGTGTTCAGCTTGAAACAATTGTTAATTCACTGTCATTGATGCGACAATTCTGCTTAAAATTTATATTTCATGATTTTGTAATGCAGGTGTTCTGTATTACCACTTACATTTGCACTTTCGTTCGCTCTAAATATAACTCTCTTAGAATGATTGAAGAAACGAAGCTTTTTTTAAGCTTTTAAGCTTATTCTTGGTAGGTCACGTTTGACATTAAACTTCTACAGTACCACGAGTATTTATGTAAAAAATGAATCACTGCTTCCTTCTTTCTTTTTCTCCACTCGTTACAGTAATTAACGAACAAGTGGATAAAGAGGGGTTATATTTGAACAAGTGATTTGCTCAAGAGAACGAACGATGATAACAGCTAGTTTTCTTATTCATCTCGAGTGCAATTATATCCCTTTATCCACGTGTTACGTTCAGTATTTTTTCTTTTCCATTTTTAAAAATAATTTTAATTTGAAGAAATATAAGCATATCTTGACCAATCGAGACATACATTCGATGACGTTATATTTGTTCTAATGGTGGCAAACGTTTCAACAAGACCCCATTTTAGGAGACCTTGCATTGTTCGCTTATGATCACAGTAGTGACTTAAAGGATAAGAAAGTGGTATTAAAATAGAAAATACATATCAAATATCAGATCAAATATTATAAGAAGCTGAGAAAACAATGTCAACATTTATCTTAGGAAAAGTGAAGATACATGTGAGAGATAATATAATGTGTATTAATCTTGGAAAATGAAAAAGCGAGTCAATTCTGATTTAGAAGAGATTTTAATAGTACAAACTATTCAGAACGGTTAAATTTAACTGTCGTTTATATTTTTCACATTTGCAATATGCTTACACTAAATGTGTTTTACATTTATAATTTGAATTTAATCATGATCAATATTTTATATTGTTCTGTTAGTCACCTAGTGTCAAATCAACGTACTAATCCAGAAGACGTTGCATGTGAAAGACGATACTGACATTTCACATTACAACACCCAAAAATAAATTGGAAAACATTCACCAGATCCAGTAATTGTTCTTTAAATATTCATAACTCTTAGTAATTGTAAGTATTTGTTCATAAATGTTTGAGATTGATGTTCTACATGATCCACATTGTGCATTTTTGTTTTTCATAGAGACTTAATTACACGATATTTATCATTTTCCTGAGATGTGATTGCTAGTTGTAGAGTTTTAATTGTACGCGTGCAATTAATGTAATAAAAAACTATTAGCCTAGAAAATAACGAGTGAATTTCATTTACCGCACGAAAAACATGTTACTGGCATTTAATTCTCCCGCGCAATACGAGCGATCCATGTGGCGGAGAGGTGAACCATTTGTGAGACCTCATTTTGTTCTCCGTTTGTCCGCGGGGTTGCAGCACTAATCAACTCTGCTTCAGCTAAAGGTAAACGTTTCAAACGCGAGCCTCTTAAAGAACACCTTCGCTTACACTGTTTAAAGTAGAAAGGAGGAATGGGTTTAAAAGAAGTAATTTACACGCACATGTTAATACATAAATTAATGCATGAAAATATTGCCAAATCCAGATAGACATTAATAAAACGTAACATGCCCAAACATTTTAACACTTGACTTCGGGCAATTAAATTAATAATTCAGTAAGAAAAGTGTTGGAACCAAACCACTTAACAATTATAAAACAAAGGTACGCTCAAACATTTATATTTTTTATATCTACCGATACTATTTTACTTATTTTTGAATAGTGATAAATGACAATAGCAATTTTAAAAGTACACATTTAAGGTATAATTAGGGAGTTTTATTAATACCTGCTTTAAAAGCACCAATACGTACACAAGTTCAACTTCAAAATTATTTTTTTACATACGTAGAAATGGATAAATTGGTAACATTTTTTGTAACATTGTAAAAATAGTTTTAATACTAGTTATTATAAAAGTTAAAGTGTTACATGAATTTACTCTACATCATTATATCATTTAAATATTTGTATCTCGCACGTTTACCTTGATTTACGCCTTCGTCAATTCCTCACATACTGAATTCAATGTCATTCCAACAGTCTCTATCGCGAAATAGCAAAATAATTTATGAAGAGCAAATTATGAAAATGTATTATCACTCACATGGACACTGACTCCCACAGTTTTTGCCTATTTGGAATTCAAATGGTATTCCTGCCCATATTGGTTGGCGCGATAGTATTGAAGTATATTTCCGCATTTCATTCGCAAGGTCTAGGCGGTCTTATTTTAAAGTTGTTAACAAGAATTTCTGTACAGTAAACTAATGCATCACACTTTGAAAAAGAATACTAATAAATTCGAATCTTTAAGCTTTTGAAAAAAAAACCTGATTATAATCCGGTTTTTACGGTTACTGAGTTAAAAAGTGAAATTATATACACTCAAGAAATTAGACGTTATTTCAATGCTGTAATACCAAGGACTCTGAGTAAGCGGACAAATAAAACGCGCAGAACAAATTTCGTTCAATAAGAGTCATGGGCAACTTTCATAACATTTTCAAAACTTTCAACACGCTCATTTGCAGTAGAGAACCTAGAATGAGACGTGATAATAATTATTTCTGAACGAATGTTTTAATTTTTAAATGCTATAACGTGACAACAGAATCACAAGAAACATTTTAAAAACGTTTTGATTTCGAAAACTATTCGAAAAAAATAATATTTTGCTATCGAGTTAACTCACACACTTTTTTGGTAAGTTTCAAAGAATGACCCACGAAACAATTCAAAAGTAAGGATGATAAATAAGAAATTTGTACAATGTGCTTCAGTGCAAATGTGTTATTCCGTAATGCCTCAAATCAACAAATCAAATTGTACAAAACAATCAAATTGTATAAAGAAACACACAAAATTGAGTAAGGTCGGTCCAGGAGCCTGAACCTCGAGATTTTGAGGCACCAGTAGAACTTGTGAGAAATCAATTAGAAGTACAAATAGGTGCACATAATACAACGGAAATATTTTTCATCGATAATGGTAACATACATGTTTTGTATAGCACCAAGACTGCGTTTACATTCGAGAGTATTCATTACAAACGTAGACGCAACAGAGCAGAAATTTACTGCGTAAATTAAATGTTCACAGGCCACCCACACAAAGAATGTCACCCTTCGGGAATCGAAGATAAGAGTAATTTTTACTGCAGTACAATTAGAACAGTGCAAAAATGAAATGCCTAACGAGACATCACTTTCAGAGAGAGAGAGAGAGAGAATTAGAAAACCTCGCCCCCAAACAAGCATAACATGACCTAAGAATGTTGAATGCGTAGTACACACATGCATTCTTAAGCAGTGCTGTCATCTTTCACACAAACGCTGATAACCAAATGCTCTGTAAAGCACATGGAAACTACTCAGAGAATATCACGACTGCACTCATAATTCGCTCGTAACCCTTTCGCTTCCATACGCACTTTTACGGGCACTTCAGCATTTCCGCATTTTTCTTTCGCAAGCACGTCGAAAACCCCTTGGGAAGCCGTCGGCAAGCGGAGCGACTTTCTTCACACCGATTCACAAAACGCAAATCCCTTACAATACGTAATCCCTTATTACAAGCGTAATCCCTTACAATAAGAGCAATAGATGTTTCAAACTACGGTTGCCAGCGCCAGGATGACACATCGGTTGAACTCTCGCAAGTGTGAAATTTTAAAGCATCTCTAAAGAGAGTGTCGGATGGCCTCAGGTGCATCGAGGAGAAACCTCTAGGGATGGATGGCCTAAGAACAAAAACTGGGCCTCCAATTAAGAGGGCAAGGACGTTTGGTGGGGTAGTTGTGATATTGTCATTTGACCGCATTGCATTTCACGATTTCCAGTTAAACATAGTTATTGATGGCGATTTCATGTCCTGGATTGTAATACCCTGAACCATAATACGACTCCTTTTATTATTGCTGGTAGCCCAAAAATAAAACAAATTAATTGGCTTATTTGCTTTAGACAGTAACACAAAAATAATAATTTGCAAATTTGATCTACAGTAACTTTAACAAAAACATTTAAAATTGTTATTTTTCCTTTTCCTCTCTGCAATGTGCTTGGATTTTCTATTAATAAAATCAAACACACATTACATAAACACCGTATTTTTTTTAGGATTCTGGCATTTTACAGTCCTCAGCCTCCAATACTCCTTCTACTCTTACTTTCCAACAATTTTTGTAGTCTCACAAAATAAAATTATTATAAACCTGGATCTTATAACATAAGTCTGAATACCAAATTTTAGTAGGAATTACAACGAAGAGTCTAGTTTACTTATCCCTACGGTACACGTAGAGCGTCAGAAATATCTACGCACAATTAGCACGCACACGTGTCAAAAACGTTATGCATAAAAAAATATACGCACATTTGTCAAAATCAAAAACAAATTCTGATAATAACAATAGAACTACAATAAATTAGATATTTTAAAAAATTTGTCTTCACGAATTCAACAATAATATAGTACATTATAGACGGCTACACAGTACAATAGTTGATTACATAACAAGAATATACAAAAAATGCTTAACCATTACGCAAGACCTTGGAGCCTTCTGTCGCATGATGCGTCGGAAATATGGCGCAATACGCACGAGGGTGCAGCCGGGACGTGTAGTATAAGAATAATCGGAATAACACAATGAAAAACGAGCTTTTTTCTACACAGAATCAAAAACTGTTTCATTGCTTTGGCACTTTCCCCAAGATCTGGGGTATCACATTGAGGCCAAACGACAATTTGGCTTCACCGAGGAAATCTCTACCAGTCATCAACTTTTACGATTGTCCGAATACATTCACAAAGGCTTCCAAAATAAAAAGCACACAGTCGGGATTTTTATTGACACCACCCACGCCTATGACAGAGAATGGCACAAAGCAACGATCTAGAAACTAGCAAAGATAGGTACCCCATATTATCTCATTCAAATAATATCCACCTATCTTAACAATAGAACCTTTTCAGTCTCCGTCAACAGTTCTTATTCAAATCCGAGACCAGTACGTGCAGGCTTACCACAGGGATCACCACTATCCCCTACATTTTTTTTATTTATATGTATCTGATCTTCCGAAATTCGACAAAATATAAACAGCCCAATTCGCAGATGATACGGCAATTTTCCTAGCCGGAGATTCATTAATAAATATAACAAATTCCCTGCAATTATATCTCAGTCTTGTAGACTGTTGGGTTTCATACTTAAAAATCAAGCTAAATCCCATAAAAACAGCTGTCAAAATATTCACTTTAAGACTCTATACACCTCCAGCACCGCTCAGAATTAATAATGAACCCATTAACTGGCTCCTCCCAAATAGTACAGTGAAATATCTCGGTCTAAATATGGATACTAAACTGAACTGGAATCAGCACATTAATAATAAAATACAACAAGCAAAAAATAAGCTACATCAATTAAAGCCCATCATTAATCGATCTTCTCATCTTCCCTTCCCAACAGCCATTACCATCATCAGACCACTCCTCCTTTACACCTGCCCAATTTGGATCTCCGCCGCAAAAACAAACCTTAAAAAGCTTCAAATAGTTCAGAACCATTTTCTTAGAACCATCACAAATGCTCCTTGGTTTGTTACAAACTCACAGCTCCACGAAGAATTCCAAATTGAGTCCATACAACACCATATGACATTCCTCTCCGCCCAGTTCTATCACTCCATACCTCAAATTCCATTCCTAATCAACTTCAGACTCCGGAAAACTCCTTCTCACAGAACCAGAATCAAAAATAGATACCATACCAGGCATTCCTAGTCAAATTTGCAGAAATAATTGATTTTAGAGGTGTCTGGAAAAGACTTCCTCACCCAAATTAGTTTATAGTGTAAATTTAAGTAAATTAGAATGTAAGCCTTCACATGTGTATAATATTGTATGTACTATGTATTCTCTGAAAAAAAATCAATAAATAAAAAAAATCACATTGAGGCTGTATAGTTTTCCTCCAATTTAGCGTAGAAAATTAGTAATATGGATATCTTATTCTTATTAATGTTAAACATTGTAGTTAAATTTAAGATTCAAAGTTTGAGGCAAGTAAATGAGTTTAAAGTGTATGGAGTAGTTTAGACGGAAACAGTCAATGAAATAAGAAAAGCTAAAATTAAAATGCGGCGACTAAGGTATTATCATGTGTGGTCGAAGACATTTACCAGAGCATGTGCCCCAAGGCTAGTGAAAGAATATTTTAAGGGTATTAGAGTCATCATGTTTTCATGTAGTCGTGTAACTTTGCAAAAGTATTAAAAAGTTTAAGGAAGTTTATCTTGGCATTACCGTTTAATCGTCTCCTGTATTATTTCAGTAGTATACCTTTAGGTTCCGGCTCTCACACGCACCAATCTTTATAAACGAGGGCTCTAAAGAAAGGGAATTTCACGGAGACTTGACGAATTTCACTTTGACTTTAAAAATGTGGATGATTTATTTAAAAAAGGGCATCGAAATATTCATGAAAAATGCAACCCGCATCACATGTCAACCTATATCGGCAAATAACTCATAAACAAAGCGTTTTAGAGCCTTAAAAAGTAAAATTTTGAGGCCAAGCCTCAAAGAAACGTTTTTCACATCATAATCTACAAGATGAGATATTCTCCTATCCATTCAATTAATTTTTCTGTTCCACGCTTCAATACTATCAAGACCACCTCAATATTTCAGCCCTTCCTGCTGGTAGCAATTTTTGTGGCGACACGCTTAGAAGGCTTAGATTCGACAATCTTTATTTACTCTTTCTGTTGTTAACACAGTAGTTTGTGCAGTCTAACGAGGTTTATTTGCATAATCATTAATTCAAGATTTAACAATCATTAATTCAAGATTTAGCGTACCCGTACGCTAGGTCTAACTTAATCGCAGAAACTGTTCTGTAAAGAGTATTAAAACGTAACGAACAATATGTAAACCACTACAATGTAATGGAAAATGATGTGTTATACATCCCTGTGTATGTATTACATACATATTCGTAATAATAATGTAGTAGTAATGAAAAAGTAAAAAATGTGTAAGTGTAATAACACTAAAATCTAAATGAATCGAGCAATCTGTACACATTAGCTAATACAATCAGACGCTTGCTGTTAATGCGACTTAAAAACACCTTGTTGAAGTGAAGTGAAATGAAGTGGAGTAAGGCTTGCGCTGTGTAATTGTGTACTACTATTCTTAATTATTGCTTTCTAATTAACTAATTTCTTGGAATTAATTGTTAGTCAATGAAAGCTTAATACAAGTAAAGTTAACATATTTTTGCCACCAAGTTACACTTAATTGCAGAATGAATAATAAATCTAATGTGATCTAAAAAACAATCGTTACCTGTGACCGTTTGAGCGCGCACGAGGAGACTTTCGAAGGCAGCAGGGACGGGCGAGTCGGCGGCCTGGGGTGCACAGCGCTGGCCTTGGGTTCGGCCGTCGTCGGCCGCCCAGCGCCTGGCGACGGGTCCACGCAAGAGCTCCATTTCACCGCACCGCTCACTCGATTTTCGCGTAATACACCAACACTTACACATGCTGCAGTTAGAATTGTGGCTAATTTTTTTCGCCACACAGTTCACTAATAGGCCTGCTGAATACTCGTACTTAGCACATGCGTTTGCATACGATCGGTACTATTGGGAGAAAAGATTCCTTTGCAGTACATTGGCGCTTCCACGTAATAGCTATAGTGTATATCCTCTTAACAGTTTTTTTTTTAATGTCTGCACTAAAGGAAAGCACAGATAAGTAACCGTGTGAAGTGTGTTTACCTTCTTGCGTTTTACAATGTAACCTATTGCTGTTCCTTCGCGCACTGACCGGGAAAAGTCACCAACACATCAGAATGTCAGCTACAGTTAATGTTCCCATATTTGTTCACATTTAAAGAAATTAATGTAATCGTAGCGTTACCTTCCAGCATTCTTCGTTGCCCGCGTGCGACAGTTGACCACGTACTTCATTCCAACGATCTTACCCTCGGAGGCTTTTTACCATTCCCGCGCCTTTGCCGTAGAAGTCACCGCCTCCTTGATATTACCCTGGCTTGTTCGTTTGCGAATTTTGTTTCGAGTTCCTTGGCTCGCCGCGGCGCGCCGCCCCGCAGTTGGATTGGCGCCGTGGCCCCTCCAGCCACTTCTCCTCCCTGGTGACGCCAGACGGGCTGGGGCTCAGGCAGCACGCGGTGTCGCACTGTTATTAGGGAGATTCCACGGACATGTCAACCTAATAAAGCCATTTTACTAACCGCGCACGTTTTCTTGAGCCCTCATTTCCCTACATGCTATATTATAATATTAATAAATAAGTGGGTTATATTCATGTGTACGCAAATTGTACTATTAGATATCCCTTGTTATTATTGTTTGTTATATCCGAAAAAAAGTAACGTATACTTGCAAAAGAGTAGCCCCATAAATGAATAAATTATTTTTTTAAATATTTTTTTTATTTTACTGCAAGCGCTTGAATCTGTGTACAGTTATTAACACGGTATCACTGCCTATTTAATGCTTACGTTCAAAGTAAAAGTTATTGAAATTATTTAAATTTGTTTATTTTATATTTATAAAATGGTATTTAAATTTGATTTCATTTGAATATAAATATAATTTCATTTACATTAAAAATGATGACTATTCGGTAAAATAAATATATATAGTAATGCAAAATGAAAATTCATGTTATTTACTCAGTTTATTTTTTCAATACTTGGAATTTCAAACCTGTATAGTATTAAGCATGTTCTAAATGTTTGCTGAACTTCTTTTCAAACAATACTATACAAAAGTTTTGTTACTAACAATGGAATCACTAGTTAGATAAGAGGATTCATATTCAATAAGAGGATAAGAGGATCAATATTTTTCAAAAATAAACAGAACTATTTCATATTTGTCTAACAAATTTCACCTGTTGCAATAGCATTTTTTAGTATACTACCATTTGTTTTTATAAATATTTATGTTTATTTAGAACTCTGAAAAAAGTTACATAAAACTGCAAATCAATTTCGAAATATTTACATTCTGAGGTGGCTTAGAATAAATATTTAATCAATTGTTTTCAATAAGTGAAAGAAACAAACATAATTATTTCAACTAAAGATTTATACGTAAATTCATTAATGCTGATATTTCTTGTAAGTTGTATTTTATATTTTATAATTTGTATTTGTAACAATAGATTTTGTTAAAAAATCATCTACATTTGATCAAAATGAAACAATGTTCTGTATTATATTATTTTATTATATTATATTGTTTTAATAGACCCTGATGATGAAGGCAATTGACCTTTGAAACGTTGGAACAATTGTAAAATAAAAAAATACATTAATTTGAGTCTGCCTACAAATTATTGGACTTTCATAAGAATTATGAATATCATTTCATCAGGTGCCGGGGATATTAAGGTGAGCGAACAATAAATAATGGGGGTCGCCATGGAAGCGGGGACGTAGAAAATAAACAACTGACGTTAGAGGTCATTTTTGGAGACTATTTCACTCATGTCTGTCCGCGTCGTAAGTAGCCAATGGTAAGCAAGGATATATTCAAATTAAACCAATCCCAGATGTTTATCACCATCAGTTTGTTTACCTTTTTTATCGCTGTAAAACCATTGTTTACCTTTTTAAGATTACGATAGCAATGTTTCACCTCCAAAATAGCTTGTGTGCATCAATATAATTTTAAAATGTGTCGTTTTGGTTATGTTTAAAACTCTGAAATAGAATATACTAACGTACCCGTGCGAGAACTCTCGCATGTTAAATCCCACCCTTTCCCTATTCATTTGTCTATCCTTTTATTTATCTCGGAAAACATTTTATAACAAGTAAAAAGGGGAGCTTTCAAGTTTTTTTTTTAAAAATAGCTGGATTCATTATCTCTTTAGACGTGGTAGCGATCAGATCAAATATTTAGTTGTGGTCGGGAAGAGAATCAGTTTTAAATGACATTAACTTTGATCAGATTGGGACTAAAAAGAACATTAGACATTGAAATAGAACTTGGATTCTATTGCGTGGTGTTCAAAGACATATAATATGTGCCCGTGATACGGAGATAGAAGAAAAAGCAGTATTAGGGAAAAGTTAGGGAATTTTGTTTGTGGTAGTAAATACATTTACATATGTAGGCGTCCATCCATGGCGCGAGTGATAAGGCAGTCAGTAAACTAGTTGTAATATAACTCAGTAGACGATAGGGGTTAAATATCGCGCCTATAAAGGTATTAGAAGAGAGAAGACATCGTGGGACATCCGAGAAGATTCTTCTTGGCGCCGTCGTATTTGGAGAAGAAAGCGCACGAAGAAATCGTATATGAGAAAATTTTGAACTGTCATTCCAATCAAAGAACCGGTCATGACCAAAAGTTTCCAAAGCTTCAAAGCTGCATTAAGATAATTGTAATAATTCAGATTCATTTAGAATTATTAATGATTAAAATTAACTCCAATTTTTGTATTTAAAAAATAACTAATTATCATTTTAAATAAGTGCAATCCAGAATTTTTTAACAGGATTTTCAGATTCCTTACTACTTCGTATGAAGGGCAGATCAGGTAATTGCTTGCAGATTAACTAGGTACCAATTACGAATCAGAACCCAAAAGACTGAACGAGCACGGCATTGTCTTATGTTGGAAATCAATTTGCATACAAGAATCAATAAAAGTTGACGTAATCATTTCCTGGCGCCCAATTCAAACTAAATAATCATTTATTCGGAAGTAATTACGATCATAAATTAAAACAGGAAGATAAAAAGCCATGTAGCATAATTCAATATGGTAACTTTATTGACACGAATCATGCTAAAGGAAAGTTAGCCATGTTTCAATTCGTAATGCTTATTTTTAATAAACTCGAAATCTCCCCCGCAACTTAAAACAACCACACTAACAGATGGAAATGCAGGCTTCCTCAGGCGAGGTAGTGATGCCCTGTTGAAGCGGATGGGTGTTCTAATTCCCCAAGCAGACTGGTTGCTGCAAATAATCTCCACTTACTGCTCACATCCGCCCAGCTTTCTTCGAACAGATCAATCTCAAATTCTTTAATTCACACAGCCAGATTGCAGTTTACAGGCGCCGTTTTCGGAATGCGTGTCGTACGTCGGCAGTAAACGAGAAGTCGCAAAAGCCACCACTCGCTTTACGACAGCTCGCGTCTTGGACTCAAGTAAGTAATGGCGCCCCATCACGAGCGGGCGGAGCTAGCTTCCTTCAACCCCGCGCCGCCAGAGACCGCTAGCGACTAATTTTTCCGCGCAAGTGGAGAAACAACGGAATTGGCGGTTGGGCGGGCGGCAATGCGCGCGAACGACGAAATTGGCCTTTTCTGCGGTGGCGGCGGCGGCGCGCCGAATTTGACCTCCTTCATTAATTTACGTTCTGCGGGTGTTCACGCCCAATGAACGCTCGCCCACGCGCCCCGCCACGCCGCGCCTCGACCGCCACGCCCCGCGCCGCGCCGCTTCGCTTCCTGCCAAGAAGCCTGCCCCTGGTGCGTCCCGCCCAGTCGCCGCGGCGTTCATGCCACGGAAGTCTCAGCAGGGTTGCGACAGCGATGTCCATGTTTTAGATTAGATTAGATTAGATTTATTATTAATTCTGCAATGAAGTATCATTACTTGGTGGCAGAATATTTAAATTACAAGAGAGTACTTGATTTAGAAAAAACAAAAAAAACAAACAATAATTAGGAATAATGGTACATAATTTCACAGCGCAAACCTTACTCCAATTCATTTTACTCCACTTCACTTCAGTTCACTTCACTGCACTGCACTTCACAACACTTAACTGATATGCATCTCTTTCGCATTTCTTTCCCTCCACTACACAACACTGCACTGCACTGCACTACACGAATATAAATAATAATAATAATAATAATAATAATAATGACAATACTACTACAACTACTACTAATAATAACAATTAGACAAATTACTTAATAGGAAATTCTACTTATTTAACAGTAGAAACTTAACAATAATACAATGACATAAAATATAGATGAATAGCTAGGAAACTAATTTATTTTTAAATTTTCTCAGGTTTTGAGGAAAGGGTTCAAAAATTGTCGCAGGCAAACTGTTCCAGTCTCTAATAGTTCTGTTTGTGAATGAAAATTTCCCAACATCCGTTTTCTGCACTCTTGTCTTAATTTTGTGCTTGTGATCCGCTCTACCGAAGTAAGTAGGTTTTCCTAGACGACGATTAATTTCACCCCAAGCAGGATAACCTTTGTATGCTTTGTACATAGCACAGAGTCGCAACTTAATCCGCCTTTTTTCGAGTGACTCCCATGCACCTTTATTTTTTGTACCCCTGAAAGTGAATTTTAATGCTCTGCGCTGGAGCCTTTCTAGATTACCTTGCTGCGATATTCTGTACGGGTCCCAGCATACCGCGCCGTATTCTAACACGGGTCGCACTAGTGACGTATAAGCTAATTCTTTACTTTTCACCGTACTCCTCTTTAGAATCCGCATAACGAAATGTAAAGATCTCCAGGCTTTCCCTACAACGAAATTTACTTGATTTTCCCAACTCAATTTACTGTCTAACTGTATTCCTAAATATTTGCAAGATGTAACTGTAGGTATGACATTGTTATTCAATTTGTACACTGTTTCACCATAACATCGACCCCTACCAAACGTGATGGCTTTGCTCTTCGAACTGTTTATTTCCATGCCGTTTGTTTCTGCCCAGGAGTGTAATTTGTCTGTGTCTCGCTGCAAAATATCTACATCGTCCTCTGATTTGATAACCCGATAGATGATAGTCATCGGCGAAGAGTCTTACATTTGAAGCTAAATGTTTTGGCAAGTCATTCACAAAGGCGAGAAACATGAGAGGTCCAATGACACTTCCTTGTGGAATCCCTGACGTAACACTAGCGGAGGTTGATAAATAGCTTCCTATTCGAACCTTTTGTTTCCTATCACGTAGTAGTTCGTTTATCCAAGCCACCACCCTTGTGTCTATACCCGAATCTATTAATTTGTTTACAAGACGATCGTGTGGAACAACATCAAAAGCTTTAGCAAAATCTATTACTATCGCGTCTACCCTTCCCCCATTATCAATTTCATCGGCTAGGTCCTGTAGAAGGGAAACAAGCTGACTTTCGCATGAGAAACCGTTCCTGAAACCGTGTTGACCTTGATACAGCCATTCCTTGTCCTCCCATTCTTTCCGGATGTAGTTAGTAATTAATTGTTCCATGAGTTTGCATACGACTGATGTGAGACTTATCGGTCTGTAGTTACTAAGGACTGTTTTATCACCGCTTTTAAAAACAGGTACTACGAGTGCTAACTTCCAATCTTCCGGTACGCAAGCGTTATTGATAGAGACATTAAATAATCTAATTAGATACGGTAGAATAGCCTCACCGCCTAATTTAATGATATCCGTGGAAATACAATCGGGCCCTCGAGATTTTCCGCTTTTCATTAATTTTATTCTTTTCCGTAGAGTATTTACGTCGATATAAAATAGATTTCTATCTGATAACGTTGGTATCCGTGTAGCGTTAGTTTTCTGCTGAAATACCGACGTGAAATACGCATTAAAAGCGTTTGCTTTTTCCCTGTCGTCAGTTACTTGCGAATTATTTATCCGAACAACTGGTATTTCATCTTTGTTTCCCTTCCTTCTACGAACATACTTAAAAAATTTCGACCAATTACTGCCGTCCGCATCAAGGATATATTTCAAATGACGTTCTTCCGCAATTTTCTTTTCCTTTTCTAATGCTTTTGAATAACTTCGAAATAATGACATATGGTTATCACTAATGTGTCTGTTTCTAAACGCCTTTCTGGTTTTTCTTTTCATGCATCTAATCTTTGCATTATAATATTCTGGATCGGGGTTACTTTTTAACAATTTGCACGGCACAAATGTCTGCACGGCATTTTCAAGAATATTTTTAAATCCTCGCCATATTTCTTCAATCCCCCCTCCTATTCTAAGAAACTCTTCGTACTGTTCTCTTAAGTATTTTTGAAGCCCTTCTACATTCGTTTTCTTGTATTCCCTCAGTGGAAATCCGGCGTTAATACTTTTCCTTGAAGTACTTAAGTCCAAGTCGACAAGAACTGCTTTATGGTCACTTATACCTTCCATGACGTCGCACGATAAGAATAAGTCTTTCGGTCTAACGAGGCAAATATCTAGAAGCGCTTCCTGTCTAGTGGGCTGGTCTACTACCTGCGCTAATCCGTTGTCCCAAACAAGTCTATTGACAAGTTGCTGCACATTTCCGTCGCAAACGCACCCTTTCCAATTAGTGTCTGGAAGATTTAAATCTCCGGCAATAACTACTGGATGGCTATTTATGTTTTTAGTTCTTTCGTGTATGGCGCCTAAGATTTCGTAACTACTAGCCGGTGGACGATAGCAAGCAATTATTTCTAGGATATTTCCTAAACAATGAATTTTCAACCCCGTCATTTCAAAAACATTATCAACCCAATTTGATACGACATTTAATGTGTTTTTCACGCAAATGAAAACTCCGCCGCCTCTAGTTTCGCGATCTCTCCTAAACGTAATATAATCAGACCGAAAAATTTCCGAATTCGCTACCGCATCCGAGAGCCATGATTCTGTAGCTATCACGATATCAGGATCACAAGCCTCAATTAAATTCCAAAATTCTATTACCTTATTCATGATACTACGGCAGTTCACCTGCAACAATCTAGTGAAGCCTTTCCTCACCTGCAAGTCTGATTTTGGGATCCCTGCGTCTTGTTTAGGTGCCTGCGCCCGCGCAGTAGTTGTTTCATCCCGCGCAGCTATCGACCCCTCCCGCGCAGCAGTCGCCTCCTCCCGCGCAGCAGTCGCCACCTCCCGCGCAGCAGTCGCCTCCTCCCGCGCAGCAGTCACTATATGTCGGGATGGCGCTTCCCACGAAGCCGCCGCCGTCACCCTCACCGCCGCCGCCGTCGTCTCCGCCGCTGCCACAGTCTTTCTTTTGTGCAGTCACTTGCCTCGCAAGCATGACTGAATAACCTCATCGTGCAGGCGGCCCAGCTTCCATGCACCGCGGAAATTTAGATGAAGACCATCCCGTGCGAGGTCTTCTGGCCCCAGCCAGTGATTTGGGTCTACGAAATGACCGTCGATCTTTCCGCATGCCCATCGTAACCCTCGATTTAATTGCCACGTCCTACCGATGTGCACATCTCTGCGTTGCATCACACCAGATAAAACAATTCGCGCGTTTTTGAATTTTCTTTTTACAGCACGGCCTAACTCCACGCACTGGTTCACAGTGTCGAAGATGGGTTGCCTCTTCGATACATTTGTACCCACGTGCACAAGGACGACTTCCACGGCTTCATTTTCTTGCGCTCTTTCCACGACGGATTTCATTTGCACAACGTTTATCCCTGGAAAGAAAGAAACGTCGGCTCCTTTCTTCTTGCAAACTCCTCCGCTGTGGCGTAGCATCGAATCTCCGAGCACTTTAACCTTGTTCTTATAAGGCTCATCATCAATGACGGTGTTGTTTGCTTCGGTACTCGAATGCGTTGATCGCTCGTAGACACTTTGCTTCTCCAACTCCTGGATCTTGAAGCTTAATTTCCTAATGCACTGCTGGGCTTCGGTTAATTCAGCTTCAAGTCTCCGAAGTCTTCTCTCGCTTCGATCACATTTGGGGCACGTGGATACCGACGATTCAGTAGCAGGACCAGGATTTTGCTCAACTCCGCCGATCACAAGAAGAGTGGCCAAAACTGCTGCGCAGAGCAAAGCCACGCCGTCGCCGGACCGCACGCACACCGCTTGCCCCTTCGCCACCCGGAAAACACGCAGGCGCCCTGCCCAGATGCCCACGCGGGCGCGGTAAACCGCCAAGTCGCAACCCATGGCCTTTCACTTTACGGAGCTGCTCCGAAACACGTCCTAACACGACGACTACCTGTAGACGACTCTACCTGTAGACGACTGTCAAACGACTTAGACTTAGACTGTAGACGACTTAGAAATGTCAAAACTTTTCAAATTATATTAAATAAATTAAATAAATTTAATTTTTTTAGAACATGTTAACATTACATTTTTTGTACTGTTCTTGTTATTTTATATTAAGGTTAGCTTTAGCATAGGGTTAATACATTAATTTTATAAAATTGTATTCAGTAACATGTAAATATTTTAATGTTGTTTGATGTTCATTTTGTGTAATTGTTGTATTTATGTAGTTGTTTGATGTTTGTTTTATGTAGATTAAGTGATTAGAAAACGCTACCACTGGAAGTATTCCATGTATCCTAAGTAGCGAAATAAATATTCTATTCTATTCTATGTTTCTATAAAAATACAGTGCGATCTCGATTATCCGAAATGCCAAATATCCCAACTCATATTTTCTCTGAATTAATTATTTTTTAATTAGGCACCATTTACTATACGTATTCATTCTCGTTTGTAACAGTGAATATTAAGAATGGTCCCCGGTATGACTGACAGTGATAAAATATAAACGAGATGCTGTACTGTAGTCAATTATCTGACTTCAGTGAACTTTGATAAAACCTACAATAAATTCGTAAAAACTCATGTTTATTATAAGCAGAAAAACGCTTTTCATCCCCTTTAAGAGCAAGAGAACTAACGATGCATTGTCAAACAACCGATCGTAAATGCTTAACAGCTGTCACTCACTCGGAATGTTCACTGTTGGCAGAAAACGTGCCGCCTTTTCGTGCAATGGTAGCCTACATAGACATTATGTTCGGTTACCCGGATTATCGAATATCCGCACTCTAGCTGGTCCCAATTATTTAGATAATCTACGTCCTGCTGTATATATATTTTAAACTTTGATGTTAAAAAACATCGGTTTCAATACAGCGATGTTTTACGCTCGATGAGTTTACGTTTACGATGTTTTGTTCGTGAATGATAAATTCCCATAATCACAATTTTGTAAAAGTTAAAAATATGAAATAATAACTGGTAGTACCACTGTCAGTTTTCGAACCACACGAACGTATATGTGCTACCTTCATTGAAGAAACTGTTGTGGTACCTCGCTCGAGATGATCACTCTGTCTGATATATCTGATAAACGCGAATTTAGCACATGCAGAGGGTTTTTTAAACATTTGTTTTCAGTTAAATTTTAATTATAAAATAAGATGCACGAACATTATAATTAAATTTTGTTGTGCATGAATTTAATGTTGAAGGTTAATAAATATAATTTAAAACATTGATGTTCAAAAACATGGATGGTTTTTGATCGACGTATTTTTAAAATCGATATTAGGCAACATGGATGTTTTGTTACCGATGTCGCATCACTACGTATGTCGTAGGCGCTTCTTCCGACACGACCAATGGCGGAGCGTTCGGGCCCGCAGTGCGGACGGATTGTAAGAAAAATCAATTACTTGACACTGTCTCTACCGGCTTTGATGGTATAGTATTTATCATGTCGGGCTACTGGTCCCAAGTTCGCGGGTCAAAGTCGGGGGATTTCTGAGGTGCCAAAAATCGACGGCATGCACGCGGACACTTGTCGGCATATAAAACAGATCCCAGGAAAGACGCTTGCCCGATAGTGGTAATATTAAATCCTCCAATAATTTAGCACCAATCAGAGTTTCGATTTGAATTACTGGATAAGATTGCGGATATTTTATCTTGGCCTGTGCTCTCTGGTATTGAAATCAAACGTCAAAATTGGCGCACTAGCGTCCCTAGGGAAAGCAATGGCAAACTATCCTAGGTATATTTGGTGAGGATAAGCCACAATAAGTTGCTAGGGGCTTCTGAGACTAACCTATGTAGTGTGTGGTATTAAAAGAAGAAGAAAATAATGCTCTCTCTGATACTTTGCGATAGTTGAAAGCTTAAAAAGAGCATCTTCCAGAAGAAAGATTTTTTACGATTCGGTAGCTTATGAAACCCTGTTTCCAAATCAATAAAGGTAAGAAATCCATTTAGGTTTTATAAGTCATAATCTTATAAAATTAAATACGCGTAATAAATGCAGATTTTTCCACTATAGGTATTTAATCAGAGACTGATGATTTCGAGTTTGTTAAAGGATATTTTTATTATTCAAGGTACTACCACTACTTGTGTTTGCTATACACTTTTATACTGGAGGCCCGGTTTAAAGTTTTGCGAACGGACCCGCAATAATTTCGTTACGCAACTGAACACGTCCAACCGGCGCCATGGCCCACAGGCAGCACTGTATCTGAATCGTCACAAACGGCGGGGCGAGTGTTCGAGTCCCGATTTGCGGATTTTGATCACTGGCTTTGTCACATTCATACCTCTGAAAGAGAATTCTGACGGCAAGATGCACATAATATCAGTTTTCGATCAACCTTCTTACGCAACTCATGGCATCAACTTACGTAACTAACTACATAGCTAGTAACTACATAGCATAGACTTCAGCCGCGGTCTGGAGAATTCTAGCGACCGTCTGCTCTGAGCGGTAGTTTTCCGTGTTTTCTCCGATCAACACCAGGTAACTGTCAGAGAGACACCTAACAAACGAGCGACGGACCGCGTGCGATCTTTCAACCCATACTTAGAGACACACTTACATGCACTGCACTATTTCACGGGTCGGGGGCCACTCGGAGGCTGAGGGCTTGTCCCGGCGGGGGCGGTGCCTCGCTGATGGCATGAAAAGAACCCGCAAAGCGACGTGGAGGTCTGCGCCGGATCTCACCATTCAGAAGAACACCACCATCACCCATGATTGAAAACATGCACTATACTTACGGTGCGGTTATTAATAACCATAGCAGTTGACGAGCCAGGAATCACTCATTCAACCAATGCTCATCTAATTAAATAAATGTGAACACAAATTTGGTATCGAATCAAAACTCCATTTTCATCGAGAGCTCGTCTCATTGCTGCTTTTATTTTTACACTAATCTAATAATAATTTCTTACTGAGACCGCCTTCCTGATATCTTAGTTCGAAGACATGCTTCCTACATCCAGCTTCGTGGATTTAAATCCGGTTATGAGCAGTGGATTTTCAAAGGGCGTTTTCCTCTTTCCCAAATTATTATTCTTGGGTTAAGAAACTTAACACGTACTTAATAATATGGAAATCGTCTACCATTATTTAACCGTTCAAATTTTTGAAAAGTACAAATACTCAATTTTGTTGAACTGTCTCATGCCTAAACTCCACTAATTGAGTTAAATAAATCGTGTGAAAATAAACTTTAATAGTTTTCACATTCAATAGAATAAAATAGTTGCATTTCATTGACACATTTTTTCAGTTCCTTTCAAGCTTGGTTACTCGTGTGGGTCTCGATGAAGCAATCTGTTTAAAGTACAAGTTTAATGAATCACTCGTGATTGTAGATTGTAGGTAATATATTGGCCTCTTTCACATTACATAATAGAAGTACACGGCTCATGTAGTTGTTGCCATCGAGGGCGTCAGAGTCGGAGTTCACAAATTGCATTTGCTCTATTTGTTATTCGTGAGCAAAAAATAAATAAGTTGAAGAATTTCTCTTATTTATCCTCCAAATATTCAAAAACTTCCTGACAACTTGAAGTATTTTGTTTTTGTTATTTTTATTGGTTTTATCCAAAATACAGGGCTTAGATTCCACTAATTATACTAATATATCTATATCGTATTTAAAACCGGCCATTTTAGTTAGTTCTTACCAAAAAATTACGCACCACTCACAAATATTATCAAAAAAAATACAAACCGTCGACGACACGAGTGGAGTGAGTGCTACTCGCCGTTACGTCGTTCTCTGTAACGACACGTGTCCTATATATCAACGAGTGTGAAGGCATGTGAAGGGACCTAAAACATTGCCAAAAACTGATCAATAAAATGCACTTAAAGTCTTTCAAAAATGCCTCCAAAAAATGACGTAAAAACATTGACCAAAACCACTTCATATGAACAACTCAAGCTGTTGGATATGTTGCTGATGTAATCGAGGCTTCTTCCTTTCGTTCAAGTGAACTCAGCTTGCAAACTTTTGGTCTGGACCGTTCTTTACTATAACGTTTCTGCCTTTATTTATCGCAAAATCGACTGAACTGATAACGGCATCGATTGGCGTCGCAGGAACCTTAGATTGCATAGTACTCATATTTCAATATATGAGTGAAGAAATCGAATAGGTTACTAAGGAATTCTCTGGTTAATATTTGTTGCATCTCGTGTTGTTTGTAGTAAATACGATTAAAATGGTATTAAAATCGATTAAATCAGCAAAAAATGCATTAAAAAGTATTTAAAAGGGTAAAAAATGACTTATTAGTCGAAATCGATGAAAAATGTAAAACAAATTACATAAAACTGGATCATTTCGTTTTGTCATAACATAAAATAAATTTCTGTACTAAACGGCATCGTTTAAGGTGAAAAGAAAAAATGACATGTCATTAAAATCCGCCCCTAATTATGGTGAATTTGCATCAGATTAACCGTCCCCCGGCGTCGTTGTCGTCGTGTCGGTAAATGCGAAATCGCCCATTGCCTTCTCTGAAGGGCCATCACGGTTCTTCGAATGTCGTAATGCATCACTCTCGCTGGACGTGCGACCGAGCTGAATGAGTTGTGTAACACTTTCAATTACAGCCATGTCCGCTTGCTGAGAGGGGAAGAGAGTAAGCGGCGTCATGCAGTGGCCTGACTTGCACAGAGCAGCGATCTTCTTTTCATTCCATTCTTTTTATTTTAATTTATTTACTACTTGCTCAACAAAATACGTTTTCTTGATAAATTATTTTGTGAACAAAAGCAATCACTCTTGCTCCAGTTGAACTGTGATCCTTAATGAATGACGTTAAATATGAGAAGTCAAAGTGATTCAAAAAAGAATGAACAGAATGAAAAGGACGGAAGGAACAAAACGAAAAAAAGGGGCACCGGATTATACTTAAAAGGGTCGGAAATCTTGACACAGTTCAGAGAAAATGATCTGTGGTTTTATCAATTTCAACTTGTGATGCTAAAACAGAACGTACTTCCTCGGCCGTACTTTCACGTAAAATTACGCGAAAAGTGCTAAAATTTTCGAAAAACTGTGCATGACCTTGTTTCAAATTTATTTTTAAGAAATATGATTTCGTTAAGGGAAAAATATCTTCTTCTTGGAGAAAATCGGCTGAACTGTTTAGCCGCTAGCGTTGTTCACAGACGGACGGACGGACGGACTGACAGGCGTTTTGCCGTCATTCAGTTTTTCGGTATTAAACATGGATTCTGGCCACGTGTTAGAGGATATTTTCTAAATTTAGCAACTGGATTTATTCCCTTTTTCGTTACTAAGGCCACGTAATAAGAGTTTTTCTGTCGAAAATTTGCCGTTTTTTGCCCAGCATTTCATAACTTTCTCTCTTCTCCGTAGCAAAAAAGTAAAAAGATTAGAAAAGGGAAATAAGATATATAAGAAAAAATGTTTGAGCTTGAATGTTTATAAAATCAGAAATACTATGATTTGTTTTTAGTTCATGCTGTATTTGTTTATTGGATATACCTAGGGGCTTTAATGATAGTGCTCAAGACTTTGTTCTGAATGATTTGAAATGTTTAAAAATTACATTTTGCGGCATTTCCCGAAACGGGTCAGGCATAAGTGAAGGAAGGTCTAATGATAGATTTATAAAGAGGAGAACCAGTATCAATAGGCAGAGGTGAGTTTCCATTAATAAAGGATAGAGAACTATTTTAGCTTTGGGTTTTGAAACTGATGCTTTAATATGAGATTTCCAACTTATTTTCGTATGAAAATTAGCTCCTGAAAATTGATATAATATAAATTTTATAATAAGTTCAGCTGAGAGTTGGGTGGAAAAAAGGATTGAAAGATAAAATTAGCCTTAATTTTATTTCCATTGACTTGAATTATCCATATTTACGATCAAAGCATAAATAAATCTAAATCATCTTGAAAGTTTGAGATAGCTCTTGAGAAAATTTATTTGGAGGGAAGATGGCCTCCAAATAACGGTATTTGAGAATCAATTACTTAAGGGAAACCAGTTGTGAACATGTTAAAAATGGTAGAGGAAAGGGAGAACCACGAGAAATTCCCGCGATCCCCTTCTAAACTCTGAAATAAATTGGTGAGACTTCATAAATTACTTGTAACTGTGAAAACGATATAATTTATCTAATAATCTTTCATATTATAATAGTTTATGACGAAAAACTAAAGCAAAATCAACCTTTACACACAATAAAAGCAACGTGACAGCTTAACCTAAAAAACTTGTGGTGCTATAAAATGACAATGACTTTCTCGTATAGTTAGTTTCGTGATCTCTTTAATTGAAACTAGCTTTACGTTTTCGCCCTATTAGTCCAGTCAAATAGTGCTCAAAAAGGCCCGATTCAGGAACAAATTCCGGAGGTTTTTCTGTCGGAATTTTTCCGGGACGATTCTGCATGTTTTTGAGGGTGCTGAATTCGAATTTCATATTTGTCACCTCAAAACAGGTTGGCTTCACAGAGAAAATTGCAAAAACCCTAAAAATTTCCCCCTTTTTTCAGTTTTTCGATATATCTTCACAACTATGCGTTCTATCGAAACAATTGTTATTTACAAAATTAAAGAAGATAAAATTTACTACAAAATGGATACATAAACTTTAAATGTGTGAAAAACGGTTTAGGCGCTAGAGCGCGCTGAAAAATAGTTACTTTTTGGGCCTCTGGCCAAAGCGAGAGATACCATTTGACTGGACTATATCCTCTTCCACCAGCTGCTATCTAACGGCGCTTCAAACCTTTCTCTTGCACCACATAAATTATTTCGCGTATACTTACGTATACGAGAAATATGGTACCGTTCTCGATGAAATCTTGTGTATGTATTCTTAAATGGCCCGATTTCATTGAAACTTTTGTGAAATTTTCACATATCTTAAAAAACTGTGCATGACACCACAAATTCGCACGTGGTTTGAAACCATTCACTTTGTGCGTAGTTTACGAGATCTAAGGATTAGCTTATCTACTCGGAAAAGTGAGTTCATTCACTCGCAGCTGTGTGAACACTTGAACCTTGGATATATCCCATGTGCGCAAATCAGCTATGGGTTGCTTGTGATAATTATGGAATGATAGATATTTGCCAATATCTGCTGTGAGTGAGGTTATTATATTTTACACAGATTCCTTGGTCGACAATATCATTCCACATAGCATTCGTCTGAAATGAATTACTTGCATTTTGCAAAAGTTATTCATAAATAACAATTACTTTTTGATAGGTGTCGTGAAAGTAATTGCATTTTCTCTTAATGAAGATATAATGGCATTGCAGTTTGAAGAGGTCAAATTTTCTATAAAATAGGATTTATACTTACTATACTTCCAAAAATTGGTAACAAATGGACATCAGAAGATAATTTTAAAAACTATATTAAAAATTAACAAAGATGTATCAGCAAAAGGATCTTCTTTATATGGTAATTACTTCTTTCTTCCTTGCGCTTTGCCATTGTATCCTTCATTAAAAATGTTGACCCTCATCTTGGACATCACAATATTGTTTTGGTAATATCAGGAGGTAAATGCATACATTAACGTTCATTTGTTTATATTAGTAATAGTTACGTAGTAAAATTTCTTGTGTAGCAAGTGATGTGTTCCCTACTACAGAAAATATTATCTAGTGCTTGACCGAAAGCCAATAAGCTCGTCGCTATGTATGAATGGAGACAAATCACGGCTATCGTCTCGAACCCGTTTCGTTCGCCGACCTTGGTGGTCCCCGCCTTCGTTGGGGGTCCTTGCCTCGTCGAAGGCCTCGGACCGTGCTGCTCGTCACACTACGCACGAGGACGACGCCGGTTTTTCCTTTGTTTTAAATTATTTATTTTAGGTCGCTTTAAAAACATCTAAGAGCATTGGCGACCACTATTCATTTACGTCAGAGATACATTTTATAAATTAAAATATTAATTACAATAATTTTTATTATAATTCAGATCATAATATCAAGACCAGCAATATGAAGATAATTTAAAATTGACTTGCGACCTTCATTTGAATTAAAAATCTCATAAATTTCGTTTTTGGTGCCAAGAGAGTTTCTTAGATTTTAGAAGCTTAAATATTCAATGATAATGTGAGACGTTGATAACATTCCTCGAAATTTTGGACAGGTGGCTGGGTCAGTTTTTCCTGTTTTTTTTTTTTTTTGTCTAGCCGAATAAGCCGTAAAAAATTGTGAATGAATATTTATGACAACGGTGCAAAGCGACCGCGATTTTAAAGAAATGTCATTTGTTTTCTTCCACTTTTGAAAAATACCGTTTAGTATAGAAATTCATTTTATGTTATGGCAAAAGGAAATGATTCATTTTTATACATTTTTTCATATATTGTCGATTTCGACTAATAAGGCATTTTTTACCCTTTTCCGTCATTTGAAATGCATTTTTCAACGATTTTAATATCATTTTAATTGTACTTGCTTCAAATAATGTTCAAGAGATGAAACAAATGTTCTCCACAGAATTCCTTAGTACCTATACCTAGTAGCCTCTACGATTTCTTCGGCCATAAGTAGTAATGCCAACCATTATGAGTATGTAATCTAAGGTTCCTGTGACGTCTGTCAGCGCCGTTGGCGTTTCAGCTGATTTCTGGAAAAGCACTGACAGCTGAGTTCACTTGAACGAATAGAAAAAGCCTCGATTACATCAGTACGTATCACACAGCTTGAGTTGTTCGTCTGAACTGGTTTTGATGAAATTTTTTACGTAATTTTTCTTTGCTTTTAGGGCATTTTTAAAACAATTTAAACGCATTTTATTAATCATTTTTGGCGAAGTATTAAGTTATCAAACTCCGCCACCTACTATTTTCCGCGCACGTTTTCTTGAGCTTTCGCTTAGTTAGTTTCGAGAGGAGTGGGGATTTTGGTTATTTTGACAAAATTAATATTGTTTCAAATTTGTAGTTCGTTGTTCTATGCAAAATAGTTTCTATTACACGGAAGTGATCATGTCTGGTTATCAGATTTTTATATACAACCCTCGTTGCTGTCATTTATTCTTAATTCAACAAATGATGGCAAAGGAGTGGGCGTAGGTATTCCAGGGCTCAAGAAAACGTGCGCGGATAATAGCAACATTTTCGGGCGAAGGTAGTCACGAGGTCTGTGCGCAGTGCCTTTCAACTCCTATATTACTTGATGGAGACCATTGTGGCAGTGTGAACACAGTGGCGCCCTCTCCTGCAGCACCTTCTAACAGGAACTAAAATAGGAACTGCTGCCGTCAATACTTCAAACGTGCGTGGTTGTTGCTTAGGTTCGCGAGACCCAAGCAGGCGCATAATGTTACAAAAAATAGAGTCAACGCTTTCTTCAGCGGTTTCTTTTACGCATATATAATTGAACGTTTAGAAGACACTTTTCGTATTTCTTAGATATCAGTCAATTGTTATGTACGGATGTTGGCGACCCTACCCTGCAGCTATACTCGGCGCCACTAGCGCCTCCGATAGTAGCACCCTCAAGCTTTGTCTCCGGTTTTGATGGAGAGTTGCAAGGCTCTGTCTGAGTGGTTCTCCTTCGCAGTCGTCCAACTGGTTCAACCGCACCAAGGAAAAAGAGGCAGCTGCGCCGTGAGGGCTTCCATGAAATCCGACCCCGCGCGCAGGCGGAGGGTGACGGGGCTCGGGGTGGGGGTGGAGGTGTGGTGGGAGCAGGGGAAAGGGAGGAAGAGCCTGAGGTTGTGATGGTTGGCGAGATACTAAAGACTAAAGAGTCCGACAAACAGAGCGACGACTAAAAAGTCGAAAAAAAGGGAGACCAGAAATTAGGGGATTTGTGCACCCTCGAACCTCGAACGTGAACGGTCGATCTTCTGCTTGTACACAGTTCCAGTTTCGCATCACTTTAGTGCATCTGCACATGCGCAGAAAATGGAGAGTACTTCACGTTCAAGGATGCAAAACCTCTCTATTGAAGGTGTGATCGAAGAAGCAGGGATTCTAGCGATTGACTGCTCTGATCGGTAGTTTTCCGTGTTTTCTCCGATCAACACCAGGCGAATGCCGGAGCAGTACACTAACAAATGAGCCAAGGACCACGCGCGATCTTTCCTTCCTCTTCCTTGTGCTATCCTCATCCCTTTCTTACTGACACTTACAGTTACATGCACTACACTACCACACATGTCGGGGGCTTACACTGTTAGAGCTTATCCCGGCTGGGGTGATGCCTCGCTGGTAGGCGATACCTGGATGGGGAAACCCCGCTAGCCGTCGTGTAGGTAGGCGCCGGATCTCGCCAGTCAGCATGGCAAGAACACTGCCACGTCCCTCGATAAAACCTCTCTCTATACTAGCGGGACTAATGACCTTAGCAGTTAACGGAATCAGTAACAAATCAATAATCAAACGAACAAGCGGATTAAACAATAAGAAGCAGAGGATGCAAGGGAGGAGACAGCGACGTGGAGGAGAGTGTCAGCAAGGAAGCGTGAAATGGTAGAAATGAGAGTGGCATTGGTAGCGACTATGCAAGCGACGGAGGAGGAGAGGGGGCGAAGGCGGGCAGATTGATGACTCCGGAAGCGGAAAGCAGGCGAAAAATCGCAGCTCTGGCAAACGAGATAACGCCGAAAGAATGACAGTTGGAGGAGTAGACGTGCATGTGTGTGTGTGAATGTGTGTGTATGTGTCTGTGTGGGTGCTTTCGGCCTCAGATCTGGTAAGGAGTATTCTTTGATGTCACGAGTGCAGGAGAAGAACTTGGATATTAAGAAGGAGAAACGAAGACAGTGCAAATTCGGCATTGGTGATTACGGCGGTTGTGATGAAGTTAGCAGATGCTGAGTAGAGAATGTCGTGGGTGGGAGCGGGGAGGGGAAACGGTTAGCCGCAGTAGAGGTGATGGTGGGGCGATCACAGAGCGATGCGGGAGAAGTGCGGCGCGAAGGCGGTGCAAGGTGGGAGCGATGCGGGAGAAGTGCGGCGCGAAGGCGGTGCAAGGTGGGAGCGATGCGGGAAAAGTGCGGCGCGAAGGCGGTGCAAGGTCGGAGCGAGGGCGGGGTGTGGGCAAGGCGAGGGCGAGGCGTGGGTGGGGACGGGGATGTCTCCTAGAGTACGAAGAGGGGGAGGGCTTCAGGGCTCTGGAGCCGGGGTGGTGAGGGGCGGGGGGGGCGGGGATCGTTGGGACCGTCCGCCGGGTCGAGTGGCGGGCGACGCTCGCGCTTTATCGCCCGCAGCCGCCACGCGCGGCCCGCCCACTGCCGCTCTCCGCTCCACTCGTCGCTCCGGCCTGTCTCAGGCGACTCCAACGCCTCAGATGACTCTGGACAAGTGATGCGACATCGATAAGAAAACATACATGTTTCCAAACATCCATGTTCAAAATCAAAATATCGATGTTAATAATACATCGACCAATAACCATCCATGTTTGTTTGGTACGCCCTAACATTAAATTTGGGCGAAACAAAATTTAATCTGACAATGGCGGTGCTTATTAATTTATAATTAAAATTTAACCGATAACAAAGTCTCTCCATGTGCGAAATGCAGGAAAGTCGAAGGAAATACCAGACCACCAATATCATCTCGAGCATGGGATGGTAGTCTGCTCAATGAAGCTAGAACAAACCGCGTTCGTTTTCATCGACTTCAAGCAGATATTGATACCATCTGTTATTGTTTCTTATTTTAAGTTTAACAAAATTGTGATGGGCATCTTCCATCCATGTTCAAAATACATAGGTTTCAATACATCGATGTGTAAAATATCGATATTTGTGTAGAATCATCAATGTTTTGAAAACATCGACTTCGATGTCGCATCCTTATTCTGGACTGCAACTATTTCCATTGAAGTGACGGTGATCGGGAGGTTCTAGGGTTCGACTCTGAACGGTGATGGCTAGTAGGTCGAGTTCAGCCAAGGTCGAGGAGAATTATGGCAGGCGGCTACTCTGTTTGGTGTTGTTTTTTTTTCGAAAATCTCTAATAAGTACCAAGTGAATGTCAGAATGGTTCCTAAATTAACAGGCCACCGACCCCGCGCGAGTTTTCGTCATCATCCTGGCCCCCTCCTCTACACAATCATTAGGGGACGTATTTTATTGAAATGTCATTATATTTCTTAAGAAACAGCAAGAGAATGTTATGACAAAAGGAAAAGACCCATTTTTATGCGTCATTTGTATTGCATTTTTCGCTTATTTAAACAGTTTTAATATCATTTTGATGGTACTTTCTTCAAATAATATTTACGAGATGCAACAAATGTTCTCCATAGTTTCCTGAGTACCTAGACCTAATTTCGATTTCGATTTCTTCGCTCAAAAGTTGTAATATCAGCTATTGTATGTAATCTAAGGTTCTTGTGACGCCTGTCAGCGACATTGCCGGTTCAGCCAACTTCGGAATAACTAAAGGCAGAGATTTTCTAGTAAAGAACAGTCCAAACCCAAAGTTTGAAAGCTGAGTTTACTTGAACGAATAAAAAAACACGATTACATCAGAAGCGTGTCCAACAGTTTGAGTTGCTCATTCAAACTGGTTTTGACCACGTTTTTTATGTCATTTTTCTTTGTTTTTACGGCATTTTTAAAATATTTAAGACCATTTTATTGATCATTTTTGGCGATGTTTTAGGTCATCAAAATTCGCCCCCTAATTATCATTCACTATCACATACATTTTGGCAGACTAGTCGGATGGTTCGAACTTGCCCCGCTTGGGGCGTCGTCCCGCTGGGAGGAGAAACCTGCACAGAGAAATCTATCGTTCGCTGCTCGTCCGATATCCGGTTGTTGCGCATAGTTAAGACCATGATCGTATGAGCGTTTACGCGAACCCACACAGCCAGGCCCTACCACACAGCCAGGCCCTACCTCGCCCCGCGCGAGTCCAGAGAGATTGTTGACAAGATCTGTGCCCCCCGCCCTCACCGCACCAACGGCAGCAGCAGCAGCAGCAGTACCGGCGATGCACTCGCGTCACAGGCGCCACACTCGTCCCTCGCGGACTAGAACTTTTTTCCTTAATATTTAAACTTTTTCTTTAGCTATTAACTCTTTTCTCTCTCTCTCTCTCTCTTCTTGAACCTTTAACTTTTTGTTATTTTTTTTAATATTTCTCTTTAATTGTTAACTATTGTATTAGAAATTGTATTTGAAAAAGTCTGAATAAAAATGTTTTCTAAGTATTTATAAGCAAATGGAATGATTTTAGAATAACTTTCATTGTAATTCTTCTGGAATGGTTTTCACTAAATTCTCTCAAGGTTCGTAGCTGTGAATGCTGGGAAAGAATAATATGAACATCACCGCATCACATAAATCACGTGACTTTATCATGTACTATCACGTGAAGCATCTAAATCCACAAAATCCTGTATTCAGCAATCTAATGTTCCCTCTTGTTGCTAATCTTTTTTTTTCACAAAGATGGGCTCACGAAAGTAGACGTTAACATTGACTATACTTCTTATTCACAAATCACGTGTAGTTATTTGCCATAGATAAAAATTATTTAAGGAATACAGGGAAACAAAAATGTGTGTATATTAATTACCTGACTTTTATTTAAAAATTGTTCCATACATTATTAGAGAAAAGATGGTTGGAAATATGATTGTACGGTAAACATTGGTATTCTTCGTATAAATTATCCAGCTTATTCTTCGTATAGACGTATTACATCACGGTATATGACGGCCTACTCACACAAAAGAGTTCTATGAATTAAAGATAAAATAATTTCCTAATCCACAATAATTTCATTTGACTTTAACTTTGGATAAAGATAAAATTCAATTACGCCAGATTAGTGAACCCACATTTTGTTTTGGAGTTCCCAGACTTGATAACAGACGTTGAAAGAGAAAAAAGCATCTGTACTAGACAATCTCTATATTTTCTTATCACCGAGCATTCTCTCTCGTTTCGTTTGCCGATAAAAGACAAAGGAATACGCAATTCTGAATTACATACGTTATCTACTTAACATCTATACATCAGTTAGTTTGCTCTTTAGGTTGCGTCTCAGTCATTTTTGGTTTAAAAATCATCCAGTAATGAATACGAGAATTGCCATTCTCTTGTAGACACCGGGCACGTGGTTCTAAATACTTTTACAATTTATTTATCAGTAGCTTACAGATGTGAATAAAATAAATTAGTAATAAATGAATGTGACAGAAAACAATTCTATTAGCCGAACAGAACATTAATTAATCACATTATACAGTCAACCCTCATTAACACGAATTCCGAGGGACCTAAATAATCGGCGTTCGTGTTATGAAAATCCGTATTAACAGAGTATTATAAATGTCCATATAACCGCAACCCCTTGCCGGGAGCAAAGTTTTTTTCGTGTTTCGGGGGAATTCGTGTTAAGCGAATTCCAAAAATATAACTGAAACTCTAGATTTCAAGAGAGAAACATTTATTGATATTATCTTTAAAGTAGAGGAGGACATTAAAGCAGGTATATTGCTTACCAAAGAAATACAATTTTTGCTAGCGTTATATCCGTTTTTCCATTTCAGAATTTTATTAAACTGTTCGTTGGATTCGAGAAAACAATGCACACTTTTTATGTCATTGGTATTAAAAATAAAGCTAGCTGTATGCTGAGACCGAACTTCGAATCGCCAACGCCTCAACTGTGAGATGCAGCATTAAAATCCTGGGCACAGTGAGAGGCTAAACATTTGAAATTTCCTACACTAACATTTAAACGCGTGATACTAAAGTGCCCAGAACATCAAATAGTCACTTAGATTTACAGTTTAGACATTTTACTTAGATTTACAGGTTGTACTCGTTTTGGACCACCCGTGTAACGAAAAGAATTGAAGTGAAAACCAAACCAAAGATTAAGAAAAGGGTCAAAAACATCTCTTTGCTAGAAAATAACTTAACCCTTCGGTGGTCGCTCTCGAAATCGTAACGCGGGTGGTCGAATGGATCACAATAGTCTTCTGGGTTACCCATTTGGAGTATTTCTTTTCGTCTTGTGCCTGGCGTTTCACCTCTCCTAGTGTAGCCCCGCTCCTTTGGCATATATTCTGTATATAAGCGTCCCAAGTTCCTCTTGGCCTTCCAAGTGGTCTCTTTCCCTTTAGCCTGGCTTCGAACATTTGTTGCGGCCCTTTCTATCCTCGACGATGACGATGGCATTTTTTCTGAACATTCTTACGCTTCGACACAAAAACGTATTATGACATAAATTTGATAAATTCCGTTACGTATTTTCTTCGTAAAAACATTCGCAATCATTAATGAAATAATGGAGAGAAGTTATAAATTAGCATCGTATTTTAAAACCTGTATTAGCATAACATAGAAACTTTTTATTTATATTCTATACTGGTACCCTTAAAATAGTGCTCATAAATTAAATTTTGTCATGTGAAAGAAGTCATTTCAGAAAATTAAATATATTTTTTCAGTTCTGTTAGTTCTTCTCGAGTAATATCAGTATTTCTGAAAAACAACTTGTACGAAGTCTTTGGACATTGCATAATAAATACAAAGTGCGTTTTAACATAACAGTAAAAAAGTGAAAGAAAGGCGATTGAACAGTATAAGACTCAACGGTTCAGAGAACAATGACCTCTAATCACGTCTCTGGGTTACGTTTGATAGGGTGCCAAATTGTCTGAACGCTCGCCAGCATAACTAGGCTACACTAGAATACATTGAGTTATTAGTCCGTTGCTAAATTAAGCAAACAATCCTTTACTATGACACATAACTTCCACTATGAAGAGGCTAGTCTCATAGATAATTATATCCATGGGGAATGATTCTAACAAAAGTTATTTTTATGTAACAGTCTCTAAGTCTCCGGCATTTATAATTAATCAACGCTAGTGCCTAAACCGTTCAGACTATTTTCTTCAAAATTGATATTCTCCAATAGATCTGAACGAACTCGAGGTTCTACGATATTGAAATGGATATTTTGATTGTGGGGGGTACTTTACAAGAATCTTCAAGATCATATTCAAAATTTTCTCAAAAATGGCTCCAAATTTTTTTCCTTAAACTTTGTCCTTGAGTTGTGAAGACAAAGCTCAAAAAATGGCACAGATCTCATTTTCGTTTAATATAACAGAATTTTCGAAAATTGCTTTTAGTTCAAAATTTTTCACCGTTTTCCTACAATAGCAATATTGAATTGTGGGAAGAAGTGATAAGTTGTATTAGTCAAGGATGAAATAATGTAAGACATCTTTGTCAACTTAGATGTATTAAGAGAGCCGTATTAAGAGAGAAAAATCAAACATCCCACCCCTGAAAATAGGAACTAACCGAGTATGCTCAGACGAGGATAAGTCATCACTAATGGCGGAACACCTAGAAGCTACCTTCAAACCGCATCCCGTGACTAACGCTTCATTCAACTTCGAAGTCGAAAATTTCGTCAACTCTACTTTTCCAACCGCCGCGTCGCTCCACCCATCAAATTCATTACTCCATCTGAGACAGCCTTTGAAATCAAGCGTCTGAAAATTAAGAAACCCCCTGGAATCGACGGCATAAATACCGTGTGCATGAAAAAGCTGAACAGGCGATCCATTGCAGCCTTGACGGCAATATTCAACGCAGCTTTAAGGCTTCACTATTTTCCCGAAGCGTGGAAAAAAGCTGTAATAATTCCCTTCTGTAAATATGGAAAAGACCCGAGATATGTTGATAGCTACAGACCTATTAGTCTATTGCCAACCATTTCAAAAATCTTTGAAAGACTAATACTGTCTAGACTTATTAAATTCCCCAACTCCACCAACGCTATTCAGTCGTTTCAATTCGGGTTCAGGACCAATCACTCAACAACGCATCATCTACTACAACTGAATGAAGAAATAGCACAAGGCTATCACCTAAAGAAACATACAGCATCAGTTTTTTCTGGATATACGAAATCAGGCATACGGCAGAGTCTAGCATTCGGGCCTAATTTATAAAATGAGACAACTATGAGCCGCGGAGTATTTACAAAATGTTATCGAAAGTTTTCTCACGAACAGATCGTTTATTGTAAAAATTAACTCTTCAACCTCTTACCTGCGCACCATTGATGCAGGAGTGCCACAAGGATCGGCACTCTCTCCCATTCTGTTCAACATTTTTAGCTACGATATCCCCACTGACGGTGACTCCAAGATAGCGCTGTACGCAGACGTCGCCTTCTTCGCAATGCACAATATTGCCGAAGCCAAGGACTATATTCAAAACACACTAAACGAGAACGTCAACTGGACTCAAAAATGGAGAATCCAAATAAACCTGTTAAAAAGTCAAGCAAAAATCTCCACGTTACGCCGCCCCCAAAAAATCCTGCTAAATTAAAACTTCACAATACATATATTCCTTGGATCTCCTCATCGATAAAATATTTAGGAGTGTTGCTTGACAAATGATTAACTTGGAAACCCCACATAAATGCAATAGCCAACAAATTATCTGCAAAAATATCAAAACTCTTCCCTCTAATCAAAGCACGTTCTTCAATGAAAGTCGAATGCCGATTGCTACTATTTAAATTCATAATTCTACCAACTATGACATATGCTTGTCCGGTTTGGGGATGTGCTGCGACTAGCAATCTCCAAAAATTATCAGCCATTCAAAATATATTTCTAAGAAGAAATTTAAATGCCTCCTGGTTCATTCCTAACACCCATATTCGCAGAGAATTAAAAGTGCCCTCATTAAGCGACCACATAACACAAATAGCCCAAACTTTTTACCAAAACCTTCACACTTCCCCATGCTCCTTAATGTTCAGCCTAGGTCGCAATGCTGCATCACCACGTATTAAATCCAGGTATCCCAAAGACCGATTCAAACCACCGTAATCCTCCATTACTGTCAATTGATCAAACTGAAACCATCTTCAACTAGCTTCATTTAATTTAGGACTATGATTACATTCTTCCGAGAGCCGAGTATCGACAGCTTTGGCGTTATTATCAGGCATATGTGGCGAAATTCGGGAGACTTTGCCTTTCTAAAATTGTAAAGTTTTTTCAGTTTCGAAGATCAATCACGGAAGAATTTGATTTTTGTTAAGGTTTACAGTATATTACCAATTTTTCATAATTATCGAAACAAGTGTTTAAACTAATCACTAAATTAATGGACACTCCTTTTCAATCACCATGTACATCAAATTAGTACTTCTTTTTTTCTTTCATCTTGAGTTCATTCCTTCGCAAGAGTCTCTTAGGATCTGCTTCACAGAGTCAAGCGTTCTCTTCGTTTTCATGGTCCTAAAGCTCTTCAGAGGCCATTCTCCTCCACGCCATATTGATCGTTGCTACCCATCGCTTGGGCTTTTCATGTGAGAGGCTTCCCTGTGTCCCCTATATCGGAGACACGTTACCACAAAAAGACCCGGGCAAGTCAACAGAAGAGCAAGAAATACGGTGTGGCTTGATGTGTCAAATTCAATATAATTTTTTATTAACTAATTTTTTGGTAACCCGCGGATCGTTGTTGCCAAATTTTGATTTTATAAATTTCACCAACGAACTGTCGGCATCCATTTGCACAATTCCGGATTTTAGGTCGATGTTTTCCATCGTGATAAATTCTGCAGTGCAGAATTTTTCACGATGGAAACTTTCACTTACAATCCGGAGTCGTGTAGAATATGCACAGTAGGCCTAAGGGTCACTAAATTTAACCAACCTTTTGCTGCTTGTCTTACTATGAGAAATGACTTACCGATCGTGTTGTCCATTATTTTCGTTTTGAAAACGTGAATCTCGTCTCACTTCCAGAACCTTTTCGTCAACTTCTTGCTCATGATTTCTTGGAATCGGGAAATGTTCAGCAAACATTTCAGCGTTTGTTAATGAGAGGTTTTATAAGGACAAGTGACTTAACGTCTTTTGAGAAAGATGGGGACATAAAATAAATTACTTCCAAATACTATTCGCAATTCATTCCTTTTCCTGTCTAGGTCACCCAGTAACCCAGGGTTACTTCAGCGAGTTTCTATTAACCTTAAGCTACGACGTATTCCAGAGGTACTGGGTTCAAACTAATAAAGTACATGCGTGTGAATATTTGTTTATAGAACGTATAATCTCAACTCATCAATCCGAGGAAGAACTTAACTTTAATTAAAGATTCGGAAAAAAATGTTAAAGTGAAAAATAAAATTTCAAGGCATTTTCCACCCGATTTCTTTCGCAGAACATAAATATAAATCATGTATTTCTTATATTAACTACAGACTGATATCGATACAATTTACCTACAGTAAGAATATCCAAAGCGTTCATTTTCTTATACACAGGCACTAACGAAGTACATAAGTTTAGCTTTTAGAAAATTAATTAGATCAGTATTTGCACAGTTGAAACGTTTATATAATATAAATGTATGTTAGTGCAGCAATTTTAATTTAATACAATACGAACTTTAAAATTCACATTTTCTTGAAGCTAATGAATAAAAATATTATTTGCTAATGTTACTTCAACGAATGAGTACATTATTACAATATTGAGTTAATTGAAAAATAATTTAAAATTAATTCTATCAAACTGTTTCTTTAAAACAACATACACAAGCCTAGTATTTCTACATAGACCTAGTTACCAAATTATTATTTCAGTTACTTGTTAATAAATTTCTTTTCTTTTCTCTTTTGCTTTGTTATTTGTGAACAACTATTGTGAATAACAAAATTATCACTAAAGTCCAAAAATCTGTCCGTGTAAAAATTTCACTTGATATAATCTCATCAATACGAACATCTACTAACATTTCTAAAAGAATCTAAATCGTATAATTTAAAAATTTGGAGAGATGTGACGTCAGTGGCTCAACAAACCCCATTCGCGCCACTCATGCTGCGGAATGCAAATGCGGACGCCAAGAGACTTGTTCTGACCGCCTTATTATTCGGAGATGGTGGTAGGCTTCCGACGTTCGCATCGTAACTTCTGCTCTTGCTGTTCCGACGTCAAGGGCGGCCGCCTCCGCGATCCGTGACGCTGCCGCCGCCGTCGTCCTTCCTGTTGACGATGCAACCAGGGCCGCGTCAACGCACCGGCACCCCAACGTTCAAGGGCCCCCCATAGTTCTCGAAAAACATTTAATACTATCTTTTTTCAAAAAAACGCACAAAATATGTGATGTGTGATAACGGAGTGAAGTGTCTCGCTTCATTACTTAATATTTATAATATAATATTTCATAATATCTATAATATGGAATTGTAGTATGGATAAATATTGCATATAGCTAATATATATATATATATATATATATATATATATATATATATATATATATAGTAGCTGGGTGATGCATTTCAATTTTAAATTGTAGTTTTAAATTCAATAAAAAAGTAGTCTTCTTAATTGTAATTATAAATATATGTTCAACTTTTTTGTTTGAATAATGTTAAAATGAAAAACTAAGAAATGCTTTTAAAATACCTATTAAAAGAAACAAAATACAATGCGAATTGTTAGGATTTTCTTGAGAGTTCAGTATCGAATTTGGGGGATTGCAGAGATCGATGAATGTAAGAACAGGAGGCCCCCAAATGAACCTAGGCCCAAGGGCCCCAATGCTGATAAAACGGTCCTGGATGCAACTAAATGAAGCAGGGCCCTTCTGTTGCGAGATCTCGCGCCTCTAGCATAGAATTTCAGTCGAGCCTTGCCACTGACATGCACGGTGCCTTTCCAATATTACTCAGGAGTAATAATGAGAAATAACTCTCACATGCCAGTTATAATTGAGTAATTCTTTATAATATATGGGTCTTGTGAAGTATATTTATAGTACGTTGACTACTTCCTATTTTGCATATCAAATTCAAAACCACTTACGACATTCAATGTACAATTGTACTTAAAAATGTACAAGCAATTAACATATTACTTTTATTACTCTACTCATAACTATTGTACACTGATTTACATGTTGAAAAATCAGTGTTTTTAAAGAAGCCTCTCTCGAGGTATATGGATGTACTATATATGTTATCTTGATTTCTTGAAGGTACTTAGGGAAGGATTGGGGGTAATAAAAATTATAATAATAATAATAATAATACAAATTATTAGTAGTAGTAGTAGTAGAAGTAGTATTATTATTAAATTTTTGCCTGTCAAGTTACTTCACATGGTGCTAGTCACCAAGTAGCCATTCATCCGTGTATATCTTCCTTCGTCATTTCTCTCTCCCAATCAGCATTAAAATTATTAGAATGTTCTGTCTGCTCCCTCTACTGCATCTCTAAAGTTATTTCTCGCAACAGTCACCTTTGATTCATAATCGCTTCTAAAATCATCATTAGGCAAATGGTAAAATTTTCTGTGCTGGTTAGTACATTCCTCGGTACCGACAATTTCGACTGCTGAGGGATGTTCGTCCCCATGCTCCTACCCATGGATGGTCTATCGACGTTCCTGAGGTAACGTTTGACTCGTGCTTCCACGCAGATTTCGTGCTTCCATGATTGATTGATTGATTCTTAGTGATTTCGGGCGCGTCAACTACTGAGATCATAAGTCCCGTAAGTGTAGTGCATGCTTTTCATCAGAAGGTGGCGGTGACCTTCCCCCTCTGGGTGGAAAGATCCGGTGCCAACCTACCATCGATTAGCGGGGTTTTCCTCTACCAGGTATCTCCCATGAAAAGGGCACCGCCCCAGCCGGGACAAGATGTAAGCCTCCAACCGGTCTCCCGGCAGGTGTGGTACTGTAGTGCATGTTAGTGTAAGTGCGTGTAAAGGGAGAGGATAGGACAAGGAAGAGGAAGGAAAGATCGTGCGCGGTCCGCGGCCCGTTTGTTAGGGCACTGCTCCGGCATTCGGCTGGTGTTAATCGGAGAAACCACGGAAAACTTCCGATCAAAGCAGCGAGCCACTAGAACTCTCCTCCAGACAGCGGCTGCATTGGATCTGGCTGACAAGCACCGTCGGGATTCGAACCTAGGACCTTCCGGTCAGAGGCACTGCAGTGACATCAGTTGATGCACTGAGCCACCTCTCCCGGTTCTTGCTTTCCATCGCACCCTTGTCATTTACTGATTTCCCAGCTTTCGCTGTCGTAGTATCAGACGTTCTGTATTCGCTTCATTGCTGTGTCTTTGTACAAACTGTCCTTCGTCAAAACCTCTTGACATTTGGTTTTCTACTTGCCGTACCTCCCCGGCATTTTTCGGCACTTTTGTACCACCGAATAGAATTCACTTTACATGATTTTTCTGTGACGTCACAAGCATCTCAATGGCTTTTAAAGTATCCCTCTAAAAATCTCTCACAGGTGCTATCTTGCCTCTGACGTCAAATGTCTAGTCCATCTCTTCAGAAGAAGTCTACCCATCTCTCCAGATAACCGATCTTGTCACCTTTTCTGCATTCCACAAGCACTATGTATTCCGTACAATCATCTAAATCATCATACATCGTGACGTGGTATTGTCCAAGAAAGTCTAGTATCGGCTTTATGTACTTTGATCGCAAACGTCCCGTTAGATTCCATCGATGACACTAGATAAATTGCCTCTTCTGATCTCTTTAAGGCACTTTATTTTTAATCGTCTCGCCGCTGTGAGCCAATTCTCATCCTAGCCTACCTACACTTCGTACCTACCTACGATGGCACGAGATAAATTCCCTCTTCCTATCTCTTGAAGCATCCCCTTTTTAATCGTCCTGCCGCCGTGAGTCAGTTCTCAACCTAGTCAACCTACACTTCACAAACGATCATCACGCTTTCACTACATGTGCTGTTCAGTACCGCTGCCCCTGACTAGACTGTCGTACCGGCTTGTCGCCCACACACTGTGCAGTTTGTTGCCCCGAATCAAGCTATCGTTGTTCTCTCTTCCGCCGTCATTTACGCTCATTCGTTCCACTTTCCCACCCAGGTCATCGCCACAACCACCCACGCTTACGCACACGTCAACCATCGCCTATTAGGTCGCCGACGCCACCGCCGCCGTCACCGCCTTCGCCGCCTGCACCGCCGCCGGCGCCACCGTCGAGCCAACCGTTCCATCGCTGTCACCGCCATCCCCCCTCCGTAGACCGAGAGTGAGTACTTCGTGCAGCTTTGTGAACGCACGTAAATGCAATGCGCGTTCACGCCACTGCGGTGCAGCCATTCCTACCCTTACGGGCATCTATGGCGAATCCTGTAACATATGGAAAGAACAGAAGGTCAGAACGACAGTTGCCAACTGGCGCGCGCATTGCGTGTGCAGAAATACAAAGTTTTATGTTTCAAGTCTCATTTGACTGTTTCAGATTTCCCTTAATCCAGAAAGTGCTTCGGTCGCTTATACTTTGCCCATTTCTCGGATTGGTATGAAGCGAGCGAGGAAATGAGATTGAAAAATGTTGTTGTTATTTTTTTGATATGTTCAATTAGCAGTGGCATTGCTAAATCGCGATGTAGAGCTTTTATATTTTTGGGGCGCAGAGGGCGGCCCTGAGGCGTTCATTCCTCCGTAGACCCGCGCGCATCGCAGCCTCCATCACCACCGCCGTCGCCGCCTCCTCTTCATGCCGCATGTGGCCTGCCGCGCTGGGCCGCCCATAGAAAGCCCCATCAGCGCGTCACAATGGCCAGCGGCCAGCATCTGGAGCGGCCCTGATGGCGCTAATGGGAAGATTGACGGCGGTGGAGGAGGCAGCGGGCGGGGGCGCGCCCGGCGGTGCAACTCCAGGACGAGGCGCGCGGGAAAGCGCACTCCACGCATTGCGCGCGGGGCGGCGACGCCCACGGCCAAGCGCTACCTTTTAATCCAAGCGGAGGAACAGGTTGCATTAAACGTGTTAACGCTCATTCAGACTAATGCACGAGTGGTAAGAAAGCCAATTATCATTACAAATGTTTCTTTATATAAAGCGAATACACACTTATCAGGAACGTTTGTTAATTGAACGTTTTCACACTTAACCAACAGGAACACAATATCAAAATCCTGTAAATTATATATACATTCCCTGTGTATAAATACAGGTTACATTATTGCCTCGTCTAATTATAATCTCATGTACCAGGCTTATATACAATGTGATTTTAAAGAACGATAATGTACATTGCATGTGTTTGTGCCGCTAGTTACAGAGTAGTAATTGTAAAATTTACTTTTGAAAGAATTCTGAGAAAGAATTTCTTTTACTATACAAAGTAATCTTCAAATACATGTGAATAGTCTCAGTGATTCAAATTCATCATGTATTGCTTCAATGAACGCTTTGCCATTGTTACAACTTGTAAAGTATTTCTTTAATTTCAGAAAATATACGAGATGTAAAGATACTTAGTTAGTTCTCAACTTTTTTTGTCTAAATATAATCCGCAACAAATTTGAACACTTGAACTATTGCACAATGCTTCGCCGCGGCTGCTCTTACCGCTTTTTTCTGTGGTTACTCTGAGCAGAACTATGCGAATGTCGAAACAGTATCCTGAAGACCTGGTCATTAACCGCCCTTCCTCTTTCTTGTCCTATCCTCACTCATATTTCGTGCACTACATAACCACTCATGTCAGAAGACCCATTCATGTCCGAAGACCAGTCGGTTTTTCTGTGGTTTCTCCGATCGAATGTCGTAGCAGTGCCCTAATAAACGGGACACGATGTTTCCTTCCTCGCCCCTCACACACGCTTACACTTACATGCATCACACCGTCACTCATGTCGTGAGATTAGTCAGGAGCTTAAAATTTGTCTCGGGTGGGGTTAGGGGGAGATAACTTTAGAGAGAAACAGACGTGTAGGTTGAAGAAATAATGGAACTTAGATCTAGAAGGCTTCAAACTGTGGGTAGTTTCAATTTTGAGTTTTCCATGTCTTTAGAAACATGCTGCATGTGTATCGTAGTATTTTTATAAAACATGTCCATTTTATTCGCGACATTAGTACATTAGATACATGTGAGGCAATTCCCAGGAGAATAGATAAGGATATACATTAAGTGATCAAAAGTATCCGGACACGTCCCTGAAAAATACTTTCCAGTTCGTGGCGCCCTCCATCAGTAATGATAGAATTCAGTAGGGTGTTGGCCCACCCTTAGCCTTGATGACAGCTTCCATTCTCGCAGGGATTCTTTCAATCAAACGCTGGAAGGTTTCTTGGGCAGCCCATTCTTCACCGAGTGCTGCACTGAGAAGAGGTATTGATGTAGGTCGGTGAGGCCTGGCAGGAAGTCGGCATTCCAAAACATCCCAAAGGTGTTCGGAAGGATTCAAGTCACTACTCTGTGCAGGACAGTCCATTACAGGGATTCTATTATCATGTAACCACTCCGCCACAGGTCGTGCAGTATGAAGAGGTGCTCGATCGTGTTGAAAGATGCAATCGCCATCCCCGAAGTGCTCTTCAACAGTGGGAAGCAAGGAAGTGTTTAAAACATCAACGTAGGCCTGTGCCGTGATAGTGCCACGCAAAACAACACTGAGTGCAAACCCTCTCCATGAGAAACACGACCACACCACAACACCACTGTCTCCGAATTTCACTGTTGGCACTACGTCCACTGGCAGATGACGATCACTGGGCATTCGCCAAACCCATATGCTGCCATCGGATCGCCACATTGTGTACCGTGATTCGTCACTCCACACCACGTTTTTCCGCCGTTCAATCGTCCAATGTTTACGCTCCTTACACCAAGCGCGGCGTCGTTTAGCTTAACACCTGTGTGATGTGTGGCTTTTGAGCAGCCGCTCGACCATGAAATCCTCGTTTTCTCACCTCTCGAATAACTGTGTGTTGGTCTGGATAGATGTCTGTCTATTACACTTTACGACCCTCTTCAAAAGTCGGCGGTCTCTGTCAGTCAACAGACGTGGTCGGCCTGTGTGCTTTTGTGCTGTACGTGTCCCTTCACGATTCCACTTCAATATCACATCAGAAACAGTAACCCTAGGGATGTTTAGGAGTGTGGAAATCACGCGTACAGACGTCTGATACAAGTGACACCCAGTCACCTGACCACGTTCGAAGTCTGTGAGTTCCGCGGAGCGCCCCATTCTGCTCTCTCACGATGTCTAATGACTACTGCGGTCGCTGATTTGGAGTACCTGGCAGTAGGTGGTAGCACAATGCACCTAAAATGAAAACTGCATGATTTTGGACGTGTTCGGATACTTTTGATCACTTAATGTATATGTTTCAATGGATTAATTTTAAGACCCTCCATTAAACCCAAAAATTCCGTGCAATATCCAAGTAGTGAAATGTGAATCAAATTCTAGCATTTTTTATTCTGGTATTGTTTTTTGTTCTGATTTATAAGAATGTACGAGTAGACCTTAATTAAAGAGAATTTCGGCAAGTTTCAGCAAAATTCAGTATATTTTTGCTAATAATGATCAATCCTAAAAGTTATGATTCATTAAAGAAGGAATTGAGACTTCAGAATCAATATCAAATTTCTCCAGCTTTTCACTGATTAGAAATAATATTTTATATCAAACTTTTCTGGTAAAGAATCTCTATTGCCAATGTCAGATACAGTCAAATAAAAACTGACTTCAAAATTCGCATTCCAAAAAAAATGAAGTTTGAAGACCATACGAGATTACTAGAAAAATATTAAGGATCCCCATAAGGCAAGGCAAGAATCCTATTCAAACTAGCAAATAAACACAATACACTCACCTAATCATAACATAATGTCACTATGTACATAGGTTAAAATTAAAACTAGCTTAATACAGATTTCATTTATACATTTAATTATCTCTAACATTAATATCCTTATATTTAAAATCATTACTATTTCAACTGAAAATAAAATTTAGTTGCACTAATATGGCAGTTCTATTGATTACATAATATAAAAGGATAGTAAATAATTTCTGATTAATTAACTATATTTGATCATTTAGATTTCAACATGAAATAATACAAAAAGGTAAATGTAAATAGTATATTACATAATAAAATTTTATATTTGTTTGGTTTATTGTAGAAAGAAACAAAACGGAAAAGTTAATAGGAGAGACAATTTTTCCGATAATGAGTTAGCCCCTAATATTTGGTACCGATTGTGAAGCTCTGAGACTTCCTAGATAGGTGATTGAGAGCTTAGAAAAATGGCCAATCTTTAAATTGGGTCTCAACATTCTACAACCTGTAAAACAACCTACAACCAAAAAAATTATTGATTCATTGTTTAATGTTCCATTTTTGTTTAATTTCTTTTCCAACTATTTGCATTGGAGACTTTCTTTCATTTAATGGAAAATAAAACACTGGCTTTATTTCCTGATTATTTCGTGTTTCCAGTTCTCCAAGTACTAAGGTCATTATTCCCCTAAACGTAGTGCATGTTTCTTCTCAATGTGTAACGGTGATCTTCCCTCGTTGGGTGGTGATATCCGGAGCCAACCTACGCGTCGATTAGCGGGGTTTTCCCTCAACCAGGTATCTCTCATCAGCGGACAACACCACAGTCGAGACAAGCTCTAAGCCCCTCACTGGTCTTCCGACTTGTGAAGTAACATAGTGTGTGTAAGTAAAAGGAAGGGAGAGGAAAGATCGCACGCGATCCGTGGCCCGTTTGTTAGGGCACTGCTCCAGTATTTACCTGGTATTGCTTGGAGAAACCACGGAGAACAACCAATGAGAGCAACCTGCCGCTAGAATTCTCCTCCAGATAGCGGCTGATCTCGATCTAGCGGCGAAAATCCACCGTCGCTACGACCTATCGATCAGAGCCACTCGCCTCGTATTGCTCGGAGCAAAATACAAAAAACTACCGATGAAAGCAGCCGGTCGCTAGAATTCTCCTCCAGACAGCGGCTGATCTGGACCTAGCTATGTAGCTAGCGCCGAAAATCCACCACCGTCCGGACTGGAACCCAGGTCCTCTCGGTCAGAACCACTGTAGTGACTATGCAGTTGATGTCGTGAGCCACCAAACCGGTAAAAAAAAATTAAAAAACGCTGGCCTTCGCGTCCCGGAACTAAACTTGAGTTATTTCTTGGCGCGTGAGGGCCTGTCTTCACGATGGAATATCTCACGGCATTTCGCGTCTTTCTCGGTCGTGCCGCTAGACATCGCATGATCGCGACTGTATGGAGCAGCTCTGACGATCATGCGACATCTAGCGACACGATCGAGAAAGGCACGAAATACTGTGAGGTATTCCATCGAGAAGACAGGCCCTCACACGCCAAGTAATAAAAACCCAAGAATAACAGCGTCTCCGCCTGGCGGGAGTTGAATTGAATTGAATTGAATTGCCTTATTTTTTACTTGGCGAGACTGAGGCTATGAGGCCTGCTCTTCCGTCTGACCACGCAAATGTCACTACACTCCTTTCCCCGGATAGAGCGGAAAGAAGGTATTACTGAGGCGACGAAACCAGCGATTTGAATTTAGCTCAGAGGCTTCATTTAGGCTTGAGTATCTTTTACATGCAAGTAAATCTACTAACGTGGGACAGCCGGCTTTACTTCCCCTCCGAAGGAAGACGTACGAAGGATTTTTTTCGCCCCTAAAAATCCACGGCTTCGATCGGGTTTCAACCCGCGAACTAGGGTATAGCAGTCCGTTACGCTAACCATCGCCGCCACAGAGTGGAGTGGGGAGGCGCACGTGAACGCGCGCAATCGGGCGTCTGCACCCAGCGCCGTCTCGTGCGCTCGGGTCGCGTCTGCTCCCAGCCGGGCACCAACCGGAAGTCCCAGATTACAAGGGCCAAACCCTGAACAATGGCGGCGGCCGCGAATTCACACCGCCCGCCCGTGACATTCTGCAGAGAAAAGAGGTTACTCGAATTCTACGTATGGCACACGTGTCTACGCTAGTGATGAGACATCGATAACAGGACATCGATGTTGGCAAACATCGATGTTCAAAATTAAAACGTCAATGTTCAAAATGCATCGACAGAAAACCATCGATGTTTTTCAATATCGATGTGTTTAGACTGGATTAGTAACCTCTAACATTATATTCGCGTGCATTAAAATTTAATTTGACAGTGTTCGTGTTTATCAATTCGGCGAATAAATGTACGAGAAGAAGGGGCAGACTAATCTCACAGAGTATTTGTTGACCACATCTCAATGTGCGGAATGAATATGAAGAGGAAATTCAAGGACATTGAGATCATTTCGGGCGAGAGTACTTAGTCGAAGGTAGTACAAACGGCGATTTTTTGGTTAGAGCACAGAATAAAAATGTTACTCAGTTATTATTTCATATTTTAACTTTTACAGCATTGTGATAATGGAAATTTTGCATTCAGAAACAAAACATCGGAAAAGAAAAAACATCGATCACAAAACATCGATGTTAAAAATATCGGTGTTCATACATCGATGTTTAAAACAACGACGTTTCTACAAAAACATCGATGTTTTGAAAACATCGTCACCGATGTCTCATCTCGAGTCTATCATACGTAATTTTCTTTCCTTGGAGTATCCTACATAAAAATTAAGTGGATGATCTTATGAGTATCAGCTGTAGTCCGTAAGAGCGAATTTCATCAAATGAGTCTAAAAGCGCGAAGGTTCTCGAATCGTTTTATTTATTTACTGAAAATCCAAACAAGTTAAAAACTTGTGTGACGTTCCATGGGAAAAGGGGCACGTTTTCTTGAGTTCTGGGATCCCTACTCTAATATACACGAATTGAATTGTGAGTACTGTTGGAAATATTCTCTACCATGTAATAAAAACTATTTCCAAAGGCAAACCAGCTACAGATTTTCCCTTATCATGTCCTTCGTAGTGGAACCGACTTACTACCACGTGGGGAACGATCATTTGAGTAACTACAATCCTCCCCAAATTGAAGAAAACGTGGCAAAGCTACATTTTTGTTCAGAAACAAAACAAGAGCCATCTCAGCCCTTGTTCAATGGATCAGGGAAACTGGTTTAATAAACTAATCAACATGGGGGTTATTGACCCACGAGCTGAGGTGCAAGACTTCGTAGTGCATTTCCTTGCAGTATCACGAGCGACGGAGGGACGATTACAGGATCAGGATATTCAATGATTCTCTCTTGCCTTAATAATGAAGCCCTAATCATGATCTCTAAACCTTAATCATGAAGACACCCACATACCAGTGTAATAGAGGTGGAATAGAATGAAGAGTGAATGTGAAATTTTGAACCCAATATTGAGAAAAATGGTTGTTCTCTGCCAAGAGATTCCTATATCCAAGCAGTCAGTGAAAAACGGCTAAAAAAGGTATTCAGTTTTCTGTAGCAACCTAGAATTCTCCGCCTACAATTCACTTAATGAGAAATCGGTTCAACCTTTTTTTATCTTATTTCATACAATCACTTACATTACAACACTGCTAACGTTGTGAGTTGTACACACTGTTTTCAAGGTGAATAGGTCTTTGCATAAGAAAAAAAATTACTATCTATTATCTCCTATAATAAAAGCCACAGATACTGTTTTCACTGACATAATTTCCGGTTCCTTACAGACTGAAGATTAAGTACCAAAGACTAGATATTTTTTCACCTCAATAATTTTGAATGTAAAAATATACCAGTGTAAAAAAATATAACCTGGATGGAAATGACGGGTGGCCCTTCTACACTGACTCGCGAAGGAGAAACCGCCATCCCGAGTGCGATTTGGAGCCACAGTGGAGCTATCGCAGATTATAGTCCCGCATGCATGGACAGAATTAATAGAACGTCCTATCAAGAAATAGGAAAGTACTCGATTTAATAATCTGAAGATACTTTTTCTATTAGACTAACCTAAATTATTATCTGTTTAAGACTAATATCATGAAAACAAAATAATGCCTGAGATTTTGATGTCGTTTATATGAAAGAAAAATTGCATCAGGAGACTTAACGTCCAAATTTTTGTTTCAAATGAATAAATCTAAAATACTTGCATGCAAATCTGAATAGTCGGCCCAGTGGACGAGATCGCTAAGACAGAAGTGCCGTAGTGATCTTGGACCGTGAGGTCGCGGTTTCGAGTCCCGCCTCGGGCACGGTTGTATGTGTTCGTCCTTTCACCCCCTATCATCATATCGTGCCATCCTCATACCATAACGTTACATCCAATGGTGGTCGCTAATGACCTAGTGGTTATGCGACCTTAAATAACAAAAAAATCTACATAATAATACGTTTCCTAGGTTTGCGACTTATCTCCCTTTTGTCATAACCAGTCTTGTGTGCCAACTACTTTCACACCGCACGAAAGTCCTTCTCACAACTACGGATACCCCAGGGGACTCGATAGGTGCATTTTGTTACGTGCACCTGTCCGGGGCACACAGGTGTGTCAAGTACATTCAGGTGGACACGAGGTCAAGGAATTTATAATATCTTCCGAGGCGTTTATCATCATCTTTAATCAACATTTATCCACGTTCTTCACAAATAATCAGTTTCTAGTGGTTTATTCGGAGTGGTCGTGTGTGGACCTATCTTATCGCGCGCGTTGCGTTTATATGATCTAAGATCTAATAGACTGACGGTTAATTCTCCGTAGGGGAGACACGTGCCTAAGTTTATCTCGCGGAAGAGACTGCGGGGATGCCCGCCCCCTCCTCACTTTACTATCTGCTCAAGATCAATTCGGCAGTGACGGTGCAACTCTGGTGATACTAAAAATACACGGAGTGTGTTATTGAATGAACAATGAAGTACATACAGTTTATACCAGTTAACTTTATCCAGCTAACCGGATCAGTTATATCAGTGGACTATAAACTTTAGAATGGATGTGAATTTTCGAAATAAAAATGATAGAATAATGCCTCGTCACGTTACATATAATAAGAAATACGTGACCTGAAAACTCATATAATGAATATCGATAGATCTATACCTATGTATCTTTATTTGAACAACTTTAAGACATTTAATTCCACTAATTGTTATTTTACAGATTAATTTAGAACCTTCTTGATGCGATAGTCACGCGTTATCTGTTCATGATCCTTTCACATATTTTTGCTTTATTTTTCTTTTTTCCTTGACTTTTACATTATCTTATTGAAATAAAATTGATAAAATAATACTAGTTGGAACACGACAAAATTAGACTTGAAAACCGAAAAAAATCCAAAACTTTGGGCATGCACACGTTTACACTGCATACACTTATCATTCTATTTTTGCAACTGCACAGTTAAAGTGATAACTTATTGGCAGGACAGTTGGATATTATGCAACACAAAATAACATTAGGAAAATATTTGTAATTTCTTTTAGTATATTACAGTGTATAAAAGCGAACGTATTTTCTCAATATTAAACTATCCACTCTAAACTGATTTATCCTGTTCCTCCCACATAAAAAATATAGAGCACTCCAGAACTTCATTTATAACGAACAAACAGTAAACAGTATTATGTGTGGATTATAATTGGAGCACATTCGCTGACTTTTTTCTCTTGGCGTCGTCTTGGCGACCTCTTCATTTGCAAAGACACTCTGGTCGAAGCTAAACTTTTAAGCAAAGCTAATTTAAAAACTCCGCCTGTGTCTGTTGCTGATGCTGGGCTGTTCGTCGCACCTGCGGCTATATGGTGGTGGGTGGGGCGAGCAGTGCGGCGGCAGCGGGCACCGCCGGTCCCAAGCCCGGATAAAGGAGGAGGGTCACTAGTGTGGCATTACTTCCACTTACTTGTGCCATACTTCTTTAACTTTCCTATTTGGTCTCTCTTGACCCCTTGTGTTCTTCGACCCCGATGCTATTAGGTTGCGAGGGCTAGGGAGTCATTCATTTCGCTTCTTCTACTTTTCTTGTATACTCGCTCTTTTATTCTTCTTCGAATCTCTTTTCTTCCTATTTCTTATGGAGGTAGGGTGGACAGGACTCTATAGGCGAGAGGGAAGCCAACCTGTCTAGGGGAAAGTAACCCCAAAAAGAAAATCTCTGGTCCTCCAGGTTGGGGGTTGGGGCGTCGGACCTGCACTCCGTCACCCTTAAAAAATGAAATAAACTGCAAAACTTCCCGGCAAAGCCTCGGATCAGGATGGATCATCAAGACGAAAACATGCGCGGAAACGGACTTTGAATATCGGAACATGGAACGTTCAGGGAATTGCCACGAAAACTGAGGAAGTATTTAGAGAAATCAAAAAGTATGATATGGACATAGTAGGATTCACAGAAACTAAGAAAAAAGGAAGGGGTACGGAAGAAAGGAATGGGTACATCGACATTTATAGTGGGGTGCCTAAGGAAGAGAGAGCTCGAAGTGGGGTTTCTATAGCTATCAAAAATAAATATAAAAACAATATCACCAGCTGGGAACAAATTAATGATAGAATTTTGAAGATGCAATTGGAGATTAAAAGCCATGTAATTACTATTATAGTTGCTTATGCGCCAAATGATGATGCCGATATTGCAAGTAAGGATTTATTTTATATAGAATTGACAAAATCACTGGAGAAAGTAAGTGACCGAAAAGAACTTTTATTACTCGGTGATTTAAATGCTCGCACTGGATGGAGAATTGCCGATCCTATAGTAGGGCAACATGGGGAAAATACAATAAATAATAATGGAGAGAGGTTGATAGAATTTTGTCATCAAAATACTCTCAGAATAATGAATGGTTGGTTCAAGCATAAACAGATACATCAGTATACCTGGATACAACCAACTCGGAATTTAAGATCTATAATTGATTATATTATATTAAGACAAAAGTCAAAATTATGGATAAAAGACGTAAGAGTATTGAGAGGCCCTGAGTGTGAATCAGATCATCATTTACTGGTGTCCAGAATTTTCTTTCCTTTTAAAAGTACAAAAAATACTTACAAAATTGAAGATGGTAACAATATTTTAAAAATAAATTATAATTTGCAAAAACTTCAAGATGAGTCTACTTGTTTTCTTTATAAAATGAGATTAGCCACAAAACTGTGTGACGTTGCAGATGATTCTGCTACTAAAATGTATGAGATAGTTAAGAAGAAGATACACGAATCTGCCTTCGAGGCATTAGGAGAACGAGAACAACAACATGCAAGGAATAGGAAAAAAGAAATGTGGTGGAATGAAAGTCTAGAAAAGTTAGTATATAAGAAGAAAATGGCTTATAATAAGTGGCTCGCTACAAAATGTGACGAAGACCTTCAAATATATAGAGATAGGAGGAAAGAATCGCAAAAAGCAGTTACTGCAGCAAAAAACGAGATATGGCAAAATATAGGGGAGGATATAGAAAAATGTTTTGGTAACACTAGAGCAAATAAAGCATGGGGCATACTGAAGTCAATGAGAAAACAAAATAATGACTGTGCAGGTATTAGCCCAATAAGCATGGAAGAGTGGAGGGAATATTATAAGGCACTGCTTACTGAAGATAGACCAAACTTTTTGCTGGACATGGTAAATGAGAATAGTACAAATGAAGAAAATTTACACATCCCACCGGTAACGACTCAAGAAGTAATCAGAGCTGTAAAATTAAGTAAGAACGGCCGAGCACCTGGTCCTGGTAATATATATAACGAATTAATAAAGTCCGCACCAATTATACTCTACGAGATCCTGGCCAAGATGTATGATAAGTGTCTGAAAGGGGATATCGTACCTCGGGAGTGGAAAACTGCAATAATCACTTCTCTGTATAAGAAAGGTAATAGGAAAGACTGTTCCAACTATCGTGGAATCAGTGTAATGCCGTCATTAGCTAGGCTTTACGGCCGTATCTTGAAAGACAGAATAGAGAGGGAAGTGAAGGATTCTGAAGAACAAAATGGATTTAGACCAGGGCGCTCATGTATAGATGGGATATTTATATTACGAAACCTGATTGAAAAAAGAGTTTGTAGAGGTTTAACAACTCATCTAGCTTTTGTAGATCTACACAAGGCTTACGACACTGTCCCAAAAAACAAGTTGTGGACCAGTTTATATAAGAATGAAGTGTCGACAACTTATGTTAGAGCCGTAAAAGAATTTTACAGCAACTGTATGAGCATGGTCAAAATAGGCAATAAAGTTTCCTCAGAATTCCTGGTTACGAAGGGCCTTCGACAGGGATGTACTATGGCACCGACACTTTTTAAGATCTATTTAGAGGAAGCCCTAGGAGAGTGGAAGAGGAAATGTAGTGGTATGGGCATTCCAGTCGGTGGTGAAATTATGTATACCCTACTCTTTGCCGACGATCAGGTCATCGTGGCCGGGGATATGGATGACTTGAGTTACATGCTCCGTAAGTTGAAAGACGAATATGAAAAATGGGGCCTAAAGATTAATATGTCTAAAACTGAGTATTTGAAAGTGGGAGATGACGAGCTGGAAGATATAGAGATAGAGACTGAAAAAATTAAAGGTTGTAAAACTTTTAAATATTTAGGGGTCACTTTATCATGTAATGGTAAAAGCAGTGATGACATTAATAATAAAATTGGACAAGGTAAACGAGCGATACGGCAACTAAACCCCATTCTGTGGAATGACAAAATAAAAAAAAGAACAAAGCAGATCATTTACTCCTCAGTGGTTGAAAGTATTACTACCTATGGTGCAGAAGTTTGGGAACTGAATAAAAGAGAACGAGAAAGACTTCTTGCACTTGAAATGGATTTTTGGAGAAGAAGCAGTGGCATTTCCAAACTGGAACATGTGCGTAATGAAAGAATAAGGGATATTACGGGCGTTAAACGAAATATTATCGACAAAATTGAAACCAAACGCCTCCTCTGGTATGGTCATCTAGAAAGAATGGAGGAGTTTAGATGGCCTAAATTAATATGGAAATGGATTCCTCCCGAGAGAAGAAAACGGGGTCGACCACCAAGAAGCTGGGCCCAAGACGTACAAAACGCGATGGCTGCCAGAGGACTGCAGGAAGGAGATTGGGATGATAGAGAAAAATGGAGATCGGGAAGCGAGATGTGGCGTCAGCCGTAAAAAAAACTCGCTGCATATATATATATATATATATATATATATATATATATATATATATATATATATATATAAAATTTAAAAATGCATAAAAATTGCTACTTCGATTTCATCAACGATTCAAATTTGTTCAAAATATCAGTTCACCTTTATTCACTCCTTGAAAATTCTTATGTATTTCATCTTGTAACGAACATTCTCGTAGTCGTAGTATAATCTTCGTAGTATAATCCGGGCAAGCGTTACCGCAGGGGAGTGTCATTGGACCCCTTCTATTTCTAGCTTTCGTCAATGATCTGCCGGCGCAATTAAACTCAAATGTTCGGCTATGTGCAGACGATTGCATAATATATCGTAGTATTAATTCGAAAAGAAATGAAGAAATATTGCAACGGGATCTTGATGCGTTATATTACTGGGCGGAAAATAATGGAATGCCCATAAATAGCTCTAAAAGTAAATCCATCACTTTTGGCAGGGGTCATAATTACAGCGAAACAAATTACCGTTTAAATAATGACATTATTCCGAGAGTTTCCTCGTGCAAGTACCTAGGAATTCATTTCGATAGTAAATTAAGTTGGAAAAAACATGTAGATTTTGTTGTAGGGAAAGCCTGGAGATCTCATTTTGGAATGCGCATCCTAAAAAAGAGTACGGCAAACGCGAGGGAATTTGCTTATTTATCTCTTGTTCGTCCAATAATGGAATATGGAATAATTTGTTGGGATCCGCACAAATTATGCAGTGTGAACACTTGGAAAGGATTCAGCATAGGGCAGCTAAATTTACTTTCAGGGACAAGAAAATGGCAGGGTGGGATTCACTCAAAAACAGGCGATCAGTAGCAAGACTCTGCGCCTTGTATAAAGCTTATAACGGTCATCCAGCTTGGAAAGAAATTAATCGGCGGCTATGTATTCCTACATACATCAGTAGAGTGGATCACAGGCACAAAATAAATTTAAGACAGCAGAGAACGGACGTCGGGAAATTTTCTTTTACAAATCGAACGATTACGGAATGGAATACATTGCCTGCAAAAACCTTTGAACCCTTTCCTTAAAGCGTTCAACAGTTTAGGAAATTAATTTAGGGTATTATTAAGTAAATGAGGGAGAAGAGTGGGTTATATAGCGATGCATAAGTGTTCTATTGTGAAGTGAGGTGTCGTGCAGTGTATAGCAGAGAAATAAAGAAGGAAATGTTTTCAGGTCTTAGTGAAGTGAAGTGCAGGGAAGTGCAGTGTGATCCTAATTGTATAAACATTCAGTGCCGAGTTAGAGTATAGAAGTTTTTTTTCTTTCTTTTTCTTTTCTCTCTTAATGTAATTTAATGTTTAATGAATCAGTCCGTTTTTATATTATTATCATTATTTTACCATTATTTTTATTATTTTACCATTATTATTATTACTATAATTAGTATATAATTTGCTAGTTATATTACCTTATTATTATTGTTGTTATTATTATTATTGGTATTAGTGTTCTTTGTTACTGAGAGACTGTGTATTTTTATGTTTTTGTAATTAGCTGCCACCGGGTTATACCCAATTGCAATTTAAATAAAGCTATCTAAAGGTTGAGGATAGGACAAGGAAGAGGAAGGAAAGATGGCGCGCGGTTTGTAGCTCGTTTGTGTAAAAAAATAAAATTAAAAATTCTTTCTTCTCTAAATTACTCTAACGCTATTAATAATCTCTTCGAAGGCAACTTCGAAAATTCCATAAATTAATTTTCAGATTGTTCTAGGTACCGAATGTCCTACAAATATGTGGCCACTTTTCATTCTTATGACGGCATGTCTCTTATTCACACTCACCGAATTGCAATCGCCTATCTAATTGCAAGACCATGCTTTTTAGTCCGGGAAATGAAACTCCATCTGTATAATGGATATTTTTCACTAGCTAAAAACCTGGATCAGTTGCGGATACCAGATCAGTACCTTAAACAATGGCTTAAGAACCGCTCTTTTCCAACGTATGCTCAGTTTTCACTTAGGCTAATGTTCCATTCCCAAATGTTACATCATCAGAGAGACAGAGAGGAAAGAGAGAGGAAGACGGCGATGGAAAGGGAGAGAGGGAGAGGGAGAAAATAGAGGGGGAGAGGCATAGAGAGTAGAGAGAGGGGGGCATGCAGAGTGAGAGTGAGAGAGACAGAGAGAGAAGGGAAATTAATTCAGACTGTTGAAGATGTAAAACGTATGGCAACTGACTGTGAAGGCGCCCAAGTTCAAAAGCTTCGTAGATGTCAAAACTAAATCTGAAAACACAATATCAAGTGCCATTTAATTGATCATTGTTATCTCCGTGATATGCGCTCGGACTGCAATTTAAACTAAAAATAATATTTACGTACAATTTATACGAGTATTTAAAAAATTTTATGCCATTATTACTTCAGCGTTACAAGCGATAGAATAACAATTTAAAAGTCAATTTCCTACAAGCCAATAGCTTCAAGAAAGGATATGATCAAAATTTTTACACTTTTAAATGTCTTACGTTTAATATCAACGTTCCAATTCGGCATTTCTTCTAAAACTAAAGTAATATGAAGGACAAGGGAACTTGTCAGCAAGATCTCCACATCTTCGAGTTCTAGATTTATTTATACTATATTGTATAGTAATATAAAACAGATTTATAATAAACAATAGGAACAACCTGAGTGAGATGAAGAATTATAGCCTGTGTCTATTACCCTCAACGAAGTCAAGAATGCCTTCACTATAATACAACGTACACCTACCTTCGTTTATAAGACAGTGGTATGGCATTTACGACACCGTACACCGGTCCCTGTTAACGCCGAAAACAAAAGTGACGATACTCCACGTTTCGGAAGCAGCTGACCCCCCTGAAAGGTCCCCCTCTATTGGAATGGTCGACCTCTGCCAGCCCGTCCCCCGCCCGCCCCCCTTCTGCTGCCACCTTCACCGAATTCTTCCGAGCGTGGCACCGCCATCGTACCTGTGGCGCGAGCTGGTGGCAGAACGCGGGGTCAGCCGACGCTGGAGGTGGTACCACCTGAACGAGCAACATCGATTTCCTTCTACTTGCAACCAATTGACAGGTATGATTACATTCCAACTCATGCGAACTCTGGGATAAAACTAATTACAATGCGGTCGAGATATTTATATGATTCAACATCTGCGTGTATCTTTGAAATAGTTTCCATCGCCATTGCTGCTGTAGCAGCCTGAGCAGGTTTAAGAACCGGTTTTGCGTGTGACGAGACAACCATTCGATGTGTATTATTTTGTGTCTTTTTTAACGTGCGTTTGTTTCTCTTCTGATGTAGTAGTTTTTCATGAATTGTCGGCTTCCTTTAATAGTGTGATTGTTTTTGTTTCTAAAATCGGTAGAAATACTATTGTGATAACGCCTACATGTAAACAAAATGTTTGCTTCATTCTATCGATATCGTTTTGTAAAAAAGAAAAGCCTTGAGTAATATAATTAATATTAAAGAACATGAAGATTTTGTTCAAAATAGTACATAAGAAAAAACATTTCTTATAATGAAGCGAAAGGTTACTGTAACTTCCAATTAATCCTACTATTTCTGTTTTGCATGTTGCTTCCGTAATGTAAACTTATTCAAAAGTTATCTGTTATTTCGTACTAAAAGCTTAGAAGGTTCCTTGTAGTTTTCTATCCTGCTGATAAATTCGTCCCGCCATACGGAAATGCACAGATAAAATCAGCAATTGAAAAAAGTTTTTGATAAGTGTTCGTCATTCAATTGCTCTTCATTCTTATCAACGGAGAACATTCGAACAATCGCAAGTCTCGAGATAAAACATTCATCTCGAAGAACATATCTCTAAGAAGACGAAATTTTTAAATAAAACATACAATTCGAAAATGCAAAATGCAATAAAATTTTAAAAGTTTGCGCAAGGTTAAATAGAAATAAGACTTGATATGAGTATACAATTCCAAAACGCAAAATGTAATAAACTAATACAAGATGCACAAAAATAATTAAAAATAAGAAGACCTGATATTTAAATAATCATACAGTTCCAAAATGTAAAGTATAATAAAAATATTGAAATTTAAATGGAAACCAGTGGTGTTATAATTGCGCCTACATTCTCACGTTATTTGTAATAGTTACGTAGTACGTGCTAAAGTGTTTCTAACAGCAGAATAAAAATTCCCGGACCGCAATTTCACCTCGCTCTCGTAGATTCCGCAAATAAGGATCTTATCGGTTACTCCATCAATACTGTGCAGGCGTAATCAAGCACACCACTTTACCTGTTTCAGTTATAATGAATATATTAACATCTGTTATATTGTTTATTTGTAGTAATGGTTCCTTGACCTTAATAAACAGACTCAGAATTTTTATGGCTATTTATTGATTGACGTTTCGACCCTATTTGGGGTATTTTTCAAAAAATCTACAAAAATATAATGAAAGTTATTTTCAAATGATGAAGAATTGCCAATACAATTGTAACACACAAACACATAACTCATAATGCGATGCAATTAAGAACAATTAAACAATAATAAAATATAAATTGTTAATTGCTCTCATTGCATCGCATTATTAGGTATTTGTTACAACTTTATTGGTAATTCTCCATCATTTGAACATAATTTTCATTATATTTTTTTAGATTTTTTGAAAAAAAACAAGTAGGGTGAAAACGTCAATGTATAGCAATAAAAAATAATAGTTATAAAAATATATATAATAGTTATAAAAAATTCTGAGTCTGTTTATTACGGTCAAAAAATCATTACTATAAATGAACTGTTTCCATTTTTGAATTTTCAAAGTGTTGAAAGGAGGCCTACAGCAAATTATAAATTCATAATAACTCTATTCGAGCAAAAACATTTATGCACCAGTGATGCTACAACAGTACGTACTTTGTCGTATTGTTACTGTTACTGTAACTGTTACAAAAATTATACTACCGCAATTTCTATCCATGTTAACATCTCAGCCATTACTTGTAAAACTCATAACCGATCGTAGTGCTGCTACGCTAAAACGCTAAAACGTAATTTATTGAAAGCTTTTATGCTGAAAAATGTTATCCGTAGACACAAAAACACCCCTCATCAATAATAAATAGCTCTGAAAATTTTTAACTGCCGTGTCTCGGCATTGCCATCATTGCATTGCGACCTGGCAACTCTTGAAAGATTCTAGCAAAATTAGTGGGAGAAATAAGAATTTGTAATTTGGAAAATTACGTGAATCTACTCATATTTTTAACAAATGTACATGGAGCTCTACTGTAAGGTCTAATTTTGAAGAACACATTTAATTAAGAAAAAACTCTTTCATTAATTCAATTTGCTACATTAATCTTTTTGCAATTTTCGAAAATACGCAGGGTTTACCGAAAATAAAATCTGCGACATTTCTATATACGTAGTTAGCATTCAAAAAATAAAAATAAGGGAAGATTAATTTTTCAAAAATTACCTTTACTAAAAGCCAAATTACGTGAAAATTGCTTTCATTTTTGAACAATTTTTGTTGATTATTTTTAAAGAACCAACTTTGTATAAGAGGTCCATTAAGAAAAAAGTCTTTTAATATTGTTGGTGTAGAAAGACACCGAAAAAACATTTGCAATTTTCCAAAATTCAATAATTCAACGAAAATGTGTTAGGCGTAATTTTTATATTAATTTTATATCCTTTTCAAATTGAAGGGGCCGCGATATCCATCAGATCGATGGGGAAATATCTATTTTGGTGAAAATCCTACTTACGGTATACGCGCTAGCGTTGTTCATAGACGTACAAACAGACGATTAAGCGTAAACCAATATTTCGTTATCTAGGACCTACAAAATGTAGATTCTGACTACATTTTGCAACGTGATAAAGTAATTTACTACATATTGCATCAATATGTATACACTTTTTCTGTATCAGGGCCCCACAATTCCAGGTTCTCTGTCGAAAAATCGCCGGGTTTTTTTGCCGCATTGCAATAGTTTATACTTAGAAAGTAGTTTGCGAGAAAGTACAGAATGGATCTGACTATCTTGTATTCGTTTTCTTATCTATTTTGCCTGTTCTAACTTTTTGGTTTTGGTCCCCCTATTCCCAGTCATCTCCTAACGAAGTGTAAAATACATTTTTTTCACATTTTGTCATTTTTTCAGTCCTCTAATATCAAAATTGAACTTGTGAAGCTACAAGAGCAGATTTAGTATTTAAAGAAGAGATTTTTTCTTTAAATTAAATTTGTTCTTCACAATTAGTTTTTTAAGCAACATTCAAAAAAAAACTATTAGTTTTGAAAAACCTCTCACGTCGTTAACATTTACTTTAGGTATACATATTTTTCCTTGCTTAATACGTTTGTTAATATAGAAGCTTCAAAGTGTATCGAATAATAATTTTTCAAAAATGTATAAATTTTTGAATAAATGGGGAGTAAAAATGGCGAATTTTTGAAAACTAATTTATTTTTAACCCGAATTCATTGAAAAATTACAAACATCTGAGTAAAAATTACAAACGTCTTGAAACGCTGTGAAGGATCTAAAATAAAAATTTAATTTTTAAGGTAAGACATATAAGAACGTAATGTCCATGTTTAATTACGTAACAATTTAATAATATTGTTGCAAGAGAGGGTTCAAAATATTTTACGCATTTGTAATTTTCGACAGTTTGGAGTGCACTGAAATTAAAATCTCGTCAACATGTAATCGACTACAATCATGCTTTAATTACTTTGGGTTACAATGGTGGTTGAAAATAATTGCAAAACGGTAAACGTATTCCTACGTGATTATTGACAAAGGTGCACTTTTATTGATCGCTACAAAAATCATTTCAAGGACAGAAATAGCACTCCGAAGATGTCACTGTATGGAGCCAATGTTATTGTTTAGAATAAAAATAGGAATCATTTTGGAAAAGGTTTCTGATGGCTCATGAAAAAGTATATGTAACAACTATACTTCAGATTAATTACACACATTTAAAGGCGTTACTTTTTTAATTAATTTAGAGAATTTTCTAACTTCCGGTTGAACTGTGTCATATTCTTGAAAAATATGTGACTAAATACACGAATTGTTCTTTTCAAATTGTTGAGAAGTGAGCAAGAACTTTGTAAACTTTTAAACTTGTGTCCTTCAGTGCTTTTAGCTGTTTTTGAAAAATTAACTAGTGAGTTATAATCTCCACACAAAAAAATATTTATCTAGAAAAACTTGGTTTCATCACGCACGTCTTAATCAGCGTTGCCAGATTATTTTTCGTGTTACCCGTGATTTTTAACAAATCTCAGAGAAAAGAGCGTGATTTGTTTGTAAAAGGTGGGACAAAATAAAATAAGAAGTAATATTTTAATTGAAAGTGTCGCAACAGATGATTTATACTGATTTCAATTACAAACAACGTAATCAGTAGGTTATCAAATTTCAACTACTGATATTTTATAGTTATTTTCGTAATCAGAAGAAGACGTACCTGATTTTGCGAAATAGTCTGTTAAATTTTTTACAGCTTGAGAGCTTGCTTTTCGGTATCATTTAGATCATTATGAGAAACCCTCCACTCTCTTCCACAGTCGACAACGTGCTTTGCACTACAACCTTAACTCGTCCAGCCGGTTAAAACCACGTTTCCATTTAATGTTGTATTTTGTCAACCAACGTTTTCCTAGTTTAATTTTAAAATGTGTTTGTCTTGCGCCGATAATCCAAACTGTCCGAAGAACTACCATCTTCTTTGCTCACCTTCAAACAAAGCGTGAAGGAAAAGCAGCACGAAAGTAAAGTACAATTTATTCGCCAAGTAGGGTGTTTGACATATGCAATATGCGAAGCGAGCACACAGCATTTCGTTTAAAAATTGAACAGGCGTTGCGATCAGCAATTTTGTCGATACCGCGAGCCCGACGATCCTTGATGCAATGCAACTACCTACTCACCTCATAATCCGACTTGCGCCATTACATCATGTGACGTCCGACTCACGCGCTACTATCGCTGAGATTTCTTTCGTGTGCTTTTTTCTTGTTTTATTTTTGTTGTATTTTTTGCATTGGATAGTTCAAATCGAAAGATTTTACAAAAGCGTGATTTGGGTTGTTCCACGCGGGACATTTACTTTTAGTCATGTAAAGCGGGACGTCTGACAACACTGGTCTTAATACACAAAAAGGGCATAATTTCTTTCCCCAACACGAACTTGGGAACGCACAGCCACACTTCAAATCTCCTTTTTAAAAATATTGAATGAATTAAAAATATTTGACAAAAATGTAATTGATAAACGGAAATTACTTAAACGTATCACGAGACAATCTTCAGAAATAAAACCGCGAAGCTACACTGACTAGAACTGTTTGCCACGCGCGCTGCTTTGCACAAGATCCTAGCAATGACTGCGCTCACCTTGTATCACCGGAGCCGTACTATATCCATCAACATTTATTCGCGTCTGTGACTATTCTCGGCTGCGTCCGTTCTTGCATGTGAGTATTCGCAAGTGAATTACATAACAAGGCAGTACACCTTTAATAAACTGAAACATGAAGTATTCGAAGAAACATAGATTATATTTATCTGAGGTGTCTTAAACTAAAACTTATGCTTTAATTAACAGCGACTATTGTCATTTTTTGTATCTCGGATTACGTATTCCTCATACACGGGTCAAGAAACCCAACATGTAGGAATGCTTGATCCATTTGTAGGCTATAAAACGATTTTCGAATTTATAACACTAAATTTTAATGTATGAAAACAACAATCCTTCATATTTTTCAAAGCATTATATAGTAAACTGATGATATAATTATCTATCTAATTATACAGAAAAATCATAATTATGACAAGGTAAATAGAAGGTCAAATATCCCTTCTCTCTCCTTGATTACATAATCTTGAATTTTGGAATGAGGAGCAGGTAGTAAAACTTAATGGGTGTTAAATCCTACGGTGGAGATATTTTAAGACACAGTTATTTGCAATAATGACAAAGTAACTTCTGTTGGGGGTAACAGTAACTCTAGAAAATATACTTTGCCATAAACAAATCTTTGCAAAGAAAAAAAACAGTAAAAAATTAAAAGATTATGTTTCGTATTCCAAACGTAACAGAAAAATAGTTTATTGAAAATTATACAGAATTTATTCAAAGAAAAAATTATTTTGAACATATACTAACTACAAATTTTATTTATAATGCCATTTTTATCATTAAACTACAAATAAGACACTACAACACATAACAATAAATTTTATCTTTGAATTTGATATATACTCGTATGTGAATATAATTCCAAATATTGAAAACGAAATAGAATGTTTGATTTTCGCGTGGTAATTCCGTACAATCATCCATTCTATGAAACATTCTTTTAAGAATACTTCTCCTGCAGGGAATACTGAAATTCATTAATAGATATTTCCAAATTCATTGATTCAAATGTGAATGAATGAACATTCTTGATTCAAATGTTCGAGACAATTTAACACGAATGAAAGTCTGAACATATAAAGTTCGGGAAGATATATTTATTAATTTTTTTATTACATCAAAATTGATCATTTGTGCTCACGTTTCTTGCAAACCATAATGCAAATCCGAAGACACTTTGCTTTTGATATATATATATATATATATATATATATATATATATATATATATATATATATATTGCATTTTTGCTTCAAATGACACAATACATCGTTAATATATTCAACATAAATTACAAATTAATGCATGTAAATTTTCACACATACCACTAAAACCTTTTTAAGCACAGATAAACAGTATATTAACTTACTTTAATTGCACATTATTTAAATGTTTTCTTCCGTTACACGAATCTTTTTGAGAGTGAATTTGCGATTACTAAATGACACCGAAATACTTAAGAGTTGCGTTTTCTGTCCAGAAGAGATGTTCTACCTCATGACCTATTTTCCTTCATTAGACAGATATTCAGCAAGGCGTAGATCACACTTTTCAAAAGGTACTTAAGATCAATGAATTCGATATCGGTGATAATAACAAACTGACAGCTCATCGTATCATCCCGAGTCATAGCATAAACATTAAGTTATCTGTCCCATTTCCATAATCAATATGAGATCTTCGGAGGCAGGATACTTCTCAAGTGTCCTGGGAAAGTGGACCATCCCAAATACACAGCCTTGAGAAGTGATTGACTAAGATGTCGTGGTTGACGGTGATAGTGTAATGGCGACCAACTTACAGGTGACGTAGTGGCAGGGGCAAGGAAGAAATGAGTAATGGCACGTCGGTAGTCACTTGCAAACTATGCAACAACAATTCGGAGGCAATGGCTTGTTAATACGGTGTATTTGGCGATGAACTAGTACCTACACCGCACAAGAATACGGGTATCATGGTCCTGTCTCCAAGGACCAGTGTTCTTTTTCTGTCTTAAGTTCCTAAAAACAACACTATCGTTCGCGCCTCCTATACCGCCCCTTTATTTCCAGTTCCAGGCTCTTCCACAATAAATGATACAGACGGGTAGAGGTATAGAGGGATGGAAGATGATCACTTTTTACCAATTAACTTGTGGTGGAAAATTTCATATAACGAAGACACACATGTGCCATTCGCCCCTGATTGTTAGGCAAATCGTCATGCACTGGTGTTCGTCAGGTCAGGTTCAGGCGCAGTCAAAAAGATTTCGTGAATCCGCGGAACATCATTGCATGGGATGTAGCCTAACAATACGGAGAAAATGTCATGTGTAACTTCGTTGCACGAAATTTCCCACCACAAGTTCATTGTAAAAAGTAACCATCTGTGACCCCTCTCCATTTCCAAGAACTTTGTAACATTTGTCCTGGCAAGCGTGTATGAAGAATTGTGGATGCTTTGACAATCAACAACACTCGACAGACTTAGGTGGCTCAGGGTATCAACTGATGCCAGTGCAGTGCCTCTGACTGAGAAGCCCTAAGGTTCGAGTCCCGACGGTGGCAGGATTCTCGACACTAGCTTGTCAGCTACGTCGAATTCAGTCGCGGTCTGGAGGATAATTCTAGCGGCCAGCTGATCTGATCGGAAGTTTTCCGTTGTTTCTCCGATCAACACTAGGCGAATGCCGGAGCAGTACCCTTACAAACGGGCCACGGACCGCGCGCGATCTTTCCTTCCTCTTCCTTGTCCTACCCTCTCCTCTCTCATACACACACACTAACATGCACTACACTACCACACCTGACGGGTGATCAGTGGCGGAGCTTGGAGCTTGTCCCGACTGCAGCAGTGCCACGCTTGTGGAAGATACCTGGTTATGGAAAACCTTTGAAGCCGACGGATAGATTGGCAACAGATCTTGCCATCCAGGGGGACAAGATCACTGCCGTCCCCGCGATGAAAGCCTGCACTACACTTACGAAAAGAATAACCACAGCAGTTGACGTGCCCGAAATCAATAATTAATCAATCAATATATCCGAAAGCAATATTAATAATTACTCGAAATTTTCTGCAATTACTTCAAATATCATTTCTCTTTAACAACGGTATGTTGTCTGGTGAGGCTCCCAGTTACAGGATATTAAATGTCAGCGACGTTGGGGTTGCGGTTGCCTCTACGTAGGGACGGTGAGACAAGGCAGCGGTCCCTCGGCCCTGTTGTGGAGACACACTGTACGTCTGCCCCACGCAACGTCGATGGAAAGAAGAATCTCGCAGAAGTCCACTGGGTCTGACGACGCGCCCAGACCAGAGGAATGCGACTGACTATTTAGTGTTTCCTGGTCCGTCATAAGTGCTTCTAGAATTATGCTCCAGTCGCTGATTGGATTTGATCTAGCTCTGTAGGTGGTAACGCAAAATCGCCACCATCGGATATCGAACGTTAAGTCTTCTCGGACAAAGGTGCTGCAAAGGCAACTACCACTTAGTCATCCCAGTCGGTAGGGATGTTATTGACACGAAAAGAATATGATCATGGAGTAAATTATTGAAAAGCAATGGTGGTATCGATAGCACAAGAAATGTCAGGCTTGCAAGAAAAAATCTCTTTGGTTTCGCAAGATCGCGATTCGCAAGATCGCGACTGTATCGAGCAGTGCGGGCAATCATGCGACTCCTAGCTACACAACCGTGAATGACGCGAAATACCGTGAGATATTCCATTTTGATGACACACCCCCACGCGCCAAGAAAGAAAAACAGAAGTATAAAAGGGCGAAGTAAAGATTGATTGATTGGTGTTTCCGGGCGCGTCAACTACTTAGGTCATTAGACCCGGAAGTGTAGTGCGTGCTTTTTCTCGGGAGGTGGCGATGACCTTTTCCCCGCTGGATGGCGAAATCTGGCGCCGACCTACCGTCGACTAGCGGGTTTTCCCTCATCCAGGTATCTCCCACAAGCGGGGAACCGCCCTAGCCTGGACAAGCTGTAAGCTCCCGACCGGGCTCCCGCCATGTGTGGTACTGTAGTGCATGTTAGTGTAAGTGTGTGTGTAAGAGGAGAGGAGAGGACAAGGAAGAGGAAGGAAAGATCGCGCGCGGTCCGTGGCCCGTTTGTTAGGGTACTGCTCCGTGTTGATAGAAGAAACCACGGAAAACTCCCTATCAGAGCAGCCGGCCGCTAGAATTCTTCTCCAGCCAGCGACTGAATTCGACCTAGCTGACAAGCCAGTGTCGAAAATCCTGCCGCCGTCGGGAGTGGAAGCCTAGAACCTCCCGGTCAGAGGGACTGCAGTGACATTAGGTTGATGCACTGAGCCATATCTCCCGGAACGAACTAAAGACGCCGCATCTCTTTGCTCCCCAGGTGCAGCGGCAGCGTCTCCTGCCGGCGGCGCGGGCGCCTCCGTGCAACTGTGGGCGTCGCGTGGCGGCAGCCGCCCAGATAAGCCCAGCGGCGGCGGCGGCGGCGGCGGCGGGGGCATGAGCGCGCGGCGGGCGCCGCCCCGCCCCCGAGCGCCGCTGGCGGCGGCGGCGGCGGCGATGGGCCGCGCGGTGGAGGCTGCGGGGGGCGGCGCTAGCGGCGGCGGCGGCGGCGAGCGCTGCGCTCAGAACGCCTGCGAGACGATGCCGTTGCTGTCGCGTCTGCGGCGAGCGGAGCACCGCGACGGCGGCGGCGGCGGCGGCGGGGGCGGCGAGGGCCGCCTGGGCCTAGGGCTGCGCTTCGCCTACGGCCTGGGCCACGTCTTCAACGACGTGTGCGCCGCCATGTGGTTTTCCTACACCTTGCTCTTCCTGCAGGTGGTGCTGGGCATGCCGCCCATCCTCGCGGGCTCCATGCTGCTCATAGGTGAGCCACGCTCGAGGCGCGCCCGTCTCCCACCCCCGCGCCACGTGAAGAGATCAGTGCTGGTGATTCCTGGCACGGCAACTACTTTGGTCATTACTCCCGTAAATGTAGTGCTTATATCCGGAGGTAACGGTGTTTCCCACGCTGGAACCGATGCTGCTGGTTGATACGAGTGGGTGGTGATTCTTGGCACGTCAACAACCTAGGTCATTAGACCCGTAAATGTAGTGGATGTTATATCCGGAGGTGACGGTGTTTCCCCCGCTGTAACGTGAGAGCCGAGGTCAACCTACATGTTGGCGTGCGGATTTCCCATTCAAGGTATCGCCTCCAACGACCCCCAGCCAAGACATACTCTGCGTCCCCAACTGGCCTCCTGACATCTGAGTGTCGTAGTGTAGTGCACGAAAAAGCGAAAGGGAGTGCGTCTGTAAAAGGAGAGGAGGGGACAAGGATGGTAAAGGAAAGATCGCGCGGATATTATGTAAATTTGTGATGAAGTCTCAGAAACGTGAAAGTGGATAAAATAATGAATCGTCCTCAAGAATAAAAAAAAAGCACTTTATTCGCTTGTGAAAATTAAACCCCTCTATTTCTAACGTCGCTCTCGGGGTCAAACGTACCACTCGTGAATAAAATCTTAATTTACTTTCTTATATCGTTAATTACTGTTATATACACTTTATATAAATTTTGATATCATTTGATTCTCAAAAATTTTCCATTAATTTTTACCACCATAAGCAACATCCGTGTATACGATCCCTCGCCCGTTAAAATACTTCTCCGGCAATCGATTGATCAAAGAAATCAAGTAAAACTACCCAACAACGCAAATTCTCTTCCAGGCAGTGATTGATTTCGACCCAGGTGTGCACCTAGTTTCGAAACTCCGCTACCAATGAGTGGGTGGGGTCAGGATGAGGCGCTCGTCACGTGACTTGGACAGTGTGCGGACGTCTACGCTATCCCGATGTAGCGCATTGTTTAATTGTTACAAGTCAATGAGTTGTTCTAGCAACTGTTTAGGATGACACTGTTGTAATCTTCAAAGGAATCGATTAATAAAAGGGATCGTTTGATGACATGGCATTGGCGATTCGCTACCATAGATTTTGCAATTAATATTATTTGCGTCAACAGTCATAAGAATAATCGTGCGGCGGTTCTACAACATAAAAGCCATAAATATTTTTAAATATAATCTCAGGATGTTTATTTTAAGAGGCGAGAATTGTGTCGCCTCACGCTAATATGAAATTTGAGTGCAATTACCCAAAAGCAACATTCAAAAACGTCATCCGCCGTATTGTGTAATTGATGACAATTGTCTGGTTGATAGCAAAGCGGGTGAGGATAATCATACGACAACACGAGGGCTGTGATCTTCCAAGGCCAACATTTTAGCACATGCGTCACCGAAGTAGGAATGTGAACTACAACAGTACAGGCTTGTGTTGTTACGTTAATGTCACTACTAGCGCTCCAAAACCCAAGATTATGACTATGATAGCGATGATAATGATGACTCTGCGTGACAACCAACGTACGTCTATACTTCGGCTGTTTGTGCTTGGAAGGTTGTATTTATTTATTTATCATCAAAAGAAACAGTGAACAGTATGTGACGCATGGGAGTGAAAGACAGAATGTATAGCGCGCCATGTATATAACCTTACTGGTGAGAGTGTTTAGCTTCACAAATTATCTTGATAGGACGAGCTGCAGCTTATAAAAAAGGAAAACGTAAATTGCGAACTCATCTCACTCGTACTATATGCTGGAAGTGTTGCCCCCCTTCACTTCATACCCAGTGATCTGGTTACATCTGACCAACATTAATGTAAATCTTAATAAAAGTAATTAAGCAACCATAACTAATGTAATTCTTAATAATAATCTAATTCTTGCATACTATACCGAGCATTAAAAGGAAAGTAACATTAATTTTAACAATGATATATAATGTAATTATTTACCATTTGGACTGGATAATTCTTAAGAATCTGTAACAAGTATTGTACCACAGCTTTTGGGTCAATGACCCCCATCTTAATCAGGGTTTTCGCCCAGTGTCCCTGATTCTTTGAGCAAATGCTGAGATGGCCCCTTGCTTTGCTTCTGGACATAAATGTGACTTCATTATCTGTGCACGTCTTCTAAATTTCAGTGGGAAATATAGTTATTCAAATTATCGTTCTCCATGTTGTCGCGGGAAAAACTATTATTCTTTCATGAAAAACTGGTGAGGGTTAAGAGGACAAATTTGTAGCTAATTTACCTTTGGAAATAGATTTGATTACATTGGAGTGCATGTGTTGTCAACGTAACTTGAAAATACACTCTTTTTTCTGTATTTAAAATTCAACTAGTATATGGCATAGGGTAGACATCACAGAATTATGAAAACATGCACAGAATTCACTTCTCCCCGTAGCACGTCACACAGATTTTTAACTGATTTTGACGTAAAATAAATAAATAAATAGGAAGTCCTGATTCGGCACAGAGGGGACAGATTCTCCTGTAGCACAGTAGAATAATGTGTTGCAATAATGTTGCCGATGCCAATACAACAATCAATTACAACTTGAAAACAGTAATTCGCGGATGTTGCTGACAGTGGTGAAACTGATGGAAATATTTCGGAAATCAAAAGATATCAAAATGTATGTGAAGTGTATAACAATAAATAACGTTATAAGAAAGTAAATTAAGATTTTATTCAAGAGTGCTAAGTTTGACCCTCCGAGCGACGTTACAAGCAGAGGGATTTAATTTTCATAGGCAAATAAAGTGTTGATTTTTATTCTTGAGTGCGATACATAATTTTATCCACTTTCACGTTTCTGAGACTTCATCACATATTTAGATAATATCTGTGCAACTTTTCTTAACCGATGGCTTGGCGAAATGCGGGTAGAGAGGAAGTATTAATTAAAATATCGGTCACTAGAGTTTTTGAAGTAATGCCAGCAACTGAAAAACCAGTCAGTCCAGCATACTTAGTGTGTCAGAGTACGATAAATTCGTCTCCTTAGGTGTTGCGTTTTTTTACCTGTTGTTTCTGAAGAATTTACAGATTACCGGCTCTATTAATCTTTATTCTTCATATTGTCGAAATGTTTGAACTAGTGTAAGAAGACTGTCGATCTATTACCGGGAGGATACATTAGAATTTTGTTTCCTTTTTCTAATTTCTATGACTTCGCAACTTTCTCAACAAAGAGTTCACCGCTATTATACGTTGTAACTTACAGAGAAGTTCGAATTGTTTCCCATCAAGGGCCAGGATGTACTTCAGCACTAGATACTACCGAAAAACAGGAACAGTTCTCGTCTGCAACTTCAAATCTCTTCTGTTTCGGACCAACGAAGATGTTTGGAATGTCCTCACAGTGCTCGCTGCGAGCTTATACCTTCAACTATTTATTTTACCAAAGAGGGACAAGACAGGCGACCGGAACAGAACTGTTGCACGGGTAATGCCATTATAGCTCTCACTGTGTTCGACATTTCATTATTTGTTGCCAGGGAAACATACATGTACTAATAGTGTACTTTCATGTACTAATATTTTAGAAGTTGTTATGTATTAAAACTCCTATTAATGAAATGAAATATTTTAATTCACAAGGGACTAAAAGCACCGCAGTTTATGTTGTCAGGGGCAACGATAGAAATGACGGCTTGGACTGCTAGTCATCACAAGTGCTCGCAGGAAAAAAAACTATTTTCTTTATAATTTAAATGACGATTAGTTAATTTGTTGATGGTCACGAGTTTTCTTAGAGTTAATCTAATTTGTAAGCGAAAATGCAGTTGGCAGTGCAATTTTTAAATACATTATCTAGAGAGAGAGAAGTGCATAAAAATGTAGGTCTGCAAAAACATGGGACCAATATCTACATTTGTTTTTCCCAAACTTTTAGTCTTTTCGGTACCTTTGACCTTGCCCTTCACATTACTGGAGGAAAATGTTTGTTTTTTAAACGCATGTGAACGGTCTGACATGCGTCAATATTATAGAAAGTGATTGTTTAGCCTGTCGTTCACTTCACCATGAGCGAATTTCTGTCTGGAAGAGAATTCTAGCGACAGTCTACTCTGGAATTTTTTCGCGGTTTCTTCCCGGATCAATCCCAGGCGAATGCCGGAGCAGTACCCAAACAACCGACTCACGAACCGCGCGCGTTCTTTTATTCCTTATCCTCGACACCCTCCTCTCCTCTTACACAGACTTACATCCACCACACTCACAATCCTCCGCAAACTTTTTGTCGAAATTAGTTACTAATACCTAATATAAATGGTAATATTTTCTGGTAATTTGTTTTGTAAAATCTACTTTCACGCGGTAAAATTCGGGATTTCATAAAAGATTTTATAATGTGATAAAATAATGAGTTATTCTACTTAATTTAATTTAATTTGCTAGCTCAGTTTTTTGGTTCTCATGCTCTCTATTCAGAGAAGCCTGGAAGTCTGAAATTATTTATATTCCGAAGGAATTATATATAACGTGGCACAACAATAATTTTGTTTATTAAAAATTGAATTTGGAATTGAAAAATTGAATATAAATCCTCTTGATTGATTGCATGCATCAGGTTCACGGTACCGAATTGTCTGGCGTTGTGAACGATGGCCCTGAAGTTCGTAGACCCTTGGCTTCCGCGTCGAAAATCCCTCTTCGCGCCGGTCTGCTTCTTTCTTGCTGACTCACTCCTTGCGCTATTGTTTCACACTCTATCCTCCCTATTCACGTCGATGCCCTACTTAAATAATTCTGATTACATACGCGCCGCTACCACCACGATGCCAGTCAACCACCAACTCTTTTTCTAGTCCAGAGCCCCCTTCTGCCCGTCAACAACCTTCGTTACTTAGTAACCGCGACCGTCCAGATTAAAGCGCGGCGTTTGTTTTGTAATCTTTTGTATATTACAGCTCCGTCCGTCCAGATCAAGGCGCGGCGTTTGTTCTGTAATATTTTGTATATTACAATAAAATAGAACACGTTCCATTCTCATCAAATAATTTTATACAACAACCGCACATATGGGGAGGAGGCGGAGCTTAGAGTTTGTCCTGGGTGGTGCGCCGTCCCACTGGCGGAGATACCTCAAAGGGGAAATCCCACATGAGCCGATATGGAGGTCAGGGCCGGATCCCACCGTCCGAGGGGTGGAACATCGCCACTTCCCTCGGCAAAAACATTCAGAATTGTAACGGAAACAATGGCCACAGCAATCTGTCCGAAATGTAGAGGAATGTTATCCAAGTGTCACTTTATCCTAGAATGTTTAAGCCTCCAAAATCTAAGTAACTCTCTTGGCATCAAAAATAAAATTTATGAAATAATTCAATTGAAGGTTACAGGTCAGTTTTAAATTATCTTAATAACCCTAGTCTTGATAATATTACCTGAATTATTGTAAAATTCATTGTACTTAATATTTCTGTTTATTCTAATTTATAAAATGCATCTCTGGTATCAATCAGCAGTGGTCGCTAATGGCCTTTGATGTTTTTAAAGCGACTTAAAATAAATAATTTTAAAAAATGACCACAGCAATTGACTCGCCTGATAACATCAGTAAAATCAATCTCTCAATTAATAGCGAGTTACTTGCTTTAAAAAGCTATAAGGGAACACATATTTCCCCTGCTTTGGGAATGTTCTGTATGGGGATGTTCTTATTGTACAGGAAAATGCGCTTCCCGCTTCCTTCTTAGACAATCCACGTGCTGAATTTCGAACTTTTGTATTAAATTCTGCATTAACCTTTTATACTAACCTCGTTGTCGAAAACGTTTTCTTTTCCATTTAAGATTCGCGATATTGAAGTTACTCATTTTCTTCTAGAAAATTTACTTCATTTGATCTTATTCAACAACATCATTTGGAGAGCTCTCCTCTACATAGTCCTCCGCAAATTTTTTATCGAAATTAGTTACTATTGCCTAGTGTAAATGGTGGTATTTCCTGTACAATTGTTTCCGAAAATCTCGTTTTCACACGGTAAAATTCTGAGTTTTATAAAAGAATTTATAAAATAGAACACGTTCCATTTGCATCAAATAATTTTACGCAACAACCAATCAACACTCACGAATGTCGTCGATAGCAACGCTACTGACGAGAGAACCGCGAAGCTCAAACGACAACAAATTGCAACATATATGCGTTCGGACGTAGGTTTGGTTAGATTCCTCGAAAGAGGATAAGCAAACGAGCATCGAAATGACAACAGGTTGCGACTTCGGAGTGGGAATTTATAAAATCAATGAGTTCGAGGAGTTTTTTATAGACTCCATGGCTGTTCCAATTGAGAAATCTTAATGATTTAAAGAGTGGCATTATTAACATTTCCGAAAAGCGAAACTATGCAATTTTGAATTTTACTTAAGACTATTTGGTCACGCGTGCTCCTCAAGACCCAAGCCCTTTATTTCTATTGATTTCTTGACGGTTAAAACAGGTGAAGAATTGTTCTTACAGGAAGCTTCGCAAATCATAAAACCTCTTATATCAGTCACGGACACGTTTACTCATCAACGCCGAGTATATTAGCCGCGAATGTAAGGTAAATCATTTCAAGGTTGCGTCTGGCTGCCTCATATTCTGGAAAACTTTTTTTCACTTATGACCAGGAAAACAAGCTTGAAGTTCTAAAAATGTGTAACGTTTTACCTGGCGACAGCGGTTATCATAAAACGTCTGGAATAACTGGCACAGTTCAAACTTGTTTCGTTTCTCGAACTATTAGAAAAAAATATGTATTCTTATAGTAGGGATTTTTGTTCTTCTGAACGCATTCAAAATGAGTTGTACTCTTGTATTTAACCCACGGAAACATTATTACTTTCTGATATTTTGAAATAATCAGATGCCTCATGTGACTATGTATTTTAGCACGACCAATTGAATTTTTGGTTTATTATTTCTACATTTTAAAGTACTCCTATAGAATCCTAGGCTTAAGCGTAATATCGGTATGGAAACTGGTATGAGTGAAAAATATTGCCGTACTACATATACGCACAAACATATCAATGAGACTCCAGGCAGTACCAATACTTCTTTTAAATGTTTTTCTCGAACACAGCGAGAGGAATCCATTTGTGGGGGAGAATCAATGGGACAACTCCCTTTAACAAGTATCCGCCACGTGACTGAATCTGGAATTATCGAAAAATAGAAACGCAAACCTTATCCGCGCCAAAGATGGGAGTAAGCAAAACGACAAAGTTCTTTGCACATTCCTTCCTCAGCTGATGTAACTCTTACAGATTGCATTGTTTCCACAATCGTCGTAAAAGGCAAGTCTGACATACCAGACTTATATCCCCACGTACAGAGCGTACAGCCTGTACATAGCATTACGCAATGTACTCCGGAGCAAAGCAGGGCTTACGAATTTAATTAAAGCACAAGTCCCGATAACCAATATCTTGGATCCAGAAAGGAGGCGCCTTTTCGTGTCCCCGATAATTTTAACGAACTTCTATCTTAAGCACCTAATAAATATTAATGAATTTCATCGCAGCTGCGCCCTGCGCTCAGATTAGACGTCGAAGGCTCCAATAACTAACGCCTGCCCCTTAACCTCCATGTAATCATGAAAGGTCACTTCGGGGCACAGTCCTCGCGATACCAAGATCCTCGCTTCGGAGCTCCCCCTCCGCCCGTGATAAGGGCCACACAGAGCGCATTTGCGCCTCTGACCATAATAAGTATCTCCCCCTCCACCATGTACTTACAAACAGGAGTGGGGATGTAGGCTATATAGTTTCTAAGGAGATATTGTAAAGGGTTCACAACCATTTTCGACTTTGTAATAGAAATTTGTATAACCTGTATTTTATTCACTTCTGTAATAAAACTCGGTGTGTTCTCACTCTCTGAGTTTCATTTCACTAAGTCTGTCTGGAGAACTGTCGACTTGCCATCGACGTATTTTACTGGGGGCTCAGCCGGGATGGCAGGTGTCCAATAATTGCAATTACGGAAGACATTAAGCGAGCTAATCGTCAGTAGTAACCTCTTCAACAATTAAGAGGCTTTCAAGACTGCGACTTGCCGCGCCCTGCTGCCCTGTCTCGACGGAACGTCCACGACGAGCACGCGGTCTTCATCGCCATTGCAGAGGACTTCTTAAGGCCAGCCGATCGCCAGCAGTAACCTCTTCACCCATTAAGAGGCCTTCGAGTCTGCGACCTGCTGCGCCCTGCTGCCATCCACTTCGGACCGGCCTGGTGATCAACGGAACCTGAGAGAACGTCCCACTTCAGACGCAGGATGTTGGTCTGGATCCTCATCTCTTCAATGCTGTAAGTGAGACTTCACACCGCTGTGTTAATGAGTGCAGTGCTTAGCTACAGTAGTCAAAGAGCTATTTTTGGTTATCGTGCATTTTCATTAAGCAAAATTCAGAAGTGCAACGTATCTTATAGAAGTGCAGTAGTTAACGCAATAGTTTAAAAAGCTACTTTCGTATCCTGCATTTTTATAACCTGTGAACCAGAATTAAATTTATAATTCATTTCATTTTGAAAGTAACCAATTAGAAAATTAATTTTAATTTTAAAGATTATCTTAATTGTATATTTTAAGGAATTTATTCCATAACTTAAGGTAAATTTTATTTACATAATGGCGCAAGGCTTCGAACCCCTCACAAAGTGGGAAATGGCACACATTAATCTGTTGCCAGAATTTAACGGTACTTCCGACTGTAATTTAGATTATTTCTTAGTCCAATGCGAGTCTTTCTTGCGAAATTTTCATAGATCTCCGGAAACCCCGAATGCAGAACTAACTAATATGTTCCTTTTCAATGTAGTAAAAGCCAAAATCAAAGGCGAAGCACAATCAGTGCTCGATGTCGAAACAAATTCGAATTTCGAAAGACTAAAGGAAAAGTTAATAAGAAAATACGGAGACGCTCGCGACGAACACATCTTGTTCCGCGAAATATCCAATTGTTGTCAAAAACGCAATGAAAGTTTCCTGGAATATCATGACCGATTAAATCAACTACTCATTAAGTACAAAAGTACATTAAAATTGAATCATCAAAATCCCATTCTAGAAATGAAGTTACAGGAAGCAGACGGAAAAGCTTTAGGCGCTTTCCGAGCAGGTATCCTTAACCCATATCGCGAATACCTTAGGTACGCACAGATTACAGACCTCTCTCAAGCTCTTCGTGCATGCCGCGATTATGACAACGAACGAGCATACGAAAACTACATGGATTCATTGCGCAACAACCAAAAACAAAATCTTCCAACTCCCAACCAACAGGTTAAAACAAATCAAACTCCCACGTTTAATTTCAGAAGTAGCTTCCCCACACCTTTTACGCACTCTAATTTTACTCCAAGTATGTCGCGTTTTCAGCCAATGTCACATCGACCTGAACCAAGTAGAGTCTTGCCACCGCATGTAAGTCAGCCGCAAAATCACACGCAGCAAAATTTGCATCGTTCTCCTCTTATTAGGCCTCCCCAATTTCGACCACCTGTAGGTCAGGGAAGACCATATCCACATCCCTTGCAGATTGGAAGAATGCATGACCCGCCGAATCAACCGCAAGGTAATAGACAGACTCCCATGTCAGGTGTTTCCACTATCAGACAAAACGCGAATTACCACTACAATGACAATCAGATTGACCATACTGACTATAGCGGACAGAATTATGAGGACACCTATGACGAAACCTCTCAGAAGTATGACTACTATTATCCAGAGCAGACAAATGAGAACTTCGAAACTAGCGAATTCGTGAACCAGGATTTTCGCGAGGTTGCGTCATCAATACCCAAGACTTGAATAATATACACAATGCTCCAGAACTCCCTTTCATCACGTTGTTTGGTCTAAAGATCTTAATTGACTCCGGCGCCAGCAACTCTATGATAAATCCGAACCCCGCTCACGAAATGTTTTCTGAATATCTTTTTAAGGAAAATTTTTGCATCCAGTCCATCCATGCTAAACAATAGGAACGGACAACGTACGCTATCGGATATTTTCTGAGTACGGTCTGGACTCGCCTATTAATTTTAGAGTAATTCAGTGGCACAATTATTTCGATGCTCTCATCGGCTCTTCAGATTTTGCACGTCTGAAAGCGAAAATTGACTACCACACTAATACTATCATCCTAGGGGATAAGAAGATTCCTTTCTACTTTCATTCCCCGTTCAAACAAAAACATCACGAAATCGAACAAAATTCCCACGATCTTACGATTCCAGTCAACATAAAACAAGGAGAAGTGTATGTCCCAGCTTTTATCCATGACGGTCACTACTTCCCCGACGCGATTCTAGTTGCCGAAGAGTATGCCGTTAAATATCCCACGGAATGCTTTTCGGAAGTCGAATTTGACCAGCCTGTGTATGTCGAACCACTAGACAGCGTCGACGTCCAGTCGCTTGAGATAAATTCAATTACCGAACGAGATATCGGAGAGTTTTTGAGAACTCAGCATATGAATGACCTAGAAACAGAGGCAATATTCAACGTATGTTCGGAATTTGCCGATGTGTTCTACTTCCCCGGTTGCGACCTATCTTTTACTAATTCTGTGAAACACTATATCCGTACCACTGATGAGAGTCCGGTTTATAAAAGAAATTATCGTTATCCACCCCACTTGAAAGACCTTATCAATAAAGAAGTACAAAAGTTGCTAAATCAGGGCATTATTACACACAGCGAGTCGCCATATTGCAGTCCCGTGTGGATAGTACCCAAGAAAACGGACGCATCAGGCGAAAGGAAGTGGCGGCTAGTTATCGACTTCCGCGATTTGAATAAAAAGACTATTGAGGATAAATACCCATTACCTAGAATCGAGGAAATTCTTGATAGCTTAGGTAAGTGCCAGTACTTTAGTACTCTCGATCTGGCACAAGGTTTCCACCAAATCGAAATGGATCCTCGATCCATAGAGAAAACAGCATTTACTGTAGACAATCAACATTTGATGTTTAAGAGAATGCCTTTTGGAGTCCGGAACGCACCAGCCACATTTCAAAGAGTGATGGATAACGTGCTCAGACCGTTTCTCTATAAATTCTGCTTTGTGTACATCGATGATATTATCATTTTCTCGAAATCTTTAGAAGAACACGTCTATCATTTGTCACTTGTCCTGAAAAAACTACGAGAAGTTAATTTAAAAATTCAACTGGACAAGACAGAATTTTTACACAAGGAAGTTGCCTTTCTCGGACACGTAGTGACCCAGGACGGTATAAAACCCAATCCGGACAAAATTAAAGCTATAAAAGAATATCCGATACCTACCACGACGAAGGAAATTAAACAGTTTCTCGGGTTAACAGGCTACTATAGAAAATTCATTAAGGATTATTCAAAGGTTAGTTTCCCTTTTACTCGATGCCTGAAGAAAGGCGCTAGAATTGATATACATGATGAAGCTTATAAAGGAGCTTTCGAACAGCTGAAAGTACTTCTCTCGAACGCGCCCGTCCTCGCCTACCCGGATTTCACGCAACCTTTCGTATTAACCACGGACAGTTCGAATTTCGCTTTAGGCTCCGTACTATCGCAAAATTCACACCCTATCGCATATCACTCTCGCACCCTGAATCCATCTGAACGTCATTACTCAACCGTGGAACGGGAGTTATTATCTATTGTCGATAGTTGTAAGCGATTCAAACCCTACCTCTGGGGACGACGGTTTACAATAGAATGTGACCACAGGCCCTTACAATGGTTGTTTTCACTGAAGGATCCCTCCTCCCGCCTGTACAGGTGGAAAATAAAGCTAGAGGAATTCAATTTCGAGATTAAGTACGTGAAAGGCAAAACTAATTACGTCGCCGACGCGCTGTCTCGCATAGAAATTAATGCCCATGAGGAAGACGCTAAACCAGACATTGCTACCGTCCCGGACAAAGACCATCAACAGGAAATTGACTGTCAGGCGATAAATTCTAATCTAGAAGACCCCATCTTCACCCTAAGAATGTCAGAAAGATCCCATTACAATGCGTTAGACCACATTTTCGTACCTACCACCGATCTAGAGGAATATATCATTAACAAAGAAACGCAAGCTCGAGAAATGGCTGCCCGTAATCCCCAGCCAGAGAAGACTTCTTCCCTTCATGAATACCGAGTAAATGACACTGTTTATGTAAAGGACCCGCCGACGCGTAACAAAAAATCCAAAAAATTGTATCGCGACGGCCTAGTGGTGAAAACCGAAACCAACAAAATCCACTGCAAAATGAAAACGGAAAGTCATCGTAGATAACTACCACAAGTTTATTTTCCATTTCAACTTAACCACTTTAACAGAAACGTTCTCCCAGATAAGAAACACCACCGACTCCTTGAATACTAAAAGTAATAATACCTTTCCCTTCTTGTCTTACGAGATATCGATGCTACTAAAAGAGGCTGAAAAGGAACTTTCAAAATTACTCCCCACACGCAATAGAAATAAAAGAGGTCTTGTCAATGGACTAGGAAAAATTATAAAATTTATTTCAGGAAATTTAGATCAGGAGGATTACGATACGCTTGAGGCACAAATTACCGCCTTGCAAAGCGACAGAGATCAGGAAATACGACATGTTAATAAACTAGTCTCGTTCAGTAATTCTATCACTCACAAATTCGTAAATGAAATGAATCACATAAATTTAAACATGGGGCTAATTCAGCAAATATTGTCAAAGCAGGATTTCAAAGTAGACCTTTTAGAGCAGTATCAGTACACTACGATGTGTTTAAGAAGATTCTTGAAGATTCTACGAACTCTAGAAAATACCATAAGTTTGTCTTTCCATGATATCACGAACGTTCAGTTGTTCTCCAATGAAGATGTTACCAATGTAATGAACCATCTGTATGCGGTTTATCCTGTCAAATCTATTGTTCATAGTGACCCTTACCATGTTTTTGAGAACCTCAAATTCACAAAGAGCCAGGTTGTCATAATAGACCAAGGATTGGTCGTAATATTATCAGTACCAACTACTGATGGTAATAATTATCACTTGTACGCAATCACACCTGTGCCTACTATTAATAACGTCGTGTTAATTCCTTCCGAGAGGAATTATCTCCAGGGCCCTACCTCTAAATGGTCCACGGAAGATTGCATAAAAGGTACATTAACATATGTTTGTGCTAATTACAATGCGAGAGTTACCAGTTGTAATCTGACGAAAACAACAGGATGTGATTTCGCACAGGTAACTAATGATGTAAAGCTGTTTCAACTTCTTAACAAAAATGACATCCTATTTTTCTCATCTCTTAAAGAAATTGTAATACAAACTTGCAATAATAACCAAACTTCGGTAGAACTACAAGGTTCATATCTAATCTATAGTAATGTAAATTGTCCTATATCAGCAATGAGTACCACATTAGAACCAAAGTCAACCACTCATGTCATGACGTTTCCACTTGTATATGTGTATAATGAACATGATGTAAAACTGAAAATTCAATTTCATCCATCCCACCTCGATGTAAATAAACTAAAATTAGACTTAATTCCCATCACACCCACTCCTATTTTGTGGAAACAATTTAATGTAGTTGATATTGGTTTCGTATTGTTTATTTTATGTTTTGTATGTTATGTGTGTAGAAAAATGTTGTACAAGGTACTTCTTAAATTGGTGGTACGTCGGGAGAAAAAACAAATCCCCGAGGACGGGGAAGCGGATCTGGTGGGGGAGGACTTATATCCCCACGTACAGAGCGTACAGCCTGTACATAGCATTACGCAATGTACTCCGGAGCAAAGCAGGGCTTACGAATTTAATTAAAGCACAAGTCCCGATAACCAATATCTTGGATCCAGAAAGGAGGCGCCTTTTCGTGTCCCCGATAATTTTAACGAACTTCTATCTTAAGCACCTAATAAATATTAATGAATTTCATCGCAGCTGCGCCCTGCGCTCAGATTAGACGTCGAAGGCTCCAATAACTAACGCCTGCCCCTTAACCTCCATGTAATCATGAAAGGTCACTTCGGGGCACAGTCCTCGCGATACCAAGATCCTCGCTTCGGAGCTCCCCCTCCGCCCGTGATAAGGGCCACACAGAGCGCATTTGCGCCTCTGACCATAATAAGTATCTCCCCCTCCACCATGTACTTACAAACAGGAGTGGGGATGTAGGCTATATAGTTTCTAAGGAGATATTGTAAAGGGTTCACAACCATTTTCGACTTTGTAATAGAAATTTGTATAACCTGTATTTTATTCACTTCTGTAATAAAACTCGGTGTGTTCTCACTCTCTGAGTTTCATTTCACTAAGTCTGTCTGGAGAACTGTCGACTTGCCATCGACGTATTTTACTCCAGCATTAAACGTATAGGGTGGCATCTCGAGTATGCAAACTCGAAAAAGATAGTAGTTGGCAGTGTTTAGCACTTACGATCGTTTTCAAAACGTGCTTGTGTTATTCTCGAAGTCAAAATACTTTTATGTTTGTTCACCTGTTCGAATACTTTGCTGTATCAAACTCCATTGTTTTACAACACTTTACCTTTAATCTCTCCTTAAAATTCCTTAACATTCATCAGGAATTTTCGTGTCATTAATTTAACGTATGCCGACGTTTCTGCCTCATGACTCAGAGGGTTAAGAAAAGTTCAAAATCTTTCAACTGGTTTATGGTTAACGATGTATGTTAAAAAAATTGCCATTTGAAAAGTACTCGACACACCGCTACTAGTTTCGTCGGCAATACCGGATAAAAAGTTTGCTTCCTTGATTTCCTCAGCGATTTTTTCTTGGCGTACTTCCCATATAATTTGTAGCAAATAGTTTTGAATCGTTTTAGAAGTCCCGAGAAATACTGTCGCAATTTTCCTGATCTTTTTGCTTTGTAGCTGAGTAGAGAGAAAGTTATGTAATGCTACGCGAAAAAACGACGAGTTTTCGGCAGAATACCTTTTTATTATAGGGCCCTGGTAATGAAAAAGTGGATAAATCCAGTTGCTAAATTGTTGTTAAAAAATCCTCTAACAAGTGGTATAATCAGAATCCATGTTTTATGGGTCCTTGAGATCAAAAAATCGAATGACGGCAAAACGTCTATCCATTCCATGTCTGCCTGTCCGTCTGCGAACAGCGTTAGTGGCTAGACCGTTCATCCGATTTTTTCCAAAATTGATATTCCCAATTGATTTTGATTATGTCGCGACCCCTTGAATTTGAAATTTATATTTTAATTTTAGGAGGCACTTTACATGGAACCCCTAGAACATTTTCCAATTTTAAAAGAAATGGCTCCATCGTTTTTTATTAAATTTTGTTTTTGAATAGTGTGAAGGACGATTAAGAGAACATTGCAGGTCTCATGTTCGTTAAAAACGCTGATTTTTCGAAATTTGCAAAGGTTCAAAAAACTTTTTTCGGAGCCCTCCTACAACTAAAATATTAAAGATAGAGATTTTTCCCTTAATGAAATCAGTTCCTTAAAAATAGACTTTGAAATAAGGTTATGTATAATTTTTCGAAAATTTGAGTACTTTTCGCGTAATTTAGCGTAAAAATAAGGGCGAGTGCTATTTTAGCTGCACTAGTTTAACACAGCGTCTAGTTCTGCACTGAAATCAATAATTCTCTAAAAATGCCTACTTTTGTGGATTCTTTAGTCTTTTTCGGGGCCCCTTGAAGCTGATTCAAAGGCACTACAGAAACAAATACAATTAATTATTAAGCTCAATACATATATATTTTGTTTCACTTCTTCATTGTGAATTGCAATATTTCTCCAGTATGCATTATTTAAATGTTCAGCTTTATTGGTACAGTGGGACTTCGATTATACGAATTAATTGGGACCAAGTATAGTTAGGATATTTGATAATTCGGATAACTGAACATAAAAATGGCAAGTGTACATAAAATGGATTTGCACAGGATCAAATTCACTGAAGTCAGATGATTGACTATAGTACAGTATATCATTAATATTTTATCACTGTCATTCATATCGGAGATCATTTTCAATACGCAGTACCTAATTAAAACTAGTGGTGTTACGGTACCTAATTAAAACTAGTGGTGTTACAACAGCACATACTTTCCCGTATTATTGGAAGCAACTACGTAGAATTGAAATATTGCACTTTCTGCCCTACAGCATCTTGCCTACTATTTGAAGACGTCCCATTCCAAGAAGCGATCAACCACTGCGTAAGATATGTAGGTGTGTTAACTAGCGGCCTTTGGGGCAAATTTTCTGAAGCCACTTTCAGGCTAGTTCCTCGCTGGTCCGTACGGTGAGCACGATCGGTTTGGGTCGCGGCGTAATTTAGATGACATCTTAAATTGTGGCTATTACACATTACACGACCAATCCCGACCTTGCCCAAATGAGACCCAAAGATCGCAGCACTTCTATGCGAGAACTAGCCTCACATAAGCTTCAGTTTTAAACTGGGAGTGAACACACCTATATATCTTACACAGTGCGAACAACTCACTGTTTCCATCTCAGTGTTTTCAAAACTATGTGAATTCCACAACAGCATAAAAATATAATACAAAAGTTTTGTAAACATGTATTGGTAAAAGAAGTCTGATTCAATAGAGCTCTATCAAGTCACAATGACACGTATTTCACAGAAATTCGCGACAATGGAACGGAATTCAATTGTTGCGTTCCCTGCATTGTCAATACTTCCTTAAAGACCTACCAATTATTATTTCCAATATTTGAAAAGAAATAATTTCTTTAAAGTTTAATGTGTAAATGTACAACGAAAGGTCGAATGTAAAAACGAACAAAGAAATAGTACACAAAATTGCAAATTCTAATTTACGACGCATCCGGCTGTCTGAAGCGAAGTAAATTTGTAGCGGGCTATACTTTTGTGACAAAATTCTAGAAAAACTACTCGTATTTTCAAAAAAATTAAGCATGACCTTAATTGAAGATGTAGTTTTGATAAATACATTTAACTGAGAAAAAATTGTATTTTTAAAATTGTAGTTGTAAGAAAAAGACGAAAGCGAATTCAGTCAATTCCGAGCGGGCTATTATGTTTGTCAGAAAATTATAAAAAAAAACTACTCATATTTTCAAAAAATTCAACATGGCCTTATTTGAAGATCTATATTTTATGAACACATTTCAATAAGCAAAAAATCTTCACAATAGTAGTTATCTTCATAATTGTAGTTGTAAGAAGATGCCGAAAAAAGTTTGTATTTTTTCAATTTTTGAAAAATCAGAGTTTTCAACCAACGTGAATCCTACGCTATGTTAAATGACCTTCAGACTATTCAACAAAATTTAGTGAAAATTGTTGGCGCCATTTTTTTTTTGAAAATATCCCACGGGGTCATATAAGGTATCCTTCAAAATTAAAATATCGGTTTCAAAATCAAGGGACAGCGAGATTATTCATCGATTGAGGAGTTTTAATTTTGGAGAAAATCGGGTGAGCGGTTTAGTCGCTAGCGTTGTTCACAAGCAGGCAGACGAACGGACGGACGGACAGACGTTTTGCTTTCAATTGGGTTGTCGGGATCAAAGTCCCACGATATAGGGATTCTGACTGCATCACGTGTTAGGAGATTTTTTTTCTTAATTTAGCAAGTGGATTTATCCACTTTTTCGTTACTAGGACCCTGTAATAAGAGTTTTTCTGCCGAAAATCCACCGTTTTTTCGCGCAGCATTACATAACTTTCCCTATACTATACGTACGTCGTATAGCAAACGGGAAAGTAAAATTGAAAACTCGCATGAACAAAATCGGTAGAGGTTCGTCCTTCCTTGAGGAAGATCATATTTGTGGCCAGCAGCAGCAACAACATTTATAAACAACAAATAAATCTCGAATACATTAAATAAAATAATCATGAATAATACACTCAATACTGCCAAGAATTGACTGTACTTGTAAACTTTCAATAACATGATAAATTCATTAAATTAAGATGCAGTTAGTTTCAGACGAAGACAGAAGATTGGTATTCTCGGAGTCCAACGCCGGCGACCCCCCCCCCCTTCGCTCTGCTGTGTAAACTGGTGGCGCTTTTTACGAGTATCGTTGCGGTACGAAAATACACAGGGGAGCAATGTTGACCCATAGGGACCCGCGGACAGTATTAAACGCAGTGTAAGAACCTATGAGCGTGACATCGGTGCGCTGTCTGGCTTGCAACGAGAGTCAGAGAGGGCACTGGATGGAGGCTCATTGATTTCAAAATGATTTCATATACATTGATATTGCTGCAATATCTCGAATATTTTATATAACATTAAATGGAAAACGTATATTTCAAACATGTTAAAATTTTTTCTTCGGTTATCTGGGGGTTGTGCAACTATTCAATCTAAGCACGAGCCGCCACTGCCCTGTAATATAATTATAATCTCAAGCATCAATAAGCATGTCTCTTCCGAAATCTGTGATACAGTCTTATCAGCTATCCCACCCATTCACCAAAAAATCCTAAACGACATCCTTCACCAAATCATACAAAATAACAATGGCCCTGATTTCCATGTATGCAAACGATTCTTTCACGTTCCCTAACTAATTTTAAACACAAATTATTTATTCCACAAAGATGTGAATTTCAACATTCTTTTAAATGTCACTTCATACATCACTAGAGATTCCGAAGCCCATCTTCATTCGTGTCAATGTTTTAAAATATTTGGGTACATATGATCGTACAGACTGAACCAGAGAGTATGGACTGAACAGGAAGATTTGAAGCAGTTGTGGTAATTTTCGTTTTATGAAATTGAAAAATACTAGTCAGTTACCTTAACCAATTTCCAATTCACCCTCATCTGGAGAACAATTGAACAATACTGTTGCTGCTTCTAAATCTAATAAACCATTACTCATGCAACATTTCAAAATATGATTCAAAGATTCGCTTCCTACAATAATCTTTAACGATATAATCAATCAACACACCACCCGGGTCTAAGTCGCCTTAATAAACCTAATGGAAATACACTTAAATACTGTGCTATCTTTTTGCAAAAAATAGTGAGGCCAAATGATCCACTTAATTTCCTCGGAACTCTCTAACTAATCAGTGGCGTATACTACTTTCATGCCTTGGGTTACCGCTAACTTTAGAAATAATCGTTGACTATATAACTACACTAATCTTTGATTATATAGTTTTTCTAGTTTATACTATTTTTATTGTACAATATTATTATTCTAAAATAATATATAAATAAGTTTGCTGTGATATTTTTTCAAAATACCTTACCAAATTGACAGTAGTTAATAAGTATGTGATAATGTCAAAGTTATGTTGCAATTTTAACACTTAAAACACGCTTAACTATTATATAAATGTATACTCATCACCAACCGTGTAAGTCTTGCACAAAAGCGCGCATCTAATTTACTCTGTCCGTTTACTGCCCACTCCCTCTGAACGGCTCCGAAAGTGTCAAAAAAACACACACACACACACACAACAACTCGGGAAATCGTAATCCTGAGCCCTTGGCTAGCCCATATCTTACCGGTAGGAGGCGGAGTGAATTATGCAACGAACGCACGCTGTGCCGATGCCGATGCGTGGCAGCGATTTCATCGACGATGCAACTTCTTAAGAAGATTACGCCGACGACCGAACGATTTAATACAGATGTCAACATAACAGATTAAACAGAATCATGAAAAATGTATGTCACAGAAAAATAATGTGGCCTATAATTATTTTCAATATGATTCATCTTGACATATTTTTGTTCTCGTAATTTTCTCGGGCTACTGCCAGTATCCCCGGTTGCCCACAGTATAAGCCACTGTAACTGATATTCTAAATTTAGGACTTACAGAAGCCCTACCTTTTCCATGATATTAATTTACTATTGTTGCTCTGAATTCTTATCATAATCCGGTTACATTTATTTCCCACAAAATTAATATCGTTTCCCAGAACCTTACAGTATCTATTTGCTTTCTTCTTTACATTGGCAAAGTTTCCAAAAGTTTCCAAGTTTGCTTTCTCTTTACCATCTAAATTCTCAAGAACCAGTGCGATAAGTAGGCCTGTATAGATAAATCTCAAGAAGTTTCATCCCAAAATGCTTCATTGCCTTTCCGACCTTACGGAAGAAACAATGTAGCCCTTCCTCCTGACAGCTTAGCAAATATCCAAAGCAAAGCCTCATTCAGACGCTAACGGCAGAAAAACAGACTTCCAATGTCGTAGCGCGAGTGGAGGCAATGGTAGAGTGACGTCGTGATAGCTAAATGATGGCTCTTTATACAATCGGTTTATTTACAATACATTGCAACGAGGAACAGCTCTGAAGGTATCTTCTCCGTTCCGGAGGATTCTACCTCCGTGACTCCTATACTTCGATTTTTCAAACTTTGCCCCTCAAGGCCCGTCTTCACGATGGAATATGTCATATTTCGGGACGTTCTCAGTCGTGCCGCCAGGTATCGCATTATCGCGACTGTATGCTTGCGAGCATGCGACTTCTAGCGGTACGACGGAGAAAGACGCGAAATGCCGTGTGATATTCCATCGTGTCCATAGGGGCTTGAGGGGCAGTTAGCAAAATCGCGCTATAGGCATACAGCTCCCCGAACCATGGCTATATAGTGCAAATCCTCCACCCCGACGTGTGACCACGCCGGTACCCGAGCACTCAGCGCAACGCACTCGCAGAGTCTCGAGGAGTGTATGTCTGCCTCCCGGGCAAATAGTTGCGACCACACAGAAGCTACCAGTACAGGCCCTGCGTGAGCTACTACCACACACATCGTTTCCTTCACCAGGAGGATAAATCCCCAGAGTGGAATCCTTGTGGAGTGGATACGCACGCTTTGGGCTGTTGGTATTCGAATCCCGCCGGAATGCTGTTATCCCCCTCGGAAACCTCACCATAAAATGCCTTGCTCGGGCCGCCCTGTCAGCTCAGAGCTACCGGTTTTCCAGGCCCTTGCTTGATGCATATAATATCAATTCTTCCTGCGAGAAATTTTGGACAAGTGGCAACTCAAGAGAAAATTCTGGTAGGCGCTAGCCTTGACCACGGGCAGGCAGGCGGACTGACGAAGCGACGATCGTTTTGCCGTCAATAGATTTTTAGGAATCAAGGACACACAAAACACTTCATCCACAAAGTGTTAGAAGGTGTAATGTACTACAAATACGATCACGTTTTAACAACTTTTTCATTCCTAGTGCCCGGCAATAAGAGTTTTTCATCGAAAAAACCGCCAATTTCCGGCGCATGATTACAATACTTGCTCTCACAAAGTAAGGCGAGAAAGTAAAAATGCAACATGCCCTCAAGAAAATGTGCGCAGATAAATTTCTTTCCCCACACGTCATATACAGTTTTTACTGTTTTTTTTGACAAATAAATAAATAAATAAACTTTTTAACTCCTCACACACAAAAAACAAACGAACAAAAAAAAACGTTTGTGTGTGCGCACAGATGATAGTATCATACTTTAACTATTTACTACAGTAACAACCTGGGGTGGATCTAGTCAAGGCCGTCTAGAAGAGTATATTAGAAGGCCTGAGCCAATGTGAATGTCACGTGATCTGACGTCACAATCGGTGGCTGAACATTTTTCGTTTCCGTATGTTATCGAGTTAGTATATTCTAGCTAATTGGCCCTTGTAGGAAAGTTTAGATGCGAACAAATGTTTTAATAATTCAGTATTAATTGTGTGCACTATTTCCTGCACAAAAAAAACCTTCGTCCATTATCTTCGAGAAAGCAAGGTATGTCTACTTCAATATTGTGTGATTTAAGTATGTGGTGCAATTATCAAATATTTTATGTAATATGTTTTGTTGTTGCACTTGGATGTTTGGTTATACTATTATACCCTGCATTTGTTTCAGTGAATACTTGCAAACTATCCTAAAAGGAAGGTGTTTTGAAAATTAGGCAGGAGAAAAATATGAAAAAAATATAAAGTGAAGTGTACCGTGTTGTTGATCGAATTATGATGGATCGACGGAAGGCGTTGCAACTTTGAAACTTCCAAACAATCCTGCTCTGTGACAGAAGTGTATGAAAACAAATAGGAAAGATTTTGTCCCCTCAGAGAACTTGTCTGTGTGTGTAAAACACTTCGACTCAAAATTTATTCTCTACCAGAACAAGGCAGTAAGAGGAGATGGTGTCGTGATACATACTAAATGTGAAAGATGCATACTCTTCTGTCTTAGTGAACAGCCTCAGTACTTGACGAAGACTCACAAAGTGTTTCAGATATTGATATCCGAAAATTTTGAAATTAAGTTCCTGAAGCATGAAAATCAAAGAACTTTATTGAAAGGCTTTGTGTGAGAGACGGAGATCCGATTAATGGAAAATACGGTTTGGAGTTGTGGACAAATTCTGCTCACTTTAATAGAACTTCGTGTATCTAAACATTTTGTTAAATAAACACTGTAAATTAGGAATGTTCAATTATAAGTACAGTGGTATCAGGAATATAAGACGCAAGGTCACAACACTTGAGTGCAAAATAGGAAGACACTAAAGTCAATTTAAAGCGTCCGAAACAATTTTTATGTATTTCCAATGTGATTTGTGTCTTGAATAATCTCATAGTCTTACATAGTCTGCTGGAGTACGTTTTGAATAAAATATTGCTTTCCTTCCTTCCTCTTCTTATTTTTCAGCAGCTAGAATTTCACTAACTTACCTATGAATATTTTACTGTTTCTTACAATATAATCAACTATTATTATTAATTACTAATACGGCCATCAGAGAACTATCTGATTAATGCATTACTACTAACTGTACTACTAACTTCCATATTAAATTAAAGTAGACAAATTGAAAGAAATAGAGCAGGAAATAAATAAATAGAATTCTCATGAAGGTACTTAATTTCTTATGAATATCAATTATGGCAGCAAAATTGTTTCATGAATTATACAAAATCTTGTATTATAAATAAGGTAGCATGTACAAAAATTATGTTCATTTACGTGTACGAAAATTGTACAATTTCGGAATACCTTAATATAAATAACTCTAAAATAAATTCCTATAGCATCAAGACGGCTTAATGTTTCCTCGTGTTATTTTAAACAAGTATGGGTTTGGGTTTCCATGCGATTTTAAGCGCTAGATCTCTGTTTAAAACTTGGCCAGCATGCATTTCCTCCCAGCCACCCTTCGTGACGTCATTCGGCGAAGGAGCAGGCCTTCTATTCTAGACGGCCTTGATCTAGTCGATCTTTTGGGGGGGGAGGGCATAGTAGATTTTTGTTAAATCGTCTCCTATATTATTTCAGTAGTATACCTCCCCTTTGCGGCTCTCACACGCAACCAGTCTTTATAAATGAGGGCTCCAAAGAAAGAGAATTTCACGGAGACTTGACGAATTCCATTTTGACTTTACAAATATGGATGATTTCTTTTAAAAAACGCATCGAAATATTCAAGTAAAATGCAACACGCATCACATGTCAACCTATATCTGCAAATAACTCATAAACGAAGCGTTTTAGAGCCTTAAAAAGTAAAATTTTAAAAAATTTAAAACGTTTTTCACATCATAATCTACAAGATGAGACATTCTTCGATCCATTCAATTAACATTTCGGTTCCACGCTTCAATACTATCAAGGCCACCTCAATATTTCAGTCCTTCCTGCTGGTAGCAATTTTTGTGGCGACACGCTTAGAAGGCTTAGATTCGACAATCTTTATTTACACATCCTGTTAACACCGTAGTTTGTGCAGTCTGACGAGGTTTATTTCCATAATCATTAATTCAAGATTTGCTCTCCAGCAACAACTCGAAGTACTATTATAGTTGCTTGATACCTATACCTATGAATATTGTTTCTTATGCGCGTAGAGAAACTATTCAATTAACGTTTTTTCATGGTCTATAAGTGCTGTGTACTTAATTGTGGAAGGATGTGGGTATTCAGTGAAGAGAAGACTGTGTTTGTGTTTTACCCATACCAATTTTTTCGTTATCATTCGATGAAATTTTCAAGTCAACGGGTTCAGACACGTAGCTTTCTCAAAAGTAAAAAGCTAATATTTTTGAGACTATCACGAAAAACTAAAACCTAATTGACAAAGAATATTGAATAATTACTTCAAATGTCTTTAAGTAAGTGTTGGGAATTGTTCCAAGCAAATTCTCCATGATATTGAATAAATTTTTACTGAAAATTTCTTTTACACATTAATTGCATTGTTTTTTTATTTTTATATGTAATTGTGTTAGTACATTGCAAGTGACCTTTATAGATACAAATAAAAGTATAGTAGTATAGATAGTAGTAAGTAGTATAGATACAAATAAACACGTTTCGATAACTACTTTCCGTCTTAGAATGAAAACAGAAGGATAGGGATGAGTGTGGGGTCTAACATGCGAGAGTCCTCGCAAGGGGGGGGGGTGTCTGTGTGTGTCTGTGTGTCTGCGTGTGCGTGTGCGTGTGCGTGTGTGTGTATATATATACACGCAGAGGTAGTGGGGGAAAACTTGTGCTATGGCACAACACAAAGAACAAACTTTTTAAAGTAGCTAAAGTAGAATAGCTTGAAATAAATGGAAAACAAAAATCAAAACGCGCTAGCCTACAATACTATGAGAATCAATTAAAAAAAAAACTAAATTTAAAATTATAGAAAGAATAGTGCAAGTCACCCGACAACTGCCAACGATCGCAGTCCAAACGCACGATTTAAATGTTGGCGATATCTGGAAGTATGTTCACCAACGCCGAGCTGCAAACTCATATTGTAAATAAAATACCGTTTGATATTAAACTCAAGGTGTCGGTTCGTTAAGATATTAAAAATGCAAACATAGTTTGAGCAACATTCCCATGTACCGAAGTGGGCTTACTAATGCCTACTAAATTGTTTCTAATGCTAACAAATGATATTTAGTACTCAAAGGTGAAAACTTTAGTTCGATTAACTGGAGAAACAGAAGCGGAAATTGAATTTAAACTGCAGAGTGTATTTATTGCAGTACAAGAATGGTTAAGGGTAAATAAATTAATAATGAATGTAGAAAAGACTAAATTTATGATTTTACATAGTGGAAGAAACATAGAAGAAAGAGAAACAAAATTATTCACAACTGATTTAAAGGAAATACAACGGGTATACAAAATGAAATATCTGGGAGTAATTATAGATAGTAAATTAAATTTTAAAGATTATATAGAATATATAGTAAAGAAAACTGGAAAAAAGATTAATATGTTAAACAGAATTGGGCAATATATAAATGGCTATACAAGATGTTTGATATATAAATCCATAATTGCACCACATTTTGATTACTGTGCAACAATACTAGTTGGAGCCCAAAAAAGTGAAATTAAAAAACTTCAGATACAACAAAATAGAGCAATGAGGGTAATAATTCAATGCAATAGATACACTCCAGTGGTAGACATGCTAGACACTCTGAAATTTATGTCAATAAAAGAGAGAATTCAGTATAAGACACTAATTTTTATTTTTAAATTAATTAAAAACCAAATAACAGGAGATTTGGTAAACAAAATCCAAAGAGTGAAAGATAAAACAGCAAGGGAAACAAGACAAGCACAACATTTAGTAATTAATTTTAGTAAAACTGAACAGGCAAAAAATAGACTATTTGACAAAGGAATTGAATTATATAATAAACTACCATTAGAAATAAAAAACTGTGAACAAATTAAAGAATTTAAAAGAAAAATTATAAAACACATAAAAGTAGAAAATTCATTTTGTAAATAGTTAATAGAGTATACTTATAGATGTAAGCAATGTATGTAAATATGTATTTTATGTAAAAATAGCCGAGAAGGCTAAATAAACAATATCTATCTATCTATTATTTTTTGGACCGGAATTGCTTTTCTTGAGGTACGTAAAGACTCAGAAAATAATTCAATGCATTTTAGTAAACAAATAATTTTTCAATTTTCTCACTCCAGCAAGCTGGCACCCTGACTCTCCAAAACCCACTCGGTTCTTCATAAAAAATAAAGGAAAGTTAAATAATATTGCAATGAGTAGGTCTGTTCTTGCCCGATCCGGTATTTTCGCACTACTTTACTTGGCTTTTTCAAGAGTAAAAACCTTTTCTATTATTTGACTATCAAGGAAAGCGAAAAGCTAACTCTCAAGGAAGGTTGAAAAATTTCTTCAAATGTTGTTTTTAAAGAAGAATGAATTGTTCCAAGAACATCTCTATAATGTTGAATAAACTTTAATTGAAAATTTGTTTCAAACATCTATTGCATTGTTATTTTGTTTGATATTCTGTAAGTACATTAGTAGTTCCTCTCCTTTATGGAACGGATAGACAAATGAATAGGGAAAGGGTGGGATTTAACATGCGAGAGTTCTCACATGGGTACGCTAGTAATAAATATATTTGTTATTATATTATGTTATTTACATACTGTAGATATGACACTATACAATATTATTGTTTAAATAATTACATATTTCGAACTGAAATAAATATTTAAATTGATTTTGCCAAATAAAGGAAGGTAAACATAAGGCCTAAACTCCAGGCCTTTTTTGAGGGGGGGCATGCCCCCCCCCCCCCCCGATCTGCCAGTGGAGCAGCTGACAAGCATTTACGTAGCACCAAGTTTTAGCCTCAATTTGAATAATTATAATTATGTATTGCATTAAAAATTATAATTATGTGTTGTATTAAAAATTAAAATAATTATGTACAGTACTAAGATATAAGGGTGCCCACAGAAAACCAGAGGCCTTGTGTAATTGTTCCACAGGGCCCCTCATTTCAAACAAAAAATTCCCTGCTCCCCCAATTTATAAACAGAATTAATTTCTCCACGCATCAGAAATAACTTAAAGCATTAATTTTTGATTAGAGATGAGTATGTTTTTCATTCTTTTGAATGAAAAAAATTCAGGGCCTGGGGCATGTTTAATGATGTCAAGAAGTTATAATGATGTCAAGAACCTGCTAGATGACCTACTTTGAAAGAATCAAGAATTTATCGATTGTTTCTGGACCAGCTGCATATGAATACTGCAGAAAAATAGGAAGTTCTATTAAAACCTCATTCAAACCTTTGTATTGACAAAAATCATTATATCATGAAAGTTATCTTTGGTTCTTTGGAAAGGGTCTAATTTATAGGTGTTCAAAATATTGGAGTACCAATGTTTAGGAACGGTCTAGTTCCAGTTCAAAGCAGAAAGGTGTTCAAATTGAAGGATTCCACTGAAGTCAGAGAAGACTACAATGGCAATGAATACCATACAGGTGAGGGAGAAGGCTTTTGACAATATGCCCTTCTCGTTCCTGCTCATGTGATAACGCTAGTGATTTTCCATTGCCTTTCACTGAGTGGAAGGTGACAGCAGAGATAATGAAAGATGGATGACAATGCTTAAATGATGATAAATGATGTGGATTGTTCAGATGTGGCACATGGTATGAGAAGCCCAGCACTCTGCAATCCCATGGTGAAAACATCTGCAATATACAAGGAACTCAAACACAACCTTCAGATATGCATATTGGGTCATAGACTGAAGCCCATTCCTCACCAAGGCAGGCTATGAACAGCTCCAATTCTTCTGGATATTTTAAACATTAGACATTACAACTTTCACTGAGACAATTTCTCCTAACTGAATACTAATTTTCACACTTTCATTTTTTATAGAATCTCCCCATATTTTAAATTCATTCAAAGTACATTCTAAAGAAATGTCAATCTTATTTCTTTCCTGAAAATGTTTAAATCCTTCAAATAAGAAATAATCTTGTAAGAACATAAACTACATTCAAAAATAATTGTCATTACTTCTCCAAATTTTATTTAGCAAAAGCTGTTTCACACAATCCTTGTAAAACAAAAGGGATGTAATGAAAATTTCTCATATTGCACCTGGCAAGAACAGTTAAACAATTATAAAATGAAGCATTTGAGAAATAACAAATAAAAGATGCCATGATGCTTAATAACATATCCCAAATTAAAACTGACAAAAGTCTTCTGGTGTATCAATTGCAAAAAAAAGACCTGACATTTTTGAGTACATGGAGGCACACAATACATACGTGTTTATCCTGACACTCCATAATTTCTTGAGTCACCAGGACACAATATTTGATATGTTATCATGAAAGTCTAATGAAAAATACCTTTGAAACAACTTGCAAATTCCAATTACTTCCTCTTAGTTCAATTGCATATTGTTAAGTAATTTGGAGAATTTGTTCTTTCCAGGTCAAGTAACAGATGCACTAGCAACGCCAGTTGTAGGAGTACTTTCAGACAAAAAAGGGAGCAGAAAACTATGGCACTTAGCAGGTAAGTTCAAATCCACTCTTAATCTTAGCATTGCTGGGCAGTGCTGGAGCTAGACAATTAGGCCTGGGACTGAAACATAGCCCCCACCCTCCCTGAAAAAACTTTAAAATGTGAAAGTTGTAGTATCAAGAAACTAGATGAGTTATTTTATTTCATCAAATATCAAAAATTACAATGTTTAAGCTAGAAAAAGTTTTTGGAAATAAATTTTAAATAATAATTTTCAGTAAAAGTATTTAGTGATTGACTAATGCAATTTCCACAGTGAACTTAAAGCACTAAAAATGTTTATTTTGTTTAGTTAGTGTTCAATAAAATCACTTGCTAAATATATAAAATAATAAATATGAATTTCAGGAGAACCTATTTCACTGTTAGCAGCATTTGATTCATTTCATAGAGACCCACCTAATAATTAATGACTATATTTAACTATTCAATTAAATACCTTAGGGTAAAAAATATTTGAAAAGTTTATGAAATTTCAGGCTACTCTACCGTGATTTATAAAATTACGATAACAATTTCTTGAGTTCAAATTTCAATTTTTTTCTAAATTTTTCCCATCAGTCTTATTATAGGGGCCCCAGGCCAACAACCTGGTCTGCCCATGATCCAGCACTGTTGCTGGGGGAGGACCATGATGGTCAGTCGCTTTATTTTAATAATTTCAATTTCTTTAGAAAGCTGCGACTTTGGCTGTGGGTTAAAAAAATTCTACATTATTCACTCAGTGTTTGAAACCAGAACATTCATAATATATTTTGGCACCATTTATAGTATTTTAAGTCTTAGTTTGATATAGTTCAAAACAATACCATGTTATAAAGATATATCAACCTTTTTTTTTTTTTGACAAAAATGTGATACATTGGCTGAATATTAATACTGGCATGTAAAAGTTTATCATTTTCTCATTTGTAAAGCCAGAAATTGTATAATGTTTTTCATTTAAAGAAAGTATGTATAATATATTTATATATCTCAATTTATCACATACACCAATTTATTAATTTAACAAAATTGGTAAAATCATCAATAAAAAAAAAATTTAAGCAGGTGATTCCCTCCCTCCCTCGATAATGCTCTGGACCTTTTATTCCTTAAATACGGTTAAAAATTATATGCAATCTTAACAATACATACACATCAACAAGCTAATATTTTAGGATGGCCCTGTGGCCGAGATCACTATGGCAGCAGTGCCGTAGTGATCTTGGACTGTGGGGTTGCAGGTTCAAGTCCCACCTTGTGCATGGTTGTATGTTTTCATCCTTTCACCTCCTATCATCACCATATCATTTCATCCTCATACCATAATCCAATAGTGGTTACTAATGACCTAGTAGTTGATGCAACCTTAAATAACCAAAAATAAATAAAATATATAAATATATATTAAAAAAGCTAATATTTTAGTCTTGTAAACTAGCAATAATACCTGCTTTTTCTCTTCCCAGGTACTGGTCTGGTGTTGATTAGTTTTCCACTGATTTTCTCCCCTTGCCCAGGCTGTGATAGAGATACACCAACTTTGATGGCTCTCTACTATGCAGCTATTATATCAGTGTTCCAAATAGGCTGGGCAGTAGTACAAATATCTCATCTTGCTATCATACCAGATCTCACTGAGGACCAGGAGAAAAGGGCTGGCCTCACAGCTATTCGGTAAACAAAAGCCAACTGGGACCATGGAATCAATACAAGTTTAATTTTCTGTTTTTGCTTAATATGAACTTTTGCATTTACATACAGATACACTGCATCAGTGTGCTCTAGTGTAGCAGTTTACGTTATTACTTGGTGTGTGTTCCATGTCACTAGAAATAGTATGTTTGATTCAATTGGACCTGAAGATGCTTATAAATTCAGAGTATGTATATATAATTAACTGATTTATACTTCAAATAACAGTGGTTCCGAAACTTCTGAAGATTTCTCCAAATATTCATTGTTGCTCTGGTAACTACCCACTATCAGGACCCAATTCTGTAAATAAAGTAATTTTGAATTGATATTGCAATAAGGAAATCGATATAACTTCAATCTAAACATCTGTCCTGACAATTGTAGGAAAATTTTCCTGTTTTACTTTATGTAAATCCCGACAGGAAAGAAACCATTTTCACATCTCTACAAGAGGTTTGGGAACTACAATCTATGTATTGCTTAACATTCATAACAATCTAAATATTATTTCCTTTCAGAATATTGTCTTGATCACAACAGCAATTGGATTAGCAGCATCTGTTTACTTCCACTTTGGGCTGAAAGCGCATAATTTAAAACCCAAAGCTAACACACCAACAGCAGGGCTCGATTCACTTAAGAAAAGTTCAATAGCAAGTTACTTTAAATCACCTTTATTGTTCCAAGTATCATTTTTGCATGTAGCAAGTCGTTTATTTTTAACAATTAGTCTTGTTTATATGCCTCTTTATTTAAATGAAACATATGGAGAAGATTCAGAAATTTTAGCTCTGGTACCCCTTGTTTCATACATAGCTTCATTTGCTGCTTCACTCGGAATAAAATATATCAACAATTCATGGGGAAGCAAGGTAAAATAAATTTTTGTTTTGAATTAAAAGTATTGAAATATTTTGAACAATGTAAAATTCTGAAATTATTTTTCAGACTAGCTACTTCATTGGGGCTGTGATCAGTACATTTGGTTGCGTGTGGATTCGTTATGGCACAGGTGGTGCACATGGAAGAGGAAATGTTTATGGAGCCTCTATACTCTTAGGTCAGAAGCTAAGAACTAACTTAATTTAATGACTTTCTCATTTAGTTTTATTGAAATTGCTATTTTCAATTGTTCTTAGGAGGTGGAAGTTCTGTAACAATGGTCACAAGCCTCTGCATAACAGCAGAATTGATTGGAACACATACACACAATGGCGCTTTTGTGTATAGTATAGTAACATTTGCAGACAAGCTGTTTAATGGAATTGCTGTTATGGTCATTGAAGATCTGTAAGTCCTCCAATTTCATTAATCATAACTCTACAACAAATTATACTCATTAACATATTTCTTTACCAAGATATTTTTAACCATTGAAAAATTCAAACAGCATCCACTGAAATAAAAGTAATAAAATGTTCTGTTCCCACAGCAAATGTTCCAGTCAGGAGTTGTGTCCACACTACTACAGAGATGTTCTTGCTTATGTTTGTGGAGGGTCAGCAATTTTGGGTGTTCTAGTCTTAGCAACAATGACATACCTGACTGGGGCAACTAAAATATTAACTTCTCCCACAGAAACTGATCCCGAATCTAAAAATCCAGATGTAACAACTGCACTAACTCATGAAGTAACATAATTCATACAAAAGAAAATTAGTAAAACAAATTCTTTTCTATTGTTACAAACTGTTCCTAATAAAGTGTCTTTCTAAGTCTGTGTCTCATTTTAATAAAATATTCCTCTGCCCTGAAAATTATTTTCTATTTTAAATCCAAATAATTCAGCTACAACTGCTGCTTAAGCTACTGAAGAACACACAATGAAACCTAAAGTTGTTTATTTAATATGCATGTACCATACAATAGAGTAACTACACTTCGTACCTGTTCTGCCTCAAAAACAGGCAATACAGTATACGCATATTATTTTCATGTATGAAAACACATTTTCATTATACATTTGGTTATGAAAATATGAAATACACAAATAATTCTACTAACTTACAAATCATCAATCCAGTAGTTTATTCTCATACAACTCTCATAAATAAAGTATTCGTACAAGTAAAACTATGCCATTTCACAGAAAATTGAATAACATAGCAATATATATATATATTACAATATGGTTCATTGTTTTACTTTGTACGCTGTATATTAGAATGTAAAACATTACTTTCTATTGTTTTAGAATAATTGAATGAGATGAAAAATGCAAGCGTATAAACCAAAAGTTCAAAGTCTCACCCAACAGCAAACCTTTCACCCAGAGACCATCAAGACTGACAGCTATGTTCCAAATATCAAAATACCTGCATAGAAGCTTGGCATAAATAAAATGTTGGATATCTGAATGAAATTATGAAAATACTGTTTCCAACAGTAACTCCCATAGTAACAAACTCTCCTGAATTAAAAGATATGGTTAACTTTCCCAGGGTCCATAAATAGGAGCAAAGAAGAAAACTTCAAATTTAATGATGATCTTGTAATGATTATTTTTTAACACTGGCTTAAATATTGCATACAACCTTTACTAATAATTATACAGGAGATCTCAACGGTTACTACATTAACTTCCTACATCCCACTGATAACCTTCTTCACTACATTAGGAAACAAAACAATTCCAATACCAAAAATGCTTCTGTCATGGTGATCAAGTATCAATAGGTATAATAAATAAACAAAATTGACAGAGGACTGAAGGCACCACAACGTACAGCAGATGCCGTACAACAATAAGTAAATCCAGTGAGCCTTCAGACAAAATGCATAATGAAAGGTCAATATTATAAATCAAAAATAATTTAATTATAAAGCACTTTTTTTTATAAACTACAAGTTCTTCCATTTAATGAACTTTACAATTATATTTGGAAAAATGGTATTTTTCAGAAGAAAGAAAGCAGATATGACCATTTCAGTTTAATTATAAAAACTACTATACACCCAACAAAACAAAAAGTAAAAATATCATTGGTGAATGAAACCATTAACTCCATTTTAGCACTGAATTAATGTTAAATGTTTTACCAATAAACTGAATATTATCTAACAACAATTGGAAACAAAAGATAAATTATTATTTTTCTTGCAATCCGGAGACGAAATGCTGGTATTGGTGCTTGCAGTCTATAGGCCTACATATATTTAACACATTATTTTCAAATGCACATATGCAATTTATGAAATACCTGGCACTTAGTAAAATACAAAACAAACTCAAAAGAAAGAACACAAAAATCTAACAAGTCATCAACAGTAAGTTCACATTCTTACCTTATCAACAATAGATTAACAAATGAGATATAAGTAATTAGGCAACTTTCCTCCACATTTGATTTATCCACTGCACCCTTCAAATTGATTTTCACAATACACTGACGTACACTTCAAATAAAAGCCATATCACAAATTCAATTTCAGGGAGAAAGTAAGATTGCTATTCTTTCACAGTAAAGAGATGCATTGATACAAACTTTGCCGGGTACTTCAGATGAACTTCAACTCCAATCTAAAGTCTAAATAAATCAAACAAACATTAAGGCACCAAAGGAAATACAGTTCCAGCCTTCTGACATAAATGTAAATACATCAATATAACTCTTGAATCCAAGAACCTATGCTGCATTTGCAAGGGCAAAGCAATAATAAAATTCAACAACAGTATCTTATACATTATTAACATTTCATGCAGTGTAAATGGAGCTAATTAAAATCAACATATACCAATACTTCTCGGTTGCTGTGAAAACAACACGTAAATAACTACCAATTCATCACTCAACTTGAGCAGAACATGACCTGTTTTGCATTCAAAATTGCAGAAACTGGATAGGAAAATATTCTTAAAATAAATACTACTAATAAAAAATTTCACATGCTGCAACATATGAGAAAGCTTTTTTTCAATGAATTATCTCAGTTCTCAACAGAAGCTATTATTTCAATAAATATTTACATGCAATATGAATCTTAGGAAGTACAGCAACTTATATTTTTTTATATATATATACATATACATATAATACTTAATAGCATTCAATAGTTTCATTATCAAAGTAATTTCAATATAAATGTGAGTTTCATAAATTTTGTAATACATTAAAGATAGTAATAAATCATATAGGATTGTTCTTACAATAAAAAACAATACAAAAAATACAGTATAAATTTTCAAGCAAACTAATATCTCCAACAAGATCTACAAACAAATAACCACCTCAAGCACAAAATTAAAATTATTCAAAACATAAATATAAATGGAATTCCTATAGAGTATGGAATAAAATACTGCACAATATTTAGGTTTTACTTCATTCGTTCAACATCCATCTGTCAAGTGAATAAAGAAAAATAATGGCAGAAGGCCAATATTAAAAAATTCTGTAGTTTAATCCTCTGTGAAAATAAAACATCCAAGAACACAAGGAAAATAATCGGAAAAATTTATTCAATATGAAAAGAGCACCATTTTCTTCTCTGTAACTCTTCAATCATCCTTAGAAACCATGATGACATTTCTAAAATGCTATTGTGTTTCATGAATAAATATAAATTCTACATCCAAATTACCATATTAAAATCAATTTTATTAGACTGAAAATTCCCAGTTCAAGTCATTGAGGTGTTACCTTGACGTAAGAAAAATCACAAATTAGTACTGAAATCCCAAGACTACCTTCATTTTATGTTCTGATTATAATCTCCACATAGAAATTGCACGCAAAAGGATACTCAATGACAGCTTAATCTCTCAAGCATCACAATCTTTCTCCAGGGCATACAAACAAGCAGGCATGCATGAATACACACATGCATGTAGGCAGCTACAGTCACACCCATTCACACATAGGAGCAAATATTTTACATTATTCTGCATTTCCAAACAATACACCCTGGGCTTGAACAAGCGTAAGTACAAGGTGCAAGCTCCATTAATCAGACTTTTTTATATCTTCAATCTGGTATCAATTCCATCACACACCATGTAAGAAAACACCACATCTCTGAAGTATATACAGTTTTTATTTAATTGTAACAAGCTGTGGAAGAACTGCAGAAAAAAGTTTCCTACACACAGTATATCCACCCTGAGCCACTCACACTAGCATAGTTAAACCAAATAATGGAAACATTTTCAATTAACTGAGTTTTTATCACAAGTTAAAATCCCTCACTACTAATGGGTAGTGAAGAGTTCCATCACACACCAAATAACATATGCCACAATTTCTTCTACAAATCATCCATGGTCAGGTATTGAAGAAGCTAGCATGTAGTTTCTCTAGGCAATTCATAAGGTGGATGGATGATTGTTTCACTTTCTACATCTTTCACAGTTTTGCATACAGCTGCACTGGATTCTACTTCTGAGTTGCAAGAATTATTGTTTGCAGCTTTGCTTGTACAAGGTTCACTATCTGACACTTCATCCTGTGCTTCAGTGGTGCTGTTCGATTCACCAACTGTCTGATTCACAGGTGTATCCGTTAGCTAGAGTAATTTTTCCGTAACAGAACTAGTAGTTGCTGAGCTGACTGTTGATGTAGCATTGTGTTCCGATTCCTCCCCCGGTGGCAGTAGTTGTCAGTTGAGAAGTTCCACTGACACAAACTGCCTCAGGCGCTCCAAATACTGAGAATATAGCTCCACATCATTATGTCCAGCACCCTTTGAATACAAAGAGAATAATATTATACAATGACAAAAAATTAGCAATAAAATGGAGATTATCAGAAAAATTCAAGCTCTATGGAGAAAAAAAAAGAAAAGAAAGAAAGAAAGAAAAGGAAAGAAACTTACATCAACCCACAGTGGCTCAACAGCCCGCGGACAACGTTCATAAATAGCTAGACCATGAGAAAAGTCGATGACTTCATCTTCTGTTCCATGTATCACAAGTACAGGAGAAGTAACTTTTGGAACTTTGTCAATACTGTAAAAATAATGCACTATTTAATAGCAACATATCTAATCAAATTCACAAAAACCTTAAACTTTTCATCAAATTTTGAATTTGAAGATATAATTTCCTAGCACAAGATAAATTCGGTTAAATAGGTCATTCCATTCAAACATTTGTTTTCCTCATTATACATTAATATTTCATAATACCAGTTCACACAAAAACAAAAAGCAAATTATTTCCTTTGTGTTGTACTAAAATTATGATGTCATGTAAATAAAATGACAGGTAAACAAAGGTTTTAGGGTCAGACATTCATGAACATTAATCATATAGAATAGAGTAACATTCACCTAGGAAAGGCATCAAAGAACCAAGTCCTCTTGGTATTGGGGAAGGCAACTCGCATCCCTGACATAAGAGGAGAATGCAAAATGACTGCTCCGACTTCATATCGTGACGCCAAATCCACTGTCGGCACAGTTCCAATACTTTGTCCATACAAAATAATGTTCTCTGGTGATATTCCATACCTAGTACGAAGCGCATGCCAAGCTGCATCAATGTCTGCATACAAATTTTTCTCAGAGGGCTTCCCAGTACTTACACCATAGCCTGAGTAATCATAACTAAAAATATTGCAGTTGATTCGAGAACCAAGGCCTAAATAGAAGCTACTCATTTGCCCCAGGTCCACAGCATTTCCATGAGAGAACAAAATCGTAAACCTGGCGTTCGAACTGCATTTCACAAATAAACAGGCAATTCTGTTGCCCCTTGAAGTCCTGGTGAAGAAGCCTTCAATATTCTCCTTCTCACGTTCAGAATATTGCCACTCCGCTCTCTCCGTTAAATTTAGGCTAAATCTCGAACCTGTCTCATCTGCTTGAAAATTGTAAGTAGGTTCTGGTGGTAAGAATGCCAGTTTGGCAGCTATTCTCGTTGGACAAGGAGGACAACAAAACAAACAACAAAGCTCACTCAAACTTAACCCGTTCATTATTCGACACCTTTTCACTGCTTCTTGTAGTCACAGATTCAACCTCCCTACCCACAATCAAAATATAACAAACTCCCTGCCGAGTTTTCATAAACAATACTGCGTTATTGGCTCATCTTCATTTTTAGGCAGCCATCATGGTTTCTCACTTGCTGAGGCCTAGTGGATCGTTCAGCCTGACACGCAACCCAATTATGAAAATGGACCTTATGTTACTTTTGGGTTTTAAAAAAATAATGTGGCAAAATAAACCATAGAGCAAAAATCTATTTAATCTTTAGATTCCAAAATTATTTTATGGATAATAAATTCAATAAATTCTGCTGAATGTGAATGATACAAAACAATTTATTTCTCTAAAATGTTGAACAGTAACAATATCTTATCTAATTTTTCGACCATAATCATAATTCTCACCTGAAAATAATTTTTGTTCGAATTAAAGAGACAAAGTATTAAATAGAAAAGTCAGGACAAAATGCAAGTTCAATGGCAATTACGTTCTTAATTTCTAAATGCCACTTAAGAGAATCAATAATTTATTCCTTGTAATTAATATTTTTAGAAGTATTTCTTTCATTTTGTTTTCATCAGCTCCATAAAAGTGGTAAATATTAAAAGCACGTGTGGGAAAAACTGAAGCGAATGTTGGTAACCTTGAACGAATTTGAAGCGCTTCTTCAAGTTTACACCTTCGATACGTAGAGCCTACATATCATGCAGGGTCGAAGGTTTACTCCAATGATCAGAGCGGATGAGGAAAGTCTTTGTTATAGATAAACGGAGGATAAATCTGGAAGAACAAGTGTCCCATGGGTTCGGACACTTTTGGTGCTATCGTGACCTAAATCGGACTGACGAAACTAATCTTAAGTAACATCACAGAACTTCGAATGATATATAGTGTGACTATTTCACGAATAAAGACATTACATGAATCGAAAGAATACTTCAAATCACAGGAATTACGAAAAAGAGAAATATTTCTCAAAATTACTACCGAAAACTGAGAAACTTTCATTCAGCTCCAACTTATCACTGCCTCTTGGAATAACATATATCCAAGGAAAATATAAATACCAGTTTAATGCAGAAAATGATTTTAACTATAATTCAATTTTAAGAGAACATAAGTTGAAACAAGATTCGAACAAAGTTACTAAAAAGAACAGTTATTAAACATGCAATTATTAAAATTATATGACGTTTAATTGTCCAAGTCTTGGGCTTCCAAACTGGAACTGTACTTGGTACTGGAATATGTAGAAGGGGAAATTGCATCAGGATTCCGTAATTTTGTTAGTATTCTGGAATGATGTGCATTAATTTGAAAATATGGCTTCAGTGCTGTAGTAGTAGAACGTCCCGTTATCTTCAGTATCTCCTGTTCTTGAATACCTGCTTCTACCATATGCATTAATTACAATTGTAGAAGACTGGAATGATTTGTTACTTTTTTTAATTTATTTTATGTCTAGCCCGGCTTTCTGGGCAGATGTTTTCATTCATTTGGAAATTTCATTACTTTCTATGGGAGAATTTTTGTAACAGCGTCCGGTTTTGGTATAGAAGGGATTAGGTGTCAGGAAAAATCTGTTTTAATTTTTGAGGTTCTTCTGCTCATTAGAAGTTTGTACAAACGTACTGGTAGAATTTGCGGAGCTTGGTGTAAGACATTTCGTATCTTAATTTTTTATTATCACCTGGATACGTTTTTGAGAAAACGTGGTTATAAGCAATTCTTCCCGTGGAGTACCATCGTTTTTAATTTCTTCTTGAAAATAATGCGGTAAAGCACTTTACACCCTCTCCCCCATGCCATGCTCATTCCAGTGATGCAATGTGAAAAAAAATGTATTTGTAATCGAGTAGAAGTCATTTCATCACTAGAATGAATAATTGTGTTGTATTTTGTGGTATTCAAAGCAATTGAACTTACCCTTCTTGGCTTATTTTGAAGTTGTGTCCTTTTGTTGTTTCTTGCATCCCTGGCACCTTCAAACTCAATATCTTCAAAAGGATTGAATACACGTTTGTATTCATTGAAATATTTTCCCTGAATCATTTTCGCGGTAACATTGCACATAGTTTTCAAATTCCTTATATTCTTCCCCATCTAGTCTTCGCAGAATTTCTGCATTTGAAGTTAATACTGTGAATTCCTAATTTCTTTTCTCACAAAACCATTCAAATTGTTTCCAAACACTATCTATTTCTATTACTTCTATGCATTGCGTCTCGAATCATAGAATCGATTTGAGAGCTTGAAGTATTCCCACAACGATTCGTTTTTATGTTACTTACGTTGCTCATAACCTATTATGTACCTCAAACAAGTGCTATCGATAACATGAAAAAGGTAAACAAAGTGATTTTCATAAATGGTGATAGACGTCCGGGTTGGTTTAATTTGAATATAAGCTTGCTTAGCATTGGCTACTTACGACAAGGTCAGAATATATACTCTTTGAGGTCAGACATGAGTGAAATAGAGCTATCGGGATGATGGGGATATATTATGCATCAATTTAGTATGACTTGCCTCTTCAAGTGCACTTGAGTCCTCGATTTTTAAATCTTTATCACACCGAAAATTCATTATATTATAATTAAATGTTAATACTTCATAACTATTTTGAAAAAATGCAATGCTACAAAAGCGCTTATCGTTCATATTTTGTCATAAGATTATTATATTACACATTTTCTTATCTAAATGTCATCTTTGTCATCATCTAAAGATTCCGCTGTCATCTTTGCTTCATTATCTAAAGATTCCGCATAATGTTACATTCTTAAAATATATTTTATGAACGAAAAAGAAAATGCAAATTGCGAGTTAATTTTCGTCCCTACATATTCTAAAATTCGACCCATGGCAAAAATAGACAGCGGTTTCGTATTTTGCAAAATACCCAGGCCAGGTGCAGTTAAAACGAAGACCTAATACGTAAGTAATAATATGTTTTGGTCAAAAACATCCAATGGCAGAGTCGTAGCTAGGGAAATGAGTGTCCCTGGCAAGATTTGAATTTTGTACCCCCAAGACTTATTTTCTAGGAAGAGATACAATACAATAACTTCGAAAGTATAATTTGTATTTAACTTACGTATACATTTAAGCATAAACTTAATTCTTTCAATTATTTAGGAAGGGAAACAATACGAGTTCGTTTATTTAGGCCAGTGTGGTCAAGGTCGATGCCACGAGCGGGAGTCATTGACACGAGCCAACACCCCCTGAATAAAGGGGGTGTTGCACCCCCTATATCCAGGGGGTGTTGCACGAGCGCCACGACGAAATCGCCCCTCCACGTAGTTCATTACCCCGCCATCAGAGACAACGCCATCCCTATTGTATAACACGGCGGAGTTACTACTACTACTACTACTACTAGTAGTAGTAGTAGTATTGCGTATATTTTACACCATTGGGCGTCTCTCGCATCCCAGTTTCCATTTTAGTCTGTCACTGCAGTCTTCTGCAGTTAATCCTCTTCTGTCCATTGCATTCTCTACTCCTTCCTTCCATGTTCTTTTGGGTCTTCCTCGTCTTGTGTGTGATGTTGGTCCAGAGCTTTAGAGGCCGTCGTTCTTCACCCATCTGTTTAAATGACCATACCATTTGAGCCTTTTAATTTCAATGGTATCAGTCAAAGAGTATATCAATAATGTTGAAACTCACTTCTGCTTTTCTTCTAATTTCTTCGTTTCTTACTTTGTCCAACAATGTCAATCCACAGCTTCTTCGCCAATAGTCAATTTCCATTGCTGTAAGTTTATTCTCATTACCTTTAGATATTTCCCAAACTTCAGACCCATATGTGGCAATACTCTCTACGATAGTCTTATACAATCTTCTTTTAACATTCTTCCTAAGAGTTTGGTTCCGTATTTAAGGATGTAATTGCCTTATGATATTCTACTCTGAATATCTTGTGTACTACCATAGAGTAAAGATGTACATCCTTAGTCTATGGTACTACCCCCACTTGCTGCTATTTGAGTACCTAGATAGACAACATTGTGGCAGGATTTCAATTCTGGTCCGTTAGGTATACACAGAGTCTTGGTTTCCCCTCCTACAACAAGATATTCTGTTTTATTAAAATTTATTTCCAGCCCCCAATTTAAGTACTTTTCATGAAGTTTTCGTAACATATACAAAACATCATCTTCCTTCTCAGCGAAGATAACTTGATCGTCTGCATAATTGAGAGAATAGAGCATGGAATCGTCAATTTTTACACCCAGATTACATTTTCTTCTCCAGTTTTTTAAAGCTTCGTTTAAATATAATTTAAACAGAGTGGGAGCTGTGCAACACCCTTGCCTTTATTTACAGAAAATGGTTCAGAAATGTTTCTTCCAATTTTATTCTGGCTTACATTTCTGCTGTATAGGTCTTTAACAGCACAGGCGTGCGCACAGGGGGTGCCTGGGCACCCCCATTACAAGTACACGACAACATTTTTTTTCAAATTAATATTTTTTTAATTGTATCCATTTATCTGTTAAGGAAATTGTATTGTAACACTGATGTTAATTGCTACTTTTTATTTATATTTTTTACTTATATTACAACATTATAAATCAAACTAATATCACACTATTTTTTACAAAAAATACTATGTATGTACATGTTGTTCTTATTTAAAATTAATATACATCTTAAAATTGAAAACATTTAGTAAATAATGTAATAAGTGTTAATTAGTTTCCATAAATAATGCTTATTATATTATGTACAATATTTATTGATTTAAATCTGTATATAATTTTATCATACAAATGTTTGTGTTTAAATACTAAAAAATACTTTTATTTCAAAAAGTATCGTTAAATAATTATTTTGAATTGGAATTATATTTCTTTTCACTTTTCAAATTTATTGGGAAAAGTGAAGACCCTTTTCGTCATGTAAATGTTATGTTAATTTTTGTATTAAATTCAAAAAAAATTTGCTAAATATCGTATGTAACATAGTGTAACATTAAATTATTTCAAAACAAATGAGTTAACATTTTGTTTATTCTTAACGAATTTTAAATTTTAAACGTAACTTATACTTTTAACCGCACATGTGGCGTTGCAATCTTTACTTACTGAGCAACACTTAGGGTGCCGCATTCGATTTACATGTCGCGCAACGTTTGAAATAGACACTGACCAATTCCCAGAAAAGCACGTTCCAAAAATTGCGAACATTAACGGTTTCGAGTAAGTCCAAAGCCTAATTTGCAGTTGAAGCTGAAGATTTAACTTCTCATAATTATCAGTTCAATGAGGTTTGTTGCAATAAATCTCTACTATTGTATTAAATTAAAAACTTAATTTTTACATATGCATCTATTTAAATATATGATGTGCTCAATATTTTAGTTTTATCATGGATGACAAAAATAACAGCAAACCTTTTATGGACAATTGGCTTATTAAAACAAAATCACACGTAGAAAATGTGATTCCAATGGTTGAAAATTTACTGGATGAATCGAATGATGTTAGTTTAGCAACTGACTCAGAAGGTATGTATTATAAATACAATTACCTATAAATACATACATACTTCTTTAACAATTTGTATTCATGTTGCACTTGTTAATTGTAAAATGTTAAAAAAAATAAACTTATTTCACCTAATAATTGGAATTAAAAGATACCCATTGAACATTTATATTATTTCATATTTAAACTATTGAAAGTGTACAAATATTTTCTGAATTTCTCTTTATTTTAATATTTGTGTGGTTTATTAATATATTTGATCTATTAATTTTCACAGTAGATTATTTTCTAAAAGAAACCTCATTTTATATGAATAAGCTAAAAAATAAGATTATATATACATTTAATTATAAAATACACATTTGTATAAATATTTTTAAAATTAGTCAATAACATTCGTTAACTATTTCTTTTTGTGGTTACTGGTCATGCCAAAGATTTAGGCGAGTTCGATGATCCTAACTGTGAGTTTCCAAAAAACAGACAGGAAAAAAAATCTTAAAATTCAACGTGGTACATTTCAGCCTAAATTAGATAATTATCCTCGGACAGTAATTAGTAAAAAATCAAGATCTTTCCATTCAACGTGGTTCGAAAAATTCAAATGGTTGGAATACAGTGTTGCAGCAGATGCAGTATTTTGTTTCGCATGTCGTCTTTTTCCTACAAATGCTACAAGGTTTACTGGAACTAAAGATGACGTTTTTATAAATACTGGATGCAAAAGCTGGAACAAAATAGGAGAGAAGTTAAACAAACACAATAAATCGCATCATCATCAAGACAGCATGAATTCATGGAATGCTTTTGTGAAGACGAAACCAACTGATACAATATTGGACGAAGCAAAGGAAAAGAAACTTAGGGCGGAAGAAATACAACGCCAAAAGAACTATCAGTATTTGTCAAGACTTATTGATATTATTCGTAGTTTAGCTCAGGGAGGTAAACCCTTGCGTGGTCATAACGAAACAGAAGATAACAATGAAAAAGGGTTATTTTTAGAGATAGTTTCATTGTTTAAACAATACGATCCTTTTATGGCTGAATACTTGGAAACTGCTCCAAAAAATTGTACATATCTTAGTAATCGGATACAGAATGATATTTTGGCAGCTTTAAGCAACGTTGTTTTAAGAAATATAGCTGATGAAATGAAAAATCGTCCTGTATCATTGATAGCAGATGAAACTTCTGATGTTGGACATCATGAATAAATGTCGGTTGTAGTACGCTACATTCCAAAAGGAAAAGTATTGCCCGTTGAGGGATTCATCTGTATAGAACGTATGAAAAAGATTGATGCTGAAAGTATTTTTGAAAAGTTGGAAAAAATAATTAACAAAGTGAGTATTAATTGGGAAAACGTAATAGCAGTCTGTTTTGATGGCGCAGCAACTATGGCAGGAGAATTCACAGTTGTGCAAGCAAGATGTAAGGAGAGAAATTCTAAAATTTTATATGTACACTGTTATGCACATTGCTTAAATCTTGCTCTTCTAAGTGCATGTGGATCACACAAAGACAATCCCCTCATATTTGATTTCTTTGGTATCATGCAATTTTTATTCAATTTTATCGAAGGAAGTCCAAAACGACACATCGTCTTAGAAGAACTGATCAAATCAACCGGGACGAAGCTCAAGACATTGAAATCGTTATCTAATACACGATGGGCTTGTCATGCCGAAGCAGTTACAGCTGTTAAAAATCAATATGATTTGATCATTTCGGCGATTGAAGTTATGATTGAGGAAACTAGTGATTCGCAAGTTAGAGCTAAAGGAAATGGATTACTTAATCAATTCAAATCTTTCAATTGCATAATTTGTTTAGAGATTATGGAACCCATTCTTCAACTTATTCTTAATACTAGTAAGCTCCTATAATCTCCTACTATGGATTTGAATGAAGCCGTCTCATGCATTCAATTTCTATCCGCAGCTCTTCAAAACTACGGAAGTACTGAGAGTGTCTACGATTCTGTTTATAACCGAGCTCTCGAAAAATGTCAAGAATTAGGACTAGAAATACCACGCACTCGAACTAGAAAGATTCCTCGTAGAATAGATTTTTCTCCAAATATAGCGAACTACACTGATAATAAGAAAAACGAAATAAAGTTTTTTACATTTTATCCCGTTCTTGATTCTGTTATTGAAACTTTGAACTGTAAGTTTTCACAAGAATCTACATCCCTTATCGACGCAGTAGGAAATTGTATACATCTTAGGTCTACTGAGAATAATCATAAATTACTATGTCAACATTTTGATTTGAATTATTCAGAATTACAAGCTGAAATTCAGTTACTGAAAGCCAGAAAAAGTGATAATTATCCTCCAAATAACCTACAGAAATGGCTTATTTGGCTAGATGAAGATTGTAGAAAGACTACGTATTGTAATTTTAGAGAGGTACTAATCAAGTTTTCTGTGATTCCAGTAACAAGCTGTTCATGCGAACGATGTTTTTCAAAGCTTGTAATAGTAAAATCAAAGCTTCGATCTACAATGGGCCAAAAGCGTTTGTCTTCTTTAATGTTATTATTTATTGAACAGTCGAAAACTATGGAAATTGATATACTCGATGTTATCAATGAATTTAAAAAACTTGTTCCTTTTGAAAGGCGAATGTTACTCTAAAGATTGTATTTTTTTAAAAATTAGTTACGAAATTCAATTATAAATAAAATTAGTTTTAAATGTTGTATAGATTTCAAATATATTGTAAATATATATTTTTAATAAAAAATTTAAAAATTCTAAAAATAAAAAAATAAAAAGATTATAAAATTAATAATTGATTCATGGGGGGGTAGCGGAAGTGTTAGGTCAGGCACCCCCATTCCTAAAATCCTGCGCACGCCTGTGCTTAACAGCTTTCAATAAGTACTCATTAACATCTTGTTTCTCGAGAGTTATTTCTACTCGTAGTAATTCCCTTTCCCGACGCTAGTTGCGCAGAGAAGCTCGTGGCGTGCTACGTTGCCACGACGCGTGCCACTACCAGAAGAAGACCTTGACACCACTGATTTAGACATACGTATTAGCTCTTAAAAGTGTACTTTTCCGACTTTTTCTGAGGCCAATTTGTCAATAATAGGGTCTATATAAATACTTTTTGCAATGTCATACTCAAGCAACAATACAGGAAGATTATTCAGACGTTCTTAACCAATCTGCGATCGTAAATCTTTTTTATTAATTTCGTTTTGCCGAAAGATCTTTCACAGCTGGCAGAAGTCATACTCAGTCAGCATCAATGTTAGGGTAAGTGCAATGGCTATATTTGGAATACTGGTTATTAAGCCATATTCTTAATGTCAATTAAGGAGAGCAATGTAATCTGCGTATTTTAAGTGAGGCAATAATGGTTTTATTTGGTGTTTCTAGTTTCCAACCTCTAAACACATCTCGTAGGCTTTTAATTACGGAAATTTATTGGGTTATTAATGGTTTCTTTTAAATCTATAAACAAATATATTTTTGAAAAACAAACAAACGTGTAAAGCCGCTAGGAATCGTCTAGATGTGACGGACCAAATTAGTGACCAAGCCCAAAGTGACAAACATTTAAAAGTCGGTCACGAATTGTTCTTTTTTTAATCTTTTGTTTAGAATTCGATACAAAGTTTGTGAGTTAACTTAGGGGGCGCCGATTATCTGTGTGGACGCCTGTCTTAATCAAATGCAAGTGTTTTAATGCTAGTTAGCGTCATGTTTTAATTTTGTGTGCCTGTGTTCCAGCGGATCGCGGGCTGTGAGTCTGCAGAGTGCGCCCCCCTACCCGCCTGAAGGCTGCTCTGCAATAGCCCGCTAAGGGGAACGGCAACGCGAACGCGAACGTAACGAAAGTTGAAAGGCGAACATCTCAGGCAGGCGTTCACAATACGACGGGAACCCGAAGCTTGACGGGAACGCGAAAGATGGCCAACCTTTATCTCGGCCCGGGAGCGGGAAGCCTCTCGACCAATGAGAGTACAGCAAATGGAGGCGAAGCTTTCCAGCAGATTGAGCGCGCGGCCTGCGCGCGAAACTGGTCTGGAGCGGTGTTGAAGTTACAGCGTGGATTTGCGAGGATTAGGGTTTGAGGAGGATTTAGTCAGTCGTTGAATTGTTTTAGTTATTTTTAGTGATTTCAGTATTTTTCGTTTTCTATTCATATTAATACATAGAATCAAAATTTCCCACAAAATATTTTTTTTTATGTTTCGTTTAAGTACATTTAGAGTTTTTTGTTTATTTATTACATTTTCGTTAGTTGTATTTTCAATACGTTCTTAGTAGTTTTTGCATTTTTTCTTTCTGATGAATTATTTTTTTTATTAATATTCTTTCGTTAAAGTATTCATTATCCATACTACCACACGCAAAAAACTGACTGATGGCAAAGTACCTCGCGTTTCCGTTCCCGCCTTCGCGTTGCTGTTCCCGTTCGCGGGCTATTCTATTTACAATTCTGTTGTTGCGTCCCCGCGTTGCGTGTATTGACAAGTCTGTTGTTGCGTCCCTGGCAGCCGCCCGCCTGGCCAGCCGACGCTGTCCAATGGTAACGCATTTCCATTGGAAAGAGCCCTATCCGATATACTGTAGCGCCGTCTATCTCCTCCCAAAGCCAAGATTTTTTATAATATTTACACGATCTATTCGAATCAATTGCAACACAAGTTCGCATAACCTTCAAATGTGTATTACCATTTTGAATATTCTTTGTCTTTAATTTCACGCTACCATTTTTTTGTTTAAAAAATATTCATATAGTTTAAAGGGGGGGTCCAAATTGAATGGCCTCCTCCCCTTAAATACACAGAGTCCGCTCCAGTTGTATTCTGCACGATTCTTCTTGGCTTTTCTTGTGCTGAGAGATCCAGCTTTGTAGTATACAAATATATTTACCCAGAAGTGTAGCTATACGTCCGGGGGACCCTGGTGCAGAGGATTCAAATGATGCCCCCTTTGCCATTGTCGTCTTTATTGGGGACTGACAGGTGGCCTCATTCGTGGCAATGGTTTCGGAGGTCCTGGTTGCACCAGCCTACGCATGTACTAGCCTAGCTATCCTCCTAAATTTATCTCGTAACCAACAATCGTATGACAGATCTCAAATTATATTTGTCCTGCAAACTGTTCGTTTTTACCATAGATTGGTTTTTAAAACGCATAGGGCATTGTGCATTGTAACTTAGCTACGAAACTTTTAGTCGTTACTGTTTCTTTTGAAAGGATTCAGAAGCCTTTGCAGCATTTTCCAATCTTCGAAATTATTTTCAAGTATTCCTGGGAAGCGCCAAGCAGCTGAAGCCAGAGAGTATACAGCTGGTTGAAACTCGGGAAGTGGTAAGCGAAGATCGCGAAGATTCTGGAAAACGGTGGATAGTTCCTCTTAGAACGTTACGACCAATCAGAAAGAAAACACGCAATTTGCAAATTATCTTTTCTGTAGTGATGAGAATTCGCCTTGATCCACAGGTAACATGATTTTTGGATACAATATCAATTCCGTTATATTAAATAATACTGAATTTGAAGTCAATGCCATTTGAAATACTTGAATATTGATGGTAAAACATACATTTTCATATATAACACGTCAATTTCAAATATTTATATTTAATTCTATATCAGTGACGTGCATTCCATGGAATGAAGGGAATGAGTCATTCCCCTAAGTAAAGCACAGAAAAAAATCCTTTCTATATTGGAAATATTCGTTGCGTATGGCCAAAGCAAAACTGTTCAATCAACTGAGATTCTGAGCCAAGTGTGGTTGAATCGTGACAATCGATGTTTCCAGAGCAATGTGTAGATTCGTCTCGTGACGTCAGCGAAGCTTAGTTCTTGGAGAGTACAGGCGTTTGACTTCGTCATGCCTCATGAAAGGTCGGGTCGGTTCGTGAGTGCGCCGGAATGAGTTATCTAATCCGTTCCGTTGTGATCGACTGTATTTCAAGTTCGAAAGAATTTATTTTGGCTTTTTGAGATTGCTAGATGTACGTGCTAACTACATTATAATACAATGAAAGTATCAAGTACCTAATAATACCGAGAACGTTTATATTAGGTTAATATATTCTTAAATAACTAATTCCTTATGTACCGTTCTGCAGTTCTCCCTTGCAGGAAGGGAATGCATTAGCAGACTCATTCCGCGCAATACTGCGAGAAAAGTGGGGTCAACCCGCGTTGACAAGCAGAGCCGATGGGCACAGCGCAACGCCACGGATCCTTGCGATAATCTCCGTTTGCGATGATACATTCGAAGTAGGCACGATCAATTTTCAGGAAAATAAATCATTACTGATATTCCGAGGAATCACCACACATAAGAATTGCAGAAGTTTGGTTCGTATTCGGCCTTGGTCTATTATGAGACAAGTTCTACCAGGATTTTCGCGAGAGCTGATACCTAAAATAATACAATATTTGCATTCAGAGCAAAAACAAGAAACACAAGTTGCAAGAAAAAGAACCCACAAGACGTGAAATTTGTCCGGAGAATTTAAACCGCAGAGCATCCAGAGAATGTGAAAAGTGTAAGAAAACAGTAGAACGGACATCACATCCATTGTTTGTAAAGATTGTGAAAAACATTATTACTGAACTCTATAGATACATTTTCAAATCAATATTCACCATATATTAAAGTTTATGCACACATTTTTCATTTTATGAAAGAAGAAATATACTTAATGCATTGATGGATTTGGAAATTTGTGTTATTAATTTTAAATTACAAAGTACTCGAAAAATAATGTTAAGATATGTCACATAAATATCGAATTATATTTGTTTATAATGTTCGAAGGCATTTAGGCAACGAAATTTTCCCTGGGTCGACCAGTTACGTTCGTATGCAAGATGTGACCTCTCCCAGGTTAATATTCACATTTTGTGAAACTTCATATCATCTTTATCTGTTTTACGTTTTTTATACCTTGGACTTCAAAAGTGCTTCCCCTACTAAAATTATCACAGCACTCCTCTGTTCTATATATTTTTGGTATGTGTGCATAAGGGGTATGATTGCCAAGAATCATATTACCTACGGATCAAGGTAAATTGTAACAACCCGAGAACACGCCCAGAAATTGAATTTTGGTTCCCCCCTATTTTACTCCTTTACTGGCTTTGTTGGTAATTCCCTTTCTTGGTTTTGGTCTCCTGTTATCCCTTCTTTCTTAGATAGTAAAATTCCTACTTTGTTGTAAAAAGCAATAGCAGGAAACGCAGACATGTAATCAAGGTAGTGTACAATTTTTCTCAAGTGTCCTAGAACAAAATGTTTAATTTGACCCAGACCTTTGAGGCAGTAACAACTTTTTTGGCTCAAACGGGTCACGAGCTCCAATTCAGCTTCAGAAAGAGACTTTGGGGATGGTAGAACTCTACCTATCATCAGTGTCACCTTCTAATGTTCTTCCTTCATAAAGACCAAGGGGTTAGAGAGAGCTAATAAACAACAACACTAAAATGTATATACTATAATTTTTATGCCTTATGAACTAGTTTCATGAAAAACCTGATTTGACATACCTGGGAGGAAACTTAAATATATTGTCTAGAACACAGAACCATTTCAGAATTTACTCTGTGAATCAAAGAATTATGCTTAGCTTCTTTCCCCTTGACTTATTTTGGGAAGACCAGAGAGTCAATAGTTCAATGAGGATAGTAGTTTTTAGGTACAAAGTAAGTTATACTTAATACAACTAGCCCCAAAACATGGATTGTTTAAGAACTGTAAAACAAAAGGGACATGGTTTGTAAAACTACCAGAGCGCCTTACACAGAGGATCTGACATTGAAACAACATAATGTTTCTAATGTTTCTTAACAAAGCTCCACAAAGTCATGAAAGCAAAATAGCTCGAATCACTAACGATGGGAGACTGTCTGGGAACCCCGCATACTAACAGCATTGAGCCCACTGCCGATAGAGATGAAAAGCAATGACTGACTTGTCTTGACTTGACCCACAACTGATTTAGTAGGTTCAAGGAAAATTACTTCTCGCATCTAATGCCAAAAAGGACTTGGGACATGTTAAGCAAGTGACAGTATTTTGAAGAAAAGTTACTACTTCACTCCTCCTTTTTCTCCAATGGAGTAATTCTTGTTACTGGAAAATTTTGTTTTGAACAAGTTCAAAATCCAGATGACCTTAGCTTAGGGTTAACTGATTTATAATTCTGTGTTTCTGGTGCATCAACTGCTCTGGTCATTAAATCTGAAAGTGAAGTGCAGATTATATCCAGGAGGCAAAGAAGATTTTGACGAGAGGAATGAGGGACAACGCAGTTCTGGACTTTGATTATTTTTTACGAGTGTATTAGGCGCCTTGTTATAATAATTAATTTTCCAATGCTGTTTTATATTAATGTAAGTAGTCACATTGTTAGGCAGTAATAAGACATACAATATTCAAGAAAATATTATGCAGAACTCCTTATAATTGAAATCAGAATATAATGTATATAAACTTTTAAAAATGTCAATAACTTCCAAATTTAGTCCTTGTACTATTTCTGTATGCTCTTCTAATGCAGTCGACTCGCTAATCTGACACCTTACCAGGTGTAGACAATGATTAGTTGGATTAACACAACTAATGGATTTTTGGACAATAAAAACACGTAAGATAAAACTCATAACAACATACTGCAAATACACAATGACAATCAAGAAACATTGAAAGTTTTCATCTATGAAAGTACAAAATTAAGAAATAAGTAGTAAGAATACCATATTGGAAAACCATTTTCCTCAGACCATTTGATTTCAGTATGTTGTTAGAATTGGTGCTTTTGTACTGAGATCACCAGATGACTGGATCGGCTGAACTGGTACGTAACCGGATTACAGTCAACTGTAATCCAATTAAGTACAAGCAATATAGTTAAGGTTATGGTAATGATCACAGATACAAAGTTTATAAAAAATTCACTTTATTATGGCCAGAATTTAATCCTAAAGCACTACATATTACAAACAAGAATAGTCAGTTCTTTTATTTTGCACAAACAGATGAACATCAAATTAACATTGTATCTTACAAATACAGACACAAATTGAATGGTACAAGTCCTCAATTCTTCTTATACCTAGAATAAATCCAAACAGAAACATTGCTCTTTACGCTTTACAAATGATATTTCTTATATCACAACACCATGCCAAAACCATTACAGATCAGAAAAAACTCATTTAAATTAATTTACTTGCTAGTTGATTTGAACAGGCAATTACACAATTATGAAATGTTTACATACAACATATTAAATGATTAATTGACGTTGTTCAAAAAAACTGTTGAAATTTGTTTTTTGAAGATATATACAAGGTGCAGAAATGTAATTAATGATTTGATTTATTTAGTCAAAAACCAAACTGTATGTGACATATGGAGGAGAAGATCATCTGCGCATGTTTTCTTAAGCTCCAGAATCCTTTCCCAACATTGTAACTTTAAATAGTTCACAGATGAATAAAAGTTTAAAAAAATAGAACAAACAAACTAAATAATAAAGTTTAAAAAAGCGTGAGATTAGCAACATTTGAAAAACTAGATATTTTCAATCCTGCCAAAGACAAAAATTATTTGCATTAGTAAACAAATTGCAGATTTGATTTTTCTGCATTACTAACAAAAAGAGTAACTAACCCCCAGCTCTACTTGTACCACTCCAAGCAAAAGCGCTCAACAACATATGCGCATACTGTAGCTATATTTATGTCCAGAAGCAAAACTAGGGGCCATCTCGGCATTTGCTCAATGGATCAGGGAAACTGGACAAAAACCTCATCGAGATGGGGTTGTTACAGGCTTTCTTTTTGATGATCAGAATAGTCTCTAATTGTATAAAAACAGTTATGCAGCAGAAAAGATTTGACTGAGCTTAAATTTGTGTACCGATTTCTATGCATTCTGAAGTAATGTACATGTATTGTATGTGGATTTCTTCTAGTGAGCTGGTGGTACTGACTGGTATAGTGAGGTGTGAGGTACTGAAGAAATTAGATTTTTCACTAGGGTACAACACTATTCAAGCAACGATGGCAGTGGACACAGAAAAAAATAGAGGAGCTTCTATAAAAGAAAAGGACCTGGAAAATAAAGCAAACGGTAACAAATTGTGCAAAGAGAAAGCTGCAGCTTAATGAAGAGGATCCTGACAACCCTGCATATGGACCAGGAATGCATTGAAAAATTTTAGGAGCCATATCCCATAAGTTTAAAATTTTCATCTTTAAGGAACATTTTCTCAAAAACTATAAATCAGAGGAAGCTGAAATTTTAACAGAGCATGCAGCACACTAGTTTACATACTTAATTTCTAATATCTTAAAAACTTCAGAAAATATTCATAAAAATGTTAGTATTTTTAACAAGAAAAAATGCCACAATAGAAAAAAATTACACAAAAAACGAATAACCTTTTTTTTTATGGCTGTTAACCCAGATATGCCTGGTGTCCTATATTTAGGTCACTTGTATGGTCGTTAGATTTTGAATTATTGAGTTAGTTCTTTTTGTTCCCGAGAGATGGCAGTAGCTCAGATTCTGTCTGGAGGCTTCAAATAACCGATACATGCTTTAAACTTGCTCTTTTATGCAGTAGTGTTTTCAGTTGCGCAAGCGAGAATTTCAGTGTCCTGAAAAAGAAAAAAGAAGAAGAAGAAGAAAGAAAGCTTCATTGTCGCGCTCTAGAGAAGATAAGTATGTACTGTTCAAATATTCTTCAAGGATTTAGTTTGCAATTGATTTTTTTAAAAAGAAAACATTTCAACAATCATATTAGTGCACTAGTATAAACAAATTCAGTATTTACATGTTTGATATTTAGTGTAAAAACTTGGTATCCTACATGTAGGTCGCTAGGAAAATATACCACTTTTAGCAAAGTATACCACACTAACGGGGATAATAATCTGATTTCTATTTTTATTAAGTTTTGCATTGTATTTTAAAACATCTTTGCAAAACATTAGTAAATACTGTAAATTCTACTTTTTTGCAGTACATTTAGACTGAATGAAATTTTGACTCTTTTGGAAGAAGGAATAGATGTAGAAGATGATAAGGATTTTGATGTTTTCATTCAGCCTCCATATAACGCAAGCAAAGATGTAACTGATGAGGACTCAGTAGAAGAGGATGCTGTTATTCCAATCAATCTTCCTGGGTCATGGCTCTTGGCCTCAGCTGAACTACAGATCGAAGATATCGGCGTGCCCGAAGGTGAGGAAACACAGAATTCTAAACATTCCAGTACCATCTGAACCAAAGCGGAGAAAATTGGAAAAGAAAACATGATCAGTGTAATGATCCTTTAGATTATTGTGTGAAGGAATGGACAAAAAAGCAGAATGTGGCAAATGATTGGAGCCCAATGGAAATATTTTTCATGTTTTTTGATGAAAGACCTAATTACCTACATCCTGGACAAAACCAATTGCTATGCTGCCTTGCATAATAAGTTGGGTGATATCTCTAAAAATGAACTGTATTGTTTTATTGGGGTATTGTTATTGAGTGGGTATGTGCCAGTACCCAGAAGAATGTACTGGGAAAATGCACTTGACACTCGAAATGAACTTGTAGTAACATCAATTTCTAGAGATCGTTTTGAATTCATCATGACAAATTTTCATGTGTGCGACAATGACAATCTCAATAAAGAGGACAAGTATGCAAAAGCTCATCTCAGTATGATTCATTGAATAGTAAATTTTCAGAGCATGCTCCACACGAGAAAAATCATTCAGTTGATGAATCAATGGTGCCTTACTACGGTCGTCATGGGCTGAAACAGTTTATTAGAGGAAAACCCATAAGATGCGAGAATAAAATTTGGGTTGGAGCCACATTGAATGGCTATGCAATTTGGAAGGATCCTTACCAAGGGAAATCCACAACCCTCAATCAAACTTACAAAGATTTTGGTTTAGGAGGAAGTATTGTCTTCCAGTACTGTGATGTATTAACTTTAGGTGGTTAATTTCCCTACCATTTATATTTTGATAACTTTTTTGGTGCACTTCCATTGTTGGAAGAACTACACAAAAGAAAAATAAGGGCGACCTGTACAGTGCACGACAATCGCATTGCAAAATGTCCCTTGAAGGGTATTTCTGTAATGAAAAAACAGAACGAGGAAACTTTGACTTAAAAAAAAAAGAAGAAGGTATTTTCCCCTTGTCGCAGCAAAATGCATGGCGACTGCACCACCTAAATGGTGGCAAGTTAGATCACTTGTCTTTTAGAAGGAGACTCGTGTGAAACTTATGGGAAAGGTTGCAGTTCACTCTCCGGCAGGATACCCAAAACACTTCAAGATTCAAGATTTGATCGGATGGACCATTTTGTCGCTCCCCAAGAGAAGCAAACTCAATGCAGGCAATGTCACATGAAATGCAACTCTATGCAGAAAATGTGATGTGGGGCTTCATAAGAAATGTTTCATAACATTTCACACAAAATCATAAGTATTTAAAGAATAATTGTTTTGGTTATTAATTTGAGCAATTACTTATACACTTGAAAATATTAAAGGTTGACCAAAGATGTTTTGATATTTTCATGCTTTCCGTATTTTTTAATAGTTTTCATTATTGTACTTCATCATTCTATGTAAATGTGCTTTCTATGGAATATTTCATTATTACAGTGACATGTTTTACAATCATCTGTAAACATTTGTGTTAATTTTGCAAAATAATTGCTTTATATATTTCTCTATAAACATTGCACAAATTAATTTATTGAATTATTTACAAGTAAAATTTAATAAGTAATTATTAACTAACTTGTGCCAAATAAAAGTAGTTAAACTAAATGTTTCATTTTGTTCACAATATGAGTTCTTCTGTACCCTGTATTTGTCTGACGACCTATATGTAGGACAGCCAATTTTAGAAAAACTAACAATATTTAACATTTAATTACATTTTTTATTGTTTTAGTAATATTACACAAGGATAAAAATAGACGCAATCCAAAATTTAAAAAAGGCATATCTGGGTTAAAGTACGTATAAAGAATTAATCTACACTCAAAAAATTTCAAGTCTGTAAATGAAATAGTTTGTGAGAAAATGTTCCTTGCATTAACATGGGCGGGATAGGCCATTCCGGCTCCCCCTAACAGAACGGCGAGAAAAGGTTTCCCTATCAGGTATCCCTATCAGGTAACCCCGTGAAGACGAACCCGCTGAAGATGAAGGGACGGAAAAAAAGCGCTAGTACGTATTAAGGCAAGGAGGCGTCTGCAACGAGTAGCAGATGCACACCCGACACCTCGAATCTGCAAAAGAAGCACGGGAAGAGTTGCAACGGTTGTAAGCATGTGACAGTAAATATCGTAGTGTGCAAGGTATCGTAAGTTGTACTCTGAGAAACTGAGTTAATACAACCCCATGGAATCTTACTTGGGACAAAAAAACAAAACTGAGACCGAGCTGGCGAGCGTCGACGATTCTACTGACGATGGTGACCTCGCTATGACCACCTTGTGTGGGTTAACCGAAGAATGGGACCACGCGGCCTCGGCGTTGTGCGATCTACCGCAAGCTGACTTTAACTCTTAAACCACAAGGTAGGTGTCAAATTTGACTCGTGCGCCTTTTAAAAATCTTCGCATGCGTAGATGAAACGGTGAGGAATTTCACTATTGTTCACCCTAACTGCCAGCATTAGACTATTTGCTGATGGAGTAACGAGATTGATCATTGCAGGTGCCTTTCCGTTATTTAAACTTTTAATAATTATTCGCACTTCGATGTCATATTTGACACTATCCTTGTGGTTTACGGGACAATTTTTTTTCTTTTCGTCTTGAATTCTGATTGCCCTATCTTCAACTCTAAGGAAATCACAAACGAACTTTTGAGGTTAGAAAATGTAAGTGACGATGAAAATGATATCAGCGGCTCCTGTAGTGAAGATGACGCCATCTTGTCCAACAATGATTGTGAAGACAATGCATTTCTGTCAAGCGATCTGATTACTGATAGAAATTTCATATTAGGAAATGATTTAGAAACTATTTGAACAGACATTCCATTATCCAGTATATATTCTAGAACCTCGAACAAAAAACATTATCAGCAACTTTCCTGGAACAAAGGGCAGGGCTAAGTCGCTTACCAAATAATGTGATATATTTTCTTTGCTAATCACTGATGACATGATTGATCCCATAGTATTACAAGTATTTCGAATGTTGATCGCATAGTATTTCTTCATACTATGTATCACTAATGAAACTGAAAGGAAACAAAAATTTCAATCCAAACAATGGTAAACAAGCAATACGTATGCAGTTGAAATAAAAGCACTTCGGACTATTTGTCCGAAGTCCTAAGCAATTCAGGATTGACACTGATATGTTTTCTCCAATTTTCGGAACTGCGTTATTTAGGTGTGTCAGATTTTACGTCACCCATGATGCATCCAACATCTTTATCGTACCATGAGTGACGTAAAATTGACATCACTCCTGACGGTGCATCAAAGCAGAAACCCATTGATTGTAATGAACCCACATAAACAAATATAATTTATTTCGCCATGTATTATAAAATATTTCATAATCGCGCGATCCAAGCGGAACTAGCAGTAAAGTACGCATTGAGATTTAGAAACGATGTTACTATGATTGAAACGCGCCAAACGGGACCGCAGCGACCGAGCATTGAACTTCACAATCATTATCATCAGTAAAAACCGAATCGCGACACAGAAACCAGGCCCAGGAAAATAGTGTTGGAATTGCAGGGGCAACCATAATGCCTCGCAATGTCCGAGAACACGCGAACGAGTCAATTTAGTAAATAGCAATGCAATCACGATTGATTTGAATTTACTTTGTGGGGAGAGGAAATTTCTTAAGGATACCGGAGCGAGCATCAACCCAATAAGCGAAGATGCGGCTTTCGGATGCCCGACCGGAAAGAGTTTTTTCCGGTATCTCCGACAAAACAGTAACTTCTAAACAAGTAGCAGATATTAATGAACATGAATTTGTGATAGTTCCGAAAGAAATGCTGCAAGGATACGAAGGGATTCTAGGACTGCCCTTTATCGAACAAGAAGTAATATTGAACCACAAAACAAAGGAGATAGTTTTTACCGCACGAAAGCAAGAATCAGCCCCTAGAAGACTGGAGTTGCTGTGTGAGAATGTTGATCTTCAGGACCTGCAAGCCCAAGAAGCCGAACCATTTTGTAACATATGCTCATTGGAGCAGCCACTTTAAGCTGGTGCGATGAACCTTTTGATCTTGAGGATTCTAGTGTTTTACTGAATGTTTATTTTGACCTCATGGGACCTGCCAGGTTATTCCATCAAGAGTGGAAGATTGTCATCTACTATGACACCGAAGAACTTATCGCTAGTGGACGCCTATTATTAAATAAAGTGACGATCCTGCAAGATGTTAAAATCCAGAGTGAAAAGCTTTTGATAGACTCTTATGTGAATAGGTTTACAAAGTGGCAAGAATAGCGATGAAATCTGTTAAATTCTATTGGTATTGTTCATAATGACCATGCACGCGAAAAGAGAGGATTGTTCAATTTCATTGGGGATTTATCTAAAACTTTATTTGACACTCTCAGTCAAGTGGACGCCGTGTATCAATCGGGAGATGGATAAAATAATTGATACAAATAATTAACTACCTGCATAAATTCACAATGATATCTATATTCTTAAATCAACAGTAAAAGACAACGCGTTATATAAAAGGTCTATCGATGAGAGAATTGTACTTCTCACTCGCAAGTTCATTGAAAACGGCGTATGCAGAATCTGCCAGGATTAAAGCTCTAATTAGTTTGGGCCAACTTATAGATATGTATGCAGAATGTGAGAAAGCTTGAAACGATTATCTTACATGCGGAACAAGGACAAGTTCATCCTGACCGGGTACTTTATCAAAATTTACGTAAATTCATGAGATTGCCAAAACATACGGGCAAAATCAGTTGATTGCAGCATCAATATTGAAAAATTTATTATTTCTTCAAGCTAGTACAATTAATCCTGCTAAATTGAAGCAACGGCATATTTGTTTTGAGATACGTATCCCGATTCTCGAAGAAACGCAACATCTGTTGAACCACTGTGGCGGCACATTGTTAATATTTATTAATAAAATAATATTCATAGGAAAGAATTCGAATTATCGAATACGACCCGCGTCGCCATTACCGCCTCGTGTGTGAATTGTAAATAAATCTTAGCATGAATGTGTGTGTGTGAATGACAAAATCAAGAAATAGCAAACAAGAAAGCAAAGACAAAGAACATTACCCAAGAAATGAAATCTTAGGATGCCGGCCAAAGTGCCGGCTTCATCCATAGGTTAAGGCCACCTCCCCCTGATGTTGAGTCCAAAAAATCGATTTTGAGTTTTTGTATTAATTTGACACTTGAAAGTGTTCTCTACGCCTTCATATCGAAACTACGCCGAAAAAATTTTTTTTGGCCTATTTATGTAACTATTTTCATACCCGTGCAACAGAGTGCCACGCCCACTTTTATGTCATTTTGACATTTCATTTAAAAATTTCAAATTTGAATAGACATTCAGCTTCTAGGGATTTTTTTTCTCAATTTCCTTGAGTTGGCTAATCTGCTGCGGCACACTGCTGCCTGGTGATGTTCATTTGTTGTTGTTTGAATGCTTTTGTGTGGTGTGGAAACGTGTTTATATAGGTGGTTCGTGAGTTTTGTTGTGACAAAGTATTTTGATCGTGTTTTCTGGATTGATTTCTCTCTCTTCGCTTTTCAAGCTTTACAAGATGACAAAGCCAAAAGGTGTTTTTAAGAAGAGAAAATTTAAAGGAAACCAATTCAACAATACTGTAGTTCGTGAGGTTATGCCAGAAGAGATGGTGACACCGTTGCGTTGTACTGATACAAAATGTGCTAGTGTAAAGAAACTGACACCTTTGACAGATGAGTACAATAAATTTAGTACGTCTGAAAAGGGATCCACTAATATCATTATTGACCTAAAAGTATTATCAGATATGGTGTTCAAATTTGTGAAATGTAAACATTGTGGCAATTCAGAATGTGTAAAGATTCAGGAAAGTGAAAGTGGGAGAAAAGGTTTAGCAATACCTTTAGACATAATTTGTGAAAATTGTTCAGCAGTGGCTTCATGTATGTCATCTTCAAAACCAGAGCCAAAAAGTTCTTTTGAAGTGAATACCAGATTTGTGTATGCACTCAGATCAATTGGGAAAGGTATGTCTGCTGGAAGAACATTTTGTGCAGTGATGAATTTGCATCCACCACCCAGAAAGTTTGAAAAACTTACAGCATTATTAGAGAAGGCTGTGGTTGAAGTTAGTGAAAGCAGCATGCAACAAGCAGTGAAGGAAGCTGTGGTTGAAAACGAAGACATTACAGACATTGCTGTTGCAATAGATGGTAGTTGGCAGAAAAGGGGACACACCTCCTTGAATGGTGTAATTACTGCAACAAGCATTGACACGGGGAAGGTAGTTGATGTTGTTATTATAACAAAATATTGCCAACAATGTAAGGTCACAAAGAATAAAGAAGAACACAAGAAAAACTGTGTTGCTAATTATTCAGGGGCAAGTGGGGGAATGGAGGTTGTTGGAGTTAAAAATATTTTTGAAAGATCTGTATCCACAAGAGGTGTCAGATACCTTTATTACCTTGGAGATGGGGACAGCAAAGCCTACAATAGTGTGGTCAATAGTAAGCCTTATGGAGACAGTGTACAAATTGAAAAGATGGAATGTGTGGGCCATGTTCAAAAACGTTTAGGCACAAGACTCAGAAAACTCACAGTAAATATGAGAGGGCAGAAACTGGAAGACGGGAAATTGTTGACTGGGCAGGGTCGTTTGACAAAGACAGAAATAGAAAATCTGCAAATTTATTATGGTCTAGCAATAAGGAACAATAAAGATAATTTAGATGCAATGAAGAAGGCAGTGTGGGCAATATTTTTCCACAAGTCTTCCACTGATGAATCACCGTGTCATGGACTGTGTCCCACAGATGAAATGTCATGGTGTGGTTTTAATAGGTCAAAAATCACAGGAGAAGTTTATTCTCATAAACATTCACTTTCTGCAGCCATAATGAATGTGGTAAAGCCCATTTTTAGAGACTTGGCCAAACCAGATCTATTAAAAAAGTGTCTGCATGGGCAAACACAAAATCCTAATGAATGTTTCAACAGCATAATTTGGAATAGGTTGCCTAAAACTGTGTTTGTTGGTATGCATACCATGAAAATTGGTGTTCATGATGCTGTATTGACATACAACTGTGGCAACATTGGGAAATGCTGGGTGTTAGAGAAGTTAGGAATTAATCCAGGGGCAAATATGGTAAGTGGCCTACATCAAATAGATAAACAAAGAATGCTCGATGCTGAAAAATGTTCAACAATTTTGGCAAAAAAAGCAAGGCAGACATCAAGGAGAGTGAAATTAAGGCTGGAAGACAAGCTGGAAGCAAAAGAAGGTACATCATATGGAGCTGGAGAATTTTAAACATCTGTAAGTTTCATGAATTCATATTTTATCTTTAAACTCAAATTCCCGAAAACATAAATTTTCCTTACAAATGCCCCATTATCTCAGAAACTATTTCATATATTAAAATCAAATTTTGTGTTTATTTTCTGGAATATATTACACCCTTGGAACCTACAAAATTTAAAATAGTTTGTGAATTAACAACAGAAAAAAAAACAAAAGTCTGAAAATGTAAAAAATTCATACCTGTTAATTTAATATTTTTTATAAAAAATATAATCAGTAATAAATTGCTTTTCTTAGGTTCAAAGTATAATATGATAATCCAGTAACAAGGTGTAAAATATTCATTACCTCATCCCAAATAGTTTTTGTACAATTGGGGCAAATATTTGTGCCATTTTAACATGGGAAAAGATAGTCAGGGGGAGGTCCCCTTAAGTTAGTTAATAAGCTGCCCTCTTCTATGCCGCACAAGCCATAGAGCTGCGGCGCATGTAACCCCCTCAAGTCAATAAACGACCGCCTCGCCAGGGCTACTACTGGCGGGGGGAAAGTTGAAAGAAAAAAAAGGAAAAAAACCGCCTAAGCTGCCAGGCCGCCCGAATTACATCCCCTGACCTAAAGGCATTCCTATGCACGACAAACAAGTGTGCACTTATAGATTCCCAGAGAAATCTGGGTTACTTTCATATACTTTCGAATACTTGTAAACAGGTCAAAACTATATATACTAAAACCGAAGAGCTCTCTCCAGCATTGTTCTTCGGGACTCTGTTCATGTTCGTCGTCATTATTCTAAGAAATTTGGTGTACTATTCTTCAAGAATAAATTTTCCTTTTTAAAAACTGGAATTTTGATGTTAAGAACTTAATTGGCGCAGTCGGTAGGACGCAGCTCACTGTGTTAGAAAATTCATCGAGAATCAAGACAACACAGGTGGATTTTAATCCAGTCGGAGCTGCACTGTCCATCATCAAAATTCAACGGCAAAAGTTCTGGAAAGCCAGCGAAATCTACTGAAGATCATCAACGGTTTAACAAACCATTGCCACTGGTAAGGTTCAGCAAAGCCAGAGACATCAACTTACGATCGTCGACAGCCAAGCTAACATCCACCAACCTAACGTAAGTTAATAAAATTAATAGAATATATAAGAAGAATTACAAGAATTATTACAAAGAATTAAAAAGAATTTATAAGAAGAATTAAAAGAATTATTACAAAGAATTAAAAGAATTTACAAGAAGAATTAAAATACTTTATAAGAAGAATTAAAATAATTTATAAGAAGAATTACAATAATTTATAAGAAGAATTAAAAGAGTATATAAGAATAATTAGAAAGAATATATAAGAATAATTAAGAAGATACACCGCAGTTTCTTCGCATCCCATCGCAGCTCGTCGCAGTTCTTCGCAGCTCGTCGCAGTTCTTCGCAGCTCGTCGCAGTTCTTCGCAACTCGTCGCAGTTCTTCGCAACTCGTCGCAGTTCTTCGCAGCTCGTCGCAGTTCTTCGCAGCTTCTTCGCAGCGTCTTCGCAGCTACTCCGCAGTTTCTCCGCAGCCCATTACAGCTTCTTCCCTGTGGTACTTTCAAATCTGTAAGTTTTCTGTTCCATTCATTCTTAAAGTGTATAACGATTCAGGATTTATAGAAATGGAATTTAAGGAAAAATTCGATTTATATTCAAAATTGATTCCGACTTATTCCGGACCTAATGATGATCTTACCAAGTTCATCAAACAAGTAGAAGTAATGTTGTCTAGATTATCACTAGCCCCAGAGCAAAGAGACCATACCCTTTTCATTTTTAGCTTCATCCAATCTAAAATAATAGGCGAAGCCGAATCCGTTATAAAAAATAACACTATGATCAACTGGACAGATCTCAAACATAAACTGATCCTTTGTTTTGGTAAAGTTCGTTCGGAAGAACACCTGCAGTTTAAATTAGCCTCCTCTTACCAACAACTAAATGAAAGTTACCTAGATTATTATCATAGAATAAAAGAACTATCACAGCAGTTAAATGACACGGTATCCTTAACATCTGAAGAGCCCTTACTCACGCTTAAGAAGCAGCTTTATACATCTACCGCAATGAAAGCTTTCAAAAGAGGACTCGTAGAACCTTATAAAACCAAAATAGAACATAGCTTAATTAATAATATTGAAGATGCATTGCAAAAGTGTATAGAACTCGATGACGAAAAAACTCACGATCGATATGTAAATTTCATGAGAACAAATTTTAAACCAAACGACCGAAACAATCAAAAGACCACAGTTAATCAGAATAAACACTCCAAACCACCAAATACTCCACTATTCACACCTTGGAGACCGCAGATGCCCTACTATCAGAACCCGCCCTTCGTAAATCAACCCTTTAGGAATCAACCCTTTAATAATCCAATTCGTCCAAATCAACCCTTCAACCAATTCAATCCAAACCAACTCCAGAGAACTCAGGCATTTAATACTCACTTCAACAAACCGCGACTTGACAGACCGACACCAATGTCTATCTCGACAGCAAACAGTAATCGAAACCGACAACAAAACGTCACAAGACCCTCCAACATAATAGTAGAGGAATTATTTAACCAAAATGAGACATCTGACATCTTTCAAGACGACGAAGGACGTTTATTTCAGTATATCGGTCAGCAATCTGAGGAACAGGAAAATGAAAGGGAAATCAGTAACGCGGAAGACCCCCAGGAAGTAGAAAGCAGGAAAAGCGACCAAGCGGTAAATTTTCACATACCAGCCTCAGACACACTGAACACTTGAATAATTATGCAGGCCCCAAACTTCCTTTCATTATAATTGAAGGACTTAAAATTTTAATAGACTCAGGAGCATCATCTATCATGAATTCAAGTGTAGCAAACGAAAGGTTTAAGAACTATTTTTATCCATATAATTTTAAACTGACGACGGTGAAACAAAACCATTATGGAAATATTGCATTTAAATATCCCTTGTTTACGAATTATAACATTAACAAACCAATCAAGTTTTTAGTGTTAGATTGGAATAATCATTATGATGCACTTATATCTACTAACGATCTAAAACAGCTAGGAGCTATTTTAAATTACCAAACCAACACGCTAACTATCCAAGGAAAGCCGATTCCTTTTTATGAGGAACTGAATAATGTTAATCCCATGCCTCTAAAAAGAATCTCTAAGACTCTCTTTGTACCTGTAAAAGTTAGTGGAAACATATACATTCCAGAAACTAAAATCAAAAACTTAATAATTCCTGAAGGAATATATGTTAGTAGAAACAACTACATAGAAATACCCCATGAGTCGGAAGTAGAAATTAACAATTTAACACCAATTGAAGCAGAACCGTTAAGCGAATTTATAATAAGTGATAGGAACCCATTCAACATACATAGCGAACTCAATAAAGAGATAATCAATAATGTAAGAACAGAACATATGAATAATGAGGAAAGAAATATGATAATCAATCTATGCAGACAATACACAGATATTTTCTATCAAACTAATGTAAAGCTCAGTTCGGCATGCTTAGTGAAACATCATATACGAACTACTAATAATGATCCAGTATTTACTAGGAATTTTAGACATCCCCACCACATGAAAGGTGAAATTCAAAAACAGGTCGAGAAACTATTGAAAGACGAGATAATACGCCCCTCAACATCCCCGTACTCTAGCCCGGTATGGATAGTACCAAAAAAGTCAGATGCGAGTGGACAAAAGAAATGGCGGATGGTAATAGATTACAGAAAATTAAACCAGGCAACCATTGAGGATAAATATCCTTTACCAAGGATAGATGACATCCTTGATAATCTCGGGAAATGTCGGTACTTTTCCACCTTAGATTTAGCGCAAGGGTTTCACCAAATTCAGATTCATGAAGACAGTATTGAAAAAACGGCCTTTACAGTTGAAAACGGACATTATGAATATACTAGAATGCCGTTCGGCTTAAAAAATGCCCCTGCCACATTCCAACGCATGATGGATCAAGTTTTGTTGAAATATATAAACAAATTCTGTTTTGTGTATATGGACGATGTAGTCATTTTTTCAAAATCATTACAAGAACACATCAGCCATATCAAAACAATTTTTGATGAATTTAGGAAGTACAACCTAAAAGTACAATTAGACAAAAGCGAATTCATCAGAACAGACGTACCCTTTTTAGGCCATATAATTACAAATGACGGCATAAAACCTAATCCAGATAAATTAAAATGTATAGCGAATTATCCTATACCAAAAACCCACAAAGAAATCAAACAATTCTTAGGGCTAGTAGGATTCTATCGCAAATTTATAAAGGACTTTGCAAAAATCACTTCCCCAATGACCAAATACTTAAAGAAAGGTAAAGTAATAAATTTAAATGATTCCACATACGTAGAAGCATTTCTTAAGTGTAAAGAGCTAATTCAAAACTCACCTGTATTAGCGTACCCAGATTTTGAAATGACATTTCAGTTAACAACGGACGCAAGTAACACGGCTATAGGTTCCGTTCTGTCACAAAGAAACCACCCAATTGCCTTCTATTCAAGATCGTTAAATACAGCTGAGAGGAATTATTCAACAATTGAAAAGGAACTTTTATCAATATTAGAAGCTTGCAAACATTTTAGACCATATATTTACGGGAGAAAATTCATTATTGAAACCGACCATAAACCACTTGTATGGCTGTTTTCGATAAAAGATCCCAATTCTAGACTAACCAAATGGAGATTAAAACTCGAGGAATATGATTACGAAATTAAATACAAAAAGGGAAAAGAGAATTTAGTTGCTGACGCGTTATCAAGAATTACAATCAAGGAATCAGAAATACATGAGCTGAATAACACGGACGAAAGAGAAACGGCTATAATTGATGAACTTGCGGACATACTAGAATCAATGGAAAACCCTACTGCTGAAAGTATAATAGACGAACCGTCGATGATAGCAGAACCGTCTGTAATGGACATAAATGACCTGGATGACCTCTTAAGACCATTAGAAGACCCAAATAGTGAAAACGATTTAACAGACATAGACAATAACGAAACAATTCAAACACAACACACTTCAAATGAAAATCCAATCTGTGAGATGACATATTCGGAAAGAAATTTTCATTCCTATCAGAACAAATTCACTTTTAAAATCGGAGAAAAGCATACGTTTAAAAGAAATGAGGAAAGTAACTGTATCAATGTCATATTGAACAGAGGAAACATCGAAAATGATCTGAAAGACTTTCTCCTTCAGAACACCAGACCAAAAATAACCTATGCGGTCTATTTTCACGACCCAGAAATCGAAAAGATTTTTATAAACTTAACCCAAAAACTTTTCAATAGTGAAACAAAATTTACCAAATGTAACAAAGTAACTGCGTTCTTAGCAAAAGAAAATTTCTTGGAAAAATTAATACACTACCATTCTCAGAATCACAACGGAATAATTGAAACAATAGCACACTTCAATCAAAGGATATATACTCCTAAAATGAAACAATTAATAATCAACTATATCAATAAATGTGAAATATGCAAACAGGCTAAGTATGATAGGCATCCATACAAACCCAAAATTCAAGGACCTCTAATAGCAACACGACCCATGGAACATGTTTTCATTGACATTCTTACTTTAGAAGGAAGAAAGTTTCTGACATTAATCGACCTTTTCTCAAAATACGCTCAGTTGTATTATATCACCGATAGTAATTCCACAACCCTAACTAAGAAACTGAAACATTATCTTTCACATCATAATATACCTAAGAAAATAACGGCTGATAATGAATTTAATAGGGATTTAATTAAAGAATTTGTCAAACTTCATAAAGTAGAAATTCATTTTACCACCCCAAAGAACCCTTCATCCAACTCACCAATAGAGAGGTTGCATAGCACAATCATCGAGAAACTACGCGTTCTAAGAATACAAGATAAAACAACTCCAATTGAAGAACTAGTTGTAACAGCTACACTTATCTATAACCAATCTGTACACTCTTTGACAAACTATACACCCTTCACTCTTCTATATGGACCTCGTGATGACAATGATTCCCTAATCCCAGATTTAGAGCAACATTACAGAAATGAATTCATAAACCTGTACAAAACCCATTTACTCCCATTTTACCAAGAAATTACCCAGAGGCAAAGTCAAAAGGAGGCGAGCAATTTAGATCGTAGAAACGTAGACAGACAAAATTATAATTTTCAGAAAGATCAGGTGGTCTTCATAAAAGATTACAAAAATGAAAGAAGCAAAACATCCCCCCGGTACGAAAAGGCAATCATAATAGATCAATTAAATGACAAAGTAGTCCAAGTACTTGTAGCAAGAACTAAGCAAATTAAAAATATTGCAATCAATAGAATTAAAAGAGATAATATTTTTCAGGAAAATGATCCGGATAGTAATAATATTCCTGACAACCCTGTTGTTACCGAGAGTCCAAGGCCTGGACATTCAAGAGATACCACCAGAAACACCGTACATTGAATTAGAATTAAAACCTGTCCAGCTACTCTCTCATTATCATAAAATATATTATATATATAATACTACTTTATTAAAGCAAGCATATTATAGTCTCTTATCAAATTATATAATTATTAACAATCAAATGGGAAATACGACCCTCAGTGTTCAGTTACATAGAGAAATGCTAGCCTTAGAAAATCAAATATTTAAAATAACACAAACTCGTCAAAAACGAGGAATAATAAATGGTGTTGGAACCATTATCAAATGGGTTACTGGCAATCCTGACAACAACGACCTAGAAAATCTTCAAAAAGAATTAGAAATCCGTAAAGAAAATCAAAACATACTCAAAAAGGAAATTAACTCAGTCACTACTATTGCCAAGCAAACTATAGATAGATATGAAAAAGAGCTTAACATTATTAAACAGAATGAAAATGAAACACGTTTGCACTTAGAACGGGTTCAATCAAGAATTGACCATTTGTACCTTGAATTCCAATTTCAGAGTCAAATATCTTTATTAAAAGATCATGTACTCATAATAGAGAGAACAATTAATGCTATACAGACTCAAAATATAAATCTTGAATTGTTTCAGTATGATGAGATTAACACTTTATTAAATCAATTACAAGATTTGTACTCATCACAATTGTTATTCAACAAATATAACCATATCTATGAATTCTTACAAAAATGTAAAATGAATGGAGTAGGAACGTCAGACACTGTAACTTTTATTTTGAATGTTCCAATTTTAAGACCAACTGTATATCAAACCAAACGTATTGTACCGATACCAAACATGCATAATATGACCTTGAAGTTACCTGCAAATTACTTACTGGAAAATGAGTATGGAGATAGGTTATGGACTAATGAAAACTGTAAAGATATATGTTATCAACCAACTGGTTACCAGAATTTTCAATGTAACTTAAGAGATTTATCAACTTGCGAAACAATAAATGTAAAATTGACTAGAACTAATACTTTACAACTTTATGACGAGGTAATTGTTATTTCACATAATGTAATACATGGTATAAACCAATGTAAACCTAAGTCAGAAGAATTCTCAATTAAAAAAACTAGTATTATAAGAAATTATTGTAACCTGTATATCAATAATGAATATTATATAAATAGAAATGATACATTTAGAATTAAGTTACCAGAAGTGGTTCAACTACATGTAAAAACAAAACAAAAATTGTATCTATTAGAATTTAATCAAACCAATGTAAATAATATACAACAAAAATTACTTGAAATTAAGGACGAAACGTTGCTCATCCATGCAACAACACATGTAACTCTCACGATTATTTTAAGCATTATTATGCTTTGTGCATTTATATGTATTATACTGTATTACCTGTACAAAAAATGTAGAAAGGAAAATATTGAATGTAATGAAGACATCACATGTAATGGATCTCAGGAGAGCTCCATCTTAAGGGAGGAGGAATTACATCCCCTGACCTAAAGGCATTCCTATGCACGACAAACAAGTGTGCACTTATAGATTCCCAGAGAAATCTGGGTTACTTTCATATACTTTCGAATACTTGTAAACAGGTCAAAACTATATATACTAAAACCGAAGAGCTCTCTCCAGCATTGTTCTTCGGGACTCTGTTCATGTTCGTCGTCATTATTCTAAGAAATTTGGTGTACTATTCTTCAAGAATAAATTTTCCTTTTTAAAAACTGGAATTTTGATGTTAAGAACTTAATTCCCGGGAAGCCCCGTGACACACTTTCACGCGTTTTATGACCGACAACCGCGCAGGCGGGCCTCGCATGGGAGGGGGCCCTCGTCTAAGAAGGTGTTTGTTTTGGACCCACCCCCTCCGGGTACCCCTCCTTCCCTCCCCGAGGTGATTTGTTCTCGGCAGGCAAACAAGCCCACGATTCACGCGAGCAGGGAAGCACCGTCAGATAAATGAACGCGTGCCCGTGGGGATCGCCAGCCACCCCTTGCGCGCAGCTGCGCTTCAAAGACAGAGAGAAAAGTGAGTGAGAACCGATAGAAAATTCCAGAAGATCGCCGGAGCTGATTGGCGGGGAATGAAGTAAGACGCCACTGGTTTCGGCCAATAAGATGATGACTGCCCGGGGAAGAGGTAAATTCGTAGTCAAGCAAGGATGTGGGGAAGGGGAACCTGGAGTACGCACGAGGAGCGCGCGTAGGCGAGAATTTTTCTTCTGTTACAGTCTCATTCTGAAGGGACATTACAGTGGCTCTCACAATTGGACGTACACCTTTAATGGCACCTTTAATGAATTCTTCTCATCAGAATATTTCACGATATAAAATATATAATTTTGATATTTGAGGTTTTCTGAAAGATAAAGTGCATCTTGAAAGCATAAAATTGCTTTATTAGATATACAATTAAATATTTTGTTTGTTACCTACAAACAAGCGTTGCACAAAAATGAACGTACACCATCAGAAGTGCGACTTGAAACGTACCCTTCGAAATGCTTTCCTGGGCTCAAAGTAGTAACGAACGAATAAGTCGAAAGTCTGATTTGCGGAGAGCAACATCGTATTGAAAACGGCCCCGAGAAGAGAAACAACGGTGGAAGAACGACAACTTGTAAATTTAGCCATTAGGAGAAGGTCACTTCGATGTATTGCGAAGACAGTGGGAAGACCTCACTCAACCATCCAAGGCATTGTAGATAGATTCAAGTTCGATGGCCTATTAAATAATAAAAGGGGTAGAGGGCGAAAACCGATACTCGACGAACGAGATAAAAAGTATCGTTAATCACATCAGAAGGAATCCTCGCCAAAGTGTTGTTAAAATGACTCCGTGGGTAGTTTCCACAATAGGGAGAACTGTATCGACAGAACCCGTGATCCGCGTGTGCCACGGCCGGCGAATGCCCACCTGTCGCGGGCCAGCAAGTGTCTAGGCCACGCCACGATGCGACGCCGCGACCGCTAAATGGACTGAGGGGGGCAAGGACGAGACGCTCGGGGGTCGGCGTACCCCCGCGGCGCCACGGACCCTTGAGACAAGTCGGCGCCGTGGCGCGCAACAAGTGTAGAAAGTGTAAATTAGTGCAGTGTACTGGGTATGCACGCGAGAATGAAGGAGTGAGAGAATGAGTTGTAAAAATAGAGCATAAGAATGATTGAAAGAGTGAATATTTTAAAATGAAAAAAGGATGAACAATATTAAGAACTTTTAAGTAAACAATTCAATAATTGTAAATAAACTAGGCAAGGCCCAAAGAGGCACGCTGTATAGTTTTAAGTTAGAAATAAGTTAGTTTCAATTAGTATGTTTAAGTTACCGCCCTCCACAAGCCCAATCGGCTGGAGTATAAAATGTATACCCTAAATTGAATAAATTCCCGCCCCTCCAGGGTAACTGGAGGGGGGAAATTAAGAAAAAGGCGCACCCCGCCGCCTAGCCGCGGGCACCTCTCAAGTGTAGCACTCTGTGGCGTCATACGAGACGCCCAATACTAATTTAATAACGTGCATTCAGAAGCTCTGAATTGCACACAGGAAACAGCGGAGACGGCGGGCACCTCGAGCAGACGCCTCGCAGAACAATAGGGGTTATTTTTGGAAGACGGGGAAAGCCAGCAGTGCAGGGCTGGGGTGAGAAACTCCTAGGGTGGCGGCTGTGACGCGCGTTGTTATGGCGCCAATGTTGTGAACCCCGAGATGAAGCTGGGGTTAGAATTCGGCTGGCGGATACGGCTATGTGATGTAGTTCCGTCAGACGAGCCCAGCGAGTATAAAAGCAACGAGAGCAAGCTTCTCGTTCTCCAATTTCTCGTAGGACTGGTCGCGGTGAGTCGTGCGTGTGTTATGTATAGAAGAACCTCACTCTCCTTCGCACTGTGGAAACCGCCTGTTACGTACAGAGGAACCTCACCCTCCTCAAGTACACTGTGGAAACCACCCTGAGCGGCCCGAAGGTCAGACAAACAGCCTACGAACTTATCGGCTGTAAACATCCCCCGCTGTCGCCACTGGAAGAGGGAAAAACCTATATTTCCCTATCGCCGCTGAAACGAACATGAACCAGAGGAAAAGGCCCAAATAACAAGATATTACTCCATAAACAGGCACCGCCTCCACTGCCCAGGAAACACCGCCTCCAACGCCGTCTCCAGGCGGTATAAAAGAAGCCACCACGACCGCTTGGACAGCACTTCATCTCGCGACATCAACTCATACTGTAAATGTCAAAATTGTAAACTTACTGAAAATATACTGTGACTTGTGAAATTTGTCTCAGCGTTTTCTTAATACGTAGCTCCACTTATGAACATACTTAACTCGTGTGTGGGTGCGCGGCGCGTGTAGCGTGATTAGGATGAGTAAGGGGCCGGCGCTCCTGCGTCGTGAGAATAGGCTAGCGGTCGTGGTGGCCGAGTGTAATTCCTTCTGGAACGGACGGTCCGTCCGTCCACTTTGTAAATATGTATATAGATGTTCAGGTGTCGAAGTTCCTTTGAATAAATAGTTTATTTACAAAACGTTCACGTCTGTGGATAATTTTCTTTCCTTTGGCTCAGGCCAAGACGCCACAACTCAGGCAAAACCCGCGCTTACGGATTACTTCACTCAGCTTTTCACGCATGACGTGATCTTTGCTGTTAAATGAGGCCTCAGACGAGAGTTGTCGCGCTTTGGTAAATATCACATTGATTAGGCTAATTTTGTAGTAATTTTAAGAATTTCTTTTAATGATTCATTTTTTTCGGAAACCTTAGCGATTCTTTCAATTAATAAGAGCTCATCAAGCAGGGCATGATTCCTTTCATAATTTTTTGTAACTTCCCTGACAACCAGTCAGGAATAAATTCAGTGTTTACCATTGTAGCATGCTATTTTAATTATCAAATTGAACCTGCAACTTCCTTCCATCATTTCGCATTCTAAGGAACAGCTAATTTATTTATTTACGTCAAAAACAGTTAAAAACTGCGTGTGACGAGCTATGGAGAGAAGTGAATTTTGTGCACGTTTTCATAATTCTGTGGTCTCTATCCTAAACCATATTCTAGTCGAATTTTGAATACAGAAAAGAGAGGTTTTTTTCGAGTTTTGTTGACAAAATATTCGCTCCTATATAATAAAATATATTTTCAAAGGTAAATTAGCTATAAATTCCTGCCCTGAACCCTCATATTCTTCATGAAAGAATAATACTTTTTGCCGCGACAATATGAAAAAAAGAAAGCTAAGAAAAGAAAATAAGAAAAAATCGACTGAGTTAACACCAGGTCGGCGCGGCGCGTTCTAACGGCGATCCCACTCGGCCGGGGAATGCGACACCCCCTTTCTTTGCCATCTCTCGACTTCTTTGTTGCGAATTGGTAACAAATTGTGCCAGAGGTCTCGTGTCCCCTCCTATTGGGAAATCAATATGGCATATTCTGTGGTTTCTGAAGACGTGCCACGCAATAGATTTTAGAAGTTGCTGGCATTTCTTATTAGAAATAATCTAACAGTAACAGAGGAAGAAAAAACAAACTTCGGAAAATGAGACATGATTACAAAAATTTCGAAATTAAAGCCTTCAGAAGAAAATCACAGCGTAGATGAAATGATGATAGCTTTCAAAGGGAGGAGTCATTTACGAAAGTATATGCAAAACAAGCCAACTCGTCGGGGTTTCAAAATGTGGGGTAGAGCTGGAGCGTCTGGTTACTTCTACGACTTTGATATCAAGGAGCAGCTGGTGCAAAGACGGAAACTGGAAAAGGCGTAGGTTATGAAGTAGTAATGAACCTCGCTCATTCTTGCTTGAAGGACACAATTTCAGAGTTTATGCAGACAATTTTTTCACCACATATTCTGATTCAGTCCTTACTTTCAAGATAAATATATTTTTGGGAACCGTACGAGTAACCAGACAAAAGGACTGCCCACTGCCAGAAGAGAGGAAATGAAAAAGGACGGACGTGGCTCTGTAGCTTCAGTAGTGGACACCACAGGTCGATTTACTGTAGTGTAATGGTGTGACAACAAACCTGTTACTTTGTTGTCATCTTTTGCCGGAGTTGAACCATGAGATGAAGTTCGCCGTTGGGACAAATCCAAAAAGGAACATGTGCAAGCTAAAAGACCTTATATTGTACAGGAATACAATAAATTTATGGGCGGTATAGACTTTCATGACATGCTGTCTTCCCTGTACACTGTAGTTTCAAATCTCGCCGCCGCTGGTACATTTACTGAGACGCATTGTGTCTCTGCGTCCCCCTCCCCCCCACTTCGATGCAGAGGGCACTTCCTTTCAAAGATAATAGCCTTTGTAAATAGCACAAATGCGCAGTAGCTCCACCCGAGCCCACTCCATCCACGAGCCCGACCCCACGAGACAAACACACCCCGCACACGTGCAAACCCTCGGATAATTGCCGTGAAGTTTCTTTTAATACACGGCCAGAACAATCATTGCCGATCACGCGGTTCCCCAGCGACATTCACAGCACCCTCTCGCCACCCGCCGTCCCCTGGAGGGTGTCGCCTGTCTTTCCGGGCGCACTCTGTTCAATAATCATCGCGAAAATCCTTAGGCACGTAGGAGAACCCTGGCCCACTTCGCAGCATGCGACGCTTGAGATACGAATAGAAAGGCTCACGAATCAGCCAATCTAGCCCTCTGAAATCGTGGAAAATACCAGAAGCAAGCCACGTGACACCAGAGAGCGAATCCGAAGATTAGGCGCCAACGCGCGTCCCGCATTCTCTTCTTGGATTTTAATTGGGCACAAGTAAATAGAATAAATACTTTGGGAGCGAGATTTTGAGCGGGAAGGCGCTCCTTCGACGCGAGCGTGCTTCGCCAAGAACGGGACTTGAATTTTAGATCACCGATAACTTCACTTCATGCCTGACCGCCGAAAGTAATAGTACTTGAATTCAAAACACCGCGAGAGACAGTTCATTTTCTAACCGCCGAGAGCGAGACTTCATTTTCTGATCACCGAGAGAAACGGTTCATGTTCCGATAGCCGAGAGCAACGGACAGTATTCTTTCAATCTCCGACGAGATAAAGTTTCTGATCGCCGAGTGCGAGAAAACATTTCGGCTGCCGCTAACGCAATTGTTCTGACCGCATCTTCGTATCGGTTAATGCGGGCCGCCGCGACATATCAGTTACGCGGTCTGCAACGCCGACGCCGGGAGACACACTGCGTAGCCAGGCCGGCCTGCCGCATCCCGTGAACGCGCATCATCAGTTCCCGCTGGCGCCCTCCATCCCGCGACGGCAGCCAGCTGTGGTGGTCCCGCCCGCGTGTCAGTCCACGCCACGGCGCTCATCGCTCGAGAATGGCCGGGCTTCCTCGGGTGAATACGATCAATTCACAGCCTCCTCTTCATCATCAATCGTAAGTAGATTAAAGATCTTAACATCAGGAAACTGAGCAACGCTATGAAATTTTAAAGACTTATCGAACTCAAGTAACATCGCAAGATAGAAGACGCCATAATGCATGACCATTAACAACTGTTTGTTAAATTCAAGATACAAGAAGAATGTGTAATTAAATGTAGTAATGCTAGTAGTAACTATTTTCACTTCTAAATAAATAGGTGGGCTACGTTCAGGAACCATATCAAAAGGAATTCGCCTCCAATTTTATTGCACAGTAGCTATAGTAGTGTGAGCACACCTGAACCAATTTTCCCATGAGAAACCCAACCCAGAGAGTCCACCTCCTAACGAGAAGATCTCATCTCTCCGGGAGCAGTTTCCCACAAAGGTCTCTGGCTGCTGTCAGAGATCGACACAGGTAAGTGTGACGTACGTCAACTTGCTCGTGTCTGGCGCCCAACAAGCCGGCAATGACGGATCGAAGGTCGGTACGTTACATTACATCTTTTGGCATCTAATAACTGTAGCTGTAATCAACAGTTGGTTAAAGTATAGGAGGCACTGTAAAGAGTTGCATGACAATCACATGCCTCTGAGAAAATTTCCACCTTGTTTTAGATCGTCAGAAACACAAGGTCAAGCACTGGCCAATTTGGAAAGACGTGGGCGGTGCAAGATTTGTATAAAGATGAACTTTCAAGTTTGGTGTGAGAAGTGTGAAGTTTTCTTGTGCTTCAACAAGGACAGAAATTGTTTTCGAAGGTTTCCGGTGTGAAATGAAAAAGTAACTTTTTTCCTTAATTTTTCAATATTTTTTAAGTAACAAGATCATTTTCTTAATATTATGTGTAAGACTGTTAATGTATAATAAATCTGTATCTATGTTCATTTTGTTTCCACAAATGCCCAATGTTACAGATATGTAACACATCCAAAAAAGGGCCTAAATTTTACAAGCCTTCATTTCTGCTTATAAGTTACATCAGTACACATAAATAGTTATGACAAATAATTTTTAATTTTTTCCTCATTCCGAACTTGCTGGGCATTATAGGGTTAAACGAATCTGAATGCCTTGATCGTTTGCAGCGGGCCTTTGGGGACCTTGCGCCTTCCCGTGCGACAATTTTTCGGTGGTTTCAAGAATTCAGAAGAGGCTGAACTTTGTTGAAAGACGAGGAGAGAAGCGGGCGTCCGGCGACTGCAGTGACTGAAGAAAACATCGTCGCGGTGGAAAAATTAGTGCGCGAAAACAATCGTATGACATTTAAGGACATTGGAGGGTTTCTGCAGATGGGATCGCCGGCAGTTTCCAAAATCCTGCACGAATACCTTCGAGTCAGGAAAGTTGCATCTCGATGGGTGCCTCACACTTTGACAGAATCAAACAAGCGCATCCGTGAATAAATGTTGAAAAGATTTTAAAGCAGCGACTCTAAACGGGCCATCTTTCACATTATAAGGTTGAAGACAAAAGTCCTGATGAACAAATTCAATTTCTTACTAAGTGGTTGCAAAATGTTGAATTAATGGAATATAATATAAAACGTAAGTTTAACAAACACACATTCGGTACTGGCAGAGAATAAAATTAGAATCCATTCATATACACAACCACCAAAAAAAAAACAGAACATGACTTGTCTGAACCAACAGATCCCTGAACTCTCGTCACCTCTACTAAAATTAGCCCAATCTGTACACCGCTAACTCTACCCCCCCCCTTCGCCTGCCCGTCGGCTCCTGACGCCTTCGCCGGCCGCCAGCCTGCCGCGCCGCCCCCACAACGCCCTTCATGCTTCCGACCGGCCTTCTGTTCTCTTAAGTGAGAGGCACACAAAATTGTCCGCGGAACTTCGTTTTCCGCCCAGACGCTGCAAGGTAACGATACAGTTTGCTTACGCATCTGGCACCTACAATTTTGTACTAAAACAAATTTTGTAAATAACCTATACAACCTCCTTTTCAAAATTTAGTATGTATTTCTCAGATAGCTCTGAGGATGATAGCGAAGCTATCGAAAGGATCTTTAGCCTTAAAATAAATATTCTGATAGACAACATCTGTCTTTCATTCTTTATCGAAAAAAGTATCTACATCACCAACTGTTATACTAATAAGTTTAAGTTTATCATACACCAACTAGATATAGTAATTAAACACAAATTAGAGTGTTATGTTATGGGCAAGCTTGGTGTATTACACTTTTCCAGGGGCAAATACTTTTATCCGAAATTCTAATGTTCTCACTCTTCCACATCCCTCTCATTGGAGGAAAATGTTCCAAGAATTGAGGCAAAATACTACTGGCATAAATTCAAGCCAAGAAGCATATTTGAAAAAAAAATTCCAGCTTCTTGATGGTCATAAGCATCTAGTATGCCTATTACTTGATGAAATATATGGTACTCCCAAATTAGACTATAAAGCAGGTTTAGGGGTAGAGCAGTAAATGCAGTTGAGTGTGTGACAACATTGCAAGTCTACATGGTAACAAGCATGCTCTCGCAATGTAAAGAAGTGTTCGCTTTGTTAGCAATAAAGAACTTAAATGCAAACTTGTTAAATCAAACAAAAGCTGTATTAAATGTTCTTGGTAACATAGGATTTGATGTTGTGCATGATTTCTGACAATAATGTAAATAGAAAAATGAATGAAAGTTTAGGAGATGGCAAATTACAAATTAAAGTATCAAATCCTGTGATGCCAAACAGATCTTTAACAGCTTTTTGATGGCGTTCACTTATTGAAATGTATAAGGAATTGCTGGATAAACTAGAAGGATTCTCTACAGTCACTTGTTATTTCTAGGATGGACAATGAGTGTGCAAATGAGAGCAGACATTTCTGACTTAAGATATGTATATGAATGTGAAAAGTTTTCATGCATTAAACTGGCACCTACTCTCTCATTGAAAGCATTGTGCCCGACTAATACAGAGACAGAAGGTTACTCTTGCTTTCAGTATTTTTAATGATAAGAATATGTCTGCACTGCGAGTAATGCAAAATGAAGGAAAAGGAAATTTTGAAGGTACAATTTACTTCTTGGAATTAACTATTAAATGATGGAAAATTGGGAATGTAAAAAGTCCTCTTAAAGGAAAAAAACGTAAATGGTCAAGATGAGATGCAATAAGGGAGGGAAAGAAATGATATGATTCTGTTAAGTACTGAAATTACAGAAGCTAAAACTTTTAAGCTTTCATAAAATGAAATCATTCAAATTTGGAGAATTCGAAATAAAGAATACGAGTGACAGCAGTAAAATAAGTTTAGATGAAGATGATGATGATAAATGCACCGATGAGCTTCAACCTTTTGAACAAACAGAGGAAGAAGCATTCTTTGTACCTCTTGGTAATGAATCGAGAATGGTTTTGCTCTAAGCAGCTGGGTATACTGCCCAAAAAGCTATAAAACATGTATGTGTTTCCATTGAATGCAAAAACATGTTAGTACTTGAGAAAGATGTAACATATCTTGTAGAAGAATCAATGTTAGAATATTTTAACGTGGTGAACAGAGGGTCATTGAAATGTCCTTCGCAGTTTGTAAATGATATTGCTGTTGACACATATAAAGCGTTTTCAGTAGTCATAAAGGAAGAATAAGAGGAAACCTTCCTGCACTCCCAATGCCAAAAATTTATTGTAAGGGAATTTGCATATCAAAAAATAGAAATTGGCTTGGGTAATCAGGAAAATATTTGTAAGTGTGGCATATCACAGGGAAAAACAATTAAGATTTTGTGTTGGTATCCTGGAAAATATTTTGCTGAACAATTATTGTACAAAACTGGCACAGTTTAATACAACTGAAATAGCCTTGGACGCTGAAATAAAAATCATCCCTGTCACAGTTCCCTGCGATTATATTCAGATAATGAAATATTGGAGTTACGATTATCAAGACACGTCTGCAGACACAAAAGGCTGGTCAGACACAAGAGGCTATACTTCTCTCAGAAGATGAAATCAAGAGCTCTATTGACATGGGAATGTGCAGGATTGGCAGAAAGAAAATCCAAGAGATAAATGGGTTAGGCCTTTAAAATTCAAACATCAAAATCAGAAGTTCTCTATTTTTGCCACCCATACTCTTGTGACTGATTGGCAATGTGAGATAAATAAAATCAATTTGCAGCCCAGGTTTAAAGAGAGTTGGGAGGATAGTACACTTGAATTTTTTCATATAGATCACCAGTGGAGATCAGCTTACAAGGACACTGAATTTGGGGTGACAAATGACAAATTTAGCTTAATGTTAAGAAAACCTGTACCCAAAAGAATCCGGGGAAAATTGGTCTGCTATCAGGGCAAGAACTCTTTTCTTTCTTGTAATATAGTGGACAGTTTGGATAAGTCCATCATTGGAACGGTTTTAGAGATGAACCCTGAAATATGCGTAGTAAGGACTTTATCTATTATGGCCAAAATTCCTTCTTGTGGTGATAAAATTGTCAAACTTGATTCTGGCTCAATCTATGTGGAAAATAATGCAAGGAAAGTTTTAAAACAGGGTACCCAACAAGGAGCAAACATTGGAGACATTCAAAGAGTTGTAGATATGGTGGTATTTCAGGAGTTTCAGACACTTCACAATTTCGCTTCTCTCCAAAAAGAGATCAGAGATTTGAGCAAATTAATCATAAAAATGGTAAATTCACAAATGAGAAAAGATGCAACCTTTACACACGAACGTTTTGGATCCCCACTCCAAGCCCACTGTAACTCCATCCACTTTTATTTAAGCTGTGTTCCTGTACACGCCCTATGGAGAGACCAAGTTTAATAAAAAGTTCTTGTCAAGGAATCTATTATTTCGATGGTCAGAATTGGTTGATGCATTCCCCCGACTACAAATGTGTTTCAGTAAAAAACACCACAACATTAATTGAATTGATAAATTTTCAAGAGGTTCTGGTGATCAAATGCGTTTCCCAAAGATAACAAGGTCTCTGATTGACCACGATGAAATTTTCAATTCTAAAATGGAAAACATAGGGTGGGAGACCAAAACTTCATCTGGTGATCATATACCCTCAGTTTACATTAGTCCTTTTGATGCTTTCTGTTATTGAATAAGTTCCATCTTGTCTGGTTTTACTGCTGTTTTAGCTTTAATCATTTCTTTGTTCAACTGCATCAAGAATCTTAGATAATAGTTGCATAAGCACTGTTTTCTCATAGAAGTATTGCTCTTTTTGCTAATGTATAATTTTTTTTTCAGTTTTCAAGTCAGTAAGTTAAGATATATTTTCTCATTATTATTACTGACTTTGTAATACTATTGCCGATGTGTAGCTTATCCTGCAACTGAATTGTACAGATAAAACATGTATTGTTCATGCCTTTCTATATCGGAATAAAACTATGTTAAACAATGTTCAGTCTTTTCGTGTTACCTTAGCCCGAAAACATTGTGCACTACTGCTTGGGTGTTCTCTACATATAGGACCTTGCGGACGGGTTCCTGCCTGTCACTCGCAACCAGCCACCTGCTACGGCGGCCATCTTGTTTCTGCTGTCAGGACTAACTACAGGACTTGGCGCAACACCCTCCTACCGGTTTGGGGATGCACTGCGTCATAACGGCGAAACAAATTTAAAAAAAAAAAAAAATGTCAGCAGCGACCAGAACATTGCATACATCTTTACGAAGCAACTATGCCAGAGACTACATGAAATCCAACTCCTCCATCAGGTTGCGGAATGACCTTCTGGATTACCAAGACCCTTCCGAGGGGGGGATTGTTGGGGTTATTTTTCTAATGTTACAGAAAAACTTTTATTGGCTAAAAGTTGGTAGCAATGTGGTGTCCCTTGGGTTTGAATGTGTGTAAAACGTGCTTGTGCTCAGTTCGTTGTTGCTCATTAAAGTAGTCAGGTAGTAATATGTAGTGTAATATGTAATTGTAATATGTAATATGTAATATGTAGTGTCAGTAGTAATATGATAGTAATAAACAGTGTTTTGACTGTTTTTATCTATTTCCCAATATGTAACAAATCTGTTTCAGACAGGAAAAACTTTGTTCCACATTTACACTTGTCTGTGTACCGAGCCTCACTCTGACATACGTGTGCACGCAGCTAAAAGTGGGCTAACACTGTGTATTCTCTTTCGCAGGGCAATATCTGTTCAGAGAAATTCGATTAAGTACAACCAGTAGATCTGTTCAAAGAAATTCGACCAGTACAGGTTGTCACTAAGCTTTGCACCAGACACAGAGTCGATTGTGATTTGAGCATTCTCGATCACTAATTGGAAAGTTCAGCAAAGACTGAGAAAATGGATGAATGATCCAATTCAGAAGAGAGACCCCGAACATTGCGTTGGCTACGCAGCCGCAACCAAGGGTCCTGGACCTTGTTCGTGGTAACAACACATATCCCTATTCCAAACTGGAATTCCTCAGAAACTTTAATCGAACAATAAGCGTTATAAAGGTATAGATACTCAGTTCATAGGGCAACAAAATGCAGAACTGATACATACAGTATCTAACATTCTTATTCGTACACTCTAATTTAGCCACAAAAAGTTATATCTCTTCGCACAATATTTTAAAATTACGTCTGACGAATGTAAAATACAAATCTTCGGATTAGATAGGATACGTCAGGTCTGGAGGAAGCCAAATACAGACAATTGTTATGCATGAATACAATTCTCATGGTGATATATGGAGGTAGGTCAGTTTTGTTACGAGGTTGTAGGTCTTCTAAGGGGGTTGGTACGATCTAATTCATTGATGGAATTATGTGTAACAATGGTTTTCTCGACATTTTGAAAAACAATGTCAAAGTGCTGAGAAAATAGGCTTGCCACCTTTTGACGTTTTCAGCAGAACAATGACAGTAAACACAAGGCCCTGCTCAACATGACATGGTTAATATGGAACAAGACCAAATTACTCCAAACACCACTTCAAAGCCAGGACTTAAATCCCAAAGAGAATAAGTGACCAGTTTTCAAGAGAGAATTTTTACAAACTGGGTTGAAAAAGAAAGAACTAAAAACGTCTTGTGGAACTAGAATGGAAGCAAATAAAACCCACAACTTGGAAGAACCTTGTTCTTTCCGTGAAGAGTCGATGCCTAGGTATAATAAAAGTCAAGGGATATGCAACAAAATACTGAAACCACAGTTCAGTATTAATAGTTCTATTCGTTTTTATTTTGTTATTACGTCTAGTGTACGAATACCAAAGTTGCATAAAACTGAACATTACTCTCTTTTATATATATATATATATTTTTTTTTTAATTAATATGCCAACTGATTCTAATGTAGAACCTATGTTTTTCAGTTTGTAATGCTCTTTTGATTTCAAGTTAAAGAAGAACCTGACGAGTTTTTTGAAAAGCCAATTCCATAGAACTGGTGCCGCGGCTTTTTGGAACCTACGGAGGCCTTGAATGAAGAGGTTGAGAAGGAATGCGAAGACCTGCACAAAAGCCAGGCACCTTGAAGAGAGTGATTAAGAAGGAAGAATAAGAGCAGGAACGTGAGGATCCTTTGGCAACGTGCGTTGAAAATTGTCACATTAAAACTGAAGAGACTGATGAACTTTCATGCCCTCCTGAACGTCGGTTGACGTCCTTGTTGAAAACTGTAGTGGAAGCGATTGCATCAACTACTATTGAAAAATGTAAGTGAAGATGGCGGCCTGCAGATGGCTGTGTGTAGATGAGACGTAGAAAATAACGGTTTTAATGATGAATTTATGTGTATGGGATGTAAATCTATATTGGAGAATAAGAAATCAGCCAGTCTACAAAAATAATAGCCATTTTAATTAATGATATAAGACAAACTAATGATGAAAATACTAGGATACGCGCGAAGGCACATAGCGTGAAACCGTGTGAAAAGAACTTCAATGTCTGCGATGGCGAGTGGTACAGGCGAAAAAATGAATGTTGTCCATAACAGTGAATAATGGAATAACAAGGAAAAAGTATTTCTGTACTGTTCAAGAAAATGTCTGGAAGTAATTTAATGTCTGAAGTAATTGAAGTAGTAAATACAGGTATCTAGGAGGTAATAATTTACGTCTTTGCATTCTAGGTCCATTAGACAAGTAAAAAACAACATAACTGCTCCTTTCCTTCATTATAGCTGCATTTAATTGCAGAACAGTGCGTCCCTTACGATACGCCTTGTTACTGTGTTAACTAGAAAAGTATAAGAATTCAGTTGGTGAATATCAGATATGTTCCTGACAGTCATCCGCGATGGCCGGTAGCAGTCACCGCCACGTGCGAAGTTCGTGCAGTTACAAGATTTTTTCACACTAAAAAGTTACCACCGGTTGATATTCATGGGCAGTTGGTGGGGAAGCGTTCAACACACCCGCAAATGGTGTAGGGAGTTCTCCGAAGGACACACAGACATCCACGATGAGCAAAGAAGTGGAAAGCCATCTATCTCTGATGAAGTGGTGACGAAGATTGAGCGAATTCTGCTCGATGATAGGAGGATAACGCTTCGGCCCAATGTCATTCACGCCTATCAGGTGCTCTAAACTGTGTCAGAGACTTTTGCTTTCCATTGTTAATATTTGCTGGGAATGATTGGCTGCACCTGGCCAACTTCCTGATTTATTTCGTTTCTCTTTGACCTGTATTCAAATAAGAATTATTATTATTGATTGTGTATTTTTTGTTGTTTTTTGATCGTGTCAGAATAAGACACAAAAGTGTGAGGATCGATCGCTGAGCTCATGCGAAGAGGGTAAATTAGAAAAATAATTGTATTCTTTGAGAGCACTTTAAAGTGCAATTTTCAATATTTTCTCATTCAAAATCTATTTATTAAATGCAGATCAGGTTGTGTTCTTATTTGGGTAAAATATCGACTTACTCCTGAGTCTTAATTTCAGATTCTCCATTGCTAACTACCCCTGAGATGGCCAGCACTATCAGTAAGGCAGGAAAAGTAATTTGACATCGCCCAAGTCAGAGTCAATGTGGATGTCAAACGGTGACCGAGCGTGCGACTGCCGACGTCATAATGTAGATGCATATTACGTATCACGTGTTAATGTGATGTAAATGGAAGTTGATCTAAATAGCAATGTGACTATGGTACATGTGTACTGAAAGTATTCTGAAGAAAAGAGGTCTGTATATATCTAGTGAAATTTGTACTATTAGCTTTGGTGAGTAGATTATAGTAAGATTTTATTATATTGATGTCCTAATTTTAAAATGCAGTACTAGATTATTATGTCATTATAATGTGGAGATACACAATGATGTAGGCTTTTTAATATGGTTTTTGTATTTGGTGTGTTGTAGCCTGAAGGAGTAAACTGTACTTCAAAGTGTTGTGTAAATACAATTTTATGGGTTTGTAAAATAACAATAAAGAATATTTATATATGATGTACGTTGTCTATAATCATGAATGAATCTTTTTAAAGTAACTTCATAATAGCTCCTGTTTGTCTTTCCCAAACAAAATAATGGGCAAGAAATTTGTTCAAAATATTTTCAAATATGTTGCCGCCATTGATACTGGTTTTTACCACTGTTATTGATAATACATCTAATTTTTCTTCCTAGTTTCTCTTGGATGAAATAAAATATTGAGTAATAAATGTAGGAACATGCTTGAAATACTACAGTAATTGATTCTTTATTGATCAATTGAATGACAAAATACATTGGTTTTTTATTGCACTGAGTTCTATGAAAGCGTACCTTGGGTAAGAAGAAATGTAATATTCAGAAATAATTATTTATAAAGTATGCTAAAAATATTCAACCAATTATGATTTAGTCAGCAAATAAAATTGTTAAAAACAGTTCACATTGACTATTGTTGAAAAACAAACAATATCAGGAGGAGCAACAAATGCAAAGTGCACAGTCATAAATAGGACAGTGGTAAAAAAATGGGTTAAATTGGCATTCCACATCACGAAACTTGTAAATATTGATGTTGTAACTATAAACTGAGAAGACTGTAAAAATTATGCACGTATCTACAAAACATATTTATATTGGCGTTAGTATTCTCAGCCTCCACCGCAAATTCGCCGGGCAATTCAGACCGATATTTTTGAATGGGCCGTTAAAGAATCTGAGAACGATTGGCACTGTATCAGATGAAACATAACGTTGTAATGCGAATTTGAATCCCTAGATTTATTCACATGACGCAGGTTTGACCAAGCCACACGAAATCTTAGTTCGATGACCAGCGAATACGAACGTGTTTTGAACAATTAGAGAAACAGAGGCCATCAATGAGTGTGGAACAAATAGAAAATCTGGCAACACAGAAGGTGGCATTGATGAAAGACAATTAACAACACAAATTGAGTCCACAAAACTTTCAGAGGGGCCTAAAATGTCAGATGTCACAGCATGGAAGGAGGACTAAAAAGAAATATTAATACACCTAAAGATGATGAAAGTAGTGACAAAAACCAAGAATATCATTTTAAGGAACAAGAAAATGATAGTTCAGCAATAAGGCATAACATTCTCATCAACAAGACAATTTTCTAGTCAATTAGACAATTTGCAATTTTATTTTGACTAGTAAGAATTACTTAAAAACAAAAATTCTCAGGAGGCCTCTTTAAAATTAGGGGTTTATCTTATATTAGAGTCCGCTTACATTCGGGTAAATAGGGTACACTACTCCAGTTAGTTATTCACAACATCAGTATTATCAATCTTGACACATTTTAGCAAGGATAGGAAACTCACATATTTCAACTAAAATGTTCAGAGCTTAAGTAAATAATTTGTTATAGTTAGCCAAGAAATAAGTTATAAAGATTTCACCATTGGAAACAAAGCAAACATTGTTAAGATGAGAAAAATATTCCAGGCTGATAGGCTGTAGTCTAGTTGGCATCAAAAGGACAAATGTTTTGTCCACAGCTACAGTGCACTTCTCCAGTGGCAGCAGGATAATGAAGATTTCCAACGCAGTTATGAATGAAACGTTTGGCCCTTCAATGCCAACTAGACCACTGCCTATCAGCCCAGAAAATTTCTTTCATCTTGACTTCGGCCGTGAAAGGCTACACTGCTATGTAATGAAATTATTGTTATACATTCATAAAATTTAAGTAAAAGATTGTGGCCAACCGATCCCCCTGTTCCTGCAATCAAAGATAGGCAGATTCTGTACAAAACATCATCTCCCTTCACCTTCAACGTCTTTGGAATGGCACTCGCTTAATCTTGACATGCATACTGAGTTAGAGCTCGTACGATTCTAATCTGCCCCAGTTGAACATTTATGTCATTTCTTTTTTTACGGTTGCATAAAATGAAGTTGGAATATTCTCAAACTTGAAAAAAGTATGGAAGGTTGCTTGCCTTTAGGGTTTTGAGTGAAAATTTCAGCAAAGGAATAATTCTAGTGAACAGCCAGTGACATAGTTGGAGGGGGGCGGGGGAGGCACCCAGAGTGATTCCATTTTAGGGGTGACACCAATTAGAAAATTTTGTTGGATTGATATAATTTTAATGATTTATTTAAAAATATATTGTGGCGGCACCTTAGCGGTGAGTTTATAATAAAATTGAATTTTAGGCACAAGGGTAGTATACCCCATCCCCTGGCCGACACCCCCGGTCCGCCAACACACAACAGTGACCCAAATTCAAAAGGAATTTATGACCTGCAGCTGTGCACGGTCACGCCTACCTGGAAGAAAGGATCCACTCTCCTTTGGGCGCCTCCCATAAACATAAACGAGGTGATTTGTTCCTCACGACAAGCAGTTCATGTCTAACTCAATAGGGGAAGCCCAGGAACATTAACAAGCTTTCGTTATCCAAACGAGTGTTACAGAGGCAGCCCGGGTGCCATTGCGCAGGTTCAAGTGCTAAAAGCAAGAGAGAGAAAGAGAATGACTGGCGTATGGAAAATTTTAGAGAATTCCTATAGCTGTTTGGTGGAAAATTAAATACGACGCCACAGATCTAGACCAATCAGGCAACGTGTACCAGAGGAAGGGGTGAGCTTGGAAACGAGGGAACAATGGGGGGGGGGGGGGGAGAGTTTCATGCGAGGAGCGTACGTCGGGAGATGAGAGAGAAAAAGTGAGACTCGAAGGGTGAGGTTCATGCAAGGAACGCTCGCAGGGAGACCGTTATTAGACTCCACATAGTTCCACAGGAAAAGTTTCTCTTTCTCAATTTCGAATTCTCACGGGATCGGGCTGAGCTTTTTTTCGCGGAACAGTGCCAAAGCCAGCTGCTTTCGGACATTGTTAGGCAGTTCACTGGATCTGGGCAAAGTGAATCCACCATCTAGATTATGATTAATGTTCTCGAGGAATTTTAATCAGCCAGAAAGATCCGCGAAATTAGCGACAGGCGAATGTTCGCCTTGTAACCAATACCCAGAATTATCTGAGCCACACCGTGATCTGACGCCACTGCCTGGACGGGGCGAAGACGTCAGGGAACTTCGGAGACTACAGGCCGTCCCTCAGCCAGCCGCCGCGGCCCAGCCTGTGTCGCCTCCCCAGCTGATGAGGTCAACGACCGGGGAAGCTTCCCTGCTGACGAAGCTCCACTGCTACCCCTTATAACATAAGTCGCCGAACAGGCAAAACCCACGCTAATGGGTTCTTTCTTACTCTTTTCAAGTGCAACGAGGACATTGTTGGTCATATCGTACAAGCGTTGCCGCGCTCTGGCACAAATTGTAATCAGAATTAGGGACCAAACTTGTTTGTAATTTTAGAATTTATTTTTTCCATTTCTTTTAATTTTAAACTTTCTTTTAAATGAGCTACGTAGGTAGGGTCCTTTTCTTTAAATTTCTTTTGGTGTAACTTCCCTGACGCTTGTCAGAAGTAAATTCAGTGCTTATCAGGTTTTTTTTATCTTAAGAAGTAGTGACTGCCAACCCCCTTCCACCATCCAATTCAAAAGGAACTGGGACCTGACTGAGCTACCACCGGGCCGGCGCAATTCACACTGTGTCGTTCCGATGAGAATGCCGTGCGCTGGCAATAATTATTAATTTAATAGTAATATATTTAAATAATAAATACTAATTAAGCGAAGAAAAGTAATAATGTAAACTAAAAACCTAAAAAAGCATGCATTTGTTGATTTGTAGACAACGGATGTTTACGGAAATGCCTATTTTTTTCTAGCGAACTTATTTAAAGGCTGATAATATATGTGCATGAATCAAGACAAATGTGAGATATGACGAAGTTTTATAATGCTCATTTTTACTTATTTTAGTATGAATGCTTTTTCTTTAGAATTACTGCATGTTTTTGCCTTTCATGAATTATTTTTATATACAATGCTAAGGAAAATCAGCCATGATCCAAAGTGACCATTAATTACGAAACCTTCAATTCATGTATTTGTATTTTGAAATACGAGAAGATTCCATTTTTTCCCCATTTCCCTCTTTCATAAATACTAGCCCTGTCACCGGTGTTGCTAATGTTGGACTTATAAAATATATGCCAGATACATCAGTAGATGTTCAGAAATCCTTTGCTGTATTCAAACTGATTTTGTCACCCAATCGTTGCAGATTTGAAATTGTGATTCATGAAAAGTTACTGGTCATATATTGCAATGGAAACTATTAAGAATAAAATGTAAAAGAGTTGTAAATATGTATTGTTTTACAAATAATTTTTATTTTATTGTTAATGTAATTTATGACAGTGCTTTTTTTCTCCTTGTTCTTGACATTTCAGTGCCTTTCTAGGCGACTAAAAGGCAATTTTTTAGTGCCTAAACATCCGATGTCTACTGATTTGTTATACTTTTAGATTTTTTATTTAAAAATTATATTTTGATTCTCGATTACATACAGTTTTTGAATGTACTGACATGTGCAATATACTTGTAATTTAATTAAATAATGTATAAAATATTCAGTAATAGATATTTTTAAATTTAACTAGCAGAACCTGGCAAATGTTCTGCCCTTCATCTCCCTTTCTCTCTGGCTCTCTCTCTCTCTCCCCCTCCCTCCCTCTCTTTGTCACAACTTCTCTCTGTCTGTCTCAGTGTGCCTCTGTCTCTGCCTCTCCCTGTCCCTGTCCCTCTCATTCACATTTAGTTGCAGATTCTGAACATCTCTGAACAGGTGAGTATGCCTGCATGTCTCAGTGTTGGACCAGCAAAAATGTAATAGAATGTTCATGAAGGTCTTATCCTGTAAATTATGGTGTGAGAAACATTTCAAAATTTTAGTTTTCAATAACTCCTAAACACTTGGTTTAGGAGTTATTTAACAATATACATTCAAACTGATGCCAAGTGTTGCAGGTTGCATTTGACATGAGTATTTAGTTTTGTTCTACAGCGCTATGCAGTGGAGTTACAACAGAATTAACAGCATGTAAACCTTTCACATGAAAAATTCCATAGAAGTGCGAACTTTCATGGAGATCAGTAACAGCGTAGAAGTTTACCTCGTATCTATCTATCTATATCTATACACACACGAACACATGTGAACACACAAACGCATGCGAACACACAAACACACGTGAACACAAACAAACACACACACTCGAGTATCAGACAATCACCAGATAGGCATGAGATTCTGCGAGGACACACAGCAGTCAGTGATCAGCAATGCACGTGACGAACTGTGCGTGTGTGGTAATCGAGCATCTGCCTAATCGAGTCCTACCTTAATAAATCTGAGAAACCCAAAGTTGGTGAGCAGTTAAATGTCCATGAACTTAGTTCTTACCTTTCATGTGTATGTTTCACATTTTCCACCCGTGCTCATATTCTCATAAAAAATAATAGTTGCAATGACTTATGCCACAACCCTTTTATATACATTTAGGGGGGGGGGAGGGGAGAGTTGAAATATAATTGGTTTGCCCCGGGTGACACCACCTGAAGCTTTGCTACTGAACAGCAATAAAAACTTTTTTTCCCTAGAATGGCAGCTCAATTTTGTCTTCAATCCTTGTAAATTTTAGTATTATTCAGAAATTTCGATTGAACATTTTCCAAGACAATTACAATTTCCAACTGGAGATTTACATATTAATTACTTATATATTATTTAATAAATACACAAAAACGTGAAAATCCTTATTTTATACACAATTAAATTTTTAAATGAGTTTTTCTTAAAAGAACCTTTTCTGCATTTCATGGTTTTGGATTGGTGCCGACAATGTGAACATTACATTAAAAAAATATTTGCACAATTCAAAATAAGATAAAACTATCAAAATACTTTTTACCATTTTTTCTTCTTTCATTTCTTACTCTACCTTCGTACACAAATGCCAACATGCAATTCATAACCGCGCATTACACACATTATCTACTGATACATATAAAATGAAATGTTCATGATTATAATAATGTTAAATCAATGTAATAATCAGTGATTAATTTCAACAAAAAATGGCAATAAAATTGCTCTGATTTGGAAGTACAGCTTCATGGCAACATTTGGTTTTTGTTCTCTCTCAGTTGCTAATTGATATATCTATACATTGAAACATCTATGTAACATTCCTCCATATTATATTTTCCTCTATGTTACACCAATTTTTTCTGGTTCTGGCCAAAAGCCCTTATATAGTCTTCCTCTTTATAGTGTTTTCCTCTATATAATATTCAGAATCATGGACCCTTAAAAAATGTTATAAAGAGGTTTCACTGTATATACAACCAATTTACCATGTAAAACTCTTCAATACTTGACAAGGTTGAATGAAAGAAATTAAATTCCCATTGTAACGTAATGTCTTATATAATTCTACACAAAACTGAGAAGGGAAAACAGAACATGACAAACAAAATAATTGACATCTGCATGTGACATGGAACACCCAGTGATATTCACAAAATACATTTGTATCATACAATACCCCAAACATCTTCAAAAGCAGAGCATAACTTTGTACAAGTTAATGCAGCAGACAATGGGTAATTGCTCAAAGAAAAAGTCTCTTCCACATAATCTACATTAACCTGAAATAAAATAAATAAATAAATAAAAATCCCAATTAAAGAAACTGGCGCACAAACATGTTACTATATGAATGGTTAACAGTGCGACTTCCTTGCAACCTTAGGTCAGATAACTCCAGAATTTTACAACTTTGTAATTTTTCATTTAAAAATGTATTACCACCCATTAGATTCAAGTCAATAATATAGGTGGTTAGTGGGTATGAGTGGTGAGAAATGGGGATAAGGGGACTGACCTAATGGCCAATCCTACTGTTCCCACTATGACAGAAGGGAGATACTGATTTTGGTAAGAAACAATATCTCCCCAACAACCTGCAGTCACCTTAACATCTTTGGCACTCACAAACTTAACATCAACATGAGTACCAGGTTAGATCTCATAAGCTTCTAATCTGCTCAAGTTATGCATCTCAGACCCCACTCACAAACACACCATCATCATCATCATCATCATCATCAATGTAACATTTTTTGTCTAAGATCTCTCAAAATGTATTTTACCACTGAAATCTTGACTCGGGACTTTTTGCCCGATTCTAATATGATTTCTCAGTACTTTACGTATCTCAGGAAAATTAAAAATATGCCAGCAAAAAATAAACAATCCATGTTTATGTCTTTTGTCTGCATTCAAAAATAATTTCATGAAGAACACCATAACCCAATATCAATTACTCACCTTCCCATGAGCCATTGCTCCTACAACAACAACAACAGGATCTTCAGTAGATACTAATTCACGAGGATTAATTAGTTTTTTTGAAGAAAATGAAGTACCATATTTCTTACAGCCCACAGGCAAATGATCTGTTATAGGATTCTTAATAACCTTTAACAGTTTCATGTTTGCATCAGAAGCCCGCACATTAAAGCGGTGGAGAAGTTGAACTAGAAAGAGAGAGAAACATCAAAAATACAAGTCATTTAAGTTAAAAACATAAAAAGAGAATTTTTTGATTTAATCAATTTTGGAATGCCAAAAAAGCCTAAGCACTAGTTAGAATGGAGATATTCTAAAACACCAATTTCTAAAATAATACACTATACTATTAAAAGTACAGTGCAGCATTTTATAAACACAGTATTAAATTAACTGCACTGATTTAAAGCATTTTTCAAACATCAGAGTGACTTTTATCATAAATAAATGCAAATGATTGCTTTTAAAAAAGCAATCATTACATCATTATAATGAATGTCTTCTGGGCTGATGGACTATGACCCAATGGAAAACCTGTTTCTACACAGGTTCTGAAAACACATTTTGCATTAGACCGTATTCCATTAGTCTGGAAATCATGATGACAGACATGAAGCCCAGTACATTGCGTTAATATTGGCCAATAATTTCACAATGCAGCCTCTCCCTCTTAATACACTTCCCAATTGGAGGTCACAATGTCAGAATTGAACGATTCATTCTATGACTTGAAAGATCACTGGACCTGTTATCTTCATCCTTAATAAATTGTCCCTTTAACTTTTTACCTCCTTTTATGTGAAAGAAGATAAAAATCACAGGAGACCAGTTCAGGCTAACAATTATCGCTAATCATTCACAATTTTAGTTGATCTGATTAGTTATGATGTTTGAGACTTGGGCACCAATATCATCTTGTGTCACGTCCGTCAAGATCTTACCAGTAATTATTTTCTGGCATAATGTCTATGTTTCTGTATTCAATGTTTCAAAAGTGTTTTATGTAACAAAACTTGAGAGCCTTTTTAGACACAAAAAACTGACAAAGGCACTTTTCTATCAATGCTTTTGTATCGTACTTTTTGGAGGAGGATAGTCTCTGTGCATCCATTGTATTAAATCCTGCTTCATCTGGAATCTTAACACACCCACCTCTCACCCCCTAATAATGGCAGGAATATCAGCCTCATGTGGCCTCTGAATTGTTGCGAGCAATATTTGTATCCTTTGTGGTCACTCCAATCTCTTCATGAAGTTTCAGTAAACAATGTTTAAAAGCTTATTTTTCCAAATCTGATCACATCATCTTTACAGTGTCCCAAACTCAAGTCCCTCATTCAGCTTCCAACTACATTTCATTTTAATGAAAAACATAATTCATAGTTGCATCAACGTCGTGGTTATTAGTGACTTAACAGTTAGATACATTACAATACTACATATATATTTAGGTACAGAATTAAATCAACATAATACAAAGTGAAAGTAACTTTTACAAGTTACAATGGTGTCAAATTTCCAAAAAAAATATTTATGGCTTTACGGAAGTTAATTATGTTATTTTGATCCTCAGTAGAAGAAAGTAATGCTTCATGATTAAATCCAAATAACTGCCTTTGATAATTGAATCTTGGACAAACTTTAAAAATGTGATCTAGTTGGACTTTTGCACAATTCACACAAGGTGGGAGATGATTTTTGTATTAAGTAAAGATGGCTTAACTTGGGAATGTCCAGAGATTATTCTTGAGAGGACTACTTGTCTCCTGCAGTGCACCCCCCCCCCCCCCAATTATTGTCCACTAAGCATTTGAGGATATTTAATCTGTTCTTGCTATCATCAATAAGTCTTTGGATATGATTCTTCCAAGTCATTTTGTTATCACCAAATATCTTAGTACTTTGAACAAGCTATAATAATTCTTATTCCAAGTGAAGATGAGGAGTAACAGTGTGATTATGCTTAAAGAATAAAATGATTTTAGACTTTTTGGCTGAGAACTTGAAACCAGATTTTAACGACCATGAGTATAATTTGTTTAATGCTTCTTGTATCATATCTTCAGTGGTACTTAAATGCCTTCCTTTACAAAGAACTGCAGAGAAAGATGTCATCTGCATATTTCCTTACTATTTTTGGTACTTCGATCTCATCATCTGCATCATTAATAACCAGAAGGAATAAAGTTCCTTCAGATACGGATCCTTGAGGAATATGATTTTCAAGATTTCTGTTCCTAGATAAGTGATTATTAGCGCTTCCTTTAATTATGTGATCAAGGAGTTTTTAAAAAAATTTTAATATTTTTCCTGTAATTTGGTCAAAATGTGATTAATCCACTTATTGTTTATTAAGTCAACTGAAAACTGTTGCATAAACCCTTATGAATTAAGCCTTGAAATCAGAAACTTATTTCAAATAAAAAGCAGAATTAGTTTGTAGCAGTCCATAGAAATACTACTAATTATAAATACCGAGCTTTATTCTTCCACTTTTTAATAACCAACTCCATGAAGAAACATTAACCGGGCTCTGTAATAATTCACAAAATCATTTTTTAACTTCAAAATATAACCACATGCAACCAACTTTTGGATAGGTAATAATCAGTCAATGCAGAGAAGCTATTATATATTCTCCGTCTTGTAATTTCTTTTTGATCTACACAAGTGGTCTTCTATCAGCAGCCCATGGCTCCAGTTGTTGGCTGCACCCAAGCACTTATTTTAAATACAATGCTCAAGATTGTAACCCCTTGTAGCCTAAGTTCACAATTTAGTGTCAGATCATGCATTAAATTTAAGTACACATGTAGACGCAGTAATGTTAAGTAATCCCTAGTTATTGAAATATAAATATGATGCATTTGTATTTCTGAAGTATCATTTTATTTTGTTATTAATAAATCAATGCAACTTACTAGCGTTTTACCCAAAGAAATTGGTCCTTTAGTAAAAAAAGGTTAAAGATCACAGATACACACTCCCACCCCCTAAATATCAACCCCTCTGTCATTACAGTTCTTTTGATAAGTGTCAAACACACGAGTTTTTTTCTCCTATTTATTTATTTGGTCAAAAACAGTAAAAACTGTATATGATGTACGGAGGAAGAGATTATATTGTTTCATTGACTTCTTGAGACTAGTGATTATTGAGTAAAGTCTGACACAAAAAATATGGTCACAAGGGACCTGTGACCAAAGAAATATCAAAACAATTGACAATACAAATAATTTGCTTTGTTTGAAGTCTCCGATACTTTCCACAAAATAAAGTTTGAAAACTTCATTAATCTAAATTACCAAACAAAATTAATTAACCTTGCTAACTCTCAAACATGTTTTTATCTCAGAGTGATTATAATTCCAGATTCTTTAATTTTGGATGAAAAAGTTTAGTTGTGTCAGTTGAAATGACCTCGAGTTGCTCACCAAGTGTTTTTCAAACAATTTTAAAGAGGTTTATAAAAATTCTTTGGTTAATATCCCAAAGTGTCTTGACACTTCTTCAAATCATAACTGCTATAAGTTTATTTGGTAGAACTATCAACTTGCAAAAATTTCTAATGTGGGATCATTCAAGATAGACAGCTAGGGTGTAAACTTCCTTTGTATTATTGTGATTGAGACCTCAGAGCTTCTCTTGACTGAAAACTGCTTTGCAAGATGAAGTTATTTTGCCAATCAAAGATATGGGAAAATAGATGAAACTGGACTATGTTTCTTGCAGGGAAAGCAACTTATCACAAGAGGAATCACCATGATAAACTACTTGTTTTAAGCATGTTGCCTGTACCAGTTTGACAAGTAATTTGGTGGTTATTCCTCTAGGTGTTCCTTTTCTTCTTTGGCATTTGTTTACCCCTTTGCGTTTTGGGCTTAAATGATCCATTCAGAACAGTAAATGATTGTTATTTTTTTACAGGCTCTTAAAATATTTGAGAATTGACAAAGACCACTTTTTCCTGCGTAATGTGTTCTTCAATCAGCCATTTGAGTCACAGTGCCAGCTGTTACTACTTTAGTTCATTGTGTGTGGTTGGAGGTCAGGGATAGTTTTCACAAGTGATTTACATTGTTCCAATATTATCACTAAAAAGCACATTGCATGAATTGATTCAACCCATGCCGAAAAGCAAATGAGAATATGTATGCATGTGAATTATGTCATCAAGCAGATACTATAAATTGTTAGGCCATTTATTTTAAATTTCAAATAGTTTACATTGTTTACTGGCTGATCCTGACTGTACATTACCCCTTGCTGTTACAGCCTCCTTAATACATCTGTAAATATCGTTCACTACACAGTTTTGAATACTAGAGACTTTATTATAATCTGCTTACTGAAGTGATTTCTTATAAAAGTGAGTTGGTAATTATGCGATGGATAGACTCAAGGTTATTTATAGTGAACAGGAGGGCTGAAGGCCCGAGCCTCGCCGTGTCTTGGATCCGGGCAAGCAAAAAGAGAAAACTTGCCTTTCACAGTAATTTGGCACTATGATACGGTGAGGACAAAGCGTATTAGAGCATCTCAAAACTTTACAAGCCAAGAAAATCACCTATCCATACAACACTCACAAATGTATGAAGGAGGCCGTGACAGCAAGGGGTACCGTACAGTCAGGATCAACCAGTAAACAATGCTAGCTATTTGAAATTAAGGATACATGGCCCAACAATTTCCCATCCCAAAGCCCATCTATTCTGTTTCCCTTTGAAGACTGAATATTCTTTGTCTTCAGCTCCTTTCAATGTTGTTTCCGTGTCCAGCTAGTCTTGAGTTTCCTTTTATATGATATATAGATCACATCTGAGTGGCTTGCATTCATAAGGTACCTTTGTGCTTTAGAATTTGTTTCTGAGCCACACAGTAGCGCTGGTTTTGATGATATGTTGTGAAGTTACTGTGAGAACACTGCAAAACTCAAATTCTAAGAACTATTTTGGTTAACTTTCAGTCAAAATCCAATAATTTAACTGCAATTACAAAATTAAAATATGTTTTAAGTTAAAATTCTTATCATTGCAAAAATAGAAGTGTGGCTAATAATGGGGTGAAGTGAACTGCACTAAATATGTTCTTTAAACATGATATTATCCTTACCCATAAGACCAGCAAATCTCTTGAATGTGCGAGGTATCCTAGTTTGGGGGTTGATTTCAATGAGAATATTCTTTTCTGTGTGAATATAAACCTACATAACAAATACAAGAATTGCAACATACCCACTTAATAACATGTAATAATGTCATATAACTCAAATTCTAAATTGAAACATAACCAACAAAGATATTTAAAAACACATTACAGAAATTAAAGTCACATACCTGCAGAAGACCAGCACGATTCAATGGACTATCCATCAACATTAAGAGGCACTGATGAGTAATATCAGGTCTACACGAACCTGGATCTCTATCGAATTTGCGTAGGAAGCCTGCATGATCATCACAATTCAACAGTTGAAAATTGTCTCCAACCTAAAAATGATGAGCATTAAATGAAAGTGTAACCCCAGTCCGAGGTTACAGTAACTCAATCGCAGGATTTAGCAAACTGAAAATTTTACCTTCACAGATTCCAACTGGGCTCCTTCCAAAACAATTATTAAACGTTTCTCCTGGTGTTTTAGATGTTTAACTTCTAAATGAGCTGGAGGCGGATCGAATTCAGTTTCATTTTCGGGTTCTCCAAGCTTTCTTTTTTTCCCCATCACTATACCAAATCAACTATTATCTTCACAAGAAATCGCAGCTTAATATATTTGGATGCGAATGAGACAGCGCAGATGATGTTTTCAACAACTATTCGTCCGACACAACCACTCTCATTAAACACAGCGATCAAATTTTACTCCTTCCAATCCAATTCACAGAGACTTATACTCTCTGGAGACGCCGTTCTGCACCAGTCCTGCAACACGTGTTTGCTACAGCGCTGCGCCAGACAAAGAGAACCCACACAGTTTGTCTATGGCCACAGAGCACCCTATTTTTGTCTATGCGCTACGCAAACTGTTGAATATAACATTTTGATAACATTTCCTCTGCCAAAAAGTACGAAATATGTTCTATATTATATACCTCTACAACCGACCTTTCTTTGCGACCATCCCAGGACCAATCTGCTCCGATTGGCTCCGATGCTGCTCTCATAGGGTATACTGCGATTTTTGTAGGAAGAGCTCTCAAGATAACTCAAATCCCATCTTCGCGATGGAATATGTCACGGCATTTCGTATCATTCACACTTGTTCCGCTAGATTTCGCACGATTGCGACCGTATGAAGCAGTGCTTACGATCATGCGACTTCTACCGGCAAGACCGAGAAAGACGCGAAATGCCGTGACATATTACATCGCGAAGATGGGATTTGAGTTATCTTGAGAGCTCTTCCTAGAAAAATTGCAGTATAGGCTTGGCGTCACGAAATACGCAACCTACCTCTTGACCAATTAGAAACATTCGTTAAGCTACGCGGTACTTTTGAATGTATTGCTCTTCAAAATATTTTAGGATATTGGATTTTTCGGCCCACTAAGGGTAAAAATTAAATATGACACTAGAAATATTAAAGAAGAATAAAATTTGGTCAAATATTCATATTTTTATTGAAATATTTGAAGCAGTTTTTTAAAAAACGTCGTTTTCTGAAAATGTTTAATTTTGAACACAAGTTCTCACAACAGTTGAGTTTTGAAAACTTCCCAAGAAATTATTTGAATCCCTTGTGCTCAAAAAGGCAATAAAGTTTAAAAACACCTTTGATAATGAATTCAGAGAAATTGAAAAAAAAAAAACCAAAAACATTTGTTATTTTTGAAAACCCCCAAAAAATTGTGTTCATGTCATATTATTCAGAGAATTTAGCACTATCCATAGAGAAGTTTAAAGAAAAAATTTGGAGTGGTTTTTGAGCAAAATCTTATTTTTAATATATTTTTTAATTGCCCGTATTTTACTGATAACCGAGTGAAAAATACCATTATTTTCAAAATAATGAAAATGACATTAACTAACAAATTAATTGCAGAAAAGAAATTTCATTTGCAGAAAAATCTCTCTTCAATATTGTGGTATTAGTAAAAAAAAATTCAAACTTCTGCAATTCTTTTAAAATGTAAGGGGTAACCATGAAAATAGGACCATTTATAGGTAGGTTTCACTCTGTTGTTACAAGAAATGTAAAGAAAAAAATTGACATCATTTTTGAGAAAATGTTGAAACTAAGGTAAAGTACATCCAGGGCTCAAAAACATATTTTCAAAATTGCAGGGCCAAAGCCCACCAGTCTGGTCGATGTCAAAAGATCTCCCAGACAGATCAGGGATATTTAGTTAAGCAAAATTCCTATGAATGAATTCCTGGTGCTAGTGTTGTACAGATGGACTGATGGACAGGCAGACAGACAGAAAGGCTGATGTTTTGGAAAACAGGCTGAGAGACATTTTGAAAAAACAATGCTTTTTCAGAAACAGGGGACTCCAAAACTTAAATTTCCATTAAAATCTCGAAATCAATTTTCCACAGCCTAAAGTAACTTTATAGGACTACACGTTTTACTCCATATGGTATGTACATATTTGTACATATATGAGAAAGTAAAATTAAGCATATTTTTCATATTGTATTATTACATTCAAAACGCCTTACACTAGATTTACCTTCAGGGATGTTTAATATCAATTTTAGGGATGTTTAATATCAAATTTAATATCAATGGCTGTATAAAAAGACATTTCCAACACATGACTACAGAAACCAAAATTAGAATCCACAACATCATTTCCAAATCAACACTTCTTTGTGGGAGTAAAACTTGGATAATGAAACAAAGAGATAGACAAAGAATTGAAGCAGCCCAAATGAGGTACCTGAGACCAATACTAAAAGTGACAAGGAAAGACAAAATAAGAAATAAAGAAATAAGGAAGAAACTAAAAACCAAAAACATAATTGAAGACTTGGTAAAATATCAAAAGAAATGGCAAGACCATGTAAAAAGAATGAAAATAACCAGGATACCAAAACAGGTGCTAAAGTACAGACCGAGAGGCGTAAGAGAAAGAGGCCGGCCAAGAAGAGATGGGAAGACCACGAACACCTTGGCAGTGACTAGGGGACTACTGGTAGAAAAGGAACAGGCCATTGGGCCTATACCTAAATAGTTCATGATGATGATGATGATGGATGTTTAATATCTACAGTGCAGGGCTGAAAATGAGCTGTGTGCTCTTAGCAATGGTCCAACTTTCCAGCAGCAGAGAAAAAAAATCTCAAACATATAATTAGTATTAGTATTACAGTAATTGAAGTATTTTGATAAAGTTATTTAAGAAACTATTTAATTTTGCCCTAAAATGACATACAAATTTGTTTGAATAATTATTCCTAGTTTAAAAGATATTCACATGGAATTAATAATAAACACAAGCCCACACCTAAAATTTTACTTACTATAAAATAAAAAAATAAAAGCTCAAAGTTGCTACTTCAAACAAACCTATAATTTATCATGATATTTTCCCCTAAAATTGCAGTGTACAAAAACCACCCTTGATATATACCTCTACATGCAAAAACCACGAGAATTCCTGAGGAACTTAGTATTGAGTGCATCAAAACTGAAAAGAAAAGACAGTACAAAATCCTTCCTTGGACAGTCCAGAATTTTGTAAAAGATCTATCTTTAACAAAGCATCAAGAAAGTAAACAAACAGGAGAATTCTTGGACCTTGGATTCACTGAAATATAACAACTACTACCATGTTTATGCCAACAGTACAAAGAATGACCAATGAATCTGGGCCACTGCAATCTCAAGTGAAGTTGCATTCAAATATCAACTTCATCACTATGCCGACCAGGCAACAGCTGATCTTCGCCATTCCTTAATGACAGCATTAAAAATCATTATACAACTCCAAGACAACAATTTTTTTTTATCTTAAGCAGTTCCCTAACTGCATTACATACTATTAACAAGAAAACTATCAGCTCTGAAATGAAAATTATCATAAATGAACTGCATCATGATATGACAACCTCAGGAAAGACAATCAAGCTGGTGTGGTATCCACAGCAAATTAGAACAACACAGAATGTAATAGAGAACCTGAAAAGGAGAAAAACAAATCCAGAAGACACAAATACAATTTTAACAGCCTCCAATACATTTGAAGACTTACCTAGTAAAACTCACTGGAAGAGCAGTGCAAGATAGATGGAATACCAGCTGGAAAACTTTAAGATCCAGTGCTCTTCATAAATAAATAATTTCCACAATCTCAAAAGTAAAAAAACACCTCAATAGAAAAGAGGAAGTAGCTATTACAAGGATTAGAACTGCACACTGCAAACTAAGCCACCTACATTTAATAGAAAGAAATCCAGCCCCTATATGTGATCACTGTAATATTCCTATTAATATAGCACATATCATTAACCAATCAATGACATTAGCTATTACTATACTATATATAACTATAGATATAATATTTTATATAAGGTGACCATCTGTCCTCCTTTGGAAGATAGTCGTTCTTTTGTAGATTCTGTCCTACCTCGAAAAGTGTCCTCCTGCCTGCCCCCTTTTCAATATTTTAAAACTTATCTGTTAATCTGTGAATTCATGCCATGCTGAACTATTATGCTTCATGTGATGGTACAGTTCGGAAAGATGCGATTAGTGTTGACAGATTGGGAGAATTCCTGGTATTGGGAGAATTCCATTTTCAGTAGTTTCAGCTTCATTATTTCAGATTTTTGGAGAAAAGAGAAATGAAGATTGAGTTACTGATACTCTAGCTGCAGCACTTACCGTAAAAGTTAACATGAAGCAGGCGCGGATCTAGAAAGTATATTGGGAGGGGGGGAATTTTCTCTCACTCTTTTCCTCTAGTATATAATATATATCCTAAACATGACAAATAATTTATTATATAATATAATATTCTAGCAAAATATTAAAATGAAGATTTAGTGAATTACTGTGTGTTGTAAAAATTTATTTGTTTATTAGCAAAATCATTGAATTTAAAGTTGCTAAATGTTGGACAATTATAATATAATTTTCCGTCAATTATTCAGTTGTGAATGTTTACGATTTAAATAAAAACACAACAAATTTACGTAAATATTTACATTTTATTTAATCATACAACATAAGAATATTACATGTTTTATTTTAAGACTTTCACAATACTATTCTATGGTTCCCCATTTTCGAAAATCGATCCACCACTTCTTCTGGCTTTAATACGATATCACGGTGAATGTGTAATAACGCCAATCCAATTAATCTTTCCTGAAGCATCGTTGCTCGAAGCCAAGTTTTTAAACAGCACAATGAGGAGAAAGACCGTTCAGAACTTGAGTTTGTGGCTGGCAAAGTATTGAGAATCTGGAGAAAATTTTGAATTATAGGACAAATATCTTTATCACATCTCTCAAGAGAGCAGAATCTGAAAGATTACAGTCACTTAAGGATTTTTGCAGTTTCCAGTTACGTTACTAGTGTGCAATTTTGCCTTTCAGTTTTAAAATTTGCATGTCTTGGCGTCCTTCCAGGAAATTGCCAAATCTTTCAACGATACAATTGATAACTTCTCTAATTTGTTCGGAATTCAAGCTAATCACATTTTCAGGAAGCAGTAAAATTAACTGGAAAGCATCTAGTACATCCTGAGAGAATCATGATTTTAAATCATGTATAACATTATCAAAAAGAGGAATATATGCAGAAATTCTGTAGAAATCCTGGCAATCTTCTATGTCTGGATTAGTGCGATTTGTTTGTCGACCGCAAGTTTGGGGCTTTTTCATATCAATATTTAATTTTTCTGTCATTTTCTTCGCATTGTCAAATATTTCACGAAAGTGTTCCTCTACTTCTTGTCGACGGTTCTCCAGGGTTACAATCAATGATTGCACAATTTTTACTGCTTTTGCCAGGTCTATAGCTTTCTTTTGCAATAGGATGCTGAGTGGAAGCGTAAACGATAATATATCACTTAGGCTAAAAAGCCCTATAATAAATTCACATGTGCACGATGCATGAACAAGAGCAGATGTCTTACTAGCCATTTCCTTATTCTTCCACTGACTAATTTTTGTAAGAGCCTCAATAATCTCAGGTAAACTTACCGTAAATTGGAGAACTGCATCATGTCTTTCTACCCACCGTTTCACAAAGCTGAACAAGTTTTTTAACAAGAAATTGAACCAAAGCAGTGTTTCGTTTAGGTCTGGATGGTTTTGAAAAAAAATGTCATTTTCCTTATAACGCTGCAAACTTTGTCAATCAGATACTTTTGATGATTTTGATATGCTGTTATTGAGTTTATGCGAGAAGCATGGTGTCATGACAGCATTCACAGCATCTTTTTGTATTTCTTTTACTGCTCCATGTTCTCCAAGCATGACAGGACACCCATCAGTACCTATAGCAACACAATTTTTCAAATTGAGATTCATTTTGCTAATTTCCTTCAAAACTATTTGCCCTTTTGATGCCCCAGTCGACGAAATTTCTTCCGTCGTATTCCAGCTACTGGTCTTGTTAGTTTGCATGTTGTTGCGTGGTATGACCATATTGAAGAATAACACTAATCTGAGCTTTGCCTGATATATCCAGAGATTCATCAAACATAATTGTGTAATATCTTGAATCATTTACACGTTTTATTATTTTCTCTAGAATGTCTATTCTGCAACACTCAATTAGCTTATCTTGGACAGATTTGCTGATATAAGTTGCTCTTGATGTTGATATTTTCAGATGTTGTTCAAGGTTTAAATCTCCAGCGTCAACCCTAAATCTAAGCAGAGCTCTAAAATTGCCTTCATTCTTCATTGGAACGGTTTCACTTAATAGTGGTCCATCACCTCTGTGTCCACGTAGTGGTATATTTTGCTTTCCCAACAAAATGATAGTTTTGACAATAGGAATAAGTCGTTTCCTGTTTTCTTGTGCCTGAGATAGACGATTTTCATCGAGGACATTTCTCACTTCCAAATTTTGGTTACAGTAGGTTTTTAAGAAATTTTTCAAAGAAAATATAGTATGATATTTTTAAAAAATATTACCATACTATATAGAAACGGAATCAGATCGTCCGGTTATAACTGGAATTGTCATTAGTATAGTAATGTTTTACCATACTTACAATAACATGTATTTGATTAGATGGAGCACTTTATTATAAATATCGAAATCCTTTCTAATCGTCTCTTTAAAATTACCATACTTTATGACAATTTTGGTCATAAAGTGACGATATGATTCCGTTTCCATCTGGTATGGTAATTTTTTGAAAAAATATCAGTTTTATTCACTATAAATATTTCTCCGTGTGGTTTTCCCATTATTTAGATAACATAACTATTATAAAAGATATTAGTCATAACACAAGGCTTAAACTACAGCTTAAAAAGCTGTCACCATAAATTATTTTGGGTGTTTTCTGCAGGTGTTTCTTCAGACATTCCTCTGCAATACTTTTATGTTCACGATTTTTCCACATTTGGAAAAATTGACATATTTGACCAAATCTTAAACTTATCCAATAAGGTAAGAAAACAAATATACTTATAATAGGATTAGGATATTTGTTTCTGTTATCGCATATTTTTCTTGAAACAACAACAAAACTTTACTAGTTGAAATATTTTTACATTGACTGAAAAATGTGTTGGGGAATTCCCCCCCCCTGGATCCGCGCCTGCATGAAGGATACTTCTTGCTCTGAAATTTCCAATATTAGAAAATGATATATTGACAAAAAATATTCATTCAATTGAAAAATACTCATTTAATTAAATAATTGAAAGGCATGAAAGCATAATTAGTGTACTTTTATTTGAATTAATAAAATGTTTCATTTATTTACAATGTATTTTCTTCATAACTTTTTTCATCCTCCTTTTCATTGCATAAACATTGGTCACCTTATTATATATACTATAAATAACAATTAACTATATAATAAGACCAGACTAAAATACCTACAGAATCTGGGCCCGGAGTCAATTCTTACATCTATAGATTACCAAGATAGAATGATCCAATGCTGATAAAGACATAAATATATTTATTAAAATTTCATTCAGAAGTATACTAGCAATGTAAACTATATTTTATTTGAAGTATATAATTATATATTGTGTCCTATTGAAGAATGTGTGTTTTATAGTGTGTGTGTGTATGAATTGTATTCAATCTTAATGTTTGCATTAATTTTTTGGACAATGTGTTAATTGAGGCCAAAAACATTTTAAATCTAAGTATTATACCCATATCTGTACCCTCTATCAATTAGCAACAAGGTGTTAACTTACAGTTAAATCAATGTACAAGTATTGGTAGGTTTGAATAAAAACCAGGCATTTGCTCATAGTACAGTTTCAAGAGCAAGAGCATTTGGTTTGAGAATATTTTCGTTCTGATGGACATCTACTTAATTTCATACGAATAAAAATATTCTCTAGCGATGAGCAATGAGTCTCTAATGACCTCAGTTGTAGATGCCACAATAAATAAATGAAAAAAAAATGTTTCATTTGGTAAACGATATTTTTATTTGTAATTCGGTCTTAATTTATTTTGTGCAAGATCGGTTAATGGTTAATGTACAGTAATATGATTAATTTATTCGATCAGTGGTAAACATATACCTCAATTATGTTTACACGTTCAAATCCCATTTTGCCGCCATCTCACTACTGTGCAGCAACTGTGACGCCATCTGACATTAGCGCCATCTGTTAATAGTTCTAGTATAAAATTGGCCGATAGATGGCAGCTCTATGGGGCACTGCCAAGCTCGCTGCTCTGAATCTCGACATCAAGAACGAAATGGCCAGCATTTTTAAGAAATATCCTACACCGTGATTTTTTACACCGCAAGCGCGTGAATGCTCGTGCTCTGTGCGACGTAATTAGGCTTTCTCGTTCTTTTGAACACCTATCAGATTCTACATGGTTCCGGGTTCCGCACGTAGGCGCTTGTTACGACAAATCGAAGGCGATCTTCGCCGAAAGACTTTTCAGCGTTTTAATACGTAATTAAACAAAAGTCCCGATATTTCGAAACGTCATTTTTTATTTATTAAAGAAAAAGTGTAGCACCTCAGCACTTACGGACCAATCACTACTGCCAAAAATATTTAATACATAACAAAATATTTACTAGTTTTGATTATGTTTTTTACTTACGTGCATTTAATATACACATTCTAATTGTTCGTGCTAAAGTGCTTCTGGGTTGTAGGAAACTTTTAATTATTGTTGTTTATTGTTTTCACAATGTATATGATTTACAGAAAGTAATTGTGGTATTCAAGTGAATTTAGCAAAGCATTTTCAAAATCGAGCAAAGTCCTAGATTCTTTTCATCAATCTTGTCATGATTTTTTTTGCACAAATTTCACAGCATTCCTTAGAACTGAAAGAAATGATTTGCGTCTAAACAAACATTATCTTCATTTCTCTTAAGCAGCATAAGCAGTTTAATCTTTTAATAGAATTAACGTTTTATTTATCAATGACACAAAAGGCAGTAAAATTATTAGTGAAATAACATATAACTAAATTATTAAATTTTAACTACTAGATTTACAGTTTATCATTGTTTTGCTTTTTTTTAAAATATAAAGAAGGACAACATAAAAATATCCATGATGACGTTATGCACAGATAAGACGTGTTTCCATCGTAAATGTGGCACACTGTCATTAATGAATATTCTGGGTTATCAGTTTTGGTTCAGTATCCACCTCATGTCACAGTGATTTCAGAGAATTTTATTACAAGTGCCCCCTTGTCCCGGTGCACAGTTAAAAGAAAGAAATAAGTTCTGAGTGTCGTGACTGTGGATATTGCAGAATGCAGTAACAATTTGGTAACAGATGACTTAGCGAACGCCCAATTTATGGGTTGAAGAGTTTTAAGGCAGGCTACCAACTTAGAAGGCGCAAAGACTTTAAGAAAGTTGAGGGAATGATTTCTGACCATCGTGTCGCAGCTGATGAGACTGAGTGTGAGTTCAGCATTTTTTGTTTCGTTTTATTTTCGTGGATTTATTTCTCGCCAAACAGTAAATAACTTATTATGATGTATGGAGGGTGGGCGGTATAATGTGCACACGTTTTCTGGAGCTCCCGAATGTACCATTCTACCATTAAGGGACCGAAAAATTGATAAAATTTTAAAATTCGTCTTTTAGGGGGCCAATAGATGGCAGCTGGGGAGGAACATGGGAGGAAAAGCGAAAAACTAGCCCAGACTAAAAAGACAAGGGAACCGACTACTGCGAGAAAAATCTGTGCCATTCTGTAGCATCACTACGTGGTTCTTGTTTACTCATTAAGTTATCGAAGTCACGGCCAGCCCATCCATATAGACTGGCCGTGTCGAAGTACATTGCGATATCCTCGAAACCGTTATCACATATCGTTTGACAAAATTTTATAAACAATGGAATAACCAACAAATGAAAGTGACTATTGTAAATTCAGAGAAAGGCATTAATGCCTTTATAATGTAAATTAAAAGTGTTAAAAGTAAACCACAAATGCCACTTGATTAAAATCTTCGATTTTTATTTACTGCATTTATTTTACTTTAATAATCTCATATTCACAGGTGAGTGCTTTTTATTTTCTTAATCCATTTAACCTCATAATCCGCTTCTCACTGGAACCATTCATTTATTAAAATAAGAAAATAATTTTTCTTCACCTTCAATTCCATCGTTTTTGAGTTCGGAATAATAGGAAATTGTTTGGGATACCACGTATTAGTGAAGTACAGTAATGCTTACTTGTGAACCACTTAGAATCGGATTGCTGGATAAAATTTTAACTGATCAGTGATCAAAACATCGGAGAAAGTAATACTGACAGTACTGTTTAATACTTTCTTGTCAATTCGGGAACATTTTCCCACGTAATTGTTGAACACACTATTGTGGCTAGGTAGTGGTGGTGGGAAATAATAATTATATTATTCATCATGTATATCATACATTTAAAAAGGAAAATTGAAAAGTATGGGAATTCTTATATTTTATTATTGATACAACAGAATAAAACACATTAAAATTATTTATTGCAAAACTTTGTGTTTTTAAGAAAGAAAATTGTTATTAATTGATGTTACTAAATTTGAGGTCTCTAAGGCTTCGTCGGTTTTATTTTAATTGACGAACGAATACCTTTGCATTGCATTTTGAGTTCTTCCCGAAAAGATTGGAAGCCTTTGGAGAGGAAGGGGTCCATTTATTTATTTCAGTTACTATTCCTCAGAAGCTGGTACGCACCTGGGAAGGGAGATGAATGAAAAACAAAATCGTTCTTTAAAAGAGATGTATATCTTTAAATAAAATACTTCATTTTGTAATAACTTAATGTTTTATTTCATATTATTGAGTATATCCAAAAATTGAAAACAGTATTGGCTTAATCTTTATTCTTTTCAGATAATATTTCATCTTCTACCGCAAGTGTACTTTGTTCTGGCCACGTTCTTCTGTATCAGGCAAAGGATATTGATATTCGTTTTCCCTGCAAAGTTTGACCTTTTGAAGACAAGGAAATTGCAATTCTTATTTATTAAAGAGTCCTGTAACTTCTCTGAACAAAACTCATCTTGGTCAGCACTCAAGCACTGATTCGCAGTTACTTTAATTTAGCAAAATAACAATTCCTTATCATAAAATGTAATCAGGCCTGGATTATTATCTTAAGGGACACTCACCATGACCTTATGATGAAGTTCTATACAATAATAAATATTTAATATGTTTAATTAAAGTGGATTTTAAAGTAAGTTGTAATGTTTGCAAATGAAACACATAATATATGATATTTTTATATATTCATGAAACAGTTTAAACATTTTATTTGAGGGACCTTCTCCAGTGTGGACCCTAGGCATTTTCTATTCTATGTGTATTTATGCATTAATTTACCTCTGAAAGTAATGAAATTTGTATAAGAAATAATGTTCATGTTGCAGACATCTCTTCCCGACCTAGTTAAACGAGTGTGTCGAGTACTTTCCCTCTACTCACAGTTTAGCTGCTACTTCGTCGCTTTTACTTCTTCACGAGGCTGTCTTGAAGCTAACAACAATTTATATTATTTATCTGAGTGATTTATAATACGTAAATAGCCGCAATATCGTGGTGAGTGTTTCAAAATATAACATTTTCTGTTTTTCCCTAAATATTAAAAACATTGAATGATATTTAAAAATAGTTAAATGTCATTAGAAGGTCCGTAAAACGAAATAAAATTACTTTTTATATTTTAATCATAGCCGTTTTTGAAAACTCAACCTATATTTTGTCCGACTCTCTACTTCTCTATTTGACCGTCTGATTGAAAATATTATTTTGCGTTGAGAAGCACTTTTCATGCCTCTTAAAATGTCCACTTTGGACTCAAAATGTTTTATTAAGCTTTTGCTTAAATAAATCAAGATGGCCCTAACAATCAGGGGTGGCTCGTAAATGTTTCAGAACTAAAACGTTCGATTTTATATTAGCATATCGCTAACTTACTAAATGCAGTCCAACATACAGTTCCAAAAGCAGTAAGATACGAAATGAAGTTTCGCCGCGTTCCATTACCTATGCTAATTATATTGCAATAGCGTCTTTTCAATTTTTTACTACGAAATTTGAATTTTTGACGAACATTTCAAATATTCAATGTTTTTAAATCTTTCTCACTTTCTTAATTTAGTATATACTATAGATTATTATTGATGTAGTGGAATCAACAAGATAAGTGGTTTAAATTATGTGAGGTAAATGCTTTTCGAAATCGTATAGTATTTAGTTTACGATTGATATATTTTGAGAATTTTTCTCAAAAGTACTGCCACTGTTTCCTTAAATATTATAGAGAACTTGATCTTAATATTCGTAAAGTTACCACTGCCTTTTCATTAAAAATTCGAAATAACTATTTAAAATGACAATTCTCCTTTACTAAAAGAATTTCCGTATTAAGTCAGTAAAAGTTGGAGTAATAACCATTTTACTGCACACAAACATTTAGAATGGAAATGTAGAGGGAAATTCACCTTTTGTTTTTCTTCCACAGTACCCGAGCTCAGCACTTCGAGAGCATCCGTGACTGTCGCCATGCCCGATCCGAGGTGCCCTCTATGCTGCCTTGGTAAGACACCCAAATGCTATAAGCTAAGACATGTTGAGAAGGCTGCCTAGAGCCACCAGCGGAATCACCTTGTTATTAAAATTGCTGTTTTCTATTCGCGAGAAATCCACCTAGCCATCTTGTGAAAATTCTATTTTAAAAATTTTGCTTTTAATTTTTTCGACGAAATATGTCTGTACTTTACATATATTATACGTATGTCATGTTATCATCTTTACTTTCTTTTTTCTTTCTACAGTTGGGTATTTTTTGGCTTATTTATCCTGAGATTGTTCTGTAAACCACTTTTGTGATAGTTCGTCGTCTAATCCCACTGATAGGCGGGGATATAAAACCTTCTAATTGGGGCAGGCCAATAAGCCACTTTCATTTATTTTTTTAATATATAGAAGAATTGTTTCTATTTTTTGTGGGTTTTCATTGTGAAAATATTGCACGTAAATATAATAGAGATTGACGTACAATGTTTAAATACCATAGGAAACAAAAATGAAATGTATTTAAGTGAAAATAGCCCATCGAACCTCCCTGTCTCCAGAAGTTTGAATTACTTTATGGAGTATCTCAAGTACTTGATTAGTCATTAGCAGGAAGTATTAGTAAATAGGTTCATGTGAATTAAAAGTAAAATGAGTGAAAATTCTGACTCTTAAATTTAAATGGCCACTATAAAACCCAAAAATCTTCAAGTCACATGGAAGTTTTCAAACGGCACGTCGCAATGTCTTGCTGTATTTTTTATGGAGGAGCAGCAAACAAATCAAAACATAATCTATCGCCTTCTTCAAAGCTGGCGAATTACTTGTATTCTCCAGTCAGGGATTTCATGACATGGAACACAAGGAAGTTTTCATCTTTACGTCTCCCCGATCACGAGTAAGTTACCAGGCAGTAAATCGGTCGTCTGCGACAGGGGCCATGACGAGGCGCATGCGTTACTTGTCGCAGGTGCACGACATTGCTGCCACCCGCGGGAAGGGCATTACCCGCCCACTCGCTACTGCAATTTGGAGACGACTGCGGACGTCATACGAAGGTGCTGCTGCAGACGGTAGCACCGGCAACTAGCCAACTCTCCGAATTAAACACAGAACCCGTTCTTTTCCTCGGTAAGTCGAATGCTTTTCTTATATGAACGTACATCACTGGCGTGGATAATACTTCAAGTGCCAACACTCGGGCGTTGGAGGAGTACAGTGTTGGCGAAAAAATGTACACATTTCTTCTTCTGCTTCATCATCTTCTTCTTCTTCTTCTTCTTCTTCTTCTTCTTCTTCTTCTTCTTCATCTACTTCTTCACTATTCGTGTCTGGAATAGCCGAAAAGACTAGGAACTGAGGATCATAACAAAGAGCTTCCTTCTTTCATACTGATTCCTTTTTTAATTAATTCTTGGAAATTGCCGAAATAGTCCAATATCCACGCGTCGCGGCTTACGCATGGCTTCACACTACCCTCAATTGCAAGAGGCGATCTATTTATTACAAGAGTAAATTATTACAGAAAAAAAACATTACAGAAAAAATATGGTGTAATTCAAGAGAGACTCAATATCTTTTTTTGTCATGACGTATTTTTATTGTTTTGATGTGACAATCTGTTTGCAACTTCAGGTGAAATATTTCAAAGGCATCTGCTGGAGTAACATCTCTCTACATCAGTGCAGAGAAAATGACGCGTTACAGACGTCGGGAGCGAAGTTCTGAGAGAGAAGGTACAGAATTCTCCTTTTCGAACATTTTCATACTTCAGTACCATCATTCAACAATAGTCTACGGAATTTAAACAAGAAATATTGTCTTTTTGTTCACTTTTCAAATATTAATATTTGGGAGAATTGAATGTTTTTACCTAAAGTACTGGGAATACTGCACACTATTATCTACTTTTCAGCAGAAGGGTGGCGTGATGATTTTCTCTGGGTAGGTTCCAAAGCAGATTTACTCATTATTAATAATTAGCATAACTCAAAATGACACTGAGCTGAGATTTATTGAGGATTATTATTAATACGCTATTTTTATCTGGGAATTCTCAACATCTGGGTTTCAGTTTTGAGGGACCTCTAGGTAAACCATATTACTAGCTTTACATATTTAGAACCGAGCAAAGAATTCAGCAGATTTCAAGAATGACTTAAGCTCATATATTTATTTATATTCTATTGAGAAGGGAATGCATTTTTAAATTTTTGTTTCTTCATTCTTGATGTTCTGATATGCAGGATGTGTTACATCAACGCTTTTTTCCCCAGTACGTTATGTAGTAGAATGTCTGGTTCATTTGCGAGTCCGAATCTTGGAACGGAGAAAAAAATTCTCACAGGACCAAGCAAGCCAACAGTGGCGTAGCGTGACTCGCACGTTTGGGGATGCTCAACAATAACACACAAAATGTCACTATCAACTACTTCGTCTCACAGGCGAACGCAATTCTTGGCAGATACACTGGAACTACTTTCACGATCTCGATTGCTTACGACTGTGTAGACGCTTCCCACAAAATCCTCACAGCAGTCAGGACTGCCGATATCTTGAAAGCAAATTAGACAATGGCTCAGCTTTAATTCTTATACGCGAATGGCAATGAGACCACTCGTTAATTTATACATTGCAGACTAAAATAATATGTAATCTATTTGAAGGATAATTCAATTTCTTGGATATTAAGTAAGAAATAGAAGACGGGCACTATTTCTACAGTTTGTGCCCATGACCAAGCGGGGACTCCCGAGAGAGAGAGACAGAGAGAGAGGGAGAGGGAGAGAGAGGGAGAGAGAGAGGGAGAGAGAGAGGGAGAGAGAGAGGGAGAGAGAGGGGGAGAGAGAGGGAGAGAGAGGGGGAGAGAGAGAGGGAGAGAGAGAGAGAATTTACTGACTACCTGAAGTGTGCTGCGCTCTCGTGCACAAACGAGCAGCTACTTTCCGCAGTAGACGCTAGCGTAAAGCAGTCGAGTTTCTGTGGGCCAGGGGTGACGAGGGGAGAGGGGAACCTCATGATCTGCGCATGCGTCATTGCTCGTCGCAATCTGGCGGCAGACGCTAGAAGCATGTTAGCTTCCAAGCAATCACAGGTCAGCTTCAACAACCCGCCGAATTCAATCATAGGAAATCAAATTAAAATTAATACAAAACGTGTTTCGCCCAACGGACCACTTGTAAGATTATGAATACAGTATTTAGGGTTCTTTATTAATATTACATACGGGAATGCTTAGCATCTCAGCGTCCCCTGACGCTACGCCACTGCAAGCCAAGGCTGTTCGAGTGCGGCGCGCCGAGGGCAGTGATGCCGACCTATCGTACCGCGGTCTTTTGCCCATCATATCATGACGGTCGAAGCATCGGCATCACTGCCATTTACGCGCCGTCATCCGGTCAGCAGAGACCCCTCACATGACTGTAGCCGCTGAGGCCAATGATTGCACGTTTGTATCGTACTGTAAATAAACGGGTTGTACAAAGGGCTCGTGTGAGTGTCATTGTTTGGCTACCATGACGCCACATCCGTTTCGTGCTCGCCAGGGTCAGACGTGAGCTGCGGCCGCAAGACCGAGCAATCCAAGGCCGTGCGAGAGACGGCGCGTCGAGGGAAGCGATGCCGACCTATCACATCGGAGGTTTCTATCACAACGGTCGACACTTCGGCATCACTTCCCCTCGACGCGTCGTCATGCCGAGAGCCGAGAGCCTGCACGTTACAGTTCTGCGGTTATTTTCTGCGTTTCTACCTCCTGTTACTCCCACGCTCAATGCACGCCGTCCCCTGACTCATGCAGACCCTCCACCTCGGCGCTATACCGTGCCTTGAATCGGTCACCCATGCAACGTAGTGTCTCATGGACTGCACGTCCACCAAACAGTGGACTGTTTAGTGGACGTACACTCCATGAGACGCTATGAGTGCGTTGCATAGGTTACCGTTTCTTCGTACTCCAAAGTTCTATTGAGTTGGGGCTACTGTTTCAGTTCATGGCTCGCCGCGGTAGCCTGTGATTGAATACTTGTAACGTACAAACTGTAAATAAGCGGATGAAGTCGTAGGCTTCCGCGGCCAGGGTCATGTGAATGATCTTGGCTGTCCGGGTGACGCCGCGTCGAAGGCTGTGTTGCCGACGTTCCGACCATCTTATCGTGGTCTTCCTCAGGCAGACCAGCCCAGAGGAAGACCACGACAAGATGGTCGAAACGTCGGCAACTCAGCCTTCGACGCGGCGTCACCCGGATAGCCAAGGTCATTGTAAATAAGCAGGTTGTACAAAGAGCTCGTGTGTGTAATGGTTTCGCTTTGGTTTTCGCCAGGGTCGGACGCGAGCTGCGGGCACAGGACGAAGCGCAGCCACAGCGAGAGGCCGTGCGAGCGCCACGCTCGCTGCTGCGGCCTGTCCGAGGAGGCGCCGGCGGGGGCGCAGGCGGGGGCGGGGGCGGGGCGCCTGCAGCCCTACGTGATACGCGGCGGGCAGCGGGTGTTCTGCAGGTGCGGCAAGCGCGACGGCCTGCAGGTGAGACCCACTTGTGTTCCACATAGTTTTTCAAGGGAAATGCGAAATGGCACGTTTTCAAATACGCCCAATGGACATTTGCTTAAAAACGCCTCCAATTTTTTAGAAAATCTGGAATGTGAAAAGAGCTGTCTTAATATCGTGAATGTTATGATAATAATATTATACTGTATGCGCAATATAGATTAAACTATTAGGTATCCAAAAACGTATAAAATCGTTGAAAAATGAAGGCATTTGTTAAATCAAAATTATCTATTTAATTCAGAATCTAAAATATCAGTATTGCAGTAACGATAAATAAACAATTGAAACGTTCCACACAGTTTGTGTTGCCCAATATGTGCAAAGTAGTGTGTCCAGCAATGCATATTTTGAATAGATTTGTCTGTAGATTTCAGGGTAAACGTTATTATGCACGTCTCATCTAAAGGTATTTCAAGTGTCGTTGCCTGCAGGATGACATTCCGCCGCCGCGGAAGAAGGAAGCTGTCCCCCGGGCTTCCCCAGACGACACCCAGAAGACGTTCCCCACGTGCGGGGAGCCGGCTCGCCTCCCCGTGGAGCCCCCTCCGCCGCTGCCCCTCGAGGACCCGCACCTACCGCCCGTGGGGGGCCCCCCGCTGCTCCCGGACGTGTGCCCATTGTGCCGCAGCCAAACCTACAACCTGCCCAACCTGCTGAGCCTGCAGGCGCGCCCACCCTCGCCGCCGCCTGGGCAGGCGGTGCTGCCCGCCGGCGACGATGACCTCGAGCAGCTGCCCCCGGCGGCGGGCCCGAGGCAGGAGCTTGGGCAGGGCGTGTTCTGCCCCTGGAGACGCGCCCCACCGCCGGCGGGGGCGGGCTGCCTCTGCCAATGCGGCCCGACGCTGGGCGAAGACGGGCTAGAGGTTCAAGGTCACCCCAGGTGGCTGCAGTGTTGCGGGGAAACCGCGGCCAACATCGCGGAGAGGATCGAGAAATCGCTGCAGGCCGCCACCGCTCACGCTGCGAAGGCGAACGCGAGAGAGCATCTGCGCAGGAGTCAGTCACGCGGAGACGTTGCCGCGCGGGAGACGGCAAAGCGGAGCGCGTCGGTTCCGCAACAGCTGAATCGGACTCGGGAAGGGTGCTTGAAAATGGTTCTAGACTCCAAACAAACACCTGCAACGTACGACACGCCCGTGCACGCTACACCTATACAAAATGTTCAGACTGGATGGCCGGTGATGAAACAGCACTCGACGAGTTTCTCCACAGAAACATATGGTTCAGGGTCCTCAGAATGGCTCTAAGCAGCCACTACACAAACTTACTTCTTTGGAGCGATCACAAGAAAGACATCGCCGTGCGACACCAGCGTGTACTGGTGCCGGAGACAAATGCTTTCCTCCGGGACCTCAGTACAAATACAATTGGTGGTGCGTGTCGCAACCTGGTGCACGATTCGCTTTTCAAAATAATGCAAAGGGAAGGCCAGCACAAATTCGAACTGAGCCTGAAGCGTTCATGCCAGCTTATTCCGTTGTATGCCCACACCATCCTCAATGGCATTCGGTATGCAAATGCGTTCACAGAATTCCATTTGTTCTACAAACATCTGTAACGTCAGATGATAGCCAAGAAATCGAGACAGAGAATGAAAAATCTACTATTTCGCCGTGCGGTAGTCATGGCTTTCACAACGATGGTCCGGAGTCCTTAACGGAAATGAATAATTGCACATCTGTGGATTCACAAGAGTCTTGTAGAAACGTGGAAGAAACTTCTAATGTATCTAAAGACGGAGGGAAACTCGAGACAACGAAAAAAGCCAACGAAAAAAGAGAAATGACCACACAGACACTTGTCAGCTGCGTGAAAACCCCGTTGTTAAGTGAATGTAACGAAAAAACAATTTTTGCCTCAAGAGAGACTTTGTACAGAAAGGTCGACGATTCCCTTCAGCCTATTAATAGACCCAAAAGGGATTCATCCTCGCAGACAATACTCACCGTTGCTCGTATAACACCAAGTAGCCGTTTGGGAATTTCACGCACAGCCTCCAAGGGAACTGTTTGTGGCTCGTTCGTGAGAACGATCGGACCTGGCAATCCTGTGCAATCAACGTCCGGGTTACAGTCCATCTGCCCCATCGTGCGTAGGCTGATTCCAAGCAGAACCGAAAGCGTCAAAAGCACTGCATCGAAAGGCACAATATGCAGCAGGTCCGAAAGAATGGTTCTTCCAACCCGCCCAGAGGGAAGGGAAATAGCAGTGCAAGCAGGCGAGAGGACACTGTCACAACTGCGAGCTAGCAAAAGCCTAGAACTCGCAAACTCTGTGCACCGACCAATTTCCAGGCCTAGGACCCTTTCTTCTTCATCGACATCGCCCTGTAGCAGTGTTGCCGACACCACAACTACTCACCACAGTGGAACGACCTTCCCGCTTTTATCCTGCCCGGAAGATATGTTGGGATTGCCGTACTTCTCCTGGCCGACTCTAAAGGCAACAACCTCGTGCAAAACGTTGCGTGACAAAGAGGGTGGTCCTCAACGCAAAATGGATTTTCGTGAACTGGATGATGATAATGATGATGATGGTGATGATGAAGAATGCACTGGCGTCGGAACTTCGGTAGCTCCTTTGTTGTTGGAATGTGAAAAGAAAGCGTCTGGAAAACGTGACGAGGAAATGAAACATCAGTTATCTACAAGTACAAACATCCAGCCTCATAACCATCAACCGATTGAAAGCGACGAACCATCGAGACAACGCGTTTCCGGTTGTGAAGGTAAAGCCCCAATTGCGAAGAACCGTGGGGAGAACGGGTGTGCGACACTAATGGGGAAAGCCCTCCAGCCGAAGTGCCTGAACGCTGGTCAGGTGCAGAGCGCAAAAGCGGTGGCACCGATGCATCGTCCTCCCGCAAAGCGTCCCTTGGAAATCTACGTGCCAACGCCACAGAGCCAATGCGTGCAAAGGGGGACGAAGCAGGCATTGAAGCAAACACAGCGCAACCAGCCGTCTGTGAACAGCAAGCCCAACAGCTGACACCCAAAGATGCCAAGCACATTGAGGTCCTTGAGCTACAAAACGGGACAAGGTCACGGGCTGGGCTTTGAGTGTACTTTTAGGAGGTTTTCGTGACAGGTGGACCGGTAATTTGCATTGCATGTCACTGTCACTGTGATTCAAATGTCTAATTCTACGGACTGGCCTACTGTGCGTGATATATTTATGTAAAATATATTTTCTAAATAATTGATACCAATATTGTTAGTGTTATATATCAATAAAAATAAATATTAACATCTTTATGATGATTCATAAATTATATTCTAATCTACATTTGATCCTAATGACATTTCAGTGAGATCCATTATAGTACAAAGTCATGAATCTAAAAAAAATGAGCCCTTTTCATTTTACTTCCTTTTCTAAAGATTTCTTCTTCACTATATGACAATGTTCAATTGAAAATGGAAGAATAAACTCATCCTCATACAAAATAATGAACTGAATCTGAATTAAACTCAAGCAAATCTTTGTCCAATGACACAAACATTTCTCATGGTTCCTTAATAAATATTATTGATTCTGCTTCGAAGAAAACTTTTCAGTTCATTACTATCGGTTAAACAAGTGGTATACGAGTATATGCGTGAAGTGCATCTAGTGCAATGATAAAGTACAGGATTAAATAATTGCTGTCACAGACGCATTGTGAGTAGGAATTAGACCGAAGGATAAGGCGAATAAAACACGACCTAAAAACTGTAAGTAAGAAAACTCTGTTATATTTGGAGAAACCCATCTCTGTATTGGAAAATCATCTACACTAGTCTCGGTCGGGGGTTGAAGAATACCATTTGTATAAAAGACTATAGGTAGCAGTTAATTTAGTTAATATTTGCTTTCGGTAGCTTTGGGCAAAACCACTGAAATGTTGCTAGAGACAAAAGCTTTCCTACAGCAGGAGTCGTACACTTTTTCTAAAACATTCGGAATTTTCGAACACTGAAATGAAGAACAAAACGTAGAAAAATTAGAAAAGACCTATTCACAATGCATCACTCATGATTGTTCTGTGCAACATATATAATTGCTCAAGAACGGTTTTAATATTAGGAAGTGTATGTGAACATAAGTATGGTCACAAACGCACTCCTGTTTCACGAGTGGTTTTACGGATTGTCTCAAAATAAATTAAACTTTCCCAAAAATAGAATTGTGTCTTTCCTTAAAATCGTTTCAGTTTCTGTGGCTGTGTGAAGAAGAAATGCTCAGGCAGGAGGAGTTAGCTAGTCACGGTGAAGGGAATACGTCACAAGTCTCTTACCTTCCAGGCGTGAGAATTAAACTGGCTCCAGGCGTGGGGGACACTGTTAGCTAGCCGACAATGTCGGGCAATCGACACAAAAATTCCAAATAAATACATAAAACTGGCTTCGGTGAGATAACGATTAGTTTATCGGGAAGTACGAGGATTCAAACGCGATCGAAGCTGTGGATTTTTAAGGGCGTAAAAAAATCTATCCTACGCTTACTTTCGGAGAAGTAAAGTCGGCTGTCCTATGATGTAGATTTATTGAACGCACGCAAACGATCCTCAAACCTAAATAAAGCCTCTGAGAAAAATTGAAGTCACCAGTTTTGTCGCCCGAGTTATAGCGCCTTTCTCTGGCAGATGGTGAAAGGAGCGTAACGGAATATGCGTGGTTCGGTGGAAGGGCAGACCTTGTGGCTGAGCCTCGCCAGGAACGTAAGGCAAAACTGAACAGCATGTAGGGGATAGGAAAATGATAACTTTTGGTCAGTGAAGATATAATGGAAAATTCCATATAAATACGTTTGCCACGTGAAATTTAACCTTGAGCAACTCACAATGCAGTGATCTTTCGCAGGTCATATTCTAACGGAGGCTATTTCGATTTTCCGCGAAACACTAATGTAATGTGAATTGCCTACCAATCAGGGGCAAATGCCACATGTCCAACTTCGTAACACGAAATTATCCGCCTTGCGAACATTGGCAAAAAGTAATCATCTGCCACTCTGCTACATGCATTATACTGATGTTTCCTCAAGATCCTATTGATTACAGAAAATACACAGGAATTTATTAATGGTTTTCTTATAAGAAATTTCATAACATCTAATAATACTTGTTTGTCTATAAAAATTGAAAATTTCAATAATACAAAATATAATAAAACATAAGCCCGAGAAACAATTTTTTCAAAACTTTTATTCATATTATTTGTCTATGTAATCTTATATAAGTCGCAATCTTATATGTGCAAATACTTTTGTTATGATTATTTGGCATGCATAATATTATTACAAATGCCAAGGGGATCAATTAAAGAAATCTTCGTTTCAAAAGGGGCCGGTGCAAGGACAAGGTTGGAAATCTGCATTATACGTTTGTAGCATTTACTCTGGGAATCTCTTTATGATGGAAAGGCCTTAAAAATAAGTTCCGATGATGCAAAGTATCAAATGCAATTATGTGCATTTCATTCACCTGGTTGGTGTGCAGTCATAATTGCTTGGTCAAAACCTCAGCATGGTATCGGTAGAAAAACAAATATTTCAGTATTACAGATAACTTATATATATATATTATATATATATATATATATATATATATATATATATATATATATATATACACATACTCAGTGATACCATTCCTTCACTCACTTCTGCGCTAAATTCACTCCAATATATTCAACCACGCAATAGGTAAAGCTAGGAATACGAGCGTTACCAACATTATTGTAATATTTGCTCACATTTTTGATACTTGAGATCAAGGTCTGGTGCATCACGTTATGTTCATATCCCGTAACTTATTTTGTAAATTTCCGAACGGATCACAGCTATGATGATGTTGAGCTGGACCAAGGCGAATTTTCAATGGCCTCCGAAAACTAGTCTAGAAAAAAAATTCGATCGATCTTACATCATGCGCTCTTGGGCATGATGAAAAGACGTGGGTGAGCTATTGAGCATCGTACCCGAATTCAGTCAATGAGCTTCAGGCAACAGTTTGCGTCACAGTATTTGCGGAATTTTGAAAATCAGCCAGATACCAAAATTATCACCTTGTTACAAATATTGAAACACAATTTATTGAAGTTTTTTTTAAACATTGCACATTTTATTTGAATCACATCTTTATCGTGTTAATTTCGTGGTCGTAGCAGAAATCTTGTGGTAATCCATAATAGGAGATAGGGATAATCATGCACAACAATAAATGTTGTGGATCATCCACAATTATTGTTATGGATGATTATCCCTATCTCATCTCCCTTTATAGTGTTTATATTGGTTGGTAAGTACTGAAAATTGCCACTTCATGCCACTTTTAAAATGTTTCACACCACTACTCGCTCTCCATGCAATATGGCAGCCAGCGTCTGCCCTAGCTTTCCAAAGGAAGTGCCCGTGTTGTGGTCACGTGGTTTGTGACGTAAACTTAAGCTGCGCAGAACGAGCAAAAATCGGTGCGCAGTGTCTGCTCGCCCATGTCTTTTCTTCATGCTCTTGAGAATCTTTGGCATCGCGATAGAGTCCATCTACGAGGTCGCAAAATGTTTATGCATCGATAGCAGTCCGTTTAGTAAACAAACAACGAAGCATCGCACAAACAAAATTTTGTATATACTGTTCCTCTTCTCGAAAAGGCATTTATGCCTTTTCAGTTGTCAATAAAACACATTTAGTAATGTGTAGAATTATGTGTATATTTAATATTTATTAAATAGGACTTGAAATAGAGAACATAATGTATTTTTCTCAATCATATGCACCTAACCATAAACTCAAACAGAAAAACTGAAAACTCTCCTGTGCAGGTAAGTCTGTAGATCATTTTCATGTAATTAGTTATCAATTACGTTATGTACACGAATTGTGTATTTAATTATACCTTTATAACATTAACAGCATTCCTAATATATCTGAGAAAATAATACAGGGTTGTATTATATAGAACTATTTGGGTTCATTTTTTCCTCATCAGCTCTCTTCTCATTGTCTTATGTTAATTAACATCTACGTCATTAGTATCAAAACGTTTTTTGTAATATTTGCAATATGAATGCACTTTATTTGGATTCTTAAACTTTCTGAAGTACTCGGCGTGATCAGAATAATTGTATACATATTTATTCATTTAATTTCTTATTTTACATGAAAAACAATGTCAAAAATATTTTTTGAAATATAACTACTTATAGTATTTATTTAAAAGAAATTATGAATACATTAAAAATGTTGTTTTACTCTTATGAGTTTAAATACATTTATGTTAGCGGCCTATATTATTTTGATCTGTAAAACATGCGTATTACATCCTTCTGCAGTCTTCTCAGGCAAGTTTGTGCTGTTTGTGGGCAGTTTAGTCGCTGATTTCCAACACATCTGATAGCTTCTGGAAGATTCTTTGGTCGCCACAAGTTAGGTAACTTATTGTTCTGTCAACTACATCAACTATCATAAATGGAATTTATAACAATTCTATTTACGATAGAAGATTTATAAAACTTATTTTTCTGTACCAAGCAATGAAAATAGTGAAACTGAGACACATTTATGGGAGGCACTTTTGCGGCTCGGTTATTGTTCATTTCTCTGATACTACTTCACGTATACTGATCTTCAGTAACTATACACGTACTAATCTTAAGTAAATGAACGTAATACTAGTTTAATCTTTCTCGTGAGTATTTTCTATGTATTATATGTTGCCTGAATTACTTGTAATTATATTTCCTTCATGTTATCAATTAATTATGATCCATTTGTATTCTGGAATGTAAATGTATTAACTAATGTTTTATGTTTATTGTCTATATTCATCATATCTGTGATCAACATTTTCACATCATTCCAAATCATGAAAGTAGTGAACTATTAGAGTAAAATACCGAGCTGTTTCTAAAGCGAAAATAAAAGTAAGAAAATAATCTAATCAAAAATGCACAAATTGTATCCAGTTCAGTTCCATAATTGATAATTATATAAATGTCAATATCACGATAATATTAAGAGTTGTTTGAAAACAAATGTTGATATCCTCTTTGTATCTTTATTCTCAGCTGAGTTCAAATTTTACATTCATCATAGACGCACGTGTGGACAATCATGTTCGATCAGAGGAGTTTTATATCGGGCCTGGATGATGCAAAGTTGATACAGGTTAGTGTCATTTTTTAAAATTCTGTTCTCACAATCGTTCTTCTACTTCTCTACATCATTTAATTTTATTGTTTTGAAAATTAGTTTTTCTCTTGTAAAATAAAAAGCAGAACAGCTAGACCATCAAAATGAACAAATTGGAGTAATAGAAATACCAAATATATTTTTATTTGTATTTGTTTATTTGGTCAAAAAAAAACAACAGTAAAAACTTGTGTATGACGTATGGGGGAAGAGATTATGTGTGTACTGCGGCAAAAGCTACTGGCAGAATACAAAAGAAACTTAGATGTTAAGTTAACACAAATTAATCCTAAATGTAAGTATATTTCACAGATTCGCGAGATTGCTTTTACGTCAAGGACGAGAACTGTCCGGGTGGAAACGTGCAGTCTACTACCAACGTGATAAAAAAAGAGTTGGCTGCAGAAGCCGGACATTATAAGATTGGAATGTGCTTTTGCAAATACATTATTCTGAATAAATTTGCTGCGCATAACTCAACGTGAATGTCAATTTATACAGAAAATATTCATCACGAATATGTAAGTAATATTGATTAAACGACAACAATTTAATTAACTATTTTTATGACGTAATTAAAATTATAACTAATTTCATTTACTGAAGAAAGCATTCCTTTTTAGTATCTTTAAATGTATTGCTACATAACTTTAACCATTTAGTTAACACATGATTTTCATAATTGATTGAAAAATGGGTATATAAAATGAAGATACAGACAAAATATTTACAAATTCAGTGGAAGGTCAAATATGTGAAGGATATGAATGTATTGCATATTCTCAGGGATGATAATTCTCTTTATATTACGTTAGTTTTAAAGAAATTAATTACATTAATTAAGGAACAAGTAAGCAATTAAACTCATAGTATTTATTTTCATTCTAGATATTTCAGGAAAGCATCTATCGGAGACAAATGAAAACATTTTTAAGCAAATACAGCAAATATGTCGCGTCATAATCATCGAAGGAGTTCAGAAGGTACAATACGTTTAACAAATGAAGTTCACTTTGTATAACTGATGATATTTAGAGAATCAATCAAAGTGATATAAAAACATAAGTATATATAGAATAGGAAAACAAACTTCACCATTTAAATAATTTCAACTGTCATTAAATACGATTAATAATAACTATATATAGACTAATACCTACACCACACAAGTAGTGAATGAGTGAGTGAGAGACAGAGAGAAGAGATAGAAGAGAGAGCACAAGCGAGAGAAGAAGCAAGAGAGAGGGAGAGAGAGAGAGAGATGAGAAAGAAAGAAGCGAGAGAATGAGAAGCAAGAGAGAGAGAGAGAAACAGAAGCAAGAGAGAGGAGAAGAAAGAGAGGAGAAGAGAGAGTCACAAATGGTTATTCATTTTAAAACAATGATTATAATAGATATTTTTAGGAAAGTAGAAATGTGTTGGTCTGTCGCACTATTAGCGAGACAAGGTGTGCTCATACGCTGTACACATGTAAAAGCCAATCAAGTAATTTGCCTGATTTGAAAACGTTTTAGTCCTTGTGTTAAGATGTTCTAAGAAAGGCAAGTCAGGCGCACATTAAAACATTTTCAAAGGGCAAGTTGTTTCGCAAAGCTCTCTCTTGATATTAAGACGGGTACACACTCGAGCACAATCCACGTACGAGCATGCCCTCACCCTAGAATCCCCAAATAAGGAGAGTAGCCTGAGCATCCTGAACGGCCGCCGCCATTTAATATCGTCTTTCCCGATAGACTGGATAGGTAACACATTGTTGCAGGCGTGATGGCTATTTGTGCGTGTATGAAGATTAGCTTTGGGTAGATTGGTGATTGCTAACCCTCCAGTACGCACTGAAGTGATGCGAAACTTGCACTAAACATGAGCGGATATGAAATGAAAGAATTACTTTATATTCTAGGCGATTAAATTGCACGGGTGTTCCTTTCGGTTCGGTAATAAAGTTAAATAATATTCCAAAGAGTGGGGTTATGCTTACTCGATCCTATATTTTCGCGTGGACAGCTTTAAGTAGCTTTCTCGAGAAGAAAAAGCTTTTCTAATATTTTTGTGACTATCAAGGAAAGCGAAAAGCTGACTGTAAAGGACGATGGTATAATAATTACTTCAAATGTGTTTAAGGAAATGTGAGTTCTTCCAAGAACTTGTGTACAATACTGAATAAACGTTTCAAAATTTGTTTCAAACATCAATTTCATTGCTCATTACTTTTATTTTAAATTATATAAGTATATTGGAAGTTACCTTTTAAATTTTTTTAAACAAATAAACACGTTTCGTTGACAACTTCTATTCTTAATACGGAAAAGGAAAAATAGGGAAAAGAGTGGAATTTAACATGAGAGAGTTCCCGCTCGGGAAGGCTAGTACTTTTAAAATGCATGTCCCCTTCGCACATACAAAGCCCCCGCGCCGCGCCGCGTGCGCAGGGTCGTCGTCGGGGTCCGCGAGCAGCCGCAGCCGCCGGAGCAGAAGCCGGCGCAGCCGCAGCCGCCGGAAGCACCGCAGGAGGAGCCGCAGCGCGTCCTCTTCGCCCGAAGGAGGGGCTCGCGGCGCGAACTCGTTGGCCGCCGGCGCAGAGCCTTACGTGATCCGCGGCGGGGAGCGAGTGTGCTGCAGAGCCGATAAGCTCGACGGCCTTCAGGTACCCTTTTTAATCCTTCCTCCTCTTCTTGTAACGCTTCCAATGCCGTGTTCCTCACCAAATGTTGGTAACCATGTTCAGAGAACTGACTTTTTTGTCTTTTCAGTTTTGTTATCGGTGGTTACACGATTTTATGAGTACCTGGACTTTATGAGTACCTAGCTTTACCTACGACAGCACAGTCATTATGTATACACTGCGCATCTCATGAGGTTTCCGAATTCACATTTTCAACACAGAGATATTGGAGAAGCATTCGATATTTAGGTAGGCGAAGACATATATGAGTACGATGTAAACATTAGAATAATCGAATGGGGAGGTGTCAAATCGGGATAATCGATAGGAGATGGTCAACTCCACCTGATACGAGAAAAATTATATCTAACCAAAATTTAATTATAGGTCATTTTGGAAACCCTCGTCTCCATTCATGTATTCAGAATGTGTACAGAATTCTGGCTGCCTTCATCTCAATCCTCGTCTACCCTGTCAACGGCTCTGAGCGAGCAGCGAACTATATACTACAGTTGGAAGTTCCTCTGTGGTAGATATTTTATTGACGTTCATTGAGCACACTTTTGCAAAAAATCTGTCAAGAAGTACGTCAGTTCTCTTAAGCACTCATTATTTCTAAATTTCTTTGTATTAAATTATTTTATTTTCTTATTTTAAGAATTAAGTAGAATTTAATAACTCACAAATACACATAACAGAAGATAAGAAAATGCCTTTGTTTGTGTAAAACAAGAGTGTAAATGTTCAAGAACGCGGTTTTGTACTGTGATAATACAACGTAATTAAAAATAATTAAATTAAAGTAGAGACGATATTCGCGTTTTACGTTACAATTATGCCATTGATCACCTATCTGTATAAAAAAGTAAGATAGATTCCGAATGAGTTCCATAATTGGCCTTGGGTATAAAACACTTTCAATTTTAAAATTTCTGTTTGTAGTAACATTCGTAGTCAAAGACACGAAAAATGGAAAATTATGAGATCAAAAATGCTATAGCGTCAAAATTAATAAATTATTAAACGGTTTTGAAAATTCAATGCCAATTGATTCTGATATTCAGGTACTATTTATCTATTTCATCGCCTTCTGCCAATCCGGTCGACTAAGCTCAGAAGCTGAATTCCTGCTGTCTGCCCCGACTCTGTCCAGAAGGTCCTGGGTTCGAGTCCCGATCGAGGAGGATTTTCGACACTAGCCACGTAGCTAGATCGAATACACTGTCTGTACGGAGGAAAATTCTGTTGACCGGCAGCTGTGATCGGTAGTTTTCCAGGGTTCCTCGGATCTATACTAGGCGGATGCCGAAGCAGAACCCTAACAAACGGGTCATGGATCACGCGCCATCTTGCCTTGCTCTTTCTTTTTCTACTCTATGCTCTTTACACACACACTCTCTCTCTCTCTCTCACACACACACACACACACACACATTCTCTCTCTCTCACGCACTTACATACACTACACTACCATTCATATCGGTTGACCAATCAACAGTTTTTCCCGACAGTGGCGGAGCCCTGCTGGTGGAGATATCTAGAGGAGTAAATCCCCCTAGGGTCGGCGTGTATGTCGGCGCCGAATTTCAGAATCCAGCAGAAGAGGGACACCATTATCTCCCGGAATTAAACATTCATTATCCTTACGAGACTAATGAAAAAAGCAGTTATGTGCCTGGAAACATCAATTATTCTTATTGGATACACATTTTAATATTCATAAATCAATTCATTATTCATTGTAAATTCATTTCACAAGCATATTAAATTATAAATTCAGAATACAAATGTAGAGGCGGGGGAACATAGTGCTCTCCCACATGTCTCTAATTTCCCATATGTCAACCAGAGGAAAAAACAAAATTTCAAAACAAAGAGGCGTATTTTATTTTTTATGGCTTTCTACTTTCTACTTCTATTCCTTTCTACTTCTGGCTGGTCTCTACAAACGTACTGTAGTTGTATGAACACTTTTGTTCAGCATTTCGATCACAATTAGGAGACATTCTAAGACTGATTTGGAGAGACAGTTTGGTTTGGATTTATGAAATAAGTGTTAGCACTTTCTTCTCCGGACCCCTTCAAATTATCCTGAGTGTCCAAAACCGGTCCCGTTGATCTCACCAGTGTAAGTAAATCGGAGACCAGAAGTAACATAGCGTCATGCTAATTAGCATACCTCGTAACTCCAGATTGGACAGTTTTGCATTGGAAAAAAATAAACATAGCCGGAGAGCAGAATTTTAGTTTCCTTTCTCGCTGAGCTTATAAATACTGGGATACTCCATTATTTAAGATACTCGATTTGTTATTCACTTTTATTTATTCTTCTTATTTCATAAATATATTTTATCATGAAATAAACAAAAAATAGTGGAGGGAATATGGAGCTACGAGGTTTGCTAATTAGCATGACTACAGGAGGGATTTGTATCCATATGAAAATTGGAGACCGACCCTGAGAAGGGTATACGTACAGTGGGGACCGACTAACTTATGCCCTTGGTGGCAAAAGTGGGAGGTGACACTTTATTTTCAAAGAACATTTTCATAGCCATTATTTTTAAAAGATAAACATGCTTCTCAATTTTCCAGACTTATGACTAGTATTTTTCTGTGGAAATATAGTTTGCTTAAATTTGGTTTTCATTGAATTGCATCATTTGTTGGTTGAATAAATTCTACTTATCTTGTCATTCTACTTATCTTTATATTCTTCCTTTTTCTCTAATAATATTTTATAACGCTGAACATGAAATTTGGACATTCTTCTCGTGCGTTCTTCGCTTTTCATTTTGATAAGGAGCGAGCCCGCAAGATTTTCAAAAAGGCGCAAGGAAAAGCTGGACAGCAGCGCGGCGGCGGCGGCCCCCTTAATGCGTTTATTCAGTTCTTTCCTTACCTGAGTTGGTTTGGTCCCCGATTCACATGTAGTATTAGAAAGTGAGGTTCGCGCTTTGTGACGAAGGGATTATTTCGTCCTCGATTTACATGTAGAATTAGAAAGTGAGGTTCGCGCGTTATGACGAAGGGATTATTTGGTCCCCGATTTACATGTAGAATTAGAAAGTGAGGTTCGCGCATTATGATGAAGGGATTATTTGGTCCCCGATTCACATGTAGTATTAGAAAGTGAGGTTCGCGCGTTATGATGAAGGGATTATGTGGTCCCCGATATACATAGGGCCGATGTGCCTCCCGCAGGACCAGTGGGCGGCGGCGGGCGGGGGCGGGGGCGGGGGCGGTCGCGAGTGGTCGCTGGTGGCGCCGCCGCGCGGCCGCCGCTGGCGCCGCTCGCCCGAGCGCTGGCGCCGCCACCCGGAGCGCCTGCTGCGCCGCGCCTCCTCCTGGCTGAGGGCGGGCGCCCCGCCCATCCCGTACGCGCTGCTGTGCCCCGTGTGGCCCGTGCCGCCGGCCTCCCCGCGCTCCTCCTCCGTCGCGGTCGCCAGGGCCCCCGCGCCCTTCCCGTACGTGGCGTGGCCCTTCGGGCTGCCCCTCGGGGCGGCGGAGGGCGAGGGCGGAGGGCCCCCGGAGGGCCGCGCGTCGCCCGACGGCCCTCGCGCCGCCGCGGGCGCCGCGGAGCTGGCGCCGTCGCGACCCTTCCAGCACCTCCAGTCGGGCGCTCCCGCGCACAAGCGGCATCTGTCGTGCGCGGCTGATTTTCGCGGCGTGGAACTGCGGCCAGAGAAAGCGTCTGGGCTGGTCCAGCAGACGAGGAACCACGCGGCCCGCGGGAAGCGCGCTGCCACCATTCCCGTGATACTCGAGAAGCAGTCGCTGTCTGTGGAGGGGTTTTCAGATCACGACATTGTCGGTAGTGGTGGAGGAAAGGCGAAAATGAATCTATCGAAGCAAGGGCCGTCTTCGGTGACCGATCACGCGATTGTTTCTGGCTCGGTATCTTCTGGAGTCACTTACCCAACAAAAGGTCTTAGGGCAGATGGAATGAGGAAAATGCAAGATTTGCCAACGAAAACGGTAGTACAAACACCTTTTAAGTCAGTAAATAAAGGCAAATGTGAAGAAACGTATCCGGTGGTTATACATGTGCCTGGAATTCCTTCAGTGAAGTACTCAGGGTGCTCGAAATGTTTACAGGGTCTTATGCCTGTGTTAATACAGCAATCGCAGAACTCCAAATCCGCGATAGATGGAGTTGAACACTGTGTTATGACTCGTTCTAATAATTCTCTGAAGGAAATCTCTTCCGAATCACGCCTCACGAAAAAGTTTACAGATCACTTGCAGAACACAATGATTTATCAATCGATGGATAAACTGTCTTTTATAAGAGAGCATAAAAAGCGGACTCAAGAAAACGCCAAGCCATTGCGACGTTCAGGACCCACAGGATACGTGAAACACTGTCGAGGTGATTCTGTGGGGACACAGCAGTCAAAAAGTTTTCGAGATGAAGCATGTGGGGTCGAAGAACGAGATATAAGGACTGTTCGAGAGGTAAAGTGTCCCTCCGTGAGTGACACAGAATTGAAAAATATACAAAGCACTCAAACGTCCCAAGAGACAATAATAATGAAGCGATGTAAGAAGGGTTCGGAAACTGTAGCTTTGTCTTCACAAACGGAACGCGTTCAAACGAAGACGAAAAGTAATTCCCGATTATCGCAAATTTCCTCTCCAACACAGAAAGTTCGTTCTTCACAGAGATTGGTTGAATGTGGCGTGTGTACAGATGAGGTGGTTCCTTTCATAATTTCCCGATCGCATTCTGTTCAAACTGATCTGCCACATCTCACACCAACCAACAACGACACTCCACAACACATGATGCAGAGTTACAAGGTGGAATTTAATCAGAGTCTAAACAAAATTGAACGATATCATATCATTCGTAAAAATTCAGTGATGACTCAAACACCTCACTTGACACATCACGCAGAAGATAAATGTTCGCCAAGCACTCTCAAACAAATTATCGAGCAAACTGGTTATCTTGAGTCATTGCCTTTGGAAGAAGCAAGTTGCCTAAGATCCTCTGTTCCTGTAACGGCTCAAGAGAGGAGACATTTCACAGCACAAAATGAAAGGGACTCGTTTGATTTTGGGGTTGCTTCCGAAATGAGCCAGCCGCCAAAATATGTACCTTCAGATATTCACCCAAACCTGACATTAGCCAAGCAAAACAACGTTTGGCGTACTCAGACCTTGCAGTCCCCGAGCACCCTCTCTCTCAACTTTGCAGATAAAGGATTTCTTCCTTACGCCGACCTCCCGTCACCAACGTCTTGGCAATCGCACTCCCAGGGCATTTCTGGTATTCGCCGAATGCCAGAGCCTTCGGACATTGGGAAGAAAGAACTCAATGTCAGAGTGGAATCGGAGTGTCAGGATGACGATGTAAAAAAAATCGTCTTAAATGTTGTAGGTTCATCAGAAAATTCATTCTCTCTCAAGGATTCGAAATCAATTAGCTGCATTGCGGACACCATTGCGCAAAGACTCGCGGAACGTCTGAAACTATCAACCAACTCTTCAATTGAGTCGGCCTCCTGTTGTCTAGAGAAAGCGTCAGAAATAATTAATCGAAGAAACGAGTTCGCAACGCAGACTGAACAACGTAGTTCTCAGCCTACTAATTTAAAACCGTTGTTGAAAAAAAATACCAAAACTTCACAAGACGCTGCTCGTTCAAGATTCGAAAGATGTTTCGACCAACAAACCCTTCAGAAAATCAGACTAAAACAAATAGAAAGGACACAAAATTCACAGTTATTAGCTCTGGACCTGCGTATGTAGATTCCCTCGGGGCACCCACGGACTGGTTGCGAACGTGGAGGTCGGACTGTGGTCCAAATCACCACGCGGGCCTTACAGGGTCGAAAAATCAGACTCAGAAATCAAACAATGCCCACAATGGCTGCCATTTGACTAGAGGTCGGGCAAAGGTTTCATCATACAAAACCCAAAAAATAGAATCTGCAACAGTAAACATTTGGCCAAAATCTGATTTTTCAAGTGGCACAAACACCTTGCTTGATAGTTCTTCATCCAATGCATCCCAAAAGCAAATTCAATTCTCTATCCCTATGACCTCTGAAATTCAGTTACCCAAAATCAGTACTGGCGTGCAAAAGAGTACGAGTAAAAAGATGCAAATTGGTGTTAAGACTCAAACCGAAGAGACGCGAAGTACTAATGTCAAGAAGTCGGCCAGTTCTCCGCGACAAAAGACTCAGAGAGGTAAGCAGACACCAACAGAAAACAAGCACTCCTCTCCGGAGAAATTGTGGGATGGAAAACCAACACCCAGAGACATTTTTCCAAACATACCATTCTTCTGGTAGTTATTGAACCAGATCGCCTACCAAAAATCCCAGCAACTTAAATGAAAAAAAAAGTACATAAAGGCTCGGTGAATGACTGCACGGGAAAGCGTTCTCGGTCCGATCGCGTGTCCTAGAATACAATCCTGCACGTTTTCATCGTTTGCAATTGGTGTTGCAGTTGGGCGAGAGACTCCGCCGAGTCACACATGCAGTCCGTTGACGACCCCAAAGCCGAGTCTGACGGCGGAGGACGAGGCGCAGACGCCGGTGACGCAAGTGGACCTGAAGGCGAAGCTGGCGGAGGCGGCGGCGGCGGCGGCGGAGGCGGGTGCGGGGTGCTTGCCGTCGCCCAAGTTGGCCAGCCTGCAGCAGCACCGCGTGCGCAGGCCGTCGCTGAAGGAGGCGCGGCGCGTGGAGCGGCCGGCGTCGCGCCGCGTGCTGCAGCCGCGCGCCGTCTCCAGCGTGATGCGCGCCTTCCGCGGCCTGCGGCCCGAGCCCGCGCGCTCCGACGTGCACCTCGCCCGCGACGGCGACGGCGGCGCCTCCAGCGGCGACGACGCCAACTCGCGCTCGCACTCCGCCAGCCCCAAGGACTCGCGACTCAAGCTGCTGTGGTCACGCTCGTGCTTATACTCTCCGTAATCACGATTTTTTTGTAGAATATTTGGAATAATAAAACTATTTTTTGGTAATGATTTTTTGGGCCGTTTTTTTCAAAACGTGTGTAATTTGAGAAAAAAATATTTTCCAATTCCAAAAAAAATTTTGGAATATTTAAGAAATTTTGAGTAATAAATATAGAGGCAAAGGTGGCTTAGGGAATTATACGATGTCATTTCAGTGCCTTTGATCGGGCGGTCCTAGGGTTCTATTCCTGACAGAGGTAGGGAGTTAGAATTCAGCAGCTGTCTGGAGGAGAATTCTAGCGGCCGGCTGCTCTGATCGGTAGTTTTCCGTGGTTTCTCCGATCAACACCAAACGATTGCCGGAACAGTACCCGAACAAACGGGCCACGGATCGCCCGCGATCTTTCCTCCTTCTTCCTTGTCCTATCCTCACCCTTTACACACACACACACACACACACACACGCACGCACACTAACATGCACTTCACCACTACACACGCCGGGACACCAGTCGGGAGTTTAGAGTTTGTTTCGGCTGGTGGGAGATACCTGGTTGGGGAACAGCGCACAAGTCGACGTACATGTGCGCCGGTTCTCGCCATTCAGCGGAGAACGATCGCCGCCACCTTCCACCTCCCAAGCACTTCACCTCCCGCTCTAACCCTTCGATGCACGCAGCTCGGATTTTGCGACTTTCCACTTGGTGGGCCTCAGAGGCCCGGTCTGAATAAAGCACTAATTTGCGGCTGGGATGAATAAGTAATGAATGCAATGATGGTTATTATTCAATTAACTTGTATTTTAAACCTTTTATGCATAATAAGGCATTTTATACATTTTATTTTCAACAATAGCACAAAATACGGCTTTTAAAATGTTGTGGTAAAAGTTTGTTTTCGCACATGAAGCAATGAAATTTTGTTTTTTGTCTTTTTCGAAGAGGCATAAGTAGCATCTGGAAAAAAAGTAATGTCCTGAGTAGAAAGAATTTACAATAATTCTACCACGATATTAACATTTGTAAATATGTCCCTTACCTCTTTATTTTCTTTGGAAATTATCTATAGGACTTCCAAACTTGTGTCCCTGTGAATCCCAAAGACTAAGACCATTTAGGGATCTTTTGAGGATATTAGGGTTTCTCACTCATGTTTTCATATTAGTGCGGGAAAATTCTTCTGCCAGTTGCATGTACCCCTTTCCCCCACTATCATTAGTCTTAAATCATTTTTTGAAGATTACGAACGCATTCAAAGAATCAACGTCAAACTTGTCATAACTATTAGTGAATAATAACTGTGTATTTTCCCCCGGGCAGTAAAAGAAAAAAAAATCACTTAGTACGCACGAAACACTCCAATAATCCAATAATTATTTCCAATAATTAATACACGACACTATGGTGCACGCCCTTGGCGGCGCTAGCTTTCCAGGGGGCAACTCTGGGTTCGAATCCTGGGGCAAAATTATAACTGTGCGCTTTCTTTACAAATGCCCCAGTATCTATTTCTGTGTGATGACGAGAAAGCTCACCATAAGACAGTATATACGGTGAAGAGATGTCTTCGTTCTAAACACACGAACCCCTTACCCGTGGCCGAGAGGCTGGGTCACCGCTGTTCGGCCAAGGTCCGTAGCGAGCTGTCCAGCCAAAGGACAGGACGAGGTCTATGGTGCACAGAGGTGTCTAAAAATAAATGTTACAATTTTCTAGGGTATGTAGATGGGTCGAAAATGCCAATAAACATTTAGTGGAGAATATACAATGCAGTTATGCACACCGCCAGAACTATTGAAAGGAGACGTGGAGGTCTCACGGAGAAAATTTTGTCAGTGCTCATCTAAGAGTCAGGGAACATTGCCTGAGGTAGCATAACTTGGATCACTTCGTAAAAGAGGAGACTTATTATTTATTTTCGAAAACCAAAACATTGGATTTACCGATCCAGAACGTGTAGGGTGGAATTTGCCACTGACTGAATGTTACACAACTTGAATATTAATACAACTTGAACATTATAGCAAAACCTTCATAGGTATTTCCTTTCCACTTTATATCGAGTTACTTCTGCATAATGAATGCTCTTTTACGACAAGTGAATACAAGTTTTTTTCAATTTGTTTATTATCACTCGTGCATTCCTATTGCGGTTCACCTTAAAAGGCTATGAGTGCAAACAAGGCAACCTATCCCAGAAACAATGTAATAACAGTATTATACTTTTTTAATAAATGTCCAAATATTTTGGTAAACATTTTGATTTCATCGAATCTTTATTGAAAGCATGGAAATGAAAAGCAAAAAATCGTTCCAAATTAGGCAACATTTTTCTTTGTACTTTTAAATTTCTCCAGGCGTTCTAGAGTTAGATTGGAACACACAAATACACACATCCATCCATTTTATACATCAACATTGATGGAGTATGATGAGCCTTTTGCATGCGGCGAAAATCATCACTATTAAAGTGTTGAAAAAGCTTTAGGATGGTTAAGATATCACAGCAAAAATAAGTGAGATTGCGATGTTAAGTCTAGCAGTATTATCCAGATTGAACATGAATTGATATACTCTATTTTTATTTTGTTAAAAGGAAAGAAATTATTTTTAAAACACCTCAAAAGTCCGTTAAGTTTGTTGAAGAGGAAAGGTCTACAAGCTGCTTTGAGCTTGTCTGTTAGTATTACGAGGCACTAATAACGATGATTCACATAATATGATGCTTATACTACACAATTCTAATTTTAAAACTACTTCAGTAGTTTGTAGGAAGTTTAATGAAATTTTACACCTGATGTGGAATCATGTGGGGAGATTTAGTAGCATTTCACTAATTCTCGGATTATTTTACTTAATTACCTTGTTATCTTTAACTCAATAATTTTGGGGTTGGTGGGGACAAAACCCCGCATGGGCTTTTTTAATAGACCGCCATTGTTTAATGAGCTCACCGCCGGTCAGCAGTTCGGTCGTCATACCCAAAGAGTATATATGGTCATACCAGCCAGTTGAACAATGATGACATTCTGCCAAATGTAAAAAATACTTTAAATCAGAATCTTTCTGCCACATCCGTTTTTGGGGGAATTTATTTTCAAGTATGTAATTAGTAGAACATGATTTGTTTATTTTATATTCCATAACTGTCATTTTCACAACATTGAGATACTTTCCGAATGTTTCCTTATTCAACTAACATGCGTGACGAGTCTTTTATTATGAAATGTAAAGGGCAAGAAATAAAAATAATCCTTACAGTGAAGAAAAATTAATCCATCGTTACATCGTCTACTTAGAATGCATCGTTAATCTATTGTCTTAGAAACGAAAAGTTTCAACGTAAAGTGATTCGTGCATGGTGAGTCAAAATAATTTTTGGAACAATGGTGGGAGAATTGGAGCTAGCGCCGCTACACGGCGGATACGCGTATTAGCGAAGTATTTACACTTTCTCTTCAATTCGCTGTGGTATCATAGTAAATATTATGATTCATATTTTGGCCCTAGTAAAAATTCGAGATATCGACGATGGCTTTAATCGATAGTAGTGTTTCGAATGACCGGTAAACAAAAGGAAATCTAACAATCTAAAGTAAAATAATATAATGATCACATAGCTGGAAAAGGTATTTATACCTTTTCCATTAAAAATAAAATTCACAGCAAATACAATCATGCTTATGTATAGTTATTAAATTTTCAAAAACTACTTAATTTTTAACTTATCCCAATGGATGTAACATAAATCATCACAATGCACTTTCAAGCAAGAAACAGGTGTTTAGACATCAAGAAGCAAGACATTTCTTCAGAAGAGGTAAGTACTTTGTGAAAATGTCCTCAGACTTCACAAACAACGATAATTTTAGTGTATTTACAGCAAATGAGAGTAAGATATGTTCATACACTTTGGTTATGTGTTCTAGAAATTACAACAAGTAAGATAAAAACAGATTATCGTTTGTTATGTTTCATGCAGTTAACATTATAATGTCCCTTACATCAATAGGATTTCCGACTCGACTCACAAATAATATTCGGAGATTATCCCGCATTTGTCTTTCCGAGGTATAAATGTACAGATAATTTGAAAAGTAAAGATATCTTTCTCACCACAAATGTTATAAAAAATAAACCAATAAAATATAAGTGCATTTTTACAGGAGTGTTCCTTAAAATTCTGTAATACAATAATAGGCACCTCATGCCCTGAAGGTGACTGGTAGTGCCTCTTAATTAAGTCCTCAAACAGTTGCGAAGAATGAAAATGAAAAAAAAATCTAATCAACACATGAGGTGAATCATGTAAATATAATTTTCCACTTTTTTGCAAGCGCGTTTTCTGAATGTTTATCTTTTGCCCCATTCGGGAACCAACCCCAGGTCACGGAGTGGAAAACTACCCACCGGGTGGGATATAATCGTGGTTATTAAAATCATTTAGTGTAGTTCATTAGTTTTGCAACATATGATATTACAAATTTATGATAATCCATTAAAAATAAATAAAATTACTTCATGATAACATTCTTCAACTTCTGGAGTGTCCATGAACTGAACTTATTTTTATGACTTTCAGATGTATTGTCTCTGAAGATGAAATAAATTGAATTCAGCAGCATGTTTCGCCCACTTTCGGCTTTGCTCCTTTTCCCTCTCCTCCAAATGACTCACCAAGGTCGGGTTGGTCTGTTTGTCATTCCCACAAACCAGAGAGCTTGCGAAGACAGGACTTGTGTTGACAAGTCCACCCACCACGGTGAGTTCTGAGCAATTCTTCTGGTGGCTGCAGCAGCAACCGACACACGATTGAGTTGAAGGTGCGAATCCCATGTAAGACATGGGAGTTTGTACTGAATGGGTGTAACGCATGCTAATCTCCCGCGGCAGTTGAAAGCAATGGAATAAATGGAACAAACAATATAAATTATCAACCATAATTGCCTAGTAAAGAACTAATAAAATCGCATCGTAAAATGTGATACTTTACAAGAAAATATCACGGTTAGATGACTCCAGTTGACTATGGCACTTCATTTATTTTAGATCTTTCAAATGAGCTAATTTTATGTAGAACTCGGTGTCATTCAAGCGTGAGGTTTCCTCATTAGAAGCAAACTTTGAATCAGGCACACAGCAGAGCGACATGTTCAGAAAAATAGGATAACATTTAGGTTTGAAGGCGTGTATATATTTTTCTGATTTCACCTCAATTTACCGCGGTTCGAACACAGAAAGTAATAATCCATTGTGCGACTGCTTGACTATATTTTCCCATTTCGAGTACCTACGATGAGTTTACCGGCAGCATTGATTTAGACTACTGCAGCTTAAAATGCACTGAGAGAGCAAGCATGCGATAATAGTGCCTAATAATTGAGTACCTCCTCGGAAGAACGTTGAATGTAAAATTTCATCAAAAGCAAGGGTTCAAATGAGAAAGCGTTGAATCTAGAAGTTTTCTATTTTATACCTTGGTTAAATTCAGGAAAATTTATCTTCTTTGAATGATACCATCATCTTGAGGTTGGTTTCTAGAGTATTCTAATAAAGTTACAGCAAAAAAATATACTTTTTGTTCATTCCCGAAAAGTTTCCAAACTGCAACATCCAATGTTCTTCCATGAAGGTATTCAATAATTAGAACATACAAAACAGTAATAGGATAAATGAAATTAATCCAAAACACGTTGCATTGATTGTTTTTCAATATCAGAATGATACTCATTGCGTGCTTATTTCTGAGTGAAGTTGATGGAGACAGATCACGTCCTCCTGTTCACTTCTTCCCTGAGCAGCGAATAAGAGCGGTGTTGCCGGACGTGTTAACTCGGAGCAAAGACAGTGCCCTTGCAGTGCACTGCTCTGATCGGAAGGTCCAAGGTCCGATGGTGGCGGAATTTTCAGCACCTGCAAAATAGTTGGGCCGGTTTCAGCATCTGTCTGGGCGAGAATTCTAGCGTCTGGTTGTTCTGATCGCTAGTTTTCCGGGGTTTCTCCAATCAATATAAGCCGAATTCCGAAGCAGTACCCTAAAACACGGCCACGGACGGCGTGCAATCTTTCCTTTCTCATTTTCCCCACCTTGCTCGTTTAATATACCCACTTACACGCATTACACTATCGCACACGTTGAGAGATCACTCGCCCGCTTATGTTAGAGCTTGTGCCGGCTGGGCCGCTCAGGGAGATACCTAGAAGAAGAAACTTTTGTACCCAGGAAAAACACAATACAAAACGATAACACAGTTTTTATTCAGTTCATAGGCAGTATCTTACAGACAGTGATGTTTCCACAAATCAAAAGAATATCCAGGAACTAATCCAAAATACCGTAATACCATGAAACGTACTAACACTAACGCATTCAACCGTGAATCCACTCAGAGTTCAAATACAAAAATGCCGGGTGGAACTAGTAGTCAAATCTTCACTCGCACTCGTACACTCGTCAGATCTCTCGCACACACTGCCTGTGGCTCCTTTTTCGATTTTCCCCCCACCAGCTTCCCTGGTGGGGCGGCAATTTATTCAAATTAGGGATATACATATATACTCCAGCCGATTTGGCTTCTGGAGTGAGGGGAGGGCGTGTATCTTAAACATACTATCTTACAAACTAACTTACTACTAACTTAAAACTATTACATGGCTGGCCTCTTTGGGACTAGCCTAGTTTATTTACAGAGTTTAATTTATGTTGGTTGAGTTCTTCAGAATGTTCTTTCTTCTTTCTTTTCATTTTTGTCATTCACTCACTCATTCATTCGTACAACTACATTTACAACTCATTCTTACACACATTCATTCACACTAAACACTCCACTGCACTATATACACTATTTACACGTCACTTTTTCGCCACGGCGCCGACTTCACTCAAGTCCTGTGGCTCCGGTGGCGGCGCCCGCCTTTATTCGGGGTCCCCACACAGCGTCACTTCTCAGCTGCCGCCTCGCTTACTGGCCGCTTGCTCTGCATTGGCCGGCCTCTCCGCGGGATCGCCGCTCCGATAACACTCGGGGCTGCCGCTTCACCCGCTGCCTCGGCGCGTTATTTGAGACGCCGCATACAGCCGCAACAGAAGCAAACGTGTAGGTCGGTGACGGATCTCTCGTTTCCGCGGGGGAAGAAAACCCTCACCACTCGATTGGTTAGTGATTCCGGGCGCGTCAACCGCTAAGGTCATTAGTCCTGTAAGTTTTGTGCATGTTTTTATCGCAGGAGGTGGCTGTGATCATCCTCCGCTGGATGGTGAGATCCGGCGCCAACCTACTGTGGCTTGCGGGGACCACCTCTCGCGATACAACATGCACAACACGTACGGGACTTTCGACCAAAGTAGTTGACGCGCCAGTCAATCAAAGCGGTGGTTTTCCTGTGCCTTCCACTGTTGGTAGGATGCACCTGAATGATGAAGACGATGAGGAGACTGATGATGGATCCACTTCGTGGATGCCAGAAGATCGCACGGTGACCACACATTGACCACACAACCACTCATGAGTTGACTCAGTTGGAGGAGAAATCTGCACTAATGTGTTGCAGGTAAGGAGCAAATAATATTTCTCGGAGAAAACAAAATTGCTCTAGATACTAGCAATAGATTATTTCTCTTTATAATGTCCCTACTTGTCTGGTACTAGTGAATTGTTATATAATGCGCACTAAGCAGACTTAATATTAGTAAATTCAGTTTTGATACGTACGCTACTTTTTATTAAAAAAATGTTAAACAATTACTAATGAAATATATCAGCTAATAATCGGTGCTACAACAGCCCGTATTTTCTTGCACTGTTTCTTACGGTTTGGGTAGGTATTCTAACACCAGGCACCTGTAGTAATAGGTATTGTAATACCCAAAACATATTTCGAACCCGTCTACCGGGTTAGGTGGCTCAGTTGATGTCTCATCGGTCCAAGAGTTCGAGGCCAGCCGGCGGCAGGACTTTCGACACTAGCTACACAGCTAAGCCAAGTCCACCCGCTCTCTGGAGGAAAATTCAAGCGGCCGGCTGCTCTGATCGGCACGTTTTCGGAACTTCTCTGCTCAAAAGCCATCAAGGAGCAACCCCACCTTGGTTCTGCCTCGCATACTGAGAACGAACCCAACAGTACGTGGTTTTGTATGTTTCCAAGAATTCATGTCAAAACATAGGCGCAACAAAACGAAAGTGTCTTTGACGAGCTTATTTCAAAGAGCTGGACTTCGCTCGCTCCTATCGTTCTCTTACCCGTCTCTGGTTCATTTCATTCGTACGCCAAGGCTCACCTTCGGGACTACTCACATAAATAACTAAACGATTTGGATTGATTAATTGACTAGCTATTAGACCTATAAGTGTAGTGCAGGGTAGTATCGGGAGAGATTATGGCGATCATCCCCCGCTTGACGGCGAGATCCGGGTTCGACCAATCCGTTCGCTGCGGCGTTTTCTCCAACCAGAGATCTCCCACTATCGGGCACCGCTCCAGCCGGGACAAGCTCTAATCCCCCGACGGGTCTCCCAGTCGAAGTGAGTGGGAGTGTAGTGAATGTAAATATGTCTGTAAGAAAGGGGTGAAAATAGGAAAAGAAAGAGGAAGGAAAGATGATCCGTTGTCCCTGGCCCGTTTTTTCAGGGTACTGCTCCGGCATTCGCCTGCAGTACCCTGCACTACACTTATAGGTCTAATGGCTAGTCAATCAATCAATCCAAACCGTTTAGTTATTTATGTGAGTAGTCCCGAAGGTGAGCCTTGGCGTACGAATGAAATGAACCAGAGACGGGTAAGAGAACGATAGGAGCGAGCGGAGTCCAGCGTTTTGAAATAAGCTCGTCAAAGACACTTTCGTTTTGTTGCGCCTTTTTTTTTGGCATGAATTCTTGGAAACTTACAAAAATACGTTCTCTTGGGTTCGTTCTCAGTATGCGAGGCAGCACAAAGGTGGGGTTGTTCCTTGATGGCGCCAGGGGGTAGAAGTAGAATTACCTTCTGGAAGAATAGTTATTTACGCAACTAGTACCGAGAGTGAGTCTTGGCTACGAATGAAATGTTGATGGACCAGGCGACGACAGAAGCCGAGTACGCCAAAGACACTTTTGTACGAGGTGCAGATATTTTTTTTAGTACAGATTAATTTAAACGTTCAAGTATATAATTTTTGGAACATTCCCAATACGCATGCCGCAGCCATGTTGGTTCATGTTGCCTGACTGTTACTAGCTCGCTACGGAATAGAAAGAAAGTTATGTAATGCTGCGCGAAAAAAGGGGAATTTTTGGCAGAAAAACCCTTATTGTAGGGCCCTGGTGAAGAAAAAATGGATAACTCCAGTTGCTAAATTTAGCAAAAAATGCTCTAATATGTGGCGTAGTCAGAATCCATGTTTTGTGGGTTCTTGATATCGAAAAATCGAATAACGGCAAATCGTCCATCTGTGAACAACGCTAGCGGCTAAACCGTTCAGCCGATATTCTCCAAAATTGATATTCTTTTATCAGTCTGACTGATGTCGCGGCCTCGTAAACTTGAACCATATATTTTAATTTTGGAGCGTACTTTACACGAAGCCCTTTGAACATTTTCAAAATTTTAAAAAAAATGGCTCCATCGTTTTTGATTAAATTTTGTTGTTGAATAGAATGAAGGATGTTTAAGAGAATTGTGCAGTTCTCACTTTTGTTAAAACCCTAATTTTTCAAAAATTGGAAAAGTTCAACATTTTCCAGAGTCCTCCCACAACTAAAATATTAAAGATAGAGATTTTTTACCTCAATGAAATCTATTCCTTAAAGACAGATTTTGAAATAAGGTCGTGTACAATTTTTCGAAAATTTAAGTACTTTCCGCGTAATTTTGCGTGAAATAGGGCAAGAAAGTACGTGTTGTAGCACATCTAGTTTTACTATACAATACTCAGTTGTTTTATGGCACCATGATGTCTTTGGTGTACCCGTTCAATAACGTATCAGGTTCCCATCAATATGCAGCGAAAGGACATACTAGATTCCAAGATTGAGAGCTGCAAAAAATTTTCACCGGTCTAGAACTTGACTTCTAACTTGAGTGCATAGGTTCAGCGATCAAAGCTCATAACGGGTGTAAGTTTATCAATGCTCCTGATGCGTCAAAAAGAAAGGTGAACAATTTTCGATATTTCTGAGTCTTTTTACTTCAAATCGGTGCTGCATTATTTTTATAAGTTTAAATTATCTATTCGATCAAAACAATTGAAAACAATATGACCCACTTTGGAGAAAAATTATATTTGTCCTAGGGGCTTAATGTAAGTAAGCCCCCCCAATTAAAAAATCTGTTTCAAATTTGAGAGCCCTCAACATCACTGAAATCAATTGGGAATCATCACTCAATCCATTTTGGCGACCATCATATACAGTTAAGCCCTAGGGTTGTTCACAGGCAGACGGACAAATATTTTCAGAAAAAACATTTTCTTCGGGATCAAAGAGTATAAAATGTTTTTGCAAAACTTGTTGTAATAACCAAGCTCCATATACTACGTACATATGAATCATATAGGATAAAATTATAGGACATAATATTTACAGCATGTATCAGTTGACTCAATGGTGTAGTTTAATTCCATGTAATATTTATATAGAGAAAATAGTGTTTTACCGACGTACATTTTTACACATTTCCTCAATTTTGAATCCAGTAAAATCTGATCTATACGCAAATTTTAATTGAAAAATTTGAAGCCTGTTTTTAGAAAATGTCGTTGGAGCGTTTCTGAAAATGGTCAATTTGTTTTGGTTTTTTGTTTACTGCAAGTGATTTTGATGTTTTATTTCAGAACCATGGACGACAAAAAATCGCTGGAAGCCTCCAACGGCAAACGCAATAGTGAAAACTCCAACTCGCAGCGAAACAGCGTCAACTCTGAGAAAGGTATTCTCATGACGAATAACCATAAAATATACAGAATGTCCGGGTAGGACACGTCGAAACTTCGAAAATAAGCTCTTAACACATTTCTAAGCATATTTTGTCTAATAAACTACGTGGATATTCCGAATGGTTGAGCCGCAATAAGCACTCAAACGTTGGTTTGAAAAAATGATTTGTAGACAAAAATTTGCATTATGGAAGCATAGAATCACTCCAAGAACATATAAATTGTTTATTATTTACAAAAGAAATTAGTATATATTCTCAGACAAAAAAATTAAGCGAGAAATAAAAAAGCAGTGAAATTGTGTAAATTGAGTGCTTTTTTATTTCTCGCTTAATTTTTCTATCTGAACAAATATGTTCATTTCTTTTGTAAATAATAAACAATTTACATGTTTCTGGAGTGTTTCTATGCTTCTGTAATGCAAAGTTTTGCCTAGAAATCAATTTTTTCAACCCAACTCTTGAGTGCTTATTGCGGCTCAACCATTCGGAATATCCACGTAGTTTATTAGTCAAAATATGCTTAGAATTGTCTTAAGAGCTTATTTTCGAAGTTTCGACGTTTCCTCTCCGGACACTTGTATAGATAAACATCACTGAGCAGTAATTAAGACAATATTGTAATATTAATCTGATATATACACAAAACTAAGTCTAATATGTTCCTGTATGTGTGCAAGATGAAACCATTTATTTAGTTTATCAATCTACCTAAAATTGCATTTCAATATTACAAATTTTACTGATGAATTTTATGGGCATAAATTGTCAAAAACTACAGCTTGTAGCGACTTGAGAGGGGGCAGTTGTGTCGTTAGATACCCAGTAATTTGAAAACAAAATTAAAAACAAGGAAAGTTTCGATATTGACTAAAAAATTCAAATATTTGATTGGGGTATGCCACCTATTCTCATACTGCCTGTATCGATTGAATTACTTCACCAAAGCGTCATTGCCTACGACACAACGAACGTTATGCGACAAGGAAGAAGCTTCAGTATTCACATACGCTGTTTGATAACAGTTTTTGCTGCTACAGGACCCCATTTTTCACGTACTACTCGACAGCAGCAGTTTTTTCTGCTGCAGACTTCTTGTAGACGATAAGTCCAGTAATGAGTTAAAATCGCGGATTTCGTGTAACCGTGTTAATTGCACCCTTATGCACATTTCCTAGACTTAAAGTGCAGTTATATACCACACTGATGTGTATAAGAATCTTAATGCTACCTGTGATACTTGATGATATCTGCAATTCTGTGCATTTCAATATTTGGAATCAATCTGATGCAACTGCAATATATTTGAACAAGTTAAGTTCAAATATGTACCATTATCTCAAATTCGAATTGCACTATGTAAATCAATAAAGTTTCTCAATTTCATAGGACTCAAATGTGTTGTAAAACCAAGTTATGTGTCTAGAATTCCAAATTACATATTGTAATTTATTGTTACTCTCTGACGTTAGTTTCATATGAAAGAGAGAAAGTTGTCAATGGGAGTGCAGGGATCATTAGACCAAGTATCAATTTGAGCAGCAGCACCATCGAAACAAAAAGAACATATTTTTTACTATTTTTGAAGTGGCGCTTAAAAGAGAAGCAGTTTTTTCTGCTACGTGCCAGTAATATATTGTACACAGGATGATTCAAAATGTAGGGTAAAAAATACCATGCGTACTATGTATATTTTCATGTCGAATGGCAGATTTCGTTTTGATGCAAGTACCAGTAAGCGACATGTCCGAAGGGCGCCTATAATTCTTCTAATGTAATCGATTCTACAAAGTAAAAAAAATAATTCAAAAGGGTGAATACATATTGTGACGCGCAGAAAAATTAATGTAGTGATAAGTGTACAAATGATTGCGAATGATTAGGAGAAAATTAGGAAATATTGGAGTTGTTAATTATAAAGTAGGGAAAGATAATTAATAAGAAGTAAGAATCGTGAGTATCCTTGGAAATTCTCATCCACATGAAAAACTTTATGTTAGTGATTTAAGAGCTACTGATGATACTAATTCCTCTTACCAGAAAAATGCAGTTATTTGTTTAAATTAAAGGATTGCTCCCATTTTATACATAACAACACATTTTGAACTTCCAGTACAATTAGGTTACGTACTAAATTAATTAGCTTCACAGACAGATAAATCATTTTAAAATAAGTTTTGTAAAAATATGTTTAATGGTAGATCTATTGTTAAATTTTAAAAATTCTATTATTATACATTCATAAAAAATCCATATTTTTAATAAAAATTTGTGTTTTTACAGATGCGGAGGAAAAGAAACAAACCAGTGGAGCAAACAGCCGACAAAGTAGTAAGGATAGTGGTCAACCCAGCGAAAAACCAAAAAGTAGCCGCAAAAGCAAAAGTAATGGAAAGAGAATATCTGACTTACAGAATTTTGAAAATTCTATTTTTCTACAATCACGACAAATCCATATTTTCAATAAAAATTGTATTTTTACAGATGCGGAGGAAACAGCAAACAGCCGACAAAATAGTATGGATAGAGGTCAGCCTAGCGAAAAACCAAAAAGTAGCCGCAAAAGCAAAAGTAATGAAAAGGGAATTTCTGACTTAAAGAAACTGGTGGCCAAGTTAGAGGCTTTCTGTTTGCCTGACTGTAAAACGCACGGTAGCCTCCATCGTGACAATGTGGTAATATATCGTGTATTACTTTTTCTACTATTGGCCTTAAATATTTTCAGTAAATCTTGAACAAATGGTAATTCATTATCACTAGGGGGGATTTTAATGAAATATAATTTTTTCTTTTTTCTTTAGAACAATGCTGTTTAGTATAGAAATTAATGTTATGATATGACAAAAAGAAATTATTCATTTTTATGTCTTTTTTTGCATTTTTCGTCGACTAATCGTTTTCGTCGACTTTCGTTTTGACTAATAAGTCTTTTTACCTTTCCCCGTCATTTTTAATGCATTTTTCTCTGATTTCATCGATTGTAATATATTAATGGGACTTGCTTCGTATAATATTTACGAGACGCAACAAATGTTCTCTACAAAATTACTGAGTTGCCTATTCGATTTCTTCGCTCAGAAATTGTAATGCCTGCCGTAGTATGTAATCTAAGGTTCATGTAACGCCTATCGCCGTCAGTATCGGTTTGGCCGATTTCGGGACAACTAAAGAGAGATATTTCTTTCTGACTACCTTGGAAAGTCGTTCAATCTAAATCCAATCAAGAACGAACATTTTAATAAACAAATAGAGGAATTTAATCAGAAACAACTATATACACCTTCAGTTAATATTATATATATATCCCCATCAGAAATTAAACTAAAATAAAAAAAATCAGAAACTAAAAAATCATCAGGATACGATAATATTTCAAATAAAGTTCTAAAAGAACTAAAAAACTACCTGATAGCAGGCATTACAGCAATTTTTAACGCACACTTAAACGCTTACTTTCCTAATGATTGAAAAATTGCTACAGTGCTGCCCTTCCGCAAACCCGGAAAAAATTGAAAAGATCCAGAAACCTATAGACCAATAAGCTGCTCCCCTCATTGTCAAAACTATTAGAAAAACTGATATTAAAACGATTAACAAAATTTCTGACAGACACTCACGTAATCCCAGACACAATCTGAATTTCGATCTAACCACTCTATAACACATCAAATATAACGGTTAAGCGAATAAATAGAGCAAGGATTCCATACCAAACAAACACACTATCGCAATATTCCTGGATATAACCAAAGCCTTCTACAAAATATGGCATCTAGGCCTTATCTAGAAATTAAGACAAATAGGCACTTCAGACTACTTATAACAAATTCTTAAAAGTTTCTTAAATCAAAGAAAGTAAAGTCAAAATTAATGATGCCATATCACCCTGATGCCATATTTCTGCAGGACTGCCTCAAGGTTTCCCATTGTCTCTCCATTAGTATTCAATTTATATATATCTGATTATTCACATCTAATATATTCGCAAATAGCGCTTTACGGTGATGACACTGCACTTTTTTCAAAGCATGAAGAGGTTATGACAGCTAAAAATAGCCTACAAGACGACATCGACATATTCAGTGAATGAGCAAAAAATTGGAGAATTAAACTAAATCCCGACAAAACGAAGGTTAATATTTTCACCCTATGATATCCCATTACTCCTCTCCAGTTAATTATCCAGAACGAATATATTCCTTGGTTTCCAAATAATGCAGCAGCCAAGTATCTAGGAATGCAACTTGACACAAAATTAAATTGAAAAACACACATCGATACAACAGGAATAACAACACAAGCAAAAATTTTCCAACTTAATGCACTAATTAATAAAAAATCCTCTCTTAAAACAGAGCCCGGGATGCTAATGTACAAGTCTTTAATTCGACCAACAATGACGTACGCATGCTCGATATGGGGAAATGCAGCCAAAACCAATATACACATTCTTCAAACTACACAGAATAAAGCGATAAGAATTATCATTACAGTCCCATGGTTCATTTAGAAAAAGCAAATCCACCAGGAACTGCAAATTCCAACAATAAAGAACAAATTCTCCGAAGACTTCTTTTCAACGCTCTCCATACCTCCCAGCACTTCCAAATTCAACCTTGAACGTACAGCAGAACCGAACCTACGTATAAACTCACGCTTCCCTAAAGACAGATTCAGACCACCATAAAAAAGTTTCAAAAATCCTCAAATGATATAACCTCCATCGAATAATCATAACAACGATAATTCTCGATAGTTTCAATTTATTTTCAAAATAATTTAAATTATTGAAATAAACCAAAAACCTTTAACGCATCCATCCAGGGCACCCATAGTTTGGAAATCAAAAGTTATGTATGTTTTCGTTTACAACCCTGAAAAATTTATATGTTGAACATGAAGACAATAAATTTGAAAAAACAAGATATTTCCTGGTAAAGAACAGTCCAAATTAAAAGTTTGAAAGCTCAGTTCACTTCAACGAACAGAGGAAGCCTTGATTACAGGAGTAACGTATCCAATAGCTTGAGTTGTTTATCAGGGCTGGTTTTTATAACTTTTTTACGTCATTTTTCGTTCCTTTACAGCATTTTAAAAACATTTTAAGAGCACTTTATTCGTCATTTTTGGCGATGCTTTAAGCCATCAAAATTCGCCCTCTAATTATCACATATCTAATGCCTTGAGTACTGAGGTGCAACTTACGCGTCGGTAATGAAATAATAATGCTGGTGACTACAGATTTATCAACATTTTACTTATCATTTGCATGATGACCAGGAATCGAGGGCTCAGCAGCATCGAGATAATCGTCATGTGGTTCTTTAGGAATCAGAATTCGTCTAGGAGGCTTAATTATCGAAAGCCTCCTAGTGTACGAATGATAAATATTTTAGCAAAGTCGATGTCATATTACGTTGTTAACATGTTGAAATACATGCAGGGTGTGAACTGATAATTTTCTCCTTAATAAGGGGACATTCACAAATTAAAAACAAAACAGGCGAATACTGAGAGATTCGATGAAAAATTCAGCATTTTCACAGTAACTGGATGTAATAAATATTAGAAACTGTGTCTTCAGGAAATTCGAACTAATGTCATCTGACTTAGATTGTCAAAAGACTCCAAATGCAACTGAGCCAATGCACATGTACTTCTATATAATAATGTAGGGTTTCTTTGTTTATTTCCTAGATTTGAATATTTGAAATAATGGACACAAAGGGAGTGCCTATGTATTGTGAGCCTGGGTGGGAATACTGAATACTTTTCCAGCGGGAGGCATTCAATTCTCTAAGGGGGAAGATCCTTGCCTTCACCTCGTCATTTCACAACTTGATAATATTATGACATTGCTACTTTTACGAGAAGCCTTGGAAAAATATAAATAAATTCATATTTTTTATCAATAAAAATTATCATTTTTAATCACGGTGCTAAATATAATTGAGAATTGAAGGGTTCCAGACGCTCTACGCCACATCGCCTTCATTCCGAAAAATAACAAGCTAAATTTCGTCAAACATGTTTCGGGAGTGTTTTTCCCATCATCCAAGATTTTTTTTCTTCCTCCCTCCCTTTTCCTTCAGTCTATTCCCGAACCACGTGCGATGCACAAGATGGCGGCATATTGGTCGATGTACTCTTATAACATTTAATTATGAGTGTTTAAATTGTGTTACTTGGTCACTGATGATGGGAAAAACACTCCCGAAACATGTTTGACGAAATTTTCTAAATATTAAAAAATTTCATCCTTTATTGTGGTTGATACCTCCTTATCCTTGAAATTCATCATGGAATACCACAAAATCTCAGCTGCCACCACAGAGTTTAACAAGCTAAATGTTTCATTAGACGTCCGTCGCCACCGAGTACAGAAGAAGAAATTCGACCTTAACTGATATTCCGGTATCCCTACAGTATTTACCCAAAATGTAATCGACACGGTTAGTGCCAGTAGGATTAATAAGATTTTCCACATTTTGACGAGCGTGTGACAGAGAAGTGGCGCGAAACCCTTCAGCCTCAGCCTTGTCGCATTTTTTGGTCGCTGTGCGCCCTTGTAGTGCTATAAATATTTTTGAGAATTGTACTCCAGACGCCCTATGCTACATCGCTTTCATTTCGAAAAACAAGAAGCTAAGTATTTCAATACGACTTCCGTCACCGACGAGTAAATAACGGGTAATTCGGCTTCATTTGTTACACCGTCATCCCTATAGTTTCTTTTTCTTTCATCCTTGCTATTTCCCCCGTTTCTACGAGGGCAGCGCTAATGGAGGCGGGCTCAGTTTCTATGGATTTTCCGCACGATCCTTCTTTATCCCGATTTGGCGATGGTTTTACGGCCTTCCTGACGCCAACCGCAGGTGACACAAGCATATTACACATAAACAATACACACAACCATGGCCAAGGTGGGATTTGAACCCACGATCCATCGGTCCAAGACTGCCACGGCATTACTGGCGATCTCGGCCACCCTGACAGCGGCATCCCTATAGTACTTACTCGAAGTGCAGTCATCGAAACGTTTAGTGTTAGTAAGAGTATCTCCATTTTGTGGAACTTACACAAACATGCACTACACTACCACACATGCCGGGAGACTGGTCGGGAGCTCACAGCTTGTCCCGGCTGGGGCGGTGCCCCGCTGGTGGGAGATACCTGGTTGAGGGGAAAAACCGCTCGGTAGGTCGGCGCCAGATCTCGCCATCCAGCGGGGTAAAGATCAACGTCACCTCACGAGAAACACACTCACCACACTTACGGGACTAATGACCTACATAGTTGATGCGCCCGGAAACACGAATCTATCAATCCATTTTGTGGAGTGAGTGGCATGGGCGGAGCGGGGAACCCTTCAACTCCAGCCCTGAATGTGTCGGTCGCTGTGCGTCTCGCAGTGCGCCGCGACCATCTCGCGCCGCGTGTCCGCGTGCCTGTACGCGCCGCCGCCGCACGCGTGCCGCGGCACCACGCGCAACGTGTTCGCGTGCGAGCACGGCGCACCGCAGTGGCCGGGGTGCGCGGCGGCGCAGTCGCTGCGGCTGGGCGGCTCGGGGCGGCACTCGCACTGCTTCGGGCGCTCGCCGCCGCCGCTGTCGCCGCCGCCGTCGCACCGCAGCCGCGCCTGGCGCACGCACTGCCCGCTCCACCCGCGCAAGCGCTGCCTGTGGCCGCGCCCGTGCCGCCACCGCCGCGCACTCTGCGCGGGGCCCGTCCCCGACGTGCCCGCCGACGGCCTCGGCCTCTTCGACACGGGCCAGCCTGACCCGTTCCGCAACCTCGGCCGCCGCCTGCCCTTCGGCGTGGAGCCAGAGGAAGTGGCGATGTCCCGCGCCGTCATGAGCACCACCTGCCCGTGCCGCGCGCGCGCCAAACCCAAGCGCCACAACGTGTGCCCTCTGGCGGGCGACTCCGGCTCCAAGCCCAAGCGCAGGAAGAGGTCGCGCCGAGCCTCCGAGAGCCCCTACGACGGCAGGGACGACGCCGACGGAGAAGGCACGTGCCCCACGTTGGGCGCCAATTACAGGTGCTCGGCGGGGGCCCAGTGCAAGTGTGGGATGCTGGCGCAAGGCCCCTACGGGGAATCGGTGGGTGATTCCTGTCCGGTCATGGGCACTGATTACGTGTGCTCGGGTGGCGTCGGTGGAGGAGTTGGGGGTGATGTTGGGGCCTACGATTACAACGCCGAAATGGACGATAACGCCCAGGTCGCATCTTGCCCGACCCTCGGCCCGGATTATTTATGTGGAGATTCCAATTTCATGGGTCAAGGAGCGTTTCAACCTTACGGAAACACGGACTATGCCGGGGCGATGGCGCCTTCCTGTCCCGTACTTGGCCCCGATTACGATTGTACAGCAGATCCAAACAGAATGGGCATGATGAATTGGCAGGACGAAGACCAGCGAGGTGAAACTGAGGCCCCGTGTCCAATTCTCGGTACCGATTACATCTGCGGAGACTCAGGAGCGGGAAACGCCATGCAAATGCCCGATCTCGACTCTAAGCCCTGTCCCTTCTTAGGGTCAGGCTACACATGTACAGCGCAAGACTCGCAAGCCGACCCATGCTCGTGCGGCGCCAACCTTCAGGCGGGCGAGGGATCGACGCCGTGCCCGATCTTGGGAACGGGCTACGATTGCTCCGGGCGTTCAGACGTCTTCCAAGGAATGCCTTCGTTCGACATGCAACGCACTCTGGGAACCGGGCGGCAGTGCACCTGCGGGTACCAGCAGCCGCCGGACAACGGCGCCGGTCAGCCGTGCCCGATCCTGGGCTCCAGCGTGGTGTGCTCCGCGATGGGACCGACGAGCGCTCAACCTCCACTGCCCAGCGAGCCTCCCTGTCCGATCCTCGGCTCCGATGTTATCTGTTCAGGAGGAGGAATGAACGAATCTGGAGGCGTGGTCCCTTCCTCTGGCTGGTCGCCGTCCTTCGGAAATATGCAGGTTTTCGGTCTTGGAGACGACGACATGCCTCCGAGTCCAACTTTGGGTTCCGATGGCGTTTATCCAGGCGGGCAAGCGTTCGGTGGCTTGGGAAGCGACGCGCCGTGTCCGATCTTAGGCGCTGACGTCGTGTGCTCAGCAGCAGGAACAGGAGCAGCAGGAGCAGCAGCAGGAGGAGGAGACGATGCTTTCGACGGATCCACCCGCGCGACGGAACCGCCGTGCCCAATTCTAGGCGACAGCGTCGTTTGCTCGGCGGCATCGTTGCAGCAAGAGTCCAAACAAGATTGTCCGGTTCTAGGCTCAGATGTAGTGTGCTCAGGTGCGGGACCAAACGCAAACGCCGGATATCAGCCGTTTGCGAATGAAGTGCCCAGCTCCACGTACGCCAGCCAGGTCTCCGGGACGGACTGCCCGTGCCCTTCGTCGCCCTCGTGCCCTCCGTTCGTGTACGTGGTGCCCTTCGAGCAGCCCTCCATGGCCTCCTACGGGAGAATCCAGGGCTTTGTCGTGGCGTTCGAGGAGTCGCCGCGCGCTCCGTTCAAGTGCTCGCGAATGGAGCCGATCTTGTCAACGAAGTGCAGCGGCGTGTTCAGCACCACGAAAACTTCTTCGACGGATCCCGTTCTCCAACTCCTAGACGCGAAAAGCCAGACCCGCGCTTCCTTAATAGACGGCTCGATGCAAACGTCCGGCTCTAGCGTGTCCGTTCAGCCGTCGCCTTACCAACTTCGAAAACTGGGGCTCGCAGCTCGTTCCAGTTTGCAGACGCTGTGGCCCAACGGCAGTCTCGGAAATTCTACGCCGTCCGCAGACATTTCGAGGGATAGTTTTGCCGATCAGAGTCGGTCCGTCAGCTTCGGTTCAAGTTTCTGGAACGAGAACAGCGAGTCGACGAACCGAGGGACGTCCGCGACGCGCATGCCGCGGGACTCGATCGCGGTGTCGAAGATTCGCTCCTTGGACAGCGTCCGCGCGCGTCGCAGCGCGGGCCGCATGACGACGGAGTTCACGACGCAGTTTCCGAGCGCGACGGAGCTTCGGACGTGCGCAGAGATCGCGCTGGGCGCGTCGGGGACGTCCGTGTGCGTCGTCCTAAAGGAGTCTTCCATTCAGACCAGTTTGCAATCCATTCCCGACACGATCGTTCCTTCGAGACCGAGTCAAGGCACGCCGTCGAAAACCAAAAAACCGAGGGTCACCGTCTCGGAGGAAACACCGGAGCTCCGAACATGTGCAGAAATAGGGTTGGGCGCTTCGGGGATATCCGTGTGTGCATACAAGGAAACTTCCGTCCAGACCAGTACGGAATCGATTCCTTCAACAGTGAGACCATCGCAAATCAAAAAACTAAGGCCCACCATAACGGAAGAATACGAGCCCGTGCGACCGAGTCAAATGACGGAATTGAAAATTAAAAAATCGAGACCGACCGTATCTCAGGAAACTCCTACCTCTCCTGTGCGACCGAGTCGAGTTGTGTTACAGAAAGAAATCGTACCGGCGAAAAGGAAGAAAAAGAAGAAGAGCAAAAAAGTTCCGATGCGGGACTGCTCAACGCAAGTAGATATTTGCGAATGTGTGAAGAAGCCAATATGCTCTGTAAGTGCGTCGAAACTCAAAGAAAAGAAGGATGGAAACCTTTCACAGGCCTCACAGACATGCCCTGCAGTGAAGTTATGTTCCTGTACCCCAAAAGAACGACATCGTGCATCGAGAAATCGAAAGGGAAAATGTGAATCCTGTGGGAACCCTGTCAACACTCACGTAAGCCTCCCCAAGTGCAAATATATTCATCCAGAAATGAACCGTGACATTTCATTCTCGCCCAGCTATGATAACATTTGTGGTGAATTGTCAGATATGATTTAACACAGAAACATAATAAATGTTTATTACTTTTTTTGAGGTGTCAATACTTTAATATTTTTCCATTCAAAAAGCGTGAGCTTGTTAGTCTTTTAACTTTCTACACTAGGGTTTTTGTAATTTGTACAAGGCACTTCAGTATCTTGACTAAATGACTATGACTGTAGGCCAACATGGTTTATAGTGGTACGTGTTATGAGTAATATTATGAAAGCCTCACTCTTTTCAATTGAAGTTTTTATTATGAGAAAGTAATGAATTATAATTTCGAACGTTGATTTTTACTATCCAGTTTCTGTTTTACATTTTCATAAAAATCAGGTGGATAATAACAGATAGCAGGGAGAGTTCAAATTATTGCGAAGTTTTATACAAATTCTTACAAATCACATTGGAGAAATTAAATGGATTCTAACAAGGATAATGAATCGAAGCTTGTGGTAGAAATGTATTTACTGTAACCTCTTGTTAATCGAAATGTGATTAACAGAATTGGTTGCGCTTGAAAACCTTTACTTCATTTTGTAAACTTAGTCAATCAGCATTGATAATATATCTAATATCGTACTTCCAATAATATTATGTATGTCACTTGTATCCCAATTTAGTCGTTTTAAACGGTATTTAATAGCTTCATAATTCATTTCCTGGACGTTCAGTAAAAACGTGTAACAACCATCTCATATAAGAGAATCATCAAAATGAGAGAAATTTACACTCCTCTCAAAGGAATTCTAATTTCCCCGCCGATTCAAACAGTATTTCACTTTCGGATGGTGGATAAACACAGGTTAACATTATTTATTCGATTTTGTATAAATGGATATTGATCATTATTGAATGATTGATATTATAACAAAATTTGCTTATTCTTCTGATATAGCCTTTCAACCTGTGTCGTCTCCGTAAAATGAGATACTGAATGTCGGCACATGTTAAAAATTTAAGAACAAATTAGTTTTTGTCATTAATATTCTATCAATATGTTAGTAATGAACTGATATTCACATTTCTGCAAAATAAAAGTCTACAACAATTATATTATACCACGAAAAAGCCCTAGTTTGAAAATAAAAAGTTCAGGATGTAAGGAGCTTTTAATGAGGCAATGTACAAACTATATACTATCTGGAAATAAAGTGAGTTAAACTTGGGTTTGTAGTGTTTGAGGCCTAATGTCACTGGTCTGTGGTTCAGGGAGACTAATTTTGCTGAAAATAATGCCCAAGAATTTCCTCCTTTTTTCCTTTTATATTACAAATTCCAACAACCTCTTCATTATTTCATTTCATGGGTATTAAACTAACGTTTACACGACCGGAATATTGCAATGTAAATGCATCTACTCTCAGCAAAATCTAGACCTCCAAAGAAAATTCTAATTTCTAAAGAATTCACAAGGAAAACCAATTCAATTTAAACTGTATTTTAAAATTATATTTTAACTACGCTTCACCATTCCTCGTTGTACCTTATTTCATCACAACGTTTTTCAAAGACTTCCCGAGTTATGTACGGGAGAAATGTTATCAATATGGATAATACAATTGAGTGTATTGACAATTATTTCACTGAAAAGTTTAAATTATTTCAAAAGACGTTGATCAGTTGAAACAGAAAGAATTCCATTAGAATGTTCTCATTAATATCGGATGAAATCTGATAAATCCATCAAACATAATAATCATAACGTCAGAAGAAGCATAAACTTGTCAGAAACTTCTTTGATATTAAGTTAGGATTTCTTAATGACTTCTCTGGGGAATTATTGGAAGTATTATAAAAATGTGCGACGAATTAACGAAAAACAGAGATAGTATGTAACATCGATCACAAATTACCACCCTTAAAAACGGAGTGTAAGGTGATATTATATCGACAAAAGATACATAATCGATTTTACAGAAACAATAACTAGCGTAGCCATGGAGACATTCATTATTTATTATCAGTTCCCATACTTCATTTTGGCATCGACTGATCGGCATTTATGCCGTTCAGTTTCAAAATTTTTAGTAAATTTGTAACATAAATATTTATTTATTTATATACACTCAAGGTTTACTGGGATTCTGCTGCTCGCAATGCCACACAAAATCGACGACGAAGCAAATCGTATGCAAAACGTCTATCGTCGCCGCCTTCTGTTGTGTCGGTGAGCTAATCTAGTTAGTCATTCATTTAAGAATATGCATCGAATAAATGTAATGAGAAACGATAAACCGTGAACTGTAACAATTAGTAAAAGTAGTGATTTTTTAGGTGGGGCGGCTGAAAGTCCGATGTTGAATGTAAAATTTGTAAGAAATATTTGTTTCTTAATTTAATTTGCTCTTCACATTATATGTTCTCAAGCAGATGTTTAGAAATATGTTTGTTCTATTTATCTAGATGTGAAATAGTTCTGCGAATAAAATTATAAGGTGACATAAATATATGACGATATTTGTTAAGTTGAATGCTGCTGAGTTGAAATACGTAATATGTGATTACAAAATTCTGGAAGTATTTCTGTAAGGGGAAGTTAAGGGCAACTGCGTTATGAATTACAGTTTATAGAAGGTCCACACATTTTTATCAATTATTAACACATTTCTAAAGGCAAGGACAAAACCCCAAAACAATCTTAAATCGCATCCAGAAATGCTGAAATCTAGCTGCAAATATTTAAGCACGTGAAAATACTGACGTGAAATACTAGTATTCGTAGGCCAACCATCTTTTTTCCATCACAAGTAGAGAGATTTATCATGATTTTAATATTTAAAAATTTGACATTATTTTGATTTGATTCTGAAAATAGAAGCAAATTGCTTTACAGTTCCGTAATCGTGTCCTTTGTATCATTTTTTAATTGCTTTGAGAAATCAATCTAATGTCCAATTAAGAAATCTCGTTTGCATAGTGTTTTTGTTTTTTAAATCTTCAGTATAGAAACATTTTCAGAAGTATTATATAAAGCAAAACATTCGTTATTGATCGTATGCAAATATGTACAGAAAACTCTAAATATATTTAGATTATTTACATGAACATTTTACCCGCGAAGAAAAGATAAGCAAAATAATTTTAAAAATAATTACAAATGTTTGAAATTAGAGACGTTGGTTAGAATAAATTTGTACAAATAAAATATTATAACATTCTCTGAAAAATCTTGGAAATGTTTCAGTAATTATTAGAAGTTGTCTAATATTCACTGCGGATTGGAGCAGTATTTAAGAATGTTCAGGTTCCTAGGTTGTCCGTTGAGTTCTTATATCTGTCAGGTAATTAGTCGTTCAGGCAAAATTGTTCAAGACCTAGGTCGACCGTCCAAAGATATCCAAGTCCTTACAACACTTCTGGTTCAAACCGATTCTTAGACGATAGTTCATGGCCATTTAAGTTGTTAGACGATCAAACAGCATCAGTGTGGTTCTTCACTGACCGTTCAGGGCACACAGATCTTTAGAGAACCACTGGGCTATTTTTAAAAGAATTCGGGCTATTGATGTCTTTAGACGATCATTTAGGGCTAAGATCACTAAGAACTTTAGAGAGCTGCCAAGAGTACTCGGGTACTTACCAATCAGGATTATTCAGGTCTTTAGAAGTCTGTTACCGGTCATTTAAGTCCTTGGACGACTGATAAGAATTGATATTTTTAGACTACCATTTTAAGCAACTTCTTGAGGTTTCCAAGATGACCTTGAAGGGGTCTTGAGGTCCTAAGACGAGCAGAAAGGATTTGAGAGTGTCGTTAAGTGCTTTCGGGTACTTATCGTTCAGGATAATTCTATTACAAGTCTGTTACGAGCCATTCAATTTCTTAGCTGACCGATTAGAATTTTACAGACGAGCGTTCAGGCTTCTTCAGGTTCTTAGATGACCTGGAAGGGTTCTTGGGGCTCTTATATAATCACAAAGGATAGAAAGATCCGCTAAGGGCATTCGGATACTTACCATTCAGGATTATCCAGGTCTTTTGAAGTCTATTACGGGCCATTTAAGTTTTTGGACGACCGACAAGAATTGTTTTTTTTAGAGAAGCGTTTTTAGCGACTTCTTGAGGTATCTAAGATAACCTTGAATGATTCTTGAGGCTCTTAGACGAGCACAATGGATAGAAAGGGCCGCTTAGCGCATTCGGGTACTTACCTGTCAGGATTATCCAGGTCTTTCGAAGTCTATTACGGATCATTTAATTTCTTAGCCGACCGATTAGAATTTATGTTCATTGACGAACGTTCATGCTTCTTCAGGTTCTTAGATGACCTCGAAGGGTTCTTGTGGCTCTGAGACGAGCACGAAGGAGAGAAAGAACCGCTAAATGTATTGGGGTATTTACCATTCAAAATTATTCAGATCTTCAGAAGTCGTCTTCAGGTTTCTAAGATGACCTTGAAGGGTTCTTGAGACCCTAAGACGAGCACGAAGGACTTGACGGAGTTGCAAAGAGCATTCGGGTACTTATCATTCAGGATTATTAGAAGTCTGTTACGGATCATTTCATTTCTTGCCGACCGATTTGAATTCATGCTTATTGAAGAACGTTCATGCTTCTTCAGGTTCTTAGATGACCTGGAAGGGTTCTTGAGACCCTTAGACAATCACAAAGGATAGAAAGGGCCGCTAAGGGCATTCGGGTACGCTAAGGGCATTCAGGATTATCCAGGTCTTTAGAAGTATATTACAGTTCATTTCAGTTCATGGACGACCAAGAAGAATTGATATTTTTAGACGAGCGTTTTTAGCGTCTTGTTCAGGTTTCTAAGACAACCTTGAAGGGTTCTTGAGGCCCTTGGACAAGCACAAAGGATAGAAAGGGCCGCTAAGGGCATTCGGGTACTTAGCATTCAGGATTATTCAGGTCTTTAGAAGTATATTACAGGTCATTTCAGTTCATGGACGACCAAGAAGAATTGATATTTTTAGACGAGCGTTTTTAGAGTCTTGTTCAGGTTTCTAAGACAACCTTGAAGGGTTCTTGAGGCCCTTGGACAAGCACAAAGGACAGAAATGGCCGCTAAGGGCATTCGGGTACTTAGCATCCAGGCCTTTCGAAGTCCATGAGGGGCCGTTGAAGCCGTGAGCCGCCCGTTGAGGCGAGGCGGGTCGGGTCCGCTGACGGCCTGTCCGCCCGACAGCGGCCGCCGCGCCTGCTGACCTTGCAGCGGCTGCTGCTCCGGCGCCGGCCACTGCTACACCCGCTACGCTGCCTGCGCGCCGTCGTGCTGCTCTGCCGGCTGCTCCCCGGGCTGCCTGCTGCTGGCGTCCACCACGCTGCCCTGCCCGCTGGAGCGCCCGCTCATCACGTTTGTGCCCGTGCACGAGACGCGCCCCAAGGAGTCCTGCCTCTACGGCTGCGATACCTTTGTGCCGCGCGTCACCTACGTCGACTGCTGGAATAACTCGTGCAGGCGGCCCTGCTGTTAGATTGGTGAGTCTTTTTTTTCTCGCCTTACATCATGAGGAGGGAAAGTGTTGTGGCCGAGATCGCTAAAGCAGTCGTGTAGTAGGGATCTCGGTTCGATGGATCGCGGATTCGAGTCGTGTCTCGGGCGTGGTTGTATGTGTTCGCCCTTTCACTCCCTATCATATCACCATATCACCATATCATGTCGTCTTCACAGTTACTATAATGTTAAATTCAACAGTGGTCTCCAATGACTTAGATAATGTTATATAACAAAAAACGAGAAAGTATTGTAATCGTGTGCTACAAATTGTGATTTTTTGACAGAGAAGCTCTTATTGCCGGGCTCTGGTAACGAAAATCTTGTTCTTACATATGCAGTTACTTCTTCTAACAAGCTGTGAACCCAAAATCCATGTTTTGTGGGTCCTTGATATCAAAAAATTGATTTAAGGAAAAGCATCTGTCTGACCATAAGTGATCAATGCTAGCGTCTAAATGGTTTAGATGATTTTCTCCAAAACTGATATTCCTCAATAGATCTGAAAGATCTCCAGGCCCTATGAGTTTGAAAATAATATTTTCATTATTGGGTATACTGTACGGAAACCCTCAACATTTTGTAAATTTTCTGAAAAATGCTTCAATTTTTTAAATTAAACTTTTCACTTATTGTAAACTATTAAAAGAATCGCGCAATTGGAATCCTTGTTTTTGCAAAATACTGGAAAAGTTCAAAGTTCTTTAGGCGTTTTCCTACAATTAAGATATGGGCAACAGATAACGGTTTCTTTAAGGGAATCTGTTGTTGAAACATATATCGAAATGATCATGTACAATTTTTCTAATTGAGTATTTTTCGAGTTTTTCTTTTTGCGCGAAATATAGGGAATTTTAAATTAATTTTTTTGTCAAAAACGGCTCCAAATTATTTCTTTACGTTTTGATCTGCTATGTATCCAAGAGCGATAAAAAATACGTTGACAACCAATTTTCGGCAAACTCTGTAATTTTACAAATTGCTGAAACATCAACATTGCAAAAGTACAATATTGAAGATAGAAATTTTCGTCATAAATTAAATCTGTTTAAAAATATGAGACCTTTAGCAGGGTAATATACAACTTTTTGAAGGAAAGTGTAGTTTCTTATTAATTTGTTTCAAATTAAGGTATTTTTTAAAAAAATATTTTCTCAAAAATACACCAAAATTTTTTATTTATATATTTCCACGGGTAAAAGCGATGTACGCTTCGAATATGGTGGAGGTCTAATAATCGTTGCCCTTTGAATTTTCAAAATTGCAAAAGTTACAAAAATCTCAGAAGGTATGAACTGATGTAACGTCTTTGCAACAGCTTTGCTATTGTCGTATTTTAAGTTCTTGTCATTAATATAAATTTGACATTTGACTCTGTGAAATTTGACATTGAACATTTCACTCATATGATGAACACCGGGCAACACCATAATTTTATACGTGTAGTTTGGGGTTTCCAATACAAGTTCGGGCAAGAGATGGTATTTTCAATGACTGAGATGTGGTTTGCTGCTCGTGAAATTTTATTTTAAACAATTAATTCGTCTTTATCTCTACTCACAATCACTTAACTACAGCAGATACTGAACTAATTTACTTAGTTTCGTCAATCGTGTACTTTTCACACGAAACATAGTAGATATTTTGTTAAAATTATATTAGATACAGTCTGGACAACCCCACAAAAATAATCATAACGAAATTTTTTCTCTCCCCCCCAATTTACCTTAAGAACTGAATAAACATCCATATTAAATCCCCTAATCTGACAACACTAAAAAAATTTTGTGAAAGTGTTTCATCCCGTTCGTGCGTCTACAACAATGATGGATATAAGTGGCTATTTGTTTTGAGCAATTAACAAATAATAGTTTTTAGAAATTTTATGTACATCTAGAGAATTTTTTTAGAAAACATCGATACTTCTAGACAAATATATCGATGTGAAGAAAACATCGATGTTAACACGTGGTCGAAAATGTCGATGTTTCAAAACCGTGGGCGCTATTTTGCGGTCCGTAGAGGGAGCGGAGCGCCCGCCGCCATGCCGTGCTGCTGCCCGTGCAGGGGCTGCCGCGCCACGTGCTACTGCGCCACGCCCACCACGGCGTGCGTCGTGCACGTCGTGCGGCCCGCGTGCGTCGAGCTGTCGTGCCGCCCCTGCCGCACGCACATGTGCCCCAACTACGTGGTGCGCTTCCAGGACCACGACCTCTTGCAGCAGTGGTGACCCACCACGCCCAAAAAGTGAGTGAACAGTTCGATTTGAGATAATGCTCGGGGGCAAACGTGATAACAATTAGAATTAGAACAATTACAAACATTTACAATTAGAATTACCATAAGAATTAGAGGATCATATCCTAGTTCTAATTTATTTCTAGTCATCTCTAAATTGACTTTGTTTATCTAACGCTTCACTTCACTACACTACACGCCACTTCACTGTACGAGGGTAATCCCTAAAGTAAGGTCTTCTATTTTTTTATAAGTACAGATCTCTGTTTGTGTGGCAGTTGGTCACACTGATACGAAGAGTGCTTCCCGCCCTGTGTGTAAAGATGCGCACGCAGCGCTGAGGCGCCAAGTCTTGGCTTGGGAGCCGTTGAGAATGGAGCTCTCGTTGGATGTTACCGCCAAGTGCGAATTGCGCGCAGTTATTCGGTTTTTGAAGACAAAGGGCACTGCGCCTCAAACGGGCAATTCAGAACCGAAGAAGAGGAATGTTGAGCAAGGGCGTACACATTCTCCATGACAACGCTCGCCCACACGTCGCTCGGCAAACAGTTGGTCTCCTGCAACATTTTCAGTGGATCATCATCACCCACCCACCCTATAGTCCCAGTGACCCTGTTCCCTAAAGTGAAAGAACATTTCACCTTAGATTTCACCTTATAGAATCGCCGAAAAGCGATTCAGGTCTGACGATAAGGTTAAAGAAGAGGTGCATAACTTTCTGAACAACATGGCGGCGAGCTGGTATGATATGGGCATACAAGAACTGTCTCAGCATCTACAAAAATGCATCGACCGAAATGGTGATTATGTTGAAAAATAGAAAAATGTTCAAGGTGTAAACTGATGTAAACCATTGTGGAAATAAACAGGTCTATGTAATTTAAAAAAATAGGAGACCTTACTTTTGGGATTACCTTCGTATAACGGACATGACAATAACACTAAATATTACAAAAACAATACAAGCAACAATTGACTTAAAAATTACACTAAAGCTAATAAGGGTTAATAACGATGATCTTTATATCAGTAATAATAACAGTAATAATAATAATAATGATAATAATAATAATGATAATAATAATAATGATAATAATAAAGATATCTGCTGATACAGGAAACAATAGGGACCGGCGTAGTATCTCTGTCCGGGAGATGCCTATGTTTCTGAGATTCCCTCCTGACTGGGTTTCACTACCGATGGTGGCAGCACTTTCAACAGTAGCTACACAGCTCGATAGAATTCAGCCGCTGGTAGAATTCAGCTGTCTGTCGCTGGCTGAGTGTTCTGACCGGTAGTTTTGCGTGTTTCTCCGATCAACATCACGCGAATGCTGGGGCAGTACCCTAACACAGGGCACGATCCATGCGCGATCTTTACTTCCCCTTCTTTGTCCTATCCACACCACTTACTTACACTTACACCCACTTGCACTGCTCTACCACATACGCCGGGAGCTTAGAGCTTGTCTCGGCGGCGCCCCGCTAGAGGGAGATACCTGGTTGGGAAAACTCAGCAATCCTACGTGTAGGTCGGCACCGGCTCTCGTCATCCTGCGGGGAAGATCAGCACCACCTCCAACGATAAAAGTGTCATGCGCTACACTTACGAGACTAACGACCTCAGCCGCTGACGCGCTGGGAATCACAAATCAATCATTCGTGTTTGGCAGGTCACGCTTTGGGTTGATGTCTGTCGATCACCAGTGCATAAGCAGTTGCTTAAGAATGGAGGACAAATGCTATATGCGCATCTTCCTTACACGAAATATCCACCCTCACGTTTCAGGACAAAAATCGTTCCCTGATGACACCCTGCGCATTTTGACCATTTATTTCAAGTCATTCTGTACAATTACAAGCAGATTTACGTTAGGTTTTATCTGTGATTATTAAACGCTGTTTTGCCACAATGGCAGCATTAATTTGATTGCACCAGGAAATAGCGTAAATTGTCGGTAACAACCTACGCTCCTCCCGAAATAATTCTGTGTTATATCATATAATGAAATGTAGATGCGTTAAAGAAGTATGAACATATTTGCAGTACCTTGGGATACGTGACATTTTCACAAACAGGAAATGTGTGACATTAGCAAATACTTATATGAAAATAGAACAATTATTTATAGTTTAGTAGAAAAGTCTGAAAAAATTGTTTTAATTGCAGATTTATTAAACGAGCGCTAAATGGGTTGAAGCGGAATTACTAATTGCCTTCGCCATCTCTTCCATCGAAGACGCTATGCAACGAAGAACATGCTCTAGTAAGTTGAACTAATTTATAAGGGGCAATTAGCATGGAGAATACTACGGTAAAGCAAATCGTTTACTAAATTATGCAAAATATTGCCAGATCTATCGATCTTGGGTCGATTTGAACTTTTGGATTTTAATAATTCAAATACTATTACTCACAAAATTTTCCCTTTTTAATTTGCTATAAAATTCGACTTTAAATATTTAATCATTTAGATATAATTAATCTCCAATTATTTGTGCTAGTGTGTACTCGACACACTGATACCTAAAGTAGAAAGGTTAATGCAGAGCACATTTCAAATTCAACTGCCATAAAATATTTGTTATGAACTAACAGTGATATAATATTCAAAAATACATTAGACTAACCTGGGTTGCATGAACCTATTTAAACACTCGTTAAAGCTATTGTTCCCGTACATGTCTTAACGAAAGAAAGCGTTGCAAGAACTGTATTTATGTTCAACGATTCGTTAATGTACTCTATATATTATAGATTGAAAATCAGGCCTACAAACTGTTAACCATTTGTTAATCTACGCTGTATACTGCCTACGCTACTAAAAAAGGTTATTTTCCCATTAATTTCCAGGCTGTGCGTACAGCAGAACTAAGGATAATATTTTTCAATCCACAGTGCGAGATCCGCTAACTTCTTGGACATTAAAACTGTGGCAAAATTTTCCCAGAACTCGTTTTTTGATTTAGCACTGTGTTGTAGCCTTTATTTTCAATCGTATTTGAATACTTGCTTACAATATCCAAAATAATATTTTTTCTCTTTCCGAGAAATGTTTCTATTTATTTTACTTTCATCCACTGTGGATGCAACACAATTTGCAGTCAAAGATTGTCGTCGTATGGAAGGCATAGGAAGCTTCGTCCTTCGTCAAAAAATGTCTACAAACCTTGAAAGCTAAAGTCTATTTCATATATTTCCTTTAAAAGAAGGAATTATAAACGGATCGTTAAATGGCACTCTTGCATAAACCTATTCTTTAAAGGGCCAAATAGATTTACAAATTCGTTTGCTAATGAAGGAATAAAATGTTTAAACTACTTTTCTTGAAACCTGACGCAAGTTGAATCTTACAATATTCATCTGGTTCTAAAACAAACGACAATACCTTTTATTTTCTCCCTACGGAGTGGAGAGAAATTTATGCAACGCTGTGCGAAAAAATGGCGAATTTTTGGCAGAAAAACACTTATTACAGGGTTCTAGTAACGAAGAACTGGATAAATACAGTTGTTAAAAATCCTCTATCACATATTGTAACCAGAATCCATGTTCGGTCTTCATACCGAAAAATTAAATGACAGCAAAACGTCTGTCTGTCCATCCGTCCGTCTGTGAACAACCCTAGTGGCCAACCGTTCAGCCAATTTTCTCTAAATTGATATTCCCCATTTGATCTGATGTCGCGGCCCCTTGAATTTGAAATCGATATAATTCGATTTTGGGAGGTACTGTACATGAAATCCCAGGGATATTTTCAAACATTTCAAAAAAACATTTTCAAACATTTCAACGTTTTTGATTAACTTTTGTTGATAGTGTGAAGGACGTTATTGACAATGGGGCTGTCCTCATGTTCATTGAAAACCCTAATTTTTCGAAAATTGCAAGCAATTTCTTAAATATAGATTTTAAAATAAGGTCAGGTACAATTTTTCGAAAACTTCAGTACATTTTGCGCAATTTTGCGTGAAAGTACGGACGAGAAAGTACATGCACCACTAGTTTAAGACATGTTTTTTGCGAAACTGAAAATTGTCGGTACACAAGGAAAGTAACATAACTAAAAATTCGTCAGGTTTAGGAAAGCAAGGAAATATATTTTGAAAATAACCCTCTTTTACTAGCAATAATTTTGTAAACAGGCGATATCCAGAAACTAGTGGTGATACAAGAGGACATACTTTCTAGTATGATTTGTCACTTTTGCAAATTTCAAGAATTTGGAGAAGGCAAAAAATGTGATCTCCGCGAAAACTCCCTTAAAGGTCTTATTTTGTAGACAAAATTTCGTTAAAAACATCTTTAACTTCAATATTAGTTGCAAAATGACTCCGAAGAAATTAAAGATTTGTAATTAGCAAGAGTTATATGAAAGTGCACGAATTTTCGAAAATTGTCCCTGCGTCATTTTTATAATTGTAGTTTGTTCTACCGGAGAGATAATTGAAGAAATCATTTGGAGCTATTTTTGAGGACATTTCGAAAATGTCGTTGAGGCTTCAAGTAAAGTACTTCCCAAAATCAAAATATCCGTTCGAGATTGAAGGGATCGCGACATCAGTCTCATCGATCAGGGAATGCCAGTTTGGTGGAAATCATGACTACGGTTTAGCCGCTAGTATTGATAGAGGTTTTGCCGTATAAAGAGTATTTGCCGTATTTTTGGTATAAAGCACTAACGAAACGTGGATTCTTATCAGAAGAAGTATCATTAATGTACCTTGCTACATACATCAACAAGAATTATACTTTTATCGGGATCAGGAACCCATGAAACGAATTTTTCTGTTAAAACATCGCGGTTTTCCGTTGCAACGTTACAATATTGTATACACCACGTAAAAGTAGTAAGCAAGAAAGTGGAAAGCACTCTTTGAACACAAATAATACGTTTCTATTCATGCTAAAATCGCCCTCCTGCACCATGACAATTTTTCAATGTAAAACTTCCCTTAGCAAGGACATATGTTTTAGTTATGGAAAGTAATAGAACTATCTGAGGATAACTTTTAATTTAAGACGTTGAATTGAACTATTTTCTGCAGCGGAAGCAAGTTCCGTATTTATAAAACACAGCACATTGGTCACATTTCAGATAAATTTCAGCTCAAAATAAGCGTTTGGAATCAAAATTTTAAAAAAATTAAATTTGGCAATGAGTGTGCAGTCATGAGCGCTTTAATAACGTCTTAGAATTTTGAAAACTATTCAGAAAAGAAAGACTTCATTTTAATCGATGTTGATAATTACAAGGCCTTTATTTGTCTGTTTTGGTAAATTAATTTTGTTCTTCTATTTTACAAAGAATGCAAGTGTCCCCACGGCGTCCACAAACCACATTGTTCAGAGGTTTGTGCGGAACAGGATAGTCGCCTTCACCAAACCCCAGCTACTAACCCCGAATTCTGCTGCACATGCATCCCTTCTGAAGAGGAGTTGAAATTGGTAAAGGACTAAATAGCGCCAGTGTTTACTATTTTAGTTCCATGTAGTTTAGTTCCTATATTAGTTACTATATGGGACTCCACGTTTATGAGTATAATCGAAGTTCTTGATGCAATATAGTTCTATGCAATACTTTGGCAAAACTTCATAAATTTATAATTTCTTGGAAGGTCCATTAATATTTTATACAGCCATTCACAATATAACAAATTTGATTTAACAATTTTTATAATAACATTTTTATAAAATTTTTTACTATTATTATACAAATTGTGAAATAAATTTTGTTATATTGTGAATGTCTGCCTAAAAAATCTATGGATCTTTCAAGAAATTAAAAATCATATCAAGAAGGGCAGTATTTAAATAATTTCATTTGAAATTAACCTGCCCGAAGAAAAAAATTGGGAAACTATATGACTTTCAGGCTTTCGTTTTGTTTATGTAAGAAGCCCTATAATTTAATTTCATTATTTTCAGAACATTAGCAGAGTAATGTAGTAATGTTTGATGATTAAGTCTTTGTAAGTTTAGGCAGGTGATAAAACACATTTTTCTTATTGAACAATTTGTTCTATTATCATTTTCAATTCCATTATCAATTTCAGTGATATGGTTATCTGCTTCCCAACTATTCAATTCAATTTGTTATAACATTATATATGTTTGACAAGTGAACCTCGGTTACCTATCACTAACTTTCCTAAGAAGCAAATTTCTCCCTTTCCTAAAGGTGAAAATCTGACGAAACGAACATTATTTGTTCGTGAGGTAAAGCATTTCTAGATAACCCGTATGTGTATGCGAGATTCTAGTAAAATAGCTACAGATTATCTACTGTGAAATATTTATCCCTCAAAATATATAATCAATGAATCATTAGTTATTTACACATACTTATTATTATATAAATGTTAATTTTGTCGAAATTTGAATACTCTTCTATTTGTTTTAACACTCACTTTTCACAATAATGTAACATCATGAGATCACATATTAAGTACTCTAATCACTTCCAATGCACATAAAGACAAGATGATAATCTTTACGCGAATTGAATTGTGAACGCCCATCTGTCTATTATGCGCTGTCCTCTCGCAGATGGGATTTCCATTCAAAGTACCGAAACGCGACTTCCCAGCACGCGAGCAAGCAATCGGTCGCGAGCGAGAGACGCGCTGCCGCACTGTCGGATCATCAGAAGTTAAACAAGAGCAGTTTGGGAGACAAATTTGAAGTAAAATAATATGGTAGATTATTAGGCAGGAGCATCCAAGAAAGCAATCCTAATTGGTTTAAGTAGAACAGTCGTATAATACTAATTGAAGAAAAAAAGTGTGCCTATTTCAGGTCGACATATAGGAGATAAGTGAGGCGAGTAGGACACAAGCGGGACGAGCCGGTCAGAGAAGGACGAGTCATTCTTAGGAAATTGTTACGAAATACCTCCACGATTACTAAGTTCACATAAATTCTGTTTTAATTTTATATTTAACATTTACTTAATGAATACTTAATTTCAATGATCGTTTAGGCAAATCTTTTTCTTGACACATCTTCACAGGAGATAAAACGTGCATCATTTTATACGGCAAAATTTCAGTGCTTGAGGACATTACATTCAGACCAAATGTTGATTGATTAGTGTTGCCGAGCGCGTCAAGTACTAAGATCATTGGTCCCGTAAGTGGAGTTCATGGTTTTTATCACGGGAGGTGGTCATCACCCTCCCCCGCTGGATGGAGAGATCTGGCTCGTGGGGTATTTCCCTGCCAGATATCTCCCACTGCGAGGCACCGCCCTAGGCGGGACAAGCTCTAGGCTCTCGACTGGCCTCCCGTCAGATGTAGTGAATGTGTGTAAGGAAGAGGAGAGGTTAGGCTAAGAATGGTCGCGCGTGGTCCCAGGCACGTTTGATAGGGTACGGCTCCGGCATTCGCCTGGCGTTAAGAGCAGAAACCACGGGAAGCTACTGCTCCGAGCAGCCGGCCGCAGGACGCCCCCCCAGAGAGTGATGGAGTTGCAGGCGGCTATGCTGCTGGCAGCGAAAATCCTGCCCCCGCTGGGACTCGACCCCCAGGACCTTACGCTCAAGGAGGCACTGTGGTGGCATCAAGTGATTCCTTGAGCCAACTAAGCCAGTGGCCTTATGGACTTAACAATGGCGACAAACAGAATTTTGCTTTTGGGGATTTGACGCAAAAATTTGAGAGAGGTAAATAAATAAATGTCTTTATTTGTGGAGAGGCTCAGGCCATTTAGCCTGCTCTTCGGCCTAACCACTTACAAAATTTTATTACAATAGAGCATACTAGAAGGAGATCATTGAATGAAAAATACGCATCGAGAAATACGAGAGAAATATTGATATTGTATTTGACCACGTTTGGCATAATTTTGTTCAGGTTTGGATACGTAACTAAGAATAAATGTTACAAATCTCTAGGACATGTAGGGGTCGAAGGTGATAACTTTTTCCCTTAGCTGATATTTGGTGAGATATTTCATAGTAAGGAAGTTACATGTGTCATTTCCCCTTATGAAGGCAACCCATTATACTTGGATGTCGTGCAGGTCACGTCCTCATGCAAAGGGATTTCGTTTACTATTCCTACTGAACATCAAAGGATGATAGGTTGCCTTTCAAATAGGGCCAAACATCACATATGTAACTTCCTGATAAATAATTTCCCACCACATGGTTATTAGAAAAAATTATTATCTTTGATACCCCCCCTCCGCTTCATACTACTCTAGATGTTGATAGCATTTATTCTGGGACATCGATTTATTACGAGGAAAGGATGCTAATTGTTGAAATAGCTTTTCATAATCTCCAGTTAAGACAAATAAATGCCTAAACATATAAACTAGTGCTACAGAATGGCACAGACTTTCCCGTATTAGTTTTCTATTTCCTTGGGTCTTCGCTAGCTACTCGGAATTGCCACAAACTCTTTCTTGCCGCCTGTATCTATCACCGCCAACAGTCATTTTCTTAATTTTTCGGTTTCATATTGGCAGAACGAAACCATTAATTTTAGAAAATTAAAGAACACGAAAACCTAGTCATAAATGGCAATTTTCTTTTAAAAATTATGTGCCGTTTAAGAGAAAATGGCGTTTTAGCGCTGCTAAAAATGCGAAATTTGAAGCTCATTTTCACAGAAAATGTATGAGTTTTCAAAATACTACATAAAAGTGCTGGTAATGTGCATATTAAAGATGTGGGAGATCTTTCAAAAAAATTAAAGTTGTGTAATTTTTGAAAAAACAAAAAAATAACTCAAAATAAACTTTACTATACTAAAGAGTGTAATTAGCACTATCCGTTACAAACGTTTGAAGAAAAAATTTGCAGCCATATGTGAGAAAAAGGCGTTTGACCGTTTCTGAAAATTCGAAAATTTGAGCTACTTTTCACAGAAAACGGTTGGATTTTCGAGAAACTTTACTTGACATTATTTCAAGCACATGTACTCATAAATATAATAATGTGAACAAATTGCCGCTAATGTAAATATTATTGACGTGAGAAATATGTGAAAAAAATTACAATTTTTGTAATTTTTGAAAAAAACCAACCTATAGTGCAATATGGCTTTTATGTCATCTGATAGAGTACATTTACCACTATCCCTACCAAAAGTTTAAAAAAATTTGGAGCCGTTTTTGAGAAAATCTTGTTTTGTAATCTTTTAAATTGCGCATATTGGACGCAATATTGCACGAAAACTACTAACATTTTTCAATTTTGTAGTTGGAGAAAGACGCCAAAAAAATTCAAACTTTCACAATTTTCGAAAATTCAGAGTTATCCGCGAAAATCGGACCTATGCCATGTTAATAAATGTATTTTACTTTATTCATATAAGAAATTTAAAGAAAAAATTTTGTAGCCGTTTTTGAGAAAATTTTGAAAATGTCTGTGGGGCTTCATATAAAGTACCCCCAAATTTTGAAGAATCTTTTTCAAAATCTCAAAGCTTTGACTAGAATCAGATCAACCGGGGAATATCCATTTTGGAAGAAATCGTACGTATGGTTTAGGCGATAGAAGTGTTCACAGACGGACAGACGGACGTGTTCCTTTCAATTGGTTTTTCGATATCAATGACCTAGAAAACAGGGTTTCTGGCTAAACTACGTGTTAGGTGATTTTTTTCTTAATTTAGCAATTGGTTTTATCTACTTTTTCGTTTTCACGGCCCGGCAATTATTTTTTTTCCGCCGAAAATTGACAATTTGTTTCGCGCAGCATTACATAACTTTCCATATACTACGTATATCACTCCGTGTATACGTACGTATACGGGAAAGTAAAAAGACGAGAAACCAGGATTGATTTGAATGTAACGTTAATGTTCCTTTTATTTCATGTTTAAAGAAGCGAGCTACAGAGTGCCGCCGCCCTGCTGCTTACAACGTTGCTGCTCTCGCCCTCCAACATCATCTGGAATCGGCGTCGCTAATCAAGTTCGAGAGTCAAGAGGAGCTTAAAGAGGAGCAGCACGAGGAGCAGCAAGAGGAGCGGCAAGAGGAGCAGCAAGAGGAGCTGCAAGAGGAGCTGCAAGAGGAGCTGCAAGAGGAGCTGCAAGAGGAGCAGCTAGAGGAGCCGTCTGCAACGCCCGAGCCGTCGGTCCAGGAGGCGGACGACGCCCAGTCGACAGCAGACGAGCAGCCCGATGGCGGCGAGATGAGCGTGGCGCTGCCTCCGTTCCCTCCGGCGAGGTCGGCGCGACGCAAGGCCACGCACGACGCGGCCAGCGCCGCCATCCGAGAGTAAGCCATTGCATGCTTTGCCACTATTAGACAGCTTTTCCACTAGTTATCGTACTCCGCTAAGGAGGGCTAACGGCCGGTTTCACCGAATACTTTTAAGTATGACTTAGTTAAGTCATACTTAATTTTAAGTCGAGTTTTAAGTCATGCTTTGCTGTTCATCGTTTCACCACCATCTTTGAAGCAATGCTTAGTGAAGCAATAACTTAAACACATCCGAAATTTGGTTGGCAATGCTGGACCCTGCTGAAACAGCCAGTGACCATAACCTACCTTGTTTGTTTTGGTTCTGCTCTGTACTCTGGTGCAAAGGTGATTTTTTGTGTTTTCGTAATGGAGAAAAGAGAGAGGATTACGAAATTTTATTGTCGGAGAAAGAAGTTCTCATCGAGTGTTGAGAAAATACATTTATATTATAGAAAATAAAGTTACAACAATCGACAAGAAAATAAATGGAGCAACAACCGACAAAGGAATGATAACTGGGGGAAATGATAACTGGTGGAATTTTAAAACAACGAGCTACAAAATTAAATACAAGAAGCATTAAGTATAGTTGTGGAGATTATGTTTACGTTAAAAAGGAAATGCAATAACAATTACAGAATGTTAAACTTTTAAGTTGATAGTAGATACGGGAGTTTGTGAACACAACCTGTAAAACATTTGTTAGACAAAATTTGCTTTATTTTACGATGCGAGAAATGGGTCATCAAGCCTTCAGTGTGACAACACAAATTCCGCTGCACTCCTTTCTCGTCTAGCGGAGAAAGAAGGTATCACTCGGGCGACGAAACAGGAGATTTAGGCTTCTTTTAGGCTTGAACTTTTACATACAGTAATTCTACAACATGGGACAGCCGTTTCTACATCTCGCAAAGGAAGCGTACGAAGGATTTTTTCATGCTTGAAAATCCACGGCTTCCATCGAGTTTTCTTCCTTCTTCTCCTTCAGGTATATAGACAGAGACTGTTACGCCTCCGTTCCCATCTGGTCACCTCATCTCTTCTTCGGGCCTTGCACCCTTTCAATGTGCTGTGTCCAGGAATTTAGGTAATCGTTAATCTTCTTTTGATTACATTCTCCAAGTTCTTTACGAATTTCCAATTTTTTTTCTTGTCCATCATCTTATAACGAGCTAATGATCTTAGAAATCTCATTTGAGCACTTTGTAGTCTTGTGGTATCTTTTGTGGCCATTATTCAGTTTTCACTTCCATATAAACATGTTGGGATAGTTAATATCTTACAGAATTTAATAATTGTTTCCTTTCCAATTTTCTTTTTCAGGGTTGTGAGGATTGTTCCGTTCTTGCGATTTAATTGTATCTATTTCCCCTCTGTATGACATTTTGTACCACAAAAAATTGAACGTTGATACTTGCTCTATAGATGAATTAGGTACAACTAATTTGGATCTGATCGGTTCCATCCCTTCAAAGGCCATAATGTTTTTGATTTTTTTGTATTTAAGATCGCATCAACTACTAGGTCATTAGCGGCCACTATTGGATTTAATGTTATGTAATGATACGGTGATGACAGGGGTGAAAGGGGATGAAAGAACGAACACATACCATGCCCGAGGCGGGACTCGAACCCGCGACCCCTATGCCCGAGATCACTACGGCACTATTGCTTTAGCGATGTCGGCAAGGGGGCCGACCCTTTCGTTTTTGTGGATGGGGTTCGAAAGCGCCCACTAGAGCAGGAAGTCGCAGGCGAAGGCGTGGGCGTGGGTGCAGGTACCTGGCGCCGAAGAGCGCGGCGGAGACGCCGCAGCCCGAGTGCGGCGCGGAGGGCTGCTGCCCGTGCGAGCAGGAGGGCCCCGGGGAGCAGGCGACGCCCTGCGCGTGCGGCCCCGCCGCGCAGCCGCAGCCGCAGCCGCAGCCGCCCTGCTGCCGCTGCGCGCCGCACAGCGTGGCCCGGCGCCAGGCGCGCAGGCGCGCGCGCCAGCAGGAGGCGGCGGCCCTGGCGCGCGAGGTGGACGGCTCCCCCAGCAGCCACACGGAGGCCAGTGCTCGCTTTTGGGGGCGGGAAATGAATTCGCACATAAATAGGGGAAGGCGAAAGACAAGGGAGTCATCCTAGATGAAATGTATGCTATTTAAAATTACAGGAATTAGGAATTACAGACGTAGATCACATTGTGACCAACATCATTGCCTTCTATTATTTCGTAATTTCTAATCGTGTCAATAATTTTTAAGTTTCCATGTCATATATTTCTTGAACTTCTAAGAGATGAGCTGGCCGGTTGTGTAGTATAAAGCAATATTCCAAGTGGTATTAGAAACCGAGTTATTTTTTCTTTTGCAATGAAACAAATTCCAGACATAACGTACAGAGGCCAGTTATAAGAATTAAAAAAGAAAATTCAATATTTCTCTCAAAATGCAAGTATTTTGGCTGAAATTTCTTCTCTGAGCACATATCGGTTTCAATTACGAGCGATTGAGCAGAACGGTATAATGTCTCATTAATATTATTAAAAATGTCTTTATTTATACTTTTAGAAATAGTTTAAGAATATATTTCCATTAGAAAGTAGTAGTGTCAAATTATTTTGCGCTGATTAACAAAAATATTAAACTTCACTAGCAATTTCACACAATAACACGCACAAACGTTATCTCCAATTTGTAGATATTTTCTCCATGGCTATATGTAATAAATGCATCCCAAATACTACATAATGTATTCGTTGAAAATGTGTAGAATTTGCATGGATTTCCATAGAAACAAAACGAAGTAACTGCGTCTCACAAAGCTATTGCGAACATTTTCGTTTGGATGTGTGGCATGAACTCTGTTGGGTTAAACACTTGCTATACATTTTGTATCGAACACAGATAAAAAACACAATGATGTACACGTGCACATTCGAACTTAATTGCGATTAGACATAAATTTTTATAAAACCTGATTAAATAATGTAATTTATGGTGTATATTATTTACCTAACTGTTTTAATAGAAGAAATTATTATTATTATTATTATTATTATTATTATTATTTAGCTTACGAAGGCTTACAATTTTCAGGCTTAGAGGGGAGCGGTCGAGGTGTGGAAGCGAAGAGCCCACCACTTCGACCCTGAGGAGGACATGAGGCCAACAAAAAGAACTCCAATCCCTGCGATTGTTTTCAACTGATGGCTTTTCTCAGTTCTCAAGGTAAGCACTAATCAAAAATTGCATTCTTGCTGTGCAAAACATAACTAGTGGCGCTACACAATGGCACAGACTTTCTCGCACGAGTCAGTTTTCTAATTTCTTTGATCTGGGCCAACTTTATAATCTTGCCCCATCTTCTTGCCTGCAAATGCGTATGTTCAACTTTTGTTAATGCGTCACAAATGTTGGGAATGCTTATTGACTGGTGATGTTGTGGCTAATGCAAATGGCGTGCTAAGTGTAAAGAATTGAATTCGAATCCCATCGCGGAGAAAAAAATGCCGGTGGGATACATTTTTGTAGGTTTATGGTGTTATAATAGCGCATGCAAATAATGCGAGAAACTTTGAGCTGTTGTAGTCCCACTAGTTTCTGTTACGACAAACCTGATTTTATGTTGTAACTAAAATGCTGTATCATTAGGATATGCCTCATATAAAACTCTCTTTAATTAATGAAAGTTTTTAGATTTCGAATGACTTTTAATATGGATATAATTTTGTTTTACAGGAATTCTGGATATTCTGGTATAGGATATTCAGTTCTCTTTGGTTTTGAGCTGGAGAGAAACTGCAAACTAGAGCGTTGTGCAGCTAACATGAGCGAAGATCATGCGTAGTGGCGAGTTCCTGATTGGTAAACCGCTCCATCCAATAAAAAAGTTTCGAATGATTTCTATCAACTCCCGTTTATATTATAACCCCTGTCTTGTATTTTCCAATGATGGTATACAAAATATAGCGCTCACCACTAAAATAGTGTTTTTATTTATGTTGTGTTAACACAGAAAAGAGCGGAAACAAATAGAATCGAGTCCATTTGAATCATTTACCATAATTATTTTGACCTAATACGTTGTCCATTAGTCTGAATTAATTAATCTTCACTGTATGCTTTTAAGTAAAATTATTTACTTATATGAAATGTATAAAACATGTTGGTATCAATAATTTTATATGATATGAAGCAGTATAAAAGAACAAAGAACCAAATGACATTAATATTTGATAATCGGAGCTCAGACAAACTTTCAATATTGGTCACGTAAAATGTGTAACAATGTTTAATAAGCAATCTATGAATTCATTATACCGAAAAAGTCGCTTATAAATTTTAGTAACTATGTGTTAACACATATACACAACCAGCAGGAACGGCGGGACCTTTCACTAAGTTGTAGATTAAGATAAGGATTTTTAGATTAGGTTAAAGATTTTTAACGAACGGAGATCTTTCAAAAAAATTACAATTATGTAATTTTTGAAAAAACAAAAAAATAACTCAAACTTTACGCTATACTAAAGACTCTAATTGTCACTATCTGTTACAAAAGTTTCAAGAAAAAAATTGCAGCCATATACGAGAAAATGGCGATTGAGCATTTCTGAAAATGCCGAAATTTGAGCTACTTTTCACAGAAAACTAGTGTTTTCGAGAAACATTACTTGACATTAATTAAAGCATATATACTCGTAAATATAATGTGAAAAAATCGCCGCTAATGTAAATATTAACAACGTGAGAGACAAGTAAAAAAATTTACATTTTTGTAATTTTTTAAAAAACCTTCCGATAGACCAACATGGCTTTTATGTCATCTGATAGAGTAGATTTACCACTATCCCTACCAAAAGTTTAAAGAAAAATTTTGGAGCCGTTTTTGAGAAAATCTTGTTTTGTAGTTTTTAAATGTTGCACATATTGCACGAAATATTGCACGAAAACTACTAAAATTTTGAAAAACATTTACATGACCTTTATTAAAGAACTCAATATGCAGAACAAATTTTATTTGAAGAAAAAATCTCTATCTTCAATTTTGTAGTTGAAGAAAGACGCCGAAAAAAAGTCAAACTTTCACAATTTTCGAAAACTCAGAGCTGTACATGAAAATCGGACCTATGCCGTGTTAAAAAGTGTATTTTACTCTATTCATACAAGAAATTTAAAGAAAATATTTGGAGCCGTTTCTGAGAAAATTTTGAAAATGTCTGGGGGGCTTCATATAAAGTACCCCCAAATTTTGAAGAATTTTTTTCAAAATCTCAAACCTTTGACTAGAATCAGATCAACCAGGGAATATCCATTTTGCAAGAAATCGTACGTATGGTTTAGGCGCTAGCAGTGTTCACAGACGGACGGACAGACGGACGGACGGACGGTCAAACGGACGTTTTCCTTTCAATTGGGTTTTCGGTATCAAGGACCTAGAAAACAGGGTTTCTGGCTACACCACGTGTTAGGGGATTTTTTTTCTTAATTTAGCAAGTGATTTTATCCACTTTTTACTTTCCCGTATACGTACGTATGCACGGAGTGATATACGTAGTATAGGGAAAGTTATGTAATGCTGCGCGAAAAAATGACCAATTTTCGCCAGAAAAAAATTAATTGCCGGACCGTGAAAACGAATAAGTGGATAAAATCACTTGCTAAATTAAGAAAAAAATCCCCTAACATGTGGTGTAGCCAGAAACCCTGTTTTCTAGGTCATTGATACCGAAAACCCAATTGAAAGGAAAACGTCCGTCTGTCCGTCCGTCCGTCAGTCTGCCCGTCTGTGAACACTGCTAGCGCAAATTTCGGCATTTTCAGAAATGCTCAAACGCCATTTTCTTGTATATGGCTGCAATTTTTTTCTTGAAACTTTTGTAACGGATAGTGCTAATTACACTCTTTAGTATAGCGTAAAGTTTATTTTGAGTTATTTTTTGTTTCTTCAAATCTTCGAAAGATCTCTCACAACTTTAATATGCACATTACGAGCAATTTATAAACATTATTATATTTGTGAGTGTAAGTGCTTAAAATAACTTCAAATAAAGTATTTTGAAAACTCAAACATTTTCTGTGAAAATGAGCTTCAAATTTCGCATTTTAAGTAGCGCTAAAACGCCATTGTCTCTTAAACGGCACATAGTTTTTAAAAGAAAATTGTCATTTGTGACTAGGTTTTTATGTTCTTTAGAATTCTAAAATTAATGTTTCCGTTCTACCAATAGGAAACTGAAAAATTAAGAAAATGACAAAAAAATGTACTTTTGGCTGTGATAGATGACAGCTGGCAAGCAAGAGTTTGTGGCAATTCCGAATAGCTAGCGAAGACCCAAGGAAATAGAAAACTAATACGGGAAAGTGTGCACCATTCTGTAGTACCACTAGTTTCGCGCTGCATTACATAACTTTCCCTATACTACGTATTTCACTCCGTGTATACGTACGTATACGGGAAAGTAAAAATGCAAACTTTTGCAATTTTCAAATAAGTGTATTTTACTCTATTCTTACAAGAAATTTGATGCAAAAATTTGGAGCCGTTTTTGAGAAAATTTTGAAAATGTCCGGGGGGCTTCATGTAAAGTACCCCGAAATTTTAAAGGAAGTTTTTTAAAATCGCGGCGCCTCGGGTGGAAGCAGATCGACCGGGGAATATCCATTTTGGAAGAAATCGCACGGATGGATTAAGCGCTAGTGTTGTTCACAGACGGACAGACAGACAGACGGGCGGACGGGCGGACAGACGGACGAACGGGCGGGCGGACGGACGGACGTTTTGAGAAAAAAACAACACTTTTTCTGTATCAGAAGACCCCAAAACGTGTATTTCCGTTAAAATCTCGAAATTGATTTTCTGCAGCATTACATAACTTCCCTTTACTACGTAAATTACTTCGTATATACGTACGTATACAGGAAGGTAAAATACGCTACCATGATGAAGAAATGTAATTTCAAAAGAACCGAAAAGATCGTTTATTAATGACGCCAATCACCGTCTACCTGTGAGCTCACCTCCATTTCTCCGCTATCTTCTTTCTTGTTTTGCTTCAGTGACGCCTTCAGGGACTGCACGTCTGCTTCCTATGGGCCTACATCGTCGCCTCGTAGAGCAATGAACTCACAGCGTGGACAGCTGGGCAGCTGAACACGCTTTAATAACGCTCCAATTATCCACACTCTTCTTTGAATATTGACGAGAAAGCCTGAATTCAGTCTGATATATGTCCATCACAGTTACTCAATTTGAGTGAAGAAACCTTTCATCATCATCTTTAATTTGGGATTGATTTTAACTGTCAATGTAAACGTAAATAGACATTCGTTTTACCATTATACTCTATCAAAATCCGGAGTGTTTTGTGACTTTGAAATATGAAGTAATAGGTTTTGTGTATATATGATTTTACTTAATATAGTTATTGAAATTATAGTTACAGATACATTGCATATTAAACCACTAATCAGAAACAAATTTAGATTGTTCTTGGCAATTCTAAGTATAATTCATCGCCTAATAATGATTCACACAGGCCACTATTGTCGATGGAAAGTTTTGCTATGATAAACACTAATTTTCGAAAATTAAATCCAGTAAATGTGTAAATGAAACTAATAATTGTCTTTTATCTCTTTCCTTTATTCAGCAAGAAGTGTCATTTAGCTTGTTTTGAAATTATTGTTTTAGACTAATATTATCGTTCAAGAAAACGTGGCAAATAAAATCTGAAGAGAAAACTTGCAAAGGAAATTAAGTAATGACATCAAAATTCAGGTTACGTCATTCGTCTATTGCACTATTACTGATTTTTAAATCTCCATTTCCGACATAACATGCGATGAGAAGACACGTTGTAAAATATTTCATATGTTAGATCTGAAATATAATTACAAAGATAGATACTAATAGCAGAATACAAGTTAAATGATCCTGCGCGTTAGATTCATTAAACTTTTATTCAAACGCAATAAGATTTTGTAAAGTGATTCAACAATACACACGTTTTTATCCTCAAAAATATATTTAAGAGGCGTCGGAAGAGATATTTTCCGATACCCATACCAAAAGTACTTTTCGATTAGAGCTAGTAAGTGCTTGAAAAGTTTCATTGATTGACGCAGAATTATCTTTTCTCCATAATTGATCATTATCATAATTTACATTCTACTTATCGCTGACCACTGAAAACACTTCATCGGTGACAACATAATATAGGATCACGAAATAATGAACCTCTTAACTTCCCTCTTGGTGGGGCTCGCCCAGCATAACAATTCGCATTTTCTCCGCTTCAAATACAGACGTTTCATCTGATTACGTTTGAGTTCCCGGGGCGATAGGCATCAAATGTAATTTGCCATTTTGCATATACACAAATCGTCTCTTGTACTTTCCTATTCACTGTGGTAACCATATTACAAGTGAGCCCGTTAAGTAAGACATCTCACAGTCCAGCAAATGGCTTGACGAATCTAAGCACCTCTTATGACGTGTCATTAAGCTATTTGGAAAGGAGCTGCGCTTAACCGCCAGACAGATTGCCGGGCGTTTTAGGACGCCGTTTAAGATGGCGAGAATGTTTTGCTGATACCCAATCAGGAAACGCTTAATCGCGCTGAATCACTACTGTAGACGCAGCACGAAGCGCCGCCAGCCTATCAAACGGGATTCAGGTCGACGGCTGGGTTAAATCATTCCGAATAGTTTGCAAACCGCCAATCATTTTTTTTAATCCTTTAAGAAGAAGATTTACTCTTGCAACCACATTTTCCTAAGAAGACATTCGATTGACTGGTGCTCGGAAAATAATCTGAGATTTAGTGTCACACGCATGTTTATGTATGCTGTCTAACCTCGATAACTTTAAACCTGAAAATTTGGATATTGCGATATCTTGTCACCTTGACGTTTCAAATACCTGGCATTTTGAAATTTGCGGCGGTAACTTTCATTATACAATAAATGTATAATGTGGTTGTTTTTCATTGTGTTAAATAGCAGATTATTAGTTGATGCCTTGCAAATCACAATACTTCTACTCTATACGTGACATGTTTTACTGTTTCTTGAAGATCCATAAATAAGATTACTTTAAACGTGAAAATAAATGCATTCAGTCATTCAATTTTAAACCTTGCACTGTGTGATACAGAATTATAACCCTAAGACTGTGCATGGATAAATATTCCATTATTGCCAACCATTTATCTATATAGAGAAACTAATGATATTAAATTGCCCCTAATATAAGATACTCAATTTCAGATGACTATGATTACAGATACAGCTAGTTTCTTACTGGCGCGTCACAAAGTGGGGTGTCGAGATATTTTAAACCCCCAAAACTGTGATAGAAGATATTAAACATCTAATTTGGTAGAATACGGTTTAAGAAAAAAACTCTTCAGGACCCACGTACCATCTGTATGTTTGAATGCATGTTCTAACACGTTCACCTACACGTTTCCAGCGTATTCACCCACACATTTGCGACATATTCACTTACGCACTTAAAGCATATTCACCCACACATTTCCAACATGTTCTGATACACTTTTCCTGCATTTAGTCGACATATTCATATGCATTTTGCCCGTGTTAGTCACATGTCCCCTTAGTCAGTCGTTAGTCACAGAAGTCAGTCAGCTTCCACTCAGTCGTCAGTCTCATACATCACTCAGTCGTCAATCAATCATGGAGACAGGACGTGTCTCTCGAAGCTCTGAGGATTAAAAAAAAGGCCAGCCGCAAAGAAGAGATTTCTCGTCGAGCCTGAAATGGGATTAAAAAGAGTCAATACATGCAAACACAGCAACATTAAAAACTATTGTTATTTACAGACACCCACTTTCTTCACCGTCTGTCGGAGTCCAAGAGAATTGCAACAAGATGACGAGGTAGCCCACGATACAGTGAAGGAGGCAGACGAAGAAACGCAAGTCTAGAGAATCAAAGTTTCCTTCAGGTCTGGTTTGGGATCGAACACAGTCAACAACTGCTATTTCCACACACTCCTTGCAGTGTCCGTCGGAGCATGTGCCACGATGACGAGGTAGCCCATGGTTATGACGAAGGAGCTGTAAAATCTCAGGTCTAGCGATTCAAATTTCTCTTCGGGTCTGGTTTTGAATTGAACACAGTCACCTCGTGCTAATTATACGCACAGCGCACAGCGTCCGTCGGAGCGTGAGCAAAATGCATCACTATGAGAGCCCACTATGCTCCCGAGGAGGCTGACAAAGAAACGCAAGAGCAGTGGTTTAAAAAATCCTTCAAGTCACGTTTGCGATCAAACGCAGTCAGCAACAACAACAACAACAACAACAATAACAACAACAGACGTCATTGACAGATTCACGTTCGAACATCTGTCGGAGTCTGACAAAACTGCACCACGATGACGAGGCAGACAACAATGCTGCCGTAAAGGCTAAAGCATCTTATGTCTAGCGGTTCATATAGAGTCTGATATTCACCTCGAGTCTGGTTTGCAATCAAACAGCAACAGAAGGTACTATTACAAGACCTCGGCGGAGCGTCCGAGGGAGCGTGAGCGAACTGCACCACGACGACGAGGTAGCCCACAATGGTCGCGAGCAGGCTGACGAAGAAGCGCAGGTCGAGCGGTTCATGGGCTCTGGCTTGCAATGGAACAACAACAGCAACTGCTATTTCCTGGCCTCTGCGGAGCGTCCGAGGGAGCGTGAGCGAACTGCACCACGACGACGAGGTAGCCCACGATGGAGGCGAGCAGGCTGACGAAGAAGCGCAGGTCGAGCGGGAAGAGGCCGCCGGCGAGGAAGCGCACGGGGCGCGCGCGCAGCTGCAGCAGCAAGAGGCGCAGCTGGCGCTCGAGCGCGGGGCGGGCGCGCGCCGCCAGGAGCAGCGCCGCCGCCGCCGCCCGCGCCCGCTCGCCCGCCGCCGCCGCCGCGCCGCCCGCCGCCCACGCCATCGACGCGCACTGCGCCGTGAACCAGCCGCCGCCCACCGCGATCGCCGCCACGACGCCGGCGGGGCTCGACGCCGACGCCGCCACCAGGTAGTACAGGCACACGGTGGCCATGAGCAGCGCGTACGCGAACAGCAGCAGGATCGGCACGCTGAAGATCTCGTTGATCACGGAGCACGCCTCTTGCAGCAGCAAGTGCGTTTCCCGCACGTCAGTGATGAAACACTCGAGCGTCTTGTTATCTTTCGGTGGTAATTCCGGAGATACCTTGATACTGCCCTCAACATGTTCACGCTCCTTATGACGAAATAGTTTAAAACAGTTTCTTTCCAGGTGAAGTTTGGAATGTTCTTGAAGATTTTGAGTAAGTTTATCAATATCTTTATTAATTGTTTCGAAGTTACATTTAATAGTAATTACTGAGCTACAGAATAACTGACAAAGAACGTTAACTATTCCGAATGTCCAGGTATGGGACAACGGTGCCAAGACGCTCATTTTCATCACATATATTTCAATACAGCAACAAATTGTGGTTACAACGAGGTAGAACACCGTAATAAATATATTGTAGCGGGGAAGGCAAGAAGATTGTCCGGACCGGAAACATCGCCGATGTGCAATTTCTTGAAAGAGATGCAATAGTTTCTGGTAACGGACGATGTTTCTTCGTGTCAATGACAAGGTAATGAATTGGAGAGGGAATGCAATGCTCATCAGCATTGTTGCATAGAGCAGTGTGGATAACAAAGAAGACCTCTCTAAATTATGAAACGGACCAACGATATCATGCTGCGGCGCAAATACATTACTTAATATAAATGCTACAAATAAAACAAACGCTGTTGTACTGAAGAGTATTCCTATTTTACTGCGATGAATCTTCCCTGATGTTGTTACTGTATAAGGCAGTACTCCCAATAATTTTGCTGCGTAAAGCACAGGCAATAGACCTTCAATGTTCTTCGGGAGACTTAAATTATTCATGATAGTTTTATGGAAGTTTAAACAATTTGTGATGTTAAAACATAATATTTCGTTTTTGTAATCTCACACACAGGTTATTACTTAGCGTAGTCTCCGACTGAAATATATAAATTAACTGCAATGGTACAAGTGCTAATATTTCCAATCCGTTTGTTGAAAATATATTGCATTTATAAAACATGCCCTGCTTGAATGTTAAAAATTGAGAACAATTTGTTTCTGTTTTTTAGCAAAATTTTCTAACTTAATAATTCTGTCATACACTTGATACCACACATTTGTTCTTCCGCACTAGCAATCTATTATGTTGTGTTTAGAGTATAGTTCCCTTTTGGAGTTTTGAGCGGCATACTCCTTGTTTAAGTTGAGACGACGGAAGAAAAAAGGTCGGAATGATCTATAATTTTTAACATAATGAGTTTACCTTGAAAAGCCCTGTCTTAGAGTACTAATCAATACACGTCGCAATTGACAGCCAGTCGCTTAATGTGCTCATAATGTTGTGTCTTTTTTCTTTCCCTTTTAATGTTTTAATACATAATGATTGTATATTATTTACAAAGTTATTCAGTGTTTGTTTGAATAATAAATACATATTTTATGACATAGTCTCGTACTCGAGACTTTCAACATTTTAAAAATAATTACTCTGAGATTAGATGGAAAGAAAGAAAAATGACCAGCTTCCCATCTGCAATCAAATCACATGTCGCCCCAGACGATGTACCTGAAGGGATTATTTAATATATCTCTCCCACTCATTTACTCCACCATTGCATCTGACCGTATCTCTTAACTTAAAAAGTACAATAATAGAATCACGAATGTTACGAAGAATGAGTAGTTCCCCTCTAACAGACCGAAAGCATGGAATGTCCCTCCAAACGGTGGGACGGAAGGGATCAAGTCGTGAGTGATGGGCATATGCAGGTTGACATTACTTTATTCGCATGGATTAGAATTCGCTTTCGTTTATCGTACACTTTCAAGTCGTTTTCGTCTGGAATGATTTTTGATTGGATTATTATCAATCCTCTGGTCTACGCCAATCTTAATACTCTTACGTTTTTTTAATAAGTTTTCAATATCAAAAAGGAATTTCTAAACACATGAATGAGTGTTTAGTATTTATTTCTTTAACCCGTAACTACAGAAGTGAACAAACACAAACATTTAAAGTTACAAACATATTCTTTCAGTTGAAAATACATACATAAAACACGCACTTTTTAAAATTAAATGTTGAAGAAACTTATTTATTTTCATTCACAATCGTGTTGGATTCCGAAACAGGTGTATTTGTTGATGAATGTGCCTGTCTTAATTCATTTATGATTCCCATTGGTGTTGCTCATTAATTTTCAGGTAGTGGGTTTAATGATATCGTTGTAGCATCGTCTGCTGTATTGTTTCAATAGTATACATAACTACTACGCTCTCACACACAACCAATCTCTATAAATGATGTCTCTATACAAAGTAATTTCAGAATAAACAGAAACATGACTGTTCGAACAAGCTACCATATGTATATTTTATTTTATTCCTTATTATTAGGGCCCGGATTATTATGTAATTACATATTTCCGTATGTTAACTCTATCAAGTCAAAACCACAATGTATTTACGTTTCATATCGATTAGAGCCTAAAACTGATGACTTTTAGTACATATATTTACATTTTTTACCCGAAAATACATATATTTACATATTTTTCACAAAAGTACATATTTTTAAATATTTCTTAATATTTTCGTTTTTCTGCATTTTTTTGTATAATTCTTTATTTATCCTACATGTTTTTGATAAGGAATAACCAAGACAAACAATTCAGCATTGTCAAACAATTTTTCGGCAGCCTCCTCTCCAAATTGGCGCTATTGCATTGCGTAAAAATGTTGATATTGCAGCACGCAGAATCCTACAAAAGGGCAAGGCGTTGCACTCCAAAGCTTCCAGTGTGTAGATTTCAGCACGAGTAAAGCAGAAAACAAAATACTACTCAAGAAGAAATTTTGTGTATGAAAATGGTACGTCTATCAAGCGATAACTCGCGCCCACAACGTACTTTTTAGAGGTCTCTCTTGACCTTAATCCCCTTCGCCAAAAATTACACGCACCAACGCAGCTCAGAAAGCGCCATTGACAGTTTCCTTTTCCTGTTTGTTGCACTGGAGCCTAACCCCTTGTTTGTAAAGTATCTCTGTGAGGTGAAAATATAAAGTAAAATCATGATGTGGCACTGCAGCTTTTGGATAAGAAAAGGACAGAAAATAATTCACGGCGATTGGCTTAAACCTTGTGGTAACGCAGACTGGGAATTTGACATAGGCAAAGTTTGGTTTATCTTTTCAGAGAAGTAAAGCAATAGCGTCTTGGGTAAGAACATTATTAAAGAAAGCTGAATTTGTGCTAAGAGTCAATTGATTAAATATCAACCAGCATTGTTTTTATTCCCTAATCCGTGAATAGCATTGAACAGTGACATGTTGGGACAAAGTTTGAATATACACCAGTAACTTCATGCGATGTGGAACACTTGGTCGGTACAAGGCCTTCGAACAGATAATAGGAAAAATTTCATCCCTATAGAGTATTTAAATAAACTCCTCGTGTGCATGCTTACGGATGAGCCGTTTCGTCTCTCACGGGTAGACTACTTCCCGTGCACTAGTGGAGACAAACGAGGTGTCATTCGACGCGTCTCGGCGTCCTGATGGGGAACTGATAATTTGTTTCCAGAAATGGCTATAAAATTCTAAGAAATTTCCAAAAACGTGTTTTTTCGTGTTTTGACGCTGTGATGTTGGTAAGTATGCCGGGAACTAAATCAACGCCACTTAACTAGATGTAGGTGGTGTTGATTAAACTCCAGTACCAATACCGACGAAGAGAAAGATAGAGAAACGAGGACAACGAAGAAGAAGACGACGACGAAGGAGGAGGAGACGACGTAGAAAAAGGAGACGACGTAGAAGGAGGAGACGACGTAGAAGGAGGAGACGACGTAGAAGGAGGAGACGACGTAGAAGGAGGAGACGACATAGAAGGAGGAGACGACGTAGAAGGAGACGACGTAGAAGGAGGAGACGACGTAGAAGGAGGAGGAGACGACGAAGAAGAAGAAGAAGAAGAAGAAGGAGGAGGAGACGACGAAGAAGGAGGAGGAGATGACGAAGAAGAAGAAGGAGACGACGAAGAAAGAAACGACGACGAAGAAGGAGACGACAAAGAAAATGAAGACGAGGAAGACGAAGAAAGACGAAGAAAAAAATCAAGTCACACAACCGAAAGTAATTTAAAGCGTCGGTGACGTCACATTCAGCTAATTTCTAAGTATTTGAAACAAATATTTGTTTTTCATTTTTGACGGAGACCATTGTAAATAACAGAATTGTGAGTAGAATTATGTTTTAATTTTGTTCTTTACGGGTATATTAAGTCTACACAGATCAACATTTAAGTGAAAGTATTTTATTAAAACGAAGTGATATAATAATTAAAGTGCTACATATTTCTTACTTTTTAGTACATATTTCTATACATTTTAATACATACATTGTAACCGCTAATACGCGATTACAGTTTAAATAAGTGAGAAAATAGTAGTGAAGACACGACACCGTATCTTGGACAAATAGTTCTCTGGTGGCGAGGAGATGGCGACAGTCGTAAACTCAATTTCTGAACGCACTCTGATGCCAGCCAATGAAAAACTAGTATGAACAAACGGAAACGGCAAGAGCTTGTGCCAAAAGAATCCAACTTTCTTCTTGTCCGAGTCGCCGCAGCGAGCAGTTTTATGAATTCGTTTTCTTATCTTGTTGGAGTTGCCAAAGTGAATAGTCAGCCATCTTGTGCGCTACGACGACGTTGAGCGACACGTAAAAGAGCGAGTATGCTGTACCAGAAAGTCTGTACTATTTTTTGAAATTTCATTCTGAAAACATATTTATAGAATCTCCAGAATTATAAGAACTCTAATCGACATTGTAATTAATTTGACTTTTGCCAATTACGAAGTCATAAGTGGAGATTCTGGACTTGGATTCGGAGGTGACCATCGCCTGAGGAGCCAACGGTAAAACATCGCTAACCGCGGGGAGACGGCGCCCGGAGGCCTCACGATTTCGACGCAGCAGGCAGCGCGCGGAGCGGCGCAAGGGACCCTACGACCTTGGAGGCGTGGACAACATTTTGCAACCGACTTCGCAGCGTGGAATTCTCCGGAGGTTCGACGGCCGTGAGTTTAACGAAACCAAAAGACCTTTTACTAAATCTCAATTTAGAACTGTATCGCACAGTATTCTTGCTAATTTGACAAGTCATTTCTCTTTTCTTCCTGAAGTCGTAATTGAAATCAGATAAGGGTATTTTGTAAATAATGTAAAATTGTGTTCTTGTACAGAATTAATTGACTAAATTCACGTGTAATGAATCCAAAGGTGTTACAAGAAATTTGAATATTGTATGTGTATGTATTTTTTTCAGGGTTATTGTTTTGAAGTGTATTTTGTGTGTTTTTCTCAGTGATTTTGTGTGTGTATAAGTTATTACTTGGAAATAAGGTGCAAAGTTAATATCTTCTTAGAGGAAACTGCAGTTTTTAGGTAGGGAAAGATAGCTACCGTAATTAAATGTAAATTTAGTTGTACAAAACTTTCCTTCATAAGAATATATCTTCAATGTTATTTCAAATTGTGTTGGAATGTTAATTGCTAGTTAGTTGAAAAGACGAACCCACCCCCGATAGGGAATTTTATTCTACCCAGAAATTTCCCAGGTGTGCGTGACGGGACAGCTATCCGTCACGGAATTAGTAAATGAAAGATTTGCTATTTGTAACAAGTAAAAGAGCAGGGTTTGGTTACAATATATGTACATATTTTCCTAATTTTTAGTACATAATTATCCGGGCCCTACTTATTATATTCATTGAAGCACCTCGCAGCTTCTATTCCAATATTTGTGTTGCAATTTAACGGAAGTACATGTCACAACACTGTTTCTCTCAACGCACCACAAGGCAACGCTGAAATTCTACGAACCGCGCCTCTTAACTGCCAGGCGCCAGCTGGTTATATCCATTACGTAATATAAAAACATTCTAAGACTTTATTGTCAAGTCATATTTGATGGCATAATTATTATCATTAAAATTCATGCCTGTCTCTTATGTTTATCTTATATTCCTTCTTATTTTACAATAATCACAAATATATCATTTTGTTACGTTATTTCTGATTGGGCAGCGCCAGTATGCGCGCCTCAAATTGCCAGGCACAGTCCGTTATATAATATAAAACATTTTAAGACTCCTCCGTCAGTCATATTTGATGGCATAATTATTACGATCAAATTTCATGCCCGTTTTATATATGTTGTCTTAAATTTCTTTTACTTAACAAAATAATTTACTTGTAATTATTGTAATCTTAATTCTCATTGGACAGCGCCATTTTATGCGCGCCAAACATCGCTCTGCTTTGCGAGCGAATTCAGTATTCAGTCAGTCGGCATGTAGTCGCCATGTGAAGCGTTTTACGTGACTCCACGCTAGGTCTGTTTCGCTCTTTGCTTTGTGAGTGAGTTATTTTCAAGTTACCTATGTTGTACACCAAGTCGTGTTAATATGTGAGGTGTTTTACGCGACAAACTCCACGCTAGTCAAATGCGTGCTTTTTACACAGCGAGACAATCATGTCTGTTTCGCTCTCTGCTCTGTGAGTGACTTATTTTCAAGTTACTTATGTCGCGGACATGGACGTGCCAACATTGGTGCTCTGTTTTGCATCATAGGATAACAGTGACCACTCCAACGGCCACCAGTCCTCCAGCTACTGGTGCCATCTTTCAAGAGTATATAATGTGTATTTGTTTTCTTTCCTTTCAATCCATGCATCAAAGTGCTCTGCACAAGTGCAGTCAAGGCATACCTTTCCATGCTTTCATGTAATGTAGTTGTAAGGTATTTGGTTAATTATATCGTATTGAATTCATGTGTTGTATTTCATTAAAGCAATTGGTGACACTCACAACCCAGGCAACCTTTCCTGCCTTGAGAAATCTAAATTGGAAGGTGGTCCTTCACGAGCTATTGTAGGTTTTGTTTGAAGAGAGGAATTCCATCACGGTCCATTGCTCATCTCCCTTCTTACAATGACGAATTCCACTTTGACTTTAAAACAATGAACCATTTCTCAAAAAACACATCTAAATCTTCATGTCAAATATACTTTTTATTCTTTTCTGTGTTTTATGGAGCTTCACAAGTTATTTCATTGATTTTGTCGTGCTATTTCCTGGCCTCTGCGGAGCTTCCGAGGGAGCGTGAGCGAACTGCACTACGACGACGAGGTAGCCCACGATGGTGGAGAGCAGGCTGACGAAGAATCGCAGGTCCAGCAGTTCATGGGGTCTGGCTTGCAATGGAACAACAACAGCAAGTGCTATTTCCTGGCCTCTGCGGAGCGTCCGAGGGAGCGTGAGCGAACTGCACCACGACGACGAGGTAGCCCACGATGGTGGCGAGCAGGCTGACGAAGAAGCGCAGGTCGAGCGGGAAGAGGCCGCCGGCGAGGAAGCGCACGGGGCGCGCGCGCAGCTGCAGCAGCAAGAGGCGCAGCTGGCGCTCGAGCGCGGGGCGGGCGCGCGCCGCCAGGAGCAGCGCCGCCGCCGCCGCCCGCGCCCGCTCGCCCGCCGCCGCCGCCGCGCCGCCCGCCGCCCACGCCATCGACGCGCACTGCGCCGTGAACCAGCCGCCGCCCACCGCGATCGCCGCCACGACGCCGGCGGGGCTCGACGCCGACGCCGCCACCAGGTAGTAGAGGCACACGGTGGCCATGAGCAGCGCGTACGCGAACAGCAGCAGGATGGGCACGCTGAAGATCTCGTTGATCACGGAGCACGCCTCTTGCAGCAGCAAGTGCGTTTCCCGCACGTCAGTGATGAAACACTCGAGCGTCTTGTTATCTTTCGGTGGTAATTCCGGTGATACGTTGATACTGCCCTCAACATGTTCACGCTCCTTATGACGAATTAGTTTAAAACAGTTTCTTTCCAAGTGAAGTTTGGAATGTTCTTGAAGATTTTCGGTAAGTTTATCAATATCTTTATTAATTGTTTCGAAGTTACATTTCATAATTATTACTGAACTAGAGTATAACTGGCAAAGAACGTTGAATATTCCCAAAGTCCAGATCAAGTACAATGGTGTCAGAACGCTTATTTTCAACACACATAATTCAACACCGCAAGCAATTGTTGTTAGAGCGAGGTAGAACACCGTAATAAATATATTGTAGCGGCGAAGCCAGGAAGATTGTCCATACCGGGAACATCGCCGATGTGCAATTTCTTGAAAGAGATGCAATAGTTTCTGGTAACGGACGATGTTTCTTCGTGTTAATGACAAGATAATGAATTGGAGAGGGTATATAATGCTCATCAGCACCGTTGCATAGAGAAGTATTAATAATAAAGACGAAGACTCTAAATTATGAAACGGACCCAAGATATCATCCTGAGGCGCAAATACATTACTTAATGTAAACGCTACAAAGGAAGCTATAGCTGTTGTACTGAAGAATATTCCAATATTGCTCCGGTGAATCTTCAATGATGGTGTTACTGTATAGGGTAGTACTCCCAAAACTTTTGCTGTGTATAGCACAGGTAGTAGATTACCTACGTTTTTCGGAAGATGTAAATTATTCATATTGGTTTTATAGAAGAATTAAAGAAACTTGTTAATGTGAATGTTAAATTTAAAATTTCGTTTTTGTGATCTCACACACAGGTTGTTCCCTCCGTCGTAATCCACTGGAATGTATAAATTAATTCTGAAGTTGCAAATACTATTATTTACAATTAATATATTGTAAATATACTGCATTTATCAATCATGCACTGCAAGAATGTTATAAATTTAGTGCAATTTTTTCAGTTATGTAGGAACATTTGCAAACTATTAATGGTTCTGTCACGCACTTGAATCGGCACCTTTGTTCCTCTGCACTAGCAATCTATTATGTTGTATTTAGAGTAAAGTTGCCTTTTGGATTCTTGAGCGGCATACTACTTATTTTTATTAAAAAGACGGTCAAAGAAACTTCGGGAAGTTCGAGAGTAGCTGAAATAATGTCGTTACACTGTAAATCTCATTAAATTCGTATTTTTGCAGTCAGATTCCATGGCTTTCTTTTGTGTAGAATTTGCGAAATACGTCTTCTGTGAATGTCTTCGAGAAGAGTGCGAATGCATTTATGCGTCTGCCATTACTTGCTCACGCCATTCTACCTAACTGTAGTAATTAATTCACGTCTCATTTTGACAGCCAGTCGCCTAATGTGCTCGTAATATTCGAACATTGTGTTTTTTTTATTTTTATCTTTAATGACTTTATAAAACATAATTGTAGTATAGTGTTTAGAGACTTTTTCACTGTTTATTCAGTGTTTGCTTATTGCGAATAATAAATTACGTATTTTAGAAGTATATGGTTGTGTGGTCGAGGCTTTAAACAGTTTTAAAATAATTACTTGGAGTTAGATTAAAAAAAGATGAAGAAAAATAACCAGCTTTCCACCTGTAATCGAATGACATTTCGCTCATTAAAGGGATCTATTTAGTAATTTCCTTCCATTATTCTACTTCACCACGATTCCATCTGATCGTATCAGTATAGAGTACATTTAAAAAAATAAAATAATGTTCTCGACCGGTGCGAAAAATGAGTAGTTCCCAAGCAGAATGAGACGTGAGGATTGCCCCTCCAAACGGTCGACCGAAAAGGATCTTATCGTGAGTGAGGGACACATACAGGTTGACCGATTACTTTCCACGCATGGATGTTTAGCATTCGCTTTCTTTTACCGTACACTTTGCGAGTCATTTTCGTCTGAAAATTTTATGATTAGAATATTTCCAATCCTCTGTCTACGCCACTGATAAGAGTCCTATTTTCTTTTTCAGTAAGTTTTCAGAGAAAAAGGATTTCCTAAAACAATTGAATGCGTTTTGAGTATTTACTTAATTAAAATTGATCTACATTTCACTATATAAATATACTTTTTTAAAATATTATTTATTTCCTGTTCAATTTTATACAAATTTTTCAGGATGATTGAAAACATTACAATAATATAAAATTTTTGGGAGATTCCATAAATTTAAATCGTAATTACTGCTAATTATGATTATGTTTCAATAAAACATGAAATAAAAATTCTATTTTTAATTCGAATTTAATAATTTTTATTATTATAAATGTTGAGTTTTAAGAGAAAGAATTATTTAGAAAAGATTTAGAAATTTATTTACGGAGGGTGAAATATATCTTTGGGAAAACGGGAACGAATACGTTTTAAGTTACAATTTTGCCCTAAATCGAAATGTTGATGAGCAGGAAAATTTGCTAAAGAGTTGAAGAAGTTTGAAGATTGAGTAATTATAAATGTCTTAATTGATTCTATTTGTAATTCTTTATGTATCTGATTGTTAGAGATGAATCATTCAGCTTTTAGAATTCTCCTTAAAATTTGTTTTGAATGGTTTGTATTTTCTTCATGTTTGACGCAGATGCATTACACCAAATTGGGTATGCATATGTAAGTGAAGGTCTTATTATTGTTTTAAATATTGAAATACCACACTCAATTTGTAATTTTGAAAATTTATTAGTTAACGGGTATAATTTTGATATTTTTGGTACGTTTTATTCGCAATATTTTGAATGTGGGATTTCCAGGTTAAACGACGGTCGAAATGTAGTCCTAAATATTTAATTATAAATATACTCTACACATATAACCCATTTCTAGAATGAAATACAAATATAAGAACTCATCGCTTCTTCCTTAAAATATAAAATGGAAATATATTTTCTTCCTTGTTTGTCTATTAAAAATGTAGGATGTTTTTGTAAATGTGAGTCAGCATGTTGCTTGGTACCGTAACCAAGAGCAACCTGAAGTGACAATGGAATGTAAATTGTGATATTGGAAAAGCTATTATTTAATTCATTATCTAAGTGATATGTAATATGGCATTTTATAATTTATTACCTTGTTGTGTGTAGACTTTGATCCATTAGGTGCTTTATTAATGAAATTTCCTTAGTTGTCGAGTGTCACAGCTGTTATTGCATATATTATACTTTATCTCTCTCATCTCTTAACACTTTGGCTCATCAATACTAATTTGGTAATGCCAAATTCGGTAAATTATTACATTGGTAATGCCAAGTCGTCGGTAAATTATTACATTGGTCTTCTTCTTTTCTAATTAATTTGGTAAATTATTACATTTGGTAATGCCAAGTCGTCGGTAAATTATTACATTGGTCTTCTTCTTTTCTAATGCTGATACAATGACAACGCAGATAAAAAATAATTCACGCAATTGCAATAACATCTGCTTCATTTTCTCGACTACGTGAATATGTTTTATCAATATACATAATTTTTCAATTTGAATAGACTTCACTTTCTTGAATACATTTCCATAGAGACTGCGAAACTTTTTCTTTCAAACACAATTGCTCAATAAGATTTATTTCGTACCCCACATTTAAATAATTTGCTCGTGCGAGATTACTCGATAAAAGTTATTCAGGAGTACTTTAGTGCGTACTTTATGAATACATGTGAATACTAAGTAAAAGTAAAATTTTGTTTTTTGAGAGGGAAAAGATGGGACACGAGGCAATTGCAAGTCCCGCAATTCTAAGAACAAAATGAAATCACTTTCACGGCGTGTGTTATATACTATTTTTTTGATAAACTTACTTTCATTCTATTTTTATTCAAGTTTATAAACCATTTCTTTGCTGATTTGCGAGATTTTTATCTGAGCACTTGAGCGTTGTCTGACTTTTGGCACTAGTGCTAAAAATTGAACTTTAAACACGCAACGCATGCATTCCAAGAACCACTTTTACTAGTGTATGTCTAAAAATTAAATTATGGACCTTAGAATTCTTAGTTTAATTAAATTATAGACACTTATGAATTTAAGTTTTGGCTTCCATGAAATATTAGTAAGAATGTAGGTATGTCTGTCAGAACATATATTTCTGACGTTCATTAAAAATAAGAATTATACTTAATCATTTTTTCGTAATGTTTGAAACATTTCTCTACACAAACGTTGATTTTTCTTCACATAGTGAGAAAAAAATATTGCATTTGGTGTTTTTCTTTTTCTTTTCTACACTTCCTGCATTGCTTCTTGGACGGGGTCAATTCCGAATTAATTAGTTTCAGACCAGGATTCTCAATAATATTAAATTGACGTGAGTTTTTGGACCATTTTTGCAAGACATTATCTATATAGAACAGTCTTGCACAGAACACAAATACCTTTTGTAATCACTTCTTGCATTCTCACTTGAAGATTCATTTGAATCATTAGAAAGCAAAGAATTGTTTCGAGAATACTTAAATTCAGAGTCCAAATCGTCAGAATGTATTCGTCTAAAGCTAAATCATTCATGTAGAGACATCACTACAGATCTTCACCCTCAAGGAAAGGTTTTAGACTTGGCAACTTGTAGCGATCCTGAGCTCGCTCAGTCACTATTTGGCGATAAGAAAGACCTCGTCTGCGTGCTTCGCCGCGCGATTACGTAACCCGTCGCCTTATCAGCGGTCGCTGGAGGGGTGGCGGGGGGGAAGACAGTTGTCCCCCCCCTACGCGGAAAAGAAGGGGTTGTAACCGCGGTGTCAGGAGAGTGCGCAGAATGTTTCGAGAAGCGGCAGCGTGAGGTAGCAGCGTGAATTTGGAAGCTGATGGTGTGGGGCCGCGAGCTCCAGTTAGCGAGAAAGAGGTTTGGCCCAGTGGTGGCTAAATTCACACCGCAGATGCGCGTTCGACGGAGGCATCTGGTCTTGGAGTAAGACGTGGTTACAGAGAGAACCCGTGCTTAGGCCCAAGACAGAGCGTCGGCAGCCGCATTAGTTCGCTGTGAGTTGTGCGCTGGTGGCGAACGCCACGGCCACCGAAATAAGGTCGGTGTTAAAGACAAAACAATTTTGTATGTGATACTATAAAAGGTAATGAGAATTTGGAAGCAATTGACTGTAGAATGCAGGTTGAAATGTTGTTCCTGTAGTTCACTGTCAGGTTGTTTAATATTTTTTTTGGCCATTAACACTCTTGCATAATGTATGATATACCCGACCATTGGTATTTCCATAATCATTGTGGACTATTTTCAAAAGATATTTGAAGTAGTGTGTCTTTCTAAGGGGAGAACATCACGTATTTATGATAGAATCTTGTCATGTTAATACACTACAAGTGCAGTTTCTGTCTTTAAATCAAAAAGAACATTTTGATGATAGTGTAAAATCCAAATCAAGTTAGAAACAATTTGGGTTATTTATGAACAATTAAAAGGTTATAAAAGTATATTTGCTATGAACTGTTGAATTTAAGTGAACTTAAATATCTTGAAATATTTATTGAAATTTGGATGCCTGTTGAGTAAGAATACAACATATTTTTAATTTCAACCAAAGGTGTAGGTTGTAATAAATGTTTCACATTTATGGTGTAAACACACATGTTTAGTTTTTTTTTTGCAATTTTCTTTTGAATATTCTGTGTTTTCAAAACTATATTTATTCATTTTAATTGTACACAACATATGTCTTTGTAATTGAAGTGAATTATTTTGCAAGAAACTACTATGTATGCTAATGCAGTGTAGGTTGAGGAAGGGTTAATTGCAACTTTTGTAAACAGAAAGTGCTGAGGCATTTTGTCATCCGAAATGCCTGTGCTCTACCCTCTGATGTACTATTATGTGTACTCATCTCCCCAGAGATATCTTTGATTCAATTTGTTGGATTTCAATTTATTTTTGTCATAGAAGATGTTGCTGTGATGCTAGTTTGTGCCAACTTTGAAATTCATAATTTCTGCAGTTGATTTCTCCTCAAAAAGTTTTTTTTTTACGCTGTTAAGTGTTGTATTTTTCTTTGTTCATTTGTTTATCTGTGCATGTTAGGTAATTTTGCAGTTTGTGTTTCCTTCTTTTTTTTTTTTTTTTTTTTTTTTTTTTTTTGAGATTCAATTATATTAATGTTTGTGGCTTTCAACTTTGTGGTTTTTTTTTCAAAATTTCAACAAGAGCCAAATTACCCACGAAATTTCCCCACGGCCGACCTACACGAACGGTCACAAACTGCTATACTGTTGTATACGGCGGAAAATAGGAATAAAGAAAGAAATTAATTTATTTTTCAGAACACTTAGAGAAGATCCCAGGGATTCACGTAAAGCAACTACAAAAATTAAAAGATCTGTTTTAAATTCGACGGCCTGCCTTATCAATGAGGTTGATCGGGAAATATTGACGTGAAAATTATGTGTACGGTTTAGGTATTTGTGCTGTTCTCAGTCCGACGGCTAGTTGGGCAGACAGAAATTTTAAGAGAAGCACTTTCCCATTGACAAGGATCAACAGAACTTTGATGAAATCTTGTTTACGAGTAAGTGAAATTCTGTGTATAACTGGACGACATAATTACCTTTTGATGTTCATCTCCGGTGCACTTTCTTGAGTGTTGTTGGTTCAGTTGGAGGTTAGGTTTTTTTATGTACAATGTAAAAGTCGCTAATGACCTAGCTGTCGATGCGACTATAAATAAGTTTTAAAAAAATTATTACCTTTTGCGATTTCAGAATCTTGCAAAAAGGTTTGTTTAACAAAAAAGGAACTTTTTCTGGCAGTCGGCAAGAAAGTGGACCTATTTTGTTCACAGACTGCTTCATCACATAAGTTACCTACCAAGTAGAAAAACACGAGACAATAACAATGTAGAATTCCCCAATTTGGACATTACATTACGAAAGTTAAGGACATCATTCTCATCACATTTAACACGCTGACACTGCGATATCATATGGTAGAATGCAGCTTAATAAAAGGAAAATTACTTTTAAAGACTTAATACCTTAATATGACATGTGAGAAAAGTCGACATCTAGCGATATCATACCAAACATTTTAAATTCCGCCAATTGAGTTACTTCCATTCGTTGGCATGCATAAATAAAGCATGGCGTTTTTAGTGTCGACAAAGGAGCTTTCTCATCTGTATGAAATTGTGCCAGCCCTGTGCTTCCCGTGACGTGAGGCCCACGACGTCATTTCGACGGGGGAGGAGGTCTCGTCCTCCGCTTTATTACGCCTCCCCGCCGCCTGACAAATGACGCGAGCGGAAGCGGGATTTCTGCACCGATAAATCCGGTGCGAAGCGAGGCAGCGCGGCGCGCGCTGTGACAGCCAGCCTAGTAGCCTCCTCGCCTCCTCCTTCGCGTCCGCCGCCACCGTCCCACCTCCGCCTCCGTTGCCTCCTCCTTCGCCGCCCCGCCCCGCCCCGCCCCGACCCCGCCCCGCCCCCGCCCCGCTCCGCCCCGCCCCCGCCCCGCCCCGCCCCCACCCTGCCAACGCCACCTCCGCCACCCCCGCCCTGCCGCCGCCAGGGCCACAGCAACCGCCACTGCCCCGCCTCTGTGCCCGCCGTCGCCCCCGCTCTTACCAACGTCCCCGCCCCCGCCACCACCGCCCTGACTGCTGCCGTCGCCCCCGATACATCCTCCGTCACCGCCCCTTCCACCGCTGCCGCCACCACCGATGCCTCCATCTCCGCCGTGTTCGCCTCCACCCTCTCCACCTCCGCCGCCCCCGCCACTGCCTCCGCCACCGCCTCCACCATCTGCACCACCTCTACCTCCTCCTCAACAGCCGCCGCCAGCGATGTCGCAGAGACCAGCCACCTCAGCTGCCACCCTCCCAGCATCACCACCATCGCGATCGCTCCTCTAGCCAACCCTCCCACTGCCCCACACCCACCGTTCGCCGAAGGGCGAGCGAGGGCGGCGGCGGCGGCGGCCGTAATTAACAAACAAAGAGCGTCGCACGCACGGCCACGCCCGCGGATGCGCCACGCCCTGCGCCCCCCCCCGCCCCGCCCCGCCCCCCGGGGCTATGCAGTCCGCGCTCACCCCGCGCCGCGCCGCCCAAACCTATGCACTTCGCTGTCAAATCATCTATTGAACAGGAAAAGGGATTCATTCTAACAATTATGCAAATTGGAAGTAACTGGCGTACCCGTGCGAGAACTCGCGCATGTTATACCCCACCCTCTTTCTTATTTTTCAATTTCTATGTTAAGCCTGTAATATATATTTTTCTTCATGACCCTCTCATCCTCCATCACTTGTTCTATACGTCACCTTGTAATTGATAACAATATAATACACCCTTATCAACACAAACTATCCTTATTTAACTTTATCATCGAGCAAAGAGGTACACCCGTGTAATTCAATCGCATAGATTATCAAGTAATTAGTAATTTCACATTCAGTTACAGGCTGCGAACAGGTGGGATTGAAACGGGAACCGTAATATATAGAATTAGCTCTTCTCGAACATTCTATTACATTTTTGCTGGTCCGACGCTTCCCGATATTAACTCATCTGCTCAGAGACCTGTACAATCCGCAAGTAAATGTGAATGAGAGGGACAGAGAGCGGCAGAGACAGAGACACAGAGACAGACAGGGACAGGGTGAAGGGGGGAGAGACAGTGAGGAAGGGAGATGGGAGGGGAAAGAGGGAGATGAAGGGCAGAACAACGTCTGCCGGGTTTTCCTAGTATTGTCTAACGTCAAACTTTAAGATACTGAGATCACTCTCAGAATAGTAGGTACACGAATGATAAAAATGGTATTTTATTTTGCGAGTAGGAAATGCCTATTGGCCTCGTGTCGCAATCCTAAGAGGAAAATAAAATCATTTTTACCACGGGCGTCATAAACTATTTTTGGACAGCCTTACTGACAGCCTTACTACCTTTCAAGCATACAAATCACTGTATGACATAAAGGTCTGTATTAGCTGGTGATTAGTCGAAAGATTTTTTTTCTGTACTGTATGCGTATGTATTATTGAACATTTCAACATCGACTCACTTTAAGCAATAGTACTAAAATTGAAATTTCAAGAAGCTTTTCAAGCTCTAGAAGTAACCGCTTTTTCTAAAATTACGATACCCAGTATTAACAACCATTAGCTTTGTAACGAAAGTATTATTCAAATTTATCTCTTACTTCCTATTAAGGACTATGTATTACCTCAGTATGACACTGCCCACTGAAGTAATAGTTAAATGTAAACGATGATTATAGTTCAATGGAACTTTTACAAAGTAGATAAAACCTTGTACGAAATTCGAAGAAACGTCACCGAACGGTCTCGAGTGATAGTTCTCCAATGTCATATTGTAATAAAATTGTTTGATTGGTTCGTGATTTGTGGCGCGTCAGCTGCTAAGGTCATTCGTTCTGTAGGTATAGTGCACATGCTTTCTTCAGGAGATGGCGGTGGTGTTCCCCCGATGGATGGAGAGATAACAGCTGACCTACTCGGCAGGTTACGAGATTTTCCCCAACCCTGTATGTCACATTATCTCTAACAAGCGGGGCATCGCCCCAACCGGGACAAGCTCAAAGCTCCCGACAGCTCTCCCGGCATGTGTGTTAGGGTAGTGCGCGTAAATGTGTATGTCAGTCAGTCGTGAGGATAGGACAAGAGAGTAGAAAGAAAGATCGCGCGCGGTCCGTGGCCCATTTGTTAGGGGGCTCCGGCGTTCGCCTGGTGTTAATCTGAGAAACCACGGAAAACTACTGATCAGAGTAACCGGCCGCTAGAATTCTCTTCCAGGCAGAGGCTGATTTCCAACTAGCTATGTAGCTAGTTACGAAAATCCTGCCGCCCGCCCGGACCTCCTAGTCAGAGGCACTGCAGCGACATCAGAAGTTGATGCCCTGAAATACCCAAGTCGTAATCGTAATAGGATAATATTAAGACACTTCAAAACTATTTCTCACAGCGGTTTCTATATTGAGCTGTTTCGGCTCTTCTGTGATATGTCACTTTCATTCCATAAGATATTTAAACAGTGCAACCCATGAACAAACAGAAGATATTTAAATCAGGGCTCAAGATGGTAGAAATATTTTAATATACTATTTGCAAGAGTCAAAACCGGGAATTCATTCCAAAATTGTGCTATCATCGCAACAAGCTTATACACTAAGCGTTATCGGCGGTTCATTCATTGATTACTTTGTGTTTCCGAGCACGTGAACTGCTAATGTCGTTAGTCATGCAAATGCATTATAAATTATATCTCGGGAAATGGCGGTGTTCCTCCTCGCACAGAACGTGAGATCTTAGGGCGACATTTCTCCCCTAGGTATCTCCTCTAATGATGCACCGCTTCAGTCGAGACATACATTGCGAATGGTCACCAACTATGGTCCGATTAAAATAATTTGATGTTCGACAATTGTGCTTCTGAAGCTGTAGCTTCGTACAATATAAGGGAATGATTTGGTTACTTTAACAAGTATTTATTTCAAATGTTTATTTTCGTGTCCCGGGAGCAGTCCCGGTCAGTGGTACGCAAACTGTCAACGTTCCTCCTTTCCATTTGCAACTGCCAATCACCAACTTATTTTAATCAGACCATAGTTGTTTACATAAATCAGCATACCACCACCTTTAATATTCAATTTACGAAACATTTTCCGACAATGTTTCTTTTCGTACAAATGTTGTGAATAATAATTATCTTCTACGCTCTTACTCTGACAAACTTATCACTGATTTAGGATTTTATGCCATTAAATCGTCGAAAAAACTCCTAGATGGCTAGTAAAGTCGATTTAGATGCCGGTTGGGCCCAGTAAATTGGCAGTAGTACAAGACAATGTTATAGCAGTGAAAATAAATATTTACCCAGACAATTGTTTAAGAAAAGAAAGACTTATTTTTGAGAAAAACTGACTTCTTCGATAAACAACAGGGACTATGAACCTTCACCTAACCTTGTGACACTAGTTCTGTTAGGTTCACTCCTCCCTGTATCCAGTCTCTGCTTCACAATTCACACAAAAATTCTAAACGCTTTTATCTGATTTCTGTTGAGGTGAGCCCTACGAGAATGAGAAGGAGTCGGTTTTCTTTGAGCAGTGCTTCCTCACTTCCCAAAAGAAAGATTTTTCTGTAACGGGAAAGGTGGCTCAGGGCATTAGCTGATGTCACTGCAGTTCTTCTGACCGTAAAGTCCTAGGTTCCAGTCCCGACGGTGGCACAATTTCCGACACTAGCTAGATGGCTAGATCGAGTTCTGACGCTGTCTGAATTCTAGAGGCCGACTGCTCTGATCGGTAGTTTTCTGTGTTTTTTTTTTCGATCAATACCAGGGCAAATGCCGGAGCAGTATCAACAAACGGGTCACGGACTGTGCGCGCGATTCTTCCCTCCTGTTCCTTGTCCTATCCTCTCCCCTTACATACACTCTATTACAACATGCCGGGAGCCCGGTCGGGAACTGAGAGCTTGTCCCGGCTGGGGCGGTGCCCCGCTACTGGGGGTACGTGGTTGGCGAAAGTCCTGCTAGCAGAGCCATTACAGCATAGGCTCACCAAGCAGCAGTCTAGGGCCCGGAACTTTTGGGGGCCAACAAATTTGTAGATTTTTTTCTCAATTTTTATAGGGTTTTAACCGTAATATGATTTACAAGCAAATCTTACACAAATTTTCTGTTTTAAATAAATACACATAAAGTATATTAATATACTTATATTTTTATTCTAAAATAGACTGATATACTTGAAAAAATTACTTTTAAGAAAGTACGTTTATGAATCGAGGGCCTTTCATTTGGAAGAAAATCTGAAATGTGCATAGGACCGGTCAAAAGCGCCGAGAAAAATATAATTTGATGGCTCTATTGCCTCAAAGAGTTGTCCGCTCGTTTGAACAAAGCATTGTTTGTCATATTGTTTTTAAAAGCAATATATTATTATTGTTATTTATTTTACAGAAAATTTCAAATTAATATATTATATATAATGTATATACTATATTATTATTATTTAATAATAATATTTATTAATAAAATAAATATTCAAAGACATAATTAAGTTGGGATGTATATTAAGTATATCCTAGGGCCCAAGGGCCCATTACATTTTACAGCCTAGGGCCCAGAAGCATGTTACAATCGCCCTGCCTGCTAGCCGGCGATAGGTCGGCGCCGGATCTCATCATTCAGCGGAGAAAGATCACCGCCACCTCCCGAGCCAGAAACATACATTTCACTCATGGGACTAATGCAGTTGACGCACAAAGAATCATTAATCAATCAATCATTCAGTTCTTCTCCTGTTCCTACGTCGAGGTCTCTCCACCGCGAGCGCCAGTCCGCCGGTTCGCCTTCCTACAGCGTCGTCTACTGGAGAGCGCCCTTTCCGCCCCTCCCCTCACGGATATGTGATATGCTCGCGTCGGTATTCACCCGATCACAATTCAAGTTATTTCACGAAAATAAAATAAATGAAAGGAAATTTTTACAAGAGCTTCTTCATCTCCTATAGTCATATCCTCCGGACGATTACATCTAGAACAAACTTCCGCTTCTAATGTTCGTACATCATCACCTCAGGCTAGAATGGTTTGTGTCTCCCCGCCAGTCGGCTACATCCAAAATATCACAACCTGAACGACGCTGGTGCGAACTTCCCGAAGTTACGTATCACAGAACGTTATAGTGCGATTTTTACAACTCTGCCCCTCAAGCCCCTATGGCCACGATGGAATATCACACGGCATTTCGCGTCTTTCTCGGTCCTGCCGCTAGATGTCGCAAGATAGCAAGCACTGCTTGATATGGTCGCGATCATGCGATATCTAGCGGCACGACTGAGAAAGACGCGAAATGCCGTGTGATATTCCATCGTGGCTACAGGGGCTTGAGGGGCAGAGTTGTAAACCTAAAGACTGGCTTTGAGGGGCAAAGTAACAAAAATTGCACTATAACTCGGGTGCCATTGTCGACCGCTAGCCATGCGGCGCACTTCGAAACTAATGATGAGCGTTTAATGTGTCACTTACTTTTCTAGGGAAACACAATATCGTTTCGTAAATATTTTGTATTTGTTAAATGAGATTTTTCTTGATTCTCTGAAAACATCACTCCACAAGACAGCATATCCACGTCATAAAAGAGAGATACGAACATCATCACGAAAGATGTGAAGTGATAAGCAATGCTCGAATATGTTGATCTAAAACCTGCAATATTATGCATGCATCTTTGTTCTATCTTTTAATTTTCTGATTTCTCTTTCCATTCTCTCCCGTCTATAGTAGTAAGTAATACCATATCACGGAGATGCACCATTTTCAGTACTGTGTCAAATAACAAATTACAGTATAATTTATATTTTACGGTTCAATAATAATTGTATAATTAGTATGGTGTGTATTCATCTGTACATATTATATACTGTAGTTTTAAGTAACATTTTACAACTCATTATCATCATGGTAATTGTTAATATTATTTCTGTCATCATTATAGAGCTCGTATTTAGTTTGGTATCCGTATTTGGCTCTCAGATCTCGTAGTAAGTTAGGCGAAAAGTATTTTAACGATGGAATGAGATAAAATTGTAGATTTTTATAACTTACAACTATGATGGGCGAAACTTTCTCTTAGATTATCTTCAATCATCGGTTAGAAGGGACGTGATTAACGGAAGGCCTAATTTTTCACAGTGAGTTCAGACACCTGCGTATAATGACACAACAAAACCGCATTATAACCTCAGGCCTATTGTTCATTTACTCCAATATATTTCTGAAGATTTATTCTTGTACTACACTTAATAAGTTAGCTCTACAATTCTACTGGACAAGGAGAACTACCTGCTTTAATGTATTCCATCCTCTTAAATTTCTGTAGACCCATGTGTGGAGAATCTTGCCTTCGGCAAGAGGACACGAATTCAATTAATTTCAATTATAACAATACGGTTTGTTATTCATTGCTATTATTCACTCCAACTGCCGACACCTAAAACTGTAATGCATAAATCGCTTTGTTCTACTCGCGGCGCCTACATTATGTAGACCAATTCACGAAGCTTTGATATTTTTATACACACCCAGAAATAGATTTATATTCGCAATAAATATTCAGAAGAACTGCCTTCACCCAAATACGCGGTTCAGACGTGGCCGTTTGAAAATCGTTCCGCTCGACTAGAATGATTTGTTTCTTCTGCGGAATACAAAAGTCCCAAGAGCCAATTTTTCGTTAAGAAATAATTTATCCGCAGAATGCATACGTATTTTAAATATTTAAAAAGACTGAATAAGTGAACATTCCTTGGTAACGAAGAAATGTCATTTGAACAATTACTTTGTCGTAAATTCAATTTGATTTCTTGGTGTCACAATAAAGTCAGTGTTGTTATTAACTACCCAAAACTGCGTACTAATTTAGCATGAAATCAATAGTGTGATCAATAAATAGTGAAATTAGCATGAAATCAATAATGTAATCAATCAGCTCGAAATCAATAGTGTAATGAACTACCTACAATTGCGTAGTAATTTAGCATGAAATCAATAGTGTGATAGTGTAATCAATTATAGAGTAACGTAAGTTCAGTTTGTCTATTCTTTAGATATTTTATTTGTTTCCTCCCTTCCATGAAAGGAATACGTAAAAAAATTAGTTTGTTCTATGAAGAAAAATCGTCGGTGACCTGCTAAGGAATATCTGCGAAGAGTAACTTAACGGTCATTCAAATAAAAAGAAATTAACAGAAATGAGTTACTACGTCTACAATATACATTTACAGAAGTCAAACATTTGCCTCAAGATGGTCGAAATACCGTTGAAAAACCGTCCTTTGCATAAATAACAATGTCTGACGACGTTACAAATGTCAATAAAACATCCTGGATATTACACACCGCATCCTACAGAAAAGGTTCTGTAATCGCTTGAGTAATGAATGTAAATATGAATACATTTTTAAATACCACATTCAGAGATAGCACTGATTCACTGAAAATGGAAAGACCAAAACAGTAGACAGTTCAGAACCACATTAACACCGACCGACACAAGAGGTAACATCTATTTCAACGTGAAATCGAAGCAATTACGTTGCCCATTTGCATGAGTATCAACCCATTTCTGAGAAAACAGAATAAATGCCACTTGCAACATTCATTGCATCTACCCCGCCCAGGAAAAACTGTCTGCTAACATTGACTCGACATAATATGTACACACATATTCACTTATACATCACGCAATCACTTCCGCACATCCTGCTTGAAATCACTGCCGCATATATTCTTCATGCAATCACTCGTGTGTATCACCCGACAACGCATGCGCGGAACTCGTAGTTATCTTTAATGAGCCAGCGCTCCTCTCCCTCGCGGTGCTATCGGCGATCGAATAACACGGAGGGGTCTTCATTTCCATGGCGGCGGCGGCGGCCAGCGTGCGGAGCGCTGCAATTAGCAAGTCCTCATTTTTATCGCGTCCCGGGGAGACAAATAGTCCGGATAGCGATTGAATTGAGGGCGGCTCGCGCGCGGCTGCCCGGCGGCCGGGGCGGCCGGATAAATCATCCTCATCCATATTGATTACCATGAATTATTCAATATTAACACCGCGCTTTTAGTGCGAACCTTGGAAAGGAACGAAGCTCCGTCTCCCTCGGGCGGGGCGTGCGGGGCGTGGCGGAGCGTGGCGTGGCGTGGCGTGGCGTGGCGTGGCGGGGCGTGGCGGGGCGTGGCGGTCGTGGCGTGGCGTGGCGGGTCGTGGCGTGGCGTGGCGGGTCGTGGCGTGGCGTGGCGGGTCGTGGCGTGGCGTAGCGAGGCGTGGCGGGACGTGGCGTGGCGTGGCGAGGTGTGGCAGGGCGGGGTGTGGCGGGGTGTGGCGGGGTGTGGCGGGGTGTGGCGGGGTGTGGCGGGGTGTGGCGGGGTGTGGCGGGGTGTGGCGGGGTGTGGCGGGGTGTGGCGGGGTGTGGCGGGGTGTGGCGGGGTGTGGCGGGGTGTGACGGGGCGTGGCGGGGCGTGGCGGTCGTGGCGTGGCGTGGCGCGGCGGGGTGGGGCGGGGCAGGGCAGAAGCAATGGCGATAGGTTCAGCAAGAAGACATGAATATACAGATGCGGAAGAACTCCCGATGCCAAAATGCGGGACGAGGTATTACAGTACGTAGGGATGGTGGTGGGTCATAGTGTGTACACACACAAATACGATTTGGATGTGCTGTTTCAATGATTTTTCCCGAATATAGGAATTTGCTGTTGGGATTCGCAGCCGTGTGCCTTAACAGATGCCTTAACCCTAGACTGCTCCCCCTCTTTTCTACGCCATTAATGCTCACCTGGGTTATTCGGGAACTCCACGTGTATACGTAATTTTCTTATGCGCTGGTTTTGAACATTATTGAAATGTAAATTATTTTTAGACAGCTTTAATTTTCTATTTTGTGATAGTTAATTCGAAAATGAAAAAATAGAAAATATGTAAAAAAATAACAGGTATTTCAGGTGTAAACAAATGAAAGGTGTATCAGTCATGTCAGTAGTAAACAATTTTTCACAAACCTCACTTACAGCCTTCTCATTATTTGCTGCTCCCTTTGCTCCAGGAATTCTCAAAACATTATTACGAGAAAGTGCCCTGGTGGATGGCGGTGGATTACAAGACCACATATGACCATTCCTACATTTGATCCCAGGCCCCGGAGTAGTGGGGTCATGGTCATCTTGTGATGCACTTTGCCCTGATATACAATCGTCACCAATCTCTATGCTATCATCATCTTCATCATCATAATTTCCCTGACTGTCATACAAAGGATTATTAAAAATTTATTTTATGATTTATTTTATTATTAAAATTTTATTATGTATTATTAAAATTTATTTTAAAATTTAATTTATGAAGCCACTAAAACGTTCATCGTTAACAGCCTTAGCCATGCTTTAAATGTAGCTTTATACAAGATCAAATAAATGTATATAAATGTAGTTTTATACAAGATCAATGTGCACTACTGTTGGTGAGGATAGGACAAGGAAGGCGAAGGAAAAATAGCGCGCAGTCCCAACCCGCTTGTTGGGGTACAACTCATGCATTCGCCTGGTGTTGGCCACAAAAACCACGGGAATCAACCTATCAGAGCAGCCGGCCGCTCCAGAGAGGGGCTGGATTCGACTTGCTTATGTGACTTGTTTTGAAATGCTGCCACCGTCGGGACTCGAACTCTGGGAGGTGCCGGTCAGGGCATTGGAAATGACGTCAGTTCATACCCCGAGCCACCTTCTGCCATCACGGTGTACGGGGATAGACGGCTTAATACGTCAACTGATGTCACCGCAGTCCCTCCGATCGGGGGGTACTAGGTTCGAATCCCGACAGCGGCAGGCTTTTCGACACTGGCTTGTTAGCTAGGCCGAATTCAGTGGCTGTCTGGAGGAGAATTCGTGTGGCCGGCTGCTCTGATAAGTAGTTTTCCGTGGTTTCTCAAATCCACACCAGGCGAATGCCGGAGCAGTATCCTAACAAACGGGTCAGGGACCGCGCGCCAGCAATCCTTTCTCATGTCCAATACTCACCCCTTACACACACACTCTCACTAACATTCACTACACTACCACACATGCTGGGAGATCGGTCAGGAGCTGAGAGCTTGTCCCGACTGCGTCGGTGCTCCGCTGGTGGGAGGTTGGGACAACTCCGCTACTCGACAGGTAGTTCGGCGCCGGATCTCGCCATTCAGCAGGGAAAGATCACCGCCACCTCTCGATGAAAAACACGCACTACACATACGGGACTAATGAACTCTGGAGTTGACCTTCCCGGAATCACGGACAGTCAAGCAAACCACGGCGCAGAAGATTAACGTGTGGCTGTTGTGGCAAAAGCAGCGAGCCGAGGAGGAAGTATCGCGGGCGCGAAGGCGGGCGGCGCAGGGAAGGGCGGGGCCGGCGAGGGCGGAGCGGCGCTCGCGATGTTTGCGCTGCAGAAAGCGCCAGTGGCGCGGGGGGGGGGAGGGACGCCAACGGCCGCCTGCGACCAAGGTTAAACATTCATAATTCTAGGGCAATCCCGCGCAGGTGGCGGCGGCGGCGACAGAGGTGGAGATGACGGCAGCGTCGCCAGCGGAGAAAGCAGCGGCGGCGGTGATGGCGGACAGCGTCTATGGTTGCTACGCTGGGAACGGCTGTTGGAGTGGTGACAGCGGCGGTGGCGTGGCGGTGGTAATGGCGATAGCTGTGATGTGGGAGGCGGTGATGTCGATGGCGGTGATGTGGATGGCGGTGATGTGGATGGCGGTGATGTCGATGTCGATGTTGTCGATGGCGGTGATGTCGATGGCGGTGATGTCGATGGCGGTGATGTTGATGGCGGTGATGTCAATGGCGGTGATGTCGATGGCGGTGATGTCGATGGCGGTGATGTCGATGTCGATGTTGTCGATGACGGTGATGTCGATGACGGTGATGTCGATGGTGGTGATGTCGATGGCGGTGATGTCGATGGTGGTGATGTCGATGGCGGTGATGTCGATGGTGGTGATGTCGATGGCGGTGATGTCGATGGTGGTGATGTCGATGGCGGTGATGTCGATGGTGGTGATGTCGATGGCGGTGATGTCGATGGTGGTGATGTCGATGGCGGTGATGTCGATGGCGGTGATGTCGATGGCGGTGATGTCGATGGTGATGTCGATGGCGGTGATGTCGATGGCGGTGATGTCGATGGCGGTGATGTCGATGGCGGTGATGTCGATGGCGGTGATGTCGATGGTGGTGATGTCGATGGCGGTGATGTCGATGGCGGTGATGTCGATGTCGATGTTGTCGATGACGGTGATGTTGATGGCGGTGATGTCGATGACGGTGATGTCGATGGTGGTGATGTCGATGGCGGTGATGTCGATGGCGGTGATGTCGATGGCGGTGATGTCGATGGTGGTGATGTCGATGACGGTGATGTCGATGGTGGTGATGTCGATGGCGGTGATGTCGATGGTGGTGATGTCGATGACGGTGATGTCGATGGTGGTGATGTCGATGGTGGTGATGTCGATGGCGGTGATGTCGATGTCGATGTTGTCGATGACGGTGATGTCGATGACGGTGATGTCGATGACGGTGATGTCGATGGCGGTGATGTCGATGGTGGTGATGTCGATGGCGGTGATGTCGATGGTGGTGATGCCGATGGCGGTGATGTCGATGGCGGTGATGTCGATGGCGGTGATGTCGATGACGGTGATGTCGATGGTGATGTCGATGACGGTGATGTCGATGACGGTGATGTCGATGACGGTGATGTCGATGGCGGTGATGTCGATGGCGGTGATGTCGATGGCGGTCATGTCGATGGTGGTGATGTCGATGGCGGTGATGTCGATGGCGGTGATGTCGATGGTGGTGATGTCGATGGCGGTGATGTCGATGGCGGTGATGTCGATGGCGGTGATGTCGATGGCGGTGATGTCGATGGCGGTGATGTCGATGCCGGTGATGTCGATGACGGTGATGTCGATGACGGTGATGTCGATGACGGTGATGTCGATGTTGGTGATGTCGATGGCGGTGATGTCGATGGCGGTGATGTCGATGGCGGTGATGTCGATGGCGGTGATGGCGATGGCGGTGATGGCGATGGCGGTGATGGCGATGGCGGTGATGTCCATAGCGGTGTCGATGATGTCGACGGCGGTGATGGCGACGGAGATGGAAGTGGAGGTAGCAGCGATGACATCTGTGGCAGCGGTGGCGTTGGTGGTGGCGGGGGCAGCAGTCGAGGTGGAGGCACCGTCGGCGGCGGAGAACGTATGGCGGCGGCGGCTGTGATTGCGACGGCCTAAGTGTCCGCAGGTGTGATGATGGTATTGAATGGCATTGTGGTAGTGATAGCGACAGCTGTGGTGTGCATGGCGGTGACGGCCACAGGGATGGAAGTGGCGTTGGCGGAAGTGGCGATGGCGGTAGCAGTAGTGGTGGCGGCAGCATCGGCGGCGAGGGCAGTGGCGGGGCGACCACTACGGTTGACATGACGTCGGTGACGGCTGCAGGGATACTGACTGCTACGGTGGCAGTGGCAGGCGATTGCGACGGGTGTGGTGTCGACGGCGCCAGACGTGGAGGTGGAGGAGGAGGAGGCGGCGACGGCGGCAGCGGGGATGACAGTGGCGGCGTCGGCGTTAGCAGCAGGAGCGGTGGCGGCAGCATCGACGGCGGAGAAGGCAGTGGCGACGGCTGTGGTTTGGACAACGTTGGTGATGGTGACTGCAGTGGTGACAGTGGCATGGCGATGGCGACGGCTGCGTTGTAGATGGTGGCTGTGGCGATGGAGGCGCAAGTGGGTGGTGGCGGCGTTGGCTGCGGCGGTGGTGTTCTAAATCATTGGCGCATTGATAAACATGAAGCAGGCAGCGCGCCGAGAGCGGAGAGCGCGCCCCCTGTGGGGGGAATCGAAATCCGACCCCCCAGCGGCGGCGCGCCCTAATAAGCCGGGTCGCGGGGCAAGCGGTTATGAGTTTTAGCTGCGCCAGGTGAATTGGGTTTAGCGTTCGGAGATTAGCAAACGGTATCCGAATGATATTAATCGATGGCCAAAAAGAGAATGAGAAACACAGAAGAGAATGTTTTACTACCAGGCACTTGTACGTAGGATGTAATTGCGACTTAGCAACTGAAGTGTTGTGGATAGGCTGGCCTAAGGAGTGTGGAGGCGGATTTTCGGCAGCAGCTATGTAACTGGGTCGACCGACGTCGTTTGCTTGAGAGTGCTAGAAGATTGCCTTCATCGGTCGTGTCTGTGCTTTCCTCTGATATACTCCTGCTAGATGCACACGAGTAGTTCCTTAAATATTGGGTCATAGATCGAACGCAAGAATTCAATAGTAATTTCAAATCCAGAAAAATACGTAATTGTATTTACGAGTTTTCTTTCTAGATAGGGAAAAATAATGGTCTCTGTATAATAACGGAATAATTGTTACTAGTAGCAACGGATGAGAGATAAGAATAGAAGTTTTCTTATTAAAACATTAATGTGGTAAAGAAATAAGCTCAAGTCGACTTTATATTTCAATTAACTACTTTCAGAATAACTTAACTAAAATTCGAATGCTGGCTCTTAGGAATCTGAACTCCTGGAAAGTAGGACGAACCGATTAAACAGGTTCTTTGCGAAAGATTGCAAGACATTGATATCGATATTCAAATACTAAATGAGATTCGCCTTCGGAATGTGGACATTCTGCTTTCCAGCGAAGAAACACATGTTTCTTCACATATATGTTTCTTCTCTTTCACAGATCAAGCGCACACATATCTATGTTTCTCGAACAAATACGACTTATTTACGTGAAAGAAATAATGTCGAAGTAATATTAGGGGTCACTTTATTCAAGAAAAATAAATTCAGATGTTTGGAGTTTTCATCGTTTCTAAATACACGGATCTATAAATGTTTTTTCGCAATTAATATTTGAAAGCGATTGAAAAACTGGAAATCTTGGAATAAATATCATTCATGATACTCTGTAATAATATTCAAAAATATTCATGTCTTCAATGCCAATATCATTACGATTATTTTATCCTATAGAACAACTTAATAATCAAAGATCATTCACTTCCGATTAGTTACTATTTTCATTTCAAAAGTAAATATCATTTATCAAATTTCATTTCAAATTCAGAGTTTAAGTCGAAAAAAGAGAAAGGTTTCTACAATAATTGAAAGAATATTTGTCAATTGTCGTAGATTTGGAGAATTGTAGGAAAGTTTCTAAAAGATATTATTCAATAATATTACTCACTATATTACTTAAGGAAAATAGGATAATTTGCCTTGTTCATAATATCTTACTTCTACTATATGAAACATTACTTCACAAGTCCACATATTCTTAAAAAAAGAAAGAGCCTGACTATTATTTTGTAGTTCGTAATACCCCCAAACGTCGGCGAAGTCATTCATCGACCTCAGATTAAGTTCATAACCGGTCAGCGCATGTGATCCGATATCCCCGCAAAAACTAGCTCTGCGAAAGGAGATGAAGGCAGCGGGCCGGTAAAGTAACGGGCAGCGCCCTCCAATGAGAAGGCGCGGCGCGACGGGGCTAACGGGCCGCGCGGTGCTCCACCCACTGGCGGGACCGCGCGCAGCGAGTGACGATGGGCCAAAGTGCACGCACTGGACTGCATGCGGAGTTGCACTGGTCACAAAACGTCGATTGATTCAATGATTGATTAGTGATTGATTGTATGATTGATTAATGCGTGCATTGGATTGCATGCAAAGTTGCACTGGTCACAAAATGTTGATTGATTCAATGATTGATTAGTGATTGATTGTATGATCGATCAATGCGTGCACTGGATTGCATGCGAAGTTGCACTGGTCACAAAACGTCGATTGATTCAATGATTGATTAGTGATTGATTGTATGATTGATTAATGCGTGCACTGGATTGCATGCAAAGTTGCACTGGTCACAAAATGTTGATTGATTGAATGATTGATTAGTGATTGATTGTATGATCGATCAATGCGTGCACTGGATTGCATGCGAAGTTGCACTGGTCACAAAACGTCGATTGATTCAATGATTGATTAGTGATTGATTGTATGATTGATTAATACGTGCACTGGATTGCATGCGAAGTTGCACTGGGCACAAAACGTTGATTGATTGAATGATTGATTAGTGATTGATTGTAGGATTGATTAATGCGTGCACTGGATTGCATGCGATGTTGCACTGGGCACAAAACGTCGATTGATTGAATGACTGATTAGTGATTGAATGATTGATTAGTGTGTGTACTGGATTGCATGCAAAGTTGAACTGGGCACAAATCGTCGATTGATTAAATGACTGTTTAGTGGTTCCGGGAGCGTCAACTTCTAAGGTTATTTAGTCGCGCAAGTGTAGTGCATGTTTTTATTGCGGGAGGTGGCGGTGATATTCCTCTTGTTTTATGACGGGATCCGGCGCCGACCTACAAGACAAGTGGGGTGTTCCCAAACAGGTATCTCCTACCAGCGAGGCACTGCCCGAGCTGAGGCAAGCTCTAACTTCCCGACATCTGTGGCAGGGCAGTGTCGCAGGCACTGTTCCGCAATTCGTCTGGAGTTGATAGGAGAAACTACGGAAAAACTACCGATCAGAGCAGCCGGGCGCTAGAATTCTTCTCCAGACAGCAGCTAAACTCACTTACCTATCTAGTAAGTGTAGAAAATTCTGCCACCGTCGAAACTCGAACCCTAGTATACGTAGAACAAGCTTCACGCCTAGCAGCCGTTGAGTAGTGTTCTTGCACGAGGTAGTCTCTTCCTCGGTGCAACACCGTCGCTGCCTTGCTCGGTGCAACATCGCGTTTCGTCCTAGTTCAGGACTCACCGGACAGGCTTTCAGTCTGTGACGCAGTTCGAACTCTGGTATCTCCCCGAGAAGGCACTGCAGAGACAAAGCGTGGATGTGGATCACACCCTGAATCTCAGATGTAAAGAAACAATTTGTTTGAAAACCGCTAATTATAGATAGCGCCATTTCCATATTAATTAATTTACGTTTTGACGATCGGCTAAGAATGTCAAAATAATAAATAACATTATTTTTACTTATCACATAATTTACATGCATGAACTTTATTTACCAAATGTATACTTGTATATGTATCCTTCGGTCGCTAGCGTTTCCAGTCGCATTTAAGCTTAAGACGTAGCTCTACAAAATAATCTAATATTTATTGAAAAAAATCGTGGTTTGGTGCTGTCATTTGTTTTTGTAAAAATAGCTTTTTGGCCCTTTTTGAGACTGAAAATAAACTAATTATAAGTAAGATCTAATTTCGTGTTGAAATTGTATATTTTGTTTACTTTAAAGCTATTTGATATTCTCTTATCGTATAAAAACGGCGAAAAACTTGACATTGGCTCAAGGCACTTTTAAAAAGCACAAATAATCATCCATTTCATCGTTCCCGTGGAGTGGCATTTTTTGTTCATTTGAGCCCACTGTGCGGCGGGGGTGAGTGGGGGGGGGCGAGCGACTCCGCGCAATTTGCCTCGCGAAAGCCGCGGCCGCGAATACATCATGCGCAACGAGCCGCGGAGCTGATAGTCCATTTACAGGGCGTAATGCTCCTTGAGAGGCCGCCAGATTGCCCCCACTTGCGGCGAAATGAGTCAATTTGACGGACGGACCGACCGGCCGGTCGCGAGGCGCGGCGCGGCGGAGTGGGCGGTTGATTGGCGACGGGGCGCTGCCGCTCGTGCGCCCACCACACGAAGAATAAAAAGCGCTCTGCCATTCATTGACTGATGTTTCCAGGCACGTTACAACTACTATGGTCGTTGACGTGCCCGGCACACATATACCGATGTTTCATTGAATGTTAATGTAATTAAAGGGCTACATTTCAATATTAACGATTATAATTGTCGTTTCTTTCAACTTTTCTGTCTGTATAAAGAGTTTTTTGTACAACACAGTTTTTCCAACGCGAATTTGTTAAGTAGTAGTAGACCAGACTGGCACAGGGGATAGAGCCCGGGTACCGGTCTTCCTATTACGGGTAGGCCGACGCTTTCGGCCATGTACCCTTTAATTAGTTTAATAACCATATGCTGATGTTTCGGTGCGCATCAACTACTATGGGCATTAGTGTCATGAGGTTGGTGAATGTTGTTCATGCTTGGAGGTGGCGGCGTTCCTCCCCCGCTGCATGGCGAGCTCCGGCACCGAGTCCTGCAGGGCGGTTCCTACTCAAATCCGACACGTTGATTCGTGGAGGATTGCCCTATCCAGATGGATTTCCCGGAGAGGTCCCGCCCCAGTCGGGAAAAGATATACGCGATTTTCACTTCCTCACTGCTGCTTACGCAGTAGAGACTTGTATCATTAGCGCTTATGCGGTAGAGAGACAGTTATCTGATGTTGCATTAAAAACGACGAATTTTCGGCAGAAAAACTCCGACAGGGCTGTGGTAACGAAAAAGTGGATAAATCTATTTGCTAAATTTTTAAAAAAATTATCTAACACGTGGTTTAGCCAGAATTCACGTTTTGTGGGTCCTTGAAACCAAAGAATCGAATGACAGCAAAACATTTATCTGTCTGTCCGTCCGTCTGGAAACAACGCTAGCGGCTACACCGTTCAGCCAATTGTCTCTAAAATTGATATTTCCCAATCGAGCTGCCTGTTGTCGCGGCCCCTTGAATTTGAAACCGATATTTTAATTTTAGGGGGTACTTTACATGTAATCCCTGCGCCAATTTCCAAATTTTCAAAGAAATAGTTCCAACGTGTTTGATTAAACTTTGTTATCAGATAATGTGAAGGACGTTTAAGAGAATGGTGTAGGTCTCATGTTCGTTGAAAACCTTCATTTTTTGAAAATTGTTCAAAATGTTTTGGACGTCCTCCTACAATTAAAAGATTAAGGATAGAGATTATTTTCTCATAATAAAATCTGTTCCTTAAAGATGGATTTTACAATGGTCATGTACAATTTTTCGAAAATTTGAGTTTTGCAAAAAATAATGAAAAGTGTGTTAATTCGAAGAGAAATTGCTTTATAAATAGTATTTCGTAAGCATTACTAAGAACGAGAAAGTAGTGCTGTTTTAGCACCACTAGTTCATTGATGCAAAGATGAAAGGCATTTAAAAACCGAGGGTAAGTTGTAAAGTTAAAGAGAATTCAAAGATATTGCTTGCTTCTTTATTTCATGAGGGAGCTACTGTATTTTCCATCCTAGTAAGCAACTTCTTCACTGTACTTATCATAACGCTTTGCACGTAGCTAAAATCCGTACGCGACGTAATTACTAGTCATAAGTAATAAGCAAACTGGTTTATGTGCAATTACAGCGCTGTGCGAGTGTACCCGAAGTTATTAATCGTGTAATGATGATGGTCGCCTACACGCCGAAGGCACGTCAAGTGACTTGCTCCGCCGACGGAGCGCAACCACTTTGGACGAGAGGAAGAACTCGTGTGCTCATCCTGCAATTGATTTACGACGCGGAAGAGTTTTGCAGTGGGTGGCGCGTCACCGTTCGTGTTTCTGGGCGTGTCTTGTTTTATGCGGGAGAGAGGACGTGGTTTATTTCAGTTGTAAGTAGTCGCGGGGTCACTCATTTGCAGCGGATGTGCTCGGCGTATTATCTCGCCCCAGTTGTCTCACACAAATCACCCCAGGAGGTAGCTCTTAGAAGTCGGAGAACAAATCAGGGTAATGAAGCGAGAAGGGCACTTTGTCATTCAAAGTACAAGTGTGCACAGATGCGGAAGTGCACGCAACTCCTTGCACTCTTATTAGTGTCTTTTTGCATTCACTATTTTGACTTTTGGATATATAGAGCAGGTTTTTTGGGCGGGGGGCGGGGCGCTCTGCATGCATCAACATCTGCAGAAGTCGCATTTCCATTCCGTGATGCTTTGTAATTGACTGAAGATAAGCAATGTGAAAAAAGAAAGAAAACGATAAAACTTTATACTTCTTCTGAAAAACGAGTAAAAATAACTTTTAAAAGAGTTGATTCGAATTTATGTAAATATTATAACCATAAAATTCAGACGAATTTTTAGTCTCGTAATTACTTTCATTCATTAACTCTTTCAATTTATATAACTCATTTATATAACTCATTTCATAAACATGCTTTTAAGAGAATAGCTGTAGGCAGGTTTTACATGACAAAAGCGTATTTATCATGGAGAGACAAGAGAAAAAAGACTTGCATATGTATGGTAATTGCCGATACCAGCATTCACCAGGCTTATATAAAAAAATCCGATATATTTCGCATATTTTAATTCTAGCAATATATTATTTAAGGAATACTTATAAAACTGTTCTTACTAAATAAACTTGAAAATATTCGCCACTCTCCATTCCATTCCTCGTCTGCTTCAGGGAGATTGAAATTCTTGTAATTCAGGCACCAACGCAACGCAGCCAGTGCGATGTTTAAAGAGAATATACAAAGTACACAATGCTCACTACGAAAACATGCCACAGAGGAAGATGATGCGAACCATTGAAAACTGTTTTAAGTTTATAAGTTATGGCAATGAATTAGAGAGTGAATTTAAGAACACATAAAAATTACTGTATTCAATTTGAATTCTTTAGGAATATTTCTGTAATTAAATAATCTGATGCATAATTATTTATGATTTTTTAAACAGAATATGAAGTATTGCAATAAATATAAGAAAATTTAAAAATGAATTATGTAAAAAAAACAAGATTGTAGTTTTATGAAGCTGAATTGGCGCCCATTGGAGAACCTTATATCTTAAGATGACAGATTACACTTACTCTCTCTGTTTTGGGTCTGTGGAAGCTTTGCAGTGAGGGTTAACAACAAAAACTTCTGCATGCATCTTCCCTTATTTAAACAAAATGTTTCAAAAGTAAACACACACACACACACACACACACACCTCGGAACTCTTAAAAACAAAAAACACTCCGTTGAAATGGAGCCAAAAATGATTTGATACAGAAAGTATTTGTTAAAAATCAATGCACGTAGCCAGGACGACATGGGTTTCACACGTTTGTGGCATATTTGGATTGAAATGCATGCTTCACTTTTATTCTTAATGCTCTCCTGAGATACTGTTTGTTGCAAATGCTTGTTTTCAGGATGCTGCATAAATGTTCAATTGGATTTAGATGCAGTGATGTGAGGGAGGGGCAGTGTGCAGTTGTTTTAGTACTTTGTTCCGGGTCCCAAGTTTTGTATTCTTAGCGGTAAGCTTAGAGACATTTTCGTACTGAAAATGTCGTGTTCCGCATTTATTTATCTCGTAAATTGACTTTAAAAGGTAAATGCAATTTATTGCTGTAATTGTGGCTCACTTCACTGGCACTCAAACCTTCACATATGGGTACCGAACCACGGTGGGAATTAAGTTACGGGGCTCCAAAACTATTTTTCGTCCTTCACACCATGAGACGAATATTTGAATCCATCATGGAGGATTTGCTTTCGGCTGAAAATACGACTTTTCTTCAAAAGTCATACCTGAAACTTACATGATTTGCTGTAAATTCTATGCGTTTCTACCTGATCACTTATTTGTCCAAAACCTATTTTGGGCAATGCGTCCATGTTGGCATTGGATGGTAACACAACTCTTTCCCCACTGATCAGGAAGTCTGCCGTCCAGACCGGGCGACTTGTCCATCAATTAATCTCAACTGCAAGCATAATGAGCAGTTCATCTCGCACATTTAAGACATGATGGTGACGATGATGGTCTAATCTGGGGAACGGTCTTTAAATGCATCACGTAATGAAGTTACGGAGAAGTCGAGGGCGGCGAGGGCGGGGCGAGGGCGGCGAGGGGGGCGAGGGCGGCGAGGGGGGGCGAGGGCGGGGCGAGGGCGGGGCGAGGGCGGGGCGAGGGCGGGGCGAGGGCGGGGCGAGGGCGGCGAGGGGGGGCGAAGGGGGCGAGGGCGGCGAGGGCGGCGAGGGTGGCGAGGGCGGCGAGGGCGGCGAGGGCGGGGCGAGGGCGGGGCGAGGGCGGCGAGGGCGGGGCGAGGGCGGCGAGGGCGGGGCGAGGGCGGCGAGGGCGGTGAGGGCGGCCTAAGTGGGAAAGGGCAACAGTAGGAAGCACGGAAAAGCACGAAGTCTCTCGGAGTGCTGTAAATGTCTCGGTCATCTCCGGAAATTGCCTGAGGGTGGCGCGGATATCTTTCGCAGCATCTTATGTGTTTCTGGCGGCCAAGAGGGCGCCCCGCGGAGGTCCGTGGCGATGACGCAGCCGAGGTCACGCAAGGGCTCCAGCAGCTCGTTGCGCCGTCTGAGAGCTGAATAAGGCCAGCAGAACAACGCCAAAGGCTATCACGACTCATTCTTAAAATGCTTCGATTGTTTTCTTGTGTCAATTTTCTCATCGGATGTTCCTGAAAACACTAATTTGGTGATCATTTCGTAAATCTGTTTACAATCAGAAGCTTGAGACGGCAATCAAGCTAGAGTTGCTGATTCAGTGTAAGTCAAGAGGTTTAAGTATTAACGATAGTTTCGTAATATGGCTTCTAAATCGATACTCTGGACTGATAAAGTTACGTAAATTCATTCTTGAATGTTGTGTAAAATTCTTAAGGAATATAATGATGTCTGGCGAAAATGGCGCAACATTTTTTTGTGGAATTTACTGATTACATATATGTTCATAGACTAATATTTTTGATGACCTCAACATATGAGGGCGATAGGACATTCTAATTATATTGATTAGTATTCATTTGCAATCACAACTTTAATCAGAAAGAAAAATTGAAAATGTCGAAATTCTGAAAACAACTTCGATTTGTGATATGTATGATCACGAATACGTAATCAGAAATGAAAATTAATATTCGTAAAATAATGGATCTCATATTATGCCAATTATTCCCTCCATTGAGTAACTCAGTGACGTGTATGAAGCCGTAGCGTAAAATTCAGTCAGTGATGCGTCAGGAATTACAATTTTTAATATTTTTTCTCAAATGCGAGTTCTGGGTTCATTATTGAATTCGATATCGCTTTTCTATCCACTCACAGAGAATGGAGTTCATAAGCTTCGGAATGCAATACACAATCCAATGGAGCAAACATTTGCACTATCTAACGAACTGTAATATTTAAGAAAAATAGCTTATTTCTCAGTAATATCAATTAAATTTAAACGTTATTGTGATGAAAGGACTCTAACATGTTTTTCTGTATACTACTTCACGATCAGATCAGTTTTTTACTATCTAGTATATGCTGTATAGAGAATGTACTGTAATGCTGCAGGAAAATGGTGATTTTGAACAGTACAACAGATTTTGTGAGTGTGAAACCGAGAAAGTGGACTCTTGTTGGTACTAAACGCAGTATATTAGTTTCTACTATACGTAGTAGGGTTAAAACACACGTTATGAAAACCTTTGATGCGAAAAACGCTTTTATTCAGTTACAGTTATTGATTTATCCATAACTTTTTTCGTGAGAATTGAATGTGCATCAAGTTGTTTTATGATGCGAAGTTGCTGAATAAGATCTTCCAAGAACACATAAAAAGTCTTTTTCCTTTTCTTTTTCGTTTTCTGTTACAAATGTTTGTAATAAAAGCACAATGTACCAATCCCATGCTTAATACGTTCGTTTTTTAATTTACAGTAACTTAAGATAACAATAAACTATTATCGAAAGGTTGACGAAAATAGAATATTAAAATTTGAAATGTGATCTTCTTGTATTTTATTCTTCCTTAGAAATAAAAATTAAAGAACTGTCTAAAATAAAACGAGATGAAGTTAAAACTTAACTAAGAATAATGTCAACAGACAGTTCATTTTAAGATTCCTAAAGATTTGAAAATAGGAAAAGAGAACTTTCAAAGAATTCAGGTTATCCGACGCAAAGTGCATAAATAGAAGAAAGAGATTAAAAAAGAAAACGAGGTTTGACAAGTAGAAGATAGGTGAAACGAGGGAGCGGGGGAGAGAGGCCATGCATCAGCGTCGACAGCAGCGCCTGCGTGTTGAGGCGGAGGCGAGGGCGGGAGGGAGCAGCCGGAGATGTTTCTGCGCCCGCGGTGCTGAATCAATCGCCGCCGCGCGCCGAAAGCTGTCATTTGCCCGCGCTCCTCCTTTTGCACGCGAGCGCCCCGCCGGCGCGCCGGGGGTGCCAGCCCACCCGCCCATCCGCCAGCTCATCCAGCTCGCCCCCGCCCACTCCGCCTCGCCGCGGCCGCATCACCACGCCCTGCCCTGCCCTGCCCCGCCCAGCCCTGCCCCGCCCCACCCCGCCCAGCCCTGCCCCGCCCAGCCCAGCCCTGCCCTGCCCTGACCCGCCCTGCCCTGCCCTGCCCCGCCCTGCCCTGCTCCGCCCAGCCCCGCCCCGCCCAGCCCCGCCCAGCCCGCCCAGCCCCGCCCAGCCCGCCCAGCCCCGCTCAGCCCGCCCAGCCCCGCCCAGCCCATCCCGACGCGCCCAGCCAGCCCGCCCCGCTCCGTCCGCCCTGCCCTGCCCCGCTCCGCCCAGCTCGCCCCACCCAGTCCGCCCTGCCCAGCCCGCCCCACCCCGTCCTCTCGCCACGCCCCGCATTGCCCAGCCCAGCCCGTCCCCTCCCGCTCAGTCCGCCCCGCACCATCCAGAAAACCCTACCCAGCCCAATCCGCGGCGCTCGCCCAGCCCTCCCCGCACCATTCAGCTCACCCCGCACCGCCCAGACCCACCCCACACCGCCGATATCGCCCCGCATCGCCAGCTCCGCGCTGCCCCGCACCGCGCCGCACCCAACGACTTGCTCGCCCCTCACCCAGCCCATTCCCAGACACACCCGCCTCATGCACTGCTTCCTCCCCTGTCCACTGACCCACCCACCTTACAACTGCTCTCCCTCTCGTTCACCCCACTCCGGGCCCCGGCCTCCAGCCGCCCAGTCGGCCGCCTGCACGATCGTTCGCCTGCGCGGCCATCTGTATGCAAAGTTATGCACCGGCGCTTTGAGCCCTTCGGCAGCAGCCGCCTTGCAACAACGCCGCCGCCGACTCTACTGATTTCTCTGGCTGCCGTCTACACACACCATTCAGAAGTTACAGAAGGGGCACTCAATTGTGTTCTCAGATCCACTCAATATACTAAAAATATTTGTATAGTAGGTGACAAAATGTAATAATTTTTTATAGTGAACTTCAAAATTTAAGCAGTTCTTATAGATAAGAACCATACCTAAATTATAATGATGCAATATTAATGTCTACAAAATTAGATACCCTTCGAACTTGGCCTATCTACTGGCTGTCCTTTGTTGATGTTATGAAATACGTGGACTACACCTTAAGTACTACTAACCTTAAATTTATATCAATTAGATGTTACTTAATTAAGAAGTTAGTTAAGAAGACCAAGCGATATTATTTAAGGATGGAAACTGAAATTTCAGAGAATGAAACGAGTGTATAATATTTAAACAATGACTATTTCACTCATGTCTGTCCGCGTCGTAAGTAGCCAATGGTAAGCAAGGATATATTCAAATTAAACAAATCCCATGTGTTTATCGCCATCAGTTTGTTTACCTTTTTTACTTTCCCGTATACGTACGTATACACGGAGTGATATACGTAGTATAGGGAAAGTTATGTAATGCTGCGCGAAAAAATGGCCAATTTTCGGCGGAAAAAAATTAATTGCCGGGCCCTGAAAACGAATAAGTGGATAAAACCAGTTGCTAAATTAAGAAAAAAAACCTCTATCTCGTGGTGTGGTCAAAATCCATGATTTGTTGCTTCTTTATACTTAAAAATCGATTGACGGCATTCCGTCCGTCTGTCCGTCTGTGGTCAACGCTAGCGCCTAAACCGTTCGGTCGATTTTCTTCAAAATTGATATTCCCCAGTCGATCTGATTCTGGTGGAAGCTTTGTGATATTGAAAAAGATTCTTTAAAATTTGGGGGTACTTTATATGAAGCCCCCCGGGGATTTTCAACATTTTCTCAAAAACGGCTCCAAATTTTTTCTTTAAATTTCTTGTATGAATAGAGAAAAATACACTTTTTAACATGGCATAGGTCCGATTTTCACGTACAGCTCTGAATTTTCGAAAATTGTGAAAGTGAATTTTTTTCGGCGTCTTTCTCCAACTACAAAATTCAAGATAGAGATTTTTTCTTCAAATAAAATTTGTTCTGCATATTGAGTTCTTTAATAAAGGCCATGTAAATGTTTTTCACAATTTTGGTAGTTTTCGTGCAATATGGCGTGCAATATGTGCAATTTTAAAAAATTACAAAAACAAAATTTTCTCAAAAACGGCTCCAAATTTTTTCTTTAAACTTTTGGTAGGGATAGTGGTAAATGTACTCTATCAATGACACAAAAGCCATTTTGGTCTATCGGTTGGTTTTTTCAAAAATTACAAAAATGTAAATTTTTTTACTTGTCTCTCACGTCGTTAATATTTACACTATCGGCGATTTTTTTTACATTATTATATTTACGAGTATATATGCTTTAAATAATGTCAAGTAAAGTTTCTCGAAAAAAATACCGTTTTCTGTGAAAAGTAGCTCAAATTTCGGCATTTACAGAAATGCTCAAACGTCATTTTCTCGTATATGGCTGCAATTTTTTTCTTGAAACTTTTGTAACGGATAGTGCTAATTACACTCATTAGTATAGCGTGAAGTTTATTTTGAGTTTTTTTTTTGTTTTTTCAAAAATTATATAAATGTAAATTTTTTGAAAGATCTCTCACATCTTTAATTTGCACATTATCCGCAATTTGTAAAGATTATTATATTTATGAGTGTAAGTGCTTCAAATAACTTCAAATAAAGTATTTTGAAAACTCAAAAATGTTCTGTGAAAATGAGCTTCAAATTTCGCATTTTTAGTAGTGCTAAAACGCCATTTTCTCTTAAACGGCACATAATTTTTAAAAGAAAATTGCCATTTACGGCTAGGTTTTTGTGTTCTTTAATATTCTAAAATTAATGTTTCTGTTCTACCAATAGGAAACCGAAAAATTAAGAAAATGACAAAAAATGTACTTTTGGCGATGATAGATGGTAGCTGGCAAGAAAGAGTATGTGGCAATTCCGAATAGCTAGCGAAGACCCAGGAAAATAGAAAACTAATACGGGAAAGTCTGTGCCATTCTGTTTCTCTTTTTTGACAAATAAATAAATAAAATAAATACGGTCATGCTTAATTTTTTCAAAATACGAGTAGTTTTTCTTTAATTTTGTGACAAACGTAATAGGCCGCTGTAAATTTACTGCGCTTCGGACAGCTGGATGCGTCGTAAATTAGAATGTGCAATTTTGTATATTATTTCTTTCTTCGTTTCTTACATTCGAACTTTCTTATAGACTTACACATTAATATTTTAGAAATTGTTTATTTTGAAATATTTGAAATAAGTAAAAAGAATTAATAGCTCTCAGAATAGCGACAATGCAGGGTCTGCAACAATGGAATTCACTTTGCGCTCGCGAATATCTGTGAATTAGTGTCATTATTGTGACCTAATGGAGCTGTATGAAAAAGAGTTATAATTGTCTAATTTATGTAGATATTTGCAGGCAAATATTTAGTTTTGCACCAAATGCTGTACCATTTGTAGTGAGTAGAGAATTTGTTGCATGGTTTTAAAATACTCTTCCCTAATCATGGCCCAATGGAAGGCATTTCTATATTTCCAGGGTATCAGGCTTCTTTTTCCAATACAGGGTTACAAAACTTTTGCATTCTATTTTTGTGAAGTTGTAGAATTCACATAGTTCTGACAACACTGCAATGGAAATAGTGAGTTCCAAGCGAAGATGTTAGTAGCGCATAAAGTGCAATATTACAGTACTACTTAGCTGTTTCCTCTAATACGGGAAAGTAAGTGCTGTTGTAGCACCACTAGTTTATCGCTGTAAAACATTTGTTTACCTTTTTAAGATAACGATAGCAGTTGTTTCATCTCCAAAATAACTTGTGTGCATCAATGTAATTTTAAAATGTGTCGTTTTGGTTATGTTTAAAACTCTGAAATAGAATATATTATTAAAAAGTCAATGTCGAAAAACAGCGAAAGGAACAAAGAAAGAGTGTGGAAGCAATTTCAGGAATTTTGCGAAGAAAATACAAATGGCCAGCACAGACTACAAATGAGGATTTTACACTTCTTTTAGGTAATTAATATACGAAGATTAGATGGTAAAGAGTACAAAGAATATGCTATAAAAACTATGTGGAACGTTACAACAAAAGTTATTCAGGAAAATACTTTAATGAGAGCACACATGTGTTCAATCCATTCGAAATCGACGAATTCCGCTGCTAATTCATCTTGTACACTCCTCGCTAAGCGAGTCGTGAATTTACCGGCTAGCACAGCACTTCTCGTGATATTACTTATGATAATACAATGACTGACTACATATTTTCGACGTTTAGCACGACGTTTAGCACATGTCAACATATCAAAGCCAGTGATAAAACCCTTCATTAGAAACGAATAAAATAATTCTTTACCCATTTCCATTTAATGCCAGTGTCCCCTCTTAAAAACTAAAAAATGGAGGATGCCCTTAATATCATTTGCAATATTATATATTACTGAAAATATCAAATAATTCTACCTAATATGTCATCTGTATCAGAATGTCTTCAATCATTTCCTGAATTCTGCAAGCAACAGAATGATTAGAACAAGTTTTGTCGTTTTTTAACATTAGTCCCATGCTGCATATTTGATAATTTCTTCCCGAGAGAATATACGATAAGTGAGTAGAGTCTTTTTGCTACATTCAACGATTTTGTGGCTTAATCGAATTGCAATATTCTGTTTTTTTCTTTAATTTAATTGTTTACGAATTATTAAGATCTTTTTGATCTTCATGATATATAGACTAATCATACCCCGAAGCAACATACGCGTATTTCTTCGTTATGCTAACATAACGGATATCCTGAGAACACATCGAAAACTTCACGACTGTTTTGGTGTCAAGTAAAAAACACGTTTCTTTTCAAATAGAAAGGAGATATACTAGATAAATGGTTTTTCACTCATATTGTCAGAAGCTATGACCACCTGAAGGGGCTTTCACTCTTTCCACATGAGACGGTCGTAGCTGCTACATTGGGTCTTGCTGCATCTCTAGGTTCCTACCCCCACATCATTCATTGAGCAGTTAATAACTATTGTATTATGCAAATAACTCTTTCAAAAATTCGTTGATTCTATCATTTTATTCAGGGCACAATAAACTTGCAAATGTCCGACGGAAAATGAGATACTTTGCGACATTCGTAGTAATGCTGTGACATAAGTTGGGCTGATTAAAAAGCAGTGTATAGTTTCACCGAATTGTTACAATAATGAAAAAGCATATTGAACGTTACAATAACATAGGTATTGACTGGTCCCAACACAATGAGTATGCACTCATACAGAGATTTTGTAAACAATTGTTTTTTGTTTGCAATCAAGAGCACATTTTCTACTTATGTAGATTACTTCAGAGATGCTATTCTTTTAATGTACTCACACATTTCACGGTTTCTAAACTACGTATTAGTTTTAAACAACTTGCTCCTTTTTCCATGCAAGATATATGAATTTTGTATGCCAACTTTCATGCAAAATGTCCTGTTTTATTTAACTTGGCATAGGAAGAAAAGCAAGTAATAAAGGCAAGTAAAGTTATGTGTTGTATATAGTAGTAATTAACAGCCTGTGTAAAAATGATTGTGACCAAATTCCAGACCTGCTGAAGGCCCAATTAAGGGCCGAAATGTTGGCAACCCAAAAAAGAAAAAGAATGTGAAATCTGTTTTTTTAAAGATGAACTAATCTCAAGAAACCACATCCATCCTAAGTAATAAATATAAGATATTTTCAGGTAATCAGTCATTTTTACCGATTTCTTATTGCCACCATCATCCTAACCTTCGTCTGGAAACGCTGATTCCCCATTCTTACCCACTCCGGCGTTCTAAATACAATTTATGAACACGTTTGTCACGATACTTTGTCTATTAGTATTGACAACGCCGCAGTATCATTTCTTACCGCTATAGTCAAGATTTCTGTATCATTGCAATAACTCTCGCTTCCGGCACTACAAACGTTTTTAGTGGACTCTAGAGGCCTGCTGCAGCAAAAAAACTGCAGAACAAAACCACGCAAATGGTTTTCCAAAAAATAGCATGCACACTCTTTGATTGATTGATTGATTCGTGTTTCCGGGCTCGTCAACTACTTAGGTCATTAGTCTCGTAATTGTAGTCCGTTTTTTCGGGAGGTGACGATGATATTTTCCCCACTGAATGGCGAGATCCGGCGCCGACCTATCGTTGACTAGCGGGGTTTTCCCCTCAACCAGGTATCTTTCACCAGCGGGGCACCGCCGACAGAGTCCCTTGATTCATTGAGAAAGGTAGCATTTGTTTTGCTTCTGTTCTGTAAATATATCTTTGCTGGGCGCACGTTTTGTTGAGCTCTCCCTTTCCTAGTTGTAGTAGGAGTAGAACCGGCGAGCGTGGCTTGCTGTGGCATCGTTATACATTGTCGCAAGACATCCTGTGTTTATTTATCTTCAATAATTAGGTAAATAAACACAGGAGGAAGTCTTGTGGAGATGTGTAACGATGCCACACTATTTTAATAGGATTAAATCCAATATGTAGTTCGTTTCTTGATGCAAATAACTTTTCTATTACTGGGGAGCAAAAACTTCTAGAAATGTTCCTAGAAATCAAATTCACCTATAGACTGTCTCTTTTGAATTGTTGAGTATAAAAAAGTTCCAAATAATTATAGACAGTCTTAAACAAAAGATATTTATTATCTTGACAACGTTTCGGAGACTATATGTGTCTCCATCATCAGGCCATTAATTTTATTACGTCACAATCTATAAGATAAAATAAAATTACAAATATTAAATCGTCAAATATCTACAAACTTGCATTAATTTTAAAAAAAATGTACACTAAAAAATAATAAATCGAAGGAAAGTGCGTAGTAAAAAAATTCCATACTCACATGATTTAATACATTACATCAAAAAATAATAAATTGAAAGAAAGTACATAGTAAAAAATTTCATACTCACATGAATTTGTAGATTATAAAATTAATTATTAAACAAGTCCACTCTTACTTCGTAAATAGTAAGGACATGAAAGTTCTTGCGTATTAAGAATTCTAGGAGGGATACCTTTATTTGAAATATCTGTTGAAAAACTTTTCAATTTTTTATTAAATTTGGTTAATATAGAATCATAACTTTTTGAAAACTGATTACATTCAATCTGAAAATTTAAAGAAGGATAAATTTTTATATATAAAGATTCTAGAATTAGTCTCGAAAACCAGTTGGGTTCTGTAGTTAAAATTGTGGGATTGAGAAAATCAATAATATGATCGTGTTTTATTCTGTGAGCAGTAACGGAATTTTGTTTTTCAAAGGGTAATTTAATGTTATTTTTATGTTCTTTGATCCTATCTCCTAACCTCCTCCGAGTTTGTCCAATATATATGAAATCACAATCTGAACATTTTAATGAGTACACCGAATTGAGTATATTTAATTTAGGAATCGGATCCTTGACATGACGGACTACATTAGATTTATTGATAATCGTATTGACAAGGACCACATTGGGGAAATTATTTGAAAAAATTCTCTTTATATAGTTGTTGATACTCGGAACAAAAGGTATCGAAAATATAATTTTATCAGAAAATTTTTGAGAAGGTGGTGGATTACCTATTACGTAATTTATTTCAAAAGATCTCTGTACCAATTGATTCAACTTCTGGCATACAAATTTTTCAATAAATTTAATGGGATATGAATTTCTTGTTAACAATAAAAATATTTTTTCAAGGTTTGCAGGATAGAATATAGAATCTGAAATTCGAAAAAACTCTCTCAACTAGATTTTTGACAATGGCAATTTTCATTACGGTAGGATGATTGGAATAAAAATTTAAGATAATTCCTGCATATGTAGGTTTTGTGTACCAATTTGTAATACAAAATGTTGGAAATCTATAAATTGTAAAATCAAGAAAGTTTATCTTGTATTCAACTTCTCTTTCCAATGTAAATTTCAAGTTACGATGATATGAATTAAATTTTTCAAAAACTTCATTAACCTGATCGTGTTGTAGTACCATTAATATATCATCTACATATCCTAGAAATGTTCCTAGAAATTTTCTAGAAATGTTCCGCCCCGCGCATCGTTGGTATCATTATTCACAATCCAACTAAAAGAGAGCCGAGCGATTTTGCAGCTCGAGCAATCAATTAAAGATACTACTAACAGAGAACCCTTCGCAACGGCCACCGTCGACAACACCTCCTCTGCAAAGGCCCCAGCAGATTCCTTCGCCGCTTCCTTCACAGCTTCGAACCTCCTGCCTCCGCCCCTCCTGTCCCTCCCCCACACCTCCCCTCCCAACCACCCCCAACATCCCCTCCCCTTCCTCCACCACTCCCCCTCCCACCCTTCCCCACCCCTCCCCTCCCACCCTTCCCCACCCCTCCCCTCCCACCCTTCCCCGGCCCCCTCCCTCCCACCCTTCCCACTGCTCCCCCTCCCCTCCCCCACCCTCCTCCAACACTCCCCACCCCTCACCACTCCTCCCCACCCTCCCCCACCACTCCCTCAGCCCTCCCTCACCCTCCCCAGCCCTCCCCCACCCCTCCCCTGCCACCCCGCTCGGGGTGATGCGTAGGCAGAGCGAGCCGCGTCCGGCGCGGGGCGGCCAGCGGAGGGGGTGCTGGTATTCGCCCTCGGGGCGTGGCAGCAAAGCGGAGTAACTGGGCACTTTGCGCCAGGAATTCGGGTCCACGTAGGCCCGCCCCTCGCGGTCCCCTCCGCGTCCATCCCTCGCTCGAGGCTCCAGAGCGAGCAGAGCGCACGTCGCTTTCGAAGGCGCAGCTGAGCCTTCAAGTTGTGAGAGTCATTTTCACTACAATTCATATGAGTTTTGTGAGCTAAGATCTAACAGTAGCACAGAGTTTGTCAATGTTCTACACTGAAATAACATACGAATTTTAAATACAATGAAGGAGATAACTCGCGATGAATTTTAAAAGTTTGAGAACACAGTTAGATGAATAGTTGGGCTTATTTCTAAAGTGACGTATCTCCACTTCCTTTTTTTCCATGCGTCAATGCGTTATTAAGGTGCTTCTCCATCATAGTGTGAAATATTGTCTTCAAAAGCTGCTTTTCTAATGTTTTAAACGGTGTCTAAAAACCGTTAAATGCTATCTTGAACTATAAGGCTGATGTGAATAGTTTCTATTCCTGAAAAATGTGTTTTGGATGTAAGCTCTTAAATTATGAACACTGCTTGAGTAGTACGTAGTTAGAATGCAGTATTATACTCTTGAATAATTTCGTAATTAAAAAATGTCAAAGCTTTTTAAACTTTGAGATAAGGGGGTGTGGAAAATAGGAAGAATAATCGTGAGTGGCTACGTAAAAACAAGGAAGCTAGAAGTAGAAAGAACGTTAGAGAGGAGTCGCCAAAATGTAGAAACAGACAGCAGCAACAACTAAAAAATAGTAATTTTTAGTAGATTTTTCTGTTTATTGATTACTGCAGAAGCTTTCACGAGACGGACATTGCAGTTCAAGAAACGAGGAAGCAAAATTGACGAGATTTTTGTGTGTTATCATACTATTTGTAATTATTTCCAAGGGTTCTGTTTATTGTATTTACATTGATCTCAGTATAAGAATTAATATTATGTTTATTCTTTCTCAGGCGGAATGCTAATCCCCTGGAATACAGAAAAATCCCGTGTTATGAGAGAAAATATCCATTAAGTCAAATTCGATCAGTAAAAAATATACGTTGATTTTTGAACACTGACGTCTGAGATAATTATTGGGGAAATATTAGTACGGCATTATGCTTTGATTTTTTCTTGCTATAATTTTAAGTTTAAATTTAAGAATGAATTCAGGGAGGCTTTACTCCTTCTTACTTGGTGTCAAGAGACGCTATCAGTTTTAATATGAACATTATACTTAGTTTTTTATTTCTTGGCACCTGGGGGCGTGTCATCAAGATGGAATATCTCACGGTATTTCGCGTTGTTTTCGGTTTTGCCGCTAGGAGTCCCATGATCGCCAGCACTGCTCGATTCAGTCGCAATTATGCGACTCCTAGCGGCACAATCGAGAACGACGCGAAATACAGTGAGATATTCCGTCATAACGACACGCCCCCACGCGCCAAGAAATAAAAACCCAAGTATACCTACCAGGCTTCAGTTTCTTCTAGTTGCAACACACATTCATTTAATTGTAAAAAACTGTATCCTTTACAACAAATACGGATGAGGAATCTCTAAGGAATTTATGTGACGCCGAGGCAACACAGTGGCAAGTAAATCAGCGGTAAAACACACACGAGTGAGCTACGACGAGAGAAACAAAGCCAGGCAGCGCTGAGGAGACAAGTGAGCGTCGGGCGGGTGAGGCCGCGACGTAGTGCAGGGCGTGGCGGGCGGGCGACACCTGGACAAAGGCGCGGACACGACGCGGACGCCCGCAACCGAAAGCGACAACCCGCCACTAGTCTAAGCTGTGCGCGTTTGGGACATTCATGAGATGCGTAACATGCCCGGAAGTAGGCTGCTCAAAATACTGTAGCTGAATATGTCATTTATGAAGGCTGGAATTTACAAAGGTGTTAAACGACAAAATTCTACTTCCTACGTGTTGAGAAAACATCTTACAATTTAAGGATGGTACTATATGAAGATGTCGCTTCTGCTTTTAGAAAATCTTCTAAAAATATTTGATTCAAACATGTTATTCTCATGAAATGGAAGGTAACGTTTTGCTCCATAACAAATGGAGCACCTTCAAATGATACGCAAGAGGAGACTGCCAAATTGTGAATTGTCTAGAATTTGCTGAAACTAAAAGTTGTGGAAAAATTTATCAAGTTACTAAAAATACCTAGGTGGTTCGATAAGTTTCCGACCTGACCGCGATATCGTTCATCTATGGGAAAATCTTCTGAGCAGTAATTACATTTATCTTAAATTGTTGTAATGATATAAGTTTGCAGTCGACATCTCATTCAGTTTGGTGGAGAGGGGTTGGGTGCGGTGCGTGAAATATCATGTTGTGACAACGCATCCGTGCTCACTCCTCAGATTGCAAAGAATGTTGTGAAGAACTATGGCTTTAAAGAGTTGGATCCTCGTACTAGAGCCCTGATTAGGTTCCCTGCGACGTCTAGCACTTATCAGAACTGAAGAAAAACCTTCGGGGAAGAAGAGTTTCAGACGAGAATGAGGTGAAAGAGCCTTTTGCAGACAAAAATTCGGAGTATTTTTCATAGGCCTAGAAATGTTAATAAACACATGTGAAAAGTGGGTAGGAGTAAAGAATGATTAAGTTGAAGAGTTACGTAATTTGTTCCTTGTATTCAAAATAGAAGTTAGTGAGGCCAGAAACGTATGGAACCTACCATGTCGCTTTGTTTTAGCAAAACTCTCATTAATACACAAGAGGAAGATTTAAGAAATTTACAAGAAAACTTGACTGATTCAATAAATAATTCCCAATTTTTTTCGTACTAACTCTTTGTATGCATGTTTTTTCGACGCAGTTACGAACAAATTTGCAAACCAGTTTGCTGTTTCTCCCATCCTATATTTCATGCAACGTAATTAAGCTGACATTACGCACAACAAGTAAAGAAACTTGCACAACATGTGCAGCAACATATATAATAGTTGTTTTTATAACAAAAAGTATACTCACAAATCAGTCCCAGTTAGTCTGTAAAATTGTTCAAAATGTTGGCCAACGAGTTGTCAATATACTGTAATAAATTAGAAGAAATCTTTATTTGCAATGTTTCATTTGTCGAAGTCGTAACCTGACAGGAGTAACCAACACAACTTCTGATGTGGTTTCAAAGGAAGACACTCTCACAATTCTCTATTAAGAAGAATGGTTGGATTTTTTTTTGAAATTGGACAATTTATGATTTTGTTTAAGGGAATGAATTTGTAAAAATTAAAATTTGCATATATTTAAGATGTTTCTGTAATACGTCGGATGTATTAATAAGATGAAAGCCAATTTTATATGATTTTTTTGAATAATTGTTGCAGCGTATAATAGTTATTAACGTCTTTAGTGCGTTGAACAGCAAATAAAACCGCGATTCAAGATTACTCCAGGCGATAATCGAGATTTATAAACCAACTGGGAATGTTATTGATTTACGGGCTGTGCGTCGTTAAATAATTTTCGTAACATAACGTATTTTGTACTACTTTTCATAATAAACAACGAACACTAATTTCTTGGAATAAGTGTAGTCATGCGCCATATGTAGCTGCAACTCATTTGTTTGCATTGTTCTTAATTTCATGTCATAAATTTTTTGTTCCATTTATTCATCATTGTAAATGACAATTATCGTATATTTATCAAATATGTTTAATGCTGCTTGTTAATTATTAATAATGTAACATTAGTGGAGTACGGTCAATGGACTTTACTCCTCTCAAATACTAATTTACAGAAAATTTATGTAATTTTGGCAAATGTTTGTGTACAAACAAATTGCAAAATAAAATATATATTTAAAAAATTGTTCTTAACAGATGGCACGCAATTTAACCTTCAATGAACAGGCTGAGAAGAGTAGCCTTTGGCGTCCGGTGCATGTGTTGCGGAGCGCCGCGGGAGGGGGGGAGCGGAGCAAGGTGCCGCCGTCCATTTCCAGCGCCCTCCGCGTGCGGGCGCTGGCGGCCGCGGGATCTACATAGGAGGCCGCGCGACAGCGAACCGTACTCAGCGCGCGTCCGGCGCCGCAACCGGTTATCGGCGGCGTCCCTCTCGCAGCACGGCGCTCGGGCGGGCGCCCGCTGTTCCCAGGTTGGTTGGTTGGTAGTGATTCCGGGCGTGCCGACTACGGAAGTCATTAGTCCCGTTAGTGTAGTGCATGATTTTGCTCGGGAGGTGGCGGTGATCATTCCCGACTTCTCGGCTGTCCGGAAGACGCCGCGTCGTTGGCTGAAAGGCCGACGTTTCGCCTGTCACTGCCCTGAGGAAGCCTGCGACATGACAGGCGAAACGTCGGCCTTTCAGCCAACGACGCGGCGTCTCCCGGACAGCCGAGAAGTCATGGACTCGAGCCGCGGAAGACTATGTCTAGCCTATCTTTCCCCGCTCGATGGCGAGATCCGGCGCCGTCCTATTGCGGGATTTTCCCCAACCAGGTATCTCCCACCTGCGGGACAGCGCCCCAGCCGGGAAGAGCTCTAAGTTCCGACCGATCTCTCGATATGTGTGGTAGTGTAGTGCATGTTAGTGTGTGTATGTAAGGGGTGAGGGTAGGACAAAAAGAGGTAGGCAAAATCGCGCGTGTACCTCAAGGCGCACAAAGGTGAGGCATTGACGTGTAGCTCGATCGGATAAGAACGATTCGTGGCTTTTGACTTCACCAAGGATTTTCTGCCATGTTTATTTGTCTATATTGTTTTCCGCAACACGTTACCTTCATTGTTCTCTGGTCATTCAACAGTGTTAACACGACCGCAGCCTTCGCTGCAAGTGATTCCTCTTGTGGGTCTCTCTTGGTTGTGTCGGGCTTCAACGGACGCCCTTCACTTTACATGGCAGCGGGACAGAGTACAAGAAAACTTGTAGAAACATTACTCAATACCACTCGAGTGAACGTGGCACACATCGCTTGTCCCCCTGTCTCTTCTTCAAACTCTAAAACCTAATGCTTCTTCGTCTGTTTAAGAATATTTGATTATAATTTTCCAATCAGGGCATGATTAATCCAAAAAGTTTGTTTCAGAGTTTTCTGATCTTGAAAGAGAGATCATAAGCACGTCTTCTCCATGGTTTCTTCTTATTTTGCGACCTCGAATTAGAATAGATTCACGTACATTTAACACGTAAGACGACGTAAGAGAAATGTTTTCAGAGTATCTCTGAACACACATAAACATCTTGAAAAACACGTGTTAATGTGTCATCTTATCTTTTTATTTCAACATTACGATGCATGCTTTTTCCAGAAAGGCGGTACTCAACTGCGTTTAATCACTATAGATGCTTTGAAAAACTGCAAACACGTTTTTTAGAATATTCGAAAAGAATTCGGCTAAAAATAAATGTAATCGTTTTGTCTCGAGAAATTGAAAAGAGTTATTGATCGCCTTTTAGGTGACATAAAAGACTTTCTTTAGATACTTACGAGTATACCTCCTGGAAAGTATATTTTTCTAGAATTCGATTATAATGTTAAAGAAAGAGCCAAAAACGAAAAGGTCAGACGCAGATTAACCGATTCGTTGGAATGCACCGCAGCCAAATACTCTCAGCAACGGCAATTCTATTTATCATTTACGCTGACTTATTAATTGCTCGATTTCCATATAGTTTTATAATTATTCTCAAAAAAATTAATGGAAAATTACTTTCTCATCTTCAAAACACCCAGTCCTCAATATGCTGCAATTACTCGTACCAAAATATTGCCACTGAAGAAAAAATGTCACTGAGGAAATTCTCTGAAAATACACGAAATATTTTCCTTTCCATGATAAATCATTCCTTACAAATGAAAGAGCATGGCAACAAAAAAGGAACAAAGAGAAGTTGCAAGTTCATAAAACGGCAATCCATTAGTGCGACTGAAGAATACGCAAGGCAATACCAACACACGTGAAGAGGAAACTCGGAAGTTGCCTTCGCAGCGCGCGGGGGCGCCGGGCGCTCGTTGACAGCCCCGCGCTCTCTGCGTCGCGACGAGACGCCGCGAAAGAACTTGCGCGGCCTCCCCGGGCGGCGCGTGCCGACTCACTTCGCCCCCGCCGCCGACCGCGCCTCCGACCCCTCCCCCACCTCCAGCCTAGCCTCCGCCCTCACCCCCGCCTCCGCCCCCACCCCCGCCTCCACCCTCGCGTGCCCCCTCGCCTCCGCCCCCACATCAGACCTCGCCTCCGCCCTTGACCCCGTCACCGCCCCTGCCTCCGCACCCGCCCCGCCCCAACCCAGCCTCCACCCTCGCCTCCGTCCTCGCCCCCTCCTCCGCACCCACCTACGCCTCCGCACTCCCCTCCGCCTCCACCCCCCATCCTCGCCTCCGCCCCACCACAACCCTCGCCGCGGCCCTCGCCTCCGCCTTCGCCTCCGCCTCCGCACCGCCGCTCGGCCTCGCCACCTGCTCCAGCTTGCTACTTCCTCCAGCCTAGCCCTACCCCCCTCCATCGCGCTCCTCACAAAGCCATCCTCCCGCCTCCACTCTGTTACTTCCTTCACCCATCCCCGGCCAGCTACTTCCACCGCACCTCTGCCTTTGCTCCGCCGTCGCGGCGCCGTCCGTCTCCGGCGGCCACCTCTCCTCCTCCTCCACCACCACTCCTTTGCCACTGCATCCGCCCCCCGCTGCCTCTGCCCCGACCCCGCATTCGCTCCACCCGCACTTCCTCCACGCCGCTTCCTCCACCCTATTTGCCCCGCCTCCGCCATCGCACCCTCGCCGATGCCTTCGCCCCAGCCCGCCACCGCCACAGCCGCCCGGCCCCGTCCTCACCACCTCCAGCGCGCGCCCGTCCCCGCTCGCCCCCCGTGGCGTGTGCTCCGCCGCGCCGCTCCCCGCCGCCGGCGCGCGCGCCTCCGCGCCCGAGAGGTCATCCATCGCGGCCGCCTCCTGCGGCGCCGCGGCGGCTGCCGCGCGCGGAGTGCCTTCCGGACACCCCCCCTCCCGCCACGCGCCCCCGCCCCAGGTGCGCGCGCTTCCGGCAACGCGCGTCGCTGCTCTGTTTCCGCCACCCTCCCTCCACCCTCCCTCCACCCTCCCTCTACCCTCTCCCCGCCCTCACCACGTCCTCACCCCGCCCTCGCCCCGCCCTCTCCGCGCCCTCGCCCCGCCCTCGCCCCGCCCTCGCCCCGCCCTCGCCCCGCCCTCGCCCCGCCCTCGCCCCGCCCTCGCCCCGCCCTCGCCCTGCCCCGCCCTCGCCGCGCCCTCGCCCCCCCCTCGCCCCGCCCTCGCCCCGCCCTCGCCCCGCCCTCGCTCCGACCTCTCTCCGCCGTCGCCCCGCCGTCGTCCCGCCCTCGCCCCGCCCTCGCTCCGCCCTCGCCCCGCCCTTGCCCCGCCCTTGCCCCGCCCTTGCCCCGCCTCGCCCTCGCCTCGCCCTCGCCTCGCCCTCGCCGCGCCCTCGCCCCGCCCTCGTCCCGCTCTCGCCCCGCCCTATCATTCGCTAGTGTCCCCTAACAAACGGGCCACGGACCGCGCGCCATCTTTCCTTTCTCTTCCTCGTCCTATCCCCTCCTCTTACACACACAGTTACACTAACATGCACTACACTACCACACATGCCGGGAGACCGGTCGGGAGCTTACAGCTTGTCCCGGCTGGGGCGGTGCCCCGTTGGTGGGAGATACCTGGTTGAGGGGAAAACCCCGCTATTCGACGGTAGGTCGGCGCCAGATCTCGCCATCCAGCGGGGAAAAGATCATCGCCACCTCCCGAGAAAAACACGCACTACACTTACGGGACTAATGACCTAAGTAGTTGACGCGCCCGGAAACACGAATCAATCAAGCAAGCAAGCAAGCATTCGCTAGCGCTACTTAGCACCTGCGCGCTCGGGCCACTGCAGCCCGCGCCCGAGGGCAGTGTGGCCCGCAGACGTGCGTTGGAGCAGTGCTGGTAGTGCCTTCGCCACTCTTCGGTCTGACCGCATTTCGCTACGCTTCTTTCACTATCTAGCGGAGAAAGGTATTACTCGGGCCACGAAACTGGCGATTTTGAATTTTGATCAGAGGCTTCTTTTAGGCTTGAGGATCTTTTACATGCAGTAAAAAATATACACCTTGGGACAGCTGGCTTTACTTCCCTTTCGAACGAAGGGGCACGAAGTATTTTTTCGCGCTTAAAAATTCACGTCTTCGATCGGATTTAAACCTTCGAAATAATTTAATTAATAGTGCAAAGCCAACTCGGAAACCCGCAAACATGGGTACAACATCCCAATACGCTAACTGTTTTATCTCCGAACCGGCCATGTTCTAGATCATGACTTGAGACCTGGGCCTACATTTTCCTTGTCTTTTTCTCACTGCTTGTTCTCTTTTCTTTTCCCTTCCCAACTTCTTATTATTACTTATATGAATTCGTATTATAGCTTATCTGAATCATCATTTTCACACTTCATCATTCTTGTCTTGCTTATTTTCTCGTCTTTGTTGCAGCTTCCTATTCGTGTAGGTTGCCTCTCAGCTTGAGACCATGCAATCCCCAAACCCCATACTGATTTTTATCTTTCCGCCATTATCGTGCTATTAACCAAACATTTTACGAGAACAGATTCGTTGGGGACCTGACCGCAAGCCACACATTCCCTTTGACCCGCGGTTCCCTCTTAACCTACCACATTGTTCCCCACCTGTGAGTTCACATTCTCATATGCCCGTCTCTACATCCTTCCTCTCCCTCTGTCCTTCCGTTTCCGGTTCTTCGTTGGCTGCTTCCCTCCGACCACCTCCCGCACGCGGCACCCCACTCACTTCGCTCTGAACCCGTCATCGCTCCGGCGAACCCTCTCTTCCCACGCAGCCTCATTTCACCGCGCCCCCCCCCCCCGAAGGCGAGGCCTGCAAGGCAGCCAGCCCACCCCGCTCCCTCCGCCCCGCGCTAACTCGCCCCCGCAGTCTTGCCTCCTGGGGCGGCGCGGATGCGCAAAAAGTTTGCCGCATTACTCAGAGGGCGCCGAGAGCACCGGAGCGGCGCGACGCGGCGCGACGACGCTCCACGGCCGGAAGCCACCCGCGCTGCGGCGCGCTTTCTCCGGGCCCCGCCAGGCGCCGCCCCCGTCGCCCCGCCCGCGCCGCGCCGCGCAGTGGGCGCAACTGGCATTCTAGGCGGAGGCTCTTCGCGGTTCATGATGATGCTGCCTCCAAACCTTAAGCCCTTGGATGGAAATAAATAAATGGCGTTGATAATATGACATTTTTCACTTTCTCGCCTTACGAATACTTCATAAGAAGAGAAAGTAATGTGATCGTGCGCCGGAAAACGGGAAATTTTCGCCAGAAAAAAACCAAAAAATTTATATTATGTGAACAGTTATGTGGGTGGGGCACCTTCATATTAAACCTTATCTTATACTACCGTTACAAATTACTATTTACATTTTACGCTACTTGTTTGTATTATTTACACACTACTGCACTTGTAATCTAAACTTACATACTAACACTTACATACTTACAAACTAAACTTACATTGGACGGTACTTATTAACAACATTTACACGTTCTTGAACTTACAATGAATTAGCTTAGGGGTAGCCAACTTTTCCGTATATAAGATCTACTTTTTATCTTCAAATCGACTTATTGCCATCGGCATAGCCTAAGAGGGAAGAAGGGGTGTGAAATGCATAATATGTTTATGCACTGTGTTTCAGTATAATGTGCATTCCAGCAAGGTATTGGTAGATAAGTACATTTTTTAAAATCATCCAGCCCTGACATTGCAAGCCATCGACGATCGACCAAAATTGGCCTCGCAATCGACCGGTCTATCGCGATCGACTTGTTGGCCACCCCTGAATTAGGTGATTATGAAGATTCGATATGAGTGATGAAGAAACAACGGTGCAATGAAATAAATGGGAAACGAGTCAACTAATTGTTTTGTGTATCTGGGTGCGGTAACCGCTGTGATCAATCGTTCCCTACGTATAACGCATGTCATTTCCCAAGAGATGATGATGTTCCCTCCCCATAAGAAGGCGAGATCCGCCGATGACCTACACGTCGGCTTGCAGAGTTCTTCCCCTTTCGTGGTATTTCCGCCGACGCAACACCTCCGCAATTGGATGAAGTATTAACTCCCGACTTTCTGGGCACATGTGATCGTGTGATGCGCGTGAATGTCTGTGTGAAAGAGGAGAAGAGGAACAAGGGAGAAGAAGGAAAGATCGCGGTCGGATCATGACCTTTTGCTGAGGTACTAGGGCATTGGTTCGTTATTGATTGGATAAATCACAAGAAACTCCCACCCAGAGGAGCCAGCTCGAATTCATTCTCCGCCAGACAGATGCCGATTCCGACATAGCTAGCTATCCACTGACGAATAGTTGCTACGGTCGAGTCTCGAACTCTAGGGCCTTCTGGTCAGAGACTCTGCAACAGTTGTTCTGTTGCCCTGAGCCTACTCAGGCACTGAGAGAACGCCGAGAGAACTTGCTGTAATTCATCTTTGTTAACCAGAAATGCCACATACATCGACCCGAGATTTGAAGCCCGGCCCAGCCGTGAATACAAACGCTCTGGTCGCCATATCTCGGGTCGCTCGGCAGATCCTAGGCTACAATCACCAGCTCGTTAAATAATAACTCCGTAACCAATTTAAAGTCTGATTACTAGGGTATTGGAAAAAGTATTACTATTTTGATTTTTTCTTCACCTAATAACGTTTACCCTTACAGTTTTTCTTTCTTAGCTCTCCTTTCCTACTTATGTTCGAGAGATTTGGGTCGGCCTGTAAGCCCCGTCATCCAGAAGAAATTATTCAGAAGCAACACTATGGCAATGAATATTTCGAGAATTCAATTTGTTATATAGAATTACGAACCATTTAACATTCTCCCTTCGCACATCTCTGGTGCACAAACAATCAACGTCGGATTGAATTTTGTGTTTCGCCGATTATGTCACTAAAAGTGTACCCGTGCTTTAATTTATAATCCTATGAAATTGAAAACGAAAGATCAAGGAATAAAAAAAGAGTATTGATATTAATTTGTATTATTATTATTATTATTATTATTATTATTATTATAGATCGCTTTGACTTGTTTGTGGGATGTAGGCCTTTCCTCGCCGTCGGGGAATTCTCATAAACGCTGTACGAGGACATGCATTGTACGGCGTCTTAGACCCGATAAGAGGAGACGGATCAAAATGTAATAGTAGGGTAAGGGAATATAGTGTATGCTCCTTGGCCTGTTTGCTTAGGATGCTGCTCAGGAATTCGTCTGGAAGTGATCAGCTAAACAACGGAAACTACTGATCTGCAAACTCAACTCCGGCAGGCACCACAAACACACTAATGTTCAATAAATCAAGCAAATTTCCGGTATCCACCAGGACTGGAAAGCGCAGATCCCAGTGATGGGCAACCTCATAGCTGACCGTTGCTTTAATCATGCAGGCCTGCCCAACTGATATTACTTTATTGTTAGGAGTTAATTTAAGTTTGGAAAAGTTGAATGGTATCGTCTTTCGTAACATTTTTATTGGGTGCTTTTGAGTTTGACCTGCATTATATTCTGAAGTCGATTTCTTTCTTCAAAAGTGGCCAAGGAAAAAAAACCGAAGACATGGAATATGTAGTAATTACATACTTCCAGATACTACATTGCAGAGTTAATACTATTTGCAGATTGAAAATAAAATATAAAATCTCGAATTTCTCAGTAACATTGTTGTATGTCGTACGTACGTATACGTACGTATATGTTGTACGATTACGTTGGTAAGATTTCTAACTTGCGTATCTAATTAAAGCAGTAGTAATATGGTGGAATTAATCAGCTCTCGGTCCGAACACGGAAATAGGTGAGAATTTGCGGTTTTAATGTTGGGAGCGCTGTGGTCCAGCCACAATCCGCAAGCAGCCCTTCAGCTCTCTTCGCGCGCAGCCTACGAAGGCGCGAGGGCTCGTGCACTTCTTGCAGCTTCCGGTAATTTAGGAACTGCGAGTCATTTACAGCGTGAAATGTGGCGATTTTCTAAACGCGCCCGCCTTTATCTGCAGAGAGGTCGCAAATGAAGTGGGAGAGGAAATAAACCTGTTTAAAATAAAGAGAAATGCAGGAAAATGCATGCTGTCAACGTAAATATTAAAAACCAGGAAGTTGTGTTGCGCTACAATCTTTCTCGAGTTTAAATATCTTCACGGGCATGCATGAGTCTCTCTCTCGTTGCAGTCACATCGTGAAATTTCGTATCCTGGCGAGGAGACTTTTTATGTGTAGATAACTGCTGCCGCACATTGATAAATATAAAAAGAAACTTTGCAAGAATGATCGTCATTCATCAAAGCCTGCTGACCTGCTTTCTTAAAAGAAGAAGAGGAATAAAAATAGAAGAAACAGTTAGACACGGAATGTTTTGATTTTTTAAGAAATTTTAGTTTACGAAATGTTTTACTCCCAAAATATTTCCGATTTAAAATTAGAAGAGATCTTATTAAAAACATGCTCAACATGAATTGACAAATCTAACAGAAAAGTAGGAAATAGCTCTGAAAACGAATACAGCCACATCAGCAACAATAGAAAATCAATAGTTAATCAAAACCCACTAACATTTTCATCGCCTGATACACTCCAGAAAATATACGACGGTCTGAAAACATCGTAAGGTCTACAAACATATTAAGCGTGTCGCACGAAAGTGTGAAACATTAAACATCACAGATTTCGTTCTTAAGACCCTCTAGCGCCATTACCAGAGAAGCAATGGTCTTTCTCGCTTGTCCTCGCGTGCCGACACAACACGTTTCCCTCAATCTCCAAATAACTTCGACTGCGCTCGTTTACACGGCATCTTTATAATATCGCCCCAACTTCTTTCATCTCCCTATTTATGTCCCATCTCCTCCTCTCCACTCAGCAAAGATATTTTTCATAGCCGGCCAAAAATATTTCGTTCCGGAGAGGATATTAAAGCAATAACTAAGCCTCTCTTGTCCTCAGGAAAGTAAGTTTGTTTTCACACCAATTGCAAATTTATAGGCTTGTATTTCGCTCCTCGAAGGGGTTTGCTTTTCCTCCCAGATAGAGGTTTTCGTAAATCGGCCGTTGTACGTGTCTCATGTTGGTGTCGGAAGTCACTTCAGAGAATAGAGTTAAGATGTAGTAAAACATTCAAAGACGGAACATTAGAGGATTCTCAGAAAGGCAACACAAAGTCATTCCCTAAAGCAACAAAGGGGAATCTTAATACATGCTTGATAAAACGATGAATGGAAATGAAAATACGAATTTGTTTCAAATTTATTTGGAGGATCGTGTATTTCTTCGAAATATATTAAACAGTTCAACAACTAAATGTGCACATACATAAATGACCTGTGTTTTTTAGAGGCCTTCTTCACACATTTCTCATGGAAATTGCGGTAATGTGCTGCAGAAAGGAGATACACAAAATGGATGGTTAACCTTTTGATATTGGAAAAAATGATGTGGTAAACACAAGGAAAGTGTATTGCTACAATTGAAATGTCTATTTTCTTTACGACCTCTAGCACAAAGCTGTTTTTACTGCAAAGGGTTTTTTCACTGTAAGATTGCATACAGTTAAATCAGTTCATCGCTTTAACTATGGTTTGGGACAAATTAATTAAATATCACGAACAGATATGATGAAAATATCTAAATAGATTGTATTGAATTAGCAAATTACAAATATTTTCAATAACGAAATCTTCCCTTCAAGGTCTGTTCTATTACTTTTGGGAGTTTAGAGCGTGATAGTATTTTACTGATAATGTAAATTTTCCGGCAGTAATTAGAGATGATAATAAAGATAACAGTAATTAGAAAACAACATGAAACAAATAAAATAAGACATTGACTACAAAGACGCGAATTCCTTCTATTCTGTCTTACGGGTGTAAAACAGAGTGTTCTTGAAACAACTAAATTTTCAGGCTGTACATGACGTAATTGCACCATTGACCCAAATGCCGCAAGGCAAACATCTATACTTGCTGGGCGCCTGCCATATATTCACATGGCTCATGTATACTGAAACGAAATGATTTACATACGGCGCCGCTCCCCTCGTCCCGAGGACGCTACAACATTCGAAGCCGACAGTTCATCCGTATTCGCCAGAGACTTTCTCTCTCTCCCACATGTTGCCTCTAGTTCGTGTACATATTCACGAAGTTTATCACGTCATTTATCTGGCGGCCTGCGCACTGCGGTCACAGGAGCGCTAGGTCATGGGGCAGCTGCCTTGCGGCGTAATACAACAAGCAGAGGAGAGGGGCGGCATAGAAAGTGGAAGGGGCATGGGCAAAAAATAGAGAGAGAGAGAGAGAGAGGCCGCCTCCGATAGCTCAGCGGTAACTTCTTTGTCTCAGCTGCTTCGCTGACCGGGTTGTCCTAGGTTTGGGGCTCCCGACGGTTACAGAATTTTGATATCAGCAAGACATTTGCGGCGGCTGGTCGTATTGGTAGTGCTCGTGTTTTCTCCGATCAACACCGGGCGAATGTTGGGGCAGGACCATAACAAACGGGTAAAGGACAACGCGCAATATTTCATTTTCCGTCTTTTCCTATCTTCTCTGCTTACATTTACATACTCTACGTTACAGCACACATCGGGAAATCTGTGGGGAGATTAGATTTTGTCCCGGTTAAGGCGATGCCCCGCAGAGTCTGGAAGAGGAAATGTGACGAAAAATGGGCAATTGGGAGAATGGATTTATGGGAAACTACATGGATTCGGACAGACTGAGAACAGAAGGTTGTAAATGGACTAGCCGGGAACAAGCCGAAGAGAGGTGTGAAGATCAGGGACGCAGGAAAAAAAATGAAATGCGCAGACAAAAGGAGTAGAAATATGTGGTCAAGATTAACGGGGAAGAGCAAGGAGGATACGGAGGACGATTGTGAACGAGTGGCGGAAAAAATTTGTTTAAGGAATGCGGTGAGTGTAGACACCTCACATACACTTTTTACTTAGAGAAATCCTGTAACCGAAATCGGATGAAGTAGTCATGGACTAAAAGAGGGGATGTGTTCTATGGTGATTAGTAAACGACACTTGACATGTTTCTGAAAAACTATAAATATAAGAAGTGTTGAGGAATATCTGGTGTTTGGATCATTATTCGAAAATTCTGCAAACATATTTTTCTGCTCCATTGCGACAATCTTCACTGTACGCGTGTGGTGAACTGAGGTGAGGTATATGAACTGCTAATAAGAACAACAAATTCACATTTAAGGGCTTGCATATGCGTCATACTGAATACAGTATCGTCTCCTCTGTTGCGGAATTTAATGACCACAAGAACTACTCCTAATGAAGCCAATTTGTCGCATCTTTACGTTACGTGTGACGCGTTTCTACGTGCCCACGGCCAAATGCCAACGCTTGCATCCTTATTTCGCGCGCAATCTCTGAATTTAAAAACTTTATTTGAAACTCACCACTTACTGTCTATCTTGCTTGGTATGTTTTCTTCCGAAACGTTCTTGAAATGGGGACTAGGATATGGACAGCAGACGGAACAGACGAAGGATCTTGAAAGTGAAACACCAGATGCAGAGCCTTGTAGAAGTCGTTTGTAAATTGAGGGATGTATGAAAAATGTTAGGTTACGATAATGCAATAGAAAAGAGGGAACGAAATCCGTGATTTCCAGAACGGAGAAGTGTCGTGGGCGGATTCAAGGCCGAAACAAGATGGGCACGTGCGGTATCGAAGGCTGCGGAGGTCGTCAATGCGGGAGGAGACCAAGTAGAAGAGGAGGAGGAGGAGGTGAAGGAAGAGAAGGCGCAGGAAGAGGAAGACAAAGAGGAGGCGGCAGCGGAGGAGGGGGAAGAGTGATAGATTGGGGTTTGTCATGCCGGATGAAGTCATCTCAGAAGATTGCTATGTTTATTATAATACAGAGCCACGCAACGACATCAGCATTACTTAGTATTGTTGTGTTCCTGTTGGTAAATTAAAATAAAGTAATGACGCTGGTTTCTATGTCTTGTGTATCGTAGGATAGTGATGTATGTACGAATTCATGTGGAAATTAAATGTATTTGTTCACTGTTACTAGAAAGTTCGTTAGTCAATATTTCAAACGAGGAGGCGGCAGCGGAGGTGGAGGAGGAGGAGACGGAAACGGAGGAGGAGGAAGCTGAGAAGGATGAGGCTTGGAAGGAGAAGGTGGAGGAGATGAATGAGGAGGAGACGGAGAAGGAAGATGAGGTGGCAGAAGAGGAGGAGGAGGAGGCTGAGAAGAAGGCGGAGGATGAGGATGATGAGGAGGAGGTGGCGGCGGCGAAGAAGGAGGGGGCGGCGGAGAAGGAGGAGGAGGAGAAGGAGAAGGAGGAGGGGGCGTAAAAGGAGGAGGAGAAGAAAGAGGAGGAGAATGAGGAGGCGGAGGAGGAGGGGGTGGAAAAGGAAGGGAGGGTGAAGAAGGAGAAGGAGGAGGCGGTGGAGGAAGAGGATGTAGAGGCGGAGAAGAGGCGGAGGAGGTGAAGCGGGGTCGAGCGCGGGACGCGTGCGGGTCGTCGCCGCCACGCCCCGCGTCTGAGGTCATCGCTATTCAGAGGGCGCCGCCACCGCCCCACCCCACCCCGCCCCGCCCCGCCCCCGCCGCCACCGCCACCCTCACCGCTAGGCCGCTTCGCCGCCTTCACTGCCATCGCCGTTTCCACCGCCGCCCCCACCCCAAGCAACAGCACACCGTGACGCGACGCGACGCAACACGGCGCTTGCAGCACGTCACTGTGCGAGTGCACGCGAGCATACTGCTCATCAGCTCATGCCGCATTGCACTTCACCTTCATTAACCCCCAACACTGCAACCGTTAGTTGAAGAAAAATAATGCAAAACATGAGCCGAATGCAGCAACTAAATGTCAGGAGGTTCACCTTGTAAGGGAAAAAGGAAGATTTTCACGCAACCCCGTGGTCAGAATATTCTTTCAGGAGAAGAATTATAAGTGCGTGTATCTCTTCGCGTAGTTGACAGCTGGAAGGTTGTGCGTGTGTAGTTACTTCTTTAAGAGGAAGTTTTCAACCTTTTTTACACAAATCGTCGGGTAGGAAATTCAAACACATTTTCATCTCAACGTGACATGAACGTATTAGATACAATTTATTTTTGGTAGAACGATTGATCACGTTAAATTAGTTCACGTAACATTTGCATGTGCCTAACAAGGTAATTATGAGCAGGTCAACACTTGTGAGGGAGAGGTCCTATTTTATTTCTCAACTGGATATAGCTATAAGCCTGTCTACTAGCTACATTTCTATACTCATACGTGAGAAATAATATTTCTTCGCGAGGCACAGATCAAATATAGTATAAATGTGATAATTACATTGCCAGATTAAGTTAAGTGCATTTATATTTATATTTTAATGTTTACTTTTATGTATTTAATGACTTTCGAGTCGACATTGGTTTAGGTGTTGAATTGATGGAGTGCGAACATTTATATTTTGCACTCTCATACACGACAGTTGAAATGCTGAGAACAAAAAATGAGGCAATTCGAGAAGATCTGAATCAAATGCAAATATATGGTAAGAAAAATACATTTGGAGATTCAAGAAAAAATGGTGGATAGGTGTTTACTATGCCATTTTCTGTTAACTCTGAAACTACCACTTGCAGTACTGCAGCATTTCATTTGCATTCTGAAACGACAGCTCTTGTTTCTTGGAGAATTGCTACAGTCAGTATTTGCTTGTTGTTTGCAGAGTTGCAATTACGTTTTCTCATTTTCAAGTGTTTCAATAAGTAATACTCATGGCATGTAATGTGCATTACCTTAACTCATATTAAAGCACATACATATGAATTTTCCGCAAATAATTTCATCACGACATTTTAGACATTATTACATTTGTGAGTACCAAATGATTTCTTATGAAATTTCTCAATAACTCAATTTGTTTAGTGAATATTGTTGAAAAGTGTGCAGTTTCAGTAACGATAGAACCAGATTTGTTTTTAAAAACGGATCCTCTTGTTTTGAACCAATTTGTACGGACAGTGCTAAATGCACTGAATTATTTAATATACCCCATTTTGATGAATTCTTTTGATTTTTCAAAAAATATATAAATGTAAGTTTTTTAAAATATCTTTCAAATCGTTGATATTTATATTAAGGTTAATTTTATATATTAATGAGATAATTGCTTCAAATGATTTTATGCGATGATTTTCGAAAACTCAAATGAATTTTTTGATAATGATCCCCAAATTATATATAAATTGTGAAACGTTCAAACGATTTTTTCTCAAGAAGGGTTCCTATTTTTTTTAATTGCATTCAGGACCATGTTTTACACTTTTTTTATATTCTTAAACTCATATTTGAATTCTACTGTCAGGGGACCTAAAAGTCGAAAAATTGTGAAAAAAGTATTTGCTGTGCCGATAGGTAGCAGGTGGAAAAGGGAGTGAGGCAATGACGAAAACTTAGGCGAGAATAAAGCAATTAGAAAACTAACTACTGTGAAAAAGTCTGTGGCATTTGCATAGCAACACTAGGTTTGAAGTAGGAATTTTACTGTACACCGTGAATTTGGAAAATTTTCAAATAATTGATTAGAATGTTTATTTATAAATTCGTGACTGTGATCTTATTTGCAGTATGATTGTGATTTCTACAGTAATTACTAATTCTCTATGAATGTGCTTATTACTTATAAACCGTGGTGCTTTGATTAACGTTTTGTGAAATTTCTTTTGTATTGTCTGAAGCATGATGGAATTAGTTTTAGCAACATTAAACCAAATGTAAAACATTACAAAAACTATAACAATTCAGAATTCTTTTGTCTCAGGGCTTTCTACAAATACTCCAGTTAAATATCTAGCTTGAATAAAATCAGGAAAAGTAGGAATTTTTAGTTCACGTGCTTTTCATTTCTTTTGGAAGTTCACAAGCCACAGAGAAAGTAATGTAATACAATACTAATTTATGCACTATCTTTTAATGTAATAATTGTGTTTTTAATGTTCATAACTTGATTTACAGAATTCTTTTAACTTTCAATTTTGTCTTCAGTAAAAGTCAGTTGAGGTGGCTTACTACTATTAATCCCAAGCACAATTATAAAACTTGACAGAAAATAATATAGCCATTAAAATTGTTGAATAAATTTCAATGAAACGTTCGACAAATACGTAGAACGAATTTCTAATTTGAAGAACGGATAAGACAAGAGGTCTCTGAAATCGGCGTGTACCTTCTAAACCCCACGCGTGGGTTCAGAGCCTGCGCCTCCAGGAGGCTTCACGTGAGCACGTGACTTCCACTCGCCCCGAATACGGTCAGCCACTCCTTCTACGGGTAATCGCGCAAGTGATTCATACAGCACAGAAAACATGCTTCGCCACACTACAGTCGTCAAACAGACGGTTTCCGCGAAAATCACCGTGGATTTATTTTCATGAAATCACTCTTGAATTAAAATTGTTCGAGATGGAACACGTACGAAAGTACTTAAGACTTTTTATTCTCCGGAATTTGTTTTATCACCGAAATATTTCCAAGAATTTTTAGAATATAATGAATTCTTTGATTTCATAAGTCTTGAATTCATTCGACTCGTCCAAATACTGTAAATACTAATCATCAGTAAAAATAAATGAACAGTAAAACTGGCACTTGTGTACGCCTAATTCAATATTTACTTTCGATAACGGACGAAACATTTTGACAAGTAGAGATCAACCATTAAAAATTAAATATATACAAAGATTTTGAGACTATGTCATTTCTCTTATTGTTTCATTGCTCATATGGACTCGCCTGCTCACACGGACTCACAAGATTCTAGAAGATTTGTTGAGATAATCTATTTCTACTACTTTCAGTTTTTCTTTTTTCTTTTGAGTTAGTTCCACACTTTCACTTCCTTGTTTTCACATGTATCTCCACATTAGACTAGAGAATTCGTTTAACTTTTCATCTCACTTTTTCATCTCGTCTTGCGAGATTAATTTTGAAATTTCCCCTCCCTTTACAGATCGATGTATCTCTGAATCACGTTTTCTATCTTGTGTTAAGATGCTGCCCAGGTGCATGATCACTTTAGGGTCCTTGGTCTGATGACACTCAACATTAAGATTTCCAATATCTTATCAGATATTGCGATTTTCCCAATTTATTTTTAAACCACATTGTGTGTATTCTTCAAATAATTTCTCTGGTCGTGAAGAAAATATCTTATCAATACAAGGACCTGATCACCAGTGAATATGTATTACACTGATTTCCTATCTGTAGTTCCATTCCTGCACATTTTCTGGATTGCAGCTTCAATTCTTTGTAAAGATAATTCTTAAATAATTTTGCCGACAAACAGTATCGTTGTTTTAAACCTTTAGCAATTCTACAGTCACCTTAGTCATTTATTTCCCCACTGTGATCACATTTTCCTCTAATTAGTTTAAGTAATAAACTTCTTACTTATATTTTCGCTAGTGAGCTCTGATGCAACATCAAAAAATTTCTTACATGTGACGAATCCTATAATTTTTCGAGATCGCCAAAGTAGCTGTTCAAATCATTTTCCAATCTTCTTGCAACAATATGCCACAAAGAAAAGATGCTGTGATTGCATCATCCATTTACAAAAGCCGCTTTGTTCTTCCATATCAATTATAGTCTCCTGTATTCTAGATTTTAGGATTCGACCATACAACCTAGCGATGGAGCATGTGACGCTTATTCCACGCCAGATGCCATATAATTTCTTAATACTTTTGTTAAGAATGGGACTGAGATATGTTGGTTGCCAACTTCTTTTTGAACAAATGTACACGTATTAAATAATTTGTTCAGTCACTCCCGTAGAACAGTTGGTCCATACTTCACCAACTCGGTATCGTTTCAAGGTCCTGGAGATTTCCCATTTCTCGTTTCTGCGTCGGCTGTGAGTACCTTTTTTTTTTTTTTAATTTATTTTAAATAGGATTATTATACAAAGTTCAGTTTTTACAACTCTCCATTTGCTTTGTTGACTTACATCTAATACTATAAACTAAATCTATTGAACACTACAATTGACGAGGGGACTCACCGAGCACCTCTAAGAAGCATTAATATTTGCAAAAATGTTTAGGAATGAGTGGATAGGATATCTATTTTTTATTCTTGTTGGGGTTTCATTAAATTTACCTATGCTGATGTGTCTATCTTGGTTGATGAGGGTTAGGTTGGAATAGAAGTTATTGGCCAGGAATGCTATGTGGTGTGCGATGGGATTAAGGTTAAATTCGTGGTGTAACTGCTTATTGGAAATAAACCAAGGGGCTTGAGTGATGGTTCTTAGAAATTTATTTTGAATTATCTGTATTTTGTTGATGTTATATTTTGCTGCATTTGTCCAAATTGGACAAGCGTACAGAAGAAGAGGTCTTATGATGGTTTTATACAAGATGATGCTATTGCTTAGTGAGAGTTTCCTGTGATTTAAGAGTGGTTTTAACTGTATTAATTTTGCTTTGGCTTGCTGAACTTTGGTGTCTATGTGTATTTTCCAATTTAATGTGGTGTCCATATGGAGGCCAAGGTATTTAACGGCATTGTTATGGGGAGTCCAAGGGATTATGTTGTTGTTCATTTTAAACGGCGTAGGGAAGGAATATGGTCTGAAAGTGAAGACTTTAGCTGTAGATTTCGAGGGATTGATTTTGATTTTCCATTTCGTTGCCCAGGTTTCTATTTCATTTAAATGGGATTGAATTTCGTTGGCTATGTAATTAATTGAGGAGTGGGACATGTAGATTACCGTATCGTCTGCAAACTGGGCTATGTGAGTGAATCTTGATGTAGGCATATCTGCTGTATATAAGTTGTAGAGTAATGGAGAGAGAGGTGATCCTTGAGGTAGTCCTGCTGTAATGGGTCGGGGGTTAGAATTATGATTTTCTATTGCAACTGAGAAGGTTCTATTGGTTAGGAAGCTTTTGATTATTTTGAAGAGGTACGTAGGGGTGCCTATTGATAAGAGTTTATAGTTTAGTCCTTCATGCCATACCCTGTCAAATGCTTTAGCGATGTCCATGAAAACTGCTATTGAAAATTGTTTTTTTTGGAAGGAGGAGTGGAAATGTTCAGATATGCGCAAAAGTTGATGAGCTGTGGATAGTTTATTTGTGAACCCAAATTGATAGAATGGTATGAGGTGTATTTTTTTCAGGTATTGGTTTAATCTTGTTAGAATTAATTTCTCAAAAATTTTTGCTAATGTGGGGAGGAGACTTATGGGCCTATAGTTGTCAGGGATGCTATGATTTTTATTGGGTTTGGGGATAGGGAGGATGATAGAATGTTTCCAGGTATTAGGGTAGTAGCCAGTTCTTAAAGATGAGTTATATATGTTTACAATGAAAGCTATGGCAGAATTGGGTAGGTTTTTGAGAATTACATTGTTTATTTTATCGTGACCGGGGGCTTTTTTATTTGGAAGGGATTTGATAACTTTTAGAGTTTCTTGTGGAGTGATGTACTTAATTTGTTGTGGAACGTTAAAATTAGGGGAATTCGCGACGAGTTGAATTTGAGTGTGATCTGGGTGGGGAGATGTGAGGTTTGGTGTGAAAGTTGATGCGAAATGGTCGGCTAATACTTCCGTTTTATCAGCAGTTGCGTGTGTTTTCCCATTTGAAGTTGTTAGTGGGGGGATTATAGTTTTTTTTCTGAGTATTCTTTTCGTGAAGTTCCAGAGTGAGTTATTACTTGTATTTAATGAATGAATGATATTATTGTATTTAGTTTGTTTATAGTGTTCAAGTGCTTTTCTACTGATTTTGGTTAGAGTATTGAGTTCTTTTTTTAATGAAGGGATTCTAAGTGCCATCCATAGTCTCCTGGTTTTATTTTTAGTTTCTATGATTTTGATAATGCTTTGTGGTAGTTTGTCTGCTGTGTGTTTCCGAAGAGTGGTCGGTCGTACGGGGTTGAGTTTGCCTATTGTGTTAATTATTATGTTATTTAGTTGACTTATTGCCTGGTCTATTTCCGCTGGGGAGTTAAGTATTTTAAAATTGGGTATTTGTTTTTGGATTAAATTTTTGAATTTTGTCCAGTTTAAATTGTAAGTATTTAAAGCAGGAGTGGGTGAATGGGGAGGGGGAATTTGATCTGTAGAAATTAACAATGGGATGTGATCAGAATCGAGTTCAAAATGCGGGGTTGAATGAAAATTGACATTAATGTTTGTTATTCCTATGTCTAGTATATCAGGAAGCCTGATTGGGTCATAGGGATAATAGGTTGGTTCTGGGGGTGAGATCACTTTAATTCCGTTAGTTTCTACATATTTTAAGAGTTGGGCACCTGCTGCATTGGTGACTCTGCAGCCAAATTGTACATGTTTGGCATTTAGATCTCCTAAAAGAATATAAGATGATAAGCGCGAAAGTAAATTATTTAGATCTGCAAAATTTGTTCTTTTGTTGGGGGGTTTATACGCGGCAATGATAGTAAAATTCGGGTAGGTGTTGGTAAGTGAAACTGCTATTGTTTCGATGCCATTGATGGATGTTGTGTTTTCTTCGAAATAGGCGATAGTGTTTTTGATGAGTATGATCACTCCGCCGCCTGGGGAGTTGGCCCTATCCATTCTTGCTGTATTGTAACCTGGTAGCTTGAAAGTAGCTGGAGGTTTTAAATGAGATTCTGTGATGCAAGCAATGTCAACATTATTGGTTTGGAGAAAATAATGGAGTTCGTTTTTTTTATTACTGATGCCACATGCGTTCCAGTTCATTAGGATTAACCTATGATTTGAATTATTTTGTGCCATTGGGGAAACTAAAATTAGAAGTAATTGCTTGTTGAATGTTTTGAATAATAGTTGGGATGACTGAATTGATGATGTTGATTATATGAGTTATTATTTGATTGATAATATTATGAATAAAAGGAGTACTCAGAAAGTTTTGGGGGAGCCTGTTTTGTGGGTTGTGAGTTGGGATGTATGTCGGGATGTTATTTGGTGGGCGATTAAAAGCTGATTCATGGGTAAAATTTGGTATGTTAGCAGTTCTATGGAGTCCAGGGAAGTGGTAGGCGTTTTGAGGCGGGGGTGGAGGTGGGGGGTGAGGTTGGTTTGCTGGTTCTAATGTTTGAAGTGGAGTTTTGGGAAGTTCTAGTTTTATTTTCTGATAGTTTTCTGAAATACTGACATTCATTGGTACGGATATCAGCACGGTGAGTCCCCTCACAGTTTCTGCATTTCGGGGGGTCATTCTTGCTGGGGCAATTTACTGAGTAATGATTCTCGGCACAATGTATACATGAGATTTGTTGTAACAATTATTTTTAGTATGTCCAAAGTCTAGGCATCGGAGGCACTGGATTATTCCTTTAGTTTTTCGTCTTCTTTCGACTTTAACTTTTAAGTTGCAGATTTGAGTTGTTCGGAGAATTGATTCAATTGATTGTTGGCCCGAGAACTCAGCAGCTACAACTGGGATGGGCTCATTGTTTTTATGTAACCTAGTGACACTGTTAAGGGAAGAGTATTGTTCCTTTAGGTCATTGTATATTTCCTCTTGCGTGATGGAGGGATGAATGTTTTTAAAAACCACGGAAAACTTTTTGTTGGTTGGGTCCTTATACGTATGAAACTGTTTATTAGCTTTCACGAAATACTGAATTGCTTTTCTGAAGTCTTCTATTTTTTGGAAGTTAACTTTGGCTTTGTTATTATTGAATGTTACGGTGAACTGCGCACTGATTTGGGTTTTAATTTCCTGATTTAGTTCAATAATGTTCGTAATATTGTTAATGTGGATAGGTGGGATTCTAATATTTTCAGGCATAGTGGGGTCGGTGGGATTTGAATCATCATTATCAGGAAGGTTAGCTAGAATGCCGAAACTATTCTGAGTGGGAATAGCATAATTAGTATCCGAATTGGTAATTACTTTTTTAGATTGGTTTGGATTTTGGATAGGATCACTGTTTCCACGTTTGCCACTGTTCACTTGGGGGACTGGTACAGAGTTTGCATTGACATTGTCACTGCAGCTTGAAGACGAGGTCGCGCCTTCGGCTTGCGCGTAATGACTGACCTGATTTGGTTGAATGTTATTTTGCATAGGCTGCTGCATACTTGTTGTCTGCATTGAATACATTGCCGGTGCTGAATGCTGAGATATCTGCGCTTGTTGTGGTGGAGTTAGCAGATACGCTGGTGCGTATGAAGCTGAAATATCACGGCCGTCGCCTTCCACGACCTCCATTTGGCCGTCAGTTGGATAAACCAAGGCTAAGGCATCGGCGATGCACTGGCTCAGGCCAGCGTTGTTGAATGTTGATGAAGAATTAATAACTAGTTAATCACTGCACTTTAGATTGAGATTGCACTGTGTAGACAACTATTCACTGATACACCTTAACACTTCGAATCGTAAACTGCTACTGACAGTAGCGCTGCGCTCAGAGGTCTGCACTGCTCGACTGCTCGCAGCGGAATGGCTGTGAGTACCTACTCGGTAGTTATTGGGTTTACGTTTGCTGCATCAAACTCATCTTAAAACTGGAAATCCATTTCTTGATATTCGATTTTCTCTTATGTTGAAAGATATTTAAAAACGTTTTTACCATTCAAAAGTTGATAACAGGGAGTTTAGCTCTTTATTCAACATATTTGAAATGACAGCCTCAGCATGACGTACTTGTCAGAATTTAGGAAAGACAACTTTTGTGTTCGGTCACGATTTACGAATGTGAGAAAACAGATGATCAAAAAGGGCCATTCTATATCAACCTGCAAGAAGAATAGAACACAAAGACCTAGAACAGGGCTTTCCAACTGGCGGCCCGCGGGCCACATGCGGCCCGCCGAACCTTTGTTCGGCCCGCGACTGTTTTGAAAAATGTTATTTTACGAAACAAATACAATACAATTGCACAATTCATCTTCTTTTAATTTAATGATGTATTCATTTTCTTCTTGTATGTACATTAATCATTAAGTATGTTGAATAAAAGTCGTAGTATCTAATATATATTTGTTTCTGTATAATCTTTGTATTTAGGGTAAAAAACACCTTAAATGACGGCGCGGCCCGCGGCTTAACTAGAATTTAATATGTGGCCCTTAAGCACTTCTAAGTTGGACAGCCCTGTCCTAGAACATTGTGGTAGGTAGGTGTTCAAGAAGCCACGCGCGAAAGAGGCACCCAGGAGGAGGAAGAAGGAGCAAGGCGGGGCAAAGAGACCAGTGGCATTCGAGGCGCGGGAAGTGGCGACAGCTGTAGGACCCCAGCTGATGATGATGATGGCGACAACGAAGGGGATTATTCATAGTAGTAAAGGTCATATTCATGGAGTAGTCACGCATCCCCCCCTTTCAATACGTCCTTTCGTTTTTGCTTTGGCTAATTTTACTGTAGAATCGTATGCGAAAACACAATGAAATTGTATCATTATCACTGGTTTATATTTTATAATTTTGAAATTATACATTCGTTATTTACAATTTATCTCAAATAATGATCTGAGCTTGATCTTTAAAATTTGAAAAGTTATATGACCATTAACAGCTCTTTAGAACGTTCTTTTGAAGTGGAGGTGAGAGGCCTGGTTCCCAACCACCCTCTCCTCCCGCTCATGCCGCCAAGAGTCCATGTCTGCATGTCACAAATCACTGCATTGCTGTATTAAATAGACAATTGTATTCAAACGAGTATTTGAATTTGAGTGTCGTGACGAGTTGTGACGCGTGGTGAAATATAGATGTAGAAAGCGAAGTGAAGCGCAAGAGTTGTGAAGTGAAGTAGAGTGCAGTATTTAAAAGGTCGTGTATTTATTATTTATAATATCTGTGCAAGACAGCCATAAAATGTAGAGTTAATGCTATTATTGTTATCATTATTATCATATTATTATTATTACTATGATTGTCTTAAAATTATTTAAAATAACACTATTAATATTCCTAATTGCAATATGTTAATTGTAGTGTTCTGCCATGAGGGTGTAAACCTTCCTGCAGAAATAATATATATATATATATATATATATATATATATATATATATATATATTTTATCAACAAATGAACGAGCCCCGGCCGTCTTCACAAGCAGCGTGCAGCGCGGCGATCCGCCTCTCCAGCGAACCTTGGGGCACCCCGCGTTCACGCGCTCGGGGCGTCTGCAACGCGACGCGCGGACCTGTTCCAGCGCCCTCCCCGCCGCGCCCCGCCGCGCCCCTCCGCGTGCCACGGGCGCGCGAACTTTCACGCACGGGCTCGCGACACGCACTGCGGCCGTCCACACGCAGGCGCGCGCGGCGCGGGGCCGGGCGCCGCCGCCGGGACGGCGCTCAGCGGCCGCAGCTTCCGCTCGTTAGCCACCGCCCCCCCACCCCCCGCCGCTCGGCGAAAAACGCCTTCTCGCGAAAATGATTCAATGATTGATCCGTCATTTTTTTCACCGTTGGGAAGGTTTCGGGAGTAATAAGGGTTGTCATTGAGTAGATGTTTTTACGAATACTGCAATTACAGAGTTTATGTTTATGTATGCATTCGTGTATATTGCTGTAATAATAGAGTATGATCCATGTTATTTATTTCCAAAGAATATTTATAGCACAAATGTTTATAACAACACTGTTTCATCACCCAATCTTGTATTATCAGCAAATATTTAATGGAAGACAGCCTCTTTCTTGGAGCCTTACTGTCATATGACATCAGCTGTGTTTTCTTGAAGCCTTGCTGTCAGTTGTTTCTTGAAATACGCAATGAATACGAGAATTCAGTAAAAGCATTATGAGAAGAGAATAACACATTCAAATATTTGCATTTTTCACTTAAAATCAAAACTTTTTCATTGTTTTAAATGTTTTCCTACGTGTGTAAAAAATATAAACACCTCTCATGTCATCAGAGGGACAGGGCTAAGCGGACGCTGCAACGCTTCCGCTCGTTAGCCCCCCCCCCGCTCGCCGAAAAATGCCTTCTTTGTGAAAATTATGCAATGATTGATCCCGCATTTTTTCACAGTTGGGAACGTTTGCGAGTAATAATGCGGGTTGTCATTAAGTGGCTATACATGGTAGATGTTATCACGAATACTGCAATTACAGAGTTTTTGTTTATGTATAAGTGTGTTATTATGTAATAACAGAGTACGATTCATAGTACAATAGTTCTTGATATCCAAATAACATTTTTAAAAAAGTGGCTGTTTCATAACAAAACACATTTAGCAGCAAATATTTAATAGCAGACAACTTCTTTCTTGGAGCCTTACTGTCACATGATGTCAGTTGTGTCTTGAAATAACGCACTGAGTACGAGAATTTAGTAACCGCATTATAACATAGAATAATACATTCAATATTTGCATTTTTCACTCAAAATCAAAACTTTTTCATCGTTTTGAATTTTTCCCAATATCCTCTATATCTGAAAAAACATGCACATCTCTCGTATGATCAGAAGTTGCAGAGTTTTCTTCCAATTTCTGTCCACGGAAATTAGTAATAATAATGAACTCAATACTGAGGCCCTAAAGAGTGCACAGTTGAAATGAGAATTCCCGAAATCGGGATCGTTATAATTTTTAAATTCAGAATCAAGACGCTTGATTGACATGCACGATGTGGAAGGAAGTTGGAAAGCGCAGAGCGAGGGGCGAGGGAGTCGAAAGAGGAATAGACATGGGGAAACGAAAAGAGGTGAAACGAGGCTTAGAAAGAAAGACAAACAACAATATAGAGAACAATCAAAGAACGGCATTACGAAGTGACAATGAAGAAGCCAAAAAAGCAAATGAAACTAGGGAAGAACAAACAATAGAAGAGCAGGGAAGAAGTCCGCCAGAGGGAAGAAGTTGGAAAGAGGTGAAACGAGGCTTAGGAAGACAGACAAACAATAAAATAGAGCACAACCAAGGAGCAGCATGACGAAGTGACAACGAAGAAGCCAAGAAAGCAGACGAAAGAAGGAAACAGCGGGGAAGGATGGCAGCGCAGGGGGCGATGAAGAATGCGCCGCGGGAGGAGGCAGGAAGCGGCGCGCGGCCGGGGGCGGCGGGGCGGGGGCGGGGCGAGGGGGCGGCGCTGCGCGGATTCCGGCCCGCCCAGTCACACCTCGCGACGGCCGCTAATGGCGGCGGCTAACGACCGCGCCGCTTTCCGCACTTGGCCCGTTTTTTGCGGCGCGCCCCCCGCTCTTTTCCCCTCCTACTCCCCGCCCGTCCCTTCCGCTCTACTCCTACTCCCCACCCTGCGCTCCCCTCCTCCCCCTACATCCCCACCCCTCCGTCTCCCTCCTCCTCCTCCCCCCTGCCCTTCCGTTCCCTCACGCTCCCCCTTGCGCCCCGCCCCGCCACTCCGCTCCCCTCCTCCTCCCTCGCCACATCCCCTGCGGCTCCCCGCCCACCCGTTCCCCACCCTCCACCCCCGCTGCCCCTTGCGGCGCGCGGCGCGGCCCTCCCCCCCAGTCCCCCGTGCTACGCCCACAGCCGCTCAGCCACCCCCGGCGAAGGAAAGACAACCTCGTTGACACCCTGCCCGGAAAGCAGGGCCCGCTCAGATTAGAGCCGCAGGGCGCTCCACTCCGCGTTCCAGAGATCTGTGTGGCAGGTGGGAGATCTGAATTCATTTGAATGAGCTCAGTCGGTCGCAGATTGGAGATCTGAATTAATTTAATCTACTCAGTCAGAGAGATAGGCAGATTCTAAATGATATGAACCATTCAAGTAAATACATTCAGATTTAACGGACTGATTTGATCGTTTGAGCACTGTATTTCCATCAGAAGATTTATATGCTGCCAAACACATTTCAGGCTGCCCTAGTTACTTAGAATTTCCGTTAGTAATTTAGAATTAGTTTTGTAAGATCCACATTTGGAATATTTTCGTTTATGGCTGCACGAGAGATGATACAAAAAGAGAATTGAAGTAGAGAAAGAAAGAGAACTGAGACATGGTTATAATTCATTATTATAATTTCAATAGCAAATCTATTAATTAATAAAAAATAAAAATGTTAAAAAGACACTGAAGATTAATTTGCATTTATTATGAATATCATTTTAATATAATATTTCTTCAACATTCTAGGAATTCAAAAACTCATGTTCAACAATCAGCAAAATACTAAAGCTCACAGTTATTCAGAATCCTAAGGCAGTTGTTCGGTAACATACAGTTGCTAGTACATAAATTATAATTGCAATATGAATGGTGATGATTTCTTCGAAACTTAATGAAGACCTCGGAATAAAATATTAAACAAGGATTTTAAAAAAATTGTACCCAGTCTATTATATGAAATATATCATCGTCATAACTCACATTCTCAACATATTTTGTTGAACAAGTTAAATAAAGATTCAAGCACTTTCCAGATATTCCTGTGTATGTTTCGCAGATAAGCGCAAAAGCATTTTCGAAGATACATTCAGAATCTGACTGAAAGTTACTTAAAAAAAACATAAGACCACAAGTTGACTGGCACGCCAAACAAAACCCGTATTAACATTTTTAAGAAATACTAATGTCCTTGCCAAAAATTCCTGTAAAACTTTGGATATAATATTAACAACTTTATAATATAGTAAGAAGAAAATATTTATTTGGTTGTAAGTCTAGAAAAGAAAACGTTCCTCCAATAGGATAAATATTTAAAACAAAACGCGTAAAACATCAAAAAAAATACTTTCTAACGTATATGTTTTCAGAAAATATTAATTTTTATCGGACTGCACTTATCGAAATAACATCATCTTCTATTTTTTATTAATAATGCACGGCTCTGCGAGAAGAGCATTTTCTAAACGTAACCGTCTCCGTACCGAACTCATTCCCCTCTGAAATGTCGATAGTGAAGCCATTAGCTCCGATTCCTCGTCGCTCCTTGCGGAGCTTCCGTCCGACTCGAGCTCCACAGCAGCATCAGCACTTCCCATTCAAGAGCAGAGACAAGGTAGTCGTGCCCTAACAAGCAGTGCCAACAGCTCCAACGCCCCGCCCCGTCCAGCCGCACCCGTCGCCCCGCTCCGATTTTCCAAGCCTGCCCTGCCCAGCACTCACCAACCCGACCCGACCCGACCCGACCCGACCAGACCCGACCGCACCAGACCGGACCGGACCCGACCCGACCCGACCCGACCCGACTCGACTCGACCCGACCCGACCCGACCCGACCCGACCCGACTCGACTCGACTCGACCCGACTCGACCCGACCCGACCCAGCCCAGCCCAGCCCACTCCTGCTCTTTTCTGTACTCACGCCGACGAATCCTGCCCCACCCCAAATCCCGCGCCTTGCCCATCTCTGCCACTTCGGCCCCGCTCCGCTTCGCCCCGTGTCATGCGTATCCGCTTCGCCTGCCCCATTCCTTCTCACCGTTTTTCATCGCACTGCTCCTCCTCGCTTCGGTGCCACGCCCTACCATTGCACGGATGTGCACCGGCAGCGCTAATAGATGCCATATTCGTACGCGACAATTGCGCTTGCCAAGTAGCGTTCATGAAGGGGTCATTAGAGGCCTCATTGATCACGGCGTCGAAGGCGATGGGCGTGGTTCGGTTGAGTGTCGCGCTCCAAGAACCGTGGGGCGTGCATTAGCTTTTGTGCATTCGCTCTTTAAATGAATTTAATTTGCACTGCAATTAATATTTATTATTTTGCAAAGTGCAAGTAATGTTAAAGTGTAGTGTTTTCTTACATTGTCATGATATTCGGTCGTCTTAAAGGAACCGGTTGCTAAACTTTAAGTGATTACTGGACCTGTTTTTCGATATACTTTCTCACTTCTAGGTAGTTAATGTGGTTTTAATTACGAATCCAGTATTTCAAGTGCGAACGTCCAAAAATAAGTTATTAGTGATATGTATAAAATTAATTACTGATTAATTTAACTATATAAAATATCAGAATTTTTGAGTAACAGAAAGTTGTTTTTTAAACAATGTAAAATTGCGAAAAAAATAAATAAATTTAAAAACACGGTATTGAACACATCATCACATAAACGTTAATTATATTTACAGTCCTTACGAAGAAAATACCATTTGTTGCACACTATTCATGTGTCTGATGGCTTTAGACAAACACCGCATTTTCTGGCCTCTCTAGTGTATAAGGATCCTCTCAGTTTCTTGGAAGATAATTTCCAACAACTTCAGGTGAAGTTCGAATGTTATTCATTGCAATAACTTTGTTTTAACTTGTAAATTTCCTCCAATTTTGGTGGTCAGCAGATGTTAAGAAAACCGTTGGGGAGAAGTCGGAAATAAAATTTACCTTTCCATATGTAGTAGGTTTAAAAAATAAAAGACAACACTTAAAAATTATTTCTGTTCATTTCGACACACACGCGTGTTAGCCACCTCTCCTTTTTTTGCTAATTTCTGGAAAAAAGGGGGCTTGAATTCGAGAACATACATTGTTGCTTTACTAATTTGGAAAATATAATTAATATTTCTAAGGCATTTTCTATTGTCATCTCCTTTTCAGTTGTTTTGTTAGGCCGAGAAATTTAGGGTGCATTATTTTTTGACGTTAGTTACTGCATACTACACTACATATGGCTGTATAAGTAAGTAATATGTATAAGTAAAGTAAGTAGGTGTAAGTAATTAATATGTATGCGTAGGTATATATAAGTAATATTAATTCATTACCACAGACATTCCACAAATTTTGAAAAAATCATGTTGAAAAAAAGTGAATTGTTAAAACATTTTAAAATTCATATTTTTGATCAGCAATCATGTGGTAATATCCCATTATTAAATAAACTAGAAAATGTAGGTGTATTGTTATCTTTTCAGAGCTCTGGAATAGTTTCTGACGCTCTGACGCCCTTGCATCGGATGGACCTGCGAATCATCTTCGCCACGTTCGGCTGCTTTCTCGGGAGGGGCTGGAGCTGCGATGATGTGAGACGAGCCGTGGTCTTTGCGGTCCTATTCAGAAGGGACCTGAACTCCTTCCGAAGAGACACGGAGCCCCGTTTCGCTAAAGGACACGTAATCCCCGGCGCCTTAGCGCGCTCGCAGCCCTCGCCCGTCAAATGCCAGCGCCATTCACGTCCCATCCGGACGTCGCCGTCCAAGTAGTAGGCGCACACGACCTACTTTCGCTGCACCCCTCAGATGGCTCTCGGGTGTTCCGTTCATTCTCGGTTTGAGACGTCGCTGGTCGACACGTTTCTTGGCATCATGGTACTTGAAGACTGTATGAGATGGCGTTGTAACTATAATGTCATTAATTCGACCCGTATTAGAATATGGTGCGATATGTTGGGACCCATACAGAATTTTGCAGCAAAGGAATCTAGAAAAGGTCTACCGATGAGCATCAAAATTTACTTTTAGGGGTACTAATAAAAAAGGAGTATGGGAGTCACTCTAAAGAAGAACAATAAAGTCGCGGCTCTATGCTATGTATAAAGCGTACATAGGCTTTCGAGCGTGGAAAGAAATTCAAAGTCGATTAGGGAGACATACATATTTCGGCAGAGCGGATCACATGCACAATATTCAGAAAAGAATTCAGAAAACGGGTGATGGGAAATATTCATTTGCGAATAGAAGAGACTGAAATGGTTTGCCTGTGACAATCTTTGATCCCTTTCCTCAAAGCTGGAGCAAACTTTAAATTAAATTAGTTTTTTTAGAAGTTTATACGTTGTCACACCCATCGTTCGTTATCGAGCCACACGGTGGCGTCGATTGTCAACCACAGCGTCGAGCTCCGGCGGCGTGGGTGTGCGCCGAAGTCAACGAGGGCGGCCCGGGCCTAGCTCAGTCGGCCAACTTTGTCACCTGCTTAGAATCTAACTCGGATGGAAGGAGTCGTAAGGCGTTTGCTAACTACAGAAACAATTCAGTGGTTGGTAAAGCAAATAAAAAGGTTTATTCCCGCCTAATAATAGGCCGGGGAAGTTACAGTGATTCAAAGAGTTAAGAAAGGCCCTACCTGATGAGCTCAGTTAGAAACGAAAGAAAAAATGAGATAAAACTTAAATCTAAAAAAAAATAAAGAACGAGAATTACAATCAAATTCCTTTACAGGCCCCAACAAACTCTAGGCCATTCGCCTTCTGGCTGATAATAATGAGGAAACAAGTGCCTAAGCGCGGCACCGCGATGCACAATAGTTCTTTGGCGGTCGTTGACCGAAGTTTATGCCTGAATGGGGCGGTGTGTAGGCGGCCCTCGGCGGCGGCGGCGACAGTGGCTGCGGCGGTGACGGCGGCGGCGGCGACGGTCAGCTGGCCCGGATCGTGAATGATCGCGAATTCCGTTCACACAAATCAGCAGTTCTTACGGAAAGTTCTCTGGAGTTTTCACGATCACGAATCTCGGAGAAAACTAGTCACCGGTCACTGCCCACGGCAGAGCTCAGAGTCCACGAACTAAGTCTCAAAATAATAACTCTCCCTCGAACGCGGCGCCGGAGCTATCACTTACTCCGCGGCGCTCGCCACCCAAGACAAGTCGAGTAAACGTAGTGTTCGAACGCGGCGCCGGAGCTGTTACTCGCTCCGCGGCGCTCGCCCCCCCCAGCTCAATCGAACAAGAAGAAGTGATTTTCTCCCCTACGCCTCTAGCGTGGAGGTGTCCTCGTTCCGCCACCCCGAAAATTCAAAAGTGCCCCAAAATCGCTCCCACCCCACGGAATTTTGCCCCTGATTGGCTAAGTGCTACTACGCCGTAATTTTGTCCTCAGCCAATCAGGTCTGGTGATTCTAGGAATTTTCCGTAGCCCTATCTCTGTCTGGAAAACGCTCTCCGTCTGACTTCGGAAGTAGGTCAGTAAAGGGTACGCGGAATGTCCGTTGGGACCCCCGGAGAAAGCTGCGAAGGACGGCCTGGGCACTCAGTGCGCATGATACCTGGAACGGCGGGATCGGCACACGTCTCTAATCTTTTCTTCGGCGCCCGGGTGCGTGACGGGATGAGGGTCGACTCGCGGACGATGGCCATAAACTTTAGAGGGGCGCGTGCTGTCATCCCTTCCATTAGCGGAGGGGGCGCGCCGACCCGGCTGGCGGCGGGAGGTGGACGCCTCGCATCGACAGTTATTTGTGAAATTTAAAAAATATTAAAAATAGCGTACCGCTACAACGTGTACAACAAATATCAATAATATTAAATTACTAGTCTACTATGTAAAGTAAGTTGTATTATCACTATTATTATTATTATGATTTATTATGTGTATTATTAATTAAGTGACGTGCAGCGTAGTGACGTTGCGAAGTTGAGGGAGACGAGTGTGAAAGAAAGACATAGCAGCTCAGCGAACCGCAGTGCGGTGGAGTGGAGTGTGGTGAGGTGTAGTGCTATGAACGCTTGCACGCTGTAATGTTCATGATAATTTGTAAAGTTTGTCAATTTTGTAAAGTTCTTATGTTCTGTAATGTTAAGTTAGTGGATTCTGCCGCTAAGTTCTCAAACTTAATTGCAGAATTAGTAATAAATCTAATCTAATCTAAATCTATAACTCATACATATGTATATACCCTTGTTGTCAGACAATCGAGATTCGTTTAAATCATTTAATTTTGTATGGTAAACAAGCAAAGGCTGTTTTGAAGTTACACTTGCTTTATAGTTGCACCTTAAAGTTATGAAATTGAGTAAAATTTGCTTTTCTATACCATTATTTCCATAGGATTGTTATAAGTATTGCATATGCGAGTAGAAGTGCTTCAAATGATATCTAATGTATGATATCAGAAGTTTATCGAAAAGCCTAAACTTTTCGTGAAAACTGGTTCAAAATTGTGAATTTTTCAGTTACTTCATCAAGGCTTTTATGCAAGAAAAGCACTAACAAATGCGATGATTCAGTTAAGAGTCAGTGCAACCGAATGAAAGTCGACATTTTGAATTTTTAATGTGAATTAACACACCACATGAAGTAATGTAAATTGAAATAAATATTACCCCCTTTATTCATTTACATCCCATTATTTTCATTCCCCTTTCTCGCATTTTCAGATTATGTTTTTTTAACATCCAACCTCTACTCATGATACATATTATCATACGAGATTATTTTGCATTGCCCTCCCGTCTGATTTATTTCCGGTTCCACACCACTTGTTATAAAAATGATTCATGTCACGTTTTTTGCCTTTTCCTCTGCTCGTATTAATGTACTTTGTGAGAGAGCTTCTCCATTGCACTTATGTATATAACATGCGCTTGAGTAGTTCTTATACGTAATTTCACGAAATGGAATAATTATTATAATATTTTATTAAAAAGAAAAGTATGCAAAATAGCTGCCAAGGAATTTTATAAATCGTTCTTCTTTAACGAAAGATCATAATATTAGTACTCTCCAAAACGCCATATAGAATTTGCCGGGTGCCTTCTTTCCTGATTCCAGAAGACTGATGATAGCATTGTCCTTTTTCCAAAGAAAACATAATAAACACCTCAAGGACTGTACAATATGTCGTGGGCCCTAAAAGGGTGGGGATTTTTAAGGGAGCTTTTTTTAAGGGAAATTTTTAAGGGAGATTTTTAGGGGAGGTATTTAGAGAGCTTTTACCCCACAAAAGTTGTAACTTCCAAATATGAATTTATAGTAATAATCTTATTAAGCTGAAAACGCGACTCGCGGTACAATCCGTCGTTGAGGACTTGGGAATACACTTAGTCACCAGATGTGCATATCCGAAGGGTGTAAAACTGTGCGATGAGATTGTGAGGGATGTGTCGGTGCAGGAGGCCGAGGTAGCAAGGGAACCGTGGCGAAGGAAGGCCCTCAGTGTCACGGTACTGATGCGAGTGAGAGGGCCGTTTTGGTGCCTAGAGCCGTGGTAACAAAGGGGCCGTGACGACGGAAGGCTCTCAGTGTCAAGGTATTGATGCGAGTGGGAGAGCCGTGTTGGTGCAGGAGGCCGAGGAAGCAAGGGGGCCGTGGCGAAGGAAGGCCCTCAGTATCAGAGTGCTGATGCGAGTGAGAGGGCCGTTTTGGTGCCTAGAGCCGTGGTAACAAAGGAGCCGTGGCGACGGAAGGCTCTCAGTGTCAGGGTACTGATGCGAGTGGGAGAGCCGTGTTGGTGCAGGAGGCCGAGGTAGTAAGGGAGCCCTGGCGACGGAAGACCTTTCAGTGTCACGGTACTGATGCGAGTGAGAGGGCCGTTTTGGTGCCTAGAGCCGTGGTAACAAAGGGGCCGTGGCGACGGAAGGCTCTCAGTGTCAAGGTATTGATGCGAGTGGGAGAGCCGTGTTGGTGCAGGAGGCCGAAGAAGCAAGGGGGCCGTGGCGAAGGAAGGCCCTCAGTATCAGAGTGCTGATGCGAGTGAGAGGGCCGTTTTGGTGCCTAGAGCCGTGGTAACAAAGGAGCCGTGGCGACGGAAGGCTCTCAGTGTCAGGGTACTGATGCGAGTGGGAGAGCCGTGTTGGTGCAGGAGGCCGAGGTAGTAAGGGAGCCCTGGCGACGGAAGACCTTTCAGTGTCAGGGTACTGATGCGAGTGAGAGGGCCGTGTTGGTGCCTAGAGCCGTGGTAACAAAGGAGACGTGGCGACGGAAGGCTCTCAGTGTCAGGGTACTGATGCGAGTGGGAGAGCCGTGTTGGTGCAGGAGGCCGAGGTAGTAAGGGAGCCGTGGCGACGGAAGGCCGTTCATGTCAGGGTACTGATGCGAGTGAGAGGGCCGTGTTGGTGCCTGGAGCCGTGGAAACAAAGGAACCGTGGCGATGGAAGGCTCTCAGTGTCAGGGTACTGATGCGAGTGGGAGAGCCGTGTTGGTGCAGGAGGCCGAGGAAGCAAGGGGGCCGTGGCGAAGGAAGGCCCTCAGTATCAGGGTGCTGATGCGAGTGAGAGGGCCGTTTTGGTGCCTAGAGCCGTGGTAACAAAGGAGCCGTGGCGACGGAAGGCTCTCAGTGTCAGGGTACTGATGCGAGTGGGAGAGCCGTGTTGGTGCAGGAGGCCGTGGTAGCAAGGGAGCTGTGGCGACTGGAGACCCTCACTGTCAGGGTGCTGATGCGAGTGAGAGGGCCGTGCTGGCTGGGGCCGGCGCAGCGTCCGCTGATGAAGAGGCGGCGCCGCTGATCAATGAGCTCGCTAATGAGGACAGCCGCAGCCGCCGCCCTGCTCGCGCCCTCGCGCCCTCTGCGCTCGGGCCAACGCCCCAGGAGCGCACGCAACCAGGCAACGTCGCCTCTCATTACACCGAGGCCTGTTTGTGGTAATAAATACATGTACGGCTTGCTTGGGCAATAGAAACCGTAGTATATCATCTTAGAAGGGGGAAAATCGGCTTGGGTGGCTCAGAGAATCAATTGATGTTACTGCGGTGTCTCTGGCCGGCAGGTCCTAGGGCTCGAGTCTGGACGTTGGCAGGGTTTTAGACGCTTGATACATTGCTAGGTGGAGTTCAGTCGTTTCTAGAGGAGAATATTATAGTGGCCGGCTGTTCTGATTGGTAGTTTTTCGTAGTTTCTCTGGTGGACACCCGGCGAATGTCGGAGCAGTATCATAAGAAACAGGTCATAGACCGAGCGGTCTTTCGTTCCTCTTCATTCTTCTATCCTCACTCCTAACTTATATAGACTTACACTCACATGCACTTCAGTACCGTACATGTAAGGAGACCAAGCGGGGGCGTGGAGCTTTTGCCGGCTGGGACGGTGCCCCGCTGGATGGCGATACCTAGTTGGGGAAAACCTCGAGAGCCGAAGTATAGGTCGGTACCGGATCTGGCATTTGCGATTAAAAAAACGAGAAACGCGGTGTGGTGGGGTTGGATACAGACCTGGGAGGGTGAGGCGAAGCAAGGCGCCGAACTGGCGGCGAAGGGAATAGAAAGGGGACGCGGGGCCATTCTGGAAGAGGTTTTGGGGGAGGGGGACGAGCTGTATTGAGGAGAGCGAGTTTGGGGCCGCGATGATAATAAAATTTCATTTTACACTATGATGGGATTTATTCCTTTTCTTGTCTAATAGAGAAATGTGATAAACACCCGGGCAACGCTGGTTTTCTTTAGTTAATCATGTAACGATTCGGTTTAGTATGATTCATTTCTTTGAGATGCACTCCGTTCGCTAATGATACAAAAACTTCCAAGGATTAATTAAATCTGAATAAGACATCCACGAATACATACCTTCGAAGTAAGCGTGTTTTCAAAACTTGTCTCACCCCCACCGCCACACCCCACGACGTTCGCACCGGGAGAGGTGGTTCAGGGCATCAACTGATGTCACTGCAGTCCCTCTGACCGAGAGGTCTTAGGTTCGAGATGCGACTGCCGCAGAATTTTCGACTCCTTATAAGCTAGGTTGAATTCAGTCCCCGTCTGGAGGAGAATTCTGTTATGATTGATAGTTTTCCGTGATTTCTCCGATCAACACCAGGCGAATGCTGGAGCAGTACCCTAACAAACGGGCCACGGACCGCGCACGATTTTTCCTTCCTCTTCCTTATCCTATCCTCTCCCCTTAGACACACTAACATGCACTACACTACCACACTTGCCGGGAGACTGGTCGGGAGCTTAGAGCTTGTCCCGGCTGGGGCGGTGCATAGTGCGGACGTACGCATAGTATTTTCGTACGCACGGATTTTCGGCAGAAAAACTCTTATTACAGGGTTCAGGTAACAATATAGTGGACAAATCTAGTTGCTCATGGTGTAGCCAGAATCCCTGTTTCGTGGGTCCTTTATACCAAAAACCCAATTCAAAACGGAACGTCCGTCCGTCTGTCCGTCCGTGAACAACGATAGCGACTAAACTGCGTGGCCGATTTTCTCCAAAACTGATACCACTCGATCCATCTGGCTGATCTCGTGGCCCCTTGAGTTTGAAACCGATATTTTAATTTTGGGGGGTACTTTACATGAAGCCCCTCCGAACGTTTCACAATTTTCTCAAAAACGGCTCTAAAATGTTTCTTTAGACTTTTAGTAGGGATAGTATACGGGAAAGTAGGTATAATATACGGGAAAGTAAAAATATGAAATACTCCATGATTTTTTTCAATAACATTAAAAATAATAGAGGTAAAGTTCTGAAACTCGAAGACAATGTTTGGAAAGAATATGCATACTACCACATACAATAATAATTATTTAAAACCAATGCACCAAACAGTTCCTTCAAAACAATTCCTTGAACTTAAGAAAAATCACAAAACTGCAAAAATATTATTAATAGTATTCCGGAAATAATTATTTTCACTTCAATAAAAGTTAAAATATTGTTTTTCGTTTCATATTTATTTCGACATTCATTTATCCTTTTCTGAGTTTCAGTATTTCAAACTATGTAATTTTTGGAGAAACATTAGATTTAATTTGTAGATATATTTTAACCACTAGATATATTTTTTAATTGATCAATTTTTACAGTATAGTCTACTTACTTCTTTAGTACAGAAATTGCAATAAATTACATTTCCATCCGTCCTCCAGGAAATCGTTGATACCAAATCTTCGTTTGACAAGGATTGCACACGTAGACTTAGAAGCTATTTTAAACTTAACTTCACAATTAAGATACTTGTGTTAATCCTCTGTTGCACGCAAGCAGACTGAGAACCTGCTTCTTGACTATTTTCCTCTCCCATTGTCATTTATTAGAGGATAATGAGTTTTGACTTCGTGTATCTTCCGTATCCTTTGCGATGTATCATATGGCGCTGATAATTCGTTTCGCGATCGTTGCTCACTGCACATGTACTCTCGTCGTAAATCCAAGGAATGTACAGGAAAGTTAAAATGTAAAGAATAACAATAAGCACCAAAGAGAACTGCGTGCTGTCAGGATCTAAGATCAATTTACTATTTATAAAAATATGCGTCAGCTGTAATATTCACAAATTATGCAGAGAAATAATAAGAAAGTATTAAAATGTGCTAGATAGAAGTCTAAATATGCAGCATTCATTAAAAAACGTCCAAATATGCATTATGCACGAATCTCTCCAAAAAACTACGAAAACATGCAAACATGCACGGTAAAAGTATGCATTTTTAAACAATTTTTTTTTGAAATATATATTTACAAAGTTTGAAATCTCTACGAAGCTTAAATAAAAACATGCATTTGCATGGAAATCCTGTCTCTAGTGATCACGTTGTGATCTAGAAAATTTATTTAATTTTAAATAAAACTAAATTTAAACGTAGTTGAAATATGATTTTCAAGTTAATATTTCTGTTAGATCCAATCTCAAATAATTTTTCACACATGTTATAAAATATTTTAAATTAAGAGCATAATATATTCTGTTTTAGCTTTTTTATTGATTCAACTAATCGTAGAATTTTCAAACATTTTATTTCCAGTCATTTTGTTTCACGGAAGTATCGTGTAGCTTGATCGCTTTTCGGTGCTTGCCGCAAAATAAAATCGTTAATCCTCCATGACACGTGACGTCTGTCACTTGCAATCGCGCCAATGTCATTCATATCGAAAATTCATCAAAATAACTGATTGCCGAGACTCAATACAAATGAACAAGAAAGATCATACATAAAACATCAAGAATATTAAAAACTCCTAATAAAACACGAGCGGGAGCGTTCAATTCTTTTGGGGATGAAAATCCTGAGCCTGTTTTATACTAATAATACTTTAAACTTTATACTAAGGTTTCTGTATCTGATTATGGTGAGGAATTTAAGCTAATTTCTTGTTACATTTTCAATAATAGTTTTAAAAAACCGAATCGAGCACTTCATATATCAATTTTTCAATAGTTTCTATCCAGGAATTACGTATAAATTCTTCGTTTTGGAATAACAAATTACGTTGTTAAAAGAAAAGACATACGCGATACCAATGTAGTGCATGAAAAATGTTTCTATTCAAGTGATAGCAATGTTTTTTTAAAAATTGAAGGTTTTTGGAAAAAAACCTATCGTTGTCCAAAACAGTTTTTCAGGACGTGGGGTGTGTGAGGGCTATATTGTTTTTTTTTTAAATTTGCAAAATTTTTATATCATAAGACTCTGGGCTACGGTTCTTTTAACAAAATCACTCAAATTTTTGAAGTTATTAACTACGGAGATGGCTGATTTTGTTGAAAACAACAGAGTCAGCCAATGAGGGCTATGAAGCTTTAGCTGCAGTTCTAGTATCTCAAAATCTCTCTTTTTGGACTAAGGTTGTTTTTTAGAGCCCTTCAATTGAAGAGATTACTTTCGAAGAGACGTATCATCATAAAAACATTTTTCAGTATTCATATTCAGCCTTACAGTTCAGGATATGATTCAACCGTTTCCGAACATCGTTTAATGTAAGGGAAACGTCATTTTTGAACGGAATATTTGACAGCATATTGAAGGAACGTAATATATTGATCCGAAAAAATTAGAAGAAAACGGAAATGGCGATACCTCACTTTGGAAGAAAGCTCTCTAATTTCATTCCAAATTTGGAATTTATATTTAAAGGAAAATTGAACCGTAAATTTACAGGAAAGGTCGGAGGTAAATTTAGAGAACATTTTGATTCAACATGACGATTTTCAATCAACTTACCGATTGTCACAACTTCATCTAGAACATTATTGATTAACAATTGATGAGCTGAAACCACTGATTATATCGAAAATTTCATAGAGGCACATAGCCATAATCAGAACAATGTAGTGAATAAATAAATAATTCGTATTAAGAACAATTTATGTCTAAAGGCTGAAAAGTAACTGTTTGTCGTCTGTATTCCACGCCAAGCGGTCCTTTGAGGAAACGCCGGTACTATAAAAAGGGAATCCGTAAAACATTTGTTTGCAGCCGATGTCCACAACACTATTCTTTGTACACCCGCCTCTAGACTATCTTTAAATTTGTGGACTGAAGAAAATGTTTAAATGATGATGATTTGGAAATTACAATAAAGAATATGTAAGTAGCGTGCTTCATATTATTAAATTCTTTTTATTAATGTTACTAACATTTGAACTAAGTCGACTGTGTAACGGTTGACTTTCGGTATTGTTTCATTTGATATAATTATAATGTTATGAAATATTCAAGCTTAGTAATGGCACAAGAAATATTGAAGAAAACCTCACATTAATAGCATAAATAATGTAAGGTTTACGTTAACCTTTTAAAATAAAACCAACTTTAATAAATATTATCTGTATACTCAATGATAAATTCGTATATTAAAATTTAAAAAAGATTTTCCCTTTACCCCAATATTGTTTCGCATCAGATGTCGTTAGTGACTTAGCAGACCTAGGCTTCTAAAACACTACGTCTATTCCACAAAAGTATATTTTTTACGGACGAAAAATAATTCGAAACTTTGTATGCCAATGTATAGAAAATAATATATTACAATCATACAACGTAACTTTCAGTTACCTAATAGAGATTAAAATGGTCTACAACTGAATATCCTTCTGTTATACGAAATTGTATAGCATCTGTCTGAGCTCAGGGTGCTCAAATTCCATTTTTTTATCAACTCAACTCTTCTTTAAAATGTCTTAATTTATGTGTTGTTTTCTATTCCTCTAGTAGTGTGTGCTTTCGGTTAGATACATTTCAGTGAATATTTATGTATCTTTTCCTTTAAAATTCTTTTAATGAGATAAAATAATCAAAATAATTAGTTTTAAATTAAACCTAGAAGATTTTAACAAATTTTGGTGACTATCTACATTCATGTCTTCTAACATTATTTAGTATTTTAAAGCCATTTGCATGTTATTTAGAAATTAATTCCTCAGAAAATGTTTTGATTTAATATTTTTCCCTGAAAATATTTGGTTTATCTCAGTTCTCAGACAGATTGACTTAGTGAGACTCGTACAATTTGCCCATAAATTATTTAGGCAAAACGGCCTTGATCTTTCTTCCAAATTGCTGTAAAGTACTTGAATTGATTGGCTGATTATTTCGGGCTTCAGGGAACAAAGGACATTAGTCCCGTACTGTGTAGTGCATGTATTTATCGCGCGAGGTGGTGTTGTTTCCCCCTGCTGAATGGCGAAATCCGGCACCGACTTACACTCGGCTTTTGGGGTCGTCCCCAAACAGGTATCTCCCAACGGTGGGACACTACTCCGGTCAGAATAAAGGCTAAGCTCCCGACTGGTCTCCCTACATGTACGCTAATGTAGCGCATGTGAGTGTGTCTGTAAGTTAGGATTGAGGAAAGGAAAAAAAAAGAGGAAAGGTCGCGCGCGGTCCGTGGCCCGTTTGTTAGGGTACTGCTCCGGTATTCACCTGGTGTTGATCGGAGAAACCACGGGAAACTACCGATCAGAGCAGCCGGTAGTTAGAATCATTCCCAAGAAAGCGTCTGAATTCGACTTAGCTAAGTAGCGAGCGTCGAAAATGCTGCCATCGGGACTCGTACCTAGGACCTCCCGATCAGAGGCACTGCAGTGACATCAGCTGATATCCTGGGCCAACTCTGTACAGTAAGTACTTGAAGATGTGTATGATCGTGTTAAATCAGATACTTACGCATGTTCTTTTTACTGCGAAATCTGATTCCCTGGATACTTCAATTTTCAAATGTTTATACAGATTATGTGTAATTTTGATAAGTGCTCATCCATTTTTCTAAATGTTACTACTATTAAAATTTCTTTAATTGAATTTTGGCTTTTCTCCTTTCTTATATATTTTTATTTATGTATGAATATTGCAACCGCAATAATTATCTTCGCAACACAGCAAAAAACTTAACATTAGGGAGCGGATTTCTATGATTTTGCACATGATTGTCTGTTGCTTCAGGGCCTATCTAAGTGAAATTTCTTGACATTTGGTAAGAATTGGATGCTGTATAAATTAATATGTTAGTGTATATTTCTGCATATTTGGCCGATTTTTCCTGTTGGTGCATGTACATGTAATTATAGGAGCATATTTTGCATATTTCTTTAAAATAGAGATTTCTCTAAAACGTTTCATGTTTTCATAGAATCTATTGATTTGTGAGCATTCATTGATTAGAAATAGCTTGTCACAATTTGTGTTTTTTCTTCTTTCTACAGATGATAAATTACTTGAGCAAATGTAAATGTAAAATGATAACACATTTTTAATCCAGGCAGAAAAAATGAAAGAAGACATACAATGTACTTCACTGAGGTGAATATTTACTTCAATTATTTCTCCCGAGAAGTAATGAAGGTTATATTATGTTTGCACAAAAACATATCTTTTCATTTCAAGAATGCTTCTCCTGAATTTTATCAAGAAAGATTTACACAAGAAATCACATTTTGTTAATTTTAATTAATTATTAAAAAGCTTATTTCAGAATTTTTAGGTCATAAATGCATATCTTATCTTCCAAGATTTTTTAAGGCATAAAAGTCCTCTCTCTATTGATCACTGATCAGTCAGAATGTGTTTTGGCTCGCTGTCGTGTATATTTCAAAATGTTTCGGTCATATGAAATGCATTTTTCAAACTTTTTCTCTCAAATGAAAGGGAATATTTCAAAATGTTTAGGTCATAAATGCGTATTTTAAAAAGTATATTTCAAGATTTATTGAGGCACACAAATTCTCACCCTGCTGATCATTGATAGCAAGTCAGAATTTATTATCACAGACATCCTTGAGCGCATTTAAATGAGCCGAACCTCATTAGACGGCCAGACCTTCTTCGAAGTGCGTTCTGATCGGAGACGAGCGTGAAACATCCTATCTGTATTGACTTGCAAAGTTCTTTATATTCGCTACGTTGTGTAAAATATTTTGGTGTGTAGACGATTGCGTATTCGATCAGGGGATATTCATGTTTCGGGAAATTCGGGAAAGTAGTTGCTTTTCAGTAAAACGAATTTAAAAATGACTAATTAAAGTATGATATTCTTCAAAATAACTTGTTATAGGCAAACAATATTACAATAGGTATCAACTACCTTTTTAGGACATTTTAGGCACTATAAGATGCTTTCAGTAGATTTATTTTTCATAATAATAATAATAATAATAATAATAATAATAATAATAATAATAAAAATGTCTTTATTAATGGCGAGGCTCAGGCCATAGGGCCTGCTCTTCCGCCTAACCTTTCATCTGCAATTATTTTCCACAAATTCCTAAACGAACTAAATAGGCATTTGTCCTGAAATCCGAGGTCTGACCGTCTTTCCTCCGCCACCAACGCGAGGCCGCAGGGCTTGTTTTCCCAGCAGCGCAGGAGCAGGCGCAGCACGGAGCGCCCCAAACAAAAGCGGCTAAAAGCGACGGCGCTGCGCGGCGCGGCGCGGCGCGGCGCGGCGGTGCGATGCGTGGCTCTAATGAGGCAGCGGACTTGGCCTTTATAAATGATTTGGCGCCCGTCCAACCTTCTCTCATTTCCTCTGGCAGCTGGAGTGAGCTGTCAGTCAAAGTCCCCCTCGTAATAATAGTAATATAAGAAACACTTCTCGTATTGATTCTCCAGCCACTGAAATTTTAGTGTGTGGCTTTCGAGAAACATCGTGTTGTTCTGTGTTGAGCAGACGTTTGGTGTTACTCATTCACCTATCGGAGTCATTCAAAATGGTGCGCTTTTAAAAGTAGAAGTTATTGGAGCTATAAATGCAATTAGTATTTGTAACGTTCGGTGCACTTTAAATGTTAGAAGACCCTTTAGGGAAAAATATGGAATCTGTATATTCCACAACATTTTTGTTGTGTTATAAATCAGTTAGTTTTCTAAAAAAGATTCAGATATTACTCCTACTTATCGAAGAGATTTAGAATGTACTACATTTATTTATTAACTTACCTGAACAAAAATATTTTCTTCTATTTTCTACGTTTATTATTATACAAATTGGAAAATGTTTAGGGGAATTATTTCTCTCGGTGTAAAACTACATCATCAAAACTACAAGTACACATCTTAATATTTGGCAGTGGCTACACACTTAGATACACTTAGACAAAAGGCATGGTATATTATGCAAATAGTATACATATGGCAGAGGTATCTCGTGCAAAGTTATGAAAGGGGAGCGCATTGGGAGAGTACGCAAGTGATTCATGTGAAAAGTTTGCTGACGTGATTACGGCCGCACTACGAAAATGAACCGACTCTGAACGCGGAATGATGGTTGGACCTAGACGTGTGGGACATTCCATTTCGGAAATACGAGATTCAATATTCCGAGATCCAAAGCGTCGAGCGTGGGCTGCGAATACCTAATTTCACTCATGTGTAGAGAAAAGCAACACTGCGTGAAATAACTGCAGAAATCAACGTGGAACGTATGACCAGCAAGTCCTTATCTTGAGCAGGTTTTTTTTGTCCAGTTACTGACATTGAGCACATGCTGATACGACACTTGGCCAGGAAATGCTTTACTCCCTGCCAATATTTCTTCAGCTGTAATTTTAGATATGAGAAGAGTAGTTAGTTCTTTCATTAGCTGTATCTGCAAATCAAATTTGAAGCTCGTTTCCCAATGCAAATAGTTAATATTGCAAGGGAGTGAACATTCTTTGTTAAATTTTGTTAACAGCGCTCTTTGGCACTCTTATCTTCGTATTTTAAATACTAAGGGTTTCAGAATAGAAAGAAATTTCAGCTTTCTTCTCTACCAAATTTCGTGAATTTTGCTTTACAAAAGAGAGTGGACCCTCGATACGTTATCAGACCTCGGATTTCAGGACAAATGCCTATTTAGTTCCTTTAGGAATTTGTGGAAAATAATTGCAGATGAAAATAAATCTATTGAAAGCATCTTATAGTGCCTAAAATATCCTATAAAGGTAGTTGATACCTATTTTAATATTGTTTGCCTATAACAAGTTATTTTGAAGAATATCATACTTTCATTAGTCATTTTTTAAATTCGTTTTACTGAAAAACAACTACTTTCCAGAATTTCCCGAAACATGAATATCTCCTGATCGAATACGCAATCGTCTACACACCAAAATGTTTCACCCAACATAGTAAACATAAAGAAGTTTGCAAGTCAATAGAAACAGGATGTTTCACGCTCGTCTCCGATCAGAACGCACTTCGGAGACAATTGTCCCATTCCCGGTGCAGGTGCGCTGTTGACAGGCTGAGAATGAAAAGTGTGAAAGATGAAATGAAAAGAAATGAAAGTGAATAAAATAATATCCTTGTAGTCACTCTCGTAAATGTAAAAATACTTGACATTCTTGAAAAAAAGTCCCTAATTTAATCCATTTTTGATCAGTTTTAGATGCCAGAAGCGTAACTTTTTATATCCAATGTTTTTATTGTCTGGTTAAATAATTTTGTGACATATTTTAAGTGCCTAAAACGTCACTTTTCATGCCTGATAGTGGTTAATTTCATAATTTTGTTGCCTATTTTAGGTGCCTAAATCATAACTTTTTGTGCCTAAAATTTTGAGGTCTTGTTATCACATGGTATTATTTGCCAGTTTTATAGTGTAAACTCTTTCGAAAAATTCATAAAATAACTAGAACTAACTCTTATCCATCGTCATTTTTTCTTTACTTTTTTTTGGGCTTGTGTGCATGTGACAAGAGCGACTTCAAGAGAGTGTCGGTCTTGCGCGAGCAAGCGGGAGTGAGTGTGGGGGGTGTTGTTAACGAAGGTAAGATAGCGAGATTTTATAAGTACAGACATCGAGTGTTGTTAAATGCTGATTAGTGAGTGTAAACGCAATTTCTAGCAATCTTTTCAAACATGTGGGCCTTTGCAAAAAAGTCAGTGAATACAATAAAATGTGATGCATTACGTTTTACTTTTAAAATTGAAGTGCCAAGCAGAATTTCCTCCTATAATGCACTGCTTTTGAACCTGTTCAGATCTTGATAACTATAAAACATTTCAATTACATTTTCAGAAATATAACTATGTATTTACAGTGAATACTGATTGTACTGTTTTAGGGTGTGGAATCTTCCCTCATTGTATTAATTTTAGATAGTAAGAACTGAACGACATGAAACATTCTTGGTGAGTTTCGATTTTCCATGTATGTATTCTTTCTGTTGTAACTTTTCTTCAATTCTTCCCTTTTGTGTGATGTAACCGCAAGAGTTCAGCAAGTTAATAATTTAACGACATATAGTAGAAGAAAGAGGAAGAGATGTCTGAATTTAAGAAAACGTGTGCGGTTTACATCGATTTCTCAAATAAAGTGTTCCCAATCGATAAATACACACAATCATCGTTTTTTGTTTCGAACGTAGTAAAATCATTGAACCAATGAGGTTATTAATTCTATGGATGACCTATGTGAGATATAAGCATAAATCTCGAAAATTCTTTGACCTTGAGAAACTAACGCAGATACTTTCATTTTTGTGTACCTACATGGGCCTATGATAATTTTTCATTAGTAAGAAATGAGCTACAAAATACGAAATTTGATCGGGAGAAATTTTTCATAAGCCCCTTGCAGGGACAAAACTTGCGACTTTCAAGTATCCTCCCCATTTAAATTGCGGTTGAAAATATTACATGAAGTTGAATAATTACTTATTTCGCCTACAAAATTTTTAACTTTAAAAGGCTCGCTGCTGTTTTAGATCGCCAATTTGCTTTTTTATCATGTTTTACTTCGATTGGTGTATACATTCCGTAAAATAGTTTCCAAGAACTGATAGAACTTCCCGATATGCTCGTATGCGGACTATTACGTCAACAAGCTCATCTTAAAAAGCAAACTTCAAGCCGAGACTTGCGCATCGAGCAATAAACATACCCGGTATTTTTAAACGCCTTCAAGATAGTTAATATTTCTGGGTGACGCCCAGTCACGAGTTATGAATAAACGTCCTCTGCATGAACTTGGAGGAGTACTGTCATACATGTTACTGCCGCCACATAAATTAGTTTATGGCGCATTTTAGTGAAGACGTAACATTTTAAGAAGCAAAGTGTCAAATGAAGACACGAGTCAACCTGCCCGTTTTATTCAAAATGGTGAAACATTTTTAACTTTTCAGTAAGATTATTTTCTTTCAAGCGTCGCAATATTTATTTTTGCTCTTCCCCGAAATACTCTAAGAAAGAGCGATCTCACTCAACAAGTTAACAAGATGGAGAGAACCATGTTTCAGAGTTGTTCAAGGCCATTTTTCGCAAAGGAAAAAGAAGCTATTGTTTTCAGTTGTTCTACGGGTGGTCTTCTATTAAAACAAATGAGTTCTCATTCCTTCTCAGGAGTAGCAGAAATAGAACTACGACCTCGTCACCACAAGCCTGCGAGATAAATCGATTTTAAAAAGAGTTCTATGGCGATGCCAATAAGATAAGTCTATGTGGATGTGACTCAAGACTCGTGACATTATGTTGTAACGGAAGTTCTTGCATCAAGTGCATGTGGTCGGAGAAACAAAACATGCGAATGAGTCATCCACTTCTTTTCTTATCTTCTAAACTACAGTTCATTGGGGGAACTTAGCTGGTATGTATATTGGGAAGAATGTCCGTCATTTGCCAAACTACGACAAGAAATTGGAAGAATGAAATGTGTTTAAATATACACATATCCGCTTAATGTGCATCATTTATCATATGTGATCTACGATATGCACCTTCCCTTTTGTGTACAATGCCGTTGGACGTTTCTATTCTGTGCATTTAACGCAAAACTACAACCATTTTGCATTAGCCATTAACCCTTCATCTTGAATCGCTAACTATTCTATTTTGCTCACTGTAACTGATTATTTGTATTGAACTATGAACAGGTGCTACAAAAAAGACTTTGTCTAACAAAATATCGACATAAAAAACTAGACCGACCGATAGATCAATACAAAATATGGTTGTAGACAAATATTATGTGAAAAAAGACATAATCAATTTAACATATTTATTGTACTCGTGTTGCAAAACCAGAGTTCCAAACTCGTTCCCAAAACAATGCTTCAACCAATAAAACCCGAAGATGTCCCCATAATCAAAGCATTGTCGTTGCCACCAGGAGAATTGCAAGTTCTTACCCGAAGACACCAAAGTCCAAATAGAGTAACCAAAAGCGGGCACTGTCGGCAAATGCTGAATTGCAATATCAACTATAAACGCTTCAGGGCTCACTCGCAAAACCAGACTGCCTTGCTTAGGCTCCCGTGGCTCCTTGTATGCGGGCGATTAGCAGAGACTTGCCACGGGCTCGCGTTCCAGGCTGCTTCGCCCGCCCTGGCGAGCCCTAACCACAGAACAGTTACTATTATCTACTCTGTGCCCTAACACAGGGGGCGCTCGCAGCAGCGCGCGCCAACTTCGAATGTTTCCATGCATCCATAAGAGCAAATCCACACGACAATGAGAAATCAATATTTCTTCAGTTTAATGATCCAATTAATTCATCTTAAATATATCTCAAGTTCAACTGTTGTAGTGACCAGGAGTACTCACTTCATTGGCATACGTGCAAGGATATGCAGGAATGAATGAATGAATAGGGCTCAAGTTCTGTACCACTTCAGACTGACGTTCAGACTTAGTTTACAAGTTGTTAGAGAATAACTTTAAGAAAACTGTAAGAAAAGTTGATTTAGTAACGCGTATGTGTTATCAAAGTTTAAAAATAACAGACAAACGCGAAGTTAGAGATCAATAATCTGTATTTTTATCATAATATGACTTAGGATTATTCCTTAATTTCAAGCCCTTCTTATCGTAATTGATAGCTGAAGAGATATTCGTAAATTATGTTTACACAGAATATTCCTTGAGTTTATAAATTACACAGTGCTGAAGGGATGAAACGAATTGTCGATTGACGGTTGTACAAGGAGAAGGTAGAATGGAAATGTCAATAACGTCCCTTGTGCTTACAAAAATAGAGCTGAGATTATAAAATTAGAAAGGTTTTTCAGGGAAGTGCTTTGAGTTTTTTCTTTCCAGAGAAAAATTCCAAATTCTGGGAAAAAATTCGGCAGGGTTAATTAGAAGAAATCGACAATATTCTTACTTCTGCACCGAAAATTTGTCAACATCTTTTGGGTTCTTTATACCAATAAGCAAAACATAGCAATCAAAACCAAAGCAGATTTTCTGGGTGCCATTTGCCATAGCAAATTGCGCACTCTGAAGCGATTCTGATATGTCTCTCTGAAAGACAACTTAACCGTAAATCTGACAGCAAATACATATACAAATGCAGACAAGAAACTTAGTGCATTTTCTTGCCGTTACTGTATGAAATTTGCTCCTTCCAAACATATTAAGATGACAGACATAGATACGCGCACCAAGTGAAGTTATTTGCTGGGAAGGGAACCTCGTTAAGCAAAGTCAAAAGATGCTTCTTCAGTCTCGTAACTCATAAGCATTTTCATTCCGTCTGGTATGTAAGAGAGTGTCATGTGAGTAATTAGTGACAGCACGGCACATCACTTTAAATGCATCGCTAAAGATAGTTTAAAAACCGAATCAATAATTAGTTATTATTATACCAATAATGATGTCTAGTGCGGGAACTCTGAAAACTCATTCATCGCTCACCCCCGTCATTGTTCTTATAGGAGGAAATTTTCTAATTTGTGGCATGGGCGCCCAACGCTCCTGCTTTGGCTCTCAACTTCGCCACCAGGGACCACCAGGACATGGCACAACTGTTACATGGGCGATCCTGCTTCCCTCCGCCCTTTGAAAAGGCCACAGCTGGGTTTGAACCCACTTGGTAATGGGCTCTCTGATGCAGAGTCCCCCACTCCATTAGCGGCGTGCCAATGTGATAAGAATGATAATATAGTAATAATAATAATAATAATAATAATAATAATAATAATAATAATAACTCCACCTAGGGAGTACACGACCTTGGAGTTGGTGGTGGAGCTTGAGTACCCCCATGAGCCTTAAAGCTATGTCAGTGGTAGCCTAGCTACCGGTAGGGCCTCCCTTGCTGAATAGGTTGAAGGTGAGGGGTCAGACGAAGAAGTACTCCATTTTGAGGAGAGTGGGAAGTAAGTAGAGAGGGAAGGGTCATGAACCTTTGGACTTCCTGTTGTCGGCTCATAGAGGGTACAGGAGAGAAACTGGGTTGGCACACCAGGCCACTGATTAGAGTGGAGGCCCGAACCTTGCATTAGCCAGCGAAGGAGGCTGCCTTCAGCAGTCAGTGAAAATCCCGTAGGGTTTAGTAATGCCGACTGGCGATCGGAGGGACCCCTTGCTGGGCCCTGCGGGGGGATGCCCCGAGGCCACTGTGGGTCGCAGTAACGGATGGCAGGAAACAACCCGAGGGTTAAGTGTGATCTGTGAACTCGAACTTGCGTCCTACGAATCCTCAATTCAAACCAATGAGCAAAATGGATAGAACAAGCAATGTAATGAATCTTAACGTGCCTTGTTCTACCAATGTCCCATACCTGCTCAGAAACCGAGCAAATGTCACCTTGTCGACGTCTGGCCATCCCACGGGTGTTAGTCCCAGGGACCCAGAGCCGGCAGTAGCTCGAAGCCATCGTCAGAGATGGACCCGGGATGAATTAAAGGAGGTGATGTGGTGCTTTTACTATGCAAAAGCGAAAAATGGGGGCTCAGAAATAGAAGTTTTCAAGGTATGGAGAGAGCGGAACCCAGATATGAGACCTACCCTAGACTCAAAGAAGCTTGCCAGTCAACGACGATACATACTCAGCAGTGGAAAATTCACAGCAGAACAACTTGCTGACATTGAGAGAAATGCGGAGTATGTACTTCGCTCGAACAATCCACATGACGAACACGTAGAACTTGAAAATGATGATCCCGTGGAAGGTTCATCGCTTTCCAGTGAAACTCACGTCAGTGGTGAAAACTCATCTGGCAATGATTTACACGATAAGGACATGATGCGAAATCTCCTTCGGCGCGAGATAGAAAGAGTTAGTCAACTTCCGTTTGAATCTCGCGAACCGTTGAGGAGAATATACGAAAATGCCAAAGCTAAAAGAGTGATAGAAACAGTGAATTCTGTCTTAAATGAGGTGGTGGAGACCCCAGGCAGAGATCTAGATATTACTGAAATCAATCACATCATATACGCAACTGGATATCTAGTATCTCAGATAATTTTGGGGACAGCCAAGAACACCGACGGCCGACAGCAAAACAGAGTAAACAGCTCTGTACCCCCATGGATGAACAGAATTATGAAACGGATAGCCGACACCCGGCGTGAAATATCACTCTTAGCTGAGGCATCTTCTAAATCAACGCACACCTCCAAAGTTCAACGAAAAATATTCAATGTTGAACAAAAATACCAAATTGAAAATGACACCAGCAGGCTAATGGTAGTTGAGAATCTAAAAGAGAAAATTCAAGCATGGGCTCAACGAATAAGAAGGTACAAACGTAGAATAGATTTCCGTGTACAGAACCGGTTGTTTGAAACAGACGCGAAGAGATTCTATCGCAATCTGACTCAAAAACCGAATGGCAAAGCTGTTACCCCTTCAAAAGATGACGTCGAAGCATTTTGGGCAGGAATCTGGGAAGAGAGCAGATCCTACAACAAAGACGCATCTTGGCTTCAATCTGAAGTTGATGCTGCCGATGAACTTGTAGAAACAGTGGAAGATGTTCACCAATTCTCGGAAGAGGACCTCTTCCAAGCAATTAAGAACATGGGAAACTGGAAGTCCCCCGGGATTGATAAGATCCAGATTTATTGGATTAAGAAATTAACAGCAATACATTCTCATCTAGCAAAGGCTGTTAATAAAATTTTTGAAAACCCAAAGGAAATCCCGGAATGGCTCACACGCGGCATCACGTATTTGCTACCCAAAGCGGGAGACAGCTCTTTGGCGAAGAACTACAGGCCAATTACTTGTCTGCCAGTACTGTACAAAGTTATAACTTCAGCCATAGCTGACAAAATGTATAGACATCTAGATAAGAATCATCTAATGCCAGCTGAACAAAAAGGATGTCGTAAAGGCTCTTATGGCTGTAAGGAAATCCTGCTACTGAATAAAGTCATCTTGAATGATGTAAAGAAACGGAAACGTAATTTGAGCATGGCTTGGATTGACTACCAAAAGGCCTTTGATAGTGTACCACACGATTGGATTTTGAAGACCCTGGAGATCTATCGATTTCATCCTAGACTTATTGAATTTTGCAAGGCTAGTATGAAGTCGTGGAGTACCAGGTTACTAATCCACAGCGGAAAGGAAGCAGTAGAAACCAGAAGTATTCAGATTAACAGGGGTATTTTTCAAGGAGATTCACTATCCCCTCTGCTGTTTTGCATTAGTTTGATCCCACTATCGAGACAGTTGTCGCAAGCTGACTTTGGTTTTAAGCTCCATGGTGATGAAAGGCCAGTATCACATTTGTTTTACATGGATGATCTGAAAGTGTTTGCCAAGAATGAAGCGATTCTCTCCCAAATGCTGTCTGTCGTGAATGACTTTAGCAATGACATCTGCATGAAGTTTGGTCTTGACAAGTGTGCAAAAATCACTTTAAAACGAGGGAAACTCACAACGTCTGAGAACATTGAAATTGATACGCACACTGTGATTCAAGATCTTGAGCCAGGTAAAACTTACAAATATCTGGGCATTGAAGAATGTGAAACCATCTCGAATGACAGAATGAAAGAGAGAATTCGTAGGGAGTATTATAGGAGAGTGAGACTGGTCCTGCAGTCCGCTCTGAATTCCAGGAATAAAATATCAGCAATAAGTAGTTTGGCGGTACCTGTAGCCGAATACAGTTTTGGACTAGTGGACTGGACTGAGCAAGAAATTCGCACCATGGATCGAAAAACCAGAAAACTGCTAACAATGCATCATGTTTCCCACCCTCGAGCTGATGTACATAGACTTTATGTGGCACGTAAGGAAGGAGGAAGAGGCCTGAGACAAATTGAGGCCTCCTGGCACAACGCAATAGTCGGGTTGGGGAAGTATGTAGTCAGCCATCAAGACGACCCTCTAATGAGGCAGGTCATGAAATCTGACCGAAGAATGGGAAACAGAGGCATTGTTAGTGTAGCAAGAAACATTGCGAAGAAAACTAGGCAAGACACGTCGAATAACACAGACACTGAACTTCTGATGCTGCTAAACATGAAGTGTGAGACACAAAAAATGTTAAAGAAATCGTGGAGAGACAAACCACTCCACGGACAATACCTAAAAAGAATGGACAAAGTGCAGATCAATAAAGATCAATCATTTATGTGGCTTAAAAGGGGAAGGATGAAGCCAGAATCGGAAGCACTTGTAATAGCTGCCCAAGATCAGGCCTTGAGAACACGACATTATGATAAAGCGGTTCTCAAAATTTCCCAAGATGACAAATGCCGCATTTGCCTGGAGCAAGTAGAAACCATTGATCATATTGTCTCAGCTTGTCCAATCCTAGCAAAGACCGAATACCTTAAAAGACATGATAGGGTGTGTAGCTACCTCCACTGGCAGATCTGTACCGCCCTCGACGTTCCAAACACATGCCCCAAGTGGTACGAACACTCACCGAAACCGGTGACGTCTGTTGGATTGTGTACGATATTGTACGACCAACAAATTCAAACTGATCGCACGATAGCGGCAAACAAACCGGATATAGTTATCCGGGATTTGGCGAAAAAATCGTGTTTACTTATCGATGTTGCTGTACCTTGCGATCAAAACGTCGTTACCAAGGAGGCAGAGAAACGTCTTAAATACAAGAGTTTGGAAATCGAGATCAGCCGAATGTGGGGCGTAAAAGCACAGGTCGTCCCGATAGTTATCGGAGCTCTAGGATTTGTTCCGCAAAATTTGAGTAAGAACTTGTCTAAACTCCCAGGTAATTCAAAAGACTGGGAAGTGCAAGAAATTGCTTTATTTGGAACAGCCCACATTTTGCGTAAAGTATTGTAGAGGCACTGATAGTCACCGAATCTGCTCCTTAGGTAGCTGGTTGCAACCTGGAGTAGATTTTATATTCAGCCGACTCATAAGATCTTTAGTCGTGATGTAGTGGAAAAATAATAATAATAATAATAATAATAATAATAATAATAATAATAATAATAATAATAATAATAACGAGAATATAATCTTCGATAAAGCAGTCTCTCTCTATGCACTTACATGCACACATTACCACTCATCAAGAGATCAGTCGGGAGCTTAGAATTTACCATGGCTGGAACTCACTGCGGGAGATATTTGGAGAGGAAATCCAGGAAGCCGACGTGAGGGTCTTCCCCAGATCTATCGTACAAGTAGCGGAGGGACATCATTACTTCCAGTGGTCTACATGCACTAGTTACTAAGCTATTGACCAGAGTAATTGACCCTGAAACTTCTAACCAATCAATCAAATCTAACAATGACGAATTTAAAAATTAACTTTAGTTTGTTGCCTGAGGTGTAGGGGCCAAAACAATACTTTTTCGCCAGTTACAAAAAAGACAAATACATGTGGCAAATGAAGAAAGAAACGAATTATAGCGAAAAGAAAAGTAAAAAGAATTTGTATAGTCAAATTAAATCGAAAGAATGTCGTTTTAAAGAATTTTCCTTCATTTGCTGCGGCACCGGAAGTGTTACAAAATCTGCTGTCTCTGACGATGGTAATTACGTACGCAGTATACTATATTCAATACATTTAAATCACTAATGAGTGTCTTTTAGAAAGAAATGTTCGCTTTCTGCTCATCCAAATTTCGTGATTTTTCTTTAGATGATGGGTCTTGGGCCCTAGATGTTTTAAAACTTGGTCTCGTTAACTGGTTTTATAATTATATGCTATATTTTAATACTGAATTTAAAATTAATAACATAAACACTTCTGCCATTGCTTGTTCTTTTCATCGTTTTGTTTGCGAATTATAATCTGTCAAAAGCAGTCGAAGTTTTATAGCAAGCATTCGAGTGTGACGCTACAGTTAGCGAAGACAAGTTGGAGAGTTTTTAAAATTTGAGTTTTTTTAATGCAAAAATTAGTGTGTATTTATGTTATGACTAGCAAGCCTTTGATACATATGTTCTTTTACAAGCAATTTTCTGTGTTTTTAATTATAAGTGAAGCATTACGCTTTTGAGTTATGGTGGATAGCAGATTATCCTGTTGTAATCCACTTCAACAAACAGACACAGAACTAGACAAATACTAGGTTTTAGGAATAAGCCAGGGTAACTTGTTTTGTGAGAAAACGAGCCACGGGTGGAAAATGCGTAATGTTCACCTAAAAGTGCAAGCTATGAACTACACGCACGTATATTTAGCAACACACCAAAACTGTGTTTCTCATTTATTAAGGTATATGAAATGATAGAACTAATTTCATGTTCAAAAGCATTATAGCATTTACGATTTCATGTTCTAAAAGCACTACATACCCGTTCTAAAAGCCCGATTAGACTGATGCTCGATTACGGCACGTGTCACGTCGGTCTGCACACTCACAGGGTGTCACGTGAGTTGCAGATCACAGGTTGTTACGTGTCCTCGCAGAAACTCTCTTGCCCATCTCGCGACTTATGGAAGGGCATTATTTCCAACAACTTCCACCAATTCCCTGTGATATTCTCGGGCATTGCTCCTATGAAGAACGGCCATCTTAGTGTACAACGCTTCTCGAATGGGGTACATTCATCTTGCATTGCGGTAGTCAGGCAACTGATTTCACATTGCTCTCTGAGCTAATAGGCACTCACTAGCCGTCTGTTGCTGTGAACACACACTTAGTACAGCACTTCTTTCAAGCGAAAAACAAAATTGCTTAATCCGATTACATTTCTTTTAGAAAAATGGTTGCCATGACTTCAGCCCCTAGCCTCGTATCAAACATTTCCGAGTCAGTTTCATTAGCGTATTTAAGTCTATTCTCTTTGTGAATATTGATTTTATTGTTCGAAAATTCGTAAATCTCCCTCCTTTCTTTGGACTTAAAGAATAAAAACAAAACGACGTTAAATAAAATTTTTGGGTTTGTCCATTTTTCACGTGATGTGCTTTTCTGTTTTTAATTTTTTTCTACAGCTTTTGTGAAATGTTATCCAAAGGGTTCAGTCAGTATTACTAAAAATGCATAAATGCATTGATATTTGAGACAACTATCGATTAGCATAAAATTTCCGAAATCTACTGTAAATAAATCAAAATAATGTTTGAAGATTAAACAAGTTATTTGCTCATTAGAGCTATACTAGTGTACTTGGTCCCAACAGACGACGGGTGAAAGTTCCCTTCCAACATATGGAAGTATTGAAAGTTCTTAAATATGACTTTCGTTCCTCTACTAATTCACTTCCTTCAGAATGTAAAGCATTGCTCGCAGACAAATTTAGATGTTTTTACAGAGAGAAGAAATTATGTTGCACAACAATTTCATGCAATGGAAATCTACACTTACATCCAAAAATGAACACTTAATAAAGTAAATCAAAGAATACGCCTACAATACTTTACTAGTTTATCTTATAATAGGTAATAATAATTAGGTACTAAAATCACTTGATTTCTGATGAAATATTAACGTTTAAGTTCTGCACTGGCAAATGAACCAATTTGGAATTTTTATTTTATGGTAAATGAATACCTCGTCTGCTTGTTATACGTTACGAGACTGTCTACGTTATGCATGTACTGTATAAAGCAAATATTTCTGCTAAGAAGTAAATCGAGAAGCTGTGATTAAAATTTAAAAGGAAAACTATTATACTCGTAATTACAAAGAGGTTCAGTGATTACACGCTGAACTTAAATAATCTCCATTTAGTTCTGCATTAAGTCAGTGAAGTGGCTCCATTTGTCAATTAAACTTACGGCCACTCCTGCTGTAATTACACATGTTGGTCGTGCATCAATATGTATTTCCTTGCTCTTAAGTGCTTGATACGGAGAAAAGAGGTTTCTCAACATTCGATGCAAGCTTAGTTTCTCGCCACTTAACTATTGGAGAACAATACGAGATCTGGTAATGGATTTAATATTTGCAGTAAACAGTAGCTCTATTAGAGTAGTTGAAAATGAATTTCAATGAGGAAAATGATCGCACGTGAAGGAAGATGATCGATGGGAGTGTTGTGCAATGTAGATTGCGGCACACACACGATGGATTATTTTATTTTCGTATTATTTTCAGTCTGAAGTCTCCATTATTATTTATCGTATTATTTTCAGTCTGAAGTCTCCATTATTATTTATCGTATTATTTTCAGTCTGAAGTCTCCATTATTATTTATCGTTTTATTTTCAGTCTGAAGTCTCCATTATTATTTATCGTATTATTTTCAGTCTGAAGCCTCCATTATTATTTATCGTATTATTTTCAGTCTGAAGTCTCCATTATTATTAATCGTATTATTTTCAGTCTGAAGTCTCCATTATTATTTATCGTATTATTTTCAGTCTGAAGTCTCCATTATTATTTATCGTATTATTTTCAGTCTGAAGTCTCCATTATTATTTATCGTATTATTTTCAGTCTGAAGTGTCCATTTGTAGAAGAGTATGATTGACAACGGCTCAGTTCTTTCAACATGGCATTCATCATCATTTATCAGCCCACGAAATTATTTCACCTTCCCTTTCACTCAGCAAAAGTCATCAATTGTTCCCGCACAATGTAGCGGACTCATTTCAAACTTTTTTTTCCATTCTTTTATTTTTGTCCGAATTTGTATCGTTCAGTTTTCGGCTCTGCAGATGATTGGTGACTTATTTTCTAAGCTTAAAAAGAAAGAGTGGGGAAACTTATGGAGTACGGCCAGAAAATCACTGGGAGATGTTATGAATTGTGAAGTTATTTCTTTCTAATCGAAGGTGAAGAAACCAGTTTAGGAATGAATGAAGAGGGTTTCTGTTTTTCATTCTTAGGAAGGGAGGGTTATTTACACCGAGGTGTAAAAGGATGGTCCGGTTATGTTAGGTAGGTGGAAGAAAAAATTGTGAGATGTGTGAATGATTTGCTCTTTTATTGGTTTTAGGTTGAAATCGGAATGGAGGGTTGCGTTTCTGACAAACCATGGGGCTTTGGTTGCAATGCGGAGGATTCTCTTTTGGAAGACTTGGATCTTGTTTATGAGGGATGTTGCTGAGTGACACCACTTCGGCCATGTGCAAAAGAGGAGTGGTCGGAGAATGGATTTGTATATGAGAACTGTATTTTCGGAGCAGAGGCTACTTTTGCGGTTTACAATGGGACGAAGACGGTGGCCGAGATCGCTAAAGCAGTAATGTCGCAGCAATCTCGCACCCAAGGATCGCGTATTCCAGTTCCGGGATATTTTGTATTTCTATTCGTCCTTTGACCCCCTATCATCACCATATCATGTCATCTTCAGTCACATAACGTTAAACCCAATAGTGGTCACTGATGACCTTGATGTTGATGCGACCTTAACAAAAAAAATGGGACGCAGATGATGAAGTTTCTGATGAGATCTCCACCGTTTCCTCAGCGCTGCCTCATAAATCTCGCCTTTCTCAAACGGCGGCGCCTCACCGGCTCACCTCGGCCCGCCCGCCGCCCGCTGCACGCGGTCCCGGACGCGGCCCCGCGCCGCCCGCCGGGCTGCCTTGGCCAAGGTCGCAGCCGCCGCGCGTTGCTCCTTTTGCGGGCGGCGGCGCGCGGTGGTTGGGCAGACGCCGCACGCGGCCAAAAATTGTTTTTGCTGGCCCCGTGGTCGAGATAGCTAAGACAGTAGTGTCGTAGTGATCTTGGATCGAGAGGTCGCGGGTTACAATCCCGCCTCGGGCTTGTATGTGTTCGTCCTTTCACCCCCTATCATCGCCATATCGTTTCATCCTCATAGCATAACTTTAAATCCAATAGTGTTCGCTAATGACCTAGTAGCTGATGCGACCTTAAATAACAAAAAAAATTGTTTTATTCATGTTACATATTAAGTGTATGGAAAGAATTGGAAGAAATGAAAATTAGCACACTATGTTGAGCAGTTAAATAACATGCGTATTGCACTTCGTAAAATATGAATAACAGAGATAAATAAAATATGCTACCTAGGGTTACAGTATCATTGTTGATCATAAGGGTATTTACAAAATACAACAATCGAGAAGATCTCATTAATGTGATTCAGATCCTTGGTAACGCACGGCGCGTTGTAAGTAGCATGAAGCGGTCAAGCTTTTTTTTCCTTCAAAAATGTGCAAATTATTTGATTCCAATATCTTGTTTCGCAAGGTTACTTTGCAGTCGCCATTGTTGCAGAACTAGCCATTGTTGCAGAAAACTAGCAAACACGAGGGAACAAAAAGATGGAACGTCGTTAATTGAAGGATTTGGACAGAAACAAGATAATCCTGGCGATCCCCGGTGGCCGAGATCGCTAAGCCAGTAGTGTCGTAGCGATCTCGGACCACAGGATCGCGAATTCGAGTCCCGCTTCGGGCATGGTTGTATTTGGGTTCGTCCTTTAACCCCCTTGTATCACGATATGTCATCTTAACATTTACCATAACGCTAAACCCAATAATGGTCGCTAATGACCTAGATGTAGATGCAACCGTAAATAACAAGAAAAAAAAAGGATGTTCCTCACCAACCAAAGAAAGTCTTTCGTTATTCGGTAACATTAATACCTAGATTTTGGTCAAAGGGTAGCTTAATTTGTTACTGTCTTTGCCCTACCCTACGCCAAGCCTTTCATATGTGTTAACTTTGAAACACGTTCTTCGTGTTAATGAACGCTTTGACCAAAATCGAGATTTTAACGTCCCACAAAGGGGGGCAAATATGGCTGTCGGGGCAGAGAGAGAAAATATGGCGGTGGGGCAGGAGGCGGCGGGGGAGTTGGCGTTGGCTGGGGCGAAGGGGGTAAGCCAACGGCAGGGGCAGTGAGGCGGAGGGGGCAAATATGGCGGCGGGGGCGGAGGTAACAGAAGTGTATGTGGGGGCGGCAGGGGCGTTGGGAGAAGACGGGGCAAATATGGCGGTGGGAGAACTGGGGGGCAAATATTGCTGAAATATTGCTGCAAATATTGGTGAAAACGCGGTTGCGGAGAAGGAGAAGGCAAATATGGTGGCGGGTCGGAAGAGGTGGCGGTGACTGTGTGATGGTGGCGAAGAGGGCAAAGATGAAGGCGGAGGGAGCAAATGGTGTGGGCGGAGGGGCCAGAAGTGTAGGATGGGGCGGCGTGGGCGTCAGGAGAAGAAAGACCAAATATGGCGGTGGGAGAGGTGGGGGCAAATATGGCCGTCAGGGCGGAGGGATAAAATATGGCGGCGGGGACGGAGGTGGTGGCGGTGGTGGTGAGTGTGGTGGTGGCGAAGGGGGAAGAGTCGACGGCAGGAAGCGGCGGGGTGGCGGTGAGGCGGAAGGGGCAAATATGGCGGCGGGGGCGGCGTGGGTGTCAGGAGAAGAAAGGCCAAATATGGCGGTGGGAGAGCTGGGGGCAAATATGACAGTCGGGACGGCGGCAGTGGCTGCCAGGGGCGGTGGGTGTGGTGACGGCGAAGGGGGAAAGTTGACGGCAGGGGCGGCGGGTGGCGGTGAGGCGGGAGGACAGATATGGCGGCGGGGCCGGAGGTGGTGGCGGTGGTGGTGACGAAGGGGGAAGAGTTGATGGCAAGGGCAGCGGAGAGGCGGGAGGGCAAATATGGCGGCGGGGACAGAGGTGGTGGCGGTGGTGGTGGGTGTGGTGGCGGCGAAGGGGGGAAAGTTGACGGCAGGGGCGACGGGTGGCGGTGAGGCGGGAGGGCAACTATGGCGGCGGGGGCGGTGTGGGCGGGGCTGTCGGCGCCGCGCGTTTGCGAAAAACGCGTGTGCGGAGGAGGAGCGGCGGGCGCGCGCGCTGTCGGCGGCGGCTGTTTATGATGCCGGTCACTGGGCCGCGGTTCCTCCCGCGCGCTAATGAGAGAGGCTCCAATTGCACGCTTTTTAGTCCGCCCTCGTTAAGCCCCCACGTCTTATTCGGCTTTGGCCGCGCTGCGTGGAGACCTGCATTGCAGAGGAGGTCTCCCATTCGGTTACACCGCTTTGGTGACGTTTTTTCGCACGGTGGCGCCTCGCCGGTTTCAATTTTGTGATTCTTTTTGCGGTCCCGTGTATGGCAACACGTCTTATTCGGCTTTAACTGCAACGTCTGAAGTTGTATACCGCCGGAGATGCCAAATGCAGTTTCGGAACATAATGCGACATGTACTGTGGCGCCGTACTCGTTCCAACTTTTATTTTTTAGGGGAGACATATTAAAACTGCCTCAGTCATTTTTAGAGAAGGTCTGTCACATACGAAAACGAGAAATATCCTATTCGACTTCAGTTCGTATGCGATATTTCGCCGCCTAATGACTTGCCTGCTCCAATTACACTGCTTTTAGGGGTTTAATCGCTATTGGGCTGAGAACGCAATCGTGTGCTCGTGTATCACAGGAGAGAGAAAATTCGATGATGTATGAACTGTGTGCGACATTCCATTGATTGGTTGTTGACGTCAAATGTTTTTTGCTTAAGATTGGCATGTTGCGGCTGTACACATTAAATTCACCTTTTAAGCGGCTTTAGCCAGAGATTCACAAATCAGGAGATCTCAAAATCTTTCATTCCTCGTATTACTTCGCTCAGTGATGGCCTCATTTACTCCATCTATCACTATGACCGCAAAACAGGTAACCTTTACGGGGGCGGAGCTCGTAAAGGTTACCTGTTTTATTCGTCTGCAACTGCGCTTTGCCGTATTCTTATATCTGTAGGAGAGCTCAGAGTGCGTATCAGTGCGTTTGGCACATTTCGTTGCTCAATGATACGCCAAGGCGCTGTACGTGGATGTGCTATCGTTTTAACTGAGGTAACAGGGTTGTCGTTTCAGCTACGTCTTTCAATTACAATGGAGATTAATCTGTAATTAGTCCCTGGGCATGAATTTTAATATATTTTTAACGTAATGGAGAATATTAATACACATTTGCTTCATTCTTCATAATTTGTTCATTCCATTCAAAAATTAAATTGTATAACAATACAGTTCTTCGCGGAGTCAATGTAGTTCGCTGATTCCGCAACTCTGCTGTGCGTCGTTAGATAATATACCTACTATTTTCTTCTTTGCCCAACACTTTTTTTATTACACATCTTTATTTATAAAAAACGTTTTCAGGTCTGTGCAATGACAAAAATTCATTCAAATTCTGGAAATATTAAATTTTCAGCTACCAAACAATAACTCGATACAGCCAACGGTTATGTCTCTCTCTCTCTCTTTCTCTCTCTCTCTCTCTGTCTCGAATTTGTTAGTATTTGGATACTTGTGTACCATTCTATTGATTGATTGATTGATTGGTTGATTGATTGTCTGGTTGATTGGTAGTGATTCTGAGATTCCAAACGCGTTAATGCTAAGTTCATTAACCCCGAAACTGTAGTGCATGTTTTTTATCGGGGGAGGTGGCGGTGATATCCCTCTGATTGGCGAGATTCAGTGCCGTCTTGCACATTTGCTAGCGAGGTTTCCCACAACCAAGTATCTCCCTACAGCGGGGCACCGCTCCAGTCGGGATAAGCTGTAAGCTCCCGGCTCCCGGCATGTATGGTAGTGAAGTGTACATGAGTAAGTAATAGTGAGGATAAGACAAGGAGACAAGGATCACGCGCAGTTCATGGCCTGTTTGTTAGGGTACTTCTCCGTCATTCTTGTGCAGTTGATCGGAGAAACCACCGAAAACTATCGATCAGAGCGGCCGGCCGTTAGAATTATTTTCCAAGCAGCAGCAGCAGCTAAACTCGTCCTAACTGTTTAGCTAGAGTCGAAATTCCTTTCACTGCGAGACTCACACCCTGTGACCTTCGGGTCAGAGGCAATACGTACTCCCCAACTGATGTGTCACCTAAGCCGATGTGCACCATTCGAGATCGCAAATAATGTTTCGCCATGTAGCGGTATTTTCTGGTTCAGTGACGATCCATTAAGTTCGAAATTTTATATTTTTAAGTTGGGTAAAGTTTTTCAATACTACATTTCTTATTCGGCGTTTTTTCCGTTTTCTTCTCCGAGGAGAGATATCTTTATTACGTCGCCAGTTCTTGAGCTATTCCGTAGCTGCAATTATATAGTAATGTAGCCATGGAGAAGTCAAAAGATTTTGATTGATCGGCGGTTGTGAGGGTTCTTTGTATAACAATGGAGCAATGGTGGAACGAGAGTGGTGGAGAATAAGAGAACTCCGAGAATATCTGCCGCGAACCCAATCTCTCAACCACAACTTTAATCTGAATCGACGAAGATTCAATTCAATTCAAATGATGCCTTATTTTTCGTGTCGAGGCTCAGGCCATCAATCCTGCTCTTCCTACTGAACTCGCGAATTCCGCTACGCTACTTGCTCCGTCTAGAGGAGAAAGGAAGGTATCACTCGGGCGACGAACATGCGATTGAACAGGCGATTGAAATTTAGCTTGGAGTCTTCTTTTAGATTTGACGATACTTTACATGTAGTAAATATACCACGTCGGCTTTACTTTCCTTCCGAAGAGACGACGCATGCAGGCTTTTTTCACACTTAAAATTCCACGGCTTGGATCGGGTTTGAAATCGGGAACAGGGGTAAAACAGGCCAATACACTACCCATTACACCATCAAAGCCATTCTGTACACCGGTATTCAGAAGTGGAAGGCGACCTTTTGACCGCCACACCAGGGGTGTCCACCCCATACCGTCGAAGAAACAAACTACTTAATCGTTATAAATGAGGCACTTTGTTTTCTTGGTGGCGCTTTTGCAGGAACTGGGTGTTTTTTGTGCACATCATATTAAAGCTACACACATTCCTCGTTTCTAAGCCAAGTTTCTCTGTGTATGTGTCATGTTTGATCCCATATTCGTATCACTCTCCGTGAGGCATTTCGTCGCTCCGTGAATTAATGCTCTACGACGGGGCAGCCAACCGACACTTGTGGCGGAAGGTTTTCTCTGTCTCTAAGAAGGTCGTTTGAATGCATTCAGTTATTTATTCATGTGTCGAAAGAGAGTACAAAAGATTCTTTAATTATGATAAATTAATACATTCTACAGACGAACCTAACATATGATAACGTGTGCCAGGAAAGTCTCTTCGCACTGTGACAAATCAGGGCCTCCTATTAAAAATTGCATTTAAGTTGGTAGCAACCAAATAACTGAGAAACAAGAGAACAACACTTAGAACTTCTGTAATGATTGTGGTCAGCATGGAGCTAAGAATGGTGGTCAGTACGCAATTTACGTTTTCTTTTGTTACAAACTGCAACAAGTGATACCAACGTAAGTTCTGTTCCCAGTACTCTCACGAGCAAGGAGCAACTGCAGAAAGACTTTCCTGGCACACTGTATTAATTTCAAGGAAAACTTTTCTCTATAGAGCTTTACTTTCCAATCTTCACACTACTTCGCAAACCTTGCATTCCTTTGCATTACTTTCCCAGCTTCGATTTACCGGTTAGCACATACAAAATTTCATGATGAAAATACATCCCATATGATCGTACATTTTACATATCTGCGAAAAAAAAGTAAATAGCAATAAATAAACTTGTAATCAAGCAAAGACATAATAAATCACTTATGTCAAAGTTGTCATTTATATCATACATCAAAGCATACACAGAAAAATATCATTTATCTTATTCAACATGACGTGTAGCATTTTTCATAGGATGAGAGAACAATCGTTTGAACGTAAAGCGTAATTCGTTTCCAATTACATACATGTGGATGCTAAGTTATCGAAGAATATAAAATCAATTAAATTTCCCGGTAATAAAAATAAGAGCTTTTCGAAGTTGAGAGTCCAATTTAAGACAACAGGGTTAAGCAATGAGTTGAATCCGTAGCATTGAGATTGAAAAGCTGTGCTTAAAAACGAATAACTTAATTGACAATTTGTATAAGCTCTTTTCCATCAAAATGTTCACCTCTCTACCTACAAGCAGCAATTAGAAATTATCAAAAACGAGAGCATGCATCCGTTAGTTTCTCACGGACGTAACTGAAGTTCGTTTCACGTACCACAAAATTTCACACATTTTTGAATTTCGTGTTCATTACTGAATAAAAACTATTGAGTACATGCAGTGACTCTCAGAAACTACGTACATGGACCATAGTCATGTAAATGGCAAGAAAACACAAGAAGAAGATAGAGACAAGAAATTAAAAAAAAAACTCAATTCACATTTCCCCGACATTACCTGAATTTGTTGATAAATTTGATAAGTAGAGTGGTGTATACTTCTTGAAAACATTCAATCATTTGTACTTTTTGTAATTCCGCATTTGGAAGACTTTCAATCTTCGGATTGTGAAGATGTTGTTCGTAACTGTTTTGAAACACCACGGCAGAATTTGACATGAGGCGCCTGTCCGATGTTCTCTTGTTTATGTTCGAGAGCCACGTGTGCGAAACGTGTTTTGCAACCTGTATCCATCAATCTATCTTTATAATCATTTCGGAGAGACGGTACATGGAAACTAGTGAATAACGAATGGTTATGGATATTGATCAAGGATGAGTGAAACACGGCATTTAAACGATATACCAAGAGACAGCTTTAGGAAGAAGAAAATTCCACCAAATGAATTTAAAGTGAAGTATTTGATGAAGATACAACTGTGTACTTAACCAAAAAAAGAAATTGATTAATTACTCCAATTTATTATGAAGATATATTGTACTTATTTTGTTTTGTTAGAGTTCGCGAAAAGATACACTTGAAAATACAAGAGAGTAACTTTACATCAAATTCAGGTCAATTAACCATAAAAATTACGTTGAATTTTTTTCGTAATGTGTAATAAACATATAATGACATAAAATACGTGATCGCAAATTGCTTAAAAATATCCCTGTTTGCATTTGTGTTTTCTTACACATTCACTTTAACGCTTCACGGCAGAAACCCTAAATGTAGTCAACAAAAATATATATTTAACACAAGAGATTGGACTTCAATAAAAAGTTCAATAAAACAACCGAAACACACACACACACACACACACACACATATATATATATATATATATATATATATATATATATATACATATATATTTGCGTTTCTTTTGTAAGAAATTTTACAGCTTAGTGCAAATATCCATATAATGTCATGTTATTACAAAACAAATGGTAGTCCAAAGTCTCAACCGCTGGAAATTGCAGCTTTACGAAGGGCTGTGTCGCTGGCGGGTTTCCAAAGCACCTGACAAACCGACCAGCCTGGCTCCAAGGTGACCCGCAAGAAACTATGCGTGTGTAGAACGGAAGACATGTTACGGTAGAACACAAGAACATAATTTGTCTGCTACAATGACTTATATTACTTTCCTCCTGTAGAGGCACAGGTGCTCTATTTCAGATTACAAACGACCAAGACTGTAGGGAGAAGTATTATTCAAAACGCTATTCTGGTTTACGGGTTACATCTACTTCCATACTTTTCACTATTGACTCGATAAGGGAGCACCGGTCATAAGACCTTAGGAAAGAACGTTCAATAATGAAAATCTCTGAAAATGCTGAATTATGAAATTCTATTTTTAATAGTCATTTCATTCTGTGATGTTTTTATATTATTTACCTACTAATTTACTCTTTTACTTTTTTGTGGCTCCAGAGGGGACCGCAATTCAGCGGAAGAATTGTGCGTATGTTGCTACGCCCTTTTGTTTCTCATAAAAAGTAAAACTTTAAATGAAATTTAGTTGCTATATTTCTATAAACTGTATACATAAAATGTATAACACATTTATGTCAATTAATCTACATATCGACCTGAAGTAGGCTAAATAAATGGCTGAAACGCTGGCACTCTAAAAACAGACATTTTATTGACCTAATCTCACGATTCTCCACATAGTATATTTAATTAAATATAGTTTCACTCTGTTCTTCGGCAAAACATTTAAATCTATTTCACTTATAATGATTCTTTACTGCTATTTAAAATCAACGTGATGAAATGGAATGGACAGTCACAGAAAAAAAACATTATCAGGTAACATCGTAATTATAATAAGCATGTCCCGTTTTTCCATGCAAACAATTTTAAAAGATAACGAGTTCAAGAACGTTAGAGAATATTTTTGAGGGTGAGTAACGCATTAAACCACATTAAACATGTTTCACCGGATCGCTGACAATTGACAAATTGCAGCATTAGCTCAGCGCCGCAGGAACGCAAGAATGGAGGTCCGGTGCACGTGGGCGAAATGAGACCACACCTTCTGCCAGCTGCAGCCATCAACATCACTCCAAACACACGCGCCGCGCCTCCTGCAGGCGACGGGGAATCAGATGGCGAGGAGATCTTATCGCACGAAACGTATGAAGAGTAGAAAATAGTTATTTATACACCAAAGGCGATATACGGGTTCTAATGATTGAGCAGCGCCAAAATGTCAGTGGGATTTTTGTCACCCAAAATCATTAGAATGAGTTAACGCCCTTCGTCTATACAAGATTTTATTTTGTACCTAATTTGAATGATTCAGATTTACTTATTTACTTGTTAACTAACATTAATATGACTCTTTTTTGTCTTTTTATATTTCCCTCCGTAAGGGAACATGTAGCATCATTCAACTGTTTTCGTATTTCCCTCGTAACTATGATCTTCTCGATGCTGGTAAATTATGCGGTGTATATCAAAGGCAATAACAAGCAATAACGTATCAGCAAAGAATATATTTAATTTTTATAAAAAGACTAATTTATATTCTCACGTTCAAAAACTTATTACTAAACAAAACTTTTCTGTTTTCTAGAGTATAAAATATTAAGAATAATCGCCATCCTCTAAAAGAAGCTCAGAAAAAGGAAAAGAAACATTATGGCAAATTTGCTTGCACGATGCTTGTGCGTTGAAAAATATAGCCTCTATATTTACGAGCGAGTTCATCCAGTGAGCACAGGTTAATATGTTTCAAAGATGACGTTGCAAGAAACGCACACAGAAGTAGCGACAAGTATGCATGTTGTAGTAGACTTAGAGTAGTAAAAATGAATACAAGTTTATTGCGACTCTTTAATAACTTACCCCAATCTTTCTTCCTCCCATCACCTACCTTCCAGTATTTTTCTCTTCCTTTTCTATTTTACAACAGTAATAAAGTGACCTGCAACAAAAATTTCCATTTATTAAAGTGTCAAGAATGCACCTGGAAGAATTTTAATTCTTCCTCGGGCAAGTTTACATTTGACAGTCTTATTCACAGCGCAGATTTGCAATTAATTACGTTCGTCCTTATACATTGTTTTAGTCTGTGGTATTCATGCTCCAAACAGAACTCCAAAACGATTTAATTTCCATCTGGCGTTTCTATTAATTATCAGTAATGGTTACATTCCTTATAAATAATGAAAGGCTTTAGTCAGAAAACTTAGTTGTAGACTGTAATTACATTGAGGAGAAGATGACACGGCACTGAGAAAATTTAACTATTTTTCTGACGAAGAAAATATCAAAGAAAGGTCCTTGGTAAAGTTAATCAATGACTTTTGATTGGATGTTTATTTCAGACATATTTAATACGGTTTCATTGAAGACTAAGCGAAAAGAACACGAGACCAATATTATGACCAGACCTCCCCGTTTACGCTTCCCCGGAACCCGATCAGCGCCAAAGCAACTTCAACCTTTCGAAACAGCACCGGCATCACCTTACGCGAAACGCCAGTCGCGCCGGTGGGAGGGGCCGCCGTGGACACGTGTTCCACACACCGGAGCGGACAGCGGGCCGCCGTCACGCACACGTGCGCGCGCCACCCCACGCCGCGCCACTCGACTCCACGCCGCTCGGGCTCCGCACCGCGCTGTCGGGGGCCTCAACCTCCGAACCCACGCGTCTCATGAATATTTGTCATACTTCATTACGAACTAATTTCCCTCGCGAACTGGGCTGCCGCCGCGTCGGCGGGGCCCGCCCCCTCTCCCCGCCCCCAGCGTGTCACCGCTCCCGCGCAGACGCCCCCCGTATTAGGAGACCTCCCCTCCCCTCCCCGCCACGCCACGCCACGCCGCTCCGCGCGGCGCCGGCCCTACATGGCGCGGGGAATTATCCGCGGTGGCGCGGCTAATTGCAGGCCGCCAAAGCCGCGCGCCACAATGGGACGGCGGGCGCCCGCTCCCGCGCACAGTGCGGGATTCGGCCCGTGACGGCGGCCGAAGCGCGCGGCGGGCTTCTCTCTGCCTCGCGTTCCGTCATCGTCTCCGTCTCACCAGTCACCCCATCGTCAACGCGGACGCAGCAATAGTACATTAAGAAACAATGATGTAATGATGGGTATTAATACACGAGTGTGATATTACAATACGAGCGAGTATCCTAAACTTCACACGAGTGTATTAATATCAATTACATCGAGTTTCATACGGTACTTTTTCTACGACTATGGTAACTTTTATAAGTTAAACTTTCACAATGAATAGTTTCGTGACAGTTGATTGAGCCAAGGTCATCTAGCGGACAGCTATCTAAATCTACCCTCGCATATTGCCAAAGGTGGCTGTGGTTACCTGTCCGCCTGCGAGGGAGTACTGCGCTAGTCAAATAGGATCAAAGTGAAATTACGATCCACTTTATTTTAAATAATATACCACGAAAAAATACCAATAACAAAAAATTACAACTATTGAGCAGAATATAATATCAAATACAATTTTAATGTACACAATCGAACAAAATATTTCCTAAAACGATTCTTAATGATTAATCGAGTGTCAATACTTGGTTTGTAAACTTCTATGTGATTGGTCAAGAACCTGTATCATAATGAAAATTGTATCGAAATGACAATCTTTATGCAACTGGTTGCAGCCATCAAATGACAATCTTATACAATGGGAGTAGAAAAAGGACATTAAGGTAATTAGTCCCGTCGATGTAGTGCATCATCAACAATACGGACGTAGCAACTGCTAAGGTTATTACTCCCGTAAATGTAGTGAATGCTGCATTCATGGCGTTGGTCGTGCTCCTCCCCCGCTGGAAAGTGAAATCCGACGCCGACATGCACGTTGGTGTGTGAGGATTCCACCTCCAGATATCTCCGCCATCGAGGCAGCGACCCAGCCCAACCAAGCTCCAAGCACCCGACTCCAAGAGTGGCATGGAGTAGTGCTGCGCATATATGGAGTAGCCTGGTGCGTAATGGTTAGTGTGTGTATGGAATGAGGAAGGGACGAGGATGAGGAACGAACGATCACGCGCGCCCTGTTTATTAAGGTACTGCTCTGGCATTTTGCTGGTATTAATAAGAAAAGAAAAAAAAGAAAAGTAACAAACAGAGCAACCATTCGCTAGAATTTTACTCCAGACAGCAATTCAATTCGACTTCGCTACACGAACTGTAGCTGTGGAAAATCCGCCACCATCGAGAACCCAATTCTTGGACCTCCCAGTCAGAGGCGCTGTAACGGCAACAGTTAAACATCTTCAATGTCATTACGTCATTCATTACATCTCAACATACGCCTTACCGAACACATTCGGCGTCGGCCACTTTTACGTTTCTGGCTTCTAAATTACAACCATTGTACCGTCTCTCTGAAAATCCATGACATCTGATAAATAAGCACTGACTGCTTATGTAGTTACGGAACTACGTATGTAGTTCTGGTACTTCTTATAAGGGGAAGTCCTAGAATTTAGTTACGGACTACGCTTTGGCCAAAATGGACCTCATCTCGCCCTGGGCCGGACTATGCCTCTGCGTGGATGAGAATCTGAAGTGTCATTTCTGTAGTTCCATCAATCAAGTGCATGGTGTACGGGCAAAGTGTGTTAAGTCATAAAAATGAGTTTGCAGGAAAGTGGAAATAAAATTAAATGTAATCATTTTAAACAGGGAATATGCACAACCATTAAATTCGCTCCATTCATTTTATTAGTAAATTTGTCAAGTAGATTGTCAATTTCGCCCTGTACAAGTTGCTAAGCAATACAACTCCACCTACATGAAATATGAATTAACTCCCTTTATCCCAATATCATCCAATTTTAGGCGAATGGAGTTCCTTCGACAGCCGATCAAAGTTCATACAAGATTATTTCTTCCCCATGGTGTCTCCTCTTCCACTTCCAGGCCAGGGCAATGGGGGCTCCCATTCCCCGTAGGCCTATCGCTCATGACACCGAAGGGCTCGAGTCCCAAAAGGACGCGATCAGAACCCCACCCGGCGGAAGGGTCTTACTGGGGAGAGTGAGGCGAAGGCGTAGAGTGGCTTTCTCATACAACGCAGCGCGCAGAGAAGAAAATGAAATTTGTGCGAAACTAAACACATTGTTGTTTTGTTTTCTTTTTCCTTTTTAATTGATTGATAGTCTCCGGACTCTTCAACTGCTAAGGGCATTAGTCTCGTAAGTGTAGTTTTTATCGCACGAGGTGACAGTGATCTTTCTCTCCTGGATGGCGAGATTCGGCGCCGACCTACCGTCGGCTAGCGGGGTGTCCCCAACCAAGTATCTCCCACCAGCGGGACAACTCTAAGCCCCAACAACCGCCCAAGCCGGGACAACTCAACGCCCCGACGGATCTTCCGGCATGTGTGGTAGTGTAGTGAATGTTAGCGTTTGTGTAAGGCAAGAGGATAGGACTAGGAAGAGGAAGGAGAGATCGCGCGCGATCTATAGCCTGTTTGTTAGAGTACAGCCCCGGCATTCGTGTGGTGTTGATCAAAGAAATCACGGAAAACTACCTATCAGAGAAGCCGATAGCTAGAATTCTCCTCCACTCAGTGTCTGAATTCGACCTTGCTGTGTAGCTAGTGTTGTACATCCTGCCATCATCGGTACTCAAACCTTAGGACCTTCCGGTCAGAGGCACTGCTGTGACTAATGCCCTGAGACAGCTAACCCGGTGCCTTTTAACTGAGAGGAACGTATCTGAATAGAATTGCGATGGAAATACTCTGCATTACATTTGTGGGTCCCATTCTTCCGCTGAGCGGCAGTTTGGTTACTTTGCTATTGTTGTCTGAAACACATATCGCCGCTCCCGGATTATGTTAATATAGTATTCTCTGTAATTGTCCTAGAAAGTCAAGTATCAGTTTCTTGTATTAGGTTGCCAACATTTCGTTAGGGACATGGTAAGATGAAGACAGAATACATAACCAACACCACCACCAACAAAGGCGAAGTAAATACATGGCTTGTTGCGCCTTGCAAAAAGAGACAGCAGATACAGAGAAAAACTGGACAACATTTGATATATTTTTACAAGAACATTTTAACAGATACATTTTTACAAGAATCATCGGAGTTTCTGCCAACGAGTTTCTGCCAACCTTTCTGCCAAAGCTTTTTGAAAACTTATGACTGTTGAAATCCCTAAGTAGGTTTTAGCCTCCAACACAAAAACCCGCACACTGTACAGAGACGGCAACCAGCGAACAGCCCCGGAGCCACGAAAAATGCCGAAGCGTCCCCTCCAACGGCAATTAAGACGTGTGATATGTGCTGGCGCGCACAAAGCCAGCGCGGTGAGATGAGGGCTGTCTGGAAATAATGGGAGCTGATTCAATCGACGAAGGCCGATCGAGTAGCGGGTTATTTATGTTTCAATTTTCTCGTCAAGCAATTGCATTCAATGCGTGAATTAATTAGTAGCGTGTTACCGCCACCGAAGTACAGACAACGCCGCCTGTAATTCATAGCTTATTAAAGCGCGTATTGTGGAAGTGGGGTTCCACAGGGCAAAAAAAGTGGCGTCGGAATTACGAGGTGGGTGCGTTCGAGCTATTCAAGGGCTTTAAATAGCTCATTACTTTGCAACGAGCTGGGTGCGAACCAAACGATGCTTCTTTGTTGCCACATTGTGTGCTATTCAACGTGCATCTGTCTTATTAAATACCTTTGTACTCACAAAGGACAAGTAGCTTAACTTCAGGTAATTCCTTTAAATACAGTAATTTTGAGATGTTTCTTGTTAAATAGAGTTTATTACCTTATTTTTAAATTAGTTTTTCGTCTGGTTCTCATCCTCTTGTCCTTTATCCTGCGTTATCCTCACATCAGGTACGTTTTCTCGAATCCGGGAATATTTCTGGTAACAGGACAAATCCACTCTCGACAACTATACTTGCTTTTAACATACATTATTACAAACTTCGAATGGTAATAAGTTACATGTTGTTTCTCGTTATAAAAAAAATATGTCATAATTGTGAACGTCGATAGCAGAGATATTAGTCTTGATTCAAATGTCGTCAACTATCTGTGTTCTCCATTGCCTATGAAATCACTGACAGTGCTGAGAAATATACATAATATTTAGATGTTATTTACAGACTTAAATTATAACAAACTCCTAACATCCAATGTAAACAAAAATGCATGTTTTCGTTGTATTGGTGTAATGCACAAACTGCCTTTTTGTCCATTCTTCATTTAACAGAACAATATTATCAGTATATTCAGATGAATCATTTTTACCACTCATCCCAAAATGCCAAAAACATTCACAACATTTTATTTTTAAAAGGAAAATGTCAAGGATGGGAAAGGAAGAGCTACGGACTTGAGGGGTATAGCTAGGAAATAGCTTTCATTCAAAACATAATGAAACAAAATAAATATAAACAAGAGTGTTATAAAATCTCCTTCTTATCTGCCCTCCTTATTTTTCAATTTGTTCGAAATTGAGGCATTCAGATGTAGGAGATGACTTCTGGCATTTTGAGAAAGTAAAATTATTGATTTATTACGCACTTCTTGTATACGAGACACAAAGACTCTATTAAATCATACTAGCTTTACAGTCCAGAAAAATTGACAATGAAAATACATTCTCACTTTAAGTGCAGAACATTTCAGCTAGTTAATATAATCATTGCAATTTCGTGAGTAACGTGAAATGTCAGTTATCATTATTTTCGCACGAACGCCTCAATTTTAATCATGTAGTGAATTTAAATATTTAAGTGGTTAGGCGGAAGACCAGCCCTTACGGCCTGAGCCTCCCCAGAAATAAACACAAAGACATTATAATAAAGTATGGAGACAATAGATAATGTAAATTGTAACACATATAAAGGTATTTGATGTAGATGAATCAGAATAAACAGATGAAACATGAATCAGAACAAACAATGCATATAGGGATGCAATAAAGAAAACTAATTAAAATTCGAGATTGTGTAACAAGTAAAAGATATCAGCGCTGGCTAACGAACATGGAACACTTTTGAGTAAGAACTGCGCATGCAGAAGATAATTGAAGGAGAGTGTGCCGTTGTAAAGAGACAGACCCATTTTGAAACCGTGAAGGACTAACGTGTTATATGCGCTAGAGAATTTTCCAAATTTAAGGGCAGAATTAGTTTTGGATATTACGATTTTGATTTGGAACAGTTGCAAAGCAATTGGAAAGTAACTAGGAGTCAACATTAAGAAGTTTAATTAAGAATTAGAATTTGGGAAGAATTGTAAGAGCGAAGATGGTAATGGATGTTACGGTGATGATGCCTGGCAAGGAAGTATTGCGTTTGAGCTGGTCCGAAGAAGGACATTTTCGTCGGGCACGCCTGCAGACGAAGCCACAGCTGATAAGGGCAGCTTGTGAAACTACTTAATAAAGGGTAGGAAGGCTAAGTTTTGTAATATAGCTTAGAGTAAAATGTTCAAATTGATCAGTAAAGCATTAAATGGAGGGTAGTAAATTGAGGCATTCGAGTAGTCAATGAAACGAATGTATTCAAAGAATAAACTGTTGATAGTATGAACGTCAGTAAAATTAAATTATCATTGATTTGTAAATAATGTAGTGTAGTACATTCTTCATATAAGGAGACAGAAAGCTAGGTATTGGGCAATATATGTTTAAAATATTGTTATTAACTTATTAGGTAAAGGTCTGTCATTACGTCTCAGTATCTTAAATGAAAATAATACGCATAAAAATAAACGCATAGAAGAAAATCGTATTCTTTGATGATCGTATTTCGTTTGAATTTGAATTGAGTTTTGAATACAAAAATCCGCTTTATAAAATTTCATTGCATTGAAAATATAATGTACGGAGAGTGTCTCCGATAGAAGAGATACCTCGTACGTGTTTTTTGTATGTAAGGTTTCCAGTTCAAGGAAGCCAAGTTTGGTCTTTCAAAACGAATTCAATTGATACTGCAGAATTGTCAACTTGGATGGGTGAAAGACTATTCCGATTACAAATGACTGGTTTATCTCCTATCCATCAAATAGAAACCATTAAAATGATTTTTCTGAATCCATATCTCAATTTCAGTTCCAAATAGATGCTTTTTAAATATAGTAAATTTGAACAGTGTTACAAATATTAAAACACATTAAACCATATCATGATAGAAGAATTGCCCTGTTCTTTTTTGTACAAAAGTGTAAGGAAGGTAAAAGTAAGCTGTTTTAAAATGATTGCAATCGAAAACAGAAAAATACTACAATTATGATAAATACAACAACGAAAACCTGTCCATCAACATTAAACATTTATAATGCAGCCTCAAACACACACATTTCAATTCAGTTTCAAATAGTGCGCGTTTACAAAACCTTACATCGTAAATGAATTACATTTATTGAAAAACTGTAATTCATATGATTATATCGCTATAGAACTATTATTACGCACTTTTTTCAAGGAGAGATACGCAAGTTTCCTAAAGTAAGGAAGCCCAAATATGTTCTTCGAAAATGAATCCATTCTAAAATTGAAGAATACTAAACTGGAACGTATAACAGATCATTCCGATAACGAATCACTTTTCTGTCCACTTTCCATCAACCCCCGCGCCGCGTGTTTCCGAGCGTCCAGGTACGGCGTTCAAATGGAGATGTCGGCTTCAACATACGGCGACGCGCTCATGCATACGAATGGAAACATCAGCGCCGCCTTTGGGACTCGCGCGAGAGAGGGACGCCAAGGAAGAGATGAAACATGCGTTTAACGCGCGTTTTTTACCATTGCACTCGTAATTTGATGGTTTCCCATGTGAACGAGGTCCCGATGATCGGCAGAGCTCGTGTGAAGGATAACGAGATGTAATACCCCCCCTGGGGTGTCGAATACACCTTGTTTATCGTCTCCCTGATTGTTTATGCACGCCAGAGGCGAATTTTGCTGAGAAAGAAGATGGAGTCCGATGCTCTTGTTAGGGGGCTAATGATCCGAAATAAATCGCTGAATTACCATGGAATCGAGAACGACAACTTGTATTACACTATTTATGTAATTTTAAGAAACACGAAGTCGCTGAATAGAATTTCCTCTATTGGGTTCATTAGCACATTAACACTCTGGAATGATTAATGCTAAACGGGACTTTCTTACGCAAAAAGCACAAACAGCTTCGAATTGATGAAGATGAAATTTCAGAAAAATTTTTCCACATTTAATGGATACATTATACTATAATTTTTCTTGCTACAAATAGGGAGAATCGATTTTAACGTAATGTATAAAGCAAGTTAAGACGTCACCCTAGGCAAACGATTATGAATGCGTTCAAAACAGCGCTTTCAGAACACGTCTTTTATTTTTCATCGTTACGCGGTCGAATTCTTTGGCAAATAGTAATTTACATTTTTATCGCAATTTCATCTGCATACATTAGCGCAAAAAACGCATGGAAATAAAAAGTTAAACGTACAAAGGAGCATTATAAAACGCTACGTTAACTAGAGCTGACTCAACTAAATGCAACGAAACTACCGACCACATGTGTGGATATATGAAGAACAGATCGTAATCATACCATGGAGTTGTTACAGTAATATCATTCTCCCCGTACTCCATAGACCTCGACCAGTCTGGCTGGCAGATCAAGCCCCTAAGCGGCGAGAGTAACTTTTTGCGGTCTATCACTTTTTGCCGCATGACAGTCCAAAATAATTAAGGTAATAATAATAAACTCTCCGGTCGTTCATTATGATTATTTATTACAAACGACGGGTCGGACGTGGAGTAATTTATCCTCTGAAATGTGTAGCAGCGGGAAGTTCATTTATTAACTGAAACAATTCAAAACTGGACGAGCGACATACAAATGAACACAATAATCCATTGTACTACGCAGTTTCAGATCGCGTACTCTTGACGAGTGTCGACTAATGTGCGTATTTATTTCCATATTTAGGTAACAGTTTCCAAGAGCTTCTTATTGGCTATACAACTGATGAAAAATTACTGCAAAAGACTAACTCGGGTCAACTAATGAGCTCAAAAAAACTAAATTTAAGATTTATCTTGAGATGTTTCTCAAACCAGTTTTTGTATGCACTTTTTATGTGTTTCTCATGTGTTTATTTTTATTCATTATTACATATTATAGTTTTATGAATTTATTTACTTATTTATTTTTGTAAGTGTCTATTTTCATCCTATTTGTTCTTCGTGGTAAATACAGAATGCGTTTGGTATATCCATATTTCTTTTCCTGAGAAGCACAAAAATGTATAAATCAGGATAAATGTTTGTTGAAACCCATTACTTTCTGTGTAATGGTCTTTCCCTTTGGTAAAAAGAAGTGTTCATAGAAACCATAATGGAGAGAACAAGAATTAGTAAGTTCTTAGAGTTAACAGATAAAACAAAGACGATTTCTGATCACACCACCCCATGAACCTTTGCATGAATTCTAAGAATTTACTGAAGTTTTTTCCATCAAAGGAGCATTATTTTGATTGCCAATGTCATTTCAATAAATTACAAATTATATCTGAACAGGGTAAATATATCTTTTGAAAACACACACAAACGTAAATATAATGAGATAGCTTCTTCAATGTCCTGTTGCTTCCAGAGCAAAGAACTCTTGTTTATTCAAGAAAGCGCCGGAAAAAGTAAATGTAGAAATACGCGAGTGGAGAAAAGTTTGAAATTTAATTTTACAGACTGCGGACGGATGGAGTTTTTCATCAATCAAAAGTGTTTATTTTGAAAAATAGTTGAGTTTAAGACTCACGTTGTATGTAGATTTTTGTCCGTCTATGTTTACGCGATAGACAACTTATGTCGAACCATTACGGGAGTACTGCAACTTCCTGCATTGCACCCTTCCGGCTCCGAACTAGAGGGCAGCGTCCTCAATATTTCTGCTCTTCAAGAGTCGCAACTGTCACTGAAAATATCAGAGAATGTGACAAATAAAACTATCTGATACAAGCTAGTTATTGCGATACTGTGCCATACTGCCTTAGAAGAAACGTGTTTTCAACACTTTTGCCAGTATCTTTTTCTTGTTCATAGTCAGGAGTAAGCGAGAGTGTTCCCACAGTGTCAAGTTATTCAAAACGTGTCCTTTGCGTGACTGTGCTAGCTTAATGAAAGTGTAACTTGGTAATACAATTAGAATGTATACAAGAACAAGAATCACACAAATTAATAACCTTTTCTTTCAGGAATATACGAACACCAATGATTTTTTATTGTTTTCAAATGAAACGGACATTTGACAAATAGGAGAAAAATAGCTATACTGTACCACAGAGTAACTTATGTGCAGTTTGGTAGTCCTGGCATCAGAAATAATATGCGGTGTCCATGTAATCGCGTGGGTTCAGTTACAATAAAGTGGTTAGTGTTACAATAAAGAGTTGTTGTAAACGTCTTGAAATTTACATTCCCTCCTCTCTTACGTAAGTGTTTGTAGTATATTTGGGGTAAGCTGAATACTTATTTCTGGCCACACGTTAATTGTATATTTTAGTTATATGTATTAAAATTGACAAATGCTGAGAATATCAGTTCCAAGAAGTCTTCGAACGTCGAAATAATTTCTGCATAATTCAGGGGTTTCTTGCAAATGAATGGAAAAATTTCATGTGTAAAGCTGTGAATCCACACATAATGCCAGTGAGTAAAGAAGATCACATTTTACAACTAAGACCTGATAGTTCTCGAGGCACAAATCTAGTTCTGAGATTACAGTTATGCCAGAAAGAAGTTCCGTAATTCAAAGCGATTACTAGGTATTTTCTTTCTGCTTTATTCGTAGAATTTTTTTGTTTGTTTCATGGTAGTACGTGATGATTAGGCGAAACTCTCAGGAAGATCCTCAAATGCATTATTTAGTGTTATTTAACATTAACGTAACGGTACATTGTAATAATATATTGTATTACAACTTAATATTTAGAGCAGTTATACTATCTCAGAGAATACAAAAGAACTTAATGTGGTGCAATAGGAGAAGGAGAGGATAGCATCGGATATGCTAGTAAAACAATGTAGACAGTACACGAACAGGAGGAAGATAAGCTACTGAAATTCATCAGAAGGTGATGTACTTCGGGAGAGTACAGATATAGAACCGCGAGGCGGATAAAACGTATGAAAATCTCCGAGCGAGTACAGGCGTGTTAGGCATCATAATAATTATGTAGTTGTGAGCAATAAATTAACTGTCGTGTTAGAAAGAAAGTAGAATCGCGAAATTAGACCGGACATACAAAATCGCGATAATATTTATGATGGCGCAATTACCAAAGCTATAAGTGTGAGAAATTAGAAGTGGGACGGGGCTTACACGGAAACCCAGGACAACTCCAAGAGTGCTGACGTCTTCTACAGAGGGAAGTGCCCATAATTTAAGGAATTGCAAAGACGTTCACACGAAATAGACAAGGCTAAAATTGTCGTAATTTTTAAGTGTAATATTAAATTAAATAAATCAGAATTCAAGTAAAAATGACCATATCAAGATATGTAAGTATAAAAATGTATATAATAATGTAAATAAAGATAGTAAGTATAATAATCCGAGGATGTGCAAAATATGAAATTTTATTATTCAGTAAGATTTCTATAAAATTGAAAGTATAGATAAATATTGGTAAGTAAAAATCATTAGCATAAATTAATTAAAAAAGTAAATTACAGTAAGTATTGTTACGCTACTGTAACAATCATGAATCACATATTATTTAGTAGTAATTTCATTAATGTAGTATGTATTAATGTAGTATGTGTCATGAGAGTCGCCGCCAATACACGTTTTTTCCAAACAATTAGAAATTTTTACCAGCCGCGTTCTCGTAAGAGCGGTTATTTGCAGAGAAGAAGAGTAAATAACTACAGCAGCCCTGAGATAAGTAAGTAACAGAGAGTATTGTTGAGTATTACAATATAAAACCCGAGTTAGCCAAAACTGAAATAAATTGAAGGATAAATAAGAAGGGGATATTAATATAATTAAAGTAATTCAATAAAGAGGGAAAGGGTAGTATTTTAATGGCTGCTCAACTTGGGGCAGAAATAAATTGATAAAGTGAGAAAAGTGAGTTATATTTCAATATTAACGCCAATGCAAGGTTAACGTTACATTATCAGTGACACTGCAATTACACTGTACCACTAAGTGTAATACAAGAAAAAAAACTGAGAAACTTCACGGGAAAAAAAGATTGAGGAATATAACTTACTTCCGAAAATGAAATTCATTCCACCTCATTTTCTGTTTGTCTAAACCATTACAATGAGTTCTATGCATACATAATCACTACGTATTTATAATCAGTGGCAGAGAAAGCACTACAAAAAATCATTTAAACTTTAATGTCCAATACTATCTGCCTTAAAAACGAGCGTCAACTTTTATGTGGCTCCGGTAAGCATTAACCCCTATTGTAGGAGGGTTGGATAAAAAGTAATGAGAATTGTTTCTCTGAAATGACCTTATTGACAGAAGTATTTACATTTACCCACCTTCAATACAATCGCCTCCGTTATTAATGAACTTTTGCCAAATGTCAGGAAGGCGTACACTATCTGCGCGTCTACTTCTGTTGATGTCTCATTTTGACAGCCTTATAGAATGAATAATTTCTTTTCTTGTATTGTACCGGGTTCTTCGCAGTGGTTCTTTCATTTCGCTGAAGAGATCATAATCACAGGGACTCATATGAGGTGAGTGCGGTGGATGTTCCAGAATCTCTCATTGCCAGGGGCGCAAGAGTTCTCCACATGGGATCATCTTGTACAGCGGGGTTATCCTGTACAGCATCTCTGCCTAATCTGAACGCTTTCACCCATCGTGCGACTGTGCGGTACGGGAACCCTGCATCACCAAATGCTTCAAGCAGTCCCTGAAAACATTCTTGCTTACTTCGACCTGGTGCCAATTCAATTTTGAGTCACAAACGTTGCTCTACCTTACTAAACATGACGTTAGGGCGCTTGCTTTATTGCTATGAAGTTCAACGATATACGCAGTACACTGACAAAGAGTACTGTTCCCGCTCGCTGCACACACTCGTCTAATAGTCCTTCGTTTTCTCACGGCAGACGGCAGCATGCCGACTCACCGGCTTTAAGTTACTGCAATATTCTCATTAGTTTTTATCCAACCTATGTAGTATAACATATCATACAGTAGATTCTAGGCTATCAGATGGCACAGAGAAATAACATTTCTCTATCCATAAATCATAAGATTTGCGTATAGAATAAAATGTTTATTACAAACAGGGAGGTCCCACGATTTGAGTAGCGATGGTGGCAAATTGTCGACCCTAGCTACAGGGCTGGATAAAATTGAACGACGCTCTGGAGGAAAATTCTAGCGACCGGCTACTCTGGTCGATAGTTTTCCGTGATTTCGTCAATCAACCTCGTGCTAATGTTGGAGCAGAACTCTAATAAATATACCACAGACCGTCGCACCATGGTGACGACTGAGGACAAAAGACGTAAAGTAAAAACAAGACGAAACACTGGCCCGCGACGTAAACAAAATAACTTAAAAACGACTGACGTCTCTAGTCTGTACACACGCTCCTTCCTCTCACAATTCTAAATCTATCACTCTACTTTTCCGAATATGTTTGAAAAAAAGAAAATAAAAACAACAAAAAACTACTAGTTTGTACGTAAAAACACACCATAAATTTTGCACAATAATCCCGTTATTTTGATTTTTTTTGGATCTCAAATCCTCCGCATAGCATCAGAAAATCAAAACTCCATACGATTTCAAATAATAAAAGACAATAATTCGGAGGACTATGTAAACAATACCGTGTACTCCTTAAAGAAAAAAAAATTTTCTCCTCGGACAAATTTTATGTATCGGGTGAACGCTATCAAACTTCGAATGTTCTATACCTCGAGAAAATAGTACGTCTTTCTCCCTCGCTTTGCAATTTGCTATTTTTGATTGATTGATTAGTGTTTCCGGGCGCGTTAACTGCTAAGGTCATTAGTCCCGTAAGTGTTGGGCAGGTTTTTATAACGGTGACGTACACGTCGGCTAGCGGGGGTTTCCACTCTTCCAGCAGCGGGACAATGCCTCAGTCGGGATAGCTCTAAGCTCCCGACTGGTTTCCCTACATATGTGATAGTGCAATGCATGTGAGTGTGTGTAAGTTAGGAGTGGGGTTAGCACAAGGAAGAGGAAGAAAAGATCGCGCGCGATCCGTAGCCTCTTTATTACGGTACAGCTCCGGCATTCGCCTGGTGTTGATCGGAGAAACCACGGAAAGATTCCGATCAGAGCAACGGGATGTTAGAATGCTCCTCCTGACAGCGCTTAATGACATTTCTGTTTTACTGTTGCAATTACGTTGTCTCCTGTACTCTATTTATAGATTTAAAAGGCAGTTTCCCGGGCAATGCACCAGCAGAACACGACTCGCCACCGGTGTCGTCGCCTGAGCGCCTCGGCGGAGATAGCGGCGGCGGGCGGCGCATCTGGCGTTGGAAGTGACGTTGGGGGCGGGGGCGTGGTGGGGGCAGGGCGGGGCGCGAGCGGGGCGGGGTAACGACGGGGCAGGGCGGGAGCGGGGGCGGGGGCGGGGCGGAGTGGAGGCGCGGCTGTGGCGTGGCGGGGGCGGGGAGGGGGGAGGGGAGGGGAGGGGAGCGGGAGGAGCGGGGAGGGGCGGAGTGACGGGGCGGGGCGGGAGCGGGGGTGGGGGCGGGGCGGGAGCGGGGGCGGGGGCGGGGCGGGAGCGGGGGCGGGGGCGGGGCGGGAGCGGGGGCGGGGGCGGGGCGGGAGCGGGGGCGGGGGCGGAGCGGAGGCGCGGCGGAGGCAGGGCGGGGCGGGGCGGGGGCGGGGCGGTGCATGGATAAGGCGGGCCAGAGGCCCCGAGACGCGCGTGCTCCGCGCCCACGGCGCCGCCTGCAGCGCCGCGTCCATTACGCAGCTGCGATGACCTCCGCCGATGAACGCGTCGGCGCGGGGGCGGAGGCGCGCTCGCCTCCTCGCAGGTAGGGATGGGCCTTCGCCAAGGAAACATCCATTTTCTAAACATTGATGCGAAGTGTGCAACGGCACGGGGGCGGAACGCTCGCTCGCCAACTCGCAAGTGGGAAAGCAACATCGATGTCCATGTTTCTATAAAAATATCGATGTTTTAAATGTGTATTGAAGCCGATGTTTTTGAACATCGATATTTTTGGGTTCGTTTTTTTTTACTTTGTCAAAGTTTCGTTCATGGATGAAACATGTCCATCGCAATTTTGTTAAAGTTAAAATAAGAAACAATAATTGATGGTACCAATATCTGCTTGAATTCTTTCGAAAAAAAAAAACGCTGTTTGTTTTGTCTTCATCGAGCAGACTACCATCCCTTGCTCGAGATGATCCTGAAAGCGTGGCACTTTCTTCGACTTTCCTGCATTTCGCACATGGAGAGACGTATAACTTTGTTTTTGGTTATATTATAATTATAGATAATAAACACGACCATTGTCAAATTAAATTTTGTAGCGCACAAATGTTTAAAAATATCATGTTTTTTGTCGATGTATTATTATTGATGTCGATGTATTGACATTTTGGTTCTGAACATCGATGTTTGGCAACATCGATGCTTTCTTGTCGAATTCGCATCACATAGTAGGGATGCGACTCTGCTAAGAAAGAATCGATGATCAAAATGAAACCTTCGATGCCAATGAAACATCGAACCAAAACCATCGTTGTTGATAAATATGCACATTTTTAAATAGGATTAGTAACCAATGAAGTTCACGCGGATGGGGGGGAGCTTAAATTTGAGAATGGAATCGTTTATTAATTTTTATTGAGATTTAACTGAACAATAAAATTCAAAATATCATGAGCACAATTAACAAAACGTGTATTATCTGATTCGATAATTCAGTAATTATTGAGGCTTCTTTATTGACGAAAACTTTATTTATTAATTTTATTTATTATTACCCTTACCCTGGGTTGCACGAACCTATTTAAAGATTCGTTAAACACTATTGGTGCTGTAAGTGTGGTCTTAATGGAAGAAAGCGTTATAAGACTTCGTTAATTTTACCGATTCGTTAAAGAACTCTTTAAATTATAGACTGAAAATTGGACTTGTAAACTGTTAACCATTCGGTAACCTTCGCTCTACTACAATACTGCCTACACTTCTACGAAAAAAGTTATTTTCCTATTCATGTCCAGGCTGTGTGAACAGCAGAACTAAGGATAATATTTCTCACTTGCTCCACCGTGAGCAATTTTCTTGAGTATTAAAGCTGTGGCAAACGTTTTCCCAGTACTCGTTTTTTTTCTGGTTGGTGTCTCTATTTTGAATTGTATTTGAATACTAATAACATGCAAAAGAAATAATTTTTTCTCTTTCTGAAAAAATTTCTCTATTTTCTCCCTCAATTTCGAAGTCGCGTCACCAACCTACCCAGTACACAGGACACAGGGCAGAAGATACTCTGATCATGGAGCTCTATGACTCGGATTACCATGGACGAGAGAGTTTGTAGGAAGTTTGTAGTCAAAGAGAGTTGTATGGAAGGAGGAGGAAGCTTTGGACTTCGTCAAAGAACTTCTTCGAACCTTGAAAACTATAGTCCATTTCATGTATTTCTTTTTAAAGAAGGATTAGCAAACTTGTCGGCGACCTACTCTTTAAAGGCCCAAGTAGTTTTAAAGATCCGTTTGCTAACGACGGAACAAAATTTTACAGGACACTTTTCTTGCAACCCGTCGTTAGTCTCTTTGGTCTGCTATGTATTTAATTTACGTATGTCTAAAAGTTACTACCGAAATTATTTTAAGGGAATTTTTCTTTCATTTTAAAAATATCGATAACATAAAAACATCGATGTAAATGAAACATCGGCTTCAAAAAATCGTTGTTAAATACATTGGTGATTTTATAAAAACATCTATGTTTTGAGAGCATCGACATTATGTCGCATCTCTTCTCTCCAGCAGTGGGACGAACTGCGACGCGCAGCTGTGTTTACCCACACGCGAGTTGAAGTGTTGCAGCGGAGATTTGCGTGTTGCTTCGTGATGCTGTGCATTCATATCAGGATACGTTTTAAAAAGTCTGTTTTACTACTTGATAAAAGGACTTGCGGTTCTTGTGTACTGACTTATCTCAGCGTATGATTTATTGATGTCTGACGGAAGTTATATTTTAGGAACGTGTTTGTTTAGCGTGTTTAAAGAGAAGAAATTGAAATTTTACTACATGTCGATGGAATGAAAAATTTAATTGTAACACAACAATTTTTTCTTCTTTATTTACTTCATTTATGAGATGGATTTTAGGGGAAGGAGACAATGGCCGTAATTTCGAAACCAGAAATCTCAAGAAGACTGTCGTCTGATTTCCTTGGTAAGACGTTTTGTGTTCAAATGTACAGAAGATGATAATGATAAGAGTAATGAGCATCATATTGGAGAAGATGATGAAATGGTAGAAGGAAAATGAGTGTCCCGAAGTAATCTGCTCGCCACAAATTTCAATTCGTTTACTCGGGGATCTAACACTACTCCAGCTATTGAATCAAGCCGTATGACCGTTACACGCCTGTAACGGGGTCGTGATGTTTGCCGGGCCAGGGGCGGTTAACTACGATAGAGAGAGCATCTTCGGCCAATAAGAGCCGTCGGTAAATGGTGGTCTATCGGCACACTGGCTCCCCTCGGTGAACGGGGCTTCATTGGCAGGTTTTAGATCAGCTCTCTCGGTAGACCAGCCCATTTGACTAGGTGAGACCCTACATCTACGCTTACGCCACGACTGAAAGGTGTATTATTCGTTCACAAGATCCGTATTTCCTATTTCACGGTATTCAATATTTGAATAAATGTTTATTAATTTTTCATCAATTTTAAAACTGCATTAAAGCATTCTAATTAATTTTTAATAGTTTTGCATTTTATATTGAAAGAAAATTAACGTTTTCCAGTGGCACTACTGGCTTTCTATAAGGACATACTGCAAGGAACGAAATGTGAAGGTCGTCTAGTATACGTAAGATATGGAAATCTCTAGGACATGACTAACCCATTCCACACCGAGTACTGAGTCAGGTTCTGTTTCAAAACATTACAATTTTTTAAAATAATAAAATTCAAGATAAGCTTCTCTATGCATAATAATGCTTAAAGCCATACGACGTACGTTGTCCATGCCGATTCTTACTAATATTTTAAACAGAGTCGCACATAAATTCGCGCACAGTTCATAAACAGTGCACGCGCAAGCTACTCGGCTTCTCTCAGGCCTGGGCCACTCTTGAAAATAGTACAAGTGACCTCTACACCAAAAAGCCCACACATTTTTATCACTTGTTTTTTTTTAGCCTCGGCCGGGGGGGGGGAATACCGAACGAAAGCGAATCGATCCATAACCGCACGCAACAAATTCCGAGCAGCCTCCGAGAGCGGGGCGGAGCGGCGCCAGCGCGCGGCCCTCGTTGGTGCGGGGGGGGGGGGACCTCCGACCCCGTTCGGCCGCAACTGCTGCCAGAGCGCGCCACGGCCGGTCGGGGAAACTCGACACGCACTGCTCCCAAACCGCGCGGAAGGTGCACCAAGGAATAGATAAATAAATAGATAAATAAATAAATAGATAAATAAATAGATAAATAAATAAATAGATAAATAAATAAATAAATAAATAAATAAATAAATAAATAAATAAATAAATAAATAAATAAATAAATAAATAAATAAATAAATAAATAAATAAATAAATAAATAAATAAATAATAAATAAATAAATAAATAAATAAATAAATAAATAAATAAATAAATAAATAAATAAAGCCGGTCCGGGCTGGCTCGCAAGGCCGAGATCGTTAAGGCAGTAGTGCCATGGTGATCTCGGACGAAAGGTTCGCGGGTTCTAGTCCCGCCTCGGGCATGGGTGTGTTATGTGTATGTGTACGTGCGTGTCGTCCTTTCACCCCTCATTATAATAATTATTTCATCTTCCATATCCCCAGAGCTAACAACCCTTGGGGATAAAAATTGGATGCAGCTAAATGCTGATCCCTTGATACGTTTACATGCATCTGCTACCGAGGTAATGATATTCAGCTCCGGTAAATGCAGGAGCATGCACGCGTAGTCCAGGTTGGCCTATTCGTCGGCAAATATAAATAAATAAACAAAAAATAAATTAAATATATACGTATATTTAGGCAGGTGGAAGAAACTTAAGTGTTTGGTTGAAAGGTGAGTAGGTTACAATGCCGTATTGAGAACAGAAAGTCAGTGGATCCATGCATGAGGGCAGTTATCTTTCTGAATCGCGCTCAGTCTTTTGTCTCGTTTGACGCATTACGTACATTGTGAGCATTAATGGATTAATGAATGATGATCTGGGTGGAATGGTTTGCTATTCCATTTGGCGCCCCGAGCTCACGATGCAAACCGTCCTGGCAGGTGCGGGGCTCGACCCACAACTCTTCCGCGCGGAGAGGTCGTTGGCGCTTCGCTAGTCGCCATCAACTCCACTTAGGGCTCCAATTTAACACGCAAATAGACCAATCCATCCCTCCACTGAATTTCATCCGATATGTTCACGACAAGTGATAATGCTGAGCATCCCATTCGGCGTTGTCTACCCTAAAATACCAAATCCAGAAAAAATTAACACAAAAAACAGCATAAAAATGATAGGAAAACACGTCAAACATTATATTTTATAAACTGCTTTTAAGATAAATGTCTTGATAGATCAAACTGATAATTAAAAATAGCTCATTCGTGCATTTTGCAACTATAAGTATTTGGTGTTTTTCGAAAAATATAAGAAAGCACAAACAGACAAAACAAATCCATTTCTTAATTAAAATTTTACTTGTCTCTATTGTAAATATAAAAACTCGTAACTGGACGGTTACTTACTAACTTCACGGTAAGTAACGGAAACTTACTAACTACTAACTTGACGGTTAGTAACTAAACTTCGTTACTTGACGGTTAGGAAGAAAGAAAAACAGAAAGGAAAAGGAAATGCGACGGCTACGAAGTTGCAGTATCAAAATGTGTTGATTCTCTCATTTCAAATTCATAGTCAGTCAAATATCAATCCTCAAACTTATTATCTTGAAAATTATAATTTTTGAGTTTTAATGGACTTTTATTTATCAGTCTCATACCAATGCCGTACCGGCATACGGAGAACACCAAAGGAGCCCAGACCCCAGAATATTTGTAATTCAAAATAGTTGAAGGAACATTTTGTATACTCAAGAACTAGTACTACACGTGCTTAGCAATAGATTGCAATAATTTTCTCCGAGTTTGAGCTAATTTTTTTCTTCAAGTTTTGCAACGTGGCAGGGGTACTATGAACATTTTCCGTACTTGCGGACCTACCTGCGGGACACAGAAGGCCAAGTTCTGCTTTTGAAGAACGAGTTCAACATTTACGATGTTCCTCTATTGCACAACTCTTATCTACATTGACCCATACTAGAAGAAGATTGCAACATGTGTATGAGCAAGTCTAGCTGTAAGAGACTGCCGGAGTTTCCACAAAGCAGTTACGCATGGCGGCAGTTTCGATTTTTTTCTAAACATCCTATAAGCGTTGAAAGTCGAAACTGTCACTAAGGGTTAAGAAAGGCTAAAAAAACTGAAATTCTAAAGGATGAAAGAGTACCTAAACAAAGACACAGAGGCGATCTCTGGTGGCCGAGATCGCTAAGGCAGTAATGTCGTAGCGAAATCGGATCCAAAGATCGCAGGTTCGAGTCCCACCTCGAGCATGGTTGTATTTGTGTTCGTCCTTTCACACCTGTCATCACCATATCATGTCGTCTTCAGTTACATAACGTTAAACCCAATAGTGGTCGCCAATAACCTTGATGTTGATGGGACCTTAAATAACAAACAAACAAAAAAAAGAAGATGTAGGAAAAATTTACATCAGAGTCCATCTTTGCCGCCCCCTCATTGTACGCAACTATTAATGTACAATGTAACTTTAATGAGTAATCTTACATTTGGTCTGCACGTTTCCGGTGTAAAGCTGAGTTGAGATGCAGAATGAAGCCCATATTCGTAAATGCAACATGCGTTTCATCCCTTTCACAATTCCATGGATAAACCGAGTCAGTACGTGAAAACGAATGAGTCATTCATTTTATTACCTGTGTTTAATTGTTCTATACGTGTATTATACTGATTTTATACAGTGGAAAATACAGCCTATTATTCATTATTTCTATTGTGAATTGCAATGAGCCTCTTTGACTCCTGCAGGGCGAGGCCCTTGCGACACGCCAGCTTAGGAACCCATCGGAGGGCGCGTTTATGTACAATTCACTGCGCGCAGCTGTATGCGCCGGTATCTAGCGTCTTTCAACTGACAAAGAGTTAGTCTCTGGGTCCCACTTCAAGTGGCGCCCGGCGCCAGAAAGCCTCCGAAAATCGCTCGGTGTCCTTTGTGTTGGGCAATGGGTTGATCGACGCCGGAACTGCCACATTACGGAACTCAGTAGCAGCTCGCTAGCTAATCCTTAAGGGCTCTAAAACATAATGAAGGTGGTAGACAGCTCGCAGCTATGCGACATGTCACGTAGCCACCATGCGTCTTAGAAAACACAAAGAACGATCAATTAGAGATTGAGAAATGTAGCTTGCCAAGAAGTGGGGTCGCCTTAATTCAATCAAATAGAAGATTCGAGAAACGAGTGGATCCAGCCAACCAGAAGCACCGCGTAATGCACATAACCGAGCTCATACATTTTGTGAGGGGGTAGGGATTTGTGGGAAACGAGTGAGCTACAGAGCGGTGAAAGAAAGGAGACTTTAGAAAGAACATCGATGACGAACAGTTGACTTGAAAAAGATCATAGGTGACGAACAGATTTGACGAGAATCTTCGGGGATGAGTACATGACAAAAGATCTTGACTTAAAACTCAGTAAGACGCACTTAGCAATATCACAGTGACAAAATATTCAACAGGTGCAGATTCAAAATGACTCGACCAGCCATCACTTGCCATCGGAATTAATTCCGCATGATGGGTTAAGTGGATCGACACCCAAAACATATTTGTGAGGGTGTGCAGCACGACTATTTGGTTGCAAAAACGTGGTTAAGGCGACGTTTGACGATCTGTGAGTTGAGCAAGGATATTACGACTCACCATTTCGCAGGCGGCTTTGGATGGCTTCCTGTCTGATGTGGAACTCCCAGAGCGTTCCTGCCGTCTACGGGTCCTCATCAACGTCAAACCTGCGCCGCAGCCGACCGTAGCGGACGTATAATCCACTGAAAGTGAGGTGGCGACATCACCTCATCACCATTCTGTGAGTTTGTATCTTAGTAATTAGTTTGATTGACGAGAATATAAGTGTATTAATAGACATTTTCTTTTACAATAAACGTATACCCGCCATTTTGATGGGTTGCGCTTTATACAATTGTGGTAAAACTCGTCTCTGTGGTAAAACTGGTAAATAAAATGCAATCCTTTGACCCAGGGAGCTCACCCCTGAGATGCTCAACGCCGGTGTCCGGATGGAAGGTAAAGCATGCGCCATGTAAGGCATGCGCCCCCTAAGCAAATTCAGCGTGTGCGCCCTGCTATCTGAAAGTGACCGACGCACCATATGTAAAACGGAAATCCTCTCTTGCTAGTGGTGACTCCCAGATTCCACTACATCATTTGACGCCCACCATGTGTTCCACCACAGTATTTATTCTGTAACTGGTGATTTCGGCACACTGTGTTGGCGACGGTGACGGCAGCAGCGGTGGTTGCAACGATGACGGCAGGGAAGTGGTGCGGGGAAGGAGGGCGCGGCGGGGAAGGTGGTGGGGAGGCGGTGGCGGTGCGTGGTGGTGGCGGCGGTGGCGATGGTTGTAGTGGTGATGGTGGCAATGGTGGCGGTGGTGGTGGCAATGGTGGCGGTGGTGGTGGCAATGGTGGCGGTGGTGGTGGTGATGGTGGTGGCGGCGGCGGCGCGGCGGCGAAGGCGACGCCGGCAAAGACGGTGGCGATGGTGACGGAGGGGACGACGGTGAAGATGGTGGCGGTTGTGACGATGGTGGCGGCGGCGACGGCGGCAGCAAAGACGGTGGCAGCGGTTACGGTGTCGGTAGGGACAGTGACGGTGGTGGAGGTGACGGCGGCGGCAGCGGGAGTGCACGCGTGCTGCCTGGCGCGCTCCGCAGATTCCTGGCTCGCAGCGGAGGGGCGTGGCGTGGCGCGGCCAGGCCGCGTGGAATGGGAGGGGCGACATGGAGGAGGGTCGGGTTGGTCGTGCGATAGAAAGTGCGACAGGTAGAGGTAATGCGATGTGTGTGTCGCTTACTTAGAGAGTGTTCACAGAAAGGACAGTTTACACAATCTGCTGTGTGCCGTAGTACTGAGGGAAAATGAGTGATCATGAATCAACAGTGAGAGGAACTTCGGGGTGGATCTAAAGAATGTTGAGACATATTTCAGCGTTCAGACATTGCCGGATAAAAGTGTTGATATTAGACGAAGATTTGTCCTCTAGGTTCGATAAAAAGAGAGATAAGGGAAAGGCCTGGATCAAAAAACTAAGGTGGCTATGTATGTAAAAGTGCAAGGGCTTCTTATGGAAAAACTTCAATTTGATTATTGTACATTATCTTCACTAATATTCAAATATTTAATAATATTACGTAATAAATTGATGAAATAAAATTTAAGTGAATGATAAATAATATTTTGCACTATACTTCTTCAAACATTTCTGAGTCGAAGGGGGTTTTACTAATCCACAACGCCCAAAATAGATACGCCTCTAGTAGCCACAATTATTCGATATGATGGGCAATCAAGGAGAATGCCAGGCTGCGACATCGGATTACAAAGGTCATCACTGGTTTGAAAATAAGAGTACAATACACGACAAAAGAAACAGAGAACGACACGAAAGCAGGAGTGACAAATGACTGGAAAAGAATGGAAGTGTGAAAAAGTTACGCAGTCCCATGGCCGACGGCAGAAGGTAAGAAAAGGAAGGTGAGTGCAACGGGAATGTGGGATTGAGGAAATATTGAATTGAAATGATGCCTTATTTTACGTTACGAGACACAGGCCATGAGGCCTGCTCTTAAGCCTGGCCACGCAAATTTTGCTCTGCTTCGTTTACCAACTAGCGGAGAAAGAAGGCATCACTCGGGTGACAAAACAGACGACTTGAATTTAGCTTAGAGGCTTCATTTAGGCTTGAGGATCTTTTATATGCTCATTATTTTATACGAATCTACCAACATGGGACAGCCGGCTTTACTTCCCCTCCCCAGGAAGGCGTACGAAGGAAGGATTTTTTCGCCCTTAAAAATCCTCGGCCGGGCAGACGGCTAGTGGATTTGATCGGGTTTGAACCCGCGAATGTCGGTATAACAGTCCGATATTCTAAGCTTTACACCATCGACACCGCAAATATTCCAGTCAGTGAAGTCCAATGAAACGGAAGTGTTGGTGGGAAGCGAGATGAGCGGCCGAGTTTCCGGTTGCGGTCAAAAGGACCGCTGGCGGGGGTTGGGGTGCGTGGGACAAGGCGAGGTGCGCCGAGGCGCGACGGAGAGCCGAGCCGCGGCGACCACGCGTAACTTGCGGACTGCCCGCTGCCTTCGCCCGAACTCGTATTTATAGAGTTCAATTAATTTCAGAGGTATTTAGGGAACGATGCAAGTTCCACGGGAAGCTCGCGGGTAAAACCGGCGCGCAGCGGCGGCGGGAGGGGATGCGCGGGGAAGGTGCGCGCGCGGCGACGACGGTGGCGGAGGTGGTGGGGGTAAAAGCGGGGGGGGGCGAGGAAATGGTGTTGCAAGAGGGGGAGTGGTGGTAAATGAGAAGGAATGGTGGTAAAAAGGGAAAATGGTAGTAAAACAGGAGGAGTGGTAGTAAAAGAGGAGGAAATGGTGGTAAAAGAGGAAGAGTGGTGGTAAAAGAGGGAGGAATGGGGGTAGAAGAGGGGGAGGGAGTGGTGGTAAAGAAGGGGGGATGGAGGTAAAAGAGGAGAAGTGGTGTAAAAGAGGGGGAATGATGGTACAAGAGGGGGAGGGAGTAGTGGTAAAGGAGGGGAGTGCTAAAAGCAGAGGGTGAGTAGCGACGCATCGTAGTGGTGGAGCAGTTAACGACGACAGGGACGCGTCGGAGGAGGAAGAGGTAAATGAGGAGGAAAAGAAGGCTGAGATGAAAGCGATAGCGAAGGTAGTGACTGACGCCGGAACTGATGGCACAAGAAAGGTGATGGAGTCTGCGGGGGCGGAGTCGGTCGCGGGGAAGCAGGGTGTTTAAAATACAATGCTGGGGTAGCTGAGTAGTGAGGCAGCAGGATGGTCGGATAGCAGGTTGGCCGGGTAACAGGATGGCCGGTAGCAGGATGGCCGGGTAACAGGATGGCCGGGTAACAGGATGACCGGGTAACAGGATGGCCGGGTAACAGGATGACCGGGTAACAGGAAGGTTGGGTAACAGGATAAATGGAGGGTAGGAGTCATTTATTGGCGGCTTGGAGGGTGGTCGAGAGGACGATGTGAGAGGTGAAGGTGTTGGCGGGGTGGAGCCGTTGACGGCGGTCGCAGGTGGGGGCTGGCGGGAGCGGCGCGCGAGTCGGGGAGCGGGAGGCGGCCTTGCGGAACGCCAGGCTTCGTGGAAGGGGCATCGAGGCTGGAGGGGAGGGATGCAGAGGAGGAAGTGCGAATAAACGAGCAGACGGGAAATAAACCGGTGCTCGCGCCATCATCGAGATAAAGTGATCAGTCGCGTGAGTTGCAGAGGTGGCAAAGCGGATTGGATTTGGCCGCGAGCTCCGAACGCGAAATGGAACGGTAAATTTTGCAGAGGGCAAAAAGTCACACTCCTTTTAATTTGTGAATTCTCTTAAGTCTGAATGAATGATTTTCTGAATTATTGTGATGGCGGTTACCAAACATTTATATGAAATTCACAGATATGTGTCATGCGATACTTAATAAATAAAGATTAAAACAACAAATACCTACGGTGAAAAATGAGCAAAACGAAGTTTTCTGTACAAAATAACGACGAGGTGGGATAGTCTCTTATTTAATATGAAAATGACAAATGACACAAACTATAATTTACATCGTTGAATAAAAGAACGGAATATAATAACAATAATAATAATAATAATAATAATAATAATAATAATTAAATAATGCTACCCAAAGTGGGAGACAGCTCTTTGGCGAAGAACTACAGGCCAATTACGTGTCTGCCAGTCCTGTACAAAGTTATAACTTCAGCCATAGCTGACAAAATGTACAGACATCTAGATAAGAATCATCTAATGCCAGCTGAACAAAAAGGATGTCGTAAAGGCTCTTATGGCTGTAAGGAAATCTTGCTACTGAATAAAGTCATCTTGAATGATGTAAAGAAACGCAAACGTAATTTGAGCATGGCTTGGATTGACTACCAAAAGGCCTTTGATAGTGTACCACACGATTGGATTTTGAAGACCCTGGAGATCTATCGATTTTATCCTAGACTTATTGAATTTTGCAAGGCTAGTATGAAGTCGTGGAGTACCAGGTTACTAATCCACAGCGGAAAGAAAGCAGTAGAAACCAGAAGTATTCAGATTAACAGGGGTATTTTTCAAGGAGATTCACTATCCCCTCTGCTTTTTTGCATTAGTTTGATCCCACTATCGAGACAGTTGTCGCAAGCTGACTTTGGTTTTAAGCTCCATGGTGATGAAAGGCCAGTATAACATTTGTTTTACATGGATGATCTGAAAGTGTTTGCTAAGAATGAAGCGATTCTCTCCCAAATGCTGTCTGTCGTGAATGACTTTAGCAATGACATCTGCATGAAGTTTGGTCTTGACAAGTGTGCAAAAATCAATTTAAAAAGAGGGAAACTCACAACGTCTGAGAACATTGAAATTGATACGCACACTGTCATTCAAGATCTTGAGCCAGGTAAAACTTACAAATATCTGGGCATTGAAGAATGTGAAACCATCTCGAATGACATAATGAAAGAAAGAATTCGTAGGGAGTATTATAGGAGAGTGAGACTGGTCCTGCAGTCCGCTCTGAATTCCAGGAATAAAATATATGCAATAGGTAGATTGGCGGTACCTCTAGCCGAATACAGTTTTGGACTAGTGGACTGGACTGAGCAAGAAATTCGCCCCATGGATCGAAAAACCAGAAAACTGCTAACAGTGCATCATGTTTCCCACCCTCGAGCTGATATACATCGACTTTATGTGTCACGTAAGGAAGGAGGAAGAGGCCTCAGACAAATTGAGGCCTCCTGGCACAACGCAATAGTCGGGTTGGGGAAGTATGTAGACAGCCATCAAGATGACCCTCTAATGAGGCAGGTCATGAAATCTGACCGAAGAATGGGAAACAGAGGCATTGTTAGTGTAGCAAGAAGCATTGCGAAGAAAACTAGGCAAGACACGTCGAATAACACAGACACTGAACTTCTGATGCTGCTAAACATGAAGTGTGAGACACAAAAAATATTAAAGAAATCGTGGAGAAACAAACCACTCCACGGACAATATCTAAAAAGAATGGACAAGGTGCAGATCAATTAAGATCAATCATTTATGTGGCTTAAAAGGCGAAGAATGAAGCCAGAATCAGAAGCAGTTCTAGTAGCTGCTCAAGATCAGGCGTTGAGAACACGACATTATGATAAAGCGGTTCTCAAAATTTCCCAAGATGATAAATGCCGCATTTGCCTGGAGCAAGTAGAAACCATTGATCATATTGTCTCAGCTTGTCCAATCCTAGCAAAGACCGAATACCTGAAAAGACATGACAGGGTGTGTAGCTACCTCCACTGGCAGATCTGTACCGCCTCGACGTTCCAAACACATGCGCCAAGTGGTACGAACACTCACCGAAACCGGTGACGTCTGTTGGATTGTGTACGATATTGTACGACCAACAAATTCAAACTGATCGCATGATAGCGGCAAACAAACCAGATATAGTTATCCGGGATTTGGCGAAAAAATCGTGTTTACTTATCGATGTTGCTGTACCTTGCGATCAACACGTCGTTACCAAGGAGGCAGAGAAACGTCTTAAATACAAGAGTTTGGAAATCGAGATCAGCCGAATGTGGGGCGTAAAAGCACAGGTCGTCCCGATAGTTATCGGAGCTCTGGGATTTGTTCCGCAAAATTTGAGTAAGAACTTGTCTAAACTCCCAGGTAATTCAAAAGACTGGGAAGTGCAAGAAATTGGTTTATTTGGAACACCCCACATTTTGCGTGAAGTATTGTAGAGGCACTGATATTCACCGAATCTGCTCCTTAGGTAGCTGGTTGCAACCTGGAGTAGATTTTATATTCAGCCGTCTCATAAGATCTTTAGTCGTGATGTAATGGAATAATAATAATAATAATAATAATAATAATAATAATAATAATAATAATAATAATTTGAAATGAAACAAATTTAATTTAAAAGAAAACGAAAGAAAATTTAAAGGCAGATGTCTCAAAAAATGCAATCTACGTGTTGTTTTTAATGTTTCTGTTACATATAACACATCAATGTTTCCTCTTTTCTTCATCGGGAATTTTTTTCTGAAAAATGTCTCGTTCTTATGTTTTATTTAATCGATTTTTCAAACTGAATATTTCCAACTTAAAAACTATAAAATACTGTCTCCAAATTCCTTTATTTCTTAATGCGTGTGAAGAGCGGACAATTACTTCTGACGTAAACGTATGCCAATTAATGAAGCATTCTGACATCTAAAAGATTAAAGCATGCGAACTCAACGAAGGTCAGATGAGAGGGGAAGCATCGATACAATAGTGATTGACATCATACGCCACAAATACAATCTCTCATTAACTGCGAACCAAAAGAGTGTATTAGATTGAAGTGCCATAACCATTCCCGTCCAATCTAGAGGTCGCAGAGATCAAACCCGCTCCGAGTGGCGGCGTTCTGTGAATGAGTGACAGCCCTCCGTTTATTGAGAGCGGGCACGCCGAAATAACGTATCCCCTGCTGGTTTGCGTGCCATTTTAACCGACGATTAGAGTTAATAAAGAAAATTTTATGAAATTTCACACATTGCGACTCAGGACGTCAGCTCCTTAGAAACTGTAAAATTTTGTAACAGATTAAAACATTGTGCGGTACAACCGAAGAATTCCTAATCCTCTCCCTCGCCTAAATGCATTCACTGAATATTTCAGAACGAAAAATAGTTTGATTTTATGCGCGGATATTTGTGCAGCTTCCTTTCCTTGAAGTAACCATAAGTGATATTCGTGACACACAAGAAATAAAATGTGGTTATGTTTTTGATAAGTCAAATAAATAAGAAAGACCTAAACAGTTTTTTTGGGGGGAAGGGTCCCATAACCATCCTAAGTACAACCTGTTTTCTGTTGATTATTCGCATTCCCGTGGATGTGATTAACATTAATTACTTATCTCAATTATACGAGGTATTCCTCTTAAAACTACCTCATTTCATTATTTATCAAAAATAACTGTTTTCGGTTTTGCTATGTTAGGGGTATCTTTCGTAAAATCCCGAAGGGATACAGTTGAAATGAAAGTTATTGTCGCCGAAAATACGGTGATAATTTACATCATTTATATACTGCGTATTAACGGCAGGATATTTTGTTTCTTTTCTAAAATCTTGTAAATGAAATGAGTTTGATAGAAAACTTATCGCATCCGATAATTGAAGAGGTCTGGACTACATAACAATAACACACATTTACGATATTACAAATAAATTCCTTAGAATGTCTGCCAAAGCATACAACCCTTTAAAAATCCCTTTAAAATCGTTTTCATGGAACTAAAATAGTACGTGCAAAGAAGTATCTTAAGAATACACGCTATGAGTCGTCTGGAGTAATATAATAATTAGCGAGCGGATTTCTAAGATTTTGCATATTTTTGTCCGTGGCTTCAGTGCATAGAAGTGAAATTTCTTGACATTTGGTTTGTATATGATGCTATATAGATTAATATATTAGTTCATATTTGTGCATATATGGCCGATTTTTTCTGTTGGTGCATTTTTGTGTAATCATAAGCACACATTTTGCATATTTCGTTAAAATAGAGACTTACTTAAAAAATATTTTATCATTTCATAGAATGTATTTATTTGTGAGCAATCGTTGATTCGAAAGAGCTTGTCACAGTTCGCTTTTTTTTCTATAGATGATAAAATATTTGTGTAAATGTAGAATATTTCTTGACAATATATTTTTTTAAACCAGTCAGAAGAAATATAACAAGACTGTGCTTCACTAAGGTCAATATTTTCTTCAATAATTTCTCTTGCGATGTAGGGTAGATTATAGTATGTTTGCACAATGAAATATCTTTTCATTCCAAGCAGGCTTTTCTTGAATTGTACCAAGAAAGATTTATAGATGAAATGAAACATTTTAATTGCATATTAAAGTGCATATTTTAGAATTTTTAGGTCACAAATGCATATTTTAATAGCATATTTCAAGATTTTTTAGAGCATAAAAATCCTCTCCTGAATATCACTGGTCGACAAGGTTTCCTTCACAAGAAATTTGATTAGTAAATCTAGTGCGTTTTTTCATACTAAATTCAGATATCTATTCAGAAATTTTCCATCGGGCACATTTTTTTATGACAGCTACTTTTTAAAACCAATTTTTAACATTCTCTTTTTGACCTGTCTTAGGAACCTTTACCTTCGTATTTAAGGAAACTATATATAAAATTATGCTGAAACACCAGCAGGCAATACTGTGTACTGTGCAGGGTTCATTCATGTGTTGACATGCTCAGACCAATTAATCTGGCATTGTGATTTGTCAGTATTATGGTGTCTGTGTGCTTGTTAGCACGAAGATAACTGGAGATACATATTTCCTTCCTTTGTGTTTAGAAGTATACTGTGTAAGCTATGTTTTAGTGTTTTGTATTTTCGTCATGCCAAGAAAGTGTATAGATCATGCAGATCATTTCTGCTGTATTTTTGGTGCAGTGACTTGAAAAACTCAGAGGCGAAATATAATGCCACTTGAGAAAAATAATTATCAATATTACTTTGGCTGTCAAGTTGGTGATTTTGAAAAGAGCTGGGACCCAAATACATGTTTTGTGTGTTAAGACTGTTGTCTTGATAGAAAAACGGTACACATAGTATGCCATTTGCAATTATTATGATTGGAAGGAATCGAAGGATCATCTAAGTGATTGTTATTTCTGTTTGACAAATATGAAAAGAATCACGTATCCCCGATCAGAGAAATGTGTTACGTGTCAATTTATTGAATCCTGAAAAATATATTATTTAGCTCCATTGCGTATTAAATTAAAAGGAATGAAAAATTTCGTAAAAGCTATGGATAAAATTACTTATGAATTCTTGAACTTGAATTTCCTTGGAAACATAAAGCAGAAAATATCGGACCCTGTGGCTGATCTTATGCATTCTTATAAAGCTATGGGATGTGACATGTCTTTGAAAATTCACTTCCTACACTCTGACTTAAGACTTCCTCCCGGAAAATCTTGAGGCTTTCAGCAATGACTATAGTAAACGTTTTTATCAGTTTTTATCTACAATAGAAAACCGGTACACAAGGCAAGAGTAGTTCTAATATGTTGGCTGGCTATTGTTGGACCAAGAAGAGAAATGTTTCAGGTACAGAATATGCCCGAAAATCATCATTACGACTTTCTAGATACAGAATAAGTCGTCAGAATGTAAGTTAGGACAAGTACCATTTAGAGATGGATAGCTAGTTATTGATGTTATTAAAAATATAAAAAGTTCAAATGAATATCACACAAAACTCCTGGTGGGGAAGAACTGAAATTATATTTGAACTGAATATGAAAAATACTTATAGAATCTGTTATTTTCATTCTCGTAAAAGAAAAAAGTTGATTTTTGTAGACCAGTGTAATCATAGATGTGCGCAGCGTAAAGCAAGAGGGAGGAGAACTACATTTCTGGGCCCCCTTTACCGTTAAACACTTTTTATTTACAATACGTCACATTTTACTTCAAAATCATTAAAACATACAATACTTCAAGTAGATTGAAAGTACAACTTTATTAATTCAACTCACAAATGTATGCAATATTGATTTTTTGTTGAACTATTCACATGGTTTTTAGAACATGTTGTTTACATGCTTGTTAAACAATTTACATGGAATGTCTCTTTTCCCATTCATATGTTTCTCCAATTAATGTGATAAATCTCCAAATAAAAAATTGAATATTATTATGTAAATAAAAGTATACGTAGGGCTAAAATGGTTCTTTATAATTTTTCGGAAGGGGCTACGGTCCCCCTACCCCCTCCTCCCTGTGCTCACGCCTATGAATACAAATCTTTTTTCCTTCTCTGGTTACTAAAATTACAGAAATAAGGGATATCATATATCAAGATGTTGTTTGGATTTCTTCTATCATTAGCAAAACGTATTATACATCATTATTGTCTAATTCGTAGACGAAACAATAATTAAAATCACCGTAATCGCAGCAGTTTTGCTTATTTCTAAGGTTATGATCATCGTTATCATAACATTTCTTTCTTCTTTCTCAAATCGAATAAATGGTCTGCAAAAGTGTCCCTGTAGTTTGCTTCAAGTGACAAAAAAAATCTGAGAGTTGCAGGCCCTTCGTTCTCAGTGGCCGGAAACGGCTCGTTCAATCTTTCATTCAAGGTCTACCCATACATTTCATCCAGGGTCAGAGATGGACTAGAGGTAAATATTGTCTCATCTACAATTCGTAAGGAGTTGCGTGACACACAGGAGAAATTGTGGCACCGGTTGAACCTGTGCGACGATTGTAATCTCTTGAACACATATGAATTAAAAAATAAAATACTTTATTTATAACATTGTAGAATCGCTATTCCTCTTAAACTTTCGTCTGTAGGTAATGAATTTGCTAAAGATAGACATTATTGAGCCGATATTTTCGTGTGGAAGGCGATATAAGAAACTGTTTGATAGAATCTCTGTGTGTGTGTGTGTGTGTGTGTGTGTGTGTGTGTGTTTACATTCAATACAAAATCTATTCGCCAGGAATAAGATTTTTGTGGTTTAAAAGTCTAATGATAATTTTGCCACCACAATTTATGTATCTTCATGACGATCAGAATCATTCGTATTGATCACACCATCGTAGGCGATGCTGAAGACGAAGTGGTACCTAAATAATAGGAATTATATCCAAAATATGTGTCGTCAGAACGGAAATATATTTACAGCCTTCGTACAGCCAGCCGTCATACATCTCTTGTAAATTCAGTTGTCCTGGTAACCCAATGAATCAGTTTTTAATCACTTCTGTGATTTGGGTGTCTTTCATGAATTCATCATTAGAGTTCTTCATACAGAAATAACTTCATTTCAGACTTACCAAAGTACATTGGCTACCTTTGAATATATTTTTACTGCAAATACTACAGAGATATAAAATAATCTGTATCATTGTATTGAAAATCATACACTTATACATGTTTAAGCATTGTCTTAAAGATGAAAACTTTGTGAATTTGTCACATTTATTATAATTTTAACCAAGTTAACTTGTTCATTTTGAGCCGAACAGTTTATTTTGTTTTGAATTTGAGTCCGACAAATACAAGGTTCGAGATGGTAAGGTAAATCTCAAAGTGTCTGAACTCGAGATCAGTTGCCTCTACGAATAAATTACGTGTAGATTCTGTTTTATTTATTCTTAGGATACATTTATTTAGGTGAGTCTCAACTTTCTTCAGATCGAGGTCGTCACTTTAGATCATTCTCATTAAAATTCCTAATAAAAATTCACCTAGACAAAAAATGCCGAAAAACGTAGTTCTCTGTTGGAGGTTGCAAGTGAAATACTGCATACTGACCCTGTCACAGATTGCATATCGATTGGGTAGAAATATGCTAATCAATTTCCAATAATCACGAATTCCTCTGTCTCATCTCAAGCAGCGGTCGATCACTAAGAAACTCCTTGATCTTGATAAGGTCCGAGGGAAACAGTCGTTAATAGCCACGCGATCTAAATAGTTCTCCTGCTAATTGGCTATCGAACACTGTGAACAGAGTGAAAAGAGGCAAACTCTTCCGCGATTCCATTAATATTCATGCTAATTAATGAACTAGTGTATGATAGAACACGTTAAAATTGCGAGACCTATACATTAAAATTTCAGGTAATTTACAAAAATTGCAAAGCATCACTTCCGAAAAACCTTGTAGGCATCCATGAATTGAGACCCACAGGACATTCCACGATCGTCTGTTGGTTCCAATGTGGATGAAATCGTTCCCTTGTAAAATTGCAATTTTGAGATACCTCTTTTCTTGAGCACCGATGATGTTTCTTCAACCGTATTTTCATACTTCTAGGTACGCTGAAGTTTTATCATCTTACCTCACCTCAAGGAGAGTGGTAGACCTCACCTGTGGGTGTGTTATTGTCACATTTTGTAGGGATGTGGTAGTTAAAAAGTTGAGATGAGGTTACTACACTGTATGGTGGGTGCTTGGGGTGTCCTGGGAGTGTGAAAAAGAGGAAATAGGAAAAAACAAAGAAATAAGGGATCTAATACGAGGGTAAGAAGAAGAAAGAAAAAACTGGTGTACAAAATATGGCGGAGGAAGAAGGAGAAAAGAAATAGGAAGAAGAAAAAACATGAACTGAATGAAGACGAGGAAGAAGGGAGAGGGAAATTGGAAGAAGACGAAGAGGAAGAAAAAGAGAAGTTGGAACGAGACGAGGAGGAAGGAAAAAGTTGGAAGAAGACAAGGACAAAAAAAAAATTGGAAGACGACGAGGACGAAAAAAAGAGAAGAAGGAAAGGAGGAAGAAAAAGAGAAATGTGAACAAAACAAAGAGAAGAAAAAATAATAGTTGGATGAGGAAGAAGGGGAGGAGGAGGAAGATGGTGGATGAAAGCGTAGAAAAGACAACAGAGGTAGACACAAAGAGTAAGACCAAGAGAGGAAAGCTGCCTGGCGAGCACACGCGCAAGGCGAGCGCCGCCTGCAGCCGCCGTGCGCCTCTCGCCTCTCGCGCTGTGAATGAGTGGGCGCCGGGCCATTGAGCGTCTCGCGATCGAGTCCGGTTCGCGGCGGCCGGGCGACCCCGGTGGCGGCGGCGGCGGCGGCGGCGGCGGCGGCGGCAGAGGGGGCTGCGCGCGCATGGTGGCGGCGGCGGCGGCGGAGGCGGAGGCGACGCCGAGCAGCGCGCCAGCGCCGGACGCTAGTATCGCGCTGCCCGCGGCGGCGCCCACCTCAGCCATGCGCGCTCCGCTGCTGCTGTGTCTCTGCGCCGCGCTGCGACTCGGTGAGTCCCCGCGCCCCGCCCCCTCCCGCCCCTGCGCGCCCACTGCCGCTGTTCGAGGCTCACACGCACGTTTGCACGGGAAAAGATTGGTGTCGTGGCTGCGTTTTTGGCTTTTTCCGTGTTTCTTACGATCGCGAATGTCGCACGCGAAATTCCGTTTTTCGTAGCCGTTGCAGCGCCCCGCCCCCTCATCCCTGTGCCCTTTGCCTTAATACGATGCTCGAGCGAACGATTTTACGGAAAAAGACTGCTGTCGAGGCGGCGTTGTACGCTTTTTCCGCGTTTCTTTCGATCGCCACTGTCGTATGCGAAATTCCGTTTCTTTCGTATTGATATCATTATGGAGGACGCCTTCACGCGCCTTTGTGCAGTGCTCGGATGGACATTTTCGAGAGAAAAAATTGTGTCGTATTATGGTATTTCCGCGTTTTTTTTGTGACGCGCACGCGAAATTCGGTTGCTTTCGTATTAATATCGTGTTGAAGGGCTTGGCAGTGAAACTGGAATCAGCATACGGTTGCTAATTTCCTTTTATATCGTGGAATCATCCCTCTCGTTCTCAGTGAATTGCTCTTTCGTAGTACATGTGTAGCCGTACTACGGGCTGAACTTCTGTAATGTGTAAGATTTTTTTAAAACTCAAATTGCCAGTTTTTTCTCGAGGAGCCGGATTATTCTGTTGAAAGTGGCTCGTGAAAGGTGTCCCGCCGTTATTCTACTGCTGGAACACAACATGTGCATTTCTGCTTGGGCGTCTCTGGTGCGCTGCTGAGACGTCATTCTCCTTTCTAGCTTGCAACTATTGGCAAAGCACTTTCACTCACGTGCCACATGTTATGAAAAGAATGTTCACATTTTCTTGCGATACTCTCCTCCGTTACTCTACTCAATATTTCGTTCTTAAGACACATAATTCGTTTGGTTTGTGTTTTATTCATTGTGATAATTTTTTAAGTCACACAAAGCCCTGAGTGTTTCTCCACTTCTGCAACTTGCCACAGAAATGCTGAGTGATGTTATTCTCTCTGAAATATGATTTCGTCAGGAAGGACTTTTTACATTTTCTTTCAGTCTCAGAATGCAATATTTTATATTGATCATCTACGTATCACGTTCCCAACAAAATTCGACGAAAATATTTTTGTTGTACGCAGAAAAAACACCTTTAAGATAGAGTATAAGCATTTATAGAATGACTATAAATGATTTGTAATAAGTAAACTAAGTGTTTTACTAATAAAAATGCTAAATAGTTAAACTAATAAGCATAATGCTTTGTATCAACTACACTTATCTACTATTATTGTCGAAGACGTCTTAAAAAAAATTATGTATTCATGTTTTCATTATTTTCTTCACTATTTGAAGTGTACAACAATTAGTCGAGAATATTTGAAATATTGCAACTATTGTTTTCTGATGCACATTCGTCAATTGACTTTCGTACTTTCTACTATTTAAAATTATAATCTCTCTGTTTTACCCAAATATTTTGCTTTGTGGAACTGAAAATTGTCGTATATAATAAAACTCTACCATCTTATACGTAACGTATTTTCTTGTATCACTGAAAAATTTACAGAAAAATATTATTACATATTTTATATATATAATAATACATATTTTTATTTATATATATATATAAATATATATTATATTACATATTTTTGAAATTTGGAAACTTGTGTTTGGGCAATGTTAGGAGATTAGAAAGCCAATATACACGTCATTAAAAAATGCCAACGGTCGTTCTTTTAACTTTAGGGCACGTGAAGGCGCCAAATTACTTTAGTGCGCTTTTAATAAGTAGACATTTTTGTATATTTTCATCATTACATACTGTCAATTTTTAATTTTCTTCTTTATTTTGAAAAAGAAAAATGAAGAAGAAGAGAAAAATTAACAGTCTGTGTTTCATGAGTTTTTATTAGCTTGACAGCAACATTAGAATATATCTCTGAAACATCACTTCCAAGCAATTAGCGTACCCACATAACACGCTGCTATACTCTACTGAAGAAAATAGCGCACACAAAATTCAACATCACTGATCATAAACGTTCGTTGAGGCAGTGTCTGTTTCTGACACTGTCCTCTTAAATGTCGCAAACGCCGCGAAAACACGCATGAACCATTTCGTACCCCACACAGCCGACAAAGGATGTGCGAAACTGCGAACACAAAACGGAAAGAGCAGTAAACCTCACGAAAAACGTGTCTCACGCCCGCGACAACAGTTTGTTCCCATTGTCGTCTTACGCGAAATCTGACACTTGGTCGCCAACAAAAGCGCACCGCACCGCGTCGCAAAGAGCCCCAGCGCGGACGCAACTTCTGTTTCAATTCGTCATCTCAAGACAGCGGTCTTAAGAAAAGGTCCCCGCCCCTCCGCAACCCGTATCTTGCAAGCGCGACGGTAATAACACGAGAGGAATTAATGTCGCATTAAAACCGACATCCGCTCAAAACACAATAATTTTCCCCCTCCCTGATCTCAGAGTGGAGGCACGGACAGACGCTGCCGCTCTCACGCGGCCGACTCTGCATTTGATTGATTATAATCAATCACTAATCAATCACTAATTAGTGATTCCGGGCGCGCCAAGTGCTAAAGTCGTTGTGCATGTTTTGATAGCGAGTGATGGCGGTGATCTTAACCCGCTCGCTGATGAGATTCGGCGCCGACCTACGTCGGGGGGTTTCCCTAATCAAGTATCTCCCACTAGCGGAGCAACGTTCCAGCCGGTACAAGCTTTAAGTTACCCACCGGTCTGCCGATACGTGCGATAATGTAGTGCGTGTAAGTGTGTGTGTGTAAGGGGTAAGGATAGGACAAGGAAGAAGAAGGAAAGATCGTGCGCTGTCCGTGGCCCGTTTGTTAGCATACTGCTCCGGCATGCGCCTGGTGTTGATCAGAAAAATCACGGGAAACTACCGATCCGAGCAGCTGGCCGCTAGAATTCTCCTCCACACAGCGACTGAATTCGGCCAAGTTATATAATTCGAAAATCCTGCCACCGCCGAGTCCTAACACTTCCCGATCAGAGACACTGCAGTGACATCAGTTGATGCACTTCTCCGGTACCCGTATCTTCCACACGTGACGGTAATAAAACGGGAGAAATTAATCTCGCATTCAAACCGACCTCCGCCCAAAACACAGTATCTTTTTCCTCCGTGATCTCTCAGCGGAGGCCCGGGCAGACACACACGCCCTCACGCGACCAGCTCTGGCAGCGTATTGCAACCGCCCCGAGGGAGCGCGACCGCCTTTCACGCCTGCCGCACGCAACAATGGAATCCTGTAATTTGCACGCGCGGGCGGGCGGGCGAGCGCGTATGAAATATGCGGCGTTCGCGAAAACACTTTGCGCGCCGAGTTGCGGAAACCGGTCCCCGCGGCGATCAATCACCGCCCGGCGAGACACCGGGCGACGCGACGCGACACGACGCGCTCGCGGGGAGCGGCGGCGGGCGTGGGGCCGCGCAGGCCTCTCCCGCGCGGGGGGTGGCGCGGAGGGCGTCGAGCGGGGAAGGTGTAGGACGAGGAAGGCATAGAACGAGGGAAGCGTTGGAGGCGCAAGGTGTAGGATGGAAGGTGTAGGATGGAAAGTGTAGGAAGGGAGGTGTAGGATGAAAAGTGTAGGATGAGAGGTGTAGGATGGAAAGTGTAGGATGGAAAGTGTAGGATGGGAGGTGTAGGATGGGAGGTGTAGGATGGAAAGGGTAGGATGGAAAGTGTAGGATGGAAAGTGTAGGATGGGAGGTGTAGAATGAAAAGTGTAGGATGGAAAGTGAAGGATGGAAAGGGTAGGATGGAAGGCATAGGATGAAAGGTGTAGGATGGAAGGTGTAGGATGGAATGTGTAGGATGGAAAGCGTAGTAAAGGGAAGATGTAGGTCGGGCAAGGTGTAGGATGGAAGATTGGAAGGTGTAAGATTGAAGGAGCAGGGTGAAAGGCATGGGACGCAGAAAGCGTACGGAAAGAGGATAGGCGGAGAAGGACGGGGAAGACGTAGAACAGGGAAGGAGTAGGACGGAAGGCATGGGGCAGGGAAGACCTAGACGAGCAAGGTGTAGGATGGAAGGCGTAGGGCAGAGAGCGTAGGACGCAGAAAGCACAAGGAAGGACGAGGAATGGGGAAAGACGGGGAAGTACGGGGAAAGCGTAAGATGGAAGGAGTAGAGCAGACATACGGCGAGGAAAGTGTAGGGTGGAAAGTATAGGATGGAAGGCGTAGGGTTAATGGGAAATGGTGGAAGGCATAGGGCAGAAGGAGCCGGACGTAGAATGCGTGATGGCGAGATGGCTGCAAGGAGGGTTATGTGCAGTGGGACGACATGGGTCCATACCCATGTACCCATGTCCGTACCCATTCGGGTTGGAGCGGAGGGACACATTGTTTTATTGATTGATTAGTGATTCCGGACGCATCAACTTATAAGGTCATTAGTCCCGTAAGTGTAATGCACATATTTTCTTCGAGTAGTAGTTGTAATCTTCCCCCGTGGATGGTGATATCCCGCGCCAACCTACCGTCGACCTCGCGTTGATTTCCCCACCAGGTATTTCCCACCAGCGGAGCATCGCCCCAGTCGAGGCAAACTCTAAGCTCCCGACCGGTCTCCCTGCATGTGTGGGAGTGTAGTGCATGTAAGTATGAGTGTGTGAGTGTGTGCTTGTGCAAGGAGTGAGGATAAGACAAGAAAGTGGAAGGAAAGATCGCGCGCGGTCCGTGGCCCATTTGTTAGGGTATTGCTCCGGCACTCGTCTGGGGGTTTGATCGGAGAAACCACTAAAAAACTACCGATCAGAGCAACCGGCCGCTAGAATTCTCCTTCAAACAGCGACTAAACTCGACCTAGCTATCTAGCTAGTGTCGAAAATCCTGCCGGAGCGGCACAGGGTGCGGTACGAGGAGGCAAAGCGGTGCGTGGCGGGGAGACGGGGAAGGAACGAGGAGGAGCGGGCGCGGGGCGGGCGTGTGCGAGGCGGGGCGGGGAGAGCGGGGAGGGGCGGCACAACGGGCGACGGTGGGAGGAGAGGGGAGGACCGGGCGCAGTATCGTTCTGCTCTGCTCGGGGGGAGGGGGGCGGGGAGCGGTGTCGTTCTGTTTATTTTGAGGCGCGCGAGCGGCGCCCACGATGCGAGCGACATGTGGGAGGTTCGTTCAACTCGTTGGTCCGTTGACAGTTGCGCGACCGTGTTCAGTGACAGGTTACGGATGAGCTCCGCGACTGGGTTGAGCAACTCGCGGTCCTGCTCTTGGGGAGAATTAGGGGCTGCTCAAATTAGATCATTTGGAGAATAAGAGTTGAGTGTAATTTGTACATTTACTGTGTTTCCGTTTCATTTTCAACCACCATTTCTCGAAGAGAGAAGACTTTATTTTGGCAAAAAGAGAACCCAATTGGACCCGACTCTAACGTTAATAGTTTTGTAAGTAATGGCTGTAAAGGGTAGATGTGTCTTTATAGATGAATCAATACTTCTTACTGACTTACTGAAACTTCTGAGAAAGACAGGTTTGAAAAACCTAGGGTGTCATTACGTGTTGATGCTTGCAAATATTTACATAAGAATGTGACATGTGAAGGTTTTACAGACTATACTAACGTCCGGAATGCACGAAGAAAATTTTATAGTTCGAAGTACTTCAGGAATCCCGGTCAAAAACTCGAAATAGTCCGCACGTGACACTGTCCTCACACGAAAACGACTCCAGGATTATTTCCTAAAAACACGGTATGTGTATTGCAGTTGTGAATTCTGTAATTAATAAAATGTACGCGCCGTAATTAAAATGTAGTATTGTAAAATTAATTAAGAATTAAACGTTTTAAAATTGAGTATCGAACATCTTCAGCTAAGAAATTATATCTATAATAAGTAGTTGACGAGGTCAAATACAACGTCAAATACATTTCTTCTCTAGACAACAACCCATTTAATTTTAATAGGAATGCCGTCGTTGTTAAAATGTTTATAAAACTACTAAAAATATTCTCTTAGTTCTTGTTGAGATAAATTTAGGTCAACTATAACGAGAAGACATGTTTGCACGTTCACATATACTAACTCGTAAATGAGGCTTGGATCAGTCACATATTACTCTGAACATAAACTACAATTCCACGAGACCTCGGTGGCTAGAAAGATGTGGGAGTTGCCGGGATGTTATTTGGCGATCCCACTCCACAGTTTCCCACACGCGAACTGTGAACCTCGTGACAAGGAAACCGCAACTAATCACTGCATGCTGTCTTATCAGAACACTGTTCCCCTAGTGTCCTTGAATAAGAGTACAGAATGAGCAAAAATACGCCAAGAACACGGAAAGAACTTCATTTCTTATTCTTAGCAAAAGAGTTCTTTCCTACATTGGGAAGTATTAAAGAACAGAAAAGTGGAGATGGTTTTGTATTTAAAGTAATTAATTTATAACATGTCTTAAAAACGTTTTTCCAAATTATGAGAAACAAATTACATTGCAATAAATTAAACGAATTAAATTGAGTAAAATTAGAATTTTTCATGCAATTATTGTTATATCGAAGGAATGGAATATTATCCTAGTGACTAATACCTGATTCTACGAGTATTATTGATTAAAAACTTTTCAATAAGGCCAAACTGCGTTCAACATTAACTATACATTCCTTCATTTACAGTTAGTTCTTTAAAGAAATGTTTGAATGCTTGAAAAATTTCGATACTGCGTAATATTAAAAGTATTCACATGTTTACCCAATAGACATTAATACCAGATCTTTATTTCTATTAACAATCTGCCGTAGAAAGTACTATTATTACTAGTTATAAACAATGAAAATTCTATAGAATTTCTCTCGTAAGACTTTCTCATTACTGGCTTCCTAGTTTTATGATTTCCTTTTGCAGCTTTTAGGAGAATTTGATATTGAATTTTGAGCAGTTTCAATGTTTATTGTCCAAATATTTTCACATCATTTATCGAGATAACTTTAATCATTCTTCGTATCGTTTATGCAAAGTAAATAGAATTTTGGTTATGGTTTAATTAAAGTTGCGGTTGCTCAACAAAATGTAATTAAATTCCAGGACATCATGTTTACAATAACTGTGCGCGGCGGTCAGAGAGTTATTAATTATCCACGGACCAGAGGAGCAGACAAATACGAGAACAGATAGCCAGAGCGTCGGACGAGGAACGGAGACCGTAATCTGACGGGGCACGGACTGCTGACGTTAATATGCACTGCCGGCCTCTCCCGGCTCGAGGCAGAGGAACGCGCCGCCGGCACACACACTTGTGTTATTAAGCCCGGCGCCTTTCTTTCGTTCTCGCGTCCACGCAATTCATTGAAGCGGATGGCTTCATTCAGGAGCGAGAGAAATGGTTGCTCTTTCACATTATTAACCACTCAATCACATGGTTAATCACGTTGCTCTCTGAAAAGAGCGAATAGATATTTTCATTATTGAATTATTTTCTAAACGAAATAATACACAGTTCACTGACAACGCGATCGAGATTGGAAACAGATAAAAGTGCGAAAACTGAGAATAAAGGTCATCAAAATGAAAAGCCTACTTTTTAATTTTTTTATTCCAATATTTTGTACATTTAATTAGTAACTGGTAGGCAAAACCGACAAAAAAGTAACGGCAGTATGAAACCCAAAGGATGTTCCAATGTTCGAATTGCTAGCGCGTAGCCTGGAGGATAATGTTTGGTTCACGAACGTGCAAGTACGTTCTCCCGACAGGCTACGTGGAGCGGCGTTGAATAAAAATGATGTATTTTTTATAATAAAGCCTATTGAGCGAAGCTGCATTTTGAGCACAATGTTCTCTTCCAGAACATGCACTCTCAAATCGAGCCTCGCCTAATCAACTGCTGTCCAGAGGACACAATGAGCGACCTATTATTCTGATACTACTCAAATATGGAGTTTTAAACAAATTAAAATAGGTTAAATTCTGAAAGTAAATAGGATCACAAAAAATTGTAAGTGATCTATTCACATAGGAACGCGAATTGTATGATACTGTTCGATGATATTGTATGATACATGATAACGTTCATTCATCATCATTCTGTCCTCCAATGTCCTTTTCACCTCGGCTTAGTGTTTTCATTGTAATTCGGTTTGAAGTTGTTCTAAACTTTTCATTCTAGGACTGCCTCTTCCTCTTTTTCCAACTATTTTACAGTCCAAAATTATGTTTAAGAATTGGTTATTTCTAAAAATGTGACCAAAGAATTTTGCTTTTCTGTTCCTAATAGTTTTCAGTAGGGATCTCTTCTCCTTCACTTTTTCTAAAATTACGTTATTTGAAGTTTGTTCAGTCCAAGAAACCTGCAGTAGTTTTCACCACAACCACATCTCACAAGCTTCCAAACGATTCCTGTCTTTTTTAAAATCGTCCATCCTTCACATCAGTATTAAAATATATACATTTTCAAAAATGTCTTTCTAGTATCCAAATTTATGTTGGTACTTGTGAGCAAATTTATTTTATTTTGGAACGACTTCATTGCTACTACAATTTGCATTCCTCTTTCTGTTTTATTTTCCTTCGGTGTTTTATTTTCCTTCGGTTTCCTTCGGTGTGTTTTTATTTCCTTCGGTGAAAGTGCAATCTAAATTGCACATGACATGACATGACAAATGAAATGTTCATTGAACATGATAATACCGGAATTCTCGAAGGACAATCTTTTTAACATAATTTTTACAGTATGTTTTGAAAATAAGTTTTCTTCATAATGGAAACTGCATAATACTTTTTACCAACGATTTCACAGAAAAATGTTTATACCCGAAGATCACTTTTTTTGTTTCCAAAATTAACAATTTTCAAGTTCACCTAATGTTACGCTAGCGAGAAATTTTTCTCTAATAAAATCTCACGATACAGGTAAAAATCAGAAGTTAGAGAGAGTGGCTCCAATTTCTTGAGCACAAATTTTTAATCGGTCTCTTAAAATATCATAAGAATGGAATTCAAAAACAATCTTAGTTCTTACAACTATATTTTTGAAATATCTCCTATATATTTGCCTCTAAATTTTCTTGCTACAACAAAACTAATTAAACTAACGACAAATATATGAATCTCAACTAAGCCAATTATAAAATGCTCGTGACCACATTATACCGTGCTTATTACCCATGTTATAGCGACGACTTCCTCATTTCACAGCATGTATTTCAAATTTCTGAAAGCACTCCAACGTCCCCTCGACCATTCGTCATCGCAGGAATTTTCATGGGACGTCCCGCCCCGAAACAGACGCTAATTCACCGGAATGAATGAAAGGCCGCTTCTTCATTCACAGCGGGCGAGGCGGGCGGCGGCCGCGCTTCCGCAAAATTCCGCTGAAGTCTAAGAAAAGCCGCGGATTCGCCGTCGCGCGTATAAATAGCGCGAGCGGTGTGGCTGGCTGCTGACCCGGTTTAGCTCTCGGTGCACTTGACCTTCGGTTCATTAGCAGGAGAGACTTTTAATAAAGCGCCACCCACGCTTAGCCGAGTGCACTCTGCGCGCCGGGGCGAGACGTATCTCCCGCTGCCTCAGCCGCGCTGGGAGGGTCAGAAGAAGCGCCGCATCGGAAGAAAAATGTTCAACCTTTCACGAAGGGACCGCCTAAGGTGGCTTTGCGCATCAACTGACACATTGTGCTACGGTTAGACGTTGGCTAGACGATGTTGTGCGGTTCGTGGCTGTTCGTTATCCCTCGGGTCTCCAAGGGGATTGGGCTTCATGAGGATGGACGATCGGATATCGCTGAGGACCGGGTTAAGTGGCTCAGGGATTCGACTGATGTCACTGCTGTGCCTCTGACCGGGATGTCCTAGCGTTCGAGTCTGTCAGCGACTGAATTTTCCACATTAGCTACATAGCTAGGTCGAGTTCAGCTGCTGTCTGAAGGTGCATTCTATCGGCCGGAATCTGGTCGGTAATTTTCCATGGTGTCCTCCGATCAGTATCAGGTGAATGCCGGAGCAGTACTCAACAAACGGGCCACGGACCGAGAGCGATCTTTCCTTCCTCTTCCCTCTCCTATCCTCACCCCTTACACACACTCTTACACAAACATGCACTATCACACATGCTGAGAGACCTGGCGAGAGCTTAGAGAATGTTCCGGTTGCGGCGGTGCCCCACTGGTGGGAGATACCTGGTTCGGGAAAACCGACGTAAGTCGGCGCCGGATCTCGCTGTCCAACAGGGGAAAATATCCACCACCTCACGGGATGAAAACATGTACTACACTTACAGGACCAAAGACCTTATCAGTTTACGCGCTAGGAATTACTAACGTGTCAATCACACAATCTATCATTCATGAAGAGCTCGATTATCACAGTTTTTTAGGTAAATATGTTAGAAATGTATTGTTAACAATAAAGTTTAGTGAAACGCCTCAACGGGCACTTCTATTAGTCGGTCACGTATATTAACGGCCATTTTTTTCATGGAAATAAAATCTTTCTTCATCATATGAGAATATCAATATTACCAGTAATAGAAGTTGTACTTCAGCTGTGGCCATCTTGATCAGTTTTTTCGTACAGTTCCCTTGATTCCATAAGGAAATGCTGAGATGGCCCGTTGTTTTGCTTCTGGACATAAATGTAGCTTCATTATGCCCAGTTTTTTTAATGAAGTCCCTGGGGCAATAATATGATATGTCACATTTCTGATGAAATTGAAATATTAGTGGTTTTCAAAGCCCCATAGATGTATCTAGATTTTGAGTTTTTATTTTAAAGATTCACTGCAAGATGACAGTGTAATTCATAAATTAATGTTCTTTATCCCAATGTGTAAAATGGAATATCTAAACCTTTTCTCTCCGTTTTCTCAAAACTTACGTAATGGGCATAGCATATTATTGCCTCTAGGTCTTCAGATCTTCTTTTGCTGGTTGTGGTAACAGAAGAGCAGAGGGCGTAGGTTGCTATTTTGTTAGCAATACTGAAGATCAACTTAGTTTACAGAGCGACTAAGTTTTCTTTTACTCGAGAGTAAACATTTTAGGTTTCAAATGTCGCCTATCTTGCATTATTGGTACCTACATTTTTTCATCATTCAGTTTTGCGTAGTAAAAGAGTGGAGCACGAATTCTGGAGCTCAAACACAGATTATACTTGTCTCACACACACCACAAACAACTTTTACTTTTTTTTACGAAAATAAATCAAATAACTTTATTTTTTAAGGTATTTAAAACGATTTGAAGGAAAATATTCTTCTTGTCGTATAAATTAATACAATTAAATCTGATGTACACTTCCCTGATTAATCGGCCACCTTAATTAACCCACACTTTTGACACGTAAATTCAGTGTCCACTTTCATAGCCATGTTTTCTCATAGGTTACAACAGATTATGTTCATAATTTTAAACACCATTAACTCAATTGAATTTTTATGAGACTCTAAACGTAATATTTAATAGCAATTGTTACAATGATAATAATTTTAAGTAATAAGTTTAGGTAATTTAACACGCAATATTCATGGTAACTCTCATATTGTTCTTCTCATGTTACGTTAATATACACAATGAAATCTTCCTAAATGTAAATTATCTCGCGTCACTGTATTATGAATATGTTCACTTTATTTTGCTGACTTAAACCTCTCACACGCAAAGAGTGCTATGGTTGGTTCCATGTTTTCAAACGTTTCATTAGTATTCACATGACATCAGTTCCATATGTGCGCTCCGCACACACATGTTCGTTGGAAGTTTGGAAGCAAAATAATGAGTAGGTTGTGTCATATATTTACGAAAAATGTCAGAGAAGTCGACAACTACACTGGCCTTCAAAAACTGTAAACTGAAGCGTTGTAGCGAGTAATATCAAGTTACTTCGGCTCAGCCGAATTGTCTCGCATTTCAGAATATTTTACCGTCACCCAGTACAGGAAGTTCGCCGTACTTATGGCTCATTAATGCAATGGCACTTGTAACTAACAAATTAATATCACAGAAGGCTGTCTCAGGTATTTTGAACACTTCTGTAGACCTAAGTACGAAACAAAGTAACTTATTCGCCTCCTTGCTAATGTGAGTTTTTTAAACATTAACAACTATTTATATTGGTCGTCCTTGTACTTATTAATGGTAGCGATTGCATGTTCCATTACTCTTTATATCTTGAAGAACTTCATAATGTCAAAATCTTAACACAATTTTACTGCCAATATCGTATATTTATTTATAGATAAGCTTTGAAATAGCACTTCATGATGAAATACACGAAGAAAATTCAATCGAAAATCCATAATTCCTCCACTCCAACATCCCTGCGGCGGGTTCTTTTAAACGATATTAAAGGTTTCAAAGCTATATAACCGATCTCGTAAACTCCCATGTTCCTCTAATTTCTGACCAAAGAATAGGTTTTTATGACTTTTTCATGGCTCGCAACGATTTTCGTGAAGAGAAGCCGCGAGATTAAAATTATATCTTCGTTGAGGAAAATCCAAAGGAACTGGAACGAAAGTTACGAGAAAAGTTAAATTCCAAACAACTTCTCCGTTCTTTATAACATCTACTCATTAAATACAGTTTTCACTTTGCTACAGTGATAAAAAGGAAAAAAACATTAATTTTCTTGCATTTGCCTTTCAAAATCGCATTAAATTTTAATCCAACATTAATTCTAAAATTTATTACATAAATAAAGGGTACATCATGTTCTTTCATTCCCTACGGAAAAATGTCAGAAACATGGTCACTTTTTATAATACTGCTCGTAATGCGTAGCTTTAACTCAACAGACTTTGTATTTTGCTTTAGACTCAATGGTATTATAAAAGAAAGTTATTCTTTCATGATCTTTTTGTTATTTTCTGAATGCAATATTTTAATAACCATCTTTCACAAAATTATTATCATAATATAAGCAATTATATTCATTGTAAAACATTATGATAATGGAAAATTCAAGTACTGAGAAAGGCTAGGGACCTTACTGAAAATTCTCCTGAACATTGAACGCGGACACGTGAATGTATCTTGTCGATCTGCTCCTTCAAGTTCGCGCTTGAACGCGTCCAGGATAGATGCGTTCTCGGAGCTACGCGCGTGGTCACAGAACCTGTACTGCCTTGGTAAGATAAATGATAATTCTCGGGAAGTAATTGATTTCAGAGAACAGGTTTTATCCAATAATTAGCCACAAGTCTGTGAATAATGAAACGTAGATTAGTACGCAGACTAAGTTAAGATTCTAACCATTCCTGTCTATAAAAACATTCACGAAAAACGTCAACGAAATATCGTTGATTTGTGACAATTGAAATGCTGCCAATGTTAAAATTAAAAATTCCATTTAGAGGTAGGTATTCTATAATGAAAATGATATTCAAAAATTGCAGGAAAAAAACGGGCAAAATATTAAATATTTCGTATAATTATGCATACATTACATGAATGATTTATAAATGTATTTATTTTAAGAGACATGTTTTGTTGTGTGCTACCATTCAGACTCGGTTTCATTACAATATACTCTGTTCAAAAGCCATCTACAGTATAAATAATAATAGCAACAAATATTCACAACTTTTTCTTCATAATATTTCACGATTACAATTAGCCTCTTCTACAACAATGTTGAAAAATAAATTTGTTCTTCATATTTTCTAACGAGATATCCTCGGTTTTGACCACAATTCAGAAAAATTAAATATCGAACGACACGATTAAGAGAAAGACCGAAAATAAATCATATCAAGATTATCTACAACCCTCTTTTAAATTTCAAATCTCCGGCTCCAAAATCCCACAAACTTTTCCGCTTGTGCATCCAAAAATAATTGACAGGCGAGGCTGCGCGAAGCATCTTGCAAACCCCCGCCCCGGCCTCCCGCCGCGCGCGGGCTCATGAAACTTGCAGCGACCGAGTTGCGGGTGGAGAGGGAGGGGTGGGAGAGGGTAAGGGGAGGGGGGAAGGGGAGGGCAGGGCCGCGCTTATCGCCGTGCAGCGCAGCAGTCGATTCGCAGCGCGAGGCCTCGCTGCCCGCCGCGCAGCCGCACTGGGCCCAAACGCCCAGCAACAGATAAATAACGACAATAATAATAATAACAATAATAATAAGTTTTGCGCAAAGTATTGTAGAGGTATGCATTTTAGCCGGCGCCGTGGCGCAGACGGTTGCGCCGAGGAGGCTGCAGGTTCGTGTCCTGCGTAGACCTGGTCGTGTTTGCCCCTTCACCTTTCACCTTCATCCTATCACCTCATAATTCACACTTCAAGCTTGTCGTAACGACGGATACAGCTGAAGAGCTGATGCCAAAAATTACACACGAAATCGTGCAGCTTGGTCAGAAATGACCGATACGCCAATATTAATAATAATAAAAAACAAGAAAGAAGCAAAAATACAGAAAGTAAATAAAAATCAATACAATAATAATAATAATAATAATAATAATAATAATAATAATAATACCAAAAACAAACCAACAGCAAGCTTTCCTTGTTGATATATCAATACCCAACACACACAACACATCGGCAAAGCATCAAGCAAAGATCCAGAAATATAGCGATCTCACCCATGAAGTCTCAGCTCAGTGGAACCTCAACTACGTGACTGTGCCAATAATAATATCAATCACAGGAGTGATTCAGAAAGTGATACTTCGAGCACAAGAGTGTCTTCACTTAGATGCAACGCATATTCAATACAATATATAGGAGTAAGTTATCTTGAATGCAAGCCTTATTATTAGGAAAAACCTGAATCTCCAATAAAGCAATCGCACACCTGGCCATCATGGTGGACATACCAACCAGTGAAAGAATAAATAAAATAATAATAACAAAATAATAATAATAATAATTATTATTATTATATTTTTTTATTTTAGCAAAGTTCAGACCTTAAATCGTGCTCTTTCGCCTAACCTCTTAAATATTTATACATGAACGTAAAAAAAATTACCGTTGAGGCGGTCAGCCTCAAATAATGATAGCTGTCATTTCACGTTACTTACGAAAGTGCCATGATCGTATTAACTAACTGAAATATGCTGCACATGAAGTATAAATGTACTTTCATTGGCAATTTTTCTGGGTACTAAAGCTAAAATGATATAAAGAGGGCTATTGCATTTCATTTACAAGAAAGACCTACTTAGTCAATAATTTTACTTTCGCAAAAATATTAGAAGTCATCTCCCACACCGAAATGACTCAGCTTGGCTTAAATGCCCTCAATGCGTCAAATGCAATCAATCAAAAAAAGATAAATTAAAACAAATGCCTAGTTAAACCTATAAATAAAAAAATGATAAATAAGTAAATCAATAATTTAAAATTGAATATCCTTTAATCAACAGTTGATGCTTTGCAAGGTTTTTAAAGTAATACATAAGAATAGGAAAATATTTAAGTTTATCTATGAAGGAACCTCTAATTAAAATTTCCCTATTTAAAAAAAATGTTTAGATTAAAACTTTCCATTTCTAACAGGATACTTAGAGTCTTTATAGCCTCTATTGAAGATAGAAAATCTGAACAATAAAAGTCCCACAAATCGGACTATTAGAATTCGCTTTATTGAGGTTCAGTAGAGCACAAAACAAAGTTTCAAGTTAACGAACAAAAAAACAGATCAAGTCTTCTTTTGCTGCGGAAGTTGCAATCAAGCGTACACGTTGGAATAAAAAAAGTTGACTTGTGACGGCATCATTGTGAACTCAACGCTCTTCTGTAATACAAGAAAATTCATAAATAACAATAAAATTACTTTAGTTACCACACCAAGAGACACATATTGTGCCACGGATAGTCGTTGGCAAGCCATTGTTATGCGGTTCGTAGTTGTTCGTTGTCTCCTGGATCTCGAAGGGGGCTGGGCTTCATGAGGAAGAACAATCTGCCACGGCTCCAAGGTCCAGGATAAGTGGCTCAGGGCATCGACTGGTGTCACTGCAATGCATCTGACAGGGAGGTCCTAGGATTTGAGTCCCGACAGTAGTAGGATTTTGGACACTAGCTAGATAGCTAGGTCGAATTCAACCGCTGTCTGGAGGAGAATTCCAGCGGCCGGCTGCTCTGATCGATTGTTTTCCGTGGTTTCTCCTATCAATACCACGCAAACGCCAGTGCAATACCCTAAAAAACGGACTACGAACCGTGCGCGACCTTTCCTTCCTCTCCCTTTCCTATCCTATCCTCACCTCTTACTTACACACACAATTACATTTACTACACTAGCACACATGCCCGAAGATCGATCGGGAACGTAAGAGGTTGCCTGGCTCAGCTGGTGCCCATCCAGCCCCTGGCCATCCAGCGGGGGAAGATCGTCGCAATGCCACCTCCCGAGCAAGAAATGTACACTTTACGTACGGGAATAATGACCTCAGCAGTTGACGCACCTGGAATCACCAGTCAATCAATCAATCAATCGGCCCCAAAGAAGGGAATGACGAGAGAGAGAGAGAGAGAGAGAGGGGGGGAGGGAAAGATTGCGAGTGTTCCATGGAACGTCTAGGCGCGCGTCGGCGTGCAATTGACCACGGGAACCCGTGAACAGACCCGATAGGGGCAACCTCTATAACAGTTATCTAGATATGTTAATAACCTGATGTTGAAACTTCCGTAACTAGCAAATACATACATATAACAGGATGTTGGTATGTATATAGGAGCGAAACTCCAACACCGTTGGACCGATCTCCATGAAAGTAGGCACTTCTAAGTGTTTTTTCACCGAGAAGGTTTATGTGTTGTTAATTCTGCTCTAACTCCACTACATGACGCTACATTTCATTACATATCCGCTACGTATTCACTCAAATGCAACCTGCAACACACTCGACAGCATTTTGAATCTATATCGTTAAATAACTCCTAAACAAGGCGTTCTAGGGCCTTAAAAACTAAACTTTTGAGGCCGAAGGCTTCAAAGAAACGTTTCTCACGCCGTAATATATAGAATGAAATCTTCTTGAACATTCTATTACATTTTTGCTGGTCCGGCGCTTTCCGATATTAATATTACCTCAACTGCTCAGAGACGTGAATGAGAGGGACAGAGATAGGCAGAGATAGAGACACACAGAGAAGAAAGGGACAGGGTGAGGGAGGGAGAGGCAGTGAGAAAAGGAGATGAGAGTGGAAAGAGGGATATGAATGGCAGAACAACATCTGCCGGGTTTTCCTAGTAGTGAATAAATGTGCATAATGGATTCAAAATTTCTGTTTAACACGGGTATTAAATACTTTAAATTACTCCAAATTATTATAGTGATTATTAAATACAATTGTTTGTCTGTCGGTTTACTTGTTTAATAATAGGCAAAACCAACATCAATAAAACCAAAGGTTTATTCTCCTAATCTAGAAATTAAAAATGTTTCAACATGTATATTAATTGGTCATGAAGAAGGTCATAAACTGTACTGAACGAAATTGTTTTTAATTTGTTGGTTACAACAATAAATCTTTGGTTTTACTTAATGTTTTACGTTGGTACGTTTTTCGCATTTTGGGTCGACTTTGCCAACCAGAAAGCTATGTCCCCCATGCCTGGGCGTAGTTAAATTCCCATACTTGGCGGTAAGAGCGACATGTGGCGAACACGTAACGTATTCCCTATTTTCTATGAGTTTCCATTCCACTTCATCAAGTTGTGTTTAAATAGAAGTAAAAATGATTGAATAATGGTGTATGATGAATGTTGAAATGATGAATAAGGGAAATAGATTTGAATGTTTTACCAAAGAAATGTATAGTGAAATTAAATTTCATTAAATATATGTGTAAAGTAGCGAATACATGTGGAGAATCATTACATATATCGTCAATAAAAGTCTCTTTTTTACAATGCCAACGTTTCGGACATTTGTTGGGTCTGTTTCAGGGCCGTAGTTGCACAAATATGTACATTAATTGACAAATGTATTACACATGTATAAAATGTACATAAAAATAATGTATGTATTTGGCATTTTGGGTGACAGTCCGACTTTGCCAGCTATCGAACGGCGCCACCCATGCTTGGGCCCAGTTTAATTTCCACGCTTGGCAGTAAGAGAGACATGTGGCGAACATGACGCATACCCTTCGCCATACCCAGCAAACTCCGCCTGCATGAGCTTTTGTTCGTCACACAGCTACAGAAACTGAGACGATTTTAAAGGAAAGCAACTATATTTTCGCCTCGACTGGGAATCGAACTTGGGAAGCTGGTATGCTGCCCACGAGCCATTCGAGAGACTTTTTTTTACATTTTTTGCGTTCTTTTGCCTATAAATCTACAAATATTGTTCGTAATCATACGTACACAATTTATTGACAATGATACCTTCCATTGAATCTTCTCGTGTTCTTCGTTTTTCATTCAACTCGCAAGTTTGTGACTTCCGCTCGTTTCCCGCTTCGTGCTCGCTTTGGCGTGTGTTGGCCCACTGCGCGTCTTCCTCTGGGCGAGCGGCTCGCGCCGGGCGGCAATTTATGCATCGCGAATCGCCTCCGAGCGATCGCGATTTCAATACATGCGCCTGCTTAGCATATCGTTGCGGCTGATTTATAAGGCGCCCGCCGGCCCAGCACCGGCGCTTCTGGACGCTTGAGAGCTTCAGACCGTGACAGACTTGTTTCGCACGTAACGCGGATTTTTGTTTCGGGTCTTTTCGTTTGGGATTGGGTAAGACTTGAAGTTTTGCTGAGGCTTTGTTGGAGTTGGAAAATCTTGTTAGGTGGGTAATACAATGTTAGATCAATAACTCGAAATCAATGCTCGAAACCTCTTTAATTCGAATTTCTCGCTATTTACAATCTTTGTATTTCCGTCTGTCTTTGCTATAAACATTTGATTATTCGAACCTGGTTGACATTACAATTTATTTTACCCTACAGATTCTAGATAAACAGAGTCTGTTGAGTTTTTTTTAATTCTCAATATAGGTTTCGTATTGATTGTGGCAACTTTCTCACAAAGCATTCGTTCCTTTGGTTCGGTACAATTAGGCCTGTGCAACTTTTCTCGGAAAGCGATTTGAAAATACTGATTTTTTTGCAATTATCTACTAACCTGCGCGAGAGGCGCCGACTTTCTTTTTAAAATTATTGCTCAAGAAATTTGTAAACTAAATTTCAATCTCCACTCCAATAGTTGTGTCTAACGACGCAGAATATAAGCTTTCGAGAGTTAAATTTGGGACATGTCCAACCTTTTTCAGTCAGCAACTGTTGAAAGCTTCTTTGAAGAAATAAAGATCTTGCTGAAAATGAAATATTATGGAGCAGAATGTTAAAAGTGAATACTTTTAAAAGCAGTGTGAAAAGCCGGCCAACGTTCGACGAATAAATTGCCTTTTGAATAAATAAACTTTATTTCTAAGAGCATTACTCGCTTTGTCAGAGATTGATGTAGTTAATGGTTCTGCTATATGGTATCTTGATTTTGATATCGATACTATCTCAGACACTTTTCTCCTAGCTTCTTATATTTATCCGAACATGAAAAGTGTATGTGTTACAAGAGATTTCGCTTATAGCAAATCTCTTGCAAACTAGCAAATTCATTTCTCATTTAGTGAGCACTTTACGTTAATGAAATAAAATATAACAGTATCTGAATGTATTTAAGTAATTGATTAATTTAAGTAAAATATAGCTATTGATATTCTTGAAGAATGAGAAATGAAATCGTAAGTAACAGTTTTCACGTTAGAGTCAACTGTTTACTTGTCTACAAGGTGCTTTATTTCAACAACATATCGGTTACATCCAATTCAGATAACCGCTCAAATAAAGATTTATGGGTTGTGTAAAAATCCTTCAGAATCTCGAACTCAGTCATTTCTTTCCTGCAGGATTGGGCTGCAAGGAATGTAAACTAATAGCTAAACATTTTCAATTTGATGGTAACCACCAAGTAGTGTATCAGAACTGCCACTCAACCTTATTGCTCCATTTGATTTTCATTTCTCCTTTTTATTTTATTTTCAACGAAGCAGCTTTTGCACAGGTGCAGAATTTTTTTCTTTCTAAATTTGCTCTAATAACACAAACGCGTCTACTGCATTTTATTAGGCTCCAATAAATATCCATCTCTTTCCCTGCAATTTCTATAAAACTTCATTTGCTTAGAAACAGTCTTCTGTGATACCATTAGCATACATTAATGAATGTCGTTAAAAATAGAAGACAGTCTTTATCACTATTCATTAATGCATACAATTCCCATTATTATTCCATTCTGCATGTATCTGCAGCACGCAGCCCACATGTTTCTCGAATTTCCACCCTCCCACAATTTGCATCCCTTCAAAATAACATTGCATACATTAAATCGACTTTTATGCAAAATACGGATTCGATCGACACAGAAATGTCCGTATCTACCCACCACACGCGACGGAAGGTGTCTGTGGCGTTGTCGTACAAAGTACACGTTCCCTAAACGGAATGATTAATGTCAACGTTGGCGTGCCAATTCACGATCTCGCAGGGGCCCTGCCAAAACGAAAAGGCGCGCCATTCGCTTCACGAACGCGCTACTTTCACGACTTCAGGGCCAGCCCGGCTCCTGGCTCCGTTCGCCCCCAGCAATGCCATTTTTTGAAATTCCAATACATCGATTTAGCAGTATATTGGAAGGCCAAAACCTGTACGCGTAATAAATTATTCCGATATTTGGATGTATCAGTTTTCTTGGAGAATGATCTACAAAAAGTTATATTGGGAGATAAAATAGAGAAAAGTTCAAACTATAGCATAATGTAGCATGACTTAAATCAAATTGTCTCGTTTTCATGATTTTAAAGAAATATTTTTGAACAGTAATTAGTAAGTGTAAACACTGGTTCGTATGAAACTACTTACTGTTACAGTTGGATAGTTCTTTGCAAATACCTCTTATAATATCAGCAAGCTGATAGCTCAAAATAAAGCTGCTACCAATACAATGCAGTGAGATCATGGCTTTGGATACTAAATTAAAATATTAAAAATAAAACTATGTATAAAAATAGTAGATATTTGTTTAAATTAATAATAAATAAAATTAGAAACCGAAAATTTTTCCCGAAGAATTCCAGTACATCAGAACTTATTATTAACCAACATATTTATTTACTGAAGGAAATATACAGGCGAAAGTAGTTACTAATTTATAATAAATAACCGAGTATTTATTGTTTCCGAATGTACTACTTTACCACCCATGTGAAGAGAAGACGGGAGCTTAGAGCCTGTTCACGCTAAAATGGTGAACCACTTAATACGATACCACTAGGTGGAAAACCTCGCAAGTTGAAGTGTAGATCGGCGTCAAAATTCACATTCGAGTTGGGAGAAAAACAGCGACCTCCTGGGTATACTATGCCTACAATTACTGAACTAAATCGACCAAAGTAGTTAAAACACGAAATACTCATTCACCCGGGTGCATCAACACTTAGGTTATTGAGCCCAGCGAGGTAATGCATTGCATCCCACGAGATCCGGCGCCAATATTAACTTTGGCTTGTGGAGTTTTCTCTCCGCAAGGTCTCTCCGCATGCGGGACATCGCTCCATCTGGGACTTGCTCTAAGCTCCCAACTGTTCTCCTGACATATGTGGGCAGTGTATGTACGAATGTGGGTGCGAAGGAAGGAACGAAAATAAGAGGATTGAAAAGTCGCACATGGTCTGTCGTCTGTTGGAGTAATACTCCGGCATTCGCCTGGTATTGACCGGAGAAAACACGGAAACAGCTGATCGGAACAGGGGGTTGCTCGAATTATCCCCATAGTAGTTGAATTCGATGTGTCGATGTGTCCTGTGTGTCGATGTGTCCCGTCGATGTGTCCTGTGTGGACAAACCGCCACTTTCCGTACCGTACCCGAACCTCAGGGCCTCCTGGTTAACAATACTGCAGCGGAAACGGCGATTCCACTGAGCCATCTTAGCCGCTCACACTAACACGCAACACTCACCGTACTGGATACTCGGATTGACTTGAGATTTTACCAGCTTGTTCAGCGCCTTTCAAAACCCCTACATACAAATTTTTACCTGCTATGAAGCATTGCAAGTAGTGTTTTTGCGATAATTAGTATTGAGACCTTTCTTGACCTTACCAACCATGGAAGGGCGGAAATCGCTGCTCGCCGCTGGTTCTGCGGACGTTACTCATACCGCGCCTGCACTATCGGCCTATCGACAAGGTCTCAGTTACTTGAAAGGCAGGCGGGGTGACAAAAAGAGGTGTTTACTTTGCAGGTTCAGATGGAACGGACGCGCTTGGAAATCTGACACAGGCTGATAGACGCCGCGTAACGTTCCTAGAGCTGCTGAAGCAACGGCTCGCCCGCTGCGGGAAGCGCGAAGGTCATGAAAGGTCCTGATACAAAATGCCTATAAAACACTATTTATAATATTCCATAGCACTTCAAAATTTGCGTGTATAGGTTTTGCATGGTGTTCTATCAGGTGGTGAAATTTCATGTCAATCCCAGTATCCATCACGGTGAGTGTTGCGTGTAAGTACAAATGCAATCACGATTATTTGATACGGTGCTAATGTAGAAATAACAGTGAATGTTTGTATCCCGCTCTCAGATAAGAACTGGATCCCATGAGAGCATAGGCTTCCGCGAACAGAGTCAATAATCACTTGGCTGTCCGAGAAACTTTTCTTCCTAGGCAGAGATGCCTACGTTTAGGCGGCCAGTTTGAGACCTTCCTCAGGGCGAAATGATTTTCCTCGGGGTTTTCGCCCTGAGGAAGGTCGCATCATGACAGCCGAATCATTGACACCTGTGCCCAGAGGCGCCCAGAGAAAACCAGGGGCCTGGGGCATTTGGTCCATGGGGGCACCTCATTTCAAACAAAAAATTCCCTCCCCCTCCTCCAGTCCATAAACAAAGCCAAGCATCAGAAATAACTTGTAGCGATTTTGGGTTAGATATGAATTTTTTTTGAGTGAAGAGAAATTCGGGGCCGCAATTAAGTGAGAGCCTGGGGCAAGGTGCCGCAGCTGCCTCCCCACTTTCTGGTCGTCCCTGCCTGTACCTAGGATGCGGCGTCTCTCGAACCGCCAAGTAGCTACTGGGCAGCGTTGCCTGACGTCTATCTAATTCTATTTGAATTGCTCAAAGCAAAAAAAAAAAAGCACTCGAAAGAAATCTCAGCGACAGCAGCGGGTGAGTCGGTCGTTGCAGGATGCAATGGGGTGAGTCGGATCGTCGGATGAGAAGGTCGTCGCATTGTACTATGTGTCGTGGAGCTAGCGATGTCAACGCCATCGCGGATCGCAACGCGCTGTTCATTTTTAACGAAATGTTCTCTCTGTCTGAATCAGTGAAAAACTACTGATTGACAGTGACTATTCACCGATGGTAGCAGTTATAACCCTGCCAGTGACAATCAGTGAATTGAACTGAACAAATCAGAGAAAATTGGGTCCACTTTTTGAATCAGTGAATCTTCACTGTTTGAATCAGTCAAATCTGTGAAAACAGCAGCACGTGATCGACTGAACGATCAGTGAGCGATGGTGGCGCGGCACTTTTACCACTGACGACCAGTGAAATGCTGGCGGTCATTATGAAAAGTTTCGCATATTCGCTGATTGTCAGTAAAACTACACATTTCGACTGAAGATATCAGTGACTTCGGCTCTCACTGATTGTATCAGCGAAAATTTTACTGGTTCAGATTCAGAGAGTTGAGTGATATCAGCTGCTGAAATTTGATAACCTATTGATTACGTTGTTTGTGATTGAAATCAGTATAAAAGTATCTATTTCAATACTAACAATTAAAATATTACTTATAATTTTTTTTATTTTGTCCCACTTTTTCCAATCAAATCACGTTTTTTTCACTAAGATTTGTTAATAATCACGACTTACAAGAAAAATAATCTGGCAACACTGTAACTGAATCCCTTGAGCTGGCCGAGCAGGCGACAGGGCATCGCGAGCGCCTGCGCTTGAGACAAGTTGGAGACAAACGCGAAAGATTTCCTTTGGTTGGTGAGGATTATCTTTTTTTTTTTTTTGTTGTTGTTATTTAAGGTCGCATCAACATCTGGGTCTTTAGCGACCAGTATTGAGTTTAACGTTATGATAACTGTGATGATACATGGTGTGGTGATAATTGGGGGTAAATGGCCGAAAGCAAATACAGCCATGTCCGAGGCGGGACTCGAACCTGCGACCCTTCAGTCCGAGATTGCTACGACACTTATTTATTTATTTACATCAAGAACAGTTAAAAACTGTGTGTGACGAGCTATGGGGGGAAGTGAATTTTGTGCACGTTTTCATAATTCTGTGATCTCTATCCTAAACCATATTCTAGTCGAATTTTGAATACAGAAAAGAGCGTTTTTTTTCCAGTTTTGTTGACAAAATATTCGCTCCTATATAATAAAATATATTTTCCAAGGTAAATTAGCTATAAATTCCTGCCCTGAACCCTCATGTTCTTCATGAAAGAATAATACTTTTTGCCGTGATAATATGGAAAACGATAATTTGAATAACTATATTTCCCACTGAAATTCAGAAGACGTGCACAAATAATAAAGTTACATTTATGTCCAGAAGCAAAACAAGGGACCATCTCAGCATTTGCTCAAGGATCATGGAAACTGGACGAAAAACCTGATCGAGATGGGGGACCTGATCGAGATGGAGGACCTGATCGAGATGGGGGACCTGATCGAGATGTGGGACCTAATCGAGATGGGGGACCTGATCGAGATGGGGAACCTGATCGAGATGGGGGACCTGATCGAGATGGGGTACCTGATCGAGATGGGGACCTGATCGAGATGGAGGACCTGATGGAAATGGGGATCTAATCGAGATGGGGGACCTGATCGAGATGGGGGACCTGATCGAGATGGGGGACCTGATCGAGATGAGGGACCTGATCGAGATGGGGCTACTGTCTTTCTCTCGACCTCGGCCACCGGGGAGCGGCACTTGAGAGAAGTTGATTCGCAAGACGAGCGGCGGCGGCGACGGCGGCGGCCTCGCGCACGCGACGGCGCGTCCGCTCCTGGGTCAAGTTCCTCCCTCGCCGCCGTCTGCGCAGGCTTTTGTTTGGGCTGCGCTGGCACGCGGCCCGTCAACCGCCGCTATATTTACTGTCTCGGAGCCGCAGCAAGTACTCGCTCGCCACACGCGCTCTGCTCTTTGCATCAAACATTTACCCGGAGAGGAGCCCGAAAAATAGATACAGCAAAATGTTGTGCTGACAAAGGTGTTAGCGGGAGTCAGTTTTCAACTTCATGTTTCCCCTGACGAGTAATCTATCCTAGAATAGCAATTTTTTGCGGGTTTAATGTTATTTCTAAGGACTGGCGTAAGCCAAATGTTCATTAAATGTATTGCGACTATTTACTAGATGATATATAAATGATATTATGATATTATAATATATAAATGATATTATGATATTATAATATATAAATGATATTATAATATAAAAATATATTAAAATATAATTAGATTATAATTCAATTGCTTTGTCATCGAATATCCCTTAATAGCAAACAAAAAGCCTTTCTTCACATCCATGCTAATGTATTTTTATTTCTCCTCTTACACAATTCTTTCGTGAAAGATACTCGTTCGTTCTTTACATTCCTTAACAATTGGGAATGAAGATTCTTATTGAATTCTCGGATTGAACGAACATGATTTTTTTGACGAGATTAAACAGGATTGTAAGAATTTTCCACTTAAAATACCAAGAGTAATGTGTACGGTGAGTTTACATATCGTGAAAATGATACAATAAAACTGTACCAGTTTCGAGGACGTTAATCCTCTTTTACCGAAAGACCTAATTTCGGATCGTAGTACGTACTCTGGATACTCTTTTTATTCCTTCATTACCTCATTATAAGAGTAACAAGACGAGCTTAATGAACGTTGTCTGCGTGTCGGCATGGTCACGATAGCAATCGCGGCTGTTTTTCTCTAACGGAAAGCGAGTACACAGTAATAATAACGAATCTCAATGGAATACTTGCTTCGACGTTTACTGCATCATTTGCGGGATCTGGCAGGAACCTTCACTCTCACTTGGCAACGTCAAACTCACAAAACAACTTAAAATAAGTCAAAAAATTTACAAAAAGAGACTTGTTCTTTCGTTGCTCTTCTGAGAATGAGCTGTAAAGAGGTTGGCTGGTTCACCTGTCATATTACCTATTAAAGATAATGATGAAAATTACAAATAATGTAACGTAATCAACCTGTTTCGGAGTAATAAAGCTAAGTTGAATGAGATAACTTTTCAAGGTCCTTCCTTCCAATTTGTAATTAAGGCGACAGTATTTCTCGCACTAATAACGAAACAATTAGATATTCTTGCAAACTGGTTAGGATATTTTGCGAGCTCTACACATTCCCGAAGATTAAAATTAATGTAGCAAGGATACAAGGAAGTTTATACCGAGTTAATAAGCTGTCGGAGATCATTACATACCTCATTAGTAAGATGAATCTTGGTTTTTAATCTCTCTCTTTCTTCCTCAAACTATTGCTTTGTTGAAAACACACACGTCCCTTACAGGAATATTTAAAAGGGCAAGACAAATTCTGAAACACGATTTATTTTACATTTCGTAATACTGTGAGTACAAGTATTACGCTTCAGTTATTCGTAAGTAAAATAGTGTACGTATAACGAAAAAATGCGACTAATGATATAACCTGAAATATATGAACAAAATGCGCTGGAAACTAAGAAATATGATTGTTCCCTCCTCTGAGCTTCCGACTTGTGTGTTAATGCAGTGCAAGTGTATGTGTGTATGTGTATGTGTATGTGTGTGTGTGTGTGTGTGTGTGTGCGTGTTGTGTGTGCGTGTGTGCGTGCGTATGCAAGAGGAGAGGAAAAGACAAGGTTGAGTTCGACAAGATTGCATACGGTCCGTGGCCTGTTTGTTAAGGTACTGCTCCGGCATCCAGCTGGCATTGATCTGAATATATCGATTATACTGAATCCACGAAGACATCAGAGCAGTCACCCGCTAGAATTCTGTAATAGGGGTTCAAAACGCCCCAGCTACGAAACTAAAGTCCGTAAAACTCTTCATGTGCGAACCTTCTTCTTGAGAGGGATGTAATTGCTGTCTCACATTTGCAGTGAGCTGTCAGTTTCCACCAGACTTCCTCTCTGATAAATACTGCATCTTCTTGTACAGTGTTTCCTCCATGTGATTGTGGCGAAATTGGCTTCTCATACCACCATAATTGACATCAAAACCATTCAATCATATAAATCCCATATATCTTATAAATACCATCCAATCGTTCATCTTTCATTTCTCCGTTATTATCATCTCTATCGCCAATCATCTAAGGGAAGGAAATGGCAAACCATATTGGTTCATTTGTCAACAAAAGGTGAACGCATAAGCGCGTTAGAGCCCCCTCCCTCACCACCACCATTTTCTCCCGATGACACTATTTTACTCAGGACTGTCTGACAAAATTTACATTTGAATTCTCCAAATTAAAAGGCCCCCTCGTACTCAAGAATAAGCAAGACGTTTTAGAAATGCAGCGTCCCGAACTGAGAGTTGCAAGTGCTGCTGCACATGACGTTATCTGGTATTTATATCTATGAGAAGACAAATATCCGCGTTGCGTTTCCCGCTCGTGATAAGTATTCGGCGCACGGCGTCGGCGCGGCGTCGCGGCGTTGGCGCGTCCGCGTGCAGCTGCCTCGCCGAATGCAACGCCGGCGCCTGCACCGCCCCCGCCCTCCACTGTCCTCCCAAGAAAAGGGCGCGGACGTGGACTTTGTAGAGATACGCTGTCAGTGGTTCTTCTCCTCCTCCTTCTTCTCGTCCTTCTTCTCATCCTTCTTCTCGTCCTTCTTCTCGTCCTTCTTCTCGTCCTTCTTCTCGTCCTTCTTCTCGTCCTTCTTCTCGTCCTTCTTCTCGTCCTTCTTCTCGTCCTTCTTCTCGTCCTTCTTCTCCTCCTTCTTCTCCTCCTTCTTCTCCTCCTTCTTCTCCTCCTTCTTCTCCTCCTTCTTCTCCTCCTTCTTCTCCTCCTTCTTCTCCTCCTTCTTCTCCTCCTTCTTCTCCTCCTTCTTCCCCTCCTTCTTCTCCTCCTTCTTCTCCTCCTTCTTCTCCTCCTTCTTCTCCTTCTTCTTCTCCTCCTTCTTCTCCTCCTTCTTCTCCTCCTTCTTCTCCTCCTTCTTCTCCTCTTTTTTCTTCTTCATCTCCTTCTTCGTCTTCTTCTCCTCCTCCTGCTTCTTCATTTCTTATTCCATTTTCCCACTAATTATTGGTCTTAAATAGCTACCACATAGATATAACATCAAAGCATGGCAACTGTTTTTTTTTAACCTTTACAACATTCTTTAATTAATATAATATAATAATAATATAAAATGCCAAATATAAAATATAATATAATATAAAATATAAAATTTAAAATTACAAAATAACAGCTAAATTTAAAAGCTTCAGAACTCCACATGTCCTCCCATGAACCTCCTGACCAATGAGCACGTACTAATGATGACTAATTTTTGGAGACTGATGATAATACTCTTGTCCATACTGAGGTCACGTACCCCCTTGAAACTTGTAAGTTGTTCATCAATAGTTGAAGACTTACAATAATGAAATGTTTTAAACTTAAAACGCTATTTTTTGTAGAATCATGTGAGGTGAAAATGCTTTGGTTTACGTCACAGTTCCTTTCAATTGCCTAATTTTGCCAACGCATAAAATCCTTTGTCTGTCCTTTTCGATTTTTCCATAACACAAAGTGTATATTTTAGAAACAATGCAAGTCAGAGAACAGTAAATTTCAGTTGGTACAAAAAAACTCTTAATACGTCTATGTCACAAACACTGTATATTTGTTTGGATATTCTGCTTCAAACACTCTCCAGAATTCTTAGACTTAGGCTAGACCAGGCTCAAACGATGCATGTGCATTCAGAAAGGGTGACTGCAAGTCAAAATATGGAAATACCGACACTTGTTGGTCCTAAAATAAAGCATTTCAACTTGAAAATCTGACTAATGACATTTTAAAATAAAACTATGAAGAATCCGACAGGCAACTTTGGTAAGTTTGACTCCCTGCGCAACACTATCTGATGCCACCTGCGATAGAAAGAATACCAAGTGTACACTTACTTAAAGCTGTCGGGTTATCCATTTACCTGTCGGGGATAAAAAATGTAATGTGGGCAGTTGGGTTCAATTATTTTAGTCAAATGTCGGGTTTTACAAGTATAAAAATGCAAAAGAATTTAAAGAACTTTGATCCATTTTATACAGAGGGCGTGCATCTCTAAAAAATATTTGTTGAATGAGAACGAATATTTATAAATCTAATATGTGCGTTGAAAAGATCAACAAGTATTACTGGTTTCATGTAGCATTCAGGAAGTATTAAGAGAGTTATGGGTACACGTTCACAACGGATATTTGCAAAAACCGGTCGCTTTTGTATTCCACAACAGGAAAAGGAAAAACCTGTTCGGGTAGCCATTCATCTCCAAGTAGTCGATTTCCATTTCCCTCATCTCTACAGCGTGCACTTTCGCGAGAACGCACACACAGAGCAATTCAGGCACTCCTTTTGACTTTTTTATTGTCAGTTACCCGAAGGTCAGCAGTTCATGCTTAACACAACTTTCGCACTGAACACCTTTCCTTGTTTACTACTCCTCCCACACCTGCCTTTATACGCGAAAATATCCGCGATTGTTGTTCCTGATAAACATTCAGAGCACGTCAACCCGTCGAACCACGCAGACATCAACTCTCGGCGACGTACGATGTTGCGCGAGACCGCCGCCCGCAGCGCTGCGGGCGCCATCCCCTCCGCCCTCCATTGTCTCCGCGCGAGAAAGCGGTCCCGCCTTTGCGGGAAACGCGACGGAATCGCGGACAAACGAGCCGCTGCAGATTTACAGCCGCTTTTCCGCCAAGATGGATGGAACTGTTTGCGCCTTACGTTGTTCGCGCAGACGCCGTCGCGTCGTCCAGTCTTTGCGAAGAAAGTCTGTTTTCTCGACACGTGCTTTCTTAACCCAATCCTCGGCGTCCTCTGCTGCGAGGATAGAACCCCCGAGGCAGTGCCGTCCTCACGGTGTAAGATATATAGGTGTGTTAACTAGCCGCCTTTGGGGCAAATTTTCTGAAGACAGTTTGAGGCTAGTTTCTCGCTTGTCCGTACGGTGCGCACGATCGGTTTGGGGTCGCGGTGTAAGATATACCTCTTAAGATGACATCTTAAACTGTGGCTATTACACATTTTTACAAAACATTTCCTACCCATTTTCGTAACTGTTCGCTCTAGACTTTACCAATTCCACCACGAAACGACAAATCACTGAACTTGAAATTTGAAATCAGCTGGCCACAGAGCTGTCGAATGGACCACGACCAATCTCGACCTTGCTCAAATGAGACCCAAAGATCGCTGCGCGAGAACTGTGAGAACTAGCCTCACATAAGCTTCAGTTTTAGACTGGGAGGGAACACATCTATATATCTTACCGTGGCCATCCTGGCCGCGGCGGCGCGAATGACAAACGTGGAACCACACAGTAATTGGATGAACTCACATCAAATGAAGGAAAACTAGTTATTAATCAAGGATATGTAATGGCGCTTTGAAAATATAAAACCATACAAAGATAAAATACGCTATTAACTGTTTGTATAAAAATATAAAACTCTTGAGCAGTTCGTAAAAATACGTTGACATACATAGCCATGACGCAAGAAATTTTGTTGCGTCAAAACACGTCACAAAATTTATTCCTTGCTTTATTTATCAATATATCTTTTAGCTATAAACATGTCCGTGTTATGAGGTTAATATGTAAATTAGAACATAAAGATATGCATTTTCTGAACTATGAACATTAAAAATATGAGACTACATTTATGAATTATTAAATATTTTTTCTCCACAATGAGGCGAATTTTATTGCTTATCATTTGCACCATTATTTGTAGTGGAGAGGAATACTAACTCGTTCTGTCAATGTAGACGTTTGCAATCCAAAAGCAAAATTGTTCTCATCAAAATAATTTTTCGACAGGAAACATATGTTGGGTGAGCAACAACTACGAGATCTCAAAGTTATTGAGTTGAAAAGTAGAAAAACCTGTCGGCATTTATTGCTCAGAAGAAAAAAATGTGTCGCGTAAGATGTCTTTTCTTCCACGGGCGCATTTAAAATCACGTGAAGAGCTCTTTTGAGTTGTCACCAGTAAAGTAAATATTGCCTCTGAAGTGAGTTCCCAGCTGGATGCTCTGTTTTTACGTTAACTCTATTCCAGGTGATGAGAACCTGTCCAAGTACGGTAAAAATAACAAAGCGATAAAACTTATTGGCTCTTGAAGCTTCAAATCCTTTTCACTGAAAGATGCTACATTCTTTTGGAATAAACATGGTCATTGTTTTGAGTAAAAAAACGAAGAGGCAACGTTGGAACACAAATATTTCCTTTGAATGTGACTCACAAAACAAACTAATGCTTGCAGCAATAGGAATTTGACAGACATTTTCTTCAAGAGCTGAAATTTTAAAATTTTACAGTTCACATTTATTTCGTATATTATTTATATGGCATATTATTTTGTCTGAGGAGCAGTGCCATCTTCTATTCTGCTACGCTGCAGAAAATAATAAAACGAACGAATGTTGACAATAAGTAACGCGGAAAAAACACGAACACTGCCCGTAAAGCAGAACTCCCCTTTGCGAATATATTTCCACAAATTTGGAGAGAAACTACACTTGCGCCCCAATATCATCGTCGACCACAGCCAGACGCACAAACAGACACACGCATATCCAATATGTTTCACCCGGAAAAATCTCCCCATGGTTTACACAAGGCGCCCCCGAACGGAAGCCACAACCGATTTGTTCATCGGCACATGAAAAACGTTGTCGCGCCCCGTCGGGTTTTAAAGCTCCATCAAATCTGGAACAGCGCGGAGCGCGCGTGCGACTGCCGGGTGGTGAGCAGGCGGAGGACGGGGTGGGGGCGGGGGCGGAGAGGAGGGGCGGGGCGGTAAGAGGGGCGAAAAATGGAGAGGACGGGCGGGGCAGAGAAGGAGGCGGGGTGGGGAGCGGGGGCGTGAGGAGGGGGGCGGGCGGAGAGGACTGGCGAGTCGGGGTCGAGGCGGGGGCGGAGAGGAGACGCGGGGAAGAGAGCGGGGCGGGGGGAAGGGCGGGGGTGGAGAGCGGGGCGGGGGGAAGGGTGGGGGTGGAGGGCGGGGGGAGAGCTGAGGCGGAGGGCGGGGGTGGAGGGGGAAGGGGAGAGCAAGGACGTAGGGCGCGGGCCGGAGGGCGGGGACAGAGGGCGGGGGCGTAGAGGGGGGCGAAGAGCGGGGTCGGAGGGCGGGGGGAAAGCGGAGACCGAGAAAGGAGGCGGAGAGGGGGGGCGGAGGGCGGGGCGGGAACCCGCGAGGCGGAGCCAGTGGGGGAGGAGAAGAAATAAGTTGAGTGAAGTGTTGGCTGGTGGCTGGGCGTTTGACGGGGCGATGGGTGAAGGGATGTGGTGGTCGGAGAGCGGGCTGGCGCGGGTTGGGAGGAGTTGGCGCGGGCGACGGACAACACGGCGCGGGCTGGATACGATGCACGGACGCGGACTGATCGAATGAGGGAAAGGGAGTGTTAATCTCACAGAACGGAGACGGAAAGGGGTTTCGGACAAGATGGAGTGAAATGGGTGTGGTGTGGGGTGATCAGGGTGAACTGAGGACTGATCCGTGAAGTTTGGATAAAGCGCATTTAGCAGGGTCTGACAACTAAAGACTGGGACTGGGTAACGAGAAGTAGACAAAACAAAGTCAGTTTAGTATTGTGAGATGGCTCAAAAGAGCAGAATTTCAAGTACCAGACAGGAGGGGGGAGTAGGGTGGAGAGGTCAGAGTAGAGAGGGCAAAAATAAGAGAGCAATGAGGCCTATGATGATTCGGTGGGGTGGATAAGGCAAGATGGACGGAGCAGTGAGGAGAGAGCAACGCGGATAGGACACGGTGAATACATGGATAAGACAAGACGAATTCGTGGGTTGGGAAAAACTTGGAGGTTGGGAAAACAACAACTGAATGGTGGATGGGGCAGCCAGAATAGTGCCAGCATTGTATGAAAGGTGGTGCTAAAACAATAGGGAGAATGATACATGCATAAAGTAATAGTGGTGAGAGTTGAGCCTTTGTAGTGCTTGCTTGCTTCGTAGGAAGGGCGGTGAGAATAGAGCAAGCTAATGGTGCCTACAAGGCAGAGCGGGCGATGCTAGTCCACCCCGCGGGAAGCGCGGGTCGCGGGGGCGCGGAGGGCTTATGGCGGGGCGGGGAAGCCAAGCGGGCGGGGTGGGCGGGCGGGGCGGCCGTGGTGGGCGGGGTGGGCGGGGTGGGCGGGGTGGGAGGGGTGGGCGGGGTGGGCATGGTGAGCGTGGTGGGTGGGGTGGGCGGGGTGGGCGGGGTGGTGGGCAGGGTGGGCGTGGTGGGCGGGGCGGGCCGGGCAGTGGCCCGAGCAACACAAGAGGCAGGATGATCGCGGGAAGCGTGGAGTCGCGGGGGCGCGGAGGACTTAGTGTCGGGGGCGGGGCGAGCAAAGCGGGCGGAGCGGGGCGGACCTGGTGGGTGGGGTCGGCAGGTCAAGCGGGGTGGGCGGGGTGGGCCGGGCGGTGGCCCGAGCAATACAATGGGCAGGGTGACCACCGGAAGCTCGGAGTCGCGGGGGGGGGGCGCAAGGCTTAGTGTCGGGGGCGGGGCGAGCAAAGCGGGCGGGGCGGGCGGGGGTGTGCGCCCCGCGCAATAGAAGGGGCATGGAGACCATCCCGGGGGGGGGTGCGCACGCGGAACTGCGAGTTTTACGAGCGAGGGCGACGCGCGGGACCCCTCGCGCGCCGTAACGCCGACGGCAGATGGCGCAATTGGTTTATTGCGCTACTTAAACGCGCCCAACCCCGCACAAGCGCCGCCGGGATTCGGCGCGGAGGAGCCGGCCGGCCAGCAGCCCTCGCTCGCGGGGCGAGCGGCCTTGGCAAGCGCGCGGCGCCCTCACCCGGCGGAATCCTTTTGATGGCGCCTCTCGAGTTGTGGGTGGGCGTGAACGATGCATGGAATCGCGAATTTACTCTCAGAAGATGTACTGTTTCAAAAATACGTTTCAAAACGGTTTCAAACCGATTCCAAATTCGTTGAAGTAATTTGATGTCATTTGATGTAATTAATTTTGATGTAAGATGTGGTAATTTGATGTAAGTAATTTAAGGATCCAAAACATACGTATTACATCAATTTCTTTGTCTATTTTTAGTATAAAATTTTTAGCAGAAACAGTAATGAAATACATGTATGAACGACAAAGGGTACGTCTAAACCAAATTCAGAACAAGGTTTAAATTTTTCAATATTTCACATAGTACTCATTAATTTTCTTTCTACTAAATATTAAAATAATTGGTGTTGAAAATTAACTTTAACTAAGACAGTAAATTACTACATGAAAATGTTTTATGAAGGTATTATCATTAAATATTTAAAAGTGCAAATATTTATAGTATGAGTTACAAATTTCATTGAAAAATTTTAATTAAAACAATATAGTCTGTATGTCTTCAATTAGGATATTAAAATCATAAATTCACTTGTAAAAACATTCTCGTAATGTAACTGGTGCATCATGAAAATAAAAATTACGTTGGAATTAAATTCCATTCTAAATTACTTTGTAAACTAATGTAAATATCACAAAATATTTACCACTTTAAAGCGTCCACCTCCATTATCTTTGTACGACTTGTTTAAAAACAAATTTTTGTTGAGCACAAACACTTTCAAAAGAGCTGGCAAAGAATTAGGCCTTCTGGATCAAGGATGTATAGGTAGCTCAAATGTGTCGGCCACCCGCTATACACGCGCGTGGCACTGCTAACCATTGCTTTTTTTCCTCCATCGGTATTGGTTGTTTCGTCAATGCTAATGTTTCCACAACCGTTTCTTGTCTATCTTCGACCGACTGTCGAAACCTACGTTATATGTCCTCACCGAAGTATCTACCTCAATCCCTTTCATTCGCAATATTTCTAATGTTTTCCCGTTTCCACAAAACGTAGTGTATGAGAGTGATGGAATAAAGTTTATAATACGTGCAAATAACTTTAAAATTCCATCTCAGTCTCTTTAAATTGTTCTCTTCCCCACATTTATATCCAGTCACCGCCTAAAGTATTCCAAGAACGACCGAAATATCTTTCCTCTTTATGCGTCCTCTGTTGGTGCCCGGCCGCGAGGAATCGATTCACTCTCGATCGTGAATCGAGACCGAGGCCTGGCGGGCGCCATCTCTGCATCACTTCTCGCCCGCAGAGGATCGTGTGCGTCCCGGAGCTGCGAATCCGGTTTCCTGGCTGCCGTATTAATAGATTTGGCCAAGGCCGCGAGTAATGGCGTGGTATGAATCCCACAACGAGTGTTGTGGGCTCAGTAACAACAGTTGCGGGTTACGAGCGTCAGTTTTATTCGCGCGATCCATTGTGACGCATTGCCCATGTTGATCAAGAGCAGCATGGGCAGTTTTTTATTACCAAAACCAACGATATAAATATACGTGAGCATGTTCGATGTTTTCGCGAGCGTTTAGTTGTGGTGTCAATTTTAACTGTGCAATGTCCATGTGAATTATAAACTAGAAGGTAATAAGTATTCTCCAGCCAGTTACCATAAAATACTACACAAGAACCAAATAGCACTTTATGTTTGATCTTTGTTAGTATGAAAGCAATTATGACGCCATTTTTGACAACCAAACTTAGACGTTTGTCATTATTTATTTGTTTATTTACTCTTATTACAAAACCCTGGACACGCAGTTTCTTTGAATCATCAATCGCTTGATACTCAATTTTTTGCTAGGTGACATTGATAAAAATTTCTGTCGCTTGTTAATTAATAATAAATTAGACAATGAAACTTAAATGATGCTTCTATTCCTGGAAATGTGAATTTTTAATAACTAGGTTTCAGTTCTTGTTTGTACAATTAAATATACATTTGCATTAGAGCAAAATAACTGTTAGTTACATATTTCACATAAATTGCTGTTTGAGTATAATGCAATATTAATTGCCTACAAACTCACATGTCGAGAAGCAGAGAACTAACAAATAACCCATCTGTGTCTGGAAACTTTAAAATGGTGTAGCAGGTTATTTTTAAGAAATTCACAATTATTTTTAACTCCAAAACACAAAATATTAAATAGGTACTGACCAGAAAAAATAAAATTTAATGTATTATTCCATAAATCATAGAAAAGTTTTATTTAAGGAAGATACTATTTCATTAATTTATAAAACTACATCTTACTTGAATATTCAGAAGTCCACTCTAAAATAAAGTAAATAAAAGGTATAGCGTTATCTAACAATCCAATTAATGGAAGTGATGTAGGCGGGCGTGCTTTTCGAAGTAAGAAACTCCCTCAGACATCACAAAGGATCCAATCCCATTAATTAACCCGACGCGAACAGCAGTGAAACATGAGTTCCCCGACAGCTGCCTTTGGGAGAGCTAGAGACTGAGGAGTCCTCAGTCCTCGGTGTCTCCGCGCTGACAGCCCGCGCCCTCGAGACGAGGGCGGGCCGGTCGTAAACCCCTCCCCCTGCCTCAGCGGCTGGGGCGCGAAGGAATTCCGGAATCTTGGCGTGGCGACCCGGCGCCTTCCTGGCTTTAATGGCCGGCATTCGGCGTACGAGGCGTCGGCCATTACGACCGCCGCGGAATCCCCAATACCCCAGACGAGCGACGACGAGTACCTCGGCGAGTACTCGAGGGCCGATGTTGCCATGTTGCACACGTCGGGGACATGGCGATAAAGCGCGCGAGCGGAGTCATTCAAACGCGCCGAAGTTACTGAACGCAATTCTTGTCGGTGACGTACTGCGAAAGCCGTTTGCCAACACAGATTGAAGATGTCCTCATAGCAATCTGTGCTACTTTCCTATTGGAAATTCGCTCCTGCTAAATTCCTTAGCACGTATGTACATTCATGTTGTTGCATTTCGATGAACAATTCATATTTACATTACATTCATATTCACTTTATACGAAATAATATGCAACTATTATTCTAACTAGCACAATATTTATCCTGGAGCTAGGGAGGTACCTTCCTTATTTTCGTTTTCTAGAACTTAACACTAAAAACTATATTATTCACTTTTTAATATTTTGCCTTTCATGAAGGAGTCTGTAATATTGGACTGTGTAGAAGTAGTACAAATAAACTGCAACGTTACAGGTCCGCTGTCCTTTAGAAAGAACGTTAACTTCAAAATTATATTCGCGAAACGTAATGAGAACCTTAACACTATGAAAAAATAAGATAAAAAGTGCGACGAGTGTCCTTCCTTTGTAATTTTGAGAGTGACTGGACCTGCCTCAAGCTACGAGTGAAGGGTATGATATCGTGTTAATAACAGACATTAAAGTAATAGGAAGCAGTTCTTGAGAACTGGTGCCTAGTAGGCTCTTGTCCGTCACTGAAGCTCGAATTGAATGTGGGGTTACTCTGTGATAATGTATTCTTATATTCATATTATCAAAAGAATATGCAATCAAACCCCAAGCTTTAAAAGATGACAGACTCGTTGAATCCATGAGGTAAATTACACACTGCCGCATACAATATGCCATAAAAATATTAGATAATAATGCCTAGATTCCTTCACTATTCAACAATAACAGAATCCTAATATAAATGGATATTGCCCTTATTGCAGCTTAAATTTCAATTTTACAGCTGCTTGTGTTCCATATTTATCATTTGACAAATAGTGTGTTCATTGTTGCCCATTGTGTTCCTTGTCTCATGTATCTTCTTTCTCTCTTGATCTCTCTGAGTTTACTTTATATAATGTGAAAAATGTAGGAAAATTGTTCTAAATAAAGAAAATATTTAAAGTTAATCTATTATTCGGAATGTCTTTTACATCAAGGAAATTTACATTAATTCATGTATGTTTGTATTTGGCATTGCTGTCATTTTAGTATGAATTTAAACAGAATTCTACCAGCTAGCGGTGTTTCCGCCCGTCTAGGTGGTTTGGTGGTTAGCGTGCTCGTTTCCATGGCGCAACCCTGGGTTCTATTCCCGGCCGGCTAAATTATAAATGTGCGCATTCCTTACAAATTTCTCAGTATATCTATTGCTGCGTGACGATGAAAAAGCTCACCCTAAGGTTGTGAAGAACTGTATAGTATACGGGAAAGGGATGACTTTCTGCTAACCATAAGAACCCCTTATCCCAAGGTCGAGAGGCTGGGTCACCGCTGGTCGGCCAAGGTCCGCAGCGGGCTGTCGGGCCATACCTCTTTCTATTTATGTGTCCTGAATGCCTGGCCTGTTTTTATTTATTATCAATTCCTGGGGTAAGGGAGATTATTCTTCATACAGCTATAGAAACTGAGTGATTGTATCAGAAAGCTACGGCTCTGTTTTTGCCCCAATAGGAAATCGAAGCCGTGAAAGCTAGCACGCTGTCCAAGACCCAAACTAACATACACTACACTACCACACATATCGGGTGACCGGTCGGGAGCTTACAACTTGTCCTGGCTGGGGGGTGCCCCGCTGGTGGGAGATACCTGGTTGAGGGGAAAACCCCGCTAGTCGACGGTAGGTCGGCGCCAGATCTCGCCATCCAGTGGGGAAAAAATCATCGTCACCTCCCGAGAAAAAACACGCACTACACTTACGGGACTAATGATCTGAGTAGTTGGCGCGCCCGGAAACACGAATCAACAAACCAACCAACCAACCGACCAACCATCCAAGACCCAACAAGGGGAATACATTTTTGTTAATAACATTTATTTTCTTGACATTCGAATGAAAATCTGGTTGATATTCTCATCGATAAGGATGAAAAACTCTCAGAGAGACGACTATCAATGGCGTGCAACATGCACAATGCAGCCATCATTTGAAACTCAAATTATGTTCCTTGTCAGATATAACCAGGCATAAGATGACAGTGATCATCGAACTCTCCGGAGCTATAAAGCAGAGCCCGCAACCTTGTTCAGAATATTAAGTGGCAGTATAAGAGGTTTGATCACTCCCTTAGGGGGTTGTAAGCAAGTTCCCATGTATTTGATTACTAGTAGGCACAGTTCGATATTCATTCTTATGCTAAAAAGATGTTTTCGAGAACGAAGTGTCACACCAGTAAGGAGAAAATTGAAAAAACTCCGACACATAATTCGTTACCATTAATACTGTAATTAACAACACTAAACAAAGTCATTTAGATGCGGATTTCCAATGTTCTCAAAAGATTCGTGAAACTTCAATCTCTTATTTCCTGTCTGTAATTATTGCATTATTATGAAACAATTTCGTATCTTTTGTTCTCCCAATTCTGCTTTAGAATTTACGTCAGTACCTAAGCAGTGAAAAACGTAGAAAAATATAATTCTAAAATCGTCATCATAAAATTACTTCTCTCCAATTAACTAAGAAACAAATCGATTTAGTGTAAGATTAATATGTTCGTGAATGGCTGTTCTGAGACTTTCCTTGTGTACATTTTTTTGGTTAGGGCGCCTCTCTTGTGTCCTAAACGGTACTCGCAGTGGTTGGGTCCCGAACTTCCTAGATGTGGTTACGGTCCCAGTCTTCTAATGCCGAACTATCGGATTGGGGTACTTGCTTGGCGATTGATTGATAGTTCGTGATTCCAGGCGCATCAACTACCGAGGTCATTAGTCCCGTAAGTGCAGTGCGTGTTTTTCTTCGGGAGATGGCGATTATCGTCTCCCGGTGGATGGCGAGATCCTGCGCCGACCTACCGTGGATTAGTGGGGTTTTCCCAAAGAGGTATCTCCCACCAGCGGGGCACCGCCCCAACCGGGACAAGCTCTAAGCTCCCGACCGGTCTCCCGGCACGTGTGGTAGTGTAGTGCATGTTAGTGCAAGTGTGTGTGTGTGTGAGGGGTGAGGGTAGGATAAGGATGAGGAAGAAAAGATCGCGTGCGGTCCGCTTGTTAGGGTACTGCTCCGGCATTCGCCTGGTGTTGATCAGATAAACCACGGAAAACTACCGATCACAGCAGCCGGCCGCTAGAATTCTCCAGACAGCGACTGAATTCGACAAGCTAGAAGCAAGCTGACAAGGTAGTGTCGAAAACGTTGGGACTCGAAACTAGGACCTCCCGGTTAGAGGGACTGCAGTGACATCAGTTGATGCACTGAGCCATCTCTCCCGGTCTATGCTTGGCAATTACACGGATTAAACTGGGCGTAGCCAATGTGAAGCCATGGTCTCGCCAGCTCCCGCCGGCGGAAGCAAACGTGTGTTACATCAGAAAATGCACGACACGAAGATGCAACTACCTTGAATGGTTCCCTCGAAGCTTCGAAAGGGTTCGGAGGTAAACAGGTACACTACTATTTTACAGCTTGACAAACCACAGAGACACCTACCTACCGTGAAGACGGTAAGTAAACGCACATACGGAGAGAATTGTTTTTAGTGTTATGCTCCGCGTGACGTGTGTGGAAACGAACGGAAATGAGACGCCGTGTCGGAACACAGCTCGACCTTGGCACTCGCCCTTGAGAAGGGCCTCGGCCGAGAGTTCGGACGAACGCGGCCTGAGGCGCAGCGCGTGGTGGCGTTGCACGTGTCACACATGCCACACGTCACGCGGGCCACTCGGCTCCGAGACAGAGGACCGAATATTCCTTTGTGCGAACGATCCAAAGAATCAAACTTCCAGATGTGTGGAGGCGGCCCTTGAGAAGGGAGACGCCCCGGCAACTGAACGTTATGCAAGCAGTCTGAAGAAGAGTCGGACTTGGGGCACGCAGTTTTACCCGTTCGTGCCATTTTTTTTATTTGTGTATGTATTACATTTAATTATATCATTGCCAATCTAGGCTGACAAACTATAAGTCGGTTCCTGAACTATGCTCTTATCCCGACATATAGTTCGCTAATTTAACTAATGACTGTTAACAAAAGCTTTCTTCTTTTAATAAACAAACAAAAAATTAAATTTCCTCTTCATTATTTCCTCCATTACCATTTCACATAATTTTGGCCTACCGCCCCCCCTACCACCACCACTTAGCAGTCGCAAGGCGGCGTTACCATTCCTGGCACGGGGAGTCGGATGGGACGACTGTCAACGAAACTCAGTGTCACCCGTCCGTGTCAGTGCGCGTCGAGTTTCAACGCATCCCGAAGGCGCTGCAGTTTTGCGCGTCCGGTTTCACCGCGTGCCGTGTTTTCGGCCCGGCCCCCACCTGACTAACCCCCCCTATCCCTGAGGCGCATCCGTTCGGACGAGTGTCGCTTCGTCTCTGCGAGAGCGCATCGCGACCGTTGTATAGGACCGTACCCGTTACACGCACAGACCTTCAGGACACCGGCAATCTCAAACAGGCAGTATGAAGGAAATCAGAAGCCGACAGAATCCCTTCGTAAGAGGATCGTTCGTCAGGTTGTGGTCGCAGATGCTCCTGTCAGAGAAACTCCACAGAGAAACCCTGTCGCATACTCGCTTTGTCCACCACATGGTACATGTCTACATGGTAACCACAGGTTGCCCTCGGGGTTAGGGAACAGAGATGGTGTGAAGGAGCTAATCTCTCACATATTCCCTTCGGTCTTAACCCTTCAGTGGGTGCGCTCAAAATTAGAACGTGAGTGGTAGCGTAACTTAAAATTTTTCCATTTTTTCCATTAAAAATCATATTAACAATATTTTACAAATAAATTGTCTTTTAATTAAAATATAGACAAGTAATGATATCTAAAACAATGAACAGTTAAAAAATACTATTACATTAATTAATTGTATTAAAAATTGTATGAAATGCTACACAAAATGGATGAATTATGCCTTTAAACAAATATACTCAAATAGATGGGAATGTTTGTTTGTTCTTGAAAAGTCTTGTGCTCTATATATTTTGTGCACTTGATTTTGTGCTCTGTATATTTTGTGCACTTGCATTACGATTATAAAATAAAGCAATTTGACAAAATTGTTTACACATCTGAAGTTTCTATTCTAAATGTGTTTCAATGTCATCATGAAATGAACATCTCACAGATTTTCCTAATATGTTCAGAGCACCCCCACTCGAATTTACCCAGTACTGTCGAGGGTTCTTGTTGCGTCGACGTCCACAGAAATGACATCCCATATAGCCCTTTTGTGACTCTCTGGACCCCTCGGTCCCTTGTCGTATTCTCAGTAGAAGTCTTCCGCGTATTCTCATTGCTGTCGACACAGATTTTCTCTCGATCTTCCTTTTTATTTCTGGTTTCATAAAGGACAAAGCAAGATAATTTAGAAATCCCCTTCTAGTCAACCTTTTGCCACTGTTGCACTTTTCATAAACATTAAGAACATCAATTGCAGCGATATTCATGAAGTCTGCTTGGCCAAAAACTGAACCGCCAGCGGTCGCATGGATTACTATTGTGATCCACGCAGTTTCCTGCGCTTATCGCTAGCGCAGCAATTATCACTTGAGTCATATTTCGCTATAATGCGATAGCTGAGGCCTTCAACGAAAGGTACTGAAAAAGTCCATGCCAAAAGTTAGTCAACTCTCGCTGTAAACAGCGAATGAATAAGAGTGGATTACAATAGTAATCCACGCGATCACTGAAGAGTTAAGTGGGATTCGAACCCCTGCCTTCTGTTGCAAGCATCTACGCCATCGCGGCCATCTTACGTCGTGAGAACAAACAGACCTCGCCTTGGGTCGTCCTTGGGAAGGGCGGCGCCCGAGCGGCCGAGCGGCCGGACGCGGGTGGCCTGGGGCTGATCGCGTCGCGGGGCGGGGAGGGGCAGGGCGGGTGGAGGCGTTGCGGCCCGGGGCGGATCGCAGGGTGGATGGGGCGGGCGTGTTGCAATGGGAAGAGGTGTGGGAGCGGGGCGGGGCTGATCGTCGGGGGCGGGGCGGGGCTGCACGCGTCTGGTGGGGCGGGGGGCGGAACGCGTCTTGCGGGGAGGGGATCGGGGAGGGGATCGGAGCGGGGCAGGGCGGGGCGTGACAGGATGGGGCGGGGTGGGGAGGGGCGTGGCGGAGCGAGGCGAGACGCGTTGCGTTGCGGGGTGGGTGGGGTGGGGTGGGGCGGGGAGTGACGGGATGATGGCGGGGTGGAGCGGGGCGGGGCGGGGTGGTGAGCCGCGTTCCAAACACGACACGAGTTTCGGTTTGCGTTTAGGGCCGCGTCATTAGCGGCGCCCGCAGCGCGCGGGGCGGTGGCGAAGGCGGCGGCGGCGGCGGCGCGCAGAGGCGGCGCGAAGACCCTCCAGGCGGCGGCGATTGCACCGCGGATGCACAGCGACCGACACACGCGGCCTCTCTACACGACACTTGTTGTTGTTGTTGTTGTTGTTGTTGTTAGTGGTGGTGGTCTCGAATAATTTTCGTTGGTCCATTAGCAACATGGACGATATTGTAGTTTGTTTTGTTTCGCTCTCCAATCATTTTCTTTGTCCCATTGCCGATGTGGATGATATTATTCATTGTTTTGTTTCGCTCTACGTGGGCACCCAAGACGACCATCACTGTTGTTTGACTCCCATACGAGGGCGTTCATATGGCCGCCCGTTTACCTCTAGTGTGCACCTCACCGTATGTAGACGTCATACGTAAAAGCAACGGTCAACTAACAAATGAAATTTAACTTGTTTATCTAGTTACGAAAGAAAGTGAACGTGAATTACCAATATTAATTTTGAGCGCTAATGAATGCTCAAACAGTTATTTTTTTTATTTTCTACACCTTCGTCTCCACGGACGGATTCAACGGTGCAAATCATTACGTTTCTTGCGAATCGCCCTGGTTGCTTGATAATAATGGATGAGCGAGAGAGTATTGATTCCAGGCGCGTCAAGAACTTAAAGTTATTAATTCCGTGTCGTAAATATTTATTTTCATGGTGTACTTCCTTGGACGGAACGGAAGGTCCGGCGCCGTGCCGCATGTCAGCTTCCGGGTTTCCTTCCTCCTAGTATCTCCCCCGGCTGGTCACCCTCACCTCACCCGGCAAAAAAGTCAGCTCTCCCAGCTAGTCTTCTGCCATGTGTGGTAGTGTAGTGTGTAGCAAATTAAAGTATATCAGGGGAGAGGAAGGAAAGACCACGCGAAGTCCGTGTCAAGTTTGTCTGTGTATAACATTTTTTTTAAAAAGTTTTTTTAAAAAGTAATTATTATCTAGAAAAGGCGACAGTAAGAACCAGAAAAAGTCCTTCAGAAACGTTCATTATTATTTTAAAAGTAAATTATTGCTTGGGGTTCTTACAGAGGTATTTAAGGGAGACGTGGAGGGCATTTATAATATCTAGATTTAATACTCTAAAATATTTACAGAGTTGGCAAGATGAAAATGTGTAGCAGGAGAAGATACAACAGAATACAAACGAAATAAAAGTTTAAGAATACAAGTTGTTAGACGTTCAATTGGCAATTCTCGTAATATTTTTTTAAACTTTCTTATTAACCACGTTCCTTTAAAATATTATAATGTGAAAGTTATTATCCATTATTGTTATGAGATTTTGCCAGGTATACTTTGTACCAATTTTGTGGAGCCAAGAAAAATGCATTCCCTTTTTCACCGTGGACTCTCAAATTCTAAACCAATACAGATATTTTGATGATCGGAAAAGCATGCGATGTACGATCGTATTTTCATCTTGGAAGTGATGAGAACTCCTGAGTTGCTTTTGTTACTCAGATCAGATTAGTAAAATAGATTAAGGCATACCATGATTTGTTTAAAGACCACTAATATCGTGAAATTAGTAACGAGTACCTTGCCAATAACTGGCAGTTATTGGCAAGTACCTTGCCAATAACTGATGCTCGTTGCATTCGATTTTTACACTTCTTTATTGCCCCTTAAATAAATATGCCGTCGCAATTTAATTATTATTACCGACAATCGCGTGAGCTCGTTCTTCCTTTTTCGACATTACACATCATAAAAGCAATGATTACGTACTAAAACGGAATGAACGTTTCAAGGTGTCGACATTATCAGCTAATGTCAACAAGTGAAAAAACCGGTCTCCAAAAAACACTGTCAGTTTATTGTCCTCTCTTTATTACTTTCTGATTGCCCTGTGCATTGCTAATGGATGAGAAGCACTCCATTTTGCCTATCGAAACACCATGATAAAAACTGTCGTATTTTTTATTACGTTGTCATTTCCTTTTCATTAGTATTTGCATAAACACAAATAGTTTTAGAATGATTTTGTTATCTCATTTAATTGTTCAACAGTCCTAGCTTTTATATCTTTAATAAAGTACTTTTAATCTGGAAATCAACAGATGAAAAACTATTTTTCATTTCCTGTGCGGCGTGATGAAGATAATGTCACGTCCATCCTCCGTCTAACGATTGTTTTGCTTCGATACGAAACTGTTGTACCACCATCAAGATTTATCATTCGACCATCATTTTGGTTTGAAAAATGCTGGAGAGTTACGGATAATATATATCTGGTCATTGGTATGTCAAACGTCATTTTAATGTTCGTTACTTTTCTGGAATATTGTTGTAACATTAGAAAAGCGAAAATTGAGAATTTGAGGTGAATTGATCAGAAAAGTCATTTTGTATGTGGAATAAGTCTTCATCTCTGAAAATGTTCCAATTGCTGTTTGGTGGCAGGGGCTTTACTGGACAGAAAATGCCATTTACCATAATGTGGCCCAAAAATTCCGTTTTATAAAATCCATTTTAATAAATGAAAAAATCACGAGACTATTTTCTGATATAACATTTGAGACGATATTTCTTATCGTCGTTTAATGGGAAGCAAATGAAGTTGTGAGAAACTTAAATTGCGCTCTCTTGTATAAAACAGGATTTTTGTGTTACAACAGTATTTCGGAAAAGCGATCTGTTGTTTATAAATGCATCACAACCAACAGAGCTGTAGCGCAAATGAATCTGAAAGGGGATATAATAGTCACCGAGCAATAACGATCTGTAAAGCTGTTATTTTAATAATGAACTTGAATTTCAATTTGTAATCAGTTATAGTTTAATATTTTAAATGCATAATGCATTGTTTGCATACTATAGGTCCTTTCCTGTGGAAGTACATTGTTATAAACGGCCCAATTATCCTCTCATTTGGGAAGTTTATTTTATTTTGATTCGTTGAGTTGAACGGGCGTTTATGTAGCGTCCAATTCACAAATATCGAAAACTTCAACAATATTTAGTCAAATTCTTTCGAGTATGGGGATAAATGCTTTAATTCATTTGTACTCCACAAAGTTAGCAAAATTTCTTTGATAATAGTGAAACCATGCACTGAAGGAAGTAGAAGAAACGTGTTAATTTTTTGTAAAATGCTTGCGAAATAAAATGAAGTTTCATGAAATGGAAAACTTAAAAATATGTGATTGTGTAATTAACGCGATCACATCTCTGAGTATGGATATTGAATCATGAGTACGAAATTGAAATTTTGTTATTGCATAATCATAGGTCGTATGTATAGTTCTGTGAAACAGTGTTTAAGATATTCTTTAATTTGACAAAATATTTTGAGTTTATCATGGAAGATGTTTTGTTTAAGTACATGCGTATGGTAATTTTCGCAGAAAAAGAAAAGTCGTAAATCAATGAGATATTTTGTAACTGCTAATGTACACATTCCTATTTATGAAAAATTCTCACAGTTGAGATGTCCTGCGCAGTTCAGTTGTTTCTCGTTAGACCCACTAGCGAAGGCTTGTGGCGATTCCTGCAGAAAACGTACAGATCGTGTATGCGCGACTACTTCTGGTTTGGGATCTGGAAGTTTCTGTACAGAAACTGTATACGAATCTGCACGAAAACCGTTCCATGTTTATCGGGCTCACCTGATCCTGCATACCTGTACACTTCCGTGTGCACCTCTAGGAGGTAATTCTCTATCCATCAGAAGCTCACTTACGGGGTTGTAAGTGCTATTGTTTTACAAATAGAACAAAACCGTCATTTTCCTTTGAAGTACTGTAAAAGGCACAGGGTTGTCTGAGGCACACCTCACCTGATTGCCCCGATCTACGGCAGTGGCAGGCAACACGTTTAATATGAATGATACGAAACTGTATCGACGAGTTACTGGATCTTTTAGATAATTTATAAATGTGCAGGAATTCCTCGGAGAAAAAGTTAACATAGAAGCAATGCTTTCCAAAATCTTTGAAATTTAAGAACAAACTGAGCGTGAAAAGTGAAGCAGTTCAACGACAGGTATCAACTTGCACGGAGCGTCGACGTTCGCTGGACAGAAAGCCACTCTCGGAATATTGACCGTGCATTAACGCCTCGGGTCATGCGTGCTTCGAACCCACAACCCTGTCTCAACGATGGCAAAGGGCGAGGGAGGCAGGGCGGGGGCGGAAGTGACAGAGGTGACGAAGGAAGAAGAAGGGGTGTCGGCGGTAGTAGAGGTGACGACGGCGGAAGTGGAGGCGACAGGGTTGGCGAAGGAAGGAGAAAGAGTTGAAGGGTGATGTTGGCGGAGCGGCGGCGTCGGAGATGGAGGCAAGGACGAGGACGAAGGCGAGGGTGAAGGTGGATTAACAAGTGCAGGTGAAAGCCGATGCGGAGACAGAGACGGCGGCGTGGAGGCGGGGGCGGAGGCGGAGGTGAAGGCGAGGGCGGGGGCAGGGGCGGGGACGGAGGCGGAGGCGGGGGTGGAGACAGAGATGGCAGCGTGGATGCGGAGGCGACGAAGGCGGATGTGGTGGCGGAGATGGAGGTGGAGTTGGAGGCGAGAGCGGAGACGGCCCGGGCGGGGTCTGAGGCGGAGACGAAGGCGAAGGCGGAGTTGGCAGAGAGGAGGAGACGACCGAGGGGGAGGCGGACGAGGCGGGGTCGGAGGCCGAGACGAAGGCGGAGGACGAGACGGCCGATGCGGAGGTAGGCGGCGGCGGCGGAGGTGGCAGAGGCTGAGGCGGAGGTGAAGGGGGAGGAGGAAGCGCTGGCGGGGTCGCAGGCGGAGGCGGAGGCGGCGACGGAGCAGCGCGTGCCCTTACGGCGGGCGCTCTGGTTGCCTTAAAAGGCGCTTCGGCTGAGCAGCAGCAATAGCGCAGCGGAAGATGGATGGGAGTTGACGGCACAAGAGATGCAGGTGGCAGAGCACAGGGGGAAGGAAAAGGACGGAAGGGAACGCCTAGAAAGAGACACAGGATGAGAGGTTGTGACGTAGGTGCGGCGTGACTGCACAGAGAAAAAAAGGTTAAGATAAATCAAGCAATTGATTAAGAAAGATTATGTGAAGATCGATATATAATACACTCGTAAAGATGAGTATCTTGGAAGAAAATAGGGGGAAAATATTAGAATAAAAATTACCACGTAAGTAAAATGCATAAATTTATAACGAACATTTTAGGCCAAAGGTTAAGAAGATAAAATTTAAAGAAAAGAGACCAAAATGAAAGGTTATGTTTTGAATATGAGCAGTAATGACTGGCCATTACCAATATTGGATGGAAGTAATCATGGATAGAGTTTGCTTTTTACTAGGGACCTATTTCGGAGAAGTGTAATCATGTACAAAACAAGCAGTTAACAAATATAAGTCGAAAGAAATTAATGAACGCGGAATGAACTGTCCCTTACAATCTATTTAAAGGAGGTGTATTTGAAACACCGAATACAAAACAAAAAGTGAAAGTACGCTGTAAATAGAAAACAAGGAAGAAAAAAACCTGATCCGAAAGCATGAGAGGTACAAGGGACCCAGACTCGGTCCCTAGGGGCATCGACAGTCCCGCGCTCTCCCAGTACTGCCCGCCGCTCGATCGCTCGCCCGCCGCTCGCCCGCCCGCCCGCCCGCCCAACCGCCCGCTGCACGCTCCCAGCGCCGCCCGCCCACACACCCACTCGCCCGCGCGCCCACTCACCCGCTCGCCCGCCCACCCGCCCACTCGCCCGCTCTCCCGCCCGCCCCCTCGTCCGCCCCCTCGCCCGCCTGCTTGCTTGCTTGCTTTCTCGCACGCGCCCTTCCAGCGCCGCCCACCCGCCCGCTATCTCATCCCCTCCCACAACCCGGTCGTCCACCCGCCTACTTGCTCGCCTGCCCGCCCGCGCACTTTGCATATTACGAGCGGGTGGCGGGTGGCTGCCGGCGCGGCGCGGGGCGGGGCGGGGCGGGGCGGGGCGGGGCGGGGCGGGGCGGCGTCGCGGGCGCGAGGAGCCACGCGGCCCTAAACGGGCCCTAAATAGGCGGCCTCGTGAAAGAGCGCCCGTCGCTCCTTTTACAATCGCCCGCTCCTAACGACTGCCTCCACGGCGCAATATGAGTGCCATGCCGTGCTTCCTAGCGCCTTCGCTGCAACGACGGGCATCGTACATGCTCTAGACGAGCCATTAGCTATTATAAAATATAATAGCCAATAAATAAAAATTTGGGATATTACATTCATATTATTTTGTACAATTGTTACGATACAGAAATATAACTTTTGTACGAGTTGTGTGAACTGAGTTGTATGAAAGGTAAAGAACAATTGAGGGAAGGAACGTCTATAATCACGGACGCAAGATTGTTGTGAGGGATTGGTTGAATTCTTGAGTGTATGGACGCCGGAATGTATGCTGGTTAGATATCAATACGAAATACTGATTTAAAACCCAATTAGTAATGATTTCAGAATATTAGAAGTTTGATGAATCTTTCTGAAGGCAACATTTTGCCGATTGATTCTAGTTGCATGATTTCATGAACAATATATTTCCTTTGAGAAATTAAAGTGTTATTATTTCAAGAAAGAGGCCAACAGACAGCGACGTTTGGTGAATGGCAATATAGATGCTGCTAATTTTAGTTGTTGGTGGTACAAACGATGACGGGCAGTTGCGGGAACATTGGCTGCTACAGACTCGTACCAACAATGAATTTGTTGATCACATCATATATATAAGAAATTGTGACGTTATTAAATAATTGTTATAAATTATGACGATATACAATAGTATGCCCTTGAATAACACACCTTTAATATTCAAGAAATACATCTAATACAACTCAGAAGAAAAGCCCTGGGATTGTATAGTTACTACGATCAGAAACATTTTTTTCCATCTTGTTCAGGTTTTCTTTAAGCTATATTTCAAACATTTCATCATTGCAAGAAGACCACACCAAGACGGTAGAAGTGTTGGTCGAATAAGCACGACGTAGCGCGGGGATACCACAACGAAAATATGTTACAAAGAGGTGCACATTGACTTTGCAGTTACAGTTCATATTGAATAATACAGCGAACTCTACTTATTCGTCTAAGGATAGAGCGAAAACTTTATCGAAACCTGTTTGAGCGATACGTTCTTTGGAGCAAAAGAGCGTTTGTGTATTGTTCCGTAGACACCATCGCGCAACAGATCCAACGGCGCGGCGGGTGCAGCCAAGAACGACGATTGAGTTGCGTTCGAGGACGACGTTCGACCGACTGGGAAGAAGAGCCCGTGTTTTCCATGGCAGCGTGCCCGCCATGGCCCCATTTAAAAATTCTAGCTCCGCCCTCTGTTTTTCCTACGCATTCCTCACAATCAGGGAAAAGCAAACCAACCTCCAAATATGATATTTTGTAGAAATTAGCTTCTTACGTTTGGTGACTTCCGTTTTTAAATCAGAATGTATATGTAATAAGGTTTTGAAGAGACATTTCAAGTCTAAATGTTAGCTTACATTTATTTGAAAGTGACTGTTATACATTATGAATGCCAATCATTTTATGAGTGTTTTAAACAATTTGTTTTAATAAAAGTAGAAAAATTAAAGTAGAATTTTTTACCATCATGTCTAAAGACATTTTAGATTCAACATATTTTAATGTATTTTTACGGATTCCAAAATGCAATATCAACATCGAAATAGACATTCATTTATTGGAATTTTTACATCATACTAACACTTCTGAATTAATCTTACTATCACTTCTAAATTAATTTAATCTTATTTTATTAATCTGCTGCAATCCGGACACTCGTTCAGCAAGAATTAAAATCAAAGAAACCGTATCCATTTGTGCACTTCAAAAAGATATTACTTTATACAAATGCAGGTATCATCAGTACAGCTGCCTATTGTACACGGAAGATTAGGAGAAAGAGAGAGAGAGAGAGAGAGAGAGAGAGAGAGAGAGAGAGAGAGAGATGAGATTTTTCTCTAGTTGAATTTTATTATTAGTAACAATTTTTTGAAAAATGTTAAACACGTGTTACGGCAAAGAAGTTCCTAGCTCAATACCAAAGAAAAAAGAACTTTTAGAATACAGGGATCAACTATATCAATGATCGCCAAAACGTCGACCGCGAGCTACTTGTAGCTCGCGGGGCAATTTTCCGTAGATAGCAGTCATGCTCAAGGTTGGCTAACCCAGACTTGTTCTACAGAGTACAAACAATTTCAGAAACTGACTTATTGATAAACTGCATTCGAATCGCAATCACGAGCTACTCCCCCAACATAAAAAAACTTGTTAATGACAAAATAAAAGGCCATCCTTCTCATTAACAAGTGTGATGAAAAATCTGTTCTTACATTTATAATTTCTTACTAATTATATATCAATTTTTTTTAATGTGAACCATGTGACCATGCTCAATTCTTCGACATGTTCCCTCTAAATTATGTAGATACATCATTTCTTGTATGTTTTTATGCAAATTCTTAGAAACTATTAGAAATTATCTATATACGAAAGTCCATGGTAATTTATTAGAAAAATTACAATTGTTTGGTTTCAGATACATTAATATTAACTTTGTTTACAAGAACGAATTTTTAGATGTAAATAATGCAATAAAAGCGGAAGATGCTTGAAATATTTACCGTACTAGATCTATTCTAATGATCTTACCAATAACCAACAGCGGTAGCGGAGAGAGCAATGGCCTTCAAATATATTGGGTTGGGGAGGTCTGAGAGCCTTTCCAACGCAGCGTACCAGTGATTGGATGGTCGCGGGATCGGTCCCAGGAAAGTCAGTGCCCGAAATTTATGTGATGGGTTTAATCGGCGAGCTCGTGGCACCTACCGAAATTGAACACGTAGGCTGTTTGCTCCGGTCGCTGGTCAAAGTGGTTCCCCCATCAATTCCAGGCGAATACCGGAGCAGAACTCTATACAACTGTCCATGGACATCGCTCGATGTCTCCTTTCCATTCGCTTCCCTCATTGTTTCCCCAATGTAGAGTGGTGGCCGTCCCAGCTCCCCCCCCCACTTAACTATTACAGCATACACCTCCGCCGGTGGCGAGGCCTGAAATTGGGGTATTAATACTTGGAATAAGAAAGAAAAAAAACATTACGAACGTTACTGAAGTTTTTAAAACAGAGTATCGCACGATTAAATATCTCCAATGCGGTATTTCCTCTTGCTTTTCTGTTTCAGAGATCATTTATGTGCGCTCGCACGCTCTTAATTCTGTAATATCTTCCAGTACCAAAGTACTTAGGGCACTAAAAAATTCAGCTACGAGTGTATTTGTTACAATAAAAATGGAATTCGTATATCATCGCAGCATAAGTTGCGGTAGATCAGTGGAAGAGACATAAAGAAGGATTTGATGATATCTACCCATAGTGTTAATGGATTCGATTAAAAGCAAGCACGATCCAGCAAACTGTAGTGTGCCAATTGTCAGGGACTGATAACAACATTTATTTGAATGTGTGCCGTTCGGATACATCCTTTCCTCTTTGGTATCTTAGATGTTAACATATTGGATTCCCAAGTGGTATATTTATTTTAATTACGCAAATTTGTTAAATTTTGAAATAAATTCTCTCGCGGTTTTTTAAATGATTGGCTGCATGTTGCCATAATTTTAAATCTTCATTCGAGTCTCTTCATCAAATTACAGTCCCCATTTAAGATCATCTGAAAGAGGAAACTGATAATCAAGATGAATTACCTACTTGCTTCAAGTGAGAGTAAATTAAAGAACAATATACCTCAAAGAAAAATTAATGCACTGGCCTGTATGTATGATGTAGTGAGAGAGCGTACCAACTGAGCACCTCTGTTTGAAGGCGAGGGCATCGAATCTTACTCCTAGAATGGATATTGGATCCTTCTCTTGTGTATGGATACTGTGTCGCGAAAGTCTTCACCGTGTGAATTCTAAGAGAGTATACTTCCTCCGATTCTAAGAGTCCTAGAGTGCGCTAGAATCTAGACTATAGTTCAGAATCCACTTTATTGGGTATCGAGTCAAAATGATGACGACTCTAAGAACCACTATTGTAATAAGGAATTTGAAATGTTGAAAATCTTTTAATAAAATAAATACACGGGAAACAATGAAATAAAACAAAGCACTTAACACTTTTCAACCACTCTCTGTCTCGCAACAACCCTAAATAAAAAATAAAACAAAAGCTTTAGGAAATAAAATTAATGAAACTACACTGCAGTCCCACGAACTCTTGGGGGCGTGGCCCGCGTCGACATAAATCAGTATGACAAGCGCGGTCTCCGTGTTCATATCAAGAGTCCAGAACGCGAAAGATCTGTCCATTCACCGAAACATAATAATACTGTGGATGAAAGAAAGAGCTCGTTCTCCACATTCCTCTGCAGGTCGCCTTCCGCGAACTGCATTTGCGGCGCGGCGCGGTTGTGATAGCTTCAACAAGGTCTGCGGTATCCAAAGTGATTGGAGTCGAAATCGTCCGCATTTTTTCTCACTGAGCTCTCCAAGGCCGTGTTGCTAAAATAGCCAGCCACTGTAGCAATTTTAGATGTGGTATTAAACATAAATGCTTCTCGTAATTCTCAGAAACAAGGAAACCAATTTGAATCTCCATACTTGTGCAGTTTCTTTGCATTGTTTTAAAGAAAATTCAGAATAAGAGAATATTATTTAAAATACATTGTTCTTTGATTGTGCTGAACTTCGAGACTATAAACTTCCTTGATCGTATAGTTCAGTGGTCTCCCAAGTTATGAAGCTTCTGAGCAACCATACTGTTTTCAATCCTATTGTGAGCTACCAAGAAAGCATGACAGATTTTTTTTCATAACATTTTTTATTGTTTACAAACATACACTTCTATTAAATATTAAACATATTTTAATAAAACTGTATACAAGATATCGAATTGATTGAAACTGATTTCCTAAATTTTTATTTACTAATTTTTATATTTCCTAAGTATTTACTATAGTTGCATTATTATTTATAGTGCCTCTCTATGAATCGTAAATTCGAAATTTTTAGAGACATTTACGTATGTTATAGTGTTCATAATGTAAATGATGAAGAATGGTAGTTTTGCTTTGTATTACAAAATTAGTTTTTAATGGAGAAAGTTTGAATTGATTGTCGTTTTCTGTTCCAGGTGAGTTCCAGTTCCTTTATTCTTCGATCTTTAGTAATTATTCTTAGTGACTGGTAAGTACTTCGTCCAAACATTCAAATACTTGCGACTCATTCTGTACTCATTCTCTTTGATTACTTGAGTGAAGTAATATTTCATAAAAATTAATATATTTTAATTTTCTATATATTTTATTTTCTACTAAACTACTAATGATAAAAATTAAAATGCACAAGATATCCTATAGAGCGCAAACATAACAGTATTTGTCAATCATAAACTTTTGATTAAAATCGCATCTTAATTTTTGATAATATGATACACTCATTAGAGGCAACATGAGACAATTGAAGGTATTCCATGACGAGTATTTGGTTACACGTTAATAACTGCAGAGTTAAGTTACGGAATCAGATTCCAATCAGCTTTTGTTTAAAGGCTGAGTTGATTCAATGAACGTTAATTGTAGAGAGATAACGTTCAACAGTCACACAGCAGAATTAGAACATCTCTTCATTACATTGCTTCCAAACTTCCAATGTGCAAACCTCCCTCATTTCATTTTTCTTTGAGAAAAAAAACCGAACTTCACGAAAAAATGTCTTTGTGTTGTCGATTTTCGGTGGAGAGAATGTGTAGAACTTTTCCAGCTTTGTTGTAAGAGAGTATTTTAAGAGTATTTTATTTGTTGCTCTCGACCAGTGCGCGTGGTTCTTTCCGGAAAACTACGAGGGTCGGGGCGTAAGTCATGGCAACTATTTCTTTTTGTGAGAATACGAGCACGGGAGGAGAATGTGAAATATACACGCGAAAAGGTAAGGTAGGAACCAAGTGAATGGACATTTCACGAGATACCAAAATTGGGTTTCTCATATTTATTAAGGCATTTGAAACGACAGTATTGGTTTCATGTGTCAAAGCATTAGAGTATACATGAGTTCACAATATCCCAGAACCATTACATGCTCTTTCTAGACGCCCGATGAGGCTCGATTACCGCACCAGCCACATCTACAGTCCACACACTTACAGGTCGTCACATGCCTTGCTGATCATTGGTGGCTTGGTGTCCCCGAAGAAACTCTCTTGCCCATCTCGCGACTGTCTGGTATGGAAGGTCAAAATTTCCAACAGATTCCACCAATTCTCTTAGATATTCTCTATCATTTCTCCCATGGAGAAAGATTCTTGGAACATGAACGCTTCCCGAAACACGTTACATTCATCTGCCAGGACGGTAGTCGAACACCTGATTTCACGTTGCTCTGTGTTATAATAGATGCACTCACACGGACATCTGCTGATGTGACCACACCTTGCTTTGGCATATCTTTCACATTACAAATAATGTTGTGCGATTCGATAACATATCTTTTAGAAAACAAATTGTTGCTGTGACTTCTGCCCCAACCCTCGTATTTTGGGTGGTTTGTTCTGCATTTTGCTTCAGCGGATTACTACTTTCAGTTATGCAAGTAAAGGATTCTAGGACGAACATTTTGTCAAATTTTGGAAACAGAATCATGACGGGGAGTGTTCGGACATTTTTTCACTATATATATATATATATATATATATATATATATATATATATATATATATATATATATTAGAATAGATACTTCCAGCTCTGCTAGAATCAATACACCTAACACAAGTTGTTCGGCACTTTTTTAATGGCACGAAAATTCATTTATTCCGTTATTGGCCCTTACGTCCACCGTCAACTTCCTTTACCGAAGGAAAAACCGTCAGCCATTGGCCCGCCGTAAAAGCAACCGACCAGCCCGGAGAGCCAGGCGACCGCGCCGTATATTCATAAACGCTGATTAATTAAACTGCCTCTAAGTACCTTGTTAGCTAAATTCTTTACGGCGGCGAGGCATCGGCCATCGGGGCATGCGGCAGCTCGTCGCAGGCCGTAAAACTTTTAGCGCGATTTAAACAAACACCACGCGGCGCGGCGCGACGCAAAAAGAGAGCATCGGCGGCGCCGGGGCCGCACGGTGGGGAGGGCGGCGAGGAGCGCGGGCAAAAGGCTTTTTCCGGCACTCGGGCCAGCGAACCAGAACGTCTTAGGTGGCTCAGGGCATCAGTGCCACTGCGGCGCCTCTGGCCTTAGGGGCCTTAGGGTCCCGACGGTGCCAACGCGGTGGCAAGGTTTTCGACACTGCGGAATAGTTTCATAGCTAGTGTGGCGTCGTGGTAGCTAAATAACGACACAGACACGAGCTCTATGTACAAATTGGTTTATTTACAGAATGTACAAATTTACAGCTCTGGGGTTATGTTCGCCAGTACCTCCCACGCGCCTGCTCCCCGTTCCTAGGGCTAGTGCATCCCCCACCTTCCGCTTTACCGCGCCGGTGGCCGACACCGTGTTTCGCACACGCCGTGCCTCAAGGACCGCACTCCCGTCTCGGGCGAGCATGCACGTCTACTCCCGAGGTGCTCTGACAACGACTGCTCTGCCTGTGTTAACTTACTTTGGCGGTCGGCTTCCGCCCTCTAAAGGCCGGCCGGACCACATGTCGCGCTCTGGGGGTCCGGTGCCCCTGCCCGCTCCTCTTGCGTCACGGGGGGTAGCAAGGAAATTTCCACTTTCCAGTGCCTTTGTCTGTTCCATGTGTCCAGCAGCCTCCGTGCCCGGCCGCTTGAAAATCCAGAGTATTTTTCCAGAGTATATTTCTTTTAATATCCTATTCCGAGAGTATATTACTTGTAACTATATATTTCTATAACTATAACTTTAATAACTACAACTATTTCTTTGCCGGTTTCGCCTCAGATGCATAATTCCCGTAAAAAGTGTTTTTGTAACATTCCAATTTCGTCACAGCCTGTATCTCACTGGAATTTAGTGAGTATTTCCAAGATTCGAAGGGCTTTTGTAGACTCGAAAAGCCATTATCGCCATTGGCAAATAGCAACTGAACTGCAATTCTGACGGCCAGCGGCGGTCAGGCTACTATAGAGGCCTAATGTTGGGCGCGATCGCAGGTCAGTGAGCGACACATGGCGGTCGTAACATCCACCCCAGTTCCGTCAGTTCACAAATTTTCGTTTTTCATTGTTCCAAAATGTTACGTTTTTCTTCATTTCGGTCAGATACTTCCGATAGTCACTTTAAGGCATTCCTTTCGGGCATTATTGAAGAAGAAAAATTGTCAAGAAATTGCTTTGCAATAACGAAGCATTTTCTCAGGAAAATGTTCATGAAACATTTGTTCATCTAATGGGGAGAAGTCGGTAGTGTACTTTTTTGCCGTATGAAATGGTTCACCTGTTCAGTTATCGAAAAATTTTAGGGTGAAAAGAGAACTTTCAAAACTGGGAAATGTTTCTTTCAATTCTTTGAAGATCAGAGGAAAATAAGATAATTCAATAGAACGTCCCAGTCCTATGTGAATGTGCCTAATTTTCAAATTTAAATGGAATAATTAAGGGTGTCGCTCTTTCAATCTATCTCCGCTAACCAATAATCGAGTAATGATGCAATATGTTTGATGTCAATTCTGGGTGGTTGCTGCAAGGAACCTAAAAAAAGAGCTAAGGCCCGCGAGTAGATCATTATTAAATCTATTTCCCCTTCCCCTTCATTACGACCTTATTCTCCATTCCCACCCGGCTCATCTTCCTCGAAGTAGAATGACACCGGCAATAGGCGGATAATGGACAAGACCATAACTGAACTTAAGAGATATTGGAAATAAGAAAATAATTGTTTCTTTGTGTTTTTTTATTTTGCCGGATAAAAGCTGAGCAGATTTTTCTGCTTCATGCAACTACAGTAAACCCTCGTTAGCATGAACTCGCTTAACACGAATTTCGCCATAACACGAACAAAACTTCGGTGCCGGCCAGAGATTACGACAATAGGAACATTTATGATTCTCGGTTTATCCGAATTTTTATAACACGAACTCCGATTCTTTCAGTCGCTAGGAATCCGTGTTAATGAGGGTTTACTGTAGGAGGCAGATGTTTTGTCCGGCTGTTTCGCCGACCCGGCCACAGCGCGTCGGCGGCAATCGCTAACGAGGCGACGGAGCAAAGTCAATACTGCCGGCGGCGCGCGGCGGAGCGGCGCGAGGCGGGGGCGTGGCCCGGGGCGAGGGGAGGGGGAGGGGAGGGGAGGGGGAGGGGGCGGCGGTGCGATGAAAGGACATCCGCCTGCCGCCGGTCCGCGAACAGCCGACGAACGAAACTCGTCCCGTCTGCGAGGTCGAACCCCTCCCCTCCCCTTCCCCCTTCCATTCCCCTTCCCCTCCCGTCTCGCTCGCGAGTCGGACTTCTGACAGATGGGTTGTGCGTTTCCGGGCGGCGAAAGGGCTCTTTGCATCGTCTTCGCGAGAGGGCTCTTGGGCTTTGAAGTCGCCAGGGAGGGTCATTTGGCAGATTCTGATATCCCGGAAAGGGGGCCGAAAGACTTGGAATAATTTCATTCGGTTGCTACGTTCTATCTTATCGCGCCTGTTGTAAGGACGTAGAAGGTGTTACACCAAACTATTTTTTAGAATAGAATTAAAAGGAAACATTAAGGATCAAAGGGGGGGGAATGTATCCAAAACTACTGTGCATTTTTAATTTTTAAGCATATTTAAAAAATGGAAAAGCTTATCGTAAAACGGCAAGGTGCAAACTTCTGACTTTTTTCTTTTTAATACAAGGTTTGTGTTACAATGAAATTTCCTAAAAATAATATTGGTAGGGAACGGGATGCAAATGTCGACGTGATTCTGAGCAACACTGAAAACTAGCGCGCACGTCACAATTTGCAGACCCATTTTCCTACAGAATATTCGGTATTCTACCACGGGACATGTTCTCGGATATGCAAGCGCAAATCCGCCCTTTTCGCAGTTCTGGTGACATAAAGTCACTATTCTATCGATATTTTTATGTTTTCAAGTGTGAATTGAAATTTTGCTAGTGTAGAGTGGGAAAGAAACCATGACTCAGGTATTATTAATTTATTCAGATTCGGAATTTCTTCGCATTATTTCACTAACACGTACTTTCAGTCGTAGAGTATATTTACGCGCGTTTGGCACCTTTTTCGAAATCACTATCAGATTTTGCGTTGAGATCGGTGTCAGCAGTAGGCGTCGACGCTAGGCGCTGGCAGTTGGCGCCGGTTGTAGGCACCGGCAGTACGTGTTGGCAGTAGGCGTAGGCAATACGCCACAACAGTACGCGTTGCTCGTACGTGTTGGAGCAGTCGTCGGCAGTAGGCCTGAGCAGTAGGCGTCGGGACTACGCGTCAGCAGTGGGCGTCAGTAGCAGGTGTTTGCATCAGGCGTTGGCAGTAGACGTTGGTAGTAGGCGTCGGCAGTACGCTTCGGCAGAAGGCGACGGGAGTAGGCGTCGGGAGTACGCATCGGCAGTAGGTTTCGGTAGTAGGCGTCGGTAGTACGCATTTGTAGCAGGCATCGGCAGTAGGCGTTGACAGCAAGAGTCGGAAAAAGACATCGGAGTAAGCGTTGGAGAACGCGTCGGCATCGTAGTTACCGACGGAGTCCAACTTCATCCAGCCTAAATGACGCCTCTGAGCTAAATTCAAATCGCCTGTTTCGTCGTCCGAGATAATACCTTCTTTCTCCGCTCGGTGGTGAAAGGAGCGTAGCGAAATTTGCGTGGTCAGGCGGAAGAGCAGGCCTGATGGCCCGAGTCTCGCCACGTAAAATAAGGCATGAACTAAACTAAACCAAAACTAAACTCCAATGCGTCGTCGGAATCTGTGCGGGCTGCGGTGTCGGAGTGCGTGCCGGAGCGGACAGGAGCGTCGCGTGGCCATCGATTGCGCCTTGGAACGGCCGAGGCCCGGGGCGCGCGTGTCGGGCGCGCGAGGCGAGGCGTCGCTTCGTTTACCGAGCGGGGCGTTTATGCGGGCCGTCGCGCCAGCGCGGTTTACAGCCGTCGCCGCCCCGCCCCGCCCCGCCCCGCCCCGCCCCGCCCCGCCCCGCCCCGCCCCGCCCCGCCCCGCCTCAGGGCAGGCGCTCCACGCCACGCGAGGGGCCGCGCCGCTGCAGTCGGCGCTGCAGTAATGAATTACGCCCCCGAGAACGCTCGTTCGCTCGCTCGCACGCTCACAGGAACGCTCTCCACGACGCTCACGGCGGATCGGATGGTTTTCTTTAGAAGATCAATTTTGATGCGTCGAAAATGCTTCCGTTTGCGATGTGATTTTTTTTTCTTCATGGGTCTTTTTCCAGTTTCAGAGGATGCAGATTTTGACTATCACTGACCACAGACCGAGGATCCCCGATGTGTGTGTTTATTGTACAGGTTAATAAGTGTCCCCATGAGGGACATAGAGGCTATCCGCGTCGGATGGCCGCTATGTCCCTCATGGAGACACTTATTAACCTGTACAATAAACACACATGCGGGATTCTCGGTCTGCAGTCGGTGACAGTGCACGTACGTGAAAGGAAAAGAAGGACAAACAACCGTGCCCAAGGCGGGGATCGAACCCGCAACCCTTCACACCGAGGCGCTGAGTCGGCACACGCTCTGGCAACCTCGGCCATCCAGGGCGACTTACTTGCGATGTAATTACTCTATTTCCACGTCAACGAACTTTAAACTTATTGCGCATACTATTACCGAAAAAGAAGATGGATCACCCCGGAACTTAATGGTGGCATACGCAAGGCATGTGTGAAGTGTTTCCTTACAAAGAATGGATGGTACATGCATTTTGAGGAAATATAAAATATACTTTCTATCATTACATGGTATTTAATTCGTTACGTGCGTTCATATAATCTGCAATTAAAAATGCATTGCTCAGTAATTATTATAATATTAAATTCCGCTATGACAAGCTAATTTAAACCCACCAGAAACAGAACACATACTCGTTGATTTACCCAATGCGAATAATAACAGTCTACATTCTAAAGGAAAACTACAAAGATGCCATTATAAATATATGCATTTAACCTTGTTTTCAAACAACAAATCTTTATTTTGAATGGCATGTAATGAAATTTCAAAAAGAAAAATAAACTGCGTTTTTTCTAACTTTGCCCCTCGAGGCCCGTCGTCACGTTGGAATATGTCTCGATATTTCGCGACGTTCTCAGACGTGCCGCCAGATATCGCATGATCGCGACCGTATCAAGCTGAGCTTGCGATCACTTCTAGCAGCATGATGGAGAAAGACGCGAAATACCGTGTGATATTCCATCGTGGCCACAGGTGCTTGAGGAGCAGAGTTAGAAAAATCGCACTGTAGACGTAAGATAGATTGTTTATAATATGCTATTTTGAAGGAGTTGTTGTTGACTTTAAAGCTTAATGCACAATTTAACGTAATTCTTAGATTAGAAACAGGTGCTTTAATTACGATATCGTTTTAGTGCCGAAAAAGATTTTTTTCTCTTGAATCTTTCAGTCATTAGTATTACATTTTTAAGGTCGACAAGTGACGAATACTTAACTCATCAGTGACTATTGTTAGAAAAGCGGTATGTAAAAATGTTAAAAATGCAAACCCTAAAAAACACTCAGTCAATGTCTATCAGTATTCAATCAATGTCTATCAGTTGTTGATCATTTTGTGAATGTTCTCGTTAAAATCCATTCTGTTTTATTAGTAGAGTATATTTCTTGTTTTAATTGATTTCCTTGAATACTACGGAATTTCATTCATGTACGAAATATAAGGTTCGAATCATTTCCATTCAGGGGGAAATATTATTGTCTATTTACTGTGTTCACACAAGCGTTAATCCTGCAAAACGTAAAATTTAGTTTCAAGCACATTATGTACAGAGTTTAATTTACTAATTTAGCGGATTCAATGTTATATTACTACGAAGCAAACAATTTGTTTTTCAATAATTTTGTATTCTCTACTTCCACATCAACGAACTGAAAAATTATTCCACATGCTACTACCGCAAAAGAAGATGGATCACCCCCGAACTTAACATAATGGTGGGATGCGCAAGGCATGTGTGATGTATTTCCTTACAAAGAATGGATGGTACATGCATTTTAAGAAACTAAAAATATCCATTCTATCATTTTGATATAACTTGATCTATACACAAGAGATTAACAGAAAATTGTCAGAAGTCTCGCAGTCTGTAACCTCCCAGCTTATTATTCCGCTTATTATTTCTAATTTATTTTTTTGGTGCAACACGCCGTCATAACATTGATCATCGTCATTGACGAGTCTCCACTCCACACCGTCGATGTTATGGATGGACGGGTCGCCACAGAGAGTAATTAATTAATGTGGAGTGTTCAGATAATGTGCAATTAAAATGTACTGCTCATTAATTATTATAATGTTAAATTCTGCTAAGACAAACCAGCTTTAAACCACCAGAAACAGAACACATCCTCGTGGATTTACCCAAAGCGAATACAATTTTCAAATTATGAATTTTTTAGAAAATCCATATGAATTCAAACTTCCCAATAGACACTTACTACATTTGGAAACATCCGTTCCTTTGTGAAGATGCACTAGACTTTACAGGCCCATTGGAAATCCCATTACAGAGCGTCTTAAAAGTAAGAGGCCCTGACAGCAAATGTATCGCTCGCAATTTCGCGCTCGTAAGCTCGCCTAAGATGTTTGGCGAGAGCGCTTCGCATAAACCGAAGAATAAATTATGGAGCGCTCGCTCACTTCGTGAGCCTCTCAGTCTGAAAGATCCATTCAACTGTCCTCCCGCCTTCTTTATTATCAAATAAAGCAATGTAATATCCCTTCAATCCACAAAGAGCCACCACGAAAAGTCATAATGAAAATCTCTGATGTCAAATTTGATCATAAGCGGATTACACTTGTCGGGTTAACGTCGCCTCAAATGTCGTGGAAGTTCCTCGAGCAGCGGATACGAACTAGCTGCCTGGCGATTCCATTATGTAAATCATCCCAGCGACGCAAGCATTCTCCTTTCTCGTATGATTCTCTTCCCGCGAATAGAAAGGACTCCAGATCCTTACATTAATGCAGAGGGGGAACGCTCCGCGACATTCATACCGCCCCTGGAGCCACCTCGTTGATTTAAGGGCTCGTTCTGTCGAAGCCGTGGGTTCTAACGTCCTCGCGTCATTCGCAAGAGACGCGCCGATGCTCTATCGAAGGCAATCCCGCTTTATGCAAATCGATTAAAAAGCACCTTGAGTAGGTGATATCGATACGATCATTCATCCGAATCGACATTCCAGCGCCCCGAAAGGGGATTGGACGCCTCGTTGTTATTCAGAGCGCGGCGGCGGCGGTGGGCGACGCGCCGTGTCCCGTGTGCGTAGGACAAGTGTAAGACGTTAACCTCCACGCGCCGTGTGCGGTCGCTCCCATGAAGAGCACGTCGGCCGTCGAAAAGTCTATAAAGATGATCTTTTAATCACCTAAAACCAATCCTGGTGATCTTGAATGGAATTTATGACATGCGTGGCATGTCGTGGAACCGGATTTAATAATTTCTTTGATCAAATTCTGGAGTTAATGAAGCAGCGTTCATCTGATATTAACATATTAAGGAAGCATTTTAGAATGTTGGGAGAGGTGGTTGTTGTACTTTGATAACTTACTTTAAAGAAACAAAAATAATTAACATAAAGAAAGAAACAACGGTATTTCCAAGTTCATTTTTTGCTCAAATTATGTCGTGACCAGTAAGGTTCGGCAATTTTTTTATTCGATGAAATGTTGAATTAGAGGTTTTCGAGGTCCATTTCTTAAAACGAAATATAAATATACTCTACGATCTCTTGTGTTATTTTCTTTCGTACTTGAGCACCATGAAAAATAAACAAGTTTGATATTGCAAAGAAGAGTAGGCGTTTCATCAGATGAACTTTTAATAAACTTTAGAAAATTGATGCTTTCACATGATATATCAAAATATTTTACACTTTGCTACGAAGTTATGATACCTCCAAAAGCAAATATTGACTCAAATAATCATTTATAGATGAAGTAGAAACAAATAACTGACATTGCATAACTAAGGACATTTCTCGTTATTTCAATCACTTCGTTTTTCACTTCAGTCAGTCATTTTGAGAAAATTTCATCAGAACAGATCTTTAAGTGCAAAGACTTGAGTAAAAACAATCCGAGAAGCCTGGAAAAAGTAACTTTAGCTGAATCAAAATGGAATTAGAGTTTGAATACGCCTTAAATAATAGTCAAGGGGAAAGAGTTATAACCACCATCAAGTGGAGGGCAAGCAATGGCTTATGGGTGGGCCTACCTCTCAATGAGAAGTCGCGGGTGGATCCAGGGAAGGCACCACACCTTTGGTAGAGGCGTTTAACATTCGTGAGTTTGTGACGACTTCTGTAATCGAATTCAGTCCCCTAGATTTCCCTGATTCGTTCCAACCGCAGCACCCGAGACAACTGGCCACCAACTGCGCGCGATCTCATCTGCGCACTCGCTTCCCACCCCTTCCCTTTCCTTCCCATTCGCTAGCAGCAAAGGCGACAGCAAGCGAAGAGCACTAAGATGTACGTCTACCATTGCTGGACCTTCTTCACAATTCTCGTTTCCGACACGTTTTTAGCTGCTGAGTTAATTTCTTCGCAGTTCGTTCATGTATATCGAGATATTTGGCAACACAACGATCGAGACACACAATCTCACCCTTTCCCCTTCTGCATCCATGTAAGTGGATTCACTTTTTATAACATACAACTGTCATGCGATTATACATATCAGACATCATCTCAAATTTCCACCTCCTGCACCAACTGAAGCTTGGCATTATCGAAGTTGTGGTAAGTTGGGTATAGTCAATAGCAATTCACTCCTTTTAACTCACTTCTGATTTCAAAATCTCCTCTACTGGGCGCAGGACTGCGCTGCAGGGAGATACGTAATGTTCCATGAGAAAAGCGCTGAGCGAGTTGGAGCTGTCCCTGCACGGCAGCTAGGGATGAAAAAAAAATCGATGTTAAAATATCGATGTGTTCGAGCAGAATCATCGATATTATAACATCAATGTTTTTCTTTCGATGTTTTCTTTAGATGTATATCTTTTGTAGAAACATCGATGTTTTAAACAAACTTCTCAAGATATAAATAAATTTTCCAGTAACTGCTTTATTTGTGAATTGCTCGCAATCAACAGCCATTGACAACTGTCACTCCCCAGGCGGCACGACTCCGTTTGCTATTCGCAACCTCTCTTCAGCATTGATAGGTTTTTGTTCATTATTTTCAGCGTGGTAATATCGTTAAACTTCTATTTGAACCTTGGCTACATAGAACATTGATTAGAAAATTAAGATGTAAGTCAAATTTAAGGCAGACTTTACTTTAAACTAGGACATTTTAGAACTTAAATCCAGGATATTTTACTTGGAAATGTACCACCATATTTAAAACATCGGTGTTTTCATCGACATCGAAATCCTTTCGGTGATGTATCGATGTTTTGCCACACTCCGGCAGCGCCGCCCACCGCGCCGCCAGCGTGCGGGGCGGGGAAGGTCGCGTACGGCCGAAATGGGGCGGATCCAGACGATCATTTCGAGGGGGGCATCGTGGATTTTTATCATTTCGAGGGGGGCATCGTGGAAACATATTTGTTATTGTACTAATTTTTTTTTGTATCCCAGGATTATAGACGACCTTTTATGTCGCAAGAAATCGTTCATAATCGGGCGTTTTACGGCACAAATGATGACTTATTAGATTTCATGGTACGAATGATTGCGTCATCACACATTCAGCCAATTGCAGCGAGAGAATCGGGGGGAGGTAGAGGTGAACGGAACAGCCGACCACCGTTTTCACGCACGGATGTCAAGAAACCGACACATCACAGGAAAATTGTTGGGCAAAATTAAGTTTGATTCTCTTCGAAATTTACAATGCTGTCATACAAAAAATAGCGTATGCAACTCGTTTATAATGTTCCTTTATTGCATTCGTACAAGCTTGAAAACTCGCTCCTACCGTCGCTCGTTTTCATGTCCTCATGCAATAAAGCTTAACATTATAAACTTATTGCGTAAACTACTATTGTACTGTAGATAAGATGCCATGCATATATTATTGTTTAAATAATTACATAATTCAAACATAAATATTTAAATCAATTTTGCCAACTAAAGAAAGATGAAAGAAAAGTGAATTGTCTCTCCGCACGGCTGAGGAAACGCATTTTCAGTGCCAGGTTGTACGTATTAGCGTTGTAAAGTAAGTAACGGACGGGGTTGAAGTAGAACGAGGCGAAAGCCCTCGTTTGTAACCAACCAAGTCAGTTATTTGTGTTGTTCAATACTTTTCGTAACACACACCGGCTTGGGTAGCTCAAGTCACTGCAGTCACTGCTCAAGCTTGATGTCACTGCAGTTCATCTGACTAGGAGATCGTAAGATTTGTGTCCCGAAGATTTTCGGCTCGAGCTACAAAACGAGGTCAATTTCAGTCGCAATCTGGAGGAGTATTCTAGCGGCCGGCAGCTCTGATCGGTTGATTTCCAGGGTTTCTCCGGTCAACACCAGGCGGATGATGGAGCAGAACCCTAAAGGGCCAGGGACCGCGCTCGATCATTCCTTCCTCTTCTCTGTCCTATCATCACCCATTACTTACACACACTTACACTAACATGCACTACACTACCACACATGCCGGGAGCCAGGTCGGGAGCTTAGAGCTTGTCCTGGTTGGAGCGGTGCCCCGCTGGTGGGAGATACCGGGCTGAGGGAAAAACTCGAAAGCATGCGGGTAGATCGTCGCTAGATCTCGCCATCCTTTAGGGCAAGATCACCACCACCTACGAGACGACCTTGGCAGTTCACGCGCCCAGAACCGCTAATTAATATAAGACCACCTCCTTACAAAACAAAATCATACTAATAAAGATTATGTAATATGAGTGCTCATACGCCATCTCTAGCTCCAGCTCATTTGCTTTGATTGTTCTTAAAGGACTGCCGACTGTTCAACTTCTTTAAGGCCGCCAGCTTCTTATGCACGTTGATGTGGGTTTAGAGATGTTAGCTCAGTGGGATGAAATGCCGCTTGCGGAACCTAATTATGTACTTTTGTTCGCGTTTCATCCCTGCCTAATATATTTTGGTGGTTCAACTACTACTATATTGAAAGGTACACATAATTCGAGAACGAATGAGCTGTTGTAGCATTATTAATTTGTTTCCGTGTGTGTGATCACTACCACGTGAAGTTGAAAGAAAATGTACTAGTCACCACTCTAAAATCGCTGTAAACGAAAATGATTCGTATACCTTTTTCTCATAGATGAATATAAATATTACTTATTAAGCAGATTCATAATTTCTTGTATAATTAATTTAGAAACTTTTTAAAATAAAATCAAGAGCTGTTCTAGCCACTTTATTGCGCGTTCCCCCACCAGATTTTGTGTCAATTGTAGTTCAATGCGATTGTGTTGTCTTGCCTTTCGTTGTCATGGACATCTAAATGTTCGCGTTTCTATTCATCCAGATGCACAAATGTTCAAGTTTCATTATAGCTTTCATTAAATTTTAAAAGTTTTAAAAATATAATATTATTGTAGTGTTTCGACGAAAATTAATAATTCTTATTGTTCAGTACTTCGGCACTTAATGAAAAAGAAATTAGATCATATAAAACGTTACGTAACCTTGAGACATTTCAATGTCACTGTTGTCTATTCATTCTGCAATTCATTCGTGAAATCAAATGTTGAAAGTTTAATTACAATAGGAGACATTAAAAAATTATTTCCAGATCTCTGAATTATTATATACTTTCCATGAAACAATGATATTCTGCATGGATTAACAGATTGATAAACAGGGTAGACGGAGACAAGACATTTGAAGCAACGTGATCTCAAGAACAGAAACGTGCATTAGGTATGGCATACATCCGTATTTAAACTTCGAATAAACAATATGCGATTAAAACGAATCAAAAATGTGTCAAACACATTCATTTCTTCTGAGAAAATACAATAGGGTGTCACGTAATGATATACTACGAGAACAAATTCTGTCACGTTAACGTCCTAAGTTTATTTCGAAGACTGTTGTTTTGATGTTCTAGACGTTATTATTAGAGCTGTTGATTATTTAAGATGTGACTCCTGTGGAACTATTTCTATGGTATTGCCTTCTTCTGACAAAAAGCAAATGACAGGGAACAAGCGACATTCCGACAGACGTGGCTACGATCATTCTAATGGAAGGTACTTTGGGAAAAAAATAAAAATTCGTGACATGAAACAAATTTCGCCTGTTTCTTTTGAACATCTGTTCAATCTGTTTAAATACAGATCGTCTCTGCATACAATGAACTGAGAATGAAATTTGAATACAAAACCCTAACAAATTTATCTGTCTCTAGAAACAAATACTCCCAGAAGTTCCTCGTTAATTTATCACCGGTTCATTCAGGCAGGATTCATTATGTTTATGTAAAACGTAGCAAAAATTGCCAACATTAGAAATAGAAAAATAATATACGTTTTTCTGATGAGGTCATGGGCAGAATTACATTACTCAAACTATTAGTAACTTTAAAAAAAAATATAATATAAATACTCGGGAATTAAGTGAGTAATTATGTCGGTTCTCGTGGTAAATAAAATACAATTACATAAATTCTAGATAAAGGCATTTTTTCGGAACTTCGTTTTTCAGACGATGTTTATGCGGTAGGTTGTATTGTAAGTAAACTTAGTAGATAAACCCCAATCCAAGGCAGATAGCACCAATAGTAAACAACGATCAGCAGTGATTCACTTCGGATTTAGTACACATCTTAGAAAACTCGTAGTAATTTATACGTCTTGAATAGTAGTATGTGATCAAACATATAATGCTTCACGACTTTTTTCAACTCTGGAAGCAACACTGTTTCAAAATTGAATTCATTCTTTTGCTTTATTCTAAAACGTACTTTATAAAATATTCATCTCTATTTCTTACCTCATAATATCTTGAATTTTTCTGGACGGTTAAGTTCTTTATGTTAAGTTCCTTTAAGGTTTTATAAAAAATATAAAATTGGGGAAGATTTCCTCGGAGGCTGAAAAATGAATGTTTTTGTATTTTCTCCATCAACAGAAACGACTGCAAATTAATTAACAAAAGTTAACGAAAAATGCATCTGTTTATAAGCATGTTTGATCCATTGAAAAGTTTCCAAATAGCAAGCATATTTTGAATCAGGATTATCGTTGCAATGTTTTAGCACAAAGTAACTGCTACGGAGTAACAATGCGAACGAGATTTCATTCATCGAGTTGACCTGATTCCATTCATAGGACCAGCAATAAAGAAATTTAGCGCAACCCTGTCATTAAAGAACTTGGCAGTGCGACGACTTACTTTAGGAGATTTATGTGAGTAATAACCCACAAACTATGCCACCCGTTCGCCAGCTATCAGTAGATCAGAGGTAAGGTTTTCAGCCATGCCTTACGATCAAAGTACTAGAAGAAATTTCCAGGCTAACAGATAAGTAAAATGTATAGCAGAGCATAATACTGAAGCCAAAGGAGTAAAAGGGAAACAAAATTATTTTTCTGGAATTCTGACTCCAGTTTTTGTTAAATATTTGGTAAAGAAATCTTGATATATATCTAAAAACCTTCAAAAGTACTAAATTTATTCACAAATAATTCAGAAGGCAAAATCTATTTTCTCAAGAAAGATTTCTGTGAACCGAGATCCAAAAACACAAATAGTACGTAGAGCGAATCAGACTTTCCGCATTAGTGATATAGTTTTGTGCTGACGCGAGTTTATCTGCTGGAAGCGCCTCTATAAACACTGACAAGAATAAAAAAATAAAAACAGTTAGATTTATCTATGCAAAAAATATTGACTGCATCTGAGCTTCAATATTACATCATGGACAGTTTTACAGCTAGAAAGTATGACGTTCGATCACAGAATCTCCTTCTACAACACGCCAGGGATCAATACTGCGACTCCTTCTGCCGTATGCCAAGAATAGTTTAGCGAGGCATTCCGAGCGGGACGTGTTCGTCTCCTGAAGCCTTTCATCGCGGGCGCGCGCTCCGCGCTGTGGCTTTCGGCGCAATCACGCTCATTCGCGTCCGCCCACGCGCCCGCATCTGGCGCCGCTTCATCTCTGCGCGCGCGGCCGGGAGCGAGGCCCTCCCCCTCCACTCCCTGCATTGACGCTGCCGCCACTGTCGCTCCTGCCGCACGTGCCGCCTCAGCTATCTCTGCCTTTTCGGCGGCCCCGGCGGACCTGCCACCCTCTACCATCCCTGTCCTGCCATCCCTGTTGCCCCTGTCGCCCCTGCGGCCCATGTCTCCTCAACTGCCCCAGCCACCCGTGTCGCCCCTGCCGTCCCCGTCCCGCTGTCGTCCATGCAGCCCCTGACGCCCCCACCGCTCATGTCCCCTCAGTCACCCTTGTCGCCCATGCTGCCCACGTCGTCCCTGCCGCTCTTGTGACTCATGTCTACTCAACCGTTCCTGCTGCCCTTGCCGCCGCTGCGGTCTCTGACGCTTCTACGGCTCATGTCCCCTGCCGCCCCTGCCAACCCTCCTGCCCGTGACATCCTTGCTGCCCCTGCCATCCCTGCTGCCCCTTGCACACTTGTCTCCAACTCCCAGCCACCCAGCCACCGTCGTAATCTCCGCCCCCATTGCCACCACCATCACTGATGCCATCGCCACCTTCGCAACTTCTTCCATTCCCACCGCCTCCTCCTTCCCCTCCATCGCCCTGCCTCCTCCAACGACCTGTCCCTTCCTGGCCACTCGAGCTCCCGTTGCCAACTCGTGTTGCAGACGTATTAGCGTCCCATGCTTCGCATAGCCACGCCGCCGTCGCTATCATCTTGATCGCCTCGCCGCCGTTCCTGTCATCAATCCTCCAGGAAGCAATGTCGACGCGCTAATTCAGATGTGCGCTGCCAGGAATACCGTCAGCGCCAACGCTGCTGTCGTCGGTATCCCATTTAACCACGCCCTCTCATCTCGCCTTCATGTCCACGCCGTGTATTCCATCACTACAACACCGATGAATCCTTCCCCCCATCATACTAACGGAATCATAATCATAATTACGGCATTAGATTATCTCCCTTCAATTTCGCTCCATGTGATAATCAGCAACTGTGTCACTTTGCCGCCTATCAAACATCACATTGCCTTCAATTTAACTGTGATTATCTTATCCTATTTCCACCAGCGGGGACGAATTCTGTAACGAGAGCGCCCCCGCCGCCACGTCGCCTGCCGCTTTCGAGCGCGGCCGCGGGGCGAGACGCCTCCGTCTGCGGCGCTGCAGCCGCGCGCGTAAAAATAGCGGCGAGGGCCGCGCCGGGACTCGCTCCGGCGCCCGCGCGCACTTGGCGCCTGACTCAGCCCCGCCCCGCCCCCGCCCCCGTCCCCGTCCCCACCCTACCCCCGTCCCCGACTCCGTCCCACCCCCACGAGTCCCCGCCATCCGTTCCACCTTCCGCCCCTGCTCCCGTCCCCGCCCCTTTCCCCATTCCTGCCCCGCTCCACCCCCGTCAGTCCCCGTCTTCTCTTCCGTCCCCACCCCGCCCCTGTCCTCGTCCCTGCCGCATCCCGCTCCGACCCCGCTCCGACCCCGCTCCGACCCCGCTCCGACCCCGCTCCGACCCCGCTCCGACCCCGCTCCGACCCCGCTCCGACCCCGCTCCGACCCCGCTCCGACCCCGCTCCGACCCTCCGTCTCCGCCCATGTCCCCTTCCCGGCTCACCATTGTCTCCGCCCCCGCCCCCGTCCCTGCCACCGCCCCCGCTCCGTCACCCTCCATCACCACCACGCCCGACACCGCCATCTCCACTGCCCGTCCCCGCCCCCGCCCCCGACCCGTCCTCACCATCGACCTGGGCTCCTGTCTACCCTCCCTTCGTTTCCACTCACCCCGCCCTCGACAGCCTCTACTCTGCCCCTACCTTCGTTCCAGCTTCAGTTCCTTCCTCCTGAATCGTCCTTGTCCCTGGCCACCCCCTCGCCCGTCCTCTGCTTCCACCCTGCAGGCACCCTTGCTTCTTCCTGCCGCCACACTCGTCCGCGCGCCTGCCTCTGCACTCGCCCCCGATCTCGAGCCTGCACCCCCTTCACCTCGTGGTCCCCGACCCCGTCTTCACCCGCATGCCCCTGCCACTGCACCAACACCAGGCCTCGCGTACGCACCCTCTTCCCCGACCTGCAACGTCGCTGGCCCTGCCTCTACACCAGGAGTTCCAACGGGGTCGATGACATTTTAAAGGGGGCCAATGTTGATCAAGGGGTCAATTGCACCTTGATATACAAATACGCGCCGACGACAGATTGATATAATAAAAGATCAAGATCCCATTGATTACAAAAACATTTATGATGTTATTATTATTTTTCTTATATAAATCTACAAAACATAATAATAAATTAAAAATTCGCTCTTTTTTAGAATTTAAAATCATTCACAGTAATAAAATAAAATGTATTATAATATGTAATAATAATTTTTAAAACTTGTTTTATTTGTACGTTTAACCCTAGATTGCATACTCTTTTTAAATAGCTTTGGTTGCATACCTGGGGTAACTTGTGATTTGGAGATTACATTTTAATGTTCATATTTTCTTTCATAATGTTTCATCAATATTTTTCAGAAATCTGAAGCGTGTTTAACTCATTATTGCACGGTATATGGGTGCACCAAATGATCACATTCCGAAAGAACGAAGATGATAATGTAGGAAAAATTGCTGACTGTTTTGAAAATATTTCTTTTCGTAAAGAATACGTAATAATATTGTAAAAAATCGATAAAATTAAAAGGATATTTCGTGAAAATTGAAAAATATTTAAAATATGTAATGTATTACTAAACATGTAAAAACGTTTAACTAAAAAGTTTGTTTTTGTGTTAGAAAAGTGACGATTCGCCAATATTACAATTTTTAGAGCAGTAAGTAGAAAGACAAAAAAATGTAATTACGTAAAGTCTCATCTCTAGCCATCGCGCGCTTGGAAGGCTCTTGCTCGATATGAGTGGAGCCTCCTTCTGCCGCAACCCTCAACCTAATTCTGCTATCAAAATCAAGATTCAATTGGACCCGCAACCGCAGATGGGAGTCAAACTGATTCCGCTCTCTTCTAAATTTTTTATTTTATTATTTTGACGCTTCTGATATTTTTGCCAGGACTTCAGTACCTTTAAATTAATTCTTCATTGTTGCGTATGCGGATTGTCGATTTTATACTTCTTCATTTATCAGATTTATTTCTTATAAAAAGAGCTTTGCGCGTCCCGGAGTCAATTTGATTCCGCGTCTGTGAACACATGACAAGAAATTTTTTCTTGTTGAAACTACAGAAGGCAGGCATGTATGTAATATTTTTTATGTTATGTTAATTATGTACGTAATAAAATCAATTTTATCTATTTCTTTTATTTTTCAAGCACTATGTTTGGTATTATCTTGATACTTTTCTAATTTGCACTAATGATATCAGTAACAAGGCTGGATTTTATAAAATGTCTAGCTAAGGAACCACTTACCCAAGAATTAGAAAGGGAACTATCCATTACACGCCTTTGACAAGACATCAGATTTTCAATAAGAAAATCTATGAATGCTCGTAGAATCATGCGGAGTCAGTTTGAATCCATGTTTGTAGTTGCATAACAAAAATGTACGCCTGCAGTTACGGGTTTATCTCAACTCCCAAGAAAATATGTGACACTAAGAATGTTGTTGCAAACACCCTTGGCTGTGCAATCACCAAACTTTGTAGTAGAACAACAAATAGATTTCATTTAAAATCTTTTTCTTATCACTCCATGGCGTCCCAGGGGACAGTAAGAAAGCAGAAAGGACCAAAAAGAGAGCAGAACAGTAAGGATTCAGACTAGATTTGATGTTTATAAAACAAAGAAGCTTTATAAATGCGTTTAAGAAAAGACTATCAAAGATTGCATGAGGGATAGTGGTGAATTCGGACAAAGGCAAAATCGCGGGGAACTCGCAACTAGTCAGTAGAACTGAAGGCCTCTCTTAGCACGGCTATATTTGGTGTTTTTGTTCAAAAGAAAAGAGATCAATGAATTGATTTTTTAGAATATTGTATTAATGAGTTAATTATTAACAACCGGTGATCACCTTGCACGACATTGAAACACTATTTTACTAATTAATATTTACGATATCAGTATCGTAACACATCTTATTACAATACGAGATTGGAAAATTATCAAACGAGCGACTATAGGAGCGAGTTTGATAACCAATCGAGTATTGTGTATACTATCTATCCCGTAACTAAGATGTTACGATAGAATATCGTACAACGTTTTATCCACAAAACTAAAAAATCTGAAACATTGACTATTTTTTCTTCTGAGAAATGTGGCCAACTCATGTGACGTACTTTGTTGGCGAGGTTAGTGGGAGACCATGGATGATTGCAGCATTAAAGACAAAGGAACGAGAAAAGGAGTCGTGTAAAAAAGTAAAACGTATACGCATGTGAATTATAATAAATAGATGTTCTTTGAAGTGTTGACGTTTGTTAATAGTAGGCCTTAGAATATTACAGCATAAAATAACTTCTATTAAGACACTCTTTTCAGTATCCTAATGTTTCACGTTAGAGCATCAAAGTGGATAAATACTTTTAGCACATCGAATCTTACAATACTACTTCAGGACAGCATACAGAAAAATATAATAATATCAATGAGATTTTCTTTTCTTTTCTCCATAAAACTGCACTTAATTATCTGATAATATCTTCACAAAATCCACACTAAGCACAGTCAATTTGTTTCCAAAAGGATGCAGTTGTCTCTAGCTTTGAACAATGCTATTGTGACTTGAGACCACGTGACAACACGAGTACATTCGCAAACAGCAACTGCAGGCACTTGGCGAAGAATTTAGTTCGCACTGGCTGAGGACCTGGAATCTTGGCCGGCTTCTCCTGCGGATTTGGCCAATTGACGACAGAAGTTAGGACTTAAACGAACTGAACGCGAAGTAAATATGTTGACGCAAGACCTCCACGACAAAAGGAGCTCGAAGAACGTTAAAACGAAGATTTAGAAAGATGCTTCAAGACTTCCTAATAAATTTCTACACTGAGTGTTCCATCCTTCTTTCTGTCGCTGCGTACTACTAATCCTCCTCTAAAACTTTATTACCACCGCCTTTTGAAAGTAATTGTAAGTAAAGAAACGTTGAAGTAAGTCCGAAAACCCGAGTAGCTCGTTCGGGTCCACTTCAGGGGGTGTAATAAACACAATTATTTTTATTGACATTATATATTAGCAACCTCGTTAGCGACCAGTTTCACAGACTGTTTATTTACGATTCATAATCCCCGTCTGGCAGTGCGAATGCAACTTCTTTCCCGCATCCTGTACTCTACTGTTACGTGAGGCAGGAGCCAGCAGAAAAAGCGCCCCAACGTGATTTTTGCGCCCTGCAATTCCGAGCACGTAGCCTCTTTTTAGAGGAGCGCAATCACGTGGATTTAATATTTAAAGACAACACACTCCGCCTTGCCGCGGCCGCCTCCGACCACAGGGCTCCCGCGGCGCGGCGGTGCCCCACGCACAGCCTGGCAAGTTGGAAGAGGTCGCCTTGATATCAATGAGGAACTAGTGGCGCCAAAATAGCACTTACTTTCTCGCCACGTATTTTCTCGCAAAATCACGCGAAAAGTACTCAAATTTTTCGAAAAAAATGTACATGACCTTATTTCAAAATCTATCTTCAAGGAACACATTTCATTAAGGGAAAAATATCTTCTATATTTTAGATGTAGGAAGACTCCGAAAAAAAATTGCACTTTTGCAATTTTCGGAAAAATCAGTTTTTAACGAACATGAGACATGCAATATTTTCTTAAATGTTCTTCACACTATGCAATAACAAAATTTAATCAACAAAAATCTTGCCATTTTTTTTGAAAAGCTGAAAAATGTCTCAGGAGCTTCATGTAAATTACCCCCAAAATTAAAACATCGATTTCAAATTCAAGGAGCCGCAACATCAACCAGATCGATTGAGGAATATTAATTATGGAGGAAATCTGAAAGGTTGCAAGCATGGCCTGCTAGTTTGACCGCTAGATTCATGGAGAATATTACTCTTCGCTCAATGGAATTTCGATGCAATAGGATTAAATACGCATTGCCACTAATATTCCATTAATGTCTCATACTAAATTCTTGGTGTGTTTCATATTTATATCAAAAGCAAACAATCTACAAACTGTCTTATGTCTACTTGGGATGCGAATAAAAATTATATTTTAACTTATCCTTATTGCTATTTGTGACTTTGATAATCCATTGTTTGAGAAATATTGTTCTGTAATTCTTAAATAATATTCGATGGCAGCATTGGCATCGGATTTTAGCTACATCAGCTGCTTGGAATCTGGTTCTTATTAAATATACGTTGAATACCTCAACATCAGCACGGACATGTGAATATGACACAAAGGAAGGTTAGGGTAACGTTTTTTTAGTACTTGATTTTTAGCACCTTCACGAAAGACTTGAGGAATATAATGAATGCAGTTAATTCGTCAGATTTAAATAATGACAGGAGTCACGCACGGTCACCAACAATACAGAGCAGACAGCTCCTCTCCAACGTGCAGATCCTTGAAACCTTCTCCTGGAGTCGCATTTTTAAAAACCGACTCAAGAGATGAACTGGCCATTTTACAAATAAATATAAAAAGAGGTTTTAAAGTAACAACATGTATTCGAGGTCGTCATATTTTTCAGAAGTAACTAATGGATATTATATAAATACTATGTAGTGCGAGCTTAACTGCGAATGCAGGGAAATATACAGTAGTTTGAAACTTGAACTTCTCTTTTCTCGTGATCACTTTCCCATTTCTGATGCAGGGTATTATTGTGCTCTTAAACGAGGGTTATTGCAGAAGTTCAAGTTCCAAAGAATCGAATACAATTTATTCACAATTAAAAAATGTATCTGTCGAGTCAACCGTATGAAAAAATAAAAAAACCTAAATTATACTTGTCATTAAATAAAGTTTACATCCTTCAATTATAATTGATGTATTCAAAACAATAAAATGCTAATCCAACAAATTGATTTGAAAAGTTTAATAAAATAAAAGATAATATTACACAGGTGGTGCAAACTTTACATTAATTGTTCTTTTTTCTGAAAAGGTTCACGAACGAATTTTATAATTTGTCAATATTAATAATAATAAATAAAGTGTACTAAATACCTTGAAGAGTTTATTATCAAAAATTCATTTTATTGTGGGTTAATTACAAGTTATAGGAAGAAACAAAGATAATAAATTAATGCATTATATTTAACCCCATACCTATTTTTACAGCAGTTGTTGATTGAAGTAATAATAATTAAAGTGCTTGAGGCAGAGAGTTGCCATAAGATAATGTGCATTTGAAGACCATGGGGCAATAACATGCTATGCCACATTTCTGATGAAATTGAAACATTATTTTTTTCGATGCCCCATAGATGTCTATAGATGTTGGGTTTTTATTTTAAAGATTCGTCGCAAGATAGCTGTGTAATTCATAAATCAATGTTCTCTGTTCCAATGTGTCGAATGCAATGTCTAAACCATTTTTTCCCCTTTTCCTCAAAACTTACGTATAATGGGCTAGCATGTTATCGTCCCGAGGTCTTTAATTGTATTTATCGAAGAAGAGCAAGGCCAGTTCTTGATTTCGTGCAAACACCGATTTCGAGTGCATTCCACCCCGCGTCACGTGTCTTGAAGCGGGCGTCGTGTAGCGGCGGGCGCGTCCGCTGCGCCGGCGCGGCGCCACCGTCGATAAACAATCGTTGCATAATGGCGCCGTTGCCGCCGCCGCCGCGCCAAAATTACCCGCCGCGGGAGGCAAGTGGCGGGCGGGCGGTCGCTTTGTTTTGTTTTGGCGGCGGCGGCGAGGCGTTCGCACCTGCATGCAGGGTCCGGCCAGCCAAGAGGACGCGCAGCCCAACAGCAGGCGGAGGCGGAGGAGATTGAGGAGGAGGTGAATTTGCACTTGAAGAGTGAAGCAGGGAGAGCAGGTGATGGAGATGAATATGGAGGGGAGAATGGAAGGGGAATTGGAAGTAGATGTGAAAGCAAGTGGATTGATTGTTTACTGTTTCCGGATGCGTCAATGGCTAAGATCATTGGTACCGAAAATGTAGTGTATGTTTAATCAGGAGTATGTCGCGGAAATCTTCCCGCTGAATGACCAGATTCGGCGCCGACATACACGTCGGCTTGCGAGTTATTTCCCGACCAGGTATCGCCCACCAGCGGGGCACAGCCCCGTCTGGGACAACCTCTAAGCTCCAGTCTGGTCTCCCAACATGTATGGTAGTGTCGTGTATGCAAGTGTGTGTGTGTGTGTGTGTGTATGTGTGTGTGTGTGTGTGTTTGTGTGTGTAAGTAAAGGGTGAGGATAGGACAAGGAAGAGGAAAGAAAGATCGCGCGCGGTCCGTGGCCCGTTTGTTAGGGCATTGCTCCGGCATTCGCCTGGTGTTGATCGGAGAAACCACGAAAAACAACCGATCGGATCATCCGGTCTCTAGAATTCTCCTCCTGACATGAAAAGAGGTAGAAACATATGTGACAGTAGATGTACAAACAAAGGTGGAAACACCGGTGAAGATAGATGTTGAATTAACAAGGAAATAGAAGTGAAAGTAGGTTAAATAGATGTTAAAATAAAGACGGATGAACAGGTTCAGATGGATGTGAATGTGGAAATTGAGGTAGGCGAAAATCTGGCCAAAACGATGAAAGCGGAGGTGGAGAGTAAATCAGATAGGATGTACAGGTGGAGCTAGATGTGGAAAGTGGAGGTGGAGACGAAGCGAGAAGTGAAGGCAGAGGCGGAGGGAGAGCTGAAGGGGAGGTTGAAATGCAGCTCGAGGCGAAGAAAGAGCGTGAGCTGTGAGCTGTCACTACACAAAAGGAACCGACCGGTTCAGCCGACAACCTCACAGCGGTACTTTGCACTAGTAGAATGTATCACGCATGTGATTGAAGCTTGTAGCACCACTACACTTCGTGCTCGAAAGAGAATCTCTGAATAACAAATGGACGTGTATCATCAATAGTTACATGTGATATATATTTTCTCCATGTTCTTGAAGTTATTGTTTCGATGTTGACACCTTTAAATCAACTCTATTCTATCTTTAATTTAAATACAACAAATATATGAGCATGAGCGACTGCAACACAGAATGTTGATAAAACCTCGAATTATTTTGAATACCTTAGTAAGATTTATTCCTGGATAAAATATGTAAAGCTTATGTACACTCTGAAAACAAACAACAAATGTACGTTCCAAGATGGAAAAGAAATATACAGATAATAAAATCTCTTGAAAGTAGAACTTGGAAGATTCAGATATTTATTATAATTTTCTGCACAGTTAATAATATTCTCCTATTGGTTGAAAATTCACATAGTATCCCTTTTGTTTTTTATAGTCATATTTGCTTTCGAAATGAAGAAAGAAGTTATGTAGGCTCTCCACGTATTCCACAATCTGTGAATTACTTATTATCATAGACTTGCAATAACACTAAAAATGATGAATATGGAGTAGATAAACTTGATGAACATATACAAATATATTATGTAATGAATTCAGGTGCAAAGTAAAGCGAGATTATCCTACAGAAAACTGATATAGATACTGAGACCTAAATTTCGAAACCCAGAGGAGGAAATAAGCTTGTTGGTCGTGAAAAGACAACTCATTCCCACTTTAAAATTAGCATCACACAGATGAATCTGGGATTTGTGTGTGAGCACCATGACCCAAGGATTCAGAGGGCGTACGGAGTTTTAATAGAGATTTTTGAAGTTGGTTAATTGGAGTGTTTTCCAGGCAAAGGTGCTTCATCAAGGAAGGGCGAAACACGGCACAACGGACGGGCAAAACCGTGTGTCTCTGAGCGCCTTCAAGAAAGTTAAACACGAGACTGCAAACACGGATGCGTAAAACTTTTAACTATCCTGAGCGGGCACGAGTCCCTTAGGGGCGAGGTGGCGTTTTGACAGGGCGTCTTCAGAATACGACAAGCACCACGCAAGCAAACAAGGACGAGTAACATTTTTAAGAATCCTGACCGGCTATGGGGGTCTTGCAAGCGAAGAATGTGTTCTGCCACAACGTTACTGTACGGGTACTTTCAGGATACGGTACGGTAGATGCGTACAAGGAAAGCCAAATTGCCGTGTATCCTCAGCTGCGGAAGTTCCATGACGAAAGCGTCTTTAGGCGCCTTCGGGATGCGGTTAAACACGAGATACGCAAACACGGACGGGTAAAGCAGTCGAGTATCCTGGGCGTCGAAGGGCCCCTAAGCAGCGTTTGCAGCCCCACGCTGGGCGCCAATTGCCGGCGGCGAGGCAGTAGCGGAGGTGCCGGCTGCGGAGCGCGGAGTGCGAACTCGTGCCCGCTGGCGCGCTGCGATCGACACGCGAGCGGCGTACAGCGCCCCGCCCCCGGCGGCGGCGGCGGCGGCAGGGCGCTGTTTGTTTTGTGGCCGCAATTACGTGGAGGCTGCTTCGACTCCCGGCGGGCGCCGCGCCGCGTCCGCGGCCACACGCCACCGCCGCCCGCCCGCCCGCCGGCCAAGCAGCGCGCTGGCAGTTTTACACTGCCTGGCAAACGAGCCTGACCGCCTCCGTGCGTCAACGAAGTCGCCGAAGGGCTCAAGCGACCGAGCGCGCGACGGAATGGAGAGTTGATCAGCACCGTCGGCACGAGAGGGCGCCCTGCTACGAAGAAATTCGAATTCGCTCCTTCGCTTTGAGGTAAAAACTGAAGATTGATTATCAAATGGCGCCGGGGACGTTTTCATGGAAGCAATCCATCACGGGCCTCTGGCAGTCAAATGGAGGCCTGGGAACTGTAATCTGTGCTTAATATGGAAGGTTGGGTTGCAGGCCAGTGCTAAACAAACGTCAGTAGTTTCCTTATTCACCTGGACGATAAATTCTTAGAATGCACAAATTATACATTACATTTCAACTGTTGTTATTAATTTCCAATATTTGCTTATCATTAAATATAATTGTTCATTTGAATAAACTGATCGTGTGTTGTTCTCCATTCTTAAATGTAGTTGGAATCGTCATATTGGCCGCTGCTGCTCTCTCTGAAATGTTGCACAATACTCAAGTGATTTAGTAGCTTTAGCAGCATTACCTACGTAAATATACAAATACTAATCAAATATTAATAACGTCCATTACATTTCATCTTCCTATGCTGGAAAAATATCTTACAGTGTACTGAAACCATTAAACAATACAGTTTTAAAAATAATATTTTTTGTAGAAAAACTCTGAAATGTACCATTTAATGACGTACATTACGTGCCAAAAATTGATTAACAGCAATAACAGTTTAAAAATTTTAAACTTTTTGAATACTTTTCTTATAATGATGTCTTAGCAAAAAGTATATATTACACAGTAATATATTTTATTTAATATCACATTGTGGTACTGTTTCTTTCATCCGTTTTAATATTGTTTTGTGATTAAATAATAAATGAGAGTATTTCAACCATTATTATGAGGTTAAGAAATCTGTTATCTGCATTAAAAATAATGAAGAGGAGCAGAAAAAAGCGGAGAGTAAATTAAAGAATCCAATCTGACGAAGCATTATTTCAAGAATTCCCCAGGCCTCTCGACAGCCAGAGAAACGAACTTCAAGCGTCTTTCGATTGAACTGGAATTACAACCGTGACGACGAGATGGCTCTGCCTTCGAAATCGACAGGTACTGGCGTTGGCGTCTCGCTATTAACTTCGCTCACCACCAGATGAACCACGCTCCAATAAAGACGCCTGAGCTTGCAGCACTAAATTTCGCGGACCGTCAAAAGTCAAACGAAACTTTACGCGCCGCCGCCAGCCCCTCGGCTTCTGCCGATTCACAAGACTCTGCGTAATATCGGAAAGTAATTGCAGCGAGTAATAGCGGGATTCTATTAGTGGAAGAGAAGAAAACGAGATGCATTAGAATGGGGATAAGAAACGAAGTTTGAACGCTGCTTCGAGATGAAACTGGCAAGAAAGTTTCGCAAAATGGGATTACTTCGTCTTCATCCGGCAGAATACTCTGTATCTTCGGTTGCAGTCGGGAGCCTGGAAGCTCGTGCCGCAGGGAAAACTTTTGAGAAGTCTCGCCGTTTATTGCTCTGTAGTCAAGAGGAGAAGCATTTTATACGGCGTTCCTGGTTGTTAACTTGAAGTGTGCCCAAGAGGATTTATATTCAGATGTATGTTATGGAAATATGTTAAGTTTCTGACGTCCGCTAGATCTGACAGCAGGTAAATCTACAAGAAATTGTAGATCATCATTCTCGTACGTCAGCACGCAACGCAAAGGTCACGAGGGTCCAGTTAGAGAATAGCTGACGCCTTCGGTGAAAATTTTTGGGGTCCGTGACGAACGTCTTGCGAGGTGAGGTGATGAACTCGGAACAAAAGAATTAAAAATTAGCCTTTCTAATATGTGAAAATGTATAGCTAGCATTGCGAAATACAAATGAAAATGTTTATACCCTTGAGTAACTTGAGGTACACAATTTCTTCTCCAAAATTTGGTCACGACTGGTAACGACTATGTCTTCCGTGTTTTAGGGTAGTATTTTTATTATGCAGTGTCATATAAAAAATCATCACGATGTATCTAATACAAATGATAAGACACCAAATATTCAAGAAGCGATAATAAAATGTTGGTGAAATAAATTCCGAGGTAAGTGGTAAAATACTGAGGAAATCCGTTTCAATCCCCATTGTCCCAGTGCCCACACTTCATCCCCCCACAAATTCCACTTGTATCGGGCAGGGATCGAATTCGAGTCCTAACGATGGGCACTGACAGCTTCTCATGGGTCGCCCCGAGAAATTTCTAAAAGAAGAGAAAAATAAAATGGGCGCATTGCAAGTAGAACAAAAGAGGTGCGAATGTGTCTGTCCGTTCATCAAACCAACTTAGCTCAGCAAGAAAGCAACTCGAAAGACGTCTGACTGACTCTATCGTTGGTCGTCGATCATTGGCCCATTAGCGGCTTTCTTCACTGCCACTCACAGAACACGCTCACTTAGAATTAATCTTTTATCGTGGCATGCGAGAAGATTCAACACTTTTATCTTTATTTTAGTATTCATATCTACGAAACATACTAACAAGCTTGACGTACAAACTATGAACGCACTTTAATATTAAAGGAAGAGATATAGACGTGGAATAGGGGCACAAATGTGTAATAGCGAATGATCTGGCTTCGCGGGTGCTGCTCTGTGGCTGGAAGCACTCGAAATAGTGCTCCGTCATGCATTTCCGTCAATCCAACTGTTTCTGTTGTTGCAGAAGGCCGTGATTTACAAGTGGTAGAAATTTTACGTTTTGTGAGGTCTATAAAACTTTTGTCGTTAAGAATAAATTATTGTTTAACATACGCATTACTATCTTTATGAATGTGGAATATATTTTAGTTTACAGCTTAGTCATTGGGGTTAATAACCATGTTTCATATATTGACTGGTTCCCACGTGCGTTCTGCCTGTTTTTATTCCGAATGCCAATGTGGAGGTGTCACAAATATGGAATACATCGGTATTCCAGGAGAGACTGAACGTTGCAATCAAGATGCAGAACTCCTGCTCTGCTCTGCTCTGCTCTGCTCTGCTCTGCTCTGCTCTGCTATGCTCTGCTCTGGAAAGTTTTCAGCAAACAATAGGAAGGAAATGTATTATATTTGAAATGTGCGAGATGCAGACATATGCAGGCCGCGCCGACTTTGACAAAGGGCGTTACATTTGTAATTATAGCAAATGAAAATCTCTGTTGTACGGTATAATGCCATTCGTACAATTGTTAACAGATTTCAAGCAAATAGAACATGTCAGTTTGAAATTTGGACTAATTATTTAACATTTATTGCATATTATCGGAGGTCTTTCATATTTGCACCTCATTTTCTTAACAAGAAAGAATGTACTTTCATCAAAAAGAACGTTTTTAAGCACATCGAGTTGTATTATGTGGTTGGCGTCTCATCAGTAATTACAATATTAGTATAGTACCTTCTCAAATGGTGCAACATGTCATAATCATTTTTCTCTTTACGTAGTTGCAAGCAAGAGAAAACAAAATATTTTTCCATGATTGTACCTCTTCCTCTATAAAATGGAGTCCCTAACGATCTTCTACAATTCAGCCTCTGGTCTTGCTTTTTGATTTTCGTATTAGGTTTTGCTCTTCATTAATTATAGACCAATCTTTTCATCTTCTTTGCAAAAATAAAGACTACATTTCGTAATTTATCACTTACGTATTACATTTTTAATATTCTCATCAAAATAATTCCATTTTATTCTTCTGGGTTTCTTCTGATTTTTATAATACTACGCATGAGCTGTATATTTTCCTTCATTTCTGAATCATTACCTCCTTTCTCTTCTTCTCTCCTGTTTCACACTTTAGTTGTTTTCCTATACATCAATATGCTTGACTCTACATTTAATTTTCCTTCTTCCCTTTCACAGTACTTTGCCTTTAAATTATCAACGTCATTGGCGTCTCGTTATAATTCTTTAATCCCCTTTTGCGATGTATTTCAACATATATTTTTCTTCTCCTCTTAAACACAATATTATTTTACTAAAGTCTTCCTAACAAGTGTATTCTACGTCTTTCATGTTTTCAACACGTCGGCTCACAACAACTTTCTTCGTCATGGCTTTCAGCAAGTTTTGTATCTCGTCGAGTTATCCCCGACGAACGATAACTCTTCCGCTGCTCCAACACACGCGTGACAGGGCAGCAGTGACGACAGAGTTGATCGAAGTGCTAGTGGCCACACCCTCTTCCAAAATGTTGTTGGGAGAAGAAACATTAAAACGGAAAAACATATATAAAATTAACTGATTTATAATTTAAACACTTCTAGTTATGTTTGTTTAAACAAATTAATTATCTTTGGATTTAATATTAATTGTACCAAAAATAAACATTTGAATTTGGTTGGTTTGAGAACTCTCACTGAATGCTATGGTTTAAGCATTTTCTGATACTGGATTTCATAGCAACAATATTCTGAGAATGTTACCTTTAATAAAGTAAATATCATTTAAACCATCCATAATGACGGTAGTTCTTCTAATCATCAATATTCACAAACAATATTCACAAAAAGTCAAGAGTCATATTCCATAGACAAGAATATTCAAACCTTTGTAATATAAACTCACAATATCTCCAGTTCCTGGCTGAAGCTCTATTAAAAAAATTGAATTAACGGAACCTCGCTGCTTATTCTCCTTTCAGAAGAAAAAAAAACATTTTATTGCGTTTATTTCTAATGGCAAAGCGAGGAGGCAAATAGAGTAAGTGAGAAATGAAACAACCTGGTCAATTGACGATAGATAAAAAAGTTGTCATGACAAGTCCATTCGGGATCATCAAATTGCCTTGAAGTCTGCACCTTGAGGGGAAAAGCAGATATTCAGTTGCACTGCGCAAAACGAAAAAAAAACAGACGCCGAACACAAAAACAGACGCCAAACGCGAAGCACAGCCCCAGTTGGAACCATGAGGACAAACGTCGACATGTCCACAGACGCCACTCTTTGACACAAGGCTAACTACTTAAGACATTTATAATGGAAACGTTGACGTAGATGAAGACACACTTACGTGATATTTGGATTACATTCTATTTACAATGATGTTGCACGTAAACATGAATACCCCCACTTATCCATAGGATTAATGCATACATTTTATATTCATTGAAACTTCCGTATGTAAAATAAAGGCGATATTGTTAGAATGACATTTCTTATACCGTCACGCTGACGAATTGTCACGCTTTTCATAAACAGTGATGCCGGGTATGTGCAATTTATGATATTACAACGGAAAAGCGCTAATCTTTCCGTTGTAATACAAATCCATGGGCTCCTTTGCTGCAAGGTTGCGATTTTTTCTCGAATCGTGTTAACGTGAACGACAAAGCTTGCAATTTGCGAACCCTCAAGTGTATATTTTGTATTTCATTTTGCTTTTACATTACCAATTCTGAACTGTTTTTAGCATATCATAGCTCTAGTTTTTTCTTTTAATATTTTACTTTTCCATTTCATTTTCATCACGAAAGAACTCTCGCTGATTAATTCGAATTCTTTGATAAACCAAGAGAAACGTATTTACTATATTTGTTTAAACAATGTTCAAAATTTATTCAAACTGTACCCTAAGCCGTAGTGAAACTCGGCGTCAACAAAGTCAACTCATTAAAACCACTCAAACAAATCCACACATTGAAAGTAAGAAGTTATTACACGTTACATTCAGTGAACACATTGATTGATAAATTCCTGACATCTGAAGCGCCAAGGTCACTAGTCCCGTCCGCGTGGTGCATTTGTTTTCCCCGGAGGCGGCGATTATCTTTCCCTGTTTAACCGCAAGACCCGTGACCGCCTAACCGTCCGCTTGAGGGATATGCTGTATCCGGGAATCTCCAACCAACGGGGTACCGCCGCCAAGCTTTAAGCTCCCAAGCGGTCTCCTGGCATGTGTGGTAGTGTAGTGCATGTTAGTATGCGTCTAAGTAACGGGTGAGGATAAGACAAGGAAGAGGAAGGAAAGATCGCGTGCGGACTGTGGCCCGTTTGTTAGGGTATTGGCGAGGCGTTGATGGAAGAAACCCCGGCAAACTACCGATCAGAGCAGACGACCGCTAGAATCCTCCTCTAGACAGCGGCTGAATCTAGGTCGTGTGTAAAATCTGCCACCATCGGGACTCGAACCCTAGGAACTCACGGTCAGAGGCGTCGCACACACCGCGGTCGGCGTGAGCCTCGGCGTGAGCGTTGGCGTCGGCGTGAGCGTTGGTGTTAGCATCGGTGTGAGCGTTGGCGTCGGCGTGCGCGTCGGCGTGCGCGTCGGCGTGCGCGTCGGCGTGCGCGTCGGCGTGCGCGTCGGCGTGCGCGTCGGCGTGCGCGTCGGCGTGCGCGTCGGCGTGCGCGTCGGCGTGCGCGTCGGCGTGAGCGTCGGCGTGAGCGTCGGCGTGAGCGTCGGCGTGAGCGTTGGTGTGAGCGTTGGTGTGAGCGTCAGCGTGAGCGTCGGCGTGAGCGTCGGCGTGCGCGTTGGCGTCGGCGTGAGCGTTGGTGTTAGCGTCGGCGTGCGCGTCGGCGTAGCCCAGAGGCCCCGCGCGCCACGCCCCTCCTCCGCGCCATTACGGCGGCATTAAATATCTCTTCGGGGACAGCCGCAACAGCTTCTTCGCCGCCCGGGATAATCATCACCATTTTGGAAAATAGTTTAATTCCGGGTTATTTATATTCGGCGCCGGCCGACGGCAGCGCCCGCGGCGCCGCGGGCGAGGGGCGGAAATTGCCGGTACTTAGCGTGGGCCCGCGTTCATTTCGCGGAGAAGCGCGTCAGCCGACGTGTTCCCGCGTCGCCTCTCGCGCGCCGCCGGCGCTTCTTCACGACCGCGCGGAGGACGCGGCGCTCTGTTTTTCAACGTGGGCTTTCTCAGTTCCTTTCCGCTTTCATTAGTTTGGAACGAATTAACGGATTATGATGAAACATGTCAATGATTGATTGTTAGTGATTCCGGGCGCGTCAACTACTGGGGTCATTAGTCCCATAAGTGTAGTGCGTGTGTTTCCTCGGGAGGTGGTGGTGATCTTCCCGATAGATAGATAGATAGATAGATAGCGAGGTCAGGCGCCGACCTACCGTCGACTAGCGGGGTTTTCCCTCAGCCAGGTATCTCCCACCAGCTGGGCACCGCCGCAGCCGGGACAATCTCTAAACTCCCGACCGGTGTCCCGGCATGTGTGCTAGTGTAGTGCATGTTAGTGTACTTGTGTATCTAAGGGGTGAAGATAGAACAAGGAAGAGGAAGGAAAGATCGCTCGCGGTCCGTGGCATTTGTCTGGTGTTGGTGGGAGAAACCACGGAAAACTACCGATCAGAGCATCCGGCTGCTAGAATTCTCCTCCAGACTGCGACTGAATTCAACCTAGCTGGCAAGCTAATGTCGAAAATCCTGCCGCCATCGGGACTCGAACCTTCTAGAACATCCCGATCAGAGGCACTCCAGTGGCATCAGGTGATACTGAGCACGGAGCCACCTCTCCCGATCGCATAATCGGATTATGACGAGAGATGCTAATGTTTCTCTTCTTCCGGAAAAGTGGTATGATGGATAAAGAGTGTGTAAATGTATTTAAAAAACAATGTAGCGTACAATAACAAGAGGGCACAAATAATAGGTGGTCAATAACCAGTTGACATAATTTAATCAATTTAATGCCTTTGTTTTGCCTAAGATAAAAATGAGAATTAAAATTGTAGTAAAGCATTCGTTGTATAACGAAAAGTGAAAAATCAATTGCCTGAGAGAACTAATATGACAATGGCGCATCATTGAAGATAATTTTTTTATTATTTCTTTATTGAATCGTAATCGTATGTTCGAGTGCGTACTACGGAAGGAAGTATATTTTATTTTACGGCGGACGGCCAATGTTAGGAGTTGCAGCCAATGCTCGACTGTTGGCGAAGTCCGATTCCCCAGTAAGTTAATGAAGCTAAATTTTTCAAGGATTTCCTTTTTATTTTGAGATAATCCCAAAACATTATCCGTTACCACACTAAATATTTGCCACATCAGATGTTTCCCTCATTTTGTTGTATGCGAGGGTGCGAAAAAAGTTAGTGTTTCCTCATTACGTGTATGGAATTCGTGGATTAAATTATTGTAGTGAAGCGCAAATGTTTCCTCCTCTCCAGGAAGTTTCTCTCTGTTTTCTTTTTATCTCTCTTTTTCCCCCTTGCTTTTTCAAATCTCTTTGTTCCTCGGCTTGGGTTGTTGTGTGACTGCAAGTACAAGCCAGAACTTGTGGAAGGCGGTTGTGTGACAATAGAAGCCAATTGTATTACACTGGGTTCACCAAGAACAGTTAAGAACATAGTTGGATCTCTGTTTTTCAGTTTTTTGTGGTACATAGTGGTGACTTCATGAGAAATAGTTGGTTAATTAGCCAAAATCTTAGTATTTTCTAGTCACCTAATTGCCAAGCACTGATATTCTGTTTTTCTAATCATCTGAATGGAATTCATTTCTGGGGTCATATTTCTTTTTACTACATTGTTTTTTGATTGCACAGTATCTACCTAAAACACATTATTCTGCGCTTGGAAGTTAGGTTCTTTTCATTTTCTAAAACATTTTATACTCGGCCAAAGTATAAAAAGAGCGTTTCTACAATGGTATCAAGTAAATACAATTGAAGAAATAATACAGTTACATTTAATGAATAATCACGTTTGTGGAAATCGACACTTTTTTTAGTAGTAAAAGTTATTTTTATCCCAAAGAGGGGTAACAAGTGGGTTTCTTAGAAGTTTAAATAAAATACACTTAGTGGCTCGTTTTATCCTATCTACTCTAATTCGTGAAGACAGCGACAAATTGCAAATGTAGTGGGCTCAGTTAATACACAGAGTGCAAAGTAAATGGCACCAACCCAAAGTGTTGCCTTTTTCTTAATTTATACGATACACACCGCCATTAATTACAGTGATGTATTCCTTTACGATGTTGTATCATAAAGTATTTCGTTAACTGAAGTAAGCATATGTCCGTAGGTTTCATCCCGTGGGGCACTGACCAGGATAAATAAATCGCTACTCACTCTTCGCGCCGCAGGCAAGGGTATCCAACGAATCCAAACGCATTCTCGTTTATTATTAGCGTGCTCGTATCCCTTACGTTGCATTACAGTGCATTATCCGAACGGTCATTACTGGGACGAGCGTCCGACTCATGCGTTCTTTCGTTCTTTCGGCGAGACCTTGATGCTTCAGCCCCGCTCTACGGCAAAGCGTGAATGATGAAGTACTATTTAATTGCAAAGTGCAATTAATCTTCATACGCAAATACGGAGCATTAATTATCAAAAGATACACGTATTTTGTTTGTGATGAGTGATGGTGCTGCGATTTGAACTTGTTTCCGGAGGAAGGTCTCTGGTTTCTTTCCACACAATCGTCTTTGTACTGCGAATGGTGAAGTCGAGTAATCTCCACAAGACACTCAGGCGAATCGTTAACGCACGGACGCCTCAAATTCAATTTCCTGATTTCCATTCCCAATTTCCATTTCAATTTCCTCTCTTTAAGGTTTCCTAAAGGGGGATTTCTATTTTATCTGACTTCCATTTCGGCAGAAAACGATTTGCTTCACAACAAGCTGTGCGAATTAACCATCATTGGGGGAGCGTGTGCCGTGTCCTGGATTCTTATTGTTCTGCTACTCGTCTACATTCTGCGGTTTGATTTTTATCCTTTACATTTCCTGAAAAATTATTTACTGGGCATGTTCATATTTCAACGAACTAAACCTATTATTTCTGATTTAATGTGAAAGTATTAAACTACAGACTATTTTTTCTTGATTTTCAATGGTAGAGGAACACAAAGAAAGGCTCATTGAATGCGAAAATGGTTTTATCTCCTCACTTTAAAACGCCTCGTCCCAACTTCTCTTGCTCTTAGAAGTGGTTGTGGTTACTATGGAGCTAGTAAATGTTTTTTAAGATTTACTGAAAAATACCACGCATAACCTGTTACTTGAGGAGAACATTGTTGACATTCTGCAAGAGCGCGCAGAGAAAACTAGGGAATTGGGTTAGTTGATCCACGGGAGACTCTCATTCCAAACAAAATATTCCCTCTTCCCCAATTTCATCAACATAGTTCGTTATCTATGCATCAGAAATACTTACAGCGTTAAATTTGGAGTAGAGATGAATACATTTTTAATTTCTTTTGGATGAAAAATTTCAGAGCCCTACTTACGTCGGGGCCCAGGGCAAGTTGTCTCATCTACGTCTCTCCCCTTCCGGTCGCCCCTGGCGTTCTGTCAAGATAAGTTCATGTACACGGCTTCGGAATAAATGTTAAAAGTTTCTAGGGCTTTTAAAGAGTCTAATATTTTCATTTTTTGCCAATAAACATGTAATGGGAAGTTTATTAAAACGAAGTCGCACGATAGTGTTGTTGAATTACTCGTCAGGACAGTAAGAGACGGTGCTTGATAAAAGTAATAGACTTCGTTTAATAAATCACATATCCCTCTGATTGGTATGCAACCCCTCTTGCACTGGTGCTCAGCAGGTGAAAGAAATCTCTTTGGCCCAGTCAAAAAGTTACCCACCAAACACTGACGCGTAGTGAGAACAGAGAAGAGTTCAGAATAAATCTCACACCTCGAACTCCGTTGCATGAAATTCGCCCTCACATATTTAATGGTTAAAAAAATGATATCTTTGCCCAATAACTGCATGGCTGTTCCGGAGACGCCGCGTCCCAGGCACAGGTGCAAACGTTTCGGCCGCCATTCTGCGACCTTCCTCAAGGAGAAATGCTGATACCTTCACCCCATAGAAATTTATAATCTTTATTCTGAGTCACTCTATATATTAAAGGTTCACAATAATAACATCGGAAAGCAAACAGCGAAGGAAATTGGGAGGTAGCTTCTGAAAAGTAGCATCAAAATAATGGAAGCCCAGATGCACTCAGTGTAACAGTTCAGATTGCGGTTTTGAAGGGCGGGTCGGTTGACAATGGCACCTACTCACATATCTGGGGGGGGGGGCGACTACACTGTCCTTCTTCCTCAGTGGAGATAAAATGGTTTACTTTGGTTACGAGGAAACCAATATAAATGTACTGTTTCAAATTAAGTAAAATTTGTACCATATGTTTAACTTAAATATTGTTAGTTTGGGGTCGTCATTGGTCTAGACGTCATCATCTATTATCGACGTTCTCTGCTCTAGTTTTCATCACTTTGACACCCTGACACATGCATCTGCCTCTCACTCCTCCACACCGCCGAGATTGCCTTTGGCCATGGCCCACGGCAACACCACACAGTTGCCTTTGACCCATGGCTCACAGCAACATCACACAGTTGCCTTTGACCCATGGCTCACAGCATCATTCGGAACTTCATTCAGTTGGGGAGGAAAGGTGACGACAGGTGGCGTGCACGTCGTGGTCCATAGACCTTTGGACAGCGCATTACTCTCCTGGCTGCAAGCAGAACAAATCGCCCTACCATTCCTAACCTGCGCGGGGGAAGGGACGGATGGAAAGTCTCTTTTGTAAGATGATGCATGGTGGTTTGCAACGGCCCCAATCACGCCGCTACACACAGCGCTGAAAGAACGCGTACAGGAGAATCGAACGTGACCCGCCGAACCGTCCTCCCTACTACGCGCACGCCTTAGCGACCTCGGTCATCGGGTTATTGTTGGTTTAGGTTTCGAAATTAAAGTAAATCGGAGTAGATGAAGACGCCCAACTGTGACAGTCAAAACTTTGTAGTACTTTAGGTTTTATGATTTAAATTAGGATATGCGTTTTTATAATAATTATTATAATAATGTCTTTATTTCTGGCGAGGCTCAGGCCGTAAGGCCTTCTCTCCCTCTTCGTCACTTAAATATTTACATTTACATAATTACAGTTGAAGATTTCGGGGGAAAAATGGTAGCTGATATTTCACGTTACTTCGGAAAGTACGTATTCTTGAAAGTGTATGGTGTTTATTTGGAATTCTTCTTAATTTTATGGTGTTCTTTTACATTTTCTTAATAAAAAGCTTAATAAATATTTGACTGGTAAGTTTGTTGCAAATTATAGTTTTATCAATAATTGAAGACGTTCTGGTGGGAAGACTAACGAAAATTCATTATAAGAGGGGCGGAGGAGCCAGTACTGGTGGCGATGCAGACGATAGTGTTGTTGAATTACTCGTCAGGACCGTAAGAGACGGTGCTGTGTTGATAAACGTAATAGATCAAATGAAGACCTTCGGCCAATAACATACTATGCCGCATTTCTGATAAATAAAATTGACATATTAGTGTATTTCGACGCCCCATATATGTATCTGGATGTTGGGTTTTTATTTTAAATATTCGCTTCAAGATGACAGTATAATTCATAAAAGAATGTTATTTATCCCAATACGTAGAATAGTGTCTAAATTTTTACTTGCCTTTTTCTCACAACTTATGTGTTGTGGCATAGCATGTAATTGCCCCGAGGTCTTCAAATGTAAGAGATGTTTTAAGACTTCTGAAGAGTGATGGCTAAGTATGCTAAGACTGGAAGTTATGTTTTGGTTGCTGTAGAATTAGATGTGACGGTGATTGTGGTAGAACAGTTGATTATATGAAGTTCGTAGTGATTGTAGTTAAATGGTGGTAATATACAGGGTGAGGTCACGTAACTTTAACACCTCCTGTAACTTTTGAACGGTTGAAGTTATTGCAATGCAGTTTTCACGGAAGTGCATGAGGGGAAGGGGCTAATAGACACGTGCATTAATTTCTATTTTATCACTTGTATTTTACGAGATTTTTTAGGTAACTTTGTTTTTTCAAATGGAACTATACATATTTTTTCAGTCCACCACCACGAGCGTAAAAAGACGAATCTAATGATGTACATATTGTCATATGTTAGATAAGCATTTTTTGATTAATTTTGATTTTTGCGAGTGGGGTTTAACGGACTTTTTTAATAGTCCACCACACAAGGTCACGCAGCGCTCCACCAGCAACGCGCGCCCGGCAAGGGAAGGGAGATTTGAAGATACTAAACATATTCCAAATATTCACAAAACCATTGCAGTTTTTTCCTGAACTGTGCTTTCCATCCTTCCGCATTTTCAGATTTTCGACTTCCTTTGATTGAAAGAATTAAAGGATGGAAAATAAGGATTTGTCATAAGTTTGTATCGTAATAAAATTGTTTATAACTTCAACTCCATTTAATGGGGTTTCATAAGATACGTATTAATGGGATCTTAAAACAAAGCACAATAAGAATAAATAATTAAACTGTACAAAAAATATTGCGTATTTTGAGCAAACAATTTCAATGTTTATAAGAATAGAATAATAACTTAGGTATAGAAATAATCTTATTTCAGTAAATACTACTTAAGACAAATCCGTATTTTCAATCCCTAAGGAACACAGAATATCTGAAAATGGATCAGGATGGAAAGGAGAGTTCGGGAAAAAATGCAACAGTATTGTGAATATTTTTCGTATCCTCAAGTACTAAAATCCCTTCCCTTTCCCGACCCCACGTTTGCTGGGGGTAGCGCTGCGTGACCTTGTGGGGCAGGACAGTTACAGTTACAATGAAAATATCCGTTAAACAGTAATCGCAAAAAAAATCACAATTACTCAAAAAAATGCTTATCTAACATATGACAATATTTATATCTTTGGATTTGTCTTTTTACGCTTGTCATGATAGACTGAAAAAATATGTATAGTCCCATTTGAAAAAACAAAGTTACCTCAAATATCTCGTAAAGTACAAGTGATAAAAAGAGAAATCAATACACATATCAATTAGCCCCATTCCCTCATTCACTTTCGTGAAAACTGCATTGCAATAACTTCAACCGTTCAAAAGTTACAGGAGGTGCTAAAGTTACGTGACTCACCCTGTATATATAAAGAAAACTTCATTTCTTCATTTCTTTAATCTGCTGCGCTAATAACCAAGTGACGATCGCTCGTTTAGAATAGATATAATTTTAACTTGAAGTAAAAAAAACTTTTAAATTTTGTTTTCTGTTTCGATTACAGGTAATTTATGTGTGTTATTGTCATTATGGTTATTATTATTTATTATTATTGTTATAATTGACAATTTTGTGAAATTATAACAAAACTGTTTGGATTACAGAAACCCAACAAAATTTTTTATTCACGAAACTGTAATAATATAAACGTTATAACCATTATATATATAATGGTGACGAATGAAGATATGAACGGTAAAACGACCGTGTTGCCTGGTCGGTACTGGACGGTAATGGAACGGAGTGATTGTGGCAGTATTGGTGGCAATGATGAGAACAAGGGTAATGTTTGTATTAGTTGTGATGGAGGTGGTGATGGTGGGGCAAGTAATGGTTGGGGTAGTGGATGAAGTGCTACAAGTTGGAATGGTGATTGAAGTAGCGGTGCTAGTTATTGTAGTAGTAGACGTGTAGTGGAGATATCAGCACTGGTATAGGGAAAATTGAGTTAGTGGTATGGTTTACAAAGAGACGTAAAGGCGGTGATGATGGTGGTGGTGGTGGTGGTGGTGGTGGCGTTGGGTGGTGGTGGTGGTGGTGGTGGGTGAGGAAGTGGTGCTGGTTACGGTAGTAGGGGATGTTGAGGCAGTGACATTGGTGCCGGTGAAGGAGGGGTTGAGTGAGAGTGAAGATGGCAGTGAAGCATGCGGTTGGCGTAGCGGCGCTCGTGAAGGGGTGACGGTGTGGCAGAGAGGGGCTGCGTGCGAGGGGGTGTGAGCGCGGCGAGTGTCGTCCTCTGCGACAACCGCGCGCGGCGCCTTTCGCCTTTCGCCGCTCCTTGCGGCGCGCGCATTCCGTGGCTCGTCGCGTGCCCACTTGAACGCCGGCCAAGCGCCTTCCCCCGCCCCGCCCCCGACCCCCGCGCCCCGCGCCCTCGAGGGGGCGCTCTCGCCTTCCGCCGCGCGCGCTGCCGCCGAAAAAAAACTGCCTCGCGTTTCGCTGCGCGAAGGCCGCCGAGTCCTGCCTGCCGGGCCGTGCGGCGCCACCGCAGCTGCCGCCGCCGCCGCCTCCGACGGCGTCGCGTCCGCCGCTCTCCACGCGACCCCCGCGCCGCCGCGCGCTGCGCGAGGAGCGGGAAGGAGCCGAAGGAGCCGAAAGGGGCGGAAAGGGGTGGAAAGGGGCGGAAAGGGGCGGAAAGGGGGGCGGAAAGGGGCCGAAAGGGGCCGAAAGGGTACGAAAAAGTTCGAAAAGGGTCCAAGGGTCGAAAGGGGACGAAACGACCGAAAAGGACTGAAAGAGTACGATGGGAGTCGAAAGAGACTAAAGGGTCGAAAGAGCCGAAAGGGTACGAAAGGGGTCGAAGGGTCTAAAGGCACAGAAAGAGCCCGAAAGGGTAGAAAAGGCCAAAGGCTTGAAAAGGGCCTAAAGGGGGCCGAAGGAGAAACTGTGCACCGACAAAAGAAAGTGCGCGGGCGGCACCTAGAAGTCAGTATGAGAAAGAGTTAGGAAGAAATTTGAGATACAAAGAGAAAGAGATGGATAGAGAGAAAGATATTGACAAATTACTACTGCAAGACGAAAATATTTCTGCATAGAAAATGGAGATGAAGGCTAGAAAAACAAACGAATAAAGAAAGAGAGAAAATAATTAGAGAGAAAAGAGAGGTAACAAGAAACAAAGATGAGTAAAATAAATATGGATGGGAAAAAGAAGGAAAGAGAGAAAGTCTGTTAAAATGTACGAGAGAAATCTATTGGCAAAACCAGTTATAACATAATATGAAACTTTGGGGAGGGGGAGGGAAATGTTAAAATATTTATTTCTTGACATAGTAATTTTTAGTTTTGACATGTTGTTCATGACGCATTTTGAAACTAACACTTCATTCCTAAAAGTCAAATTGCTTTTTCTTAATGAAACTACAAATAAGGGGATTATAAAAAGAGAAAAAACTGGTGAATTTTTCATTACGTATATAAACGGGTTTCTCTGCTCTAAGAGATATTCTGTGCCATTGGAGGCAGCATCAGAGGCATAAACGTAGAAGAAAATAGTTAAATGAAGCAGATGAAAAAATTGTGGCTAATTCATTTCACATTCTTGCATTTGAAATTAGATGTAATGCAAACCCGTCAAAAATTGACTAACTGACTGCGAAAAAAACTAACGAAACGACACTCATTGATCTTTGCACTTAAAAGTCTCACTGTCTTCACTCCACTAACAAACTCACACTGTCAAGTTTGCTTGCGTCAGATGACGAAACAAAGGCTACTAACGATGCGTAAAATACAAATCGCACAATAAAACGAAGAGAAGAACAAATTACGACAGTTCATAATATTAATTTTAAGATATTGTTAATATAAGGTTATTGTATTATAAAACATTTTAATAAGAATAATTAATACACCTGGGGCTTTCCACCTTTATTTAAAAAAACATTTAATTATTTCAATCAAAATAAAAAATAAAGAATGTAATGAAAAAAAGGCTTAACTGTCTTTCTAAACAAAGCGCATCGTGTTTTCAATATAGATTTCTGGTGCACGAAAGACCAATGTCAATATTCAGTGTTTTACGGAAGTATTACAGTTTTCTTACACCATCGAAATGACAAACCAATCGTGGACCAATGCAAAGATCGATAGAGAAATCAAGAAATAGAATTGACTTTTGACTGGCCTTTCTTGCACTGAAAGAAGGAGCTTTAAATCACTCACAATCCGAAAAATCACTAAAAAAAATGACATTGCCCCTTCTTGTGCCAAGCTTTTTATTTAACCAAGTCAATAGGATTACCACTTCACAGTTGAGTATTAGCTTTAAGGTACCATTATGCTCCTATTTCTGATTGAGGACATCACCACAGCCACAGATTTACATTGATATATTTCGACGCTAAATTTGAAATCATAGAGACGGCGCGTGCACTTCTGGTGTCGCGCCGCCGCGCTGTCGCGTGAGTTCGCGTGGCCTCCCCTCCCCCTCCCGCCATACCCCGCGTTGCCAACCCACCTCTCACTGCACCTGTTGCGGAACATCATCTCCCAGCTGAGAATTCCCATTCGCATGAATGCCGTGCGCCGATATTTAAGCAATCTTGGCAAATTCCTATTCGTATGAATGCGTCAATTTTCTTGTCGAATAGCGTCAAGGATGCTCCTGAAGTGTGTGAAATAATGCGGTGTTTCGCCTCCATCTTGCTAAATGCGTGTGCAGTCTCTGAAGTTCCATCTCTTCACAAACACTTCTTTTTTCATTGTTTTTATTATACTCGTACTTAGGTAAAGTTGAAAACCTTATTTTTACTCGAAGTCGTCTCCAAATTTTACTAATATTTTTTTTGTAAAATGCAACAATAATATAAGTTTAAATAAACAGAGATAGTATTTCTAACATTTTTAGCAACAATTCTGTTATAGTTTTCCTCTACGTACTATTTTATCAAATAATGATAGCATTAAAATTCGACTGAATCAGAATAAAATTATTTCTATTATTTACGAAGATAGTTGTTGTTAATATGTCGACACCTACACATGCATGTAATTAAAATCCACATGACCGGCATAAAGAACATCAATCTGCCAGATATTCATATTTTTCATTAGCCTCCTTTAGGTAACGTAATATCCTTGTAAAATCACTGTCCCCTCGCGAAATAAATGGTGTGCCTTTTCCTTCTCCGCCACGCGCGGCCAAGTCCCGCCGGAAACCCCGCTTCGCGAGGGCGTCAGATCCTGTTAACAGCAGGGGAAGGCCCGCGCTTGCTGGCGCGGCGGCGCGTTAACTTACTCCCAGGAAAAAAGACACATGCGAGCGTCCCTCTTCATGACCGCAACGGGGCAAAAATATCCCACCCCTCACCACCAGCGCTCTCTCATGTAAATAATACAGCGGTCATCCCGGACGCGTATGATGACCGCCTCCGCAAAATAACGCCCGCACCAGCGCTCCATGCGGCGACTAGCGGCGTCAGGGGCTGCACGCGCGGTTGGTAACTCAATTTTGTTTACGGGACGTCATAATAGAGTGGTGGCGATGGCCAGTGGCGGTGGTGGAGAGGGGCAGCGAACGCGGAGCGCCATTAAGCGAACCCCGCACTATCGCAATAAAGGACAGACCGCGCGGTTGCAAGCCAAGAGTACGGCGCCGAGTTCAATTTGGGAAATGATTGCTACTTAAAGGGACGTTGTGGAAGCCGCGTAATGCGCGGTTGCTGTTCATGTTGTTGGTGTTGCCGTTGTTACTACTCCCGCAATGCAATCTCGGTGGGAAGCTGTCTGGGTGAACTGTTTCAGCTCAAAACCCAAACGCGTTTTGCCGATAACTGTTTAATGTGGAAGATGGAATTGGACGTCTTGCAAGGGCCCTCTGTTCAACAGCGTGCGTGAGATATACAGTTCAATTTTAAGATAAAATAGGCTAAAACAGTGCTTATAAGCAGAGGGTGTGTGTGGTTACTACTGATATTATTTTCAACATTTTTCCCAGAGTCACGCATAAACTATATACTAGAGCACCAGCAGGAATAGTCAATTGCATAAAAAAAAGAATTTTCATCCAATACATTTTTCTGACCAAGTTTTGATGTGTGTTTTAGATTTATGTAATTTTCATACTATTAATACGAAATTTAAATTAAGTAATTCACAATAAATGTGTTGGACAAATAAAGTAAGCTTATAAAAAAATTAACGAGCAATTTGATAACAAAACAGGGTTCCACTATTCATCAAATGTATGTGCTAAGATTCAAAATTTTATGCCCCATTTAAACTAATAATTTGAATGTTGTAATTCTACAAAATACAGAACGTTTAAAGCAACTCAAAATAAACCCGAAATTTTAGTTTTGGATATACTTTGAAATTTGAAAATTAATTTTGTTTTAAATATGCCATCAAGTAAATAACTTCATCGTAAATTTCCTTCCCCTTTGGCTATTTTAGTTTTTATCCTCAACGTTTTTGGGTAGCTGCATTATATATTAATTGATTTTTATTACAGTATTTACCCTGTTCAAGCAATGAAATAGGCAGCATAAAATGTTTTCTATATACGCGCTTTCTGGGAGAAACAGGAAAATTGTGCTCCCATTTTTTTCTTCAAAGAGAATGGAAGTCAAATTTCTGTACCAGACAGAAATAAAACAAATTTCGACAATCGAACAGAATCTGTTCAAACAGAAGCTTATAAAATCCAAACAAAATGTATTAGAGAAATCTTATGCCAACAACGGTTATGTATTTGCTTTTGTAAAGCATACTTAATATGAAGTATTTAGAGAACAAATATTTAGAAGATATTGAAAGTATTTTCTTTCTAAGGTATTTATTTGATAGAGAGATAGAGATTTTTAAGAAGGATCCAACATGATTGGCGAAAGTCAGCTCGACCGGCTGTGACGCAGCTCAATCCAGACAGCCAAGTACCAAATGATTCCGTCTGCGGAAATCTACGAATCGAAAATATTTATTTTACACAATGCCACCTGAAATTCAGTTTCGTAACTTCTGTTCTCTGTCTCTATCGTACATTTGGAACCACTTTTTAAAGTATAAAAACTATACAGAACTAACTTACAACTGGTTTACGAGTGTCGCAAAATGTTTTGCCATCATGGCAGTCAGCCCCGTCAAATTAGCACACAGAAAGGACCAGTTCAATGGCACATCGCCACGGCGAGTCAGGACCCACGCGGCATTGTATGTTAAGAGTAGAAGACATCCTTGACATGCCCTCCGTCGTAGAGGCAGTTTCGATTTATATTACAACAAGCATAAATCATAGGGAGAGTTAAGAAACTACGAGCAAAATTCTTCTCTGGAGGTAATGCTAATGTGTATTGTTTGCAAATCGTTGACTTTCATTTCATTATAAACTACAATAATATTAACACATTGTAGTCTTGATTGAAAAAACGTATGCTTCAGAAAATATAGGACCAATTTATATTTTGTAAGTCATGTGCGTACGGTTCGAAATGTGATGTGTCAGATATAAACATAAGCATTTTGCAATTCAATGATATCATTGAGACTTTTGATTAGATGATAACTTGAGAAGAAAAAAATTGAGAAAACCCGAAAACAACATATCCTATCACTACGTAGTTATTCAACTATTCTTCTATCATACAACTTAACTTATTACTTAATCAATGACTTCATATCATTGTGGTAGTATGAAAATATAAATCGACATAATCTTATTGGAAGCTTCATTTTATGAAATGTAAGTTATATTTCTAAATACACACGCACCCATTACTCAGCAACCAGGATGAACTTCTCTGACAATATGCAACTGTACAGAATTATTAGAAAAATACAGTAGTATTATTTATTTCATTTTCAAAAAAGTGTGTGTCTTCTTCCTCGAGGTCAAGATTATGAAGACCTTCAATATTTATTTCCACATTTTCCCCTTTGCTGACAAGAATTTACAACGTTTTCAATCGTATATTTTCCTTCCCTTGACATACAACAAGTGGCAATTTTAATATAAACGTTAGTAAAGAAGTTGGTGCAGCATGTGATATGGAAAGAAGTAGGAACAATGCAATTAGTTTGATATAGCACGTTGCCATCCTTTGTAGAAGCACGTAAGAAAGAGACAAGTGAAATGTAACTCACGGGTCGTGCACTAATTCTTCTAATGTTTCTGCGATTATGATGTTTTGAAGTTCGAAGTTCAACTAGCTAGGTTATGTAAGGAATATGATCAAAATCTTTACTCTCATGTTTACTCCCAGCAATGACGTACGGGAATAATAATGGAATCTGCCTTTAAGAATTCCGATAACTCTACCTGCAACAAGAACTTTGAACTTGTCCCAGAAGTAACAGTTTTTACTTTCTCGTGTACGTAGGTATATACATAGTATAGAGAATGTCGTGTAATGCCCCGGAAAACCTATTTTGAGATTTCAAAGGAAACACACATGTTTGGGGTCCCCTGATACTGAAGTGTTTGTTTTTTATGTTTACTTTTTCAAAATGTCCGTCCATCTGTCCTCCCGTCCGTAAACAACACTAGCGCCTAAACAATTCTCGGGTCAATCTGAACCTGCTGAAAGTCTTGGGAATAAAAAGCATTCTTCAAATTTTGAGAGTATTTTACAGGAACCCCATGGAACATTTTCAAAATTTTCTCAATTTGGCTCAATTTCTTTCTTATAGTAAGTTTAGAGTGAAACACACTTACATAGAGGGCATAGTTTTCAATTGTTATCTTCGCATTTTCGGAAATTGTGAAAACGTGAAATTGTTTCGGCGTCCTCCTACATCGACAATATTTTTGTTCGAATGGAATTGTTCTCCACAATTATTTCTTTAATTCAAGTACATTTCACACATTTTTTGGAAAATATTACTAGTTTTTGCGTAATTTTGAGAGAAATATGGGCAAAATTTAAAAATATTTAAAACAAGATTTTCTTAAAAACTGCTCCAGTTTTTTCTTTACACTTTTTCTGCGCATACTGTTAAATTCAGTGGAATAGAAAAATGCAATTTTGATATTTTTTAACACAACTATCTTTTTTATATTTCTCTACAGTCGTTAATATTTATATTACCGATTATTTTTATACACATATTGCTTTTGTGAGTAGAAGTGCTTCAAATGATTGCCAATGAAGTTTCTGGAATACATAGAAGTTTTAATAGAAAATGAAGTGAAGATGAGCTGGGCATTTTGAGAATTGCTCACACGACATTTTCTCAAGAATGCTCCAAATTCAACAAACATTGGCATGTTAGACTATAATTTCTTAAGAATATTATCTTCTATAATATTCTTGAAGTCATATTTCAATTAAATCGTTAGGGGACCGAAAAATTGTTAGAATGTGAAAAATGTATTTTAGGCTTCACAAGATGACAGCTGCGTAACAGAAGAGGGTGGGAAAAAGCTAAGACTAAAGAGATTAGAAAACTAACTAGTACGAGGAAGTTTGTGCTATTCTGAAGCACTAGTGTTTTAATTAGATAATATGTCATTTCAAACTAATCGTTATTTTGAATTTAGACATTCTTTGCTAACTTATGCCCTTTGGAGAGACACTTCTCCAGTCACAATGAATTTTTTAAACATGAACCAAAATAATTGATTGTGCGATAGTCAGATATATTTATAAGGAATGTTCTTCGCCTCTCTAAGTAATTAAACCTGGGGCTTTAACAGCAATTCCTTGATGGCGTTTTAGAAAGGAGAAACCAATCCGTTCATGAAAGTCTGTGATATTTTCACATGTTTAGAGCCTCGTTATACGATCCGCAGCCCTAAATGTCTATCGGTAGTACTTTATCCGTCGTTAGTCATCGTGCCTAGAGGGTCGAACAGGTCTTTCTCGAAAACTCTCCTTTGCCCTTTGCCAGAAAAAACGCGACCTCTTCAAAATTCAACGTGTGTCGCACCAAGCGGATGCGATAGCCTGCAACAACCACTCGAAAAATGAAGCACCGGGCGTCTCCACCCCCTTTCCGGCCCCTTCCTCTCCCCGGCCCCTCCCCCTTCTGCCCTTTCTCCCCTACCCTCCCTCTCACCCCTCCTCCCCTCCCTCCCCTCCCCCTCCCTCCCCGCCCGCCCCCTCTCCCTTCCTCCCTTACCACGTCGCCGTCATCGTCTCGCCGTCGCGGGCGAACGCTCGTCTGTTATTTCTGGCGGCCCTCCGAGCGCGCGTTAGCGGATGGGCCGCGCCGTGGCGTGGCGCTGGTTCAAGTAGGGCTTTATACTCTGATTTCAAGTACGGCACACGCTCCGTCGTGATACCGAAGAGGTTATTTCCTTCCTCTGCTAAACCGGCTTCTTTAGCTCAGCTCCAATCATTGGCCTTGGCAGAAACGTTCACTTTTCGATGGCTGATTTTCGACATTAGCTGCATAATAAGTAAAGAGTGAAACATACTTTTTAAAGGGGCATAGTTTTGAATTGTTACCTTCGCATTTTCGGATATTGCAAAAATTTGAATTTTTTTCGGCGTCTTCCTACAACTACAATATTTTTCTTCAAATGGAATTGTTCTCACCAATTAGCACAATTCTCCACATAGCTGGGTAAAATTCAATTGTTTCGTGGAGAATTCCAGTGGCCGGCTGCTCTATTCGGTTGTTTTCCGCAGTTTCTCCGATCAACACCAGGCGACTGCTGGAGCAATACTCTCACAAACAGACCACGGGACTGCCCGCGCCTCTATTCTTCCTTATCCTGGGATCCTTCTACCCTCTTCTTACTCACAGGTACAACACTGTCACACACGTCAGGAAACGTCACACTGTCACACACGTCATGAGGGAGAATAGTGGGTTATAAAGCGATGCATAAGTGTTCTATTGTGAAGTGAGGTGTCGTGCTGTGTATAGCAGAGAAATAAAGAAGGAAATGTTTTCAGGTCTTAATGCAGGGAAGTGCAGTGAAGTGCAGTGTGATCCTAGTGCAGTGTGTTTTTTTTCCTTTTTCTTTTCTCTCTTAATGTAATTTAATGTTTAATGAATCAGTTTTTATATTATTATCATTATTTTACTACTATTATTACTATAATTAGTATATAATTTGCTAGTTATATTACCTTATTCTTATTGTTGTTATTATTATTATTATTATTGGTATTAGTGTTCTATGTTACTGAGAGACTGTGTTTAAGTTTTTGTAATTAACTGCCACCGGGTTATACCCAATTGCAGTTTAAATAAATCTATCTATCTAAACCAGGCGGGAGCTTAGGGCTCGTCCCGAGTGTGACTGCGCCGCGCTGTGGGCAAGGCCTGAAAGTGGGAAGCTCCGAAAGCCGACGTGTAAGTCTCCGCCGGATCTCACGCTCCAGCGGTGGAGGGATGCGGCCACCTCACAGGGTATTGCGTCTTCGAATGACTTGAGTGCTTGACACGCCTGGAATCAATGTTCACAGGGTCAAGTCATTAAAAATTACTTAATCCTTACGAAAGGTTGGTGTTCAATAGAACTTCTTGGCAGGATTATGCAGATTCCATCGTACACGTCGTGATCATCATTATCGTCATCAAGAATAACAACAGTAATATTAATGAATCACTTTGATCGTAGAATTCGGTGTCTTTGAAATACATGTAAGAAGTAAGTAGCATATAAGAAACGTATTAGGTTGCTTTACATAAGAAATATAGAATTTAATAATTTGTATGAACATATACTACAAGTAGAAGTAATGCTGTAGTGAATACCATTTTCAATATTAAACTAGCATTAGGTATAGTTTCATAATATTAAATTTGAATAGATATTGGTTAGCCATGTCCTAAGACGTAAAAAACTGCAATAGATGCAATGAATTGAATTAAATACATCACAGACAGATTTAACAAAAACAGAATGTTAACCATAGATTGTTTATCCACGTACATATTTAACTAATATAAAATGTTAACTCTAGGTTGCTCTTTATTACTAACCGTGTCAACAATAGACTGAAAAAACTCCCACAAATCCTACCCAACTTGGAGCCAAAAAGTAAATTCCACACGTCATAACTGCTGTGCGCTAGCCGCAACCCGCTTCATGAACCAACAGCCTCGCCACTGTAGGTCTCGTTCAGAAGCACACGGCCTCCGCTGCCGAGGAGGAGAAGCGCAAACTCGGCGGCAGACGCAGCCGAGTGGTTTTGCGAGGGCGAAAGCGAAAGTTTTTGGAAGGGGTGACTGTGCGCTGATGTAATGAACAAACAAACGCGTACTTCGTGGCGACGTATTCTTGGCCTTCGATAACGGCAGACTTCGTGGGTTGACATCTGGCACAACGACGACAAGGGGAAGAACAGTTTCCGCTCGCGTTGACGTATATACAGCTTCCATTTTCTAATTTTATTTCACGCATTTGCTTTAACAGAAAATTAGTGAGTTCAGGAAGTTTTACATTATCACGATTGCCCGTAGCCGCTTTTTTCGTTCTTCAGTATTTCAGGAGAATCGTTACAATAATTTCAATGAAATTTAGTAAACTTTTTTTAATATAATATATTATTTAGCAACTGTTGTTTCTTAACAAGCGGAAGAATCTTCAGAAATATTGATTTTAGGAGCCAATAAGAAACTCAAAGTAAACTCATATACCAGATTCAAAATTGCCTTCGGACTTTTGAATGTCTGCTGCCTCACGGTATAAGTCATGTGCGATATCCTGTTCATGTAAAATCGTAAGATTATTCCCTCCCCCCCAGCAAAAACGAATAAGAATACGCGGCATCCTGAATTTTTTTTCCTCTTAGAGTCACTAGTTATCAGTCAATAATTACTCATATTTTTTAACAAAATGCATTAAAGATCTAAAATTTAGAGATAAATTGCATTGGGAAGTAAATATCAACATAAATATCGGTGTGGGACAGCTTCGAAAGTAAACTCGAGGTTTGCAATTTTCAAAATTTCTTTTGTATTAATGAAAATCTGAACTATATTTTAATAAATGCATTTCCTACTATCTCAGAATTAAAGAAACTAGTAGTATTTTCACGCCCATATTTTCACACAAAATTACGCTAAGAGTACTCACATTTTCGAAAAACTGTATATGACTTTCTATCAAAATCTCTGTTTGAGGAACAGATTTCAATATGGGAAGATATCTCTATCTTCATAATTGCAGTTGTAGGAAGACGCCAAAAAAGTTTCAAGTTTTGTAATTTCGAAAAATCAGTTTTCAACGAACCTAAGACCTGCGCCATTCTCTTAAACGTCCTTCACACTACCCAACAACAAAATATACTAAAAAATGATGGAGCCATTTTTTTGAAAATTTTGAAAATGTTCTAGAGACTTCATGTAAAGTACCCACCAAAATAAAATATCAGTTTCAAATTCAAGGGACCACGACATCAGCTAGATAGATTGGCGAATATCAATTTTGGAGGAAATTGGCGGACAGTTTAGTTGTTCACAGACGATCAGACACAAGGAAGAACGGACTAACTGACACACAGACAGACGGACTGACGGCCCGACGGCCCGACGGCCCGATGGCCCAACGCCGTGACGGCCTGACGACCTGACGGGCTGACGGGCTGACGGACTGACGGACTGACGGACTGACGGATTGACGGACGGACGGACGGACAGTCAGACGTTTTGCTATCATTCGTCGCCATTTTACACCACGCCGTCATTTCTCGCTATTTAACAGCACGTGTTAGAGGATTGTTTTTCTAAATTTAGCAACTGGATTTATCACTTTTCCATAAACAGAGCCTTGTAGTAAGAGTTTTTCTGCCAAAAATTACCAGTTTTTTCGCGCAGCTTTACATAACATTCTCTCTACTCCGTGGAAGGAAGGTAAAAATTGCAGGTATATTCCAGAAAATTTTGAAAATGTCTCAGGGGTCTCACGTAAAGTACCCCCAAAAGTTAATATATCTTGATGATCTGCGAAATAAAATAACTAGATCTTACTGCTAACGTTATCATCAATTTACAGCTCATATGCTTCTAATCTAACGTAAATAATGCCTGACACAGAGAGGCAGGCAGATAATCCTGATTTTCGTTTCCAAAATTGGGTACATCTCCTCTCCATCTGCATCGATTTTAACCATCTTTGGAACATCACTAACAGACTTTATTTCTGATGCGTGAGCAGATTTATAGCTCAAAACACTCTTAAACTCGCATTTTATAACTGACTGTTCGAGGTAAAATACTTGAGGTAATTGCTTTTTTTGCGAGGTAATACTTTTCCTCTTTATGCACGCAGAGAATGACGATGTATGATGCTTCATCAAAGCATAAAGGAGTAAACACCAAAGCAGTTAGCAGTAAAGCAATGGGAATTCTAATTATGTATACGATAAATCCATTGTTGTATTACATACATTTAAATGAAATTCGTACCTATAGTTCTGTCATTGATGGGCATTACATTCGATACAAAATATTTTTTCATAATTTTAAGTGTCCAATATGGGGTGCGCATTAGATTCTATGGCACATTACATTCACGTAAATGCGGTATATAGTGAGAGTTCTCGAAGTCGAATGAAGGAACTATGTGGAAGATTAGAGGTTGGGCAACCTACCGTATACCTCGCATAAGTTTCCGAGAGTTTGGTAAAGTTTCCTGGATGACAATATCAACTAACTTCCGAAGTATGAATTAACTTGATGAATACGTAGCCGACGTTTGCCATATTCCATCGTCAAAGGGATTTCTCCTCAGGAGACATCAAAATTCAAATTTCTCCCTCTGATGACTACTCAAGGAGAACTCATATGTCTATGGAACACAAATGAACAACAGATGTGATCTGGCACACTCACACGATTTCACAAGCAACTTGTTTAGTTTTCAAGAGATTAATATTGCAGAAAATGTAAATTAATTGTTCATTTCCTGTATCTTCTTTCAAATTTAATGACTATAGAGATTTGACTGTAGATGTTGGATATGGATGTACTAGACAGACGTTTGTCTAAAGATATTTTTCTTAAGAACACATCCTGTAACCCTAATTACTTATTATTAAGTTATTCCATGGTTTGTAGAAAGCAGTTACGTTGTCCAAACCATATTTTTTGAGTTGTCACTTTCAATTAGAAGTTCAATTTTGCTTTATGCTATATAAACAAAACTTTGTCCACAAATGAGCAAATTAAGGATAACAAAGCTTCAAGTTAACGTCCCATTGCTTAGTGTCTCAAATAGCATAATTCGTGTGGCGACGAATCGTTGACACAGTTAATGTTTTGCACCTCGGATGCATTTTTATAGCCGCCTCCCGCGCGCCGCGCCAGCGGGCCCCCGGCGGGTCACTGGCCAACTTAATACTAAATAATTGCCGTCGTTTGCGCGACCAACTGTTCCGCGGGCGCCGTGCGAACTCCGCTGTTTTCCTGGCGCGACACTCGCCGCTCGGCGGCCAAGTGCCCCGCGGCGCCGCGCACCTGGCACAGGGGTGAGGACGGGGGTGAGGACGAGGACGAGGAGGAGGGGACGATGACGAGGACTGGGGCGGGGACAGGGGCGAGGACGGGAATGGGGACGGTGACTAGGACGAGGACGGGGACGGAGAAGAGGGGGCGGGCGGGGATGGGACGAGGTGGGGCGGGGTCAGGGACGAGGTGGGGCGGGGACGGGGACGAGGATGGGGGTGGGGGCGGGAACAGGGGCGGGGATGGGATAACGGGACGGGGCGGGGGGACGGGAGCGAGGGGGGTGGGGACGATGACGGATGCGGGGATGGGGACGAGGGGCGGGGACGGCGACGGAGAAGAGGAGGGGGCGGGGATGGGGCCGAGGCCGGGGGCGGGGACGGGGACGAGGATGGCGGCGGGGGCGGGGACAGGGGTGGGGACGAAGACGGGGACGGGGACAGGGTGGGGACGAAGACGGGGACGGGGCGGGGATGGGATAACGGGACGGGGCGTGGGGACGGGAGCGAGGGGGGCGGGGACGATGACGGGGGGCGGGGATGGTGACGAGGGGCGGGGACGGCGACGGAGAAGAGGAGAAGGGGTGGGGCGGGGATGGGGACGGGGAGGCCGTGCCGTCCGCGGGTCGCGGCGACGAAACATCGCAATGCGCGGTTGGCGGCCGGTGGCCGAGGACGCGGTGTGGGTGGACGCGCAGGGTTAACAGGGTGTTGCTGTTGCCGCTGAATGCGATGGAAGGTCGAGAGAGGTGGTGGTTGATGAAAGACTGCGCCCACGAAATGAGCACTTCGGACGGAACGTTAGGAAGGCATGAACGCAAATTGACTTCGTCGAGTTCTGATTGATTGATTAGTGATTCCTGCCATGTCCACTGCTAAAGACATTAGTCCCGTAATTACAGTACATTTTTATCTCTGGAGGTGGAAGTGTTCTTCCCCCGCTGGGTGGCGAGATCCGGTGCCGACCTACCCAGCGTCTGACGGATTTTCCCCAAGCAGCTTTGTTAGGGTATTGCTCTGGCATTCGCCTGGTGTTGATCGGAGATACCATGGGAAACTACCAACCAGAGTAGCCGGCCGCTAGAATTTTCCTCCAGACAGCGTCTGAATTCGACCTAGCTATCTAGCTAGTGCCGAAAGTCCTGCCACCGACCCGACTCGAAACCTAGGACCTACCGTTCAGAGGCACTGCAATGGAATACATTGATGTCCAGAGACACCTCAGTTCCTACGAACTGTTTGAGCACTCTCCGACAGCGAACGCGCGTATTTTCACGAACGTCGAGAGCACAGGTAACTTATAGGAAGTCTAAAAAAGGGGAACGGCAGAGAATTAGGAAACGGAATAAGAATACACTAGTCAAATTAAAATATAGAAAAGTTGTGTATGAAGAAAATAATCAGTTACAGGAAGAAATCTGGCGCACTGTGAGCAAGCCGTCTATGGGAGTTGAAAGAGCACTTCAGTTAAAATATGTTTCAATATACCTGTGTACCCTACAATTTATGTAGTAATTTTCGGAAATGTTAATTGTGTTAAGTGGTTAAGCGGAAGAGCAGGCCTTATGACCTGAGTCTCACTACAGATAAGGGCAGTTTTTTATTATGATTGTTATTTTATTAACCAATTATTTACTTACCAATTAAGCCAAAGGTTCTTTCTTCTTCACTGTTTTCTCTCCGTCTCTACAAGGTGTACATGGAATTGATTTTCAAAGAAAATTACCTGCAAAAAAAGTAATAATTGAGATTTCAGTGACGAAATTAATATTCAATAAATTATAACTCATTCCCTTCACCATTACATGACACGAGGTTAGCTATTCTAAGTAAGACTCAATGCCTTCAAGTTAATGCAGACTTCTTGTCCGTCTCCCTCTTCCTGATGCGTTAAACGCCTAGCCAGTACCATGACCGATGGATAAAGAGCGACTCAGTTCACGATAATGACCGCATCCGATTGAGTCCAAGGCGAAGATGAAGGGTCGCCAGGTGTCTACGAGGGAAGATATAGCCACAATGTTGGCGAGCGGACACGCAGACGTCAATGGCGACGAACACAATGGCGTTGACGATGTTGACGAAGTTTCCTCTCTCTTCCTTACTTCCTTATTACTGGTGTGATTTCTGTACTTGCGTTGCTACTATTTTGAGACAATCTATTTTCTGTTATTTATTTTCGTTTCGAAAAACTCTACTCCGTTTAAATTGTATGGTGAGAAAGACATAATAATGGGAATTTCATGAATGAAACTAGCAAAAATGAATGAAAGAGTAAGTGAATTAAGTATTTTTCCTGTTTTTTGAAAAATATTAAAGTTCGCGTCAGTGTACCATAATTTGACATCATTGGGACACACAGTAGAAGTACCTATTAGATGAATCCATAATAATGTTTCATAAAATGTAATATTATCTACAGAGAAAAAAATCTAAAAAGTTAATAAAAGGGAGATAGTATTACAATGTAAGACACGATGTAATGGCCAATTAAAAATTTAAGCGCTTTTCAATGCATAGACATCACTCCAGTACAAGTTGTTTTTATTGTGTATTAAAACAGCCTCAAATTAAACTAATATTGAAGGGCATTGTCATTACCATTTCACTGAAATGTTATTAACATGCGAATTTCTTTTTCCCCAACTGAGTGCTAGTTACCCGTTTTGCGTTGCTGATATCTTAAGCTATTCTTGCCCATAATATGTATCTTCGCTCAGAGGCCATTTTCACAGGTAGGTGGCTTCCCCAGAGGTCATTGAGAACGCTTAACGCTCATGAGGGGAACAACAACTGGGGTGAGGACGAGGGCGGGGAGGGGCAATGGTGAGGACAGCGACTGTGTGTTTTGCTAATGACTTCATCCGGTTCGCAGTGGGGCGACGGGGACCGAGGATATGAAGCCAGGAGCAGGGGGAAGGTACTCCCTGCTTGAGTAAATAAGACCCCGCTGTTTACAGTCGCAAGCAGATAGTTTCTCCTTCTACCCAACTACTATTCGCTATCATTTCCTATTTGTCAGGAACTCGGCTCTACTGATATTACGATTACACTTGAATGCGGAAGCCTTCCTAAGCCACCTGTTAGGCAGGTTGCGAATAGGTCTTTTTGAACCGAGAAAGCAACTAGTTGTGAATGTTAATCGCGATTTATACTTCCCTTTGATACCTAATTCATTATTCGAACGATTTCGAAAGCCCTAGACTGTGACACAGTTTGCGGTATAAGCGAGTACTTTTGATTCAGATATTCGCAATCATTGTCTCGTTGGGGTCTAGCCCCATGACTCAGATGTAAAGTCTCTTTGATGTGAAACGCACTTGACTGAATTTGTAATGTATCTATCCTCTTATACACCTTTTTCATTTGTTTCCCTTATAATAAGATGGAGCAGTCTCGTCGCAAAGATATCACACGTGACCACAAGAAGTCAGAACAAACACTGTAGACAAACCCAATCTTTTGAGATAGAGGTGAATGAACTAACTACGGGCTTCAATTACCTATAAGCACAAAACGAGACTGAATACATGTACTCACTTTCCATCGAAAGACCTAGTAGAAAAATATTCGTCCTCAGAAGATCGGACAGACGTTATGTGCGATCTCATAACTATTATAGTAAGAGCAGCGTAACTAAGCAATTAATAATTTATCATCCCCAACTCTTTTCAGAGACATAATGCAGTATTTTGTAAAGGAAAAAAGTATATATGTGGTAAACCTGTTTCCATATGACCGCAATTACGCTGATATTTCGTAGCACTCGGGGTAAAAATAAAATGATTAAGAGCACTGAGGCAGTCCAGATTTTCCACAACATTATTCATGTGCGTCAAGTTTTTCGGTTGGATACAATGTAAAATATTGTCAAACAATACACCACACGTTGTCAAACCGTTATTTATTTGTGGTGGCAGAAATAAAACTGCTTCTGACGTGGATGGGAGATAAAACGTATTTATGGTCCAGAAGTAAACAAGGAAACATCTGCAACTTTGCTCCAAATATCACTGGGAATTCTGCAAACGTAGATGAGGGTCATTGACCCAGAAAGAACGTGAGTTAATACCTTATATGCAAAGATTTTTGTCATGCATAACAACATTAATACAAATTACGATAATGATTAAAAATTAAAACGACAAAATTGTGACGATATCATCTGGAAGTCAATATAATTTACATTCAGATAGTACTATCATAAGAAAACAATCGTATTCTTAAAGTTATCAAATGAATTTTCTCAAGTACAGGATAGGTAATTCGTCAATTGCTTAGAACGCCCAAAAGTTCATCGCAAGCATACAAGTCTCCCACCTACCAACATTCCTTCGTCCAAAAACATCTTTCGCTTGCTAATCATGAAGGTGACAACTACGCAGGCAAAAGGTAAAGAATTTGCCAGGGAGTGCGGGACAGGGAGAGGCGGATTCGTAACGCAGAGAGGCGAGTCACTGGTGGCGAAGCGATCTCGGAGGTGCAACCGATGAAAGTTTTAGTACTTTCCACTACTGCAAAGAAAATAAAAACGATTGGGGAATATCAATTTTGAAGAAAATCGGCTGCACGGTTTAGGCGTTAGCGTTGACCACTGACGGACAGACAGACAGACAGACAGACGGACGGACGGACGTTTTGCCGTCAGTCGATTTTACAGTATCAAGAAGCAACAAAACATGGATTTTGACTACACCACGAAGTAGATGATTTTTTGCCTAAATTTAGCAACAGGTTTTATCAAATTTTTGCTCACCAGACTGCAGCTATCAGACATTTTCTGGCGAAAATTCGCCGTTTGCAGGCGCACGATTACATAACTTTCTCTTCTTACGAAGTATTCGTAAGGCGAGAAAGTAAAAATGGAACGGAACGGCGAAGTATCGGGACCGAGGAAGAACAACAGTGCCCGTCACGATCAACTAACCGCGTGCTTTTTCATCCTCTGTTTCACTTACAATATTTTCCTTTTTCCGCCAGACCCTAAATAGGCAAACTCAGCACTTGGTGTCCGAGACAGCAGGGAAGATTTCGCCGGTGAGGTGTAGCACGGGACAGAGGGGAGCCGATTAGACGAACGGGGCGGTGCGGGATGGCGGGGCTAGGCGGTGTGAGGTGGAGTGGGGTGGCGGCAAAACGGAGCAGTTTGAGAGGAAGGAAAAGTGAGACGAAACGTGACAGGACGAAGCGGGTCGGGGCTGGACGGAATCCTCCGGAAAGGGAAGGAGACGGAGATGGAGGAGCGAGATAGAGAGGGATGGAGCGGGACGGAGCGGAGTGAGAGAGGCGCAGAGAGGTGGAGCGAGACGGAGACGGACCGGGAGGAACGGTTGGCGCGGGTCGAAGCGAGACGGAGCGAGAGGAACAGGACGTTGCAGGAAGGAAAGAGACGGAGTGGGACGGAACTAAACGAAGAGGGACGGAGCGGGACGGGTGTGGGAAGGCGGAACGGGAAGAACAGGATGGCGCGGGACGGAAAGAGACGGTGCAGAACGAATCTAGACGGAGCGGGACGGAGTGGACCGAGCGGTACGATGTCGGACGGCGCGAGACGACGCGGGACGGAGTAGGAGGAACGGGAAGGCAGGACGGAGCGGAACGGCGCAGTACGGCGTGGGACGGCCCGGGACGGGGCTGGACCGTCCGGGCGTTGGAGGGACGGGGAGGGAGGGGGAGGCGCTGGCCGGCGCCGCTTTCGAGAGGAAAGATAACACTGCGACGCCGCGCTCGTTTGCTTAATTGCTTTCGGGGTGCGTCCTCCGTCGGCGCTGCCTCCGTGTTTAAGTATGCTAATACCGGGGACGCCTGTCCCCGACCGCGCCCGCGCCCGCGCCCGCGCCCGTGTCGGCCGAAGGGGGCCGGGGGGGGGCGGGGTCCAGGTAGCCAGGCGAGCCCCGCTCTCACGGGCTGCCGATGCGCGGAGGCGGCGGCGCCGCGACTTTGTGCAAGTTGCGCGAGCGAGCGAGCGGCGACACCCCGCGCGCTCGCAGATTAGGCGACTCGCAGGGCTCGCATTTGCATCCCCCGCGCTGGCGCCCGTTCGTGTGATTTTCGCTGCGTCGTTGTCTCCCCCCCCCCACCCGAGTTTGCTGACGACGCTTCTTTCGCTAAATAGGTGACATTCAAGTCAGAGATTTAGTTACGGAAAATAGGGATGAAGAAGATAATAGTTTTAAATACGATAGGGAAGTAGTAGATGTAGAAATCGATCAAAAAATGGGATGCAGACTGTGAATAACGGGGTGGAGGCGAGATTGAAAATAATGAAATGGAAGTGGAAACTGAGAAACAGTAAATAGATGAAAGGAAAGCAAAGAAACATTACTGATAATTATTAAAGTTTAGAGGAATATCACGGACACTCTCTTGTACGATTGATTTTAAGTAATTAGTGCATTTGAATTTCTATGACACAGGCCCCTTCTTTACTTAGCCTCTTTGGTCAAGTTCTTCCCTGTCGAAGGCACAATATTGCTCATCAAATAGGTGTTTTTTTCTTTATTTTATGAAATCTTATTATGTTAAGTTACCATTTCTTTATCTATATTTCTTATATCTGTGTCAGGTCGCATAAATATGTTGTATTTATTTATTCTTGAAGAAGGAATCTAAAAATTATCCACACCCATTTACTCGGATACATTACATCATATAATTTTCTTCAAATATGGAACTAATGGTGAAATAATAATAATAATAATAATAATAATAATAACAACAACATCAACAAAAATAATATCAGCAGACTATTAACTCATTTTTGTTGTTTTTTTCCTGGCAAGATAAACACTCGTTTCATAAAACCATTACTCTGATTCTTATGTTATTCTCGTGTTGATAGCAATAGATCTTCACTTCTGTCAATCCCATTTTCATCTGCCACCAAGTCATCTACATTTCATCACCCAGAAACAATTTCAATACCATATGTTTCAATCGGGTGACTAACAAGAACAGTGGCGGCCTTGACTCGACTGCACATCCAAACGAAGTGCAAGTCCTCTATTCAAATAAGGAGTCCCTCCACCGCGATCGCTCGCCTGCGACATCGCTGCCAGCGCTAACCTTGTGCATTGACGACCCCCGCATGAAGAGTTATGGAGGCCAAGTGGTGAGAACAAGTGCGCGCGTGTGTTCGCAGAAGCCCACCGAGGAGGAGTCAAGTGCAACGAGGAAAATGATGTCACCGGGATGCCAGAAAAATCGCAAATGACAGACCAAATTCGCTGGTGGTGACGTTACTGGTAATTTTTCATTTGTTAGCTGCATGTCTCTGGGACAAAAAAAAATGTTTCACTTAAAAGACGAACGAAAACATCTCTATTGTACAGAAACTAGGCAATTGTTTGAAGATTCCCTAGAATTATTTCGTTCCTTTCCACATATATTGCGGAGCATATATGACTCTTACATATATGACTATTTATGTAAACATGTATCGACAATCGGCAGATCGAATCACTTAAATTAGTGACCCCGAATTAATCGTTTAACAAAATTACAGGAAATATTTCATATTAATACTACACAGACGAAAACATAAAAAACGTAAAATAATTCAACTTCACAGTTCGATGCTGATAAACTTGAACGAGCTGTCAACACAACGAGCTGTCAACAGAACGAGATGTCAACACAACGAGCTGTCGACAGAACGCACGGACCGTAGAACGAGTGGACCTTAGAACGAGCCGACAGTAGAACGAGTGGACAGTAGAACGAGTGAACCATAGAACGAGCGGACGACAAAACGAACGGCAAAGCGAGTGGGCGTTGCGAGTTTTTGAGATGTGGGCTGAAGTATAGCGGAGAAGGCGAGTGAACAAATGTGTGGTAGAGAGGTAGGCGAGTAGGTGAGGGAGCGGCGGGTGGGCGAGCGCGCGCTATCTCGCATCGCGGCTTCGCTGCTCGTTACCGTCGGCCGGTGGACGCGCGAGCGCGATGCCGCCGTCGACGCGACGTTATCTGCGACAGCGACATGTGCACGGAGCAGCTCGGACAGGACGGCGCTTCAGGCCGCGGACACGGCGGTGGGCCCCGCGCCCGGGACCCCCGGTGAGGCCCACCCCGCGCCCTCTCTTGCCATTCCTCCGCCCCGCCCAGCCCAGCCCCCGCCCCCGCTCCGTCCCGTCCCCGCCCCGTCCCCGCCCCGCGCCGCGTCGCCCCGTCGATCCCCGCCCCGCCCAGCACCGCAACGTCCCGCCCCGCGCCGCCACGCCGATCCCCGCCCCGCGCCCACCCGCCAAGCCCCGATCCGCACCGCCCCGCCGAGCCCCTCCCCAGCCCGGCCCGGCCCGCCCCGCCCCGCCCCGCCCCTCCCCGCCCCTCCCCGCCCCTCCCCGCCCAGCCCCGCCCAGCCCCGCCCAGCCCCGCCCAGCCCCGCCCAGCCCCGCCCAGCCCCGTCCAGCCCCGCCCCGCACCGCCTCATCCCGTCGCGCACCGCACCACACCGCCCCGGCGTACGAGCGACTGCAGCATCGGCGCGGGACATGTTTCGGCCTCTGAAAACACGACCGAGTTAGCGCAGGGGGTTTGGGTTGGGTCCACACCCAATGTACCGGCCAGCCTACTGGCTTCACAACTCTGCTTTCCGGGCTTCAAATCCTGGCCACTATCAGAGAAATTTGCGGTGGACAAAACGGGTTTTTGTGGCGGACAAAATTGGTGCAAGGTTTTGCTCGGGGTAATCCCGTTTACCTAGACTCCGAGAAAGGGAACTATTAGCAGTAACCCCGCCACAAAATAGTGATGGTGTTGTCTCTGGTGGCGGGGTAATGAACTGCGTGGAGGGGCGATTTCGTCGTGGCACTCGTGCACGGACATCGACCTTGACAACACTACTCTATTCCTTCATAATCACTTTCTTATATTAACATTATCACTGTCCTTTTCTTATCGATATTTTCCTCGTATCGGGCAAGGTCACTCTTACTGCGGCACTGAAAGCATAGAAAAAGAAGAACGGCGTCGTTTTGAACCTCAAGTTTCCGGCCGGAACAAAACGTAAGAAGAATCGAATTGGCCAAGAGAGAAGTTAATGAATGCGGAGAGAAAAGCAAATTATTGAATAACGGGTTGATATTCTCTACCCATGAAATATTTATTGAAATCATTGGAGGGAAATATATCTGTCGTTTATACAGTTGTTTTTTGATCAGGTCAAACTCACACAAATTAAATAGGTTCGATAAATCAACTATACTTGTATCTTCTTTGCAACCTACATCCTAATGCCCATTCTCTCGCCTCCAGTTTCTTTAAATGGAAAGAACAAGGTCAATAAATTATACTATCCTTATTCTAAGGAGAGGTTCGTTCAATCTGTCATGTGGAACGAGGCATGTCAAACGTTGGCTTTCGTGTAACATATGATTATATACTCACGTATTAGCATTTGAATACGATGAGCTACTTTCCTAGTGACACAAGAAATACTCAGTGTCAGTGTTGACAGTAAACCAGGCTTGCGTGTGCAGTAGCATGTACTACTTGCAAATCGCTAATACCTTCGCCACCTTTAAACACCGCGTGTGTTAATCCCCTGTATAATCGTGCAACCGAGACACAGTTACGCCCACACATATCAGATCGTCTTGTGTGCAGCGCGTTGTGAAAGAAGCAACCAAATCCAGAGCTCAATCGCTGCAGGGACTAATCGCAAGACAGTCGCCCGCCGCCGAGCCCCGTGTTTACAACTACTTAGCCCGCGCTATCACGCCATCGTCGATACCCTCCCCCGAGCGGAACGAATCCGGCGGAACGAATCCCGCTCTCGGAGACCGATCTCGTGAGCCTAATCGCGACTCGAATCGCTGCTCGTTGGCGGCGGAAGGTGTCAGATCCATCGCGATAAGGCTGACGCCGGCGGCCCAAGGCTTTTATAATGCATTACATCATACTCCTAAATATCAAAGGAGCACGACCGACCCTTCCGTTGTGTTAGGACCCACCCACGATTTCGGGGCTGCGGGTCCTGATACGACCGAGGAACACGACAGGGGAGTTTTGGCGAAAGATTTAGGAGTCACGATAGGGGAGTATCGTGTTGCAGTTGACTAGATCCGTAGATTCTAATACGCTTCTCAGTTCCGGGATTAAGGCTGAAGATCAGAAAGCAGTCAGAAACCAAACGTATAATGTTTCTAATCCCATTTCCATAAATCTCGTAGCAAATGTTGCGTATAAATCTTTCGTTTCTCCATAGCCCATTATTTCCTCCTGATATTCGAAGATTTATGATATTGCGTTACTCCTTTTGCAAATGTTGCATGGAATGAATAGGTGAACATTTCGCGTGTTGAGGTTTTAAGGCTTCAGAAGAACAGCATAAGAAATACTATTTCATTGTTCCGTTCCATTCCTTATATGATTTTCTAATATATTATAATAACTAATAATTAATAAATAAGGTATATTTTTAAAATTTCTGTTCACACATACGTAACTGAAAAGATTAAACTTTCAGCCTGAATAAAACACCGCAATTAATTGAGACTAACAGAAATAGATGTACAGTAGTGAAAACGTTGCAGATTAAAACGTTTTAAATTCTACAAAATTTGAAATAGATCCCTCTTTCATGAATGAACCGGATAAGTGGTTCTTGTTTCTCAAAAGAAAGGTGTTCTTTCAGACTATCAACGAAAGGAGTGGGTGTTCAGACACCCGGTCCAGTTCAAAAATATACTTCTGCCGGCTACGAGAGAAAAATTAGAGAGTGTATAACAACGTAGAAAGTGATGAATATCTACGTGATGAAAACCTGTGTGCTTATGTATGTGCCATAACACTTTCAAAATGGTGTCACGTTGGAAATTTGCTGGAGGGAACAAGGGAGCATCTCCCTTTAGCACCTGTTTATAAATTAATTTTCACTCACATAAACGTGCGCGATTCGTTACGCGTCAGAGCATTCTGTTGTTTATTTCAGGCACTTTTATTCATTTCCGCCCATCCCTGACATCCGGTCGTTATGGGAATACCAGTGAGAGGAATGACAGCACGCAAGAGTCGTACGTATTCGTCAAGGTAATTCATGCGTGAAAGTAAAGCCCATTTCGCGCAGAGCGCACTGAAATAAACATTCTGTTACGCGTTGTTACCTGCGTGACGTGTGGGCTAAGGCATGTCCCTACTCCATCTCATGCTCTAGTTCCATTGTACCTGCCACTATACAATATCAATTATCTCACCAAAATTCCCCTTCCCATTCTGTTCCTTTAACTAGCAAGCTAAACAATAGTCTTCAACATTTCGGCTGATATGGGTAGCCTTCAATTCGCCTCCGGAATAGCATCCTCGGTTATATTTTTCCATTATTATTTAGTAAACAATCATTTTATGAGTGACTGTACTTAACACAATATTAAAATATTTAGTAGAAGAACAGGAACTTTAAAATTACGGACAAGAACCGGACATCCATCTTGGGATTAATCATTAACTGCCTTACTGAATTTTTGACTGACTAAATTATTAAATAAATTAAATATATTTTTTTAGAATTTCGAATACACAATTATAATAATGCGGTGAATGGTTTCGAAGCAAAATATGCGATAAAAGACAGTGAAAAATGCATAGCTCCCGGTAAACTCGGTATAAATTTGAATATTACACATGTTCAAATGCAGGTCAAAAATCAATCATTTTCCGCGAGGTGAAAGGACTCTCACTTGCATTATCGATCGAGTCACGTATCGTGAGCTTTCAGGGTTGCGCGCTGCAGCGAGACGATTTCATAGTGCTACGCGAATATTGCAATTCGTCCTTTTCGGTAACGATACGATATCCACGATCAGTTGGTGTCTGTTGAAACGATTATATCTTGACATCGGTTTCAAAACTGTTTAGACTAATTGATTGATTGTTGAATGGTGATTCTGGGAGAGTCAACAGCTAAGGTCACTCATCCCGTAAGTGTAGTGATTTTTTGCGAGGAATTCCTCATCTAGGTATCTCCCACCCGTGGGGCACCGCCCCAGACGTATCTAGTTCCAAGTTCCCGACTGCTATCCCGGCATGTGCGCATGTAAGCATGAGTGAGGGGTGAGAATAGGACAAGGAAGAGAATGGAAAGATCGCGCGCGGTCCGTGGCCCGTTTGGTAGGGTATCGCTGTGGATTTTGGCGGGTGTTAATCGGAGAAACCAAGGAAAACTACCGATGGGAGCAGCCAGCAGCTAGCCTGCTTCTCCTTGCAGAGGCTGAATTCGACCTTCCTATATATAGCTAGTGTCGAAAATCCTGCCACAGTCGGGACTCAATCCTAGGACCACCCGGTCAGAGGCATAAGGCACTGCAGTGACAGTGTTTTCACAACTATTTTGATGGTAGTGTCCGTATCAAAAGGACTAAATTATATGAATATAAAAAATCAATTGTGTCAATGGAGTTCGCGCTTCTACTACGTATATTCATTCCAGCCTGACACTTGCGTTTTGTCTGCAGTATTTTCACCTGCAAGTAAATTCTGCTTTCAACTTTTACAAATGCATAAAATATATGACTCTTTGTGGAAAATAAATGTTAATGATTATAACAAACGATTCATTGAAAATCATGTGAAAGCGAAGCAAAATGGTTTGTTACACGAAATAGACGAAAATCGCATTAAAACTATTTTTTTTATCCGTATGAAGAAAAGCGACCGACTGATATAGCTCAGGGCAACAGCTGTTGCCGCTGCAGCGCCTCTTGATGGGAGACCCAGCAATCCTAGGAATGGAGTCCCGAGAGAAGGAATTTTCGACAGTAGCTAACTAGTTAGATTGATTTGTAGGCTAATGTGACTGCCAGGAAGAGAATTCTAGAAACCGATTGAACGGTAGGTAATATTCTATGGTTTCTCAGTTCAATACCAAGCGAATGCCGAAGCAACATCTTAACAAACGGATCAAAGACCATACGCCATCTTTCCTTCCTCACTCGTTACGAACACTCTCAAACTTACGTGTTCTATACTACCTCACGTCGGAAAACCAGTTGACAGCTCAGAGGTTGACCCTGATGGGGCGGTGACCCGCTCGGGGAGATACCTAGAGCGCGAAATGGTAAACCGCCTTGAACGTCACGGTCCAGCGGGGAGGGGGCATACTGTCACATCCCGGAAGATATCACTAGTCATCATTTCGCCTTTTTGTAATATTACTGTTCTTACACAAAAAATTCAATTGAAAGAAGCGATCATTCAGATTCGTTTACACCTTATCAACACTTGATGCTGCTGCTGGCATCGCTACCAGCCATCGCATCGCAAGACCCGCGCTGGCGGCTGAGCTGGAGGCAGGCGGTCGGCGCATCGACCAGGAGCGCGCGTGTGCACATCTGACCCCCCCCCCCCCCCGACGACCGCGCGGCGCCGCTATTAGCACAGAATATTTAATTTCGCCGCCAAGTGATATTGCTCCTCTTAGAGGGCTTATGACCACGCCCTCAACACACCAAAAAAAATCAATCTATTCTAAGAAGTGATCATTCAGATTCGTTAACATCATCTTATCGACACTTGAGGCAGCTCCCGGCATCGCTACCAACCATCGCATCGCAAGAAACGCGCTGGCGGTTGAGCGTGAAGCCGCACAGGTGGATACAGCATATAATTTTTTTGGGGTGGGTAGCCATCGTAGATTTTTGTTAAATAATAAATATTTTTGTTATTATACTGTACATTATAATATACACTATATAATATTGTATATTATAATGTACAATAATTATTTATGTGCTGTAGATATGACACTATACGATATTAATGTTTAAATAACTTGAACATAAATAAACAATTAAATCAATTTTGTCAAATAAAGGAAGGCAAACGAAACCCCCTGATCTTTGGGGGGGGGGAGCATCCTCCTGGATGCGCCAGTGGGAGCCAGGCGGTCGTCGCGACGGATTGAAGCGCGAATATGGTGCCTGGCTCCCCAGACGGCCCCGGGCGCCGCCATTAGCATAGAATATTTAATTTCGCCGCTAAGTGATATCGCCGCTTTACACGGGGGCGCCCATTAATTTGGACGCTGCGCGCGGCGTCGGCGCGCATACTAAGCAGCGTCGCGCGGAGGCCAGCGCCGGCGCCCCCCCCCCGCCACCGGCCGCGGGCGGGGGGCCGCAGACAGCGCTCTTACGTGTTCCAGTGATGTCACTCCTCCGCCTCTGACCGGGAGGGCAGAATCTTGGATACGAATTTTTTATTCTATTGGATCCTGTTCATTTGCCTTGTTTGCTGAAGCGGCTGGGGTGCCTCAGGGCTTCAAATGATTGCATCTGACGGCAAGTCCTTCGGTTGTGGTGACTGTGACAGGACGACACTAGTTACATAGCTAAGCCAAGTTCGATTGCTGTCTGGAGGACAATTATAGCGAACGGCTGCTCTGATCGGCAGTTTTCCGTGCTTTCTCCCACCAATACCAGGCGAATGTTGGAGCAGTACCCTAACAACTGGGCCAGGGACCACGCGTGATATTTTCTTGCTCTTCATGGCCCTTTGCTTACCACTTACACACTTACATGCACTACAGTACCACACTTATCGGGAGACCAGTTGGGAGAGCTTACAGCTTTGCCCGGTTGGGGCGGTGCACCGTTTGGGGAGATTCCTTGTCGGGGACAACTCCGCCAGCCGACGGGTAGGTATGCGCGGGACCTCGCCATCCAGCAGGAGAATATCTCCACCTCCTCCAGCGATAGAGGCATGCACTACATTTACAGAACTAATGATCATAGCAGTTGACGTTGCAGTTGGTCGTGTTTATTAATTTATAATTGATTTTTAGTGGACAAACGTGTAAAAAATAGACAAACATTTCTGAGAACAATTAGAAAGTTAATTATATTATCGGATAATACAAAAATAATAACTTAAATAAAATAATAAAAACTTCATTTATCAATAAAAATTCTACTAACTTATTTTTCACTCTTGGTGACATTGGTTACAGTCACTCTTGGTGACATTGGAACATTCATATTGTAGATGACTGAAATCTAATGTAAATTTTTATTCAAAAATAAAATATCAAACAAGTAATACCATCAATGCTACAAAAATACTGTCAACAATAAATCGATGTTAAATATTTCGATGTTTGTACAAAAATATCGATGTTTTGAAACATCGACATTAATGTCGCATCTATACTGCGTAAAAGGCAGACGCGGGAAAAACTTTGAGAACAGACGGACATGCAAAGTAATCAAAGGAGAACGGAGAAAACCTACGAAAGGAAAACAAAGCACTACTATTTGTATTGGTAGTAGCAGCAACATTAGAAATTATAAATGTGCGGAGAGCTTACAAAGACATGGTGCAATTCAACATGAAAATTAAGCCGTGGCAGTAGCAGAATTACAGGTAGCGCATGCCAGACTAATGCCAAAGTGCAGAACGAGTTCTGGAGTGAAGAAAGAGCAGGCAAGGCCGAGACAGCGTTGATAAAGATCGCGCAAGCGACACCAGATCTCGAGGCGCTGCTGCTGGGGGCGACGACAGCGCGAGCTGACGTCGAGATGTTCCGCGCTGTCAATGCACGCGCGCCGGAGAGAGACGCGGCGAGCGCGGGGGGCGTGGCGCGGAGGCGGTCGCCGCTGGCGGCGGCGCCGTCGTGGCAGAAGCAAGCAGCAGCCAAATGCGAAGTGAGGAGGCGATAACGGTGGCCGTGGTGGCGATGGCGGTGGCAGTGGTGGCGGTGGTGGCGGTGGTGGCGGTGATAGTGATGGTGGAGGTGGTGGCGTTCGAGGCGATAGTGGCGTTGATGGCATTGGTGGCAGTGGCAGTGATGGTGGCGACGGTGGCGGTGGTGATGGCGGCGGCAGTGGTGGCGGGGGACGCGGGGGTTACGGCGATGGCGGCAGCGGTTGTGGCGGTGGCGGCGATTGTGGCGATGGTGGCGTTGGTGTCAGCGGCGGCGGTGAAGGCGGTGGCGGCGCCAGTCTCAAAACAAACAGCGCCGACCGCAGCGCTCTCCGCGCCCTGCGGCTGGTCGGGGTGGGGTAGGCGCTGGAACGCAGGAGGCGTGTAATGCGCGTCGGCGCGATGAAGGCGCTTCTGACACCGCAGCGGCCTCCGCAAGGCTTCGCCGGCATCGCTGTCTTCGCAGCCGCTGTCCCTATCCTCGCCGCGCACGCCCGCCCTCCGCCGCCTTCTCCCCCTCCCACCCCAACAACTCTGTCTCTTCCACCGCCCCCTTTCCTCCGCTGTTACCTTCCCCACCTCCGTCTTCACCGCCTCCACTACTATTCAAACCTCGTCTGCCATCCCCATAGCTACCACCGCCTGCTCCACCGCCTTCTCAGCCTCCACTTTCTCAGGTACAGTGCCCTACTGCTGTTCTCTGCAGCGCCTCTTTGGCCGCCAACATGTCTTCCACTGATGTTTCTGCCTTCATTTTTCAGTGCATACTTTCAATTTACGATAAAAAAAATCAAAATGAGTATCGTCTCGATGGTGACACATATTTAAGTTGAAAAAAAATTGACGAGTAGGGAATAAAACGATTAAAGTTTCTTCTAGGGTGATTTTATGTTTTGTATTTATGTATAAGTTATTTGTAATATAAAGTATTCGATGTATTATAATATTTTTTTTATTAACTGCCTTTTTTCAGGTAAAAGTTCAATCCAAACATGGGAGAGATGACGTATCTGCCCTCGCTGTGTAGGGTCTCGCGAAAGGCTAATTCGGCAAATTTTTGCCATCCTCATTTGCCGAATCCTGCAGCTTCGGCATAATATTTCTTACAGCTTCCGGGCAGTTCTATATAATAGAATGTGAATGCTAAATAGGAAAATACAATTTAATTTCGCCAAGTTTTAGCTCACTTGCTGATTTCATTTTCAGAGCTTACGCACTAAAGCAAAGGTGTCCAACCTGCAACGCCTCAATGGCCACCACTAAAACCTTTCAAATGGTTGCACTCAGGTCCTTACTCGGGCGATCCTCACGTGACCCCGCACGTGTTATCTCATATACACTGGAACAGGGGCGGGAGTGGGACCGTGCATGTTATCAGGCCGTACCATGCATAACGCAGTGAAGCATGTTGGGATGATTTTGAATTTCTGCATTTAATAAAAAATCTTAAATCCAAAATTAACTGTTTTTTTAATAAGTGTGTCTCTAAAATCAGTGGGTCGGCCCGGGAGCCTCCAGTTGGACAACCCTGCACTAGAGAGTGGGACATTTCTGCCAATGGGTTTAATATAATAATAATGGTAATAATAATAATAATAATGAGACACAAAAATTGTTAAAGAAGTCGTGGAGGGACAAACACCCCTCCATGGACAATACCTAAAAAGAATGGACAAGGTGCAGATCAATAAAAATCAATCATTTATGAGGCTTAAAAGGGGAAGAATGAAGTCAGAATCGGAAGCACTTGTAAGAGCTGCCCAAGATCAGGCGTTGAGAACACATTATGATAAAGGGGTTCTCAAAATTTCCCAAGATGATAAATGCCGCATTTGCCATGAGCAAGTAGAAACCATTGATCATATTGTCTCAGCTTGTCCAATCCTAGCAAAGACCGAATACCTGAAAAGACATGACAGGGTGTGTAGCTACCTACACTGGCAGATCTGTTCCGCCCTCGAAGTTCCAAACACATGCCCCAAGTGGTACGAACACTCACCGAAACCGGTGACGTCTGTTGGATTGTGTACGATATTGTACGACCAACAAATTCAAACTGTTCGCACAATAGCGGCAAACAAACCGGATATAGGTATCCGGGATTTGGAGGGTAAAAAAGCACAGGTCATACCGATAGTTATCGGAGCTCTGGGATTTGTTCCGCAAAATTTGTGTAAGAACTTGGCTAAACTTCCAGGTCATTGAAAGGACTGGGAAGTGCAAGAAATTGCTTTATTTGGCACAGCTCACATTTTGCGCAAAGTATTGGAGAGGCACCGACAGTCCCTGGATCTACTCCTTAGGTAGCTGGTTGCAACCTGGAGTAGATTTTATACTCAGCCGACTCATAACATCTGTAGTCGTGATATGGAGCAATAATAATAATAATGATGATGATGGTGATGATGATGATGATAAAAACAGCTTCCACTCAGACCTGGCGCCTTCCGTCGCCGCCACCGCCTTCTATTGGCGTCCGCCCGCGCCGCCGAGGGCCTGCACGCGCGCGCCCCGGCGCTGCCTTTTGTTTTCCCGTCAGCCCCCGCGCCGAGTGGGGTTAGGGCAATGATGTATACATATACAACTAGATGGCTGACTCCGCGCTTTCCCAATAGGCGGAGGTGAGGCCGTACAGGGAGCCATGTTGCACGGCAAAAGCTTTGAAATGTCAATTGCAGCCCATGACAGTTCGGCAGATTTTTACGAGTGTAACACGTATTCATTGTATTTATTAACATGGTTCTGTTCCATCATAAGAAAGTAAAGCTGTATGCAACAATAAATTATTGAAATATATTTTATAATTTACTTAAAAGTACGAACAGTATTGACATTGTGTTACCGGAGACTTGCAAAAATGAGGACTTGTTTTTTATTATGACTTACAGATACAAACTTCTTATACTACTTCAGAAGAGATCAATTTATATGTTAATACTGCACGTGACAGTAAATTATTATTACTACGGAAGCATTATTTTTAAGGATTCTTTCTCTGTTTCAATATTCCGTTTTCAAATATAAGAATAAGACGTACTTATTTTTCATGTGATTAGAAAAACTGCGTTTCACTCCAAATATCCCATTTTTCTCTCTTAACGGATAGTTGTAAATAACTGCTGGATTTGAGAGGTGGCAGAGAGATTTAAAATGAAAACACGTAGAGAAATATAGTACATATGTACTTTTTATGGGCAGACATTTTTATTTGCATATGAATACAAAACGTTTTGCAGGAACAAACATTCAAATGATCCCTTTCACCATTGCAAGAAAATAATCAAATAATAAATAATGTTTCTTTTAATTTTACATAACAGGAAATAGAACAACACATATATTTACAGAATAAATGAATAGATTAAAATATATTTTCAAAACATGAACACTTAAGACTAAGATTCCACTACAGGAAATTGTAAAACCTACCTTATAGTGGTAAAACGTGGATAAAACAAAGGCAAAAAATAATTGATTTCCTGGGCCAATTTTGAAAATAACAATTACATTAAGTAAAGATAAAAATGAAAACATTAAAAAATCAAAAGAAAAAATGTTTCACTAATCACTCAAGAGAAAACACACTACAACACACCGCTTTCGGCAATACGGACAAGGTTTTTGCCGTGCAAAATGGCGCCTTGGGTGGCCTCACTGCCAAGGCGAGAGTCATCCATCTAGGAGTATATATACACATCATTGGGTTTGGGTGCTCCTGCTCGTCACAGACGTCGTCCTCAGAGCATGCGCGGCATTTGAACGCGCGATATCGGATTAAAGTTCTTGAAATAAATGTTTTAAACGAAATTAAATGGTGAAATAGTAACTATTGTGTAAAAATATTACAAATAACTTTTTGCCACATATTCTTACTGTGATGGAAGCAGAATAATACAATTTGAATATTTTTAAGCAATGTTAAATAAAGGATTGAACCACTTGTTCTACTATAATAATTTTTTCTCGTTTCTGTTTCAGGTAAGTAAACGGATGAATCTCTTTTCTGCTCCAGTCATGAGCGTAAGTACAACTGATGCATTTTACAAATATTCAGTATAGTCGAAAAGTGAAAACATTACAGTATAATTTAAATAAGTCCATCAAGTAATCTCATTACATTATTCTACCAATGTCAATCATTAAGGGCGACGAAATATTTGACCGCAAAAATTGGTCCCATGACATTCTTTGACTGATCAACTACCAAGAAATGTATTAATTTTCTTTTACGATGAAGATCGCGCACATCATGTCATGTATTTCATCCTTAGTGAAAGCAACATTGCAGTGAATTTCTTTCTTGTTTCTCTAAAAAAAACAATGGCGGTATTACATGTTATTTTTAATAAAGAAACGAAATATAATCGTTAAGAGAGAGAGAGAGAGAGAGAGAGAGATATGCTCTAATATTGAAATTGTTTCAATTAATATAATTATTTTATCTCAATATAAAAATTGTATGGGCGAAATTCAAAAAGGGTATTCCACGTAACGATTCTTTTTAAAAGCTCTGGAGTGCTTAATTCAGAACGAGAAGATTTATTTATAGTATTTAATGTTACGTAAAATAACACAGTAAAACCAGTTTGAAGTAACATGTGTAATCATTACCTTTTAAGTCACTAATGATCCAGTCGTTGAGGTGATGAATAAATGGAGAAAATAAATGGAGAAAAATTGTTTTCAATGCGTGAAATATAAAAATTGATATTCCGTGAAGGTAAGCCAGGTTTGAACTATAACGTTATTTGATTTCGCGCCAAAACAAGTTTCATAGTATGTCATCTTTTGGTTTCGTAATTGACAGTTACATACATCATTCTGCAAAGGCATGTTACAAAATGTGCTCGTAATATTCATTTCACATAGAGAGTGTAACGAAGTACTCCACATCCATGCGGTAAGCATTAGTATCGTCATCCTTTTTCGAAGATGCAGCACAAATACGAAAACATTGTCCTTTGATCTTTTTCTGGGCTTCATTATGATGTCAGCCATAACAGGTGGCATTGTCGTTCGCGATGCCGCCGTAGGTTTTGTGTCACACGGCTGTAAACCTGCGCTGTTTACAAGCGGCGCGCAGGCCACCGTCAGGTTCTTTACGAGAGGGGTTATAAGCGTGTCGCGACAGTTATGCATGTTAGGCTGCGCCATAACGCCGGGGAACGCGTGGAATTCTGTGGAGCCCAGCGGAATAACCGAGGAGGCACCGTGAAGAAGTTGCCCGGAGGCGTCGATCCCATGCGCCTGCGCAGTTGGCGTGGGCTCCACCACTTTCATATCGATGTATATTGTTTATCGATTTCTTACTCTTATACTGCGATTTTCCTAACTTTGCCCCTGACGGGATTCAGCTGTTTCGCTACCATCCAATCGGGAGCTTATATTTTGCGAAAGTGACGTCACTATTGGTGACGTTCAAGCTCCCGATTGGATGAATCCGTCAACAACTGATTCCTGTCAAGGGCAAAGTTACGAAAATCGAAGTAAACAAGGCTTGTTGGAGCTGGCCCGATGGCCGAGATCGCTAAAGCAGTAGTGCCGTAGCGGACGCGGACCAAAAGGTCGCGGGTTCGAGTCTCGCCTCTTGCATGGTTGTATGTGTTCGCCTTTCCACCCCCTATCATCACCATATCGTTTCATCCTCGTAGAATCCAATAGTGGTCGCTAATAACCTAGAAGTTGATATGACCTTAAATAACCAATAAAAAAGGCTTGTTCGAAGCTCCGTAAGTGCGAGCGAACTCTTTTAAGTGAAGAACACGTTAAGAATTAATTTTGTAAGCTAAGTGAGAATACGAAGGATGGCATTTGGCTGCATTAATCTTGGTACCATTGTCACTTTAAATGCTGTTTTATTGCGTATTTAGCGGAAGCTAAAAAGAGTTGCTTTGGGTGATTTCTTACAATAATGTATAATGTGGGAGGCAAATAAAATGTCAGTATCTCATCTTCGATCGCAAGAAAGGTTGAAACATTAGACTCATTTCTACAATTTAAGAAATGAAAGAGTAAGATTTCTTGCGAAAGAAGGAAGTCAGGCGACGCGTTAATGAAATAGTGAAGCGGCAAACGCGAAATTTTAAAAATCTTCTTGTTTGGTATTAGTAATCCACAATTACCGAACACTCGTACATTATGGATATTTTTTAAAGGATAAAACGTTTAAATTTAAAGTGGAAACGAATGTAAAAACTGAAATAATGATTTGAAATACAATTATCTATCATTTTAGAACTATAAGTAACAAAATGATATTTTTAGACAGCCCTAGTAAAATGGTTCCTTTTAGAACTTTCAAAGCGTGCTAGACGTTCAATTTTTATCGCTAGTGCTAAAAGACATCAGATGCTCAAATGTTAAAATAAAGCTGTGAATGCAACAAAGAAAACAAAATGCTGTCGTCTAATGAGCTACAACTGATCTTCATGTAACCAAATAAACGATGCGCATATTTAAATGAAAATAAAAGGAAAGTCAGGACGACTGTCTAAAAAATAAAATGCGACACGTGGAAAAAGTTTTTTCTTTCTCTTAGGATTGCGCCACTCGATCTATTAGCCTCCATTTACAACATTTCCTACTCGCAAAATAAAATTTCTCTTTTTCCCTTCGTATCACAAATCACTAAAGTTTGACCTTTCATTGTCGAATAATTATTCTCCAAACTTAACTGAATCGGAAGTGAATGGCAAAACGCAAGATCTTCAAGTAAAAAGACATTTTAATTGAATTGCCACAATTATACCAGAATTTAAGAACTAAACATGTGTATGATGTAGCGTGATGCAGTCCAGCTCCATTGTAGAATTTAAATTTCACCTTGTATTTTTTCCTTCATTATCCATAAAATATTTGCATTTGCGGCAAAATGCCGAAACTAATTATTCTTGTGCCGTCTTCCCTTAAGCGTTACCAGATTTCTCCATTCATCACATACATGCACACACACACACACACACACACACACACACACACACACACACACACACACACACACACACGCATATCCTTATTAAAGCCAAATCACCCCAAGCAAGTTTAATCCCAAATTATACGCTCGCTTCCGTTCCCTATGTTAATTTCCTCCCCTGCATTTCATTTTTCAACACTTTTATTTGCAAGCCTTCTGGAGCCTTCATTCCATTCCCCATTTCCCCCAATAAGTGAAAATACACTACCATTAAGTTTTATCTTTAGGTGACCTGTAACGACCCGGCCGTTGTTGGTTAGCACGCTTGGACCCCTCAACGACCATGAAAAAATATGTAATAGCCCTACGGCGGCTATTCGCCGTAAGGCCGCCGGGATATGAGTGTGTGTGTGTGTGTGTGTGTGTGTGTGTGTGTGTGTGTGTGTGTGTGCGCGCAGGAATTTCAGCAGGAAGTGGTCCGAATTGGCCAGCGCGCCGCCCGCAGAAAGAAACCACCACCGAAGCGGCCCGCGCCATCTGGGGGCCATTCCGAATCCATTTGCTTAAGTTTCCTGTCAAAATAAATGATCCGCCGTTTCGTCCCTAATTAGAGGCAGTAAAAAAGAACACCGCGATTTTCATTTCCATTGGGTCCGCGGTTCAAGGAGCGGCGTTGTTGACGAGCGGGAATGGAAGGTCCTTTTGACGATTAGCACGATACGCCTGCAGCGCGGCGGGGCGAGTAAAAAGGAAACGCCGCCTGAGACTGCCTTCATCCCGACGGGGGAGCTGTGAGGCGATTTTTGTGCGTTGCGAAGATCGGTAGTTGTTTCCACACATGCGTGTCCTCAGTCGAGGGAACATTTCATTTGGCACAGATGACCGATTGTGCTATTGTAGGTGGTTCAACGAGTGTTAATGGCCCTGAAAGACGAATATTTTACAAAGATAGCTGTGGCAAAAAAAAATGTAATACACTGAAATCCTGGAACTCCTGTCAGCTGATTTACTATTAAAATTCTCAGAACTTGTGCGTGTAAGGGTAAATGAAAACTCCTGTTTAGGAGTAAACGATGTATCCTTGGAAGATAGGAAAAATAATACCATACTGCTAACGTCGAAATTCATAATATATGATATTGAAATAGAGCAGGTAAAACTGGAAATATTTCATATAAAAAGATACACTGACTTATAAAGAAGTAAAAATAACTAAACATGGGTACAGTAATAATTTTGACTAGAACTAGAATAAAAAAATATTGTAAAGATTGTAAACGTATATTACAAAAATGAAAGGATTATGTGGTTATTTAATTTGGCCTGGTCTCATGAAAAAATTTGAGAATTTCAGCAATTTTCTCTTATGACGTTAACTTCCTTCCAACATGCTGGTCGTTTATTTGGAAGTCCGATTTACAAGTGTCTTGGAAAAAATCAATAATATTCATTTAGGAGAATATTTTTCTTTCATTTTTCAAAGACGGTTTCTTAGTCTACCACTATCACCAATTTCGTGTTTTAAACCCTATTTACACTCATGGCACGCTGAGCAAGTATTGCAGCAATCAAATAGTTTAGTGTAGTAAGTCCAAAAAGAGACTGAAAATGAAACCATCACTAAAAAAGATAAATGCACAGCCCTTGGGACACATCTTGATTTTAGTGTTAATTATGACACGTTTAGTCTTATATTTCAAGAAATTTACTTTCCTCCACAAGCAGGAATATTTTTCATGACCATAAGCATTTTTACTGGCAATCAAACAGACGATTCGAACTGTGGCACGCGTTCTGACAGAGATATCCAAATGTCTTGTCAGGAGGACATGAAACATTTCCACGTGATTTTTGAACAAATCAACCACTTAGTTGAAACATTTGAGTATTGTCTGAATTTTCTACTTAGTCTAATGTAAATTTTCAGACCTAAATCCTTGTGCAAGTTTGTTGTGAAGGAATATGAATATGTGATTGGATTCCTTCCCCGTTCTTGAAATTATTTGGTATATAAATCTTAAAAATTATTTTCCTGCATTGATTTTCTTCCACATTCTTGTAATAAGTAAGTAAATCACTTTAAATGGTATATTCATTTTTTTATATTAAAAATTTGGGCAAATAAGTGTAATAATTTTTAAAGTCTGTCTTTAAAAACACTTTAACGTTTTAAAACTTTTGGTCCTAATAAGGCGTACATTTTTTGAAAAGAATTGAAAACCACAGCAGCGGAAGATCCGTCGCTAGTCACTCTCAAGTGAGTTTTCTACCATTGGCCAGAGTCCCTAGATGGATACAGAGAGTGATGCATTCCTTTAAGCCGCCGATTCCATTTTATATCCAGTTGAACTGTGCCGTCTTGTGGGTGAATTGGGAACCACCATTATAACTACACTAAGTGATCGAAAGTATCCGGACACTTGGCTAAAAATGGCTCAGCAATTCGTGGCGTCTTCCATCGTTAATGCTGGAAATCAATAGGGTGTTGGCCCACGCTTAGCCTTGATGACAGCTTCCACTCTCGCAGGCATACTTTTAATCAGGTGTTGGAAGGTTTATTGGGGTATGGCAGTCCACGGAGTGCTGCACTGAGGAGCGGTATCGATGTAGGTCGGTGAGGCCTGGCACAAAGTCGGCGATCCAAATCATCCCAAAGGTGTTCGATAGAATTTAATTCAGGACTCTCCATGCCACTCCATTACAGGGATGTTATTGTCGTGTAACCACTCCGCCAGAGGCCGTGCAGTATGAACAGGTGCTCGATCTTGTTGAAAGATGAAATTGCCATCTCCGAAGTGCTCTTCAACAGTGGGAAGCAAGAAGGTGTTGAAAACATCAACGTAGGCCTGTGCCGTGATAGTGCCACGCAAAGCAACGAGGGGTGCAAGCCCCCTCCATGAAAAACACGACCACACTATAACACAGCCTCCTCCGTGTCCGGATACATTTGATCACATAGTGAATGTTTATAAACCCAAAATTTTTCATGATGCCTCCAATTGTTATTATTTCTCCTGAACCCAGCCTGGCAGGACTAGTGTGTGGAAGGTTATTAACCATTACTATTTACCTGAAATTTTTAAAAAAAATTTATTAATTCAATAACTAAAAACATTTGCCCCAAAATTTTGAAATGCACACGGCGACATTTTTTAGCATGATATGGAAACCAACATAAATTTCTAACATTACTGCAACATTTTAAGGTGAAAGTTTGAACAATCTGCAGCTTCGCACAGCGTGTCCGTACAGGCACGCTAGTCAGATAATGGTTTGGCGGCGACCGTTCAGTTTGCGCGACTCTCCGACTTTCCCCCGAGGCGCCGCGGGAGGCGCCGCGGGCGGCGGCGAAGTCAACGCCCCGGGCGGCGATGAATGAGCGCGGCTGTCCCGCGGGCGCGCAGGTGGGCGGCGGGCGGAGCGCGCGCGGCGCGGGCCAAAATAGACGCGCCGCTATGCGACGACGTGACCCGACGCCCCGGCCCCGACGGCGCCGGCCGTCACTGCGCTTCCGACGCTTACCTCTGGCTCTTCTCTCATCTGGCTTCCTCCGCAACTCATCTCAACTCTCCCTACTGGGAGAGGTGGCTCAGGGCATCAACTGATATCACTGCAGTGCCTCTGACCGCGAGGTCCTAGATTCGAGTCTTGATAGTGGCAGGATTTTCGATACTAGCTAGTTGTATGGATCGAGCTCAGCCTGGAGGAGAATTCTAGTGGCTGGCTGTTCTGATCGGGAGTTCCGTGGGTTTCTACGATCAATACCAGATGAATGCCGGAGCTGTACCGAACAAACGGGCCATGGACCGCGCGCGATCTTTTCTTCCTCTTCCTTGTCTTATCCTGCGGACACACACCTACATTCACTTCACTACGACACATTCCGTGAGATCAGCCGAGAGCTTACAGCTTGTCCCTGCTGGGGCGGTACTCCGTTGGTGGGAAGTATTTGGTTGGGGAAAATTCCGCTAACCGACGGTAGGTCGGCGCCGGTCAGGGCACCATCCAGGGGGGAGATCACCCGAAAAAGGTGCACCACAGGACTACACTGACGGCACTTCGCTGGTGGCAGATAACTTTGGGGAAAACCCCCGTAGACTACGGTAGTTCGGCGCCGGTTCTGACCATCCAGGGGTGAGGATCATCCCACCAACCCAAGGAAAACACGCACTACACTTACAGGATTAATGACCTTAGCTGTTGACGTGCCCGAAATTATTAATCAATCAAATCTCCCCTCCACCGCAACTCATATCTTGTCTCTACATCTCAACTCGCCTCCCGACTACGTCTCCACTCCGCCTGTACCCGATTCGTGCCACCGGGGCATCGCGACGTGACGACGAAGTTCCTTGCACCGGGTGGTCTGCGGACCCGCCCACCGCCTCGGAATGCGCACGGGTCGCCAAGCGCCGCTCGAAATGCACCGCGAGATGGCGCGCGCGGTGCGGGACGTGCTCATGGCAACTGCCGTTGACATCCGCGAAGACAAAGTGAGGACGCGGCAGGCTTGCACTAGCCGATCCAGCCCCTCGGGTTCTCATATTGCCACACCTCCATCATCGCATGTTCCATCACCATTTTCCCCCTAGAATTTTATTGCGAGCGAGGATGAAGCTTCAGACGTAGCTCTCTGGGGCTGTCTCTAATACTTTGATCCAATGTACGAAACTTAGAAATAATGTAGTAAGATTATCTCCTGCAAATAGTGCAAGGATTTGAATCGGTGCAAAATATATTTTCAACCTGAAAAACAAATAACGCATTCTTTGTGTATTATGTAACTAGCCCATCCACGTGTTTGTCACAATTTTCATAAGTAATTTCATTAGTGATTTGAAATTTATGGATAAGTTAGGGAGTTTCACGAATTCACGTTTCACAAATAAAAGTCACAAATCAATTAAATAGTATGAACATAATGTTAAAAATAACGAAAAATATTTCATGGCAGGTTGTTTCAGGCACTAAATTGATTGCTGTAGTTTCCGTCATGGAAGGAATATTTATTTATTTTCCAAAACAGTTGAAAGTCATCTGCTGTAAAGTACACTTGTGAACTTTTCGATTTTAGGCGCCCATGATTGGTTTATAACCAACTTATAACGCCAGGTGGCGAGGGGAACTTCCCTGCGTTACGCAGGCTTTTGCTCAACTAGAAATGGTTAGGCTTATAATAATAATAATAATAATAATAATAATAATAATACCAATAATAATGATGATGATGATGACGCTCCTGTCGCACTCTCCCCCGTTCGCCGCCTTCTAGCGCCGTCTGCCCGCGCCTCACCCTCAAGCTTTCACTTCTGAGTGTGAGAGAATATATCATTTTACACCTTCGTGGGTGCGAAGTTCGCATAGTAATTTTTCCACAGAGTGCAAGAAAGCGCATTCATTTAGTATCTCCTTCGTTTTGCGTACTTCAATCTCTAAAGTGCTCGTTAATTTTCCATCTTTGAAAATGGAATGTGCAGTTTGGCAGGCGATATCCATGGACATTTAATGAGTCTGAATTCTGTATGCTCTCCACGCCTCCACGTACGGCATGTACTAACAAAGAGAAAAATATCATTGAGAACAAGAAACAGAATGCTCTTTGCATAGCATAAGAATGAAGAGGAGTTTTCATTCAACATGCAACTCCACAAACGAAACGTTGGCTGGTTGTCATAATCTTCAACTGCACGTATGAGGAAAGGTACTAACATCTAAGCAGAGCTTATCGTAGTGTAGCTACTATGAAAACTCTGGAATTTACTATTACTCTGGAAGACTATTTCAAGAAATTTCTGAATTAATACGAACGGCGGTAAATGACTCCCTAATTCTGACAAAAAATGTATTCACTCGTATTCTTATTCTACAGGAAACGTTTTCGTTTCTTCAAATTCCTTGTCGTTTCAAATTCCATGTCGTTAATAAAACGTCGTTGTAGTGCATTATGTTAATTTCGACTTGGAAGATGTTCGTTGTAATGAAAGTAAAATACGTTTGTGATAAGTGAAGCATAGACAATTTTAAGGGTTGTTTCAAGAAAACCTATGTTGTTTAAGAAACTCAGTTGAACCTAACTAACATGATTGAACCAAATCACTCCTCCAAAGCTAATGTAATGTTTGCAAAAAAGCAAAGTAATTGAATAAAATTGTTAATAATAATGCATATAAAATCATATAAAATAAATGTCTAAATCTTTGACATTTACAACCAAAAATAAAGCAGAAGTTGCGTTTATACACAAAATCAAAAAAAATTGTAATTGTTATTTGAACTCCTTTAAAAACTCAAATTAAATATCAAGAAATAATAGCGATAATTGAAAACGTTCACTTTGAAACTGAAATTTGTGACATCGCCCGAAAATAGTCAGCAAAATCACGACTGACAAGTTGATTTTATTACCCAGAAAAGAAAGGTCAGCCCGCCCAAGCACAACGCTATCGCAGTCCGTGGCTAAACGCGTTTCCGTCCGAAAGAATGCCTTTAACCTCTCGTCTTCTCGTTTTCGCGGAGGCGACTGCCCCTGACCCAAGCAGCACCGCACGACGCCCACAACAAAGCGCGTCGCGGCACGCGACACAACACGACGCAGGCAGCCGCTCGAGGACGCGCGGAACGGAGCGGAGGCAGCCGCTGCGGGCGGCTCTCACACAAAAGGAGACGGATACAGTTGTAAGTTCTATCCAAACAATGCGCGTTTTAGATTCAACTTTTTTGCTCGATCCGTGATCTTAAATAAGAAACTTATTTCAACAATTTCGGAAATCAAAATTATGGATAAAAAGTTCAGATTTTGAGAAATAAATGAAAATTCAAAACTAACACTAAGAGATTGAATTGAAATATTATTGTTATTATTATGTTTAAATGTATCTCGTGTGGCTAGTGATATCTTTGGACAGTGTGATATCTTTCTTTGAGACGGATTCCATTCCAGCCCGGGCCAAAAATGAAAACAAATCGCCTCAGTTTCTATAGTTGTGTGACAAAAGAAAAAGCACGGGGTGGACGAGTAAGATACGAGAGATACGTTGATGGAAATTCATCTCTCTCGCCACACTTACTCCGAGGTGTGGGTAGTAAATTTAAATAAAAAGAGGGCCCAGGCCTGGTGTTACTGCTAGCTAGCAAAAATCGGTCCAATCCGACACTAAATTGCTAAATGCATATATACATATTAAATTTAAATGTATTTTGTTAAAAATCCAACTTCTGACAGTAAACGACGAAGTAAGAATTTTATTTAATAAACAAACTCCAAATGATAATTTTAAATTCAAAATATCTAAAACTGCAGTGCCAAACGAAACTGAATGACACCGAACTCTTGTACTGATCTTTGCCCCATTGCATTTCCTGCTATTGGTTTCTCGATCAGGTTTTTGTTCAATTTCCCTGAGCTAATGCTGCGATAGCCCCTTGTTTTTTCTCTGAACGTAAATGTAGTTTCACTGTGCGCACGTTTAGGTGAGCATTCCTTTTGATTTTAGTGGTAGGAGTAGACCTAAGGGTGAGTTACTATTCTGTTAGTAAAGCAGAAAATCACATCTGCAGTTCGTTTACCGTTGCAAATATGTTTTCTATAACTCGCGAACGTAAATGTCTAGTTTTTCAAATGTTGCTCATCTCGCGCTTTTTTAAATTTTATTTATTTTTGTTTTTTAAAACTTTTATTCATCTTTCATCTATCGTATTTATAGTTAAAATATTGCGAAGGGATTCTGGACCTCAAGAAAACGTGCGGTAATAATCTTCTCCCCCATACGTCACACACAGTTTTTACTGTTCTTTGACCAAATGAATCAAATTCTTCTGGCCGCAGCGCACAGCGCAGGCCTCGCCCGGGACTACTCGCGCCCGCGGCCTCGCCGCCGGTGGTTCGCGAGCGGGGGGCGCGGGCGGAAGGCGCGTGGCGGCGCGCGAATGCCAGGGACGACTTCCAGCGCGGCGGGCGGCGAAGGCGGAAAACGGCGTGATATTGCGGACGGCAGTGGAACACACGGGGCGAGACGACGACGATGAGGAGGAAGGGGACCATAGTGGCGGTGGAGACGAAGAGTGTCCAGATGATGAGGCAAGGGGCAGTGATGACAGGTGCAACTGCTGCGATATGGAGGTCCTGGTGGTGGGGAATAGGCTCAGAGCCGGATCCAGCCGATCATTTTGGAGGGGGCCTTTATAGATTTTTATTAAACAATAAAAAATTATTATGTTTTATATTATTTTTCTAGTGTATATATGACCTGTATAATATTATTTTTTAAATAATTACGTAATTCTGACATAAATATTTAAATCAATTTTGCCAAATAAAGGAAGGAAACAAAAGAAAACTCGAGGCCTTTTGGAGGGGGGGGTCATGGCCCTCATGGCCCTCCTTCCTCGAACCGCCACTGAGTAGGCGGGGGTGGGGACTGGCCGACAGTACACGAAGAGGAGAGGGAGAGACTTAGAACAAAAGTCTATGCTACCGTTAATATCTTTTGATTATGTTATTACGGAGTAGTGAGCTATTTGCGGAAAAAATAGAAACGGACGTTAATTCGATGCACTTTTCGAATTCGAGAACTTTTTCAACGAGACAAGAAATGTCTGTTGAATAAAACACAAAACTACGTAATAAATAACACGAAGAATGTAACGTATTGATCTTTTTGTAATCGGTTCTTATCAAAATGAACTTTTGGTTTGTAACTTTTTTAATTAATGTATTTAAGATATTTTCAAGAGTTGATCGATTTAATTTTTTAAGCGGCAACTGGCAATGGGTGTACCCGCGGCAAAGGGGGTGAACCTAGGGCCACTGTTTTTTAGACGCCTGGTTTAGTGAGGTTAAGAAAACTGGGACAGAAAGTATTAATTAATGATGTATTTTAAATAAATCATAATCAAAAAAGAAGGAAAACTGACACAAAAACTAAACAACAAGATTAATTACTATCGTAATAAAGAGTCTTGCCAAATACATATTTAGAGAAGCATTCAGAAAATCGGGAAATATTTTCGCAATCAGTGAATGGTTATTATACTGTGACATCAAATATAACATTACTGTAATAAATAAGAATTATATTCTTTCCTGCGAATTTGAATATATTTATTTTATTTATGAGATTTAGATTATCACAATCTGTATAATTTTATTCAAGTCAGTATGAGTGATTTTAGAGTTCTGCCAGAGATTAGGAATTTGATTTTCATTTGAAAACCTGATTTCCTAATATCCATCGTGCTCAAATTTACATTCTTTCTGGAGAAATAGGAGTCATTTTTTTACTCACAAAACCTAACGATTCCTTAGAGGGATGCAAATCCGATCCTTGAGTCAAGGTTGGTCCTCGGTATTGTTCAGGTCTCGTGAATTTTTTGTTCTTTTTCTACAGCGGGCGACATAGATGATAGTTCCACATTCCTGGCGAACACACGGCACAAAAGATGGCGCCATTTTCCCACGGCGCTGGATGCTATCAATAACGAGACGTGCGCGCCTGGCGAAGGCCGTTCGCCTCTTGTTCCGCGTCGCGTCGCCCCGAAACTGCTGAGGGCACACGAGGCCCCGTTGAGTGGAGCGAGCGGCGAGGCGCCGGCTGCGAAGTGGCCCCACGTTGGGCGCCAGCGGCCAATTAGGAGCTCTCGCCACGCCGCGCTAGCGATACTCCGTAGCGGGGCGGACGCCGAGGCGGGGGCGGGGGCGGAGATGAGGGCAGGGAGGAGGCGGGACTGGAGGCGAGGGAAGGGGCGGAGGTGGGGACGGTGCGGTGTTGTGGGCGGGAGTGGAGGCGAGGGCGAGAGAGGAGGCGGAAGCGGAGGCGGTGGCAGTGGTGGGTTGGAGTTGCGGGCGGGAGTGGAGATGAGGGCGAGGGAGGGGGCAGGGACGGAGACGAAAGCGCGGCGGAGGCGGGAGTGGTGGCGAGGGCGAGGAAAGGGGCGGAAAACGGAGCAATGACGGGGGCGGGGAGGGGCGGGGAGGGGGTGGGGTCGGGAGTGGAGGCGAGGGCGGGGTGGTGGGGAGGAATCTGGGGCAGAGGCGTGGATGGAAGCGAGAGCGGAGGAGGGGGCGGAAGCTGAGTCGGGGGCTAAAGCTGATGCGGGGGGCAGGGCGGAGGTAGGAGCGGGAGCGGAGGCGTCGGCGTGCGGGGATGGGGCGATGGCGAGGGCGGGAGCGGAGACGGGAGCTTTGGACGAGGTGGCGGCGGAGCAGTCTGGGTGGGGAAGCTGGCGGAGCAGGAGCGGGGACGACGGCGGGGGTTGGGGTGAAGGTGGTTGAGGTGGTGCGGAAAGAAACGGGGACAGATTTGATTGCAGAGGCGAAACGGGAGGCAGTCACGGAGATGGAAGCGGGAATGGGGTTACGATTAAGCAGATAAGGTGGCGGAGTTGGAGTGGGAATTGGACGAAAGGGAGGGGTGGAGGGAAGTTGGGTGCGGAGGCTGTGAGATGCGCGGGGGTGCGGAGGCGGGGGGGGCGAGGCCATGGCGACAGCGGTGTAGGGGACGGAAACGGGAATGGAGGTGAAGGCAGAGACACCGGGAGGCAGGTCGGTTTAGCCGGGGTGGAGACTGAGGCGTGGAAAAGGCTAGGAGGAGGCGAGAGTGGAGGTAGGTGTGGAGGCGGAGACGGGATTGGTGTAAGTGTGGCTTTGGGACCAGAGACGAGATGGAGGTTGTGGTTGGGGTCGAAGGCGGAGGGGGAGACGCGAGGACGCGCTCGGAACCATTATCATTAAGCGCGATTAGGCAAAAACCCGTCGGCGGCCATCAAGGCACCCGCCGCCTCGCCGTCCGCATACACGCCCACCCGATCATCCGCGCCCGCGACTCCCATGCGCTCGTTTGCAGCCAGGCGACGTCTCGCCGAGTGGCTCCTTGAGCGCTCCGGGCCCTCGCCCAGGACAACTCGCTGCGGCAGCGCTGGCGAGAGCGCCGTCCGTCTCCGGGAGGCGAGTCCAGCAGAGGGGTTCGTGACTCGCAGTTCGAATTACAGCCTCTCTAACCCGAAACAGAGGACTTTCATGTGTAACCCTTAAAAGTATTTCAATATAGTTGTGTTTTTTGAATAGTTATTGTTTCCGTGGTCGTCAATCGCACAGGTCGGTCATGAAAGTGTAGTGGGTATGTTCAAGGAGGTGACGTTCCCCCCTTAGGTGAGATCCAGGGGTGTCCTATGCATCAGTTGGCACGAATTTCCCTCTCTAGGTATCTAGAGGAATCCTTCAAGCTCTGGGCTCCGCCTGATATTGCTGCAGAGGAAACAGTTTTGCCACTGTGCCATCCCTGTCGGTATTTTTTTTCATATTTCAACACATTCGCATCTATTCATAAAATAAATAAATCATTGCGTATTCTTTGATCAACAGCTGTTCTAACTCATTGTGATTATAATGCCACATGGGAGTTTTCTCAACTAGCTAGATTGTCGTACTTAAAAGAATAAAGTTGCAGCACTTCAATCTCCACTCCCATCAATATCTCGAGAACCGAGCAGAATGGCATTTACGATTTCGCAGAACTGCAGATCTAGGGTACGATACACAGCAGACACTCTTGCATCAACTACGCGGATGTGTAACTCTACTTTAGTCACTATTTATATCCATTTATATTATTTCCGATCGGAAACTACATTCAGCGCATGATTGACGTTTCTCAATTCTACCACAACTATAGATTTGAATACGCAGACAAAAAATAGTAGAGATGACGGTAATTAGAAATGTCACAAACTGTATGGAGACGCGCATTTTCGGAGACATCGACTCTCCGTTCCTTGTCGAACAGCTCGTTACTCTACGAGGGCGTATAATCGCGTAGCGACACGCTAAACCATAATCAATCATTGTTTAGGCGAAAATACAACGGTGGCCATTTGCAGTTTTCCCTGATTCCGCTCTCCGATCCCCACAACCCGATCATCGGCAGGTGCAATCACGTTATCATACTGACACAGACCTTGCGACCGTGCTGCGGGGTATAACACATTTGCGTCGTATCAAGACGTGACAACTGCTATACAATCAATCATGTCAGTCGTGGAGTAAATGAGTTCCCGCTAAAAAATGTGTGAAGTGGTTTTGAAATATATGATTATCTCTGGAAGTATCATAATGGGTCCTTAAGATGAACATGGTAGCTTGTTTCAGTTTTGCAACTAATATGTAATTAGCATCTTATTGATATACACCTTGTAAAAGCGTAACACAAAAGCAATAAACATGATAATATCGACAAATTGTTCTGTGTCATTATCACTAATCGTGTGTTGATATCTTTTACGTCAATCAGAAAGGTTCTCTCAGCGCAACAATGTTAGAGGGAAAGCCAAGACTGTTAGTGAAGTTTTATAATCGACACCTTTTAACAGAATATTAAAAACACATTTTAGCCTTCGCGCACAATCTTAAAACACTACGGAAACATTTTACACCTCACATCCTGCTGCATATAAACTGCATCCCCTTATATCGTTTTAGACTTGCCTGTAATTGTAATATTCGCAAACAAACCGAAGAGCAACAACAGCAAGAATTATACTCCTATAAACATTGTGGAAGTTCTTAAATGAAAAGTATTTGTCTTGAAACAAAGACCTCTTGTCTTGATTTCTTGGATCATAAAAAGTACTAGATACTACTTCATTATTGCATTTTCATTAATTTTATTTTGTACAAGCGAAGTAAATGTGAGCAAATTTTATTGAAGTGACTACTTTTAAATTTTGATCAGAGTATTCTAATATTCATAATGGTTCATTATAGAAGTAGTAGAGGTAAAAACTCACAATGATAATAGAGTGTAAGAGCAATATGCGTTTGTATTCAAAGTGTATTTTGACTTAAAGAAATTTTGCGCCGGAGTCCATCAAGACTTAGTTATTTATCGAGGAGTAAACCAAATTATTTGAACAAACTTTCTCATTCGAGTAATTTACTCATCTTCTTTACTTCCCGCAATGGTTTACAGTCACTGTTCGTTTCGTTTAAATAAACAATATCTTATTTTCTCTCCCTCTTTTCCCCACTTCGTTCGGTCGTTAGTACCTTGCTACCAGTTTTCACATATTCTCCCCTCACTTGTACGTCTCACGCTAATAAGTCAATCAAACACCTCTTGTCCGTTATGCTTGTGCTGTTTAGTTCATCTGCCATGGGTTCAGTCGTTTATTCAATCTCCAACTGTTTTTACATTTAACTTCTTCACATACTGCTTTTAGTTACTTCTAAAGCAGTACTTCACAAATGCCCATTTGTTCCATTTTTTCTTGCGCACGTTTAGGCGAGTGATACGCTCATTTCTTTACTATGTATCAATACGAGTGTTAACAATGATTGAATCTCCATAAATCATCAATAAAATTTAAAACTGATTCATGTAATAACAAATTTTAATTTGACGGAAGATCCAGAGCTTTATGTACATGCAAAATATCCTCTCTCTTTCTCTCTCTCTCTCCCTCTCTCTCTCTTTCTTTCTTTCTTTCTTTCTAGCTAGCTAGCTCTCCATCCAACTATCTGTTTATCTCTGAGAGAGAGAGAGAGAGAGAGAAAGAGAAAGATTCTCTCGTACACTCTCTCATATTCAAAGTCACAGAGCACTTACTATCCTGCTAGACAAACACAGGTATACCCAAAGAAGCTTACACAATCTCACTGACACAATATAACACAAGCTACAGAACACGCAAACGGAAACTAGTTCATATATTAGAAAGGATAAATATATATTCAAAAATCCAAGCAAGTAGATCCTTACCCAAAAATACAAATTATCCTACAAAATCTCACCACAACAAACAAAAAGCTCTCCCACTCATACAAAAAGTACACACCCGCAAATAAAAGCATACACCCGAATACAAAAGCACCCGCCCGAACACAAAAGCACATACCAGCATACAAAATCTCGCACCTGCACACAAAAGCACCCACCTGCATATAAAAACACACACCTGCATACAAAAGCACACACCTGCATTCAAACGCACGTAAGCCTACCAAAGCACATGGGCATTCAAAAGCACACTTGTACGCACATAACCGCGCGCAACGGCCGGCGAATTGGGCGGCGCGGCTGTCGCACCCTCTGGGAACGCCGTAGCACGATCTCATCGGCGGCGGCGGCGGCGGCTGCGGCTGCGGCTGCGGCGTCGTTAAGGCCTCCATTACGAGGGCTTCTAATGTTGCGCGCAGCCTCCGCCGCGCAGGTTGACACGTGGAACCGGGCACCGCCGCTCCCGGCCGCCTCCGCCACCACCGCCGCCGAACGGATATTATGGAAATTTAATTAGCTAATTTAATGACGCCGCCCGGTGACCGCGCACCGGCCCACGGCGCCCTGCCCGCCGCCGCCGCGCGCTGCAGCCAATCCCCGGGCGGGCGGGGCATTAGCGGCGATACGTATGCACTCGGGGCCTTTAGGAGCTGTCGTTGCCCGCGGGGCCTCCGGCGAGAGGGATCGTTAACGATTCTGAGGTCTCCGCGGCCGCGTTGTGGCGCGCAGGGGACGTTTCCGAGCGAGAGGAGCACAAAACGACACAAACTGTATTGAAATGGTGTGGTCGGAAGTGTGAGAAACCATGGCGGCAAGCACTAACGATGCCTGGAGCACGGTTTTTCTGCTAGTTGGCATGAGGCGGAGGGCGAGCACAAAAACTTGCTCCCGGTAAAGCGAATCCAGATAATCGTTCGGTAACCGTTGACCATGCAAAATCACCCTATTCAATCATGTCCAGCATATCTTTCGATACTTACATTCAAGGTACTCCATAAACAACAATGGTGATTTATAGAACTTTTAATCAGAGTTTGATTTATGAGGATTTAGTTTTACGTATACTTGTATACTTTAAAACTCATGAAATCTATTTTTCTTTACGTAGAAAATGTATTGGAAAAATGAGAAAAATTGAAACGAGTTAGACAATTTGAAACCTACTTATTAAACGCGCTACCTCCTGCCTTCTTGGTAACGAAATTAAGCATTATTTATTTCGCAAGTATGTAGAAAGCGAAAATATTTTTAATGACTCAGAGCAGGACATTTGTAAATAATTAGACGACCTAAAAACTGAAAATAGTTCACACATTTTCAATTAAAACAGTTCCAAAATGTAGCTCTACAACCTATTACCTTTCAAGCTATATTGTAACCTCCCCCCCCAACCGAAAATAAGAAAGATTACAATATGATTATGAGAAGAGACACATGAAAGATAATTGGCATAAGGGCTCAAAGGTATTTCGCAATATTCGTTAACTATTACTACACCTTGCCGAGCTGGATGGTCGTGGCGTCTAAGAGCGTGTACCGCCTGAACGCTTCAGTCCGAAGGGTCACGGGTTCGATTCCCGCCTTGGGTATGGTTGTCACCCGTTTCTCATGTGTTGTCGCGGAGGGCCTCGCGTTCTGCTGACCCCAGATGAAAGGAACCCGCAAATATGTTGGAGTCTAGCGTACAGTCGAATATGCGTTCCATCGGGAAGTAAAGGGTAGCAGGCTGTCGCTGTAAAAAAGCACTAGGAACAAATTTGTTCACCTGTAGTAAGAGTCAATGATCTCTTGCGCGGGTTGTCTCTCTTCAAGCCCATGATTTAGATCTGGGACGAAATCTCTCTTAGAGTGCACCACGGGACCCTATTCACAATGCATTACGTCTGAATTGAGTAATGCAAAGCGAGGTCCCTGGTGGCAAAGAAACTTGCAAGACAAATTGGAGTGGCTCGAATGCATCACAGCGCAGCTGGAAGACAACCGTTCGCAGTGGCACGTCCGCATCCCAAAATGGCGAGACGAGTTGGTCCGCTCCTTCCGCACCACTGGACTGCAGTCACGGCCTCGCAGACCTTGAGACCGCAAAAGCGAGATTCACTTGTCAAACATCGAATCGAGATCGGCTCTTAAAATTCGAAAGCAGTTACTGCAGTTGATTAGCATGCTAATCGTTTCCGGGGGGTTGCACTTGCTTCTGCCAACGAGTTTCTAAAAAAAATATTCAGTGACTGCGTTATCGAGTATTAAACACTGGGGCGGGTTTTATTGCATTATCATAATTAGAAATGGAAATATTAGGCGTAGTTTTCTCATAGTAGTTTAATACGACATTAAATTACTGTGAAAAAACCACACCTAATATTTTCGTTTCTAATATGCATGTGTTTGTATAAGAAGAGAATATGTATATATACAAGAAGTGAAGGATAGTGAAAAGAGAAAAAGAGAGAAATTATCAGTGACAGAGACTAAGAAATGAAAATATGAAAATGAAGTTGCATGGATCAATATTAGTAATTACTCGTACAATACTGTCGATGATCGAATCTGAAATACGGCACTGTCGGTCAAAATGGCGGTGCCTAGTGACTTTTTATTAATGTTTCACATAAATGTTAATTGATTACACGGTATGTGGCTCCAATGTCGGTACGTAGGGAATCAAAAGGATTTATATGTTAGGTCATTGTTAGGTCATGGGTCAGGCATTTTGTATGCTAGTTATAGAAAAATACTTTTAATTCAGTATTAATACTTTTCCAGGAACGCGTTTGACATGCAATTATTAGTCCTTTCAATGAATTAATTTTTATGTTAAAAAATGGTTATTCTGTCCAAGCTCGTCAATCGTTTCATTGTATCAGTCACAGAATATAGAGCTCTTCTTTATTATTTACCTTGTTTAGCGGGAGATACCTCATTGGTGACTGCTCAGTTTCCTACTAATAGGCAGGGAAAGCTAATTTCTTGTGGCAAGAAAACGTCATAAGAATTTTACACTAAACTCTACAAAAAGAATATTTTATCTCGATGTCATCTAATGGTACACTTTAATCACGGTAAACTTTTTATACAGTTTCTCTCATAACCAAGCCTAATGAATTTGCATAGGTTGCGAAACGCGAATCGCGACTCACATATTGGAGTGGCGAATCTAGCTCTCTCGTAATACGCTCGACTCGTCTCATCAACGTAACACGAGACACCTGATCTCTCGTAGCAGGTCGTGTTGCAACCATCGGACATCATCGACCGCACGCTGCTTTCGAAATTGGATCCTTCCTGAACCGTCCCGCACTGCACGGCACGGCGTTACGCCTCGCCTCAGGTCTCCTTGAGGCACGGACACATTCGTTCAAAGGGTTTTGAACCTTGGACAGCGGGCGGAAGGTAGTTTATTTGTGATCGATCAGATTGGCATCCTAGAAAATGATTGTAAGAATGTACGAACTTCGAAAGCAATGTATCCGTTCATCTGCATCATGATTCTTTATTGTTCAACGTCATTTAACTGTTTTATTTTGAAATGTGTATGCCATGGAAATAGAAATAATTCAATTGTATTGTGAGAAAATACGGCAGACCTTGAGAAACAAATAAAAGGTTGAAATTTTCAGAGTAGCGTTCTCAATTTTTTTAACACACCAGTGTCTGATACATCTCAAGGGCAACGGACTTTTTCGCAATGACGATAACAATCTTCGACACACAACTCGATTTACGAGCAGCAAGTAAGCTATTACTAGTCCAACAGGATCCTATTGCATTTTTTATGCCACGTAATTTTCAAAATCGTTTCGCGAGTGTTCTTTATATCGGACCGGGCGCTCGAAATACTTCTCTTAATTTTCCCGTCGACCTCCGCGTGATGTATAGCGCCGTCCGGGTTGCCTTAATGGGTGCAACAGTGGGGAATTAACTCGTGTGAACTCGTTAACGGAAGCGAGTAATGAAAGCGATTTGCCCGTCGCGGTGTCGTGTCCCTTCTCTTGACCTACCAAGAGCTCCCTTGTTATTACGCTTGTCCCTTTTTGTAAATGAAAACTTAATGATGTTACGTTGATACGTGACCAGAAGCATCAGAGGTACGTACATTTCGGATGGTATTTTTTTTCGGTAAGGGCGATGCACCATTAATTATATATAGAAATAAAGTGTATGCTATATTTTGATATTTTTGGCATATTATTACATTTTGTTAGCAAAAATTCTGCTTGGTTATGGAGAAAATGTGCTCATCGATTTTAAAAAAATCATTTCTCTATTTTCATTTTTCAGGCCTACAGTTGTTTCCATCGCACTTTACTGTCATCTGTAAACAGTGACGTTAATATTAAGTATCAATCATACATTATTCTCCTTCTGTCATTGAAAATAAAATGTTTTATTTCCTCAAATTTTGAATTAAAATAAAATGTCAATACAAAGTAATAGAATTTGCTTTTTTACAAAAAAATTAAATGTAAATACCAAAGTAAAATTATCATTAAAGGCAGGATACACACAGTATTTTGAGTCTGCAGTTACATAGTGTTTGCAGAGTTCATAAACGTGAAGTAATTTCTGAGGAACTGTTTACAATTGCAAATATAATGGAACAGTATGATAATGTGTCAAGAAAATAATAACTTGGTTCATAAGTGTAATCGCCCGAAGGAATTCAGTGCACAGACATTTGTAGTCGAAAAAAGTTGCTAAGAAAGAAACGTACAATGTATTTGACCATTAAATTGTTAAATGATACGGTACTGAGCAGTTGCATGCAGAAACGAAATAAACGCAGATGGATAGTAGCACGCGACCCTGTACTACATGTCACGTTTCGTAATAGTCGACCTTGTACCCCCTGCACCATTCCCAACACAAAAGAATTTGCCTTCTCTTCTTTGTACACAGCATGTAAGATCCATTCCACAAATCTTTCGTTGAGGGGCCCTCAGAACAATATCCAGTCGTTAAAGCTATATTTGGCGATGAAACCCGGTCGTTGGATACAAAGATTCACTAATCCGGCAACAAGCCTCCTACGCCGTCTTTTGTGTTGACAAAAGAACGTGTCATAAATCAAATCACTCTTCTACTGTCTGGTGATAGCTATAAAAGCAGACACGCAGCGGGCATTCAAATGGTGGTTTTAAACGCCCATCAGATTGGCACTCGAAAGTGGCGAATCGTGTAGCCCCTTTTACATTCTATAAACGTATTTTTATTGTTGCGTTTCCAGTATTTTCAATGTGCCCTGCTTCCCTTAAAGTCACTTTTATTTAGTGAACGGTACATTTTACACTATTTTGAAAATCTCTACTACACAGCTTATGATAGCATTCTCAGAAAATGTACGAGAGCTCATAAACCTTAAATAATGTGTTCAAGAGACCATTTCACTGCGGTTTCCATTGTCTCCATTGAACGGATTAATGCCGGAAGCGAATACTCCTAGCACTGAAGTTTGTTCTCGAAATGAGGTGAATATAAATAGCCACTTTTATGGCCAAAGAGCCGTTCCCAAATTTAATAGTGTTGCGTTTCAAAACGGCTGGAATAATGGTCGTGGTTGTAAACTAACAGACTGTCTTTATGGTATTTCATTACGTTCTACTCCACTAAACTAGGGCTTTCCAACTGGCGGCCCGCCGGATCTTTTTGTGCGGCCCGCGACTGCTTTGAAAAATTGTATTACACCAACCAAATACAATGCAATACAATTGCACAATTCATCTTCTTTTTATTTAATGATATATTAATTTTATCGTTGTATGTACATTAATTATTAAGTACGTTGAATAAAAGTCGTATGCAATATATATTTGTTACAGTATAACCTTAGTAATTAGGGTAAAAACCATCTTAAATGACGGTGCGGCCCGCGGCTTAACTAGAATTTGATATGTGGCCTTCTGAGTTGGACAGCCCTGCTCTAAACCCACATAAACGCGCGGATTCGAAGTAGTGAGCACATTCTGCACTGTCCCATTTTACGGGGCGCGCGGCATAATATCGGCTGTAAAGGGGCCGCAGCCAGCGCAGCGCGGAGGCGTCCGCCGGAATCCGGGCCAGTCGGCGAATCGCCCGTAAATTGGAGTGATCGCCCGCCGAGTTCCCCGAATAAACAGAGCCTTTGTCGCGCGCGTCAAAGCGGAACGTAACGCGCCTGTTAAGCGGAGAGCGCCCGCGCCTCGTAAACGCCTGATGCACCTCGCGCCTCAAACTCTGACGCCAGCGCCACGCGCGCCACGGGAATGTATTGAATTGAATTGAATTGATGCCTTATTTTACGTGGCGAGACTCAGGCCATGAGGCCTGCTCTTCCGTCTGACCACGCAAATTTCGCTACGCTCTTCTCACCACCTAGCGGAAAGAAGGTATTACTGAGGCGACGAAAGAGGCGGTTTGAATTTAGCTCAGAGGCGTCATTTAGGTTTGAGGATCTTTTACATGCAAGTAAATCTACTAACATGGGACAGCCGGCTTTACTTCCCCTCCGAAGGAAGGCGTACGAAGGATTTTTTCGCCCCTAAAAAAAAAGTCCATGGCTTCGATCGGACTTGAACCCGCCAACTTCGGTCCGTTACGCTAACCGCTACACCATCGCCGCCGGCACGTAGGCGTGAGACTTCGCTCGGGGCTTTCTTCTATCTCCAGTGCCTCGCGGATTGGATGGCGCTGTGGCAGCCAGACATGCAGAGTTCCTTGGCAGGGCTTTCGTGGTTTTCTTAACAGTCACAGACTAGTGCGGAGTATGGAAGGATCAGAATGATTGTTTTATCTTTTTTTAAAATTATTTATTTAAGGCCGTTTTTCTTAACAGTTTCATAATAGTGAGAGGATCAGCGAGAAAACCTGAGATTTATTGCTCTATCTTTTTTTACATTTATTTATTTAAGATCGCTTTTCTTATCAGTTGCATACTAGTTCGAGGATCTGCTAGGAAGCCTTGGATTTACTGTTCTCTCTTTTTTTGAAATGTATTTATGTAAGGTCGCTTTTCAACTTTTCCGTCATATAGCAACCACTCTAACTTTTTACTTTGAGGTAACGGCGAGGGAACACATACGAAAAACAGGCACAAACATCCATGCTAGGGGCGGGATACAAACCCTCGACCCTTCAAACCAAAGTAGCTACTGCCCTTCAGCCTTAGCGACATCTATCCAGGCCAGCGCTCTATCATTATTAAGGAAAGGAGTTTCTCTCGCGGAAAAGACCACATGCACCAATTGCTCTTAAATACATGCATTTTTCCTTCAATTATTCTGCTGTCCACCGCTGTCACCCTTTCTCATTGGTATTCTCCGCGTACCACGGTGACATTGGTATGCGACAGTTAACAGGGTAGAACAGCGTTCCCAAAGCAGGTTCTGCGGGAACAGAAAATACCTCGAGTTGCACGAAACGCCATACCAAAGTGTTGTCAGATTAAAAGAATCTAATTAAAATAAAAAAAATGGGGACCCCAGTAGCCGATTTGCTTAGGCTAGATCGCTGTAACTACTCGCCTCGAGAGCTGAGAGATTCCCTTAGGCATGGAAGTTTGTGTCTAAGTGCTTCTAGGACTAACAATCCTCGAGGAAAACTTGAGTTGTCAGGTCTACCCCTCCCCTACAAACATCAATTCCAAGAAGGTTCTGAAGAATCGACGCTCTAACAAATAATATTTTTCTCGTGATTCAAATAGGGCTCGAAATAACAAGAAAAAAGTAATACATCATCGCATTAATGTGTAACTAGCTTGCCAAGTTATAAAATGCACAATGTGTTATTTGCATAGATAAAGTGTTAATTTACTTGAATTTGAATAAGGACTTACACACGTGCAATTTTAAACACACTACATCGGTACTAATTCCTTCACACTGCGCCTTTACCGAAATGACTTAAAGAAGCACCAATTAGGCGGTGACGAGAAAGAAGCTGGCACCTCCAACTTCCATTCCTCAGGCTTCCATTTTCCTCCAACTTCCATGCGTCAGGCTTCCATTTTCCTTAATGTCCGCGCGTTCGTGACGACACAGCGCGCACACTATGTAAAACGTGACTGCGGAACACGTGGCGGAAACACAAAGACCGAAAGGGGCAATTAGCAAAGTGCGTGCTCCGACCCCCGTCCCTTCCGTCCCTGCTCATTTACGTTTGACAGTTTTTGCACAATACCTCGCCGGAACGTACGATCAAGCGGCGCCGCGGCGCCGTATCCCCGACGCGACGCGACGCGAGTTTTACAAGACTGTTCCGCAGAGAGGGAAAGACAACGCGCCCCCGGGGGTTTCATTAGTGTAATGCAAGAGCGCGACGCCTGATGGAAGCGGCGGGCGGCGAAGCGGTTGCAGTCGCGGTCTTCATTTCAAACTGCGACGGCGACGTCCGCCAGTGTTGCAGGTGCCCCCTCCCATCACAGGTCTCTTTCCAGGGCCTCAGAAGACGTGTTCTTCTGCGTCGGAAGTTACGAACTTTGCGAAGAAAAAAACACTTAGAGTAATTTGAAATAAATATCACTCGGGAGAAACTTTCTAAAGAAACTTCCGTCATTTATTTATTCCGTTACAAATATTTCTCTTGAAAACGTTTGAAAACTTGATTAAAAAAATGCGAAAAAATAAGAAATGTTCAGTTCCGTAACGATAAAGAATTTATATTTCCTTTTTCCAGAACTAAATGTGCAGCACATGTTACTTACAAACCACCAAAGTGACAAGTTTTCCAATTACAGAGAAAGGTGAAAAACACATCGACTGAATGAAGGATACCAGATTGCCGATTAGAGATAAAATGTTTTGAGGTATAGACACACTGGTAAAAAAAAAGAGATACTGTTAAATTGGAACTGGTTATATCGCGTGAAAGACAAAAAAAATTAATTTCTAATTTTTTGTGTATGGAAAATGGCATTCATATTTTAAAAACAGAATGTTTACATTTCATAAACTATTATTTCTATATTTTACTCAAGTATAGAAAGAGTAAAGATAGTATAAAAACACGAGTAAAGAAAGAAAAACTGACAAAACGGAAGAAAGACACTGAAAGTTACAAAAAAATTATATACAATTTTTATTTGTTTTAATGCAAGAACAATAAATAAAGGTTTAAAATTAAAATATCATGAAAACTAAGTCGCAAAAGTGGACGTGAGTATGCGTGGAATCGGATCATCAGGCGCGTTGGAGAGTGATGCGGGGCGTAGCGGGGCGGGGCGGGGAGAGGCGGGCGGGGACAGGCGAGACGTGGCGTGGAGAGATGGTGCGAGGTAGGGCGGGGAGGGGGAAGCGGAGTGATGAGCGATGCGGGGAGGGGAGGTACGATTCGGGGCGATTCGGGGCGATTCGGGGCGATTCGGGGCGATTCGGGGCGATTCGGGGCGAGTCGGGGCGAGTCGGGGCGATTCGGGGCGAGTCGGGGCGATTCGGGACGAGTCGGGGCGAGTCGGGGCGAGTCGGGGCGAGTCGGGGCGAGTCGCGGCGAGTCGGGGCGAGTCGGGGCGAGTCGGGGCGAGTCGGGGCGAGTCGGGGCGAGTCGGGGCGAGTCGGGGCGAGGCGTAGGGAGGCGGGCCGTGGCAGGGCGGGGCGGGACGAGTCGAGATGGAGTGAGGTAGGGCGAGGCGGGGAGAAGCGTGGCGGAGTGAACCGGTGGCTGTTGCGGGGCGGGGCGGGGCGAGGTAGTGACGCGGGCGCCGAAGCGGCACGACGCGGCGGCGGTGGCGGCGCCGCGTGTCCGCTCGCTCCAGGGCGGCGCGCCGCGGCGGCGAGGCGCCAGCGGAACAATAAAAGCGCCGCGCGCACGCCGGCGGAGGAAGAGGCCGCCGCCGGCCGTGCGCCGCCTACAAACGCACGCGGAGGCGGTGGGGGAAGTGGATGCGGAGGCGAAGGCGCATGCGTAGACGCGAGAGGAGGTGGAGTGGAAATGGACTTGAAGGTGGTACGGACGAGAATTAACAATGGTCTAGTTTGATTTTTTTTATTAAATCTTCTTAATTTTGAAAATTGCAAAATGCAAATTTAATTTCGATCCTGTCCGACACCTCCAATTTAATACTGGATATTTATTTTTCAATGCAATGTATCCCTCAATTTTAGAGCATTAAATAATGAAAGGCACGTTCAAAAATCAAGTTACTGTTGCGTAATAACTACTGACAATAAGGGGAAAAATTTCGGTGTGTTGCACATTCCCACCAGTTTGTATCTTGGTTTTGAATATTCTTCGTTAGAGAGTGCAGCGTACTACTGCAGACTCAATGAAAATATGTTCACACAAGTTCCGATGATATGTTTCAATCCCCCTAAAAGAAATCATTTTCTTTAAACGAATGCCGCTACATATTTAATTCTTAAAAACAACACTAAAGGCTGTAGACAGATGTTAATATTGCATATCTTACACACTCCCTTCTGGTTCATTATCCTTTATGCCGAAATAGATACTACACTAATTCTTGGAATTCAGGACATCTCAACAGACAACCTCATTCATGTGTTTCCTAATCGAAAGACTCGTTGAAATAATTTCCACTTCTTATTTCCTACGACTTCAGTTCATGAATCCTAAATTCCCATCTTCACAGAGGGTCTCTACCTCGCATTTTGACTCGGGCTAAATCCGCCTTGGAAACCCGGCCGCTTCACCCGAACGCGACTAAAAGCCGCTAAACGAGGAGTCAGATGACCGGCTCCGCGCGCCGGCGAACGCCCAGGCTTTCACGCACTCCGCTGCCAACGGCGCCTGCCGCACAGTGGGCCGTTGCACGAAGACAGCGGACTAAAGTATATTCATTTGTAATAGTTTAATGGCCTTCATAAAACAGACATGGTATGTTTATAGCAATTTATTTATTGTTATACATATCTTAACGTTTCCATCATGTTTGGGGTTCTTTTTCAAAATCTAGTGTCCCGAATTTGTTGACATCATAGATAAAATGGTAGCATTTTAATAAAACATTGTCACTACGGTATAAAAACAAAACACTAAACTATATGTATTCACTAAAACATATTCCTACAGTAAAACGAAATTCGTCTCTACAGATTCGCCGACGGGGTCGCCAACAGATTGACATGCCTAGGTTCCTTCCCATTGATTGATTTCTGGGCACGCCAACCGCTGCGGTCGTTAGTCCCGTTGGAGTAGTGAATTTTTTGTGCCTGGAGATGGCGGTGTTCCTCGCCTGCTGGATGGCGCGGCGCGGCGCAGACCTACACGTCGGCGGCTTGCGAGGACGTTTTCCTTCGCGTGTATCTCCCCTAGCGGGCCGCAGCCCAAGCGTTCAAGCTCTAACACGTGTGGCGGTGTGGGACGTGACAGTGTAGTTTATGAGTAGGGAGAGGAATTTTATGTCCTAAAAAATCTTGAAACAAGCTTTTAAAAATATGCAATTGTGATCTAAAATTTCTCAAATATGTACATTAGAATGCAATTAAAATTAACAATGTTTCATTGCTTGCATTCACTGTTCTTAATAAAATTCAGATGAAGCGTGCTTGGAATGAAAAGATTCCTTTGTGCGTGTAGAATATAATCTACCTTTCTTTGCGGGAGAAATAAAAAAAAAGTAAATATTGACCTTTTTGATGGACGTTGTATGTATTATTGCATTTCTTCTGTGTAGTTTTTAAAAACATATATCAAGAAATTTCCTACATTTGCACAAATATTTTATCATCTACACAAAAGGAAAAAATGAAGACAGTGACAAGCTCTCTCAAATCGATGAACGCTCACCAATAAATATATCGTATGAAAAGTTGAAACGTATTAGTGATAAGTCTCTATTCAATAAAATATTCCCTTACAATTACATGAATATGCACCAATAGGAAAAATCGACTAAACACGCACTAAAATATTAATCTACATAGCATCCAATTTCAACTACATGTCGAGAAATTTCACTTAGCTATGCCCTAAAGCAACAAACAATAATATGCAAAATTATTGAAATCCGCTCCTTTGTTTATGAGTAAGGGGAAGAGAAGGGAAGGGGAAACGGGGATATCCCTGTCAGAGTCACTGACTGATTGACAGACAGTGACTGACACTGATTGACAGTGACTGCCGGTGACTGCCAGGGACTGCCAGTGAATGTCAGTGAATGACTTGGCAATGCCGACTCTGAGCGAAACTCAGACTGTCTTTGTCGACGCACTGTAGCGGCACAGTTGGGCCGAAGACGGTCGCTGGTTGGTTGAGAATTCTAGTCGCGAGCTGTCCTGTGATTTCATCCCATCAATTCCAGGCACGTGCCGGAGCAGTTCCTTAAATAAGGGACTACGTTGCGCACACGATTCTGCTCAACATTTTCTTCTCGATATTGAATTACCCATTGAACATAGTACAGAGCATAGAGTTCTTTGAAGTTGGATAATAATAGCAAACGTTTCGTCTAATCGAAGTTTCACGATATACGCATAAGTACATTTCACGGAAGAGATGTAATACATACTTACATATTACATATCTTATTACTAAGAGGACGTTTTAAAAAATAAAGTTTTTTGTAGAAACTATATTTTGAAAGTAACGATTAACGAATGAAATGTAGTCTTAATACATTAACAAATTTTATTGAGAAATTCTCAAATTAATTTCAAAATCGGATGAATTAAAACTTCCTAGAAATAACCTGGCTACGCAGGCCTTCCACACAATAAGGACAAACAGTATCAAATATATTAAGTAACATGTGGTCAGTAACAGAAGAAATGTCCACTGCTTCATCAATTGAACATTTTTTTAAGTATTATTTATTTCCTGTTTAATTTTACACACATTTTTCAGGATGATTGAAAATATAACAATAACATAGCATTTTTTTGGAGATGCCATAAATTTAAATCATAATTACTGCTAATTATGACTATGTTTCAATAAAACATGAAATAAAAACTCGATTTTTAATTCGAATTTAATAATTTTTATTATTATACATTTTGAGTTTTAAGAGAAAGAATTATTTAGAAAAGATTTAGAAATTTATTTACGGAGGGTGAAATACATCTTTGGGGAAGCGGGAACGAATACTTTTTAAGTTATAATTTTGCCCTAAATAGAAATGTTGATGAGCAGGAAAATTTGCTAAAGAGTTGAAGAAGTTTGAAGATTGAGTAATTATAAATGTCTTAATTGATTCTATTTGTAATTCTTTATGTATCTGCTTGTTGGAGATGAACCATTCACCTTTTAGAATTCTCCTTAAAAATTTGTTTTGAATGGTTTGTATTTTCTTCATGTTTGACGCAGATACATTGCACCAAATCGGGCATGCATATGTAAGTGAAGGTCTTATTATTGTCTTAAATATTGAAATACCACACTCAATTTGTAATTTTGAAAATTTATTAGTTAACGGGTTTAATTTTGATATTTTTTGGTACGTTTTATTCGCAATATTTTGAATGTTGGATTTCCAGGTTAAACGACGGTCGAAATGTAGTCCTAAATACTTAATTGGAATATTTATATTTTCTATCCAAGGAATGTTTATATTCTTTATTTTGAGACATGGGGGATTAGTAGGTCTGCAAAGTGTGAAAATTTTTGCATGTGTTTTAGATGAGTTTATTATTATTCTCCATTGTTGGACAACTTTGAAGAATGAATTTTGTCTCGTTGGCCTGCGTCCGTCGCCTTACGCACTGCGCCGCGCGAGAAAGCTCCCGCACGCAATGAACCGGTTCGAGGCGGCGCGATGCGTAAATATGCGCGCGTGACGTTAAAGGTCTCGATTTCAATCGCACAAGGAACCTCCCGGCGGGCGCCAGCGGGCGACTGGCACCGGGTCCTATATAACTGTTACGCTTTTTATGAGGGATGCCATTACGACACGGCGTCAGGACGCATAGACCCGCCGACCAAATTATCACCCCCACAAATCTTAAGCACCCATAAAACGCATTGTGGATCGGGAAGTGACGCCGTGGATGCAAAAGACACAGAATTGACCGACGAAGGGGAATCAGGGCATCAACTGATGTCACTGCAGTGCCTCTGACAGGGAGATCCTAGGGTTCCAGTGTGACGATGGCAGGGTTTTTTCACACTAGCTGGATAGCTACATCGAATTCAGTGATTTTCTGGAGAAGAATTCTTGCGGCCGGCTGCTCTGAACGGTAATTTTCCGTGGTGACTCCGATGAACACCACGCGAATGCCGGAGCAGTACTCTAACAAACGGGCCACGGACCGCGCGCGATCTTTCCTTCCTCTTCCTTATCCAATCCTCACCCCTTACACACTCACTCACACTAACGTGCACCACACTACCACACATGCCGGGAGGCCGGTGGGGAGCTTAGAGCTTGTCCCGGCTGGGGCGGTGTCACGCTGGAAATACCTGGTAGGGGAAAATCCCTGCAAGTCGACGTCATCTAGCGGAGGAAGATCACCGCTGCCCCTCGCGATAAAAATATACACTACACTTATGGGACTAATGACGTGGGCGCACCAGGTGCGCCTAAGGCGCCCGAAATCATTAATTATTCATCAATCAACCAAAAATTATCCACTAACTGAAATGTCATTCTTGGTGTCTAGAATATCAGGCAATGAACTAACATTCTGATTATACGTTCAAAAATAGAGATTCTGTCTCTGCATGAATATTTGGTTTCTTTGTGTTGCATTTTCAAATATAAAAATAATGTTGACAGTTTCCACGCTTTCATTAAGCAAATATAATCGTACGGTGATACTCCGCAGGGAGGTTGATATTAGAGTTGTAATTGGAATAGAAATGCAGAATGTTTCGTTTAATGCTAGAACACCATCTGCGTCTGAAAAAGATTAACAATATCACTGCGGTTCAGTGAATCGTAAATAAAACTGTTATCTGAAAGTGTTCGAGTTCAAAATAATTTGGATATAAAACATCACAAAGCAACTTGAAAGAACTTTGACAGCTACGGTGATACAACGGTTTTCGTATCCCATTGCAAGTTTGGGGGTTCAAACCTGATCGAAGCCCTAAATATTCAGGTCACAAAATCATTCTTACGCCTTCCTTTAGAGAAGTAAAGCCGGCTGTCCCATATTGTAGATTTAATGGATTAAAAAATCCTCTAGCCTGAAAGAAGTCTCTTAGATAAATATTCAAATCCCCTGTTTCGTCGTTCGAGTAACACCTACTTTCTCCGTTAGATGATGAAAGAAGCGTAGCGAAATTGCGTTGTGAGAAGGAAGAGCAAGCCTGATGGGCTGAATCTCGTCACATAAAATAAGGCATCATTCAATTAAATTGAAAGTATTAAGATATCGATTTTATATTCTTCTTCAAATATCAAAATACGAATTTTCATTTCAATGAAAAATTAGACGTACTATAAAAATGTAGAAAATTGCAATTAATCCTCTCTGATAAAGGAAGACGCAATTATATTTTTTCTAAAGGAAGTTGCATCAAAGGCTGAGGAAGTAAAACAGTAATAGTATAAAAATTATTATCTCATATAGAACATTATCTGAAATTATATTTTAACTTTCATTTCTTAACGTTATCCAATTTATATTACCTACGTGTTCCTCTTTCTCTGCTGTTAAAATTGTATTTTATATCCACATTCTTGTGCACCAAAATGCAATTGTATGTTGTCTCCATACCTCAGGCCCGTCCAGAACAAACATTCTAAAAGACAAAAATGTTGAATCCTACATCATTTGGTTCAACTCCCGCATACACCAATTAGATAATCTCTTTTACCCTAGAGAAAGCAAAATTAATTTGCGACCATATTCACAAAACACACGTTTAAACACGTAATTAATTCCTTCTTTGTGCACATTAATTATATCTCGCAACGAGTCAACCTTTGTGCGAGCAAAACCACATCAACGCGATTTTGGGATGCGTACGATCCTCAGAGAAACCCATGTGGAAGAAATGTCTGCTACCAGCGGTTTTAAAGAAGACATGCTGTAACGGACGATTCTCAGGATATTTGGCCTTCCTAGATCTTCCTCTTGACTCCAAAAAAAATCTGAAAAAGGACTAAATGGTGAAATCCGATTGCTGGTAGTCTCTGCCCATCCAGGCTTTTCGAAAGAACTAAGTCATAATATATTGCAGTTATTGCGAAAGGGAAAATATTGTCAAAACACACCTTCATTGACCCTAAAAGGTGGCTTTGCTAGTGCTATATTTTTACACAAGCAAGGTAAGAAAATAAAATATGTAATACGAAAAAGTAAAAAACTGAAACTGAAAAGGAAAATGTGTAATAGTGAATCATTTAATCTACCTTAAAAATGAAATAGGTTCAAATAAATTTGTAAATTAAGCGTTTTATATTCCCTGCTGAGAGGAGAAAAACTCGAAAGACCTCACAAATATTTCAATGTCATTTTAGATGTAATAAACATGCAGTTTATTTTACAGCGTTGTGTTTACATCGTCCAATGTGCTGGGATATTTTCGATTTTAGGAAACAATTTTATGCCGTTTAGAAAAACACGTTGCAATTTCTCAGACTGTAACAGATAGATTGTATGTTGAGACAGCCAATGCGCAGAGAGACTCGAGAAATGTTAGAGAGTTCTATTATATTTCAATATTCAATATTTCCTGCTACGTAAACGTACGTTTTTAGTATCTACTACCTTTTGGGTGCAAATTGCTTTGTACATCAAACTGTTTTTACGTATGCAGTGAAACTTCCCTGAATCACCTCATAGCAATTTTCTAGTTGGTCTGGGGGGAAATATCTATTTTGCCAGGACATATACAACATACCCATCTGCTAAGTGGACTTTTTTTTGCCCCAGGCTTCTCCGCTTAAGTTTTAGTGTAAAACATATCCATTGTATGAGTATTTTACCAAGCTCTTCGTTTCGCCATTATTTTGAATTACAATTAATGATGCAATTTGTTATTAAAATCAAACATTAGTAACAAATTAACAGTAATAAAAATAATAATGAACCGTTAAATAGAAAATGTCAAGGTGGAAAATTTAGATCTTTTAGATCATTTAAAATAAGGTTAGTGCTGTTATATTTACAAACTAAACCATTAGATACATAATTTTAACATTCCTTTTCGATCGTAAGGATATATTACCAAATTATTCACTACACGGAAAAGTACCGAAAAGTATTGAGTTATTAGGACAGAAAATGAGGGACCTGACATATTTTGCAGGGAAACAGACTGCGTCACATTCCCTAAACAGGGGGGAAAAAAGCAGACGCGAGCATCAGGTGCAACATGCCACGAACATCCAACAACAACGCGCGCTATTTCCACACCGACATCCCCCATCCCCACCCCATCCCACCTCCGCGTCTCCCCACGGATCAGCCGAAGCGTCGCTACGCGCTGCAGCCTTCATTTGTTTTCCGAGCCGTCGTGTTCACGGCTCGCGCGCGCTCGCGTATAACTTAAAGGCGAAGTGTTGAAAGCCGCGATCCGTCTCAATATTTAAGCAGATCCCGCTGCGCGCTGCCCGAACTAAACATCCCCAGCGCCGCCTCTTGGGGCGATCCGGCACCTGCGGAGCGCGCGTCGCTGGTCCCGGGGACGGCCGCTTCGCGAGAACGGACGGTATTTGGCGTGAGCGTTTGTACAACGACTGGAGTCACGTCTGTAGAATTTTAAAATTTGGAAGGTAAAGCGATATATTCCTCTAAATTTGGTGGAATGATAGTACATGCAATTGTCGGCGCCTACAGACACACACATGTATACAATTTACGTAAATACTATTTACTTCAATTGCACTAACTTTTTTGTTTTATTTAATTTTATTTTTTGCTTTGCTTTAACCAGTGTGTGTGTGTGTGTGTTTATGTGTGGCAAAAAGAGCTTACCTTGGAATATAGTCCAAAAAGTTTCACAAATTTATATCAACTTTTTAATGAAAATATACCGTTGAAATCCCCATTTTTATACTCTGCCCGTTATCCTTTATATTTCCGTCGTTCGTACACCGTACACCATCGCAGTACAGAAATAATTTTGGAGACACTTTTCATTACAATTAAAACAAGCGGGAATGCGCGGCTACCGAAACTTTTCCTCGTTAGTGTTTTTACTCAAGAATTAATCCGTTTTCCTTTTTTTTAAAAAAAGGGAATGGTATCATTCCAAGATCTACAAATAGATGAAGTTGTAGCGAAAATAATATGGTTGAAAAATGGTTAGGAAAATTGGAACATATCTTAAAATTTCGAGCAGAAAGGATGCACGCCAAAAATTAGATTTGTGGTATATCCGCTCTAGAAAAGGCATTTAAGTTCTTCATATTTACAATATGGAAAATAAAACACCCAAAGTACATTGATTCACGTCGTTCAGTATTAAGTTGCGAAGAAGAATGAAACGACGGAGGTTTACAAATTCTGAAACAAAACAGTCACTATGTACTCCGAACGCAGAATTGAGTAAATTTCGTTTGAAAATTAATAATTGAAATGTTGAAATTAATAATTGAATTCGTAATTGAAATGTTGAGTTATTACAAAAAAGTGTTCACTTATGGAGGGAACGATGGATTCATGCACGCATGTAAGGAACTATGGCAAAGAAATCCGTTAATCACCTTAACTTAAAAATGTAATGTATCACATAATTATAGTTACTATTTTTTGTAAAAGTGCACATGTATCAGGTAACTTTTGGACACAGTGTTGCTAATATTTACAATTGAAAACACTCAATCTTCGAAATTAAAATATTCGTTATTTTCGATTTGCTAAATCCAACCTCACACACCTTTGCTCGCGATGGTCCAAGGCCTTCTTTAATAACTTCTTGACATAATCAAACAACGCAGTGAACAAAATACGACAAACAAGCATTCAATGTATTAATTTTAAGATCTTATTAAAATTTAGTATTTATGCTCTAAAATCGGTTATTAATAGCAAACGGTAAGAAACCTGGGGTCCACTGCAGTTATTTTAAGCAAATAGTGACGGATCCAGAGGAGTTTGTCCCCTCGAAATCCAACTATTTTCGGAAAGAATATCAGGTAATTGATTCAAAACAATTATAACTCTTTGGTTGCATCACCGTAATTGTATTTTCACTTACTTATTGCCCAGAACTGAAATTGCCTCCTCTCTCTGTTTCTTTCTGGAACTGAATCTGAAATTAAAGCGCACATATACTCGGCGAAAGATCTTTATGGAGATTTTTTTCAAAGCGTATTTATTAGTCCTTATATATGTATATATAATTGTAATTTATTAATTGTAGTTACAAGTGCATCATACAACTCCTTTGTATTGGGAAATTGAACCAATTTCCAATTAGAGGTTCAACAAGAAGCGAAGAAACTTGCAACACCAGCACCGACTAGTATTAACACAAGATACATTAACACCTAGTTTGTTGAGATACTCATCGAATGAGAGGAAAAAAGAGAGGACTCAGAGGAAAAAAGCCCAAAAGAAATGAAGATGAATGGAGCATTGAAAGCGAGGTGTCGGCGGCGCCATCTTGCGCAGCATCTGCGCCGACGCACGCTCAAGGCGCCACGGCGCGGCGCACGCGGCCGCACGCAACGCGGCCGTATTTCAAGGCGCGCGGCTCCACGGGGCGCTTCCCCAAGACACGAACGCCGCTTCCGCACCGCCCACCGCCCCTCACGCGCGGGGAGGGGGCGGGAGGCGGTGGGGCAGGGCGGGAGGGGGCGGGGGCGGGGGAGGGTAGGAGAGGCGGGACGGAGGGGGGAGGGGCGGGGCGGAAAGGGGAATGGGCGGGGCGGAATAAGGGGCCACCGGACGATGGGATGGGGTGAGGCGGCGCGGGGCGTGGGGGCGGCGCGTGTCGTCGGGGAGGCGCGGGGCAAGCGGGCGATGCGGGGCGTGGGGGCGGCGCGGGGAGGGCGGGGCAGGGCGAGGCGAAGGGGGGTGGGGCAGGGAGAGGCGAGGCGAGGCGTGGCGTGACGCGGCGGGGTGGGGCGGGGCGGGGTTGGGCGGGATTGGGCGGGATTGGGCGGGATTGGGCGGGATTGGGCGGGATTGGGCGGGGTTGGGCGGGGTTGGCGGGGTTGGGCGGGACGTGGAGGGGCGGAACGGGGTGGGTGGCGCGAGGAAGGTGGAGGGGCGGGGCGGGAAGTTGGGTAGAGGGAGGAAGTGTGAAATTGTAGAGAGCAATCGTAAGAGATGGTGGAGTGGAGGTAGAAGGGGTGCGGGGAGGGTCGCGAGGTCGCACGAGGGCGAGGGGCGGGGGGTGAAGAGGCGCGTGGGACGGGATGAACGGGGGGTGGGAGGAGCGGGGAAGGGTTGGAGGGGGAAATGGTGAGGGGAGGGACGGGGAGAGGTCACAAGCTGAGGAAGATGGGCGTGGGAGGAGAGGAGCGGGACGGGACAGGTGGAGGGGAGCGGGGGAGGGTGTGTGGAAAACTGGTGAGGGGGAGGCAGAGAGAGGTCAATCGCTTAGGAAGGGGGCGGATGGTGAAGAGGGGCGTGGGAGGAGAGGAGAGTGCGCAGGGGAGGTGAGGAGCGGGGAAAGAGAGGGGGAGAGGGGAAGTTCGGCCCCAAGGACAGGTGCTAACAAGTGGAGAGGTGCTAATGGGCCACTTCAAGGGATGTGCGTGCGTTCATAAACGCGTAGCAATAAAAATATTTTTTGACGCTGTATTCATGTAAGTGGGTCGACTGAAAATGTTCATTAACAGTGGAGAGCAAAGTGGAGGGTAATATTTCATACTCTATATAGGACGCCGCTTGTAGAATTTCCTTTATAGTGTATATTCATTTGAGACTTTTTTCAATGTTCGAACTCGAGTATGAAAGTTAATTGTTTTACGTTCATTCAATGAACGTGTTTTCCTGTCAGAAGGATGGTCTTGTGATATTTAGTTTTATATATGATTTAATAAAAATTAAATTTTAAATTGATCCTTCAAAGTCTTTCTGCGAATCTAAGATTAACGGTGCCATTTTCAAGGGATGTGCGTCTTCCAGCTTGTAAACGCGAGCGGCATTATTATTATTATTATTATTATTATTATTATTATTATTATTATTATTATTATTATTATTATTCCTCTAAATCACGCGTAAAGATGTTATCTGTCGGATGAATATAAAATCTACTCCAGGTTGCAACCAGCTACCTAAGGAGTAGATCTAGGGACTGTCGGTGCCTCTACAATACTTTGCGCAAAATGTGGGCTGTTCCAAATAAAGCGATTTCTTGCACTTCCCAATCTTTTGAATTACCTGGGAGTTTAGACAAGTTCTTACACAAATTTTGCGGAACAAATCCCAGAGCTCCGATAACTATCGGGACGACCCGTGCTTTTACACTCCACATTCGGCTGATCTCGATTTTCAAACTCTTGTATTTAAGATATTTCTCTGCCTCCTTGGTTACGACATTTTGATTGTAAGGCACAGCAACTTCCACAAGTAGACACGATTTTTTCTCAAAATCGCGAATAACAATATCCGGTTTGTTTGCTGCTATCGTGCGATCCGTTTGAATTTGTTGGTCGTACAATATTGTACGCAATCCAACCGATGTCACCGGTTTTGATGAGTGTTCGTACCACTTGGGGCATGTGTTTGGAACTTCCAGGGCGGTACACATCTGCCAGTGGAGGTAACTACAAAACCTGTCGTGTCTTTTTAAGTATTCGGTCTTTGCTAGAATTGGACAAGCTGAGACAATATGATCAATGGTTTCTACTTGCTCTTGGCAAATTCAGCATTTGTCATCTTGGGAAATTTTGAGAACCGCTTTATCATAATGTCGTGTTCTCAACGCCTGATCTTGAGCAGCTACTAGAACTGCTTCTGATTCTGGCTTCATTCTTCGCCTTTTAAGCCACATAAATGATTGATCTTAATTGATCTGCACCTTGTCCATTCTTTTTAGATATTGTCCATGGAGGGGTTTGTCCCTCCACGACGTCTTTAACATTTTTTGTGTATCACATTTCATGTTTAGTAGTACCAGAAATTCAGTCTCTGTGTTATTTGACGTGTCTTGCATAGTTCTCTTTGCAATCCTTTTTGCTACAGTAACAATGTCTCTGTTTCCCATTCTTCGGTCAGATTTCTAGACCTGCCTCATTAGAGGGTCATCTAGATGACTGACTACATATTTTCCCATCTCAACTATTGCATTTTGCCAGGGGGCTTCAATTTGTCTGAGGCCTCTTCCTCCTTCCTTACGTGACACATAAAGTCTATGTACATCAGCTCGATGGTGGGCGACATGATGCATTGTTAGCAGTTTTCTGGTTTTTCGATCCATGATGCGAATTTCTTGCTCAGTCCAGTCCACTAGTTCGGAACTGTACTCTCACTACAGGCACCGCCAGAATACCAATTGCAGATATTTTATTCCTGGAGCTCAGAGCAGACTGCAGGACAAGTCTCACTTTTCTGTAATACTCCTTGCGAATTCTCTCTTTCATTGTGTCGTTCGAGATGGTCTCACATTCTTCAATGCCCAGATATTTGTAAGTTTTATCTGGCTCAAGATCTTGTATCACAGTGTGCATATCAACTTCAATGCTCTCTGGCGTTGTCAGTTTGCCTCTTCTTAAATTGAATTTTGCACATTTGTCAAGACCAAACTTCATGCAGATGTCATTACTAAAGTCATTCACGACAGACAGCATTTGAGAGAGAATCGCTTCATTCTTAGCAAACACTTTCAGATCATCCATCATGTAAAACAAATGTGATACTAGCCTTTCATCACCATGCAGCTTGTAACCAAAGTCAGCTTGCGACAACTGTCTAGATAGTGGGATCAAACTAATGCAAAACAGCAGAGGGGATAGTGAATCTCCTTGAAAAATACCCCTGTTGATCTGAATACTTCTGGTTTCTACTGCTTCCTTTCTGCTCTGTATTAGTAACCTGGTACTCCACGACTTCATGCTAACCTTGCAAAATTCAATAATAATAATTATTATAATTATTATTCCTCTAAATCACGACTAAGGATGTTATGGGTCGTCTGAATATAAAATCTACTCCAGGTTGAAACAAGCAACCTAAGGAGTAGATCTAGGGACTGTCGGTGCCTCTACAATACTTTGTGCAGAATGTGGGCTGTTCCAAATAAAGCGATTTCTTGCACTTCCCATTTTTTTTGAATTACCTGGAAGATTAGACAAGTTCTTACACAAATTTTGCGGAACAAATCCCAGAGCTCCGATAACTATCGGGACGACCTATGCTTTTACGCCCCACATTCGGCTGATCTCGATTTCCAAACTCTTGTATTTAAGACGTTTCTCTGCCTCCTTGGTAACGACGTTTTGATCGCAAGGTACAGCAACATCGACAAGTAAACATGATTTGTTCTCCAAATCCCGGATGACTATATCCGGTTTGTTTGCCGCTATCGTGCGATCAGTTTGAATTTGTAATTGCGCGATCAGTTATAATTATTATTATTTCACTTCATCACGACTAAAAATGTTATGAGTCGGCTCAAAATAAAATCTACTCCAGGTTGCAACCAGCTACCCAAGGAGCAGATCCAGCGACTGTCGGTGCTTTCACAATACTTTGTTTTATTTGGAACAGCCCACATTTCGAGCAATCTCTTGCACATCCCAGTCTTTTGAATTACCTGGGAGTTTAGACAAGTTCTTACATAAATTTTGCGTAACGAATCCCAGAGCTCCTATAACTATCGGGACGACCTGTGCTTTTACGCCCCACATTTAGCTGATCTCGATTTCCAAACTCTTGTATTTAAGACGTTTCTCTGCCTCCTTGGTAACGACGTTTCATCGCAATGTACAGCAACATCGACAAGTAAACACGATTTTTTCTCCAAATTATTATTATTATTATTATTATTATTATTATTATTATTATTATTATTGTTATTATTATCATCATTTTGACGCTTAATTCATTTAGATAGAGGGGATAAAAATGAGCATTAACACTTCAATGAAATATGCAATATGCTTCGTGTTGTAGATAGTAAATAGCTCCTCGATTTCCATTTATTACTTTGACTGATTTATTATCTCCTCCATTAGTTCAGTATTCGAAATCGAAAACATAATGTTTCCGTATTCCTTTTCACAATTGCTCAATTACTCTGCTTTTAATCAAAGTAAAATCTATTGAGATGTTGCATTCAGTTTAAATCTGATTACTAGAAATAACTTCATAGAAATGTGTTTTATTAATTTCTTCCAATACAAAAACAAAGTTCCTATTTCGTCTGAAAAACGAGAATCTCATATTTTTTGTGTGTTGTTTTATTGTACACTACAGTTTAACATGGTATTTAATTGGGAGAGAAATATAGCCTTTTTTAAGCTTCATATTATTATAAGGACTAATATTTTTATCTATTTTCACTTCTAACTTTCGACGTACCAAAAAAATTTCAAGGAACCAGGAAATTGAAAGTCCAAAATAAAACGAAGAGATCTTCCAATTTTTCAAAGATATTGCGTTTAAGTGAAAACTGTTTATTATGCCTAATTCTGGTAACGAGAAAATAATTTCAGAGAAGAGCGTTCCAGGTTTTTTGTTTTATTGTTTTTGTATTTTTAAGAGAAAGTACGTACGTATTGAACATTACTAAACAGCTGTACTGTTCCAAGGGCTCAAGGCTAGTGATCCAAATAGATGCATATCTCCTGACTTTGATGCAATAAGATACTGAAAGCAAAATGACCCGGAACAGCAATCTTTCAAAGATCATTTACGTCTGAAGAATTGAACAGCAAGTGAACACAACGGAAAAGATAAATAATGCATGAAACTCCGATACAGAAACCAGCACAGAGCATGTATATACATAATGCAAGTGTTGTGAGAAAAAACTGACTTTATTTACTGTAGTAATATGGAAATAATTTCCTCTATTAGCAATATCCTGTCTTACGAGTTTGACTGCAGGGGAATGTTATTTATTTGACAAATACATGACACCTGCAAATTTCACGTTTGTATTGAAGTTATCATAACTCACCAACATACAGAGACGAGAGAGTGACACAAGTGTATGAAACGCAGGATTCAACTTTTCGACCCATTGGATAAAGGTATTTTATCTTTACATTCTTCTTTTTCATGGCATTGACTTGACAACCTAGAAATTTCCTATTCATTACGAATATTCTAACAATCCAATTCGGTTGTGAGACATTGAGGTGACCTGTTAAACACGAAATATTGTATTTCCTTTTGACTCCCTGGAACTCGAAAGCAAACCATAACGTGCTTTCGAAATAGAGCTGCTCCTGATCGCCTTAAGTGCTAGAAAGAGACGTTCACCCAGGCAGAGACCGAGGAAGAAACACATTTACAAAAGACCTTAATCAACCTCGGAGATTTGAGCGATAAGTTGAGAGTCGCTCACGACTTCCCGTCGCGGTGGTCCCGCGCCATCAAAGCCCGGACAGGGACAGCCGCCCGCCCGCCGCCGATAACGAAGAGCTGCCGCCTGCGTTTCAGTTCCCGGAAAGGACGTGTCGGCGTCCGAAGACGGGGCAGCTCGTCCCGTCGCGCGTGACTCATCTCACTTTCAAAGCGCATCTCCCCCGCGCGAGCGGCTTCAATGGAGCAGCGGCCACGAGCCGACACGCGCCACCCCTCCCCCCATACACCTCCCCCCTCCCCCCCCTCTCCACCCCTCCCACCCCTCCGCCCACCCCATCCCTCACCTCCACCCCTCCCCCACCCCACCCCTCCCCCACCTCAACCCTACCCCACCCCTCCGCCCACCCCACCCCTCCGCCCACTCCACCCCTCCGCCCACCCCACCCCTCCGCCCACTCCACCCCTCCGCCCACCCCATCCCTCACCCCCACCCCTCCCACACCCCACCCCTCCCCCACCTCACCCCTACCCCACCCCTCCCACCACCACCCCACCCCTCCGCCCACCCCACCCCACCCCACCCCACCTCACCCCTACCCCACCCCTCCCCACCCCACCCCTCCCCCACACCGCGCCTCCCGGAGCACACCGGCTTAGGTAGCTCACGGCATCAATTCTGTGGTCACGGGGTAAAAGTTCTTAAGTCAATTTTTGGCCGAATTGGGTAAACTACTGAAACTACGAGTTAAGTATCTATATTTTATTTTAGTAAAATGACCGAATTCAAATGTTGCTTTCTTAACGAGAAAAAAACATTAAGATTTAGCGTTTAGCGTAGGAACAAGCGGTGGCTCGAAAATCTAACCCTTGTTTTCTCCAAACTAAGATTTTTGACTTCAGAACATTTACCCCGCGACCACAGAATTGATGTCGCTGCAGTGGCTCTGACCGAGAGGTCCTACGGTTCCACTTCCGCCGGTGGCGGGACTTTCGACACTAGCTAGATCTAATGCAGCTGGAATCTGGAGGAAAATTGTAGTGGTTGGTTGCTCTGAAGGCTGGTTTGCCGTGTTTTTTCATCCAAACCAGGTAAACGTCGAAGCAGTACCCTAACAAATGGGCCAAAGAGCGGGCGCGATCTTTACTTTCTCTTCCTTGTTCTATCCTCTCCCCTTAAACACACAGTTACATGCACGACACTTCCATTCATTTCGAGAGACTCGTCGGGAGCTTACAGCTTGTTCGGGCTGGGGCGGCACCCGCCGGTGTAGGATAGCTTGTTGGGAAAATCTCCGCAATTCGACAGGTAGGTCGGCGCCAGATCTCTCCATCCAGGGGAGGAAGATTGCCGCCACCTCTTGCGATGAAAATTATGCATTACACTTATGGAAATAATGACCTTAGTACACGTGCCCGGAATCACTAATCATTACTCAATCATCAATTTGTAGTGCCCATGCCGGCCTGACCCGGTCCGCCGGGACATACTCCGCCCCCACCCCTAAGACCCGGTCCTTTCCGCCAGGATTCTTCCTGCGAGAACCCGCCCCAAGCGGCCAGGACTGGCCCGTTGCTCTCAGGGCACGCCCGTCAACTCTGGAACATGTCTCACCATGACCAACCAGAACGTGACAAGCCCCTACAAGTCACGCTCCACCACCCAGGACAAAATTCCAGCACCTACCCCGCCACGCATTAACCCACGCTTCCGACTTTAACTTTCTCCTCCGCGCAGTTCGTCTTACAAAATGTAGAGCCCAGATATTTTTCAAACTCAATAAAACTGTTGACAAAGGATGTTATAGCTCCTTACTTTCAATGTTTTGTAAATTCCTGACGGCCGAAGGAATGAAATATAAGTATTCTTTCCTCGCTCATCTTCTGTGTTTAATGTTGCCTCCCTCAATATTATTTTTTTTATTTTAAGATTCACTTTGGTGTTGAGCGAGAATCCTGCTATAACAGTTCACCTTTGTAGTTCTTCCATCTGGCACTTTATGTGGCTGGCTCTTGATGTATGGTAATATATACTTCTTGAAGGTCTGCGACTGTAAGAAAGAGAGGCAGTTTGATTTGTTATTTTTCCAGAAGACATCTGGCATGTATTTTGAAATGCATCTGGCATCTGGAATATTCTCTTAGATCTGGCAACAAGGGAAACATTGAGCATATGAACATATGGCCAATAAAGTAGAAAAAATGAATTGTTTTGAAGCAATACGTTAGGAAGGGTTGAAGTGTTAATGTTGATCTTCAGGAGAATGTGTTTATGTTATAAGAACTGACTGAATAGTCTGTAGTCCGCAGACTTACTTCGCAGTGTAGGAGAAGGAGCGCGCTCCTAACTGCTTGTGAAATTTAAACGTAGAGCCTTGTCAAGGTTCGGAAATATCGCCACCGCTCATTTTCGGCGGAGCGAGCTCTGGGCGCAGTTATTAGAGAGTTTTTGCACATCGACGCCACACATAAGCGGGCCCGGCTATTGTCACGTGACGCCTCGTACACCAATCGCGGTATCTGTAGCAAACACAAGCGTTATCCGGGTTCGGTTCGGTAAACGAGGCTTCATAACGTGCACGGGATCGGTTGCACGTTATACGTGTTTTGGGTACACAAAGATCGCGGACAAAAGCCGACTGCGATTTTCTGCAAAATATAATGTATTACTACTGAAGGAAGTGTTGGCTTCCACACTATATGAGAATAGAAGACAGTGAAGGGCAATATTGAAATTCTTTGGTTTTGCAAGTCGGGAAGCTAAAGAACATGACCATGGGAAGCCGTTTCCATATTTATCCATGGGGAAGCCCTTTAACACAATTAAACGTTACAAATTTTACGGACTTTAAAATTCCAGGTGGATGTGGTTCTACAATTTCGTGCAAAATTGCATTTTCTACATCGTCCTGATCAATATTCGATAAAAAAACCATCGATTTATTTAGAGATGAGTTTGAAGTAAATCAGCTATTCACGGTGTCATCCCATCGGAAGCTCATATGTCGCTACAGTGACGTCACTATGGTGACGTTGAAGCTCCGGATTGGATGAAACCGCGAACAGCTTATTTACTTCAAACGCATCTCTAAATCAATCCAAGTATAAACTCCATCCTTCGCGGCGTCGATGATGTAGCGGTTAGCGTAACGGACTGTTACACCCAAGTTTGTGGGATCGAAGCTGTGGATTTTTAAGGGCGGAGAAATCCTTCGAAGGGAAGAAAAGCCGGCTGTCCCGCGTAGTAGATTTACTGCATGTAAAATATCCTCAAGCGTGAATGAAGCCTGTGAGCTAAATTCAAATCGCCCGTTTCGTCGCCCAAGCAATACCTTCTTTCTCCGCTAGTTGGTGAAAGGAGCGTAGCGAAATTTTCATGGTCAGAAGGAAGATGGCCTGAGTCTCGCCACGTAAAATAAGGTATCAATTCAGTTCAATTGAATCGTTCCGCGCCGTCGCCGCCCCGAGTGCGCTGTGGCGCGGCGACGCCGCCGCCGCCGCCGCCGATGCTGCGATAGGGCGCGTGGCGGCACGTGCCCCCGACTTCCGTCACGGAGTAATCCTCTGTTCCATTCACAGAGGGATGCGTCATTACATGACAGCGAAAGCTCCTTGACGTACACGAACAGAAATGTACGTCTTCTTCTGTGTTGAGTCCTTGACGAGATGTGACTGACAAAAGTTATATAAGTGATGTAATAATAATAATAATAATAATAATAATAATAATAATAATAATAATAATAATAATGTATGACCAACAAATACAATCTGATTGCACGAAAGCGGCTAACAAACCGGATATAGTTATCCGAGATTTGGAGAATGAATCACGTTTACTTGTTGATGTTGCTGTACCTTGCGATCAAAACGTCGTTACCAAGGAGGCAGAGGAACGTCTTAAATTCAAGAATTTGGAAATCAAGAGCAGCCGAATGTGGGGCGTAAAAGCACAGGTCGTTCCGATAGTTAACGGAGCTCTGGGATTAGTTCCGCAAAATTTGTGTAAGAACTTGTCTAAACTGCCAGGTAATTCAAAAGACTGGGAAGTGCAAGAAATCGCTTTGTTTGGAACAACCCACATTTTGCGCAAAGTATTGTAGAGGCACCAACAGTCCCTAGATCTGCTCCTTAGGTAGCTCGTTGCAACCGGAGTAGATTTTATATTCAGTCGACTCATAAAATATTAAGTCGTGATATAGAGAAAAATAATAATAATAAAACAAGTAGAAACCATTGACCATATCGTCTCAGCTTGTCCAATTGTACCTCAATTGACAGATCTGTACCGCCCTCGAAGTTCCAAACACATGCCCCAAGTGATTCGAACACTCACCAAAACCGGTGACATTAGTTGGACTCTAGTTAACGGAACTCTGGGATTTGATCCGCAAAATTTGTGTAAGATTTTGGCTAAACTTCCAGATCATTCAAAGGACTAACCAAGCACTACGGTGGCATAACGCGAATTAGGTGTAAGGCTAGTAATAAAAGAGTGAGAATTATACGCAACTGATAGAGATTTTCCTACAAAGTTATCCTTTTTTTGGAGCTAGAATCTCAGGGAAAAATGCACTAGGTGTGTTCTCGTATAGATTTATTTTGATGAAATTTATAAGATGCAAGCAAAGAACTCAGTGAACGCTTTCACCAGGACATTCACTTTCTCAGGAAAAAGGGTATCTGGGACGTTCAAACTGTGCTGTGATGGGAGATTACGTATGGGGAATAGTTCGCACAGAGAGGTCAAAATCACACAAGAGGAAAAGTCAATCTGATGTAAATGTTTGGTTTTCGACATTTTGATGTTTTCAGCATTAGGTTTATTCAGTATAATTGCAATTAACATATTTGAATATGAGACATGTTAATTTTTCTACTCGTTATATTCCATATGCAAGTTGTTGTAACTGTTTTTAAGAAAATGTAAAGATTCGTTAATTACAACCAAAATATTGACATTAGAGAAAAAACTACTTTCATATTCACAATCAGTATTATCAAATTGTGCAAACAACAATAAAAAAGTAATAAAGAAAAACTTTGCCAAATTTTCTTACATAGTTTTATCTTTACAATTCTCAACAATACAATAGAATCAAGATTCTGTTTAAAATTAAGTAATTCAATAAGTGTTCAAGCGTGAACTAATAGAATATGCACATTTTTTAAGAATGTATTTTAAGTAAATTGAGGTAACAAAAAGTGTGGTCGCTTTTTGACCTTAATAGTTGAAAAGCGGCCTTAAATAAGTAAAAAGGAGGTAGTGCACTCCAGGAAGCTTAATACTCATGGATAGTTAATAAACAACTCTCTGTACGGTTAAACCATTTATAATAGTTATTTAATGTCCTCTTTGAACAGGATATCAATTATTGTCGATGTTTTAAATTATTTTGAATCTTATGAATTGATAAGGGATTTAGGTTCAGCGCTACAACTAAACTTTTCCGGCTTCAGACCGTGCGATTAGCAAAATAAAATTTCCTTTATCTCTCTATTATTCATCTTTACATTTAGATTTTAGTCCGAATTTAAAATATTGTGCGTAAGTCCACATTTACGAAACGGAAAACAATATATTTTGGTTAAAAAACATTGCAAAACATTTGTTTGTCTAAACGTCTTCGCTAATGGGAGAGATTAGATGACCAGGAAGGATAGTATTCGATTACTGCTTTGAAAAATTGGGCACTCCCGTCCGTTTGTTATCTTGTACCTTTCCAGAACCTGTAGCAAATGACGCTGGGGCAAAATATTTCATGTCAATGTGGTTCCCACATCGCATTCTTCTCAATACGTCCCTTACGTTGATACCCCTTAATTATTTATTCAAACTTCTGTTTCCATACTTAAAGACATGGCAACTTGCTGATATATTAAAAAAGAAACGTAAGCAAATTTTCCAAATTATCATAAACTTTTGGCAGAACAAACGAGTACGTGTCCTCCGAGGAACGATCATACATTTTTTCAGCTCCCGACTCAAGAGTGGTTTTCTCCATACTTCAGACGCAGCTGAGGCGAGTCATCGGCGATGCTTCGCGTTCACAATTGCCTCCGCGGAGATAGGAATCGGGCCGTTCCACGGGGCGCGGCGTCGCTTCCGAAAACGCTCCTGGCGAAGCGATGTATCTGACAGCGCGCGCGTAAAGAATAGAGCGCACGGGCCCGGCTCGGCGTCACAGCGCAGCCCAGCGGTTGGCGAACGCTGCTCCGCCGCGGCCACAGGGATATGTTGGGGTTCTGAATAGAAATCTAGACATCAATTGCGTAATCAGGTTTTATTTAATAATACGTTCTGAAATCCATAAACGTTTTAAAACAAACTAGGCAGGAGAAAATGTAATGAAAATGAGTTCATTTTAATTCTGTAATGAGCTGTATAAGAGATAAATAGCCTGTATGTTGTAATAATGAAATGTTAATATTTTATACAATTCAACAACTTTTATGGTCACGGGGTGATTAAATACGCATTGTTTGTTTCGTAATATTTTTTTTTCTTTAACTAGCATTTTGTATCCTTTGAGATCGAAAAACCTGACCCCAAACCGCTCCACACTGAGGTAGAGGGATGAGAAGAAAGGCAACGGGTAGGGAAGATCTCGCGTGATCCATGGGTACGGCTCCGCATTCACCTGGAGGTGGCTAGGGAAGTAACCGAACAGAGCACTTGCCGCACTTCTTGATTTCTGAGGTCTCTGGCGGATGTCAAATGATTTGTTATGTTTGTGTGAAATATGGACCCACTCCCCTGTTGATATAATTAAACGATCACCTTTATTAGTTGGTGTCATGTTGGTCGTGTTTCCGGTTCTTTCCATTTTAATAACATGCGAGTTCTCTTATTATCGTTTTCCAGCTGTGACAGCTTAATGGCAATATCATTGCTTCCGGAGATTCGAGGATTTGATTCTCCACACTTGCTACACTATAGAATTCAGCCACCGCCTGAATGAGATTTCTGGGGGCTGGTTGCTCTGTAGTTTTTACTAGTTTCTTGCATCAATACCAGAATGAAAGAAGAATGTTACGGAAGTGGCCTAAACAGACGGCGCAAGATCTTCCTCTCCTCGCGCTTGTCCTCTCTTCTTTTATTACACACTCATACTCATTCCCTCACATGAACTACGCTATCAATCAGATATTGTTAGCATAGCGCTCGTAACGGGCAGTGGGGGAGATATCTGGTGAAGGAAAAACTGGCTAGCCAACGCGTAGGATGGCAACGGATCTCACGTCCTAGCGGCAGAGGAAAATCGACACAATAACATGCAGTACACTTACGAGAGAATGATTTGAGTATTTAACGCGCCCACATTCCATAACAAAACAAATTGATTATCGCTCTTCCATAAATGTATTTTTCAGAAACTAGTAGTGAACAACGACTTGAGTGGGCAGTGAAGCGCGAGAGGTTGGCACCGCTGCTCCGGGGGCAGCGGTGTATCTGGGCGCGCGCGCATTTCCGATTGCGGGCGTAAAGCAGCGCGCGAGCGGCTCTGGGCGGCACAGCCCACGCGCGCGGGGCGGGGCGGGGCGGCGATTCAACGCCCGCGGGCGCGTGGGCGCGAGGGTGACGTGGGGCTAGGCGGGATGGGGCGTGCGGGCGAGACAGGCGATGCGGGGGAGGTGTAGGGCGGGGAGGGGCAGGGCAGGGCGAAGCGGGACGGAGCGGAGCGGGGCGGGGCGGGGCGGGCGGGCGGGCGGGCGGGCGGGCGGGCGGGGTGGGCGGGGCGAAGCGGGGCGAAGCGGGGCGAAGCGGGGGGTGCGGGGTGAAGCGAAGTAGGGCGAAGCAGGGCGAAGCAGGGCGGTGCGGGGCGGTGCGAGGCGGGTCGGGTCGGGGCAGGGTGGGTCGGGTCGGGTCGGGTCGGAGCTGGTCGGGTCGGGTCGGGTCGCGTCGCGTCGGGTCGGGTCGGGTCGCGTCGGGTCGGGTCGGGGCGGGGCGGGGCGGGGCGAAGCGGGTCGGGGCGGGGCGGGTCAGGGCGGGGCGGGGCGGGGCGGGTCGCGGCGGGGCTGGGCGGGTCGGGGCGGGTCGGGGCGGGGCGGGGTGGGTCGGGGCGGGTCGCGGCGGGGCGGGGCGGGGCGGGGAGGGGCGGGCGTAGAGAGTGGGAGGTAATGCAAGGGGAGCCAAGGCACCTCCGGAAATGTAGTCGCCCGAAAAATTCATGGCGCGCGCCGAGAGGCGCTAGACGCGGGCTGCGGGGATAAAGGCTGTCGCTGGATAAATCTCACGCGGCCTCGGTATCGCAGAAGCTAACAATCTGAAACGCTGCGTTTTGTTGTTTTGATATGGGTGCGCGTGGGACTGGAATGTTAATTCATGTTGGGAAGAGTTACAGGAAGGGCTCTTTTGTCAATTGGCGCAGCTTAGAATTGAAAAATAAACAAGGATTTATTGTAAGTAATAATACATATTTCCTGTGCATCTTTTGCTCGAATTAAAAGGGTATTCCAGTCTAAAAATACCATAATCTATACACAGTGTGTCAACATGTCCAATATGTCAATTTTTGAATACATTTTGAAAGTAAGCTTATTAGTATACGTTGGACATTTAAACATCTTAAATCTCGCACGTGGGATGAAGACAGGGCAGTTTCTGAAGTAATTTTCCTAAATTATATTCACAGCTCGTAAACTAGTATCTTTTAAAATATGTTAGTGATACATCTCTGACATGGAACTAAGATTCAGGATTGGCAGCGGCGCTGTTTGATCGTGAGTCTGTTACAAAATAGCCGTCAACAAATGATTAATAACATTTAAAATGCAAATAAATTTGAATACATTTTTACGTAATGCAATTTAAAGAAGGAAGAGTTCGACTTTTCTGATTTTTTACTTGACATCAAATCAATAATGAGAACCTCATTCTTTCGTGCATTGGACTTTATAGGAAGAGAAGGAAAACTTTGACATACATCTTTACTCTAAAGTAACAACAACTAAAAATTAATCTCAACTGAATCAACACAAAATAAATTATTTCATTTGTCAGCAAAAAATAACCAGAGAACAGCTAATAAAACCACAAAAACCTTAATATTTCGCCATGGGATACCAGAATACGGGATATGATAAGTGGCCCTATTCAACATTTACTACGCACACGGAAGACGAAATTACATCTTTAAGCTTTGATATACTAAAAAAAACAATAAACTAAAAATTATTTTAAAGTGCACCATTTTGTTTTTAATACGGATGCTATGATTGTAATTATAATGTTTATGTGAATGTTTCATTTTAGTTTATTTTATATTATTTTATCATATTAGTTGCATTTTATATTATTTTATGTTTCTATAAATTCGATCGTGTGAACATTTGAGTAGAAATAAATTCCAAATGGGAGCCTCCTAACTACTTGATAATACCAAGTAATGTGAGATTTTGTCAATGATTTTTTTCTATTGAAACCTTGATAAAATACTTCGGTCATTTGTAACTGTTCTCGTACAGGATATTAGTTTCTTCGGGGTTATCTTCAAGAGGATAATGTGAGAACGCGCTATCTGCAGAAATAACAGTAGCACCGGTGATCTAAGATTTAAAAGGAACTTTAGAATTAGTTTGTAAAGACTTAGGATACTAATGTAACAGAGTACCTTTCATCGACATTAAAAGAAGAAAACGTTACAAAGCAGCTTGTACGAACCATTATTTTCGATAAGATGACGTGTACATAATACCACTGAATAGTATTGCGCAACTCAGAAGCTGCTGTCGCTTAACGAGAATAAATTGTTCCTTTGTAGCATTGTAACGGGTGGCTCTATCGAAAGAAAGATACACGCACCTAATAGCTCTTTGTCGATTATCTCACACTCCGACTTAAGAATCGAATTGCCCATGTCACAAAGCAATTTCACATGCACGCTTCAAAGGGAGTACGCGAGGTCTCATAGTCTTAGGAGGCCAAGATTTTTATATTGCGGGTCGCAATTTGGTTGCATATTAAAGAAGAAAAAGCTGTAGACTGGACTCAGATGTTACACATTTTCTCAACACCAAATGTTTAACTGTCGCAACTTAAAATGACAAGTTGAATAAGAGGTTAAATTTGATGGAGTTGATAACGTATCTGATGTCATTAAATGACTTCATCGAAGTGATCGAGTATACGAAGTCACAATATGAAATAGTCTATTCGAGTATAATTTAAGTATTTGGCTGCGAACTTCCAAAATTCTTTTCAAAGGATATTTCTTAATATATTGAATTCGGACATTCAACTAACCATGAAATCGCTTTGAGATTAAATATTTCCTCTGAAATATCCATGTACAATTCATTGTAATTTTAATTATCTGTTATCACAAATGGATTTAGTTTTTATTGTTATTTAAGGTCGCATCAACTTCTAGGTCTTTAGCGACCACTATTGGATGTAACGTTATGGTATGAGGATGAAACGATATGGTGATGATAGGGGGTAACGAACACTTACAACCATGCTCGAGGCGGGACTCGAACCCGCGACCCCACGGTCCAAGATCACTACAGCACTACCGACTTAGCGATCTCGGCCACGGGGCCGGCAGATTCAGTATTTCTAAACCGACTAACTACGAGTAAAAGACTTCAACTGAGAGCATTTAATTGATGATTGTGCGGCCAGCTGTTCTGATTGTAGTTTTCTGTGAATTGTAGTTTTTCTCCGTTCAGTACCAGGCGAATGCCGGAGCAGTACACTAACGAACGCACTACGGGCCGCGCGCGATCTTCCCTTCCTCTTCCTTGATTTGCCCTCATCCCACCCTCCTCACCTCACATGTGCCAGGAGACCGGTCGGGAGCTTAGAGCTTGTCCCGGCTGGGGCGGTGCCCCCTGGCGGGAGACACTTGGCTGAGGGAAAACCCCGCTATCCTGAGGTATAACGGCTCCGCATATCACCATCCAGCAAGGGAAGATAACAGCCGCCTCCCAAAGGGAAAACATGCACTAAACTTACGAGACTAATGACCTTATAAGTTGGCGCGTCAGGAATCACTAAACACTCAATTCACCGTCGCCACTGCCGTCACCACCGGCGTTCCCGCCAACATCGCCAACGCCGCCGTGCATCCGTCACTATCGCCATCGGAGCCTCCAGGGTCACCATCGCCAACGCCATCGCCGCCGCCCCCTGCCACCGGCCTTCGCACTCACCAAGGGATAATGAGCGCGCTGCAGTTAATGAGCAGTTCCTTCGCCGCTCGGCTCCGCGCCGCGCCGCGCCGCGCCGGCCGCCGCCTGACAGGACGATTGCGCTCTCGAAAGCGATGCGGACGCCTCGCTCACAGGCCGCGGCCGCGAACGCAGCGGCACAGGAGGCAGCGGCGGAGGTGTTAATTGTAAGGATGCCACTGCCGGGCGAAAGGTTTCCGCTGGACCAAGAAAAACGGCGGTCCAAGAAAAACCGAAAAGGACGATCCCCGGTGGCCGAGATCGCTAAAGCAGTGATGTAGTAGCGATCTCAGACCGAAGGATCGCGAGTTCGAGTCTCGCCTCGGGCATGGTTGTATTTGTATTCGTCCCACTATCATCACCATATGTCATCTTTACAGTTACCTTAACATTAAACCCAATAGTGGTCGCTAATGACCTAGATGCGACCATAAATAACAACAAAAATAAAACGAAAGAGAGAATATAGAGGCGAAGATTGATGGATTGTATGAAGACAGAGGGTAACCGAGTATGCGGAAGAATAATTGAGATGCAAATGGGCTGTTTGTGACGGAGGATCCGAAGATGGAGACAGGAGAAGAGGCAGTTTTTCGTATATTTTCGTGTATCTCAAACAAGTTTTCATCATACATCGGTTGTAATTAAATGGTAATGATATTGATACTCGCTTCAATGACCGAGTAATGGTGGTATGAGGCCACATGTAACTGGAGAACTTGAAAGAAACCTCTCAAGAATCAGAACTCTCCACTAGAAATTTTACATAGAATAATTAGACATTGAGCTCCAATATTCACAAGAAGAAGCCATTGGGTGACTGCGTTTTGGGTGCTCCCTAGCTGAATAATAGACGAAGGAAAGTGGTGGTGAAAGTGTTGCAGATGAAGGCGGTATGGAGGTGGAAGGTAGAAAATACTGATAATAGACAGAGGATGTGTTGGGACGGACGCAGACTACAGAAGGGAAGGGAAGGGAAGGGAACAAGGGGTGCAAAGCAACCTAGTGGGGCGAAAACAGCACGTCCTTTCTCGCCTATATTTTCACGCAAAATTACGCGAAAAGTACTCACATTTTCGAAAAATTGTACATGTCTTTATTTTAAAATATATCTTTAAAAAACGGATTTCATTAAGAGAAAAATCTCTTATCTTGAATATTTTAGTTATAGGAACACGGTGAAAAAATTTTGAACTTTTGAAATTTTCGAAAAATCAGCGTTTTCAACGAACATGAGACTTGCACCATTCTCTTAAATGTTCTTCACATTATCCAACAACAAAATTTAATCATGAACGATGGAACCATTTTTTTTTTGAAAATTCGGAAAATGTCCCAGAGGCTTCATATAAAGTACCCTCAAAATTAAAATATCGGTTTCAAAGGGTGTGAAAGTCAAGGGGCCGCGACGTCAGCCAGATAGACTAAGTAATATCACGTTTGAAGACAAACGGTTGAACGGTTTAGCCCCTAGCGTTATTCACAGACGGACAGACGGACGAACATACTGACAGCGTTTTACCGTCATTCGATTTATAGATGTCAAGTATCCACAAAACATGGATTCTGGCTGCACCACGTGTTTGAGGATTTTCCCGTTAATTTAGCAACCGGATTTATCCGCTTTTTCTTTACCAGGGCCCTGTAATAAGAGTTTTTCTGCCGTAAAATCCCGTTTTTTCCAAGTATCATTACTAGAGACCGGATTTTTATGTAATTACATATCTTTTGTCTTTCTACTTACCGTTCTCAAAATTGTAATCTTTGCTAATCATTGCCCTCCTAACACAATATCCAACTTTGTCGTTACTTATTTTTACATATTTATTACTATATTACATATTTTACATATTTTGTTGTTTTCACTATAAATTTTCTTATTTTATTAATTTTCTGTACTTTAATTCCATTTTTTTGAAAAGATGTATTTTTTTTTAAATCAGAATTTTTCCTACATTATTGGGGAAATCTAGGTGTCCAAAATAATATTGACACCGCGTTTTGTGACCTGTAACCATAATTTTCGAGAAAAAATTGCGATCGACGACGTGTAACACTTCGATGAAGATGCTATGTTAGTGTATGTTTGCTGATCGTAGATCTCGCCAATTAGTGCGATAGCTTCTATTGCGACATGTCTGACTGCTAAACTACTGTCCTGGATTACAATGTATTAACGATAACTACTGACGAGAAAGTTGTGTGATGTAAAGTGAGCAGTTTTTCTAAATGTAATTTCTTGCTATGTAAATCATTTTTAATTATAGAATTTTAATATTACATATTATATCCGATTTTACATATTTATTCTTACTGTTTTCATTACATATTTATGTACTTTGTATTTTGACGTTTAATACTACATATTTTTCCGGTCTCTAATCATTACATAGTAACTTTCTCTCTTCACCACCGTAACCAGAGAGTAAAAGGAAAGGAGTGCGTTGAGAGAGACTGTAGCCGTCAGAGTGGAGGACAGTGGGAGCGACTTCCCCACACGGAGAGCGACCGAAGAGGAGAATGCGGCGGAGCTTCGGAAGAGCGCACGTCAGCACCGCCGAAGAACAAAGACTTCCAATACTGCGAGAAAGACGATATTGAACCGCGCTGCCCGTGTGCAGGGGCTGTTGAAACCACAGAAGAAACAAAAGACGTCTGGAGTCGTGCGGGCAGCACGTGGAATGAAATGTACTCCCACAGAAAAATTATTTTAACTGAAATTAATGAATGAAAGTATTTCGTGTCATGTTCTTGATCTATTATTATTTACAAAGAAATCTGTGGACCCACTTTTCAGAACAAAAAGGATTCAAAATAGTAACTTGTAACACAAGTTCTGAGACAACTCGAGATAATACTTGCACCTAATTTTTCACAAGTACATTTATTTATTTAATAATAAAAACTGTTAAAACTATATTTGTTTGGTAGGGAGGAAAGCTACATTCAGCGTTCATAAGTAAACCATGTACTAAGTATTTGCTCAATGGAACAATGGAATCTAAAAGAAAATCCCAATCGAAGGGAGATCATAAAGAGGATGTGGGATTCCGTTTAAAGAGGAAAACAGAATCATAATGTATTCAGCGTACGGGCAAACGACCTTCATCGCAAGTGAGAAAGAAAGAAATGACTTGTCTGACAGTGATGTGTACACTTTACAAAGAAATTGAGTATTTTGACTATTTGTGTGCTAAAACAACTTCATTTTCATTTGAAAATTGTTCATTCCTCAAAAACTGCTTAGAAGTAAAACAAAGCAATCCTTTTCAAAAGACAAAATAATTCCATGGTCAGTAAAAAATCAGAATTAACGCCAAGTTATCGAGGAAACATGCCGTGGTGACTTTTTCCGATTTTAGTTCATTTTTGATGTAAAGGATGAAGAAATTAGTTTCACATGGCTTTGATTTTCTGCACACATACGTTTAAAAGGGGATGACTCCATTATTCAAACGTGGAACACATAGAGATTTCACACTTAGACATAGGAAAATGCAATATTTTATACCCAACGCGATATAATATTGAAAAGAATAGTAGAAAATTAAATTTGCACCATCATTTCTCAAATGATTCCTGGGGACAGAAAGTACTAAGGGAGTGAACGACTACGAACTGGAACAGTTGCTTTAATATGTTGTCGTAATATCTTCTCTTTTATATCCTTAAAAATAATAAGTTGAATCAAAGAAATGGATACTTGTTAAATGTGCATGGCCAAAGAACAAAATTTTTAATGATCGATGTATATTTTTTCACGAATCGGATTAGCACTTTGGAACCGTTAACGTAATCTTTGAAGTAACAGAAATGAAGTTTTGTTTCTAATTTTAGTTGTTGTTTTTTTTCTTTTTTCGAGGAAATACTCAAATTCAAAATGCGTTCTACTTGTAACTAATAATTTCCAGTGCAATATATAACCACAGTCTATAAATTGCGAACCGTTTTCTATTCAGCTTCTTCCACACCCAAATTGTCCAATTTTCTACCTTCCATTCGAACTTTTAAAATTCCTAACTTTTTCATATTGAATCTGTCAAGTTAAGGGAAGTCGTAATTGTAAGCTGGCCACGGCCAGGACATCCCATTTGCGACAGTGACATCACCTGACGCCTCTTGGCTGCAGCCGCACCCACACACGCGTGCGCGAAATGGCGAGAGCAGCGCTGGCGCCCCTGGCGGTCGCCCATTGACAACCCGAAGGCCCCGCGGCGCCCACAGTGGGGAGAAAGAACCAATTGCATACAAAGCAGGGGCCGACTGATATGTCTACAATAACTGTTGCATTTCCTATAATTCTTTTTATTATTCCAAATGAGAATGGAGTTGAGCACATCAATGTTTTAATGCAACTAGAACGCAAGAGAAGTACAATTTAAAACTTTTTTCCTAAGGCTTTTTGCAGCCGACAGCCGGTTACCCTTCACGTCCAGATGGGACGAATATTCGACCAAACGGACCCAAGACGGCCGAAACATGTGTCTAGAACGGACAGCGAACTTGGTGGTGACTCCGTCCGCGAAAGCCCACGCACTCACTCCTATCAATTGCACGCACTGAAATGCACTTCAGGTATTGACAACTGCCGCTCCAGCCCACAGCGGCGGAACAATACACACTGCAGTCCGAATACAGACTCGGACCGATCTTGGGCGATGTTCAACCGCTTTGAAAACCCGTCAAAAGGCTCGCCTACTGGCTCGGACGAAGCGTCCGGCCTCCTCGAAGGCGTTGGCCAGCTGGGCCGTTTGGGCGCACTGCGGGGGCGGCGGGGGCGGCGGGGGCGGCGGGGGCGGCGGGGGCGGCGGGGGCGGCGGGGCGGCGTGCGCCATAAATCGCCTGAGCCGATTGGGAGGCGCCGCTCGTCGCCCGCCCGCGCGCCACGCCCATCGCCTAGCGCCTAGCGCCAAGCGCCCCCAGCACCGCCTCACGAAGCAGGCGGCAGGTGCGCATGCGCGGAACTGGAAGATCAGAGTTTTCCGCAGTATGAACAGCGAAGTAAACATTAATGGAGGATAAAAAGTGCGAGTCATGTATGAACACTCCCCACGAGAATGAAATTGAACACCGTATTCACGGAATTACTAAAAACAAATAAAGTATATAGTGCTCCGTAAGTATGAAGATATTTAAATTTAAACGTGACATAAGAGATATTACGAATTTTTATTTACGCATATCTATAACGTTTTCTCACAACACCAGTAGCCAAGACCGATATTTTTTATTAATAACCGTATTAGGCAGAAGGGATAAATATTTTTTTGTGTGTATTTAGTTCATTTACTCCGCGAAATTTATGTTAGTCAATACGAATAAACAATGCAGCTCTTTGTCACTTCGGGCTGTCGTCAATTCACTGACGGACAAACGAAATATTTTGTTGCTTACACTGCTCAGTCGTTTCAAGTTTCTGAGAACGATTGGGGCATAACACTTGTAAAATAACAAAGTTAAAAGGAATTTGATAATTTATCAACAACAAATCAAACCTTACGCCAATATGCATTGAAAAAGTTGAAATTGAACACCGTATTCACGGAATTACTAAAAACAAAGTATATAGTGCTCTGTAAGTATGAAGATATTTAAATTTAAACGTGACATAGAGATATTACAATTTTTATTTCCGCATATGTATAACGTTTTCTCACATTAGTAGCCAAGGCCGATATTTTTTATTAATAACCGTAGCATGACGCGAAGGAGATTAATCAGAGGTTGCTGTGTAGTGACAATATTTTATTGTAATTAAATAAAGTTTTGCATTTGTGTTGCAGGTAATCTTATCCAACAAAATTAATAAATAACAAATTTAACGCAATTTAAAAAATGCAAATTGTTGGATAATATATTAAACAGTTAAAAATTAAAGGGAAATATTCTACAAAAAATAAAAAAGAGATAAGTGTGAAAATACTAGACAAGTACCAAATAAGATAGAACACACTAAACGGGAATACTAAAAAAAAGAATTATTTGCATTGCGATTCATTAGCCTAATTATTTTACGTGAACGTTTCATCAGTATCGTGAATATACGCTAGATCGTTTTTCTTCTACAAAGCCTTTCTAGAAACGTTTCAGCGAATGAACAAAAAATGTTGGCATCGACATGTGACCTTTAGATCTCACACAAAATATCATAAACCAACTCTCTTTTACACATTTCCACTAACAAGAGGCGAACTAATTAAATTCAGAAATCCCCAAACATCTGTGCTGTCAAACTCAATTCAGTAACCTCGGTGACTGTCATTTGCCTTTGTAATTGTGAATGACAAACTTCGGAAAAATAAGCAGTCTCCGGCGCTCCCTCATTTGCAATGTTAAATGTTTGAGAAAGCATGCTCTCCGAACGGGTCCTTTTTTTATTTGTGGAGGAAAAAAACGCGCGAAAGTGAAGTCGCTGGGTTCGGGCGCGTCGCGGCCGACGCACGAGGCGTCGCGACGCGTCGGAGAAAATTAGTCCAAAACGTCGCCGCACCGACGCGCCGGGATAAACTTTCGCAGAGTTCGTGTACACGTCGCGACCTCTGGGAACAAGTTGTTCTCTTGCCGTTAATTGAGCAATGCAACAAGTGAGACGTCAAGAGACCGCAACGTTGGCGTGGGTTGGTGGAAGAGGCAAGGGAGATAAAGGGAGAAATAATCGTGTGTAATACCACGAGCGCTTTGGAAATTATCGATAAATCCCCAACTCGGGAAACGAATTGCTCGCGGGGATTTATCGGAGAATATCCAAAGCACGAGTGGTATTTAATAGGACTATTCCACGAATGAAATTATTTTCTTCAGAGTTCCAAATTGCGCCAATTATTGAAAATATATTAAAATTAATGAGGTAATGTTATAGTCCATGGGCGGTTTATTGGACATCGACATAGCGATTGATGTATACCACCTCTTAAGATAAATAACTCACAGAGTACGATTGGCGAGGAGGGAGAAGCGAAAAAAATTAGGATAGAAAAAGCGATATATTTTTTGAGATACACCGCCCTCACTGGGGCATTTCGTATGTATAGTTAAACACTATTGATTGTAATTTCACGAGTGAAATAGTTGATAAGAATTATTCACTCAGAACGCGGGGGCGATGGATTCAAAGACAAGAATGGGATGGGAATAAGACAATATGGGAACGAGAATTACACAGTTGGGGGAATAGAAATGGGGTAAGAAAAGAGGGGAAGATAAGGATGAAACACAAGAAAAATAGAGGTATAATGTCACAAGACAAAGGAAATATTTTTGAGAACAAGAACGCTAATGAATAAGAAATGAATATATGAATATAAAGAAAACAAGAATAAAATGAATAAGAAAATGAATATACTATTACGAAGAAAGGCAATGAGAGAAGAGAGAAATTAGTATAACATGGGAATGCAAATGTACGATATGAAGAAGAAACGAAATCTTATTCAATAATTTGTTCGAGACAGGAGAAAGTGGCAGAACAGGAAGTGTAAGGACTTTAACGTGTGAAATTCCCAAATTATACAGAGAATCGCTTCCAAAAAAACATAAACATAATTCTCTTTCAGTCACTGAAGTATTCGTAGGAAAGAATTAAATGATCAACTCACTCATTAGTTATTTTAAGTTTTATACAACGTGTGCTTTGCAAATTGTGTAAATCCGGGCATGATGAAGAGGTGAGTGGATTTATCTGGACATTTCCAAAGCGCCATAATATTTATGAAAACTATTCCGAGAGTACAAATAATCAAAGTAGAACGATATCACACAAAATTAGGAATATATTTAATTCAATGTAAAGTATACATTAAATTCTGTATCCCATATTAACGTAATGGACAAAAATAAACGTCGATATTTTATTTCAATACCCATGACGCAATTATTATAAATGAGGCGACATTACGGGTACATAAAAAACTGGTTATAATAGCCTACGATCTGATTTGGCTGTTGGAGCAGAGAAACATATATATTTGATCTGGCCTCTCCGATGTACAAAGCTCGGAGCCATCTCTGCTGGCCTGGACTTCGTAGCGGCGGCGCTGCGGCGCAGCTTGTGATGTGTGTGTGTGTGTGTGTGTGTGTGTGTGTGTGTGTGTGTGTGTGTGAGTGGATGGGCAAGTGAGCGGTTGGGCGGGTGTGTGTGTGCGTAAGTGGCAGGGCTGAAGGGGTTGGGGTGTGGGCGCGTGAGCAGGAGGTTGGGCGGGCGGTTGGGTAGTTGGGCAAGTGGGCGCTTGGGTGGTTGCGAACGCGGTTGGGTGAGGGTTGGGCGGGCGGTTGGGCGGGCGGTTGGGCGGGCGGTTGGGCGGGCGGTTGGGCGGGCGGTTGGGCGGGCGGTTGGGCGGGCGGTTGGGCGGGCGGTTGGGCGGGCGGTTGGACGGGCGGACGGGCGGACGGGCGGACGGGCGATTGGGCGGACGGGCGATTGGGCGGGCGATTGGGCGGTCCGGCCGGCCTGTGGAGGCGCCCGCTGTCCGGCCGGCGCGGCGCCTGCGGGGCGTAGCGCTGGCGTGGCGTCGGGGCTTTCCGCCGCCGCGAGTGGCGGTGGGGGCTAACGCTGACAAATCGCCGCGACGCGCCGAAGGGGCGCGCCGATACATCACGGAAGGCGCCTTAACGCAAGTCGCGCTCGCGCATCACAGCGCCGCCGCCGCCGCCGCCAGGAATGTGGGGCGCGTCGAGAGCCGAGGTTCAGGTTCCGCCGGGCGAGCGGGAAAACAAGTGCGTCGAAATTAAGGGGGAGGGTTCTGTTGATCTGGTTCAATGGAATGGCCTGTTGCCACAACGTACGGGTATACAAATGGCTTGAATGCGACCGAAGTGGCCTAAATACAAGAAGATTCCGGTTGATGTTTACAGCGCTCAATAAAATACTGAGCCACAGTTTCTCATTTTAACATTTTTGGCCTGGAAATGGGTTTACTCGTTTTATTCTATTATAATGTGTTGACTTTAGATATCCTATACATTTTTCTATACATTTTCTCCACTTTACAACTCATAGGAAGTGATCCTATGTTATAGGAAGTATATATAATTTGTGAAATGTATCATGAAAATAAAAGCGATAACAGATACGCAAATTTAAAAAAGCACCACTACTTCAATAGAATCTAATTACTTTATCAATTTTAAGGTTAACATAATTCATTGAACACTAAGGGCATTCAAATTACGGCTCTACACCTCAGCAATGAAAATTAATCTTTATATCCCAACAAGTGTGAGTAGTCCTGTTAAACATGGCAATGTTACGTTTAGCTGAACAAATTATTTTTTTTAGAGATAATTGTAAATGCGAAGTCGTGCAATGTGACAATTTATAATGAATTAAGAAGTCTTTCAATTTATTTCTGCCCTTCAAGTGCCGTTGGTAAAAGATTCTTTTAACAAGTAGTTCAGAAGCTATAATTATATTTTAACTAACTATTCTGACAAATGCTTTAATAATTCATTATAATTTTGTTGAATACCTTTTAATGAACCAAATTAAAAAGTGCCCAATCACGAAGAAATGATTCTCTGTTCCTACGGCTCTGTTCGTTTCAGCCAAAGACACCTGTTAATCCTTGTCGGAATTTTGTTCCTTTTAATGAGAACACTCAGAGCAGGAAGAAAATTTCGGTCGCGCTTGACAAATGGGAGAGCGCAGGACTCCGTGACAGCAATGAAGCGCTTAAGAAGAGGGAGGCGCTTTTTTGCTCCGATTGCAAAACGCAGACAGGTGGACAGAGAAAATTTAGACGCAAATAAGGTATCCAGTTTCCAAAAGAAATATTCACTAACCTATATCAGGACTTATAATTTTCTGTCAATTTTTGACGTTTTTTCGTAAGTGTTTAATATTCATTTGATATTTGCCTGTACTTAAATAACGCGAATTACCACGAAGTGATACTATTTTAGAAAATAGATAAAAGCATCTACGTGTTTTAATGACTTAACGTCTCTTTCTAAATAATGTCTGAGAAACAATTTAGCACCTACTCGTTAATGCTAGTTTATTCATTTACTCAAGGACCATTCTGGAGGATGAAATCCTCTAGTCCTACTTGAGGGGCGCAGCGTACTAGACGTTGCGGATACCATTTCGGTTTCAGTGCAGCGTCAAGGCAGCTAGTATTCGATAAGAATGTAGGATGGAGACCGAATCCTAGGCAAGTAACGTACGCCTAGGGCGCGGCATGGCGTGTCCCGGACACAAACGATTGCATCGATTGGAGCTGCAAAATCCAATATCTTCTTTCCGGAGAATGTTTCCATCCCTCAACTTAAAACAGCTAAGAATTTCAAACATAAACGAATTAATTTAACATTAAATTAATGTAGGAAAAAGGAAAGCATCACCTAAACGAACTGTAAGATTATTTCGATGATGTGAACCACGTCTAAATTCTTTAAAGTATCGAGTCCCTTTATCTCCAGAACTACACACTAAGGTCTTCTAGATCCCAACATTATTTCCAATTCACTCCGATTGGAAATTTCTGACGACAGCTGCATATCCCTTTACGTAAATTTGAATTAAACTGTTAACTTGCCCTCATGTTACAGTCTCAATGCCAATACTTCGTCGAGGACAGATAGTAATTCGTCAATGGCGCAAACAGGGTCTGCTGGACCCCAGTGTGTAGTGTCTAATTTGTCCACACATAAGTAATAAACCAGAAATAGTATTCTTCCTATATGTTTATCCGATATGACAATGAGAATTCATAACATTTTCCTTTCATCTTCATTGTTACGCGACGTGATTTCAACGTGTATTTGAAATTTTTCTTTTAAAATCTGAAAAAAGATTATACACAATACGATAAATTTTATGTTTTAAATTCCATTTTTGCGTTTTTCTTGTTTTCATGCACTCTTCAATAAAAATATACTTTTGAATCAAACATAATTTTCTGCAACTTTTGTAAAAAGAAGGAACTTAGGGGTCCATGAGACTCCAACGTGCAGTTTTTGTAAGGAAAAATAGGTGTGAAGTTGCTCGGTAAAACCGCGTTGCCTGCTCTCGGAACAAAGATATCTTCATCCGCACCTCAGATCGCCCCCGCACTTGGCGTGCTTGAAGGAGGAATGTTTTTCTGCCCTACGTATCTCACACCTTCACATGCCTGACCAGCGAATCGCGTGACCCAACTCATTATTTCACTTGACCACGAAACGTTTATCCTCGGAGTTAAACTATTTTCCTTCTTCTTTGAGATTGCGCCAGGGTAACACCTCATCCCATTAATACGTTCTTTTTACGACCTTCACGTGACCGCGAAGCACGATTTCATCTTATTTGAACGTTTCCGAGATCGGATCTGGGACTTGGACGGACTGGGGAAAGGAAAAGAGAGAAAGTATCGTAAGTACGGAAAGTAGCTCCGTAATCTTTAAAACGGACAGAAGTTTAGGGTTTTCGGAGGAAAAGTAATTTAGCTCTGCTACAAATTTTTCGATTTCATAGACAATCGTTAAAAGTTAAGATTTATTATCTACTCGAAATAAAAATAATATATACCCATAAGCTTTCTCTTTAGGGCATAGGACTGAAGAGCATAAATATCCCCTGAGAATTTTATATAAAAACTGTAAATTCAACCACACAATCGACGTTGTGTTCGAGATATTCAATCTGCAGAATATATCCAGAACATTACGAAATCTTAAAATGTTGTAGACAATGAGTTTCGAAAAAAAATGCGTGTCAGGAGTTGCATGCATAAAATAATAACAATTTAATGTGCATATGGCTTTAGAGTCATAAAACTAAATTTTCTAATTAATAATTTAATGCTGACAGTTATGCGCTACTCACATTTCACTTAAATTCTCATTCGGATTCATTTCATTATATTATTTTCGGCAACATCTATTTCCTGGAACATCTGCATCTCGGCTTCTTAATTACAACATTATTCAGACGTGAAATAACACTCAATCATCAACCTCATTAAATCCATACTTGATTCATTCTCCAAAACATCCTGTTACTTTTCAAACACCTTCGACCTTCACACGTGTGCCCCTGAAAGTACAGGAAGCGTTCTCTCATGATGCTATATTTCCATAATTCAAAAGAGCTAGTAATGCCAGTCTGTTAGAGTTAGGTTGCTTGTTTAGAAGAAAAAAACTAAAATATCTTATTCATTCGGAGCAAACCTCAGAATTTGGTTCAGCATCCGACATGAAGCAAAAGAATGAGTGTAAAGAGTTGATAGAAGTATGGATAAATACTTTCTTATAACTAGTACTAGCCTATCTTTCATCACAGGTTTTATTTTTTTCAACCAAAACCAGATATCATCAATGTATTCTTTTTGTGTTAAAACAGATGCTGTATTATTTCGCAAGTTCTATGAATGTTCACTTCTCAGGGTTGCTTTTTAAAAATATAGTATTAGTACTGTGTTCTCTTACGTGATTCACATAGCGTGTATCTTCTTCTTCTTGAGAGTATTTTACAGCTCTAGCAGCCGCCTCTCGCGTGAATGAATTCGTAAAAAACTCCGCCCTAGAAAACGTACTCAAAGACGGCCACTTTTTGCGCACCGCCTCCGTCCTTCACATGCGAGAGTCCTTGGGAATCCGAGCGGCGGCTTCTGCGGGATCCACGGCGCCAGCGCCGCCCAGTCAGCCCCCGTCAATCGTGACGTCACGCGGCGGCAGGAGAGGCGAATGGCGGGAGTCGCGACGGTGGAGGAGGGGGAAGAGGCGGTGGACGAGGAGGTGGAAGAGGCGACAGAGGTGGAGGAGCTGGAGGAGGTGGAGGTGACGCAGGAGGCGAAAGAGGCGGAGGAGGCGACGGACGAAGAAGTAGAAGAGGCAGAGCAGACGACGGTGGAGGAGGGGGAAGAGGCGGAGGACGAGGTGGAAGAGGCGACAGAGGTGGAGGAGCTGGAGGAGGTGGAGGCGACGCAGGAGGCGGAGGAGGCGACGGACGAAGAAGTAGAAGAGGCAGAGTAGACGACGGTGGAGGAGGTGGAAGAGGAGTAGGAGGCGAAGGTGGAGGAGGTAGAAGAGGCAGAGGAGACGACGGTGGAGGAGACAGAGGAGATGGAAGATGTCGAGGAGGTAGAAGAGGCGAAGGTAACGGAAGTGACGGAAGAGGCGACGGCGGTAGAAGAGGCAGAGGACGCGACGATGGAGGAGGTGCAAAAGGCGACACAGGTGGAGGAGGCGGAGGTGACGCAGAAGGCGGAGGAGGTGGAGGAGGCGGAGGAGGCGACGAAGAGGAACTGGAAGAGGCGGAGGACGCCATGGTGGAGGAGGCGACGGTGGCAATGGAGGCGGAGGAGGTGAAGAGGTGGAGGGGGCGGAGATTGAGGAGGTGACGGAGGTAGAACAGGCGGAGGAGGCGGACTAGGCGGAGGAGATCGAGATGATGTGGATGAGGGGGGAGGGAGGTGGTGGGGGGGGAGGGGGAGGAAAGGGAGGAGGTGCGGGAGCGTGTGCAGCATTTGAGCGGTGCCCATTCATCAAACGGAGGCGCAGGCGGCGACGCGACGGCGCGACAGGCAGCATGGGCAGAGACACGACGCGGAGATCGAGTGGCTGGCTTTATAAATGGACCCCGGCCCATCTTGAATCACATGGAATACACCAACTGTTTTGGGGCAAAGATATATTAGTGTATCTATTTACTACTGATTTATTAACTAGAAGTGCAGTGTTTCTCAAACACTTTTCGCTTATTGTGTACTCAACATAGGAAACCCTGCGGTACACCTGCTCCACGAAGCAAAACCGTGTTTGAATTAACACATGGACCATCTGCTTTTTTCATTATTTCAGTTGTCAACAACATACCTATGCGAACACGAAATTTCAGCGTTGGCTGACATTAAAAATAAAAGAGAGCGAATGTCGTCAATAGAATGAAGTATTGTGGGAAAGCTTGTCTACAATTCGTATGAATCATTAACCGAAAATAAACAAGCCCACATTTCTTATTAAATTACCAAAATACAATTACTGGCTGGGTATTAAATTAGTCAGTTTGTAGGCCAAATGCGTGATTTTACAGTGAAAGTTTGTGGTGACATTTTCCTTTCTAAATTTGTTTCGTGGCACGCCTTTCACAACGCCTGAAGTAGAAGATATGTAAATTTTGTTTGGAATTTTTACTGATCATTTAGTTAGTAAACTTATTTTCAGTAAATATTTTACATTACATTACAACAATGAAAATATAGCGGATCCTCCAATCTGCTTCTGAACAGGGTGATAACGAAATAGTGGGAGAGAGAGAGAGAGAGAGAGAGAGCGATTGTAGACAGAACTAGGAGGTGACGGGTTGCTGGCATTAAATCAAATACCTGAGTGATATTGGAAGTGACAGTGTCGAAAGAAGCTGTCAGCAGCCTTTTTGCAAGAAATGATAACAGAAATGATTCGCTTTTTTCAATTAATTTTGTACTGAATGTCCTTTCTCCAAGCAAGAAGAACACAAAAGAAGTAAAGATAAAATTATGAGTGTAAGAAACTTAATGGGAAGACAAAAAGAATGTATATAAAAGAAAGACAAAACTCTGGTCCTATGTGTGAAAAACTCATGACCACATTTTGTTGTTCGAATCAGTGCACTGACGTATCTACAGAATTCACGATCAGGCGGAGGTAAAGGCAAATTAACTAACTTTTGTTATCATTATACTTGATTTTCCATCATATTTTAGTGTAACTACCTCGGTGTGCACATTCGAACGTTCTCCTCTCGCACTGCCGAATGAACATAACCTGCCTAAGTGCTAGCAGTAAAGAAGCAAAAGGGGCAACGACGGCGATGACCGTTCGAAGTGACTCCGGGCCCGCCAGGGCAGGCGGCAGGCGGCGTCGGGCCGTCGCCCCGCGATCTGATGGGCAGCGTGCCCAGCGCCCACCGCCGCCGCCCGCTCCCACGCGCCCACAAGGCCGTCGGCGCCGCCCGGGCGGACACGCCAACCGCCCCGCCCCCCACCCCACGGCCACCTGAAACCGTTCTCGGTTTATGTTTTTGAAGTTCGGGTAATGTTATTATTTAGCCAATTCCACCGCATGAAGGGCAACGCCTTCTTCATACAGGCAAAGAGTTAACCATTCCCTTCTAAAGACCGTCTTAGGTGGCTTAAGGCACACATTTATGTCACTGTAGTGCCTCTGGAAGGTCCTAGGGTTCGAGTCTCGACGGTGTAACAGGATTTTCGACACTAGCTACCTGCTGAGGTAGAGTTCAGACGCTCTCTGCAGGAGAATCCTAGCGACCGGCTGCTCTGATCGGGAGTTTTCTGTGGTTTCTCCGATCAACACCAGGCGAATGCTGGAGCAGTACCGTAACAAACAGGTCATGGACCGCACGCTATCTTTCCTTCCCTTTCCTTGTCCTATCCTCACCCCTTACAGAGACACTCACACTAACATGCACTACACTACCACATTATCCGGGGGGTCAGTCGGGTGCTGAGAGCTTTCCCGGGTGGAATGGTGTCCCGCGGGTGCCAGACACATGGTTGGGGAAAAACTCCGCAAGCCCATGGGTTGACGGCGCCGAATCTCCCCATCCGACGGAAAAAGATCATCGCTACCTCCTCATTAGAGAAAAGAGTAACCATTTCCTGCAGAGGAAAAGTAAGTTTGCGCTATTGACAATTTCACAATTCTTAATTGTTATAATTAATTGTAATAATTCATAATGAATTGTTCAAACAGTATTTTGTTCGCACTGTTCACACACACCTTCCTTGCTCACAGTTAAATGGTTAGGTTGTCTAAAGCAATACATACGGTTTAGAATACAATTCTATAACACAATTTGACAGAGTTCGTGACTAATCTTGGTAGTTTACAATTATATCAAAATACTTCGTACTAACAGGTCCTAATTAAATTATAGTGGTTTTATTGTTCTTCGTTAGTCCAACTGATTCGGTGGGTCCCAGCGATTTCCATCTTGTTCAGCCTTCTTGCGGAGTCTTTTCGTCTTGGGGTTGTTCATTCAGCGATTTCTAGGGTGACTAGCTACAGGAGATAATATAATTATTAACTAGTAAATTAGTCATCAAACAGTAAATGCCTGTCTCGTTTTCCGGACTTTCCATTTCTTAACTTCTTCTAATATATTGTTAATTTCAATTCAACAATGTCTGAGCATGACGCTTTCTTGAATTGCTACTCTTACAAGTATCAAACGAAAAGTATCGTAAAATATAGTTACCGCTATCATTCTTATTTGACATTAGATTAGGTTAGGTGGTGCCGAGAAAAACGACTTGAATCCAACCGTGAAATATAGTGTCATTCGCAATTAAATCGAAGTAAGAGAATTACGACAGGAATATAAAGTAACGTCGATTTATTTAATAATGCACGTGGTCTTTAAGATCAAATCACTAGCTATATCTTTATTTAATGCACCTTTAATTGATAAATTTACGATGTTTCTAACTTTATTTTATAAATCTAGCCCGAAAGGAATATTGTAAACATTTAAATAAAAGCTCGTGTCAGCAAGCGCCTCTTGGTACAAATACTTAACAATACGCACGCATATGAATAATACTTATTTTTCTTGTTGTGTACTATTTTTGAATCATTAAATTGTTCCTAAACAGTGCAATTTTCTGAGTCATGAGAAGAAAAAAAATAGGAACCGTTAAAGGGAATATTTAATCAACTTAATCATACCAACTGGTAATGTATTCTCAAACCACACTGAAACAGTATACAATCGTCACGTGTCCATGTTACCAATTCTCCAACACTATAACGAAACAAATTTGTAAAATCTTGGCGAGTCGCCCCCGCAACGTGCAAAGTCGTTTGTCGCAGCGGCCATAAGCGGAGGCGGCGAGCCGCTCTGTCAAAGCGCAGGTGGCGAGCTGAGCTGAGCTGAGAAGTTGAGAAGAGCGATCGGGTGATACGCGGAGACGCGTGTGGCTTCCCCAACGACTTCGCTCTCCGCTGCGGCGCTCGCGTGGCACGAGTCGATAAGGCGCCGGGTGGAGCGAGGGGGGGGGGGACGGCTTTGACGGAACGGGGCGGCTGGGAAGGCGGTGGGGGCGGGATGTGGCAGCGACGGCGACAGAAGCGAGGGTGGCTACTCCGTCTGGTGTGGAATCCACGGAGGTAGCGGTGATGTTGATGAAGGTGGTGGTGGTGGTGGTGGTGGTGGTGGTGATGGCGGAGCGGCTTTGATGTCATGGGGACGCCAGAAAGGCGGTGACGGTGGTGGCAGAATGGGGCGAGGATGGTGACAGTGGCGAGGGTGGCGTCTCGGTCTGGAGTGGACTCCACGGCTGGCGGCAACGTTGATGAAGACGGTGGCGGATACCTGTGGTTAAGGCGGTGGTGGAGGGCGGTGGCGGAGGCGGTGGTGGCGGAGGCGGTGGTGGCGGAGGCGGTGGTGGCGGAGGCGGTGGTGGCGGAGGCGGTGGTGGCGGAGGCGGTGGTGGCGAAGGCGGAGGCGGAGGCGGTGGTGGCGGAGGCGGTGGTGGTGGCGACGGTGATGGCGACGGCAGCGTCGGCGACAGCCGTAGTGGCGGTGATGGTGGCGGTGCGGCAGCGCTGCTGGTGGTGGTGGCAGTAGCAGCAGTGGTGTTGGTGGCGGTGCGGCACCATCTTTTGTCGTCTCACAAGAAAATCTTGGCGTGAGCATGAAGAGAATCGTGAGGACGCATATTTTTCATGCTTGCGCTGTGACATTCCAAATACGAATACGAAAGGAAACCGAACTCAATAACGGTATCTTCGAATTGGAGCCATTAATATTTACATCGCCGTTTCGTTCCTAAATGCCTACGGATTTGAGAGACTCCTTTTGTGAAAGAAACAGCACCACCTGAAAGAAATCCAAAGGCTGACCCGTGTCCAGATATAACATTTTGCTCAAATCGGAGAGTGTATTAAAAAGGTCGTAATTATTCAAAACAGACAACTAGCACTTATTATTTGTAAATTTCTACTTAAAGGAACACATTTATTACGACCTTTTCTTAGATTTAAAACTCACATTTTAATTATTTTTTGGTCATCCATCTTTCTCCAGCAACAGCACGACACTTCAAAAAATTGATTCCAGTGATCTTCATTGATATGCTTCAATAAGAAGAAATTCTTTGGTCATGTTTCTAAATCTTCAATTCATATATATAATCGCTCAACAATTTCTTCAAGTTAGAATACAATTGTACAAATTAATTTCATTAGTAAGGAATATCTTAATAATTTGCATAATTTGATTGAATTCCAATCATCATAAACCACTCAATTGTTCTCCGCCGATAAGCGATCACGATCAGTTGCGAGAAACGTGAGCAGTAAGCAACTCACTTATTCACACACGCAGGAAACCATTACTATAATTTATTTACTCTCGACTATCTGAAACGTTCATCATCGTGTCCAGCGGCAGAATGCACTCTCTGTTTTGATCGTAACTAACGGTTGTCGGCAGCCGCGCAACTGGGCGCGGCGGACACAAAACAACAATGAACCCGCGGCATTTCCTCGCGCTGCTACTCGCTCGCAATTATCCCAACGGGAGGCGAAGGCGAAACCTCGAGGCAGGCCGCCCGCCCGCCCACAATCTGGGTTCGTCGGCAGCCGCTCCTGGGCGCTTGGCAGCCGGGCCCGCCCACCCTTTTCGGGGTCTGTCGGGGGCCCTCGCTTTGGGGCGTGGCCCACAACACGTACCCTTGCCTTAGACTGACGGTCGCTCTCCTTCTGTTGCAGGAGCTGCTGCTGGCTACTGGGGAGCAGACAACAGGTAAGACTGCTTCATGCAAAGCATTGCACATGTCCTCGTGTGGCTGTAGCTGGATGTTGGTTTGACCTGTGGTTCTGATAAATGTTTACTGGCGAGAGAAGACTTGCAAAGACATGAGGTAATCGCGTGAGCTTTGTAGTAACAAAAGAAAAATGAAAGCACATACTACACTTTAGGACTTTTTCATCTGGAAGTAATATCATATTAACTTCGTCACAAAGCAGTAGAGACTTAATAATTACTGTAACAACTTTTAATAATCATTTATTAATTAATAATAACAAAAACCAAAAATAACTTGCAAATGACGTAGAATTTGCAAGATACGAATGCAAGTTGACGAACGTTTACTTTTTAAGGATAGAAAGCCTTGTGTTGATCGGGACAACCTAAAAATGAAATGTCAAGTGTCTTTAGTAAATACACTTACAATATTAAGTTATGACAAATCATTTAGAAATGTTTCACTTTTTACTCAGAGAGTTGAAGCCCAACATTCAAAAGAAATATTTTCGAAAATAATCCTGCTTTATTTGAAGAACAATTTATCACTAGTGATAATGTGAGCAAATGATTCTCTAAAGCTATTTAATGAAAAGTAATAAATGTAACACTAAAAAAGAATATGCAATACAACGTAATTTAATAAGTATATTACACGCATTTATATATCATACTAATACATTATTAAAACACTAATTATAACACACTAATACATTGTAAAACATTTTATTTCGTAATTATAAGCGAGCTATTATCATTGTTTTCTGTAAGTACACGCGATTTTTTCAGTTATACTGAACCATAGAGCGAAGGGAAAGCAGGATGCAAGTTGCTTTCAAAATTAGTATTTGTCTTGGTTTCTTGTGACTTCTGTATTGTGGGGCTGAGTATGTTTTGAGAATGAAGTGTTAGGTTTGGCAGTATTGCAATACAACACAACGAATATACGCTTTCTTCCTAAAACTGCTAAAGAAGCTTCTCGGATAATATAATATAAACAATTAGAATACAAATTGTAAACCTAGAAACAATCATTCATTCTGACCAAACGAAAAAAACTAAAGTAAACAAATAAATATAAAACAAGTAGTTATAAATTCAATATTAATAATAATAATAGTAGGAAGTGGTGTGGCATTTACGATGCTATCAATGAAATCAATATTTGATGTAGGCTCCTCATCGTAATTGTTTATTTTCGCAGACAGCCTTGGCTGTCTGTCTGGACTGAGGCCCACAGCCGCCTCTAAGAGCACTGAAGATGGCCGCAATGCGGCCGAAAAAGCTTTATGCGAAAATAAACAATTACGATGAGGAGCCTACATCAAATATTGATTTCAATAATAATAATAATAATAATAATAATAATAATAATGAAACCGTCATAAATATAATTTCGTAGTAGTAAAATTCGTAATACGTCCCACATAATTTATTATACACATGTTTGAATTTTAATAATGGTGTACGCAACTTCAAAAGAAAATTATTATTCACGTAGCATTTCGAATAAGATACGAATCTATTTTATTACATCCATGAATTTACAGTCGTAATTTTAAGACAAATAAACCAATCTATAGGTTCCTGCGAAAGAATCAACGCGAGTTATTGCGTCCTGGTCCTAATCCTTATCAGTATTCCAAAGAAATGCATGAATATAATAAGTTTTATAGCAAGCAACTTTATGCTTCACCGAAAGGCCTTGACTTTGCGTGATGTAGAGGCGAAACACTTAATTAATACTCCGACGGATAAAAGCGTCAGACGATTATAGGATCACATGATAAAGCATAAAGAATATCCCGGTTTGAACGACCTTCAAATCCACTTCCAATTTACGCTCTAGAAGAGATAGCGAAGTCAGTTATTGAATTGGAGTTGCAAAAAAGACTAAGCCACGTCAATCGGAATCTAGATCATAACACAAAGGCAGACAATAAGAAAATAAAAATATTTTAAAGAAAATAATTTTAATCAACTTTGAGTGCAGGAAATTGTTAGGAAGGCATTATACTCGTCTATAAATGATTTACAAACTGAATGGAATCAATCTCGTATCAATTAGATCAATTCAACATGATTCTCTTGATATTTGCGATAGTCTCATCACATACGATAAGAAGAGAATGGTCTTGCTTTTAGAAAATTAAAATAATATGAAAGAAAAATTATAAGAGGAATTTTCACAGTAAATTTTCATTTCCAGAAGGAATGCCCATTTAGCCTAATACATTTTTGAAATTTAAATGCAAATGAACAGTAAAAAAAATGTTTTAAAATATCATTCTGATTTTCTCTTGACAACACTAAGTGAAGATTGAAGATGAAATTTGGAATACCCACAAACTTCTTGTCTTATTTAGATAATGAGAAGACAGTAGCTCAATTCCAAGATTTCGCTAATGAACAGTTCTTTTGTAATTCTACTAACAATGAAAATGACCCTTTACGTTGTTCAGTAGAGTACTAGTAGAAAAGCATTCTGATATTCTGGAGAACAAAGTAATTGAATCAGATGTAATAGAAAAATTGAAAATAAAGTGCCAAGAAGACATGATTGCTGGAATAGTACGTTCCTAAAAGAATCTTCTCCCTAAACAGCATCAAAACTGACCACGAGAAAATTGATTAGCGGTCGCCTAGCGATTTTCGAATCGACAGAAGTCACTGATTCCTTGTTTAGAAATAACACAAACCTGGGAGGGAAAGCGTCTATGTAAGCCACGATAGCTTAAAAACTCGAATGTGCATATAATTTTACGGCATCGCGTATTCTTTCCTTCAACGCTGCGTTTCTCGAAGACACTACTCCCGCACCCGTTCTCATCCAGAACCACTAACTTGAAACCAATCTCGGACAAAAGAGTTTCCCTGTCATTTCACAGAGGCCCAAAGAATCATGGATCTCGCCTTTCTTAAACCATGTCAATCTGCAAACAAGTGTCCCCGAACGTGACCAAATAAAGTCCTGAAAGTTTCAAAAAAAAACCACCAGAAGAGGAGTCTTAGGGCATCAGCTGATGTCACTGTAGCGCCTCTGACCGGGGGGTTCTAGGTTCAAGTCCCGGCGGTGGCAGGGTTTTCGACATTATCTAGATAGCTAGGTCGAGTTCTGTTGCTATTTGAAGGAGAAATCTAGTAACCGACTGCTCTGATCGCTAGTTTTACGTGGTTTCTCCGATCAACACCACGAGAATGCCGGAGCAGTACCCTAACAAACGGGCCACGGACCGCGTGCGAATTTTCCTTCCTCTTCCTATTCTCCCCCTTACACACACACTTACGCTGAAATGCACTTTACTACCACACATGCCAGGAGACCGGTCGGGAGCTTACAGCTTGTCCCGACTTGGGCGGGGCCCAGCTGGTGGGAGATACCTGTTTGGGGAAAACACCACTAGCCGACGGTAGGTCGGCGCCGGATCACGCCGTACAGCGGGAGATCACCGCCACCTCACGAGGAGAACACATGCACTACACTTACGGGACTAATGACCTTAGCCGTTGACACGCCCGGTAACAATCCGTTAAAAGAAAGCGAAGTGTCATAGATGGCATTAACACCATTCAATGGACGTGCCATTTCACCGACATTAAGATTATTTCCTTTCATGATACACCTCACCAACACAACACTAAAGTTCATTCCCCCCTTCAGAAACATCCTTGAAACCGGTAAGGGCAAAAATATATTCCCAGACTTGGTATCTCTCATAACGACAATCGATCATGGATCTCGCCTTTCAGAAAGAAAAATGTATAATAAACGTATTGCAAAGTTCCCACAAATAGCCATAATACTCCTGGTAGCAGTTTTTAAACTTGGAGAACCTTTCTCTATATTCATCGAAGACAAGGCGCGTCGAAAAGAATCGTGGACAAAATGGATTCCCGGTTTCTTGGCGGCTTTCGTCGCCAATCCATCGTGTGAGTCTCCATCCAGAAACCGCGCAAACCACTGATTCTGTCATCATAAGCCACAAAAATGTATTTAATATTTTCTGAAAATAACTCATTACTTCTTATTAGATGCACAGTTTACATCCAGACAGAACCTTTCTTAGGTTCCTGGACAAGAACGTTACAAAACTCCATGTCTTCGTTCCGAAACCCTGACGAAACCAATCAATTCCTACTCACTCGGCGGCTCTTGTATTACCAATCGATCATAAATACAGCCTTTCCAAATGAGTGCTATTCTGGAAATGAAGTTTCCACAAAACTCAAAAGTATGAGTTTCATACAAACAATTGGATATTATAACAAAACCATTGTATTGCATATAAATGTTTATAATTGTTTATAATACTCCATTTAAATGTTAATCAATTGTTTGGCGATTTATAACTGCAGAAAATCCTTCCATGCTACGTCCTTCAACGCCACTTCCTTGAAGGCATCGCTCCAAAGCCCAGTAGTCCTCCATAACCCACTTGGAAGCCATCGGTGCGCAAAGTCGATTCTCCGCCGCTTGGCGCTCTGGCGTGCAGTGGGCGCGGATCCCCGGTTTCCGCCCGCCCGCGATATCGCCCGCGCGCGGCGGCGGCGGCGCGGCCAGGCGCGAAGTGCGCACTTTGCGCTCGAGGGGGCGGGGCGCCCGACGGCACCGCGCCTCCTTTAAATTCGACGCCCGTCGCCGCCGGGAATTTAAATCCCGGCGGGCAGGCGGCCGGGAGCAGGATGGGAGGGGCTTAGGTCGGGTGAGCGGGGGCGGGCGGGGACGGACGAGGGCGGGGGAGGGAGAGGGTGGAGGCGGGCACGGTACGGAGTGGACGGGGACGGGCGGGATGGGCGTGAAGGACGGGGTGGGCGAGGCGGGTGGGGGCGGACGAGGTGGCGTGGTAGGGGCGGGGCAGGTGCAGTATGGGGTGGACGGAGAGGGGCGGCGGGTTGAGGGTCTGGGGGCGGGGACGGACGGAGTAGGTGGGGCGGGCGGGGCGAGCGGGGCGGGGCGGGCGAGGCGAGCGGGGCGGGGCGGGGCGAGCGGGGCGGGCGAGGTGAGCGGGGCGGGGCGAGCGGGACGGGGCGAGCGGGGCGGGGCGGGGCGGTGGCTAAGGGCGGCGGCAGCTTGTGGGGGTATGCGCGGCGGCGGGCGGGAGCGGCGGTGAGTGGGCGTTCCGCAGGGGCCACCGCCGGGTCTTTCAGCTGGCAAATGTTTGACTGTATTATTTAAATGCAGCCCGCACGACATTCTGCATAAAATATTCTCGGCCCCGGTCGCATATATTCGGCCCGCCGACGGCGCAGCCGGCGCTGTGGGGAGGGGGCGCCCGCCCTCCCCCCCACCCCCGCATCACGCGCCGCTAGGCACCGGGCAGGTCCCGCCGACCAATTCCTCCGACTTTCCCACCCAGCGTCATCCTCCCCCTTGCGCCAGCCAGAGCTAGTACTCTCTGCGGAGTTTCATGCCACTGAATGCGCGTACGTCCTCTCATCATCTTTCTTGGCCTTCATCATCGTATTACGTACCCGCTCTATCACTCACGATGTATTACCCATCACCATCATCACCACCACCGTCATCTTCACCTTTACGTCAACTGAGGCGTCCAGTGAGAGAGGGACCTAACCCACAAAATTTAAAATATCGACTTATGAACGTATTCGATTACGAACACATTGAATATGACAATAAATCGACATTTTGAATTTTGTGGGTTAGCTCCGTCTCTCACTGGACGCCTCATTGATTAGTGATTGCACCTTCTCACCTCATCCGCTTACGTCATACACAACAGAAAATAAACTACCCTTTCTCACTTCTCGCACTGTCCTATTCACTCTCCTCAGCCTATCGCAGCTGTCAACACCCAACTCAACTGATGTATTCATCCATTTCATTATCTTCTGCTGAGTCGCGATCGACTCGCACAACTCTTGTCTGCCAGAAGGCAACCGTTACCGTTTCCTGCCTTCTCTAACGTTATCCCTCGTCATGAAGTGCTCACCTCCTTTTTCAACCGTTCCCACCGACTCTGCCAAGTCCGACGTCACTTTTTCGTGGCTGCGGAGGCGAAGAAAAAATTCATACCGAATTCAACTCCATTACATGCATTTTCGTTTCCTGAATAAGTTGCTGGCGGTGATACGGCCGTATGTCGTCTCCGAGGATTGACTGCCTCGAGGTTCGTGTATGCTTGAAGTGACTTTATAGCTAGGCGAGTGGCGTACAAAAAACTCACTTTATATCAATCTCGGAAGTTTACATCAAGTAAGAAATGTCTCTTCATGTTGCCTGCGAAGTTTCGGCCCCGAAAACATGATAATTTGGCTTCTGTTTGATTATGTAAAACAACCAAAGTCGTGTATTCATTTGAATTATTCACAAACATGAAACAATATTGTTCATGCGGAGAAATATCTTCTTCCTTCTAACTCTGTTACGTACATTTCGACTGTTTCTTTTAACCTCGACCTCATACTGTCTTACAATTCAACGACCTTTCCTAAGAGCGCTAAGTATATTCCAAACAGTGAATAGACATCCCCAACACAGTCACTGACTAAGCAGAGCCCCTCCGAAATGTGACAGAGCAGGAAGCCGCTATCCACACTCGAGTCCCACTGTCTCCAGCAATTTTCTGCAACTTCCACAAAGAAGTTCCCAACGCACGACAATAACTAAGCACATCGCCCCCCGTAATTTACGAGCGCGTCGAGCGAGGGCGCCAAGTTCATTTGTTGAGCATCGCGCCGAGACGGCGGTGACGATGTTGGTGGCGGTGGCTATGACGAAGGTGGCGGTATCGGGGGCGGCGTTGGTGGCGATGGTACCGGTAGCGGCGGCGGCGGCAGGAGCGGTGACAGGGGCGAAGGCAGGGGCGATGGCAGGGGCGATGGCAGGGGCGATGGCAGGAGCGAAGGCAGGGGCGATGGCAAGGGTGATGGCAGTGGAGATGGCAATGGAGATCGCAGGGGCGATGGCAGGGGTAGTGGCAGGGGCGGTGACAAAGGAGATCTCAAGGGCGATGGCCGGGGCGGTGGCAGGGGCGGTGGCAGGGGCGGTGGCAGGAGCGGTGGCAGGGGCGGTGGCAGGGGCGGTGGCAGGGTCGATGGTAGAAGTGGCAGGGGCTGAAGCGCAGGCGGGTGCGATGTTGGCGGTGGTGAAGACGGCGGGGACGGCGGCGGCGGCGGCGGCGCGACCTCGGGGCACCGCATGCAAAGAGGCGCCAAGCGCGGCGCCTGCGCTTCGTCGAGGAGCGCGTCGCGGCGCCGCGGGTGGGCCCAGCTGCCGGCGCCTCGCCTCGCGTCGCCTCGCGTCGCGTCGCGACGCGGCGCTAATTGGAGGTGTGTGACGCGCCGACAAAGCGGCGGCGGCGCGCGCCGCCCGTGCCCACCGCCTCTCCTATTCACAGAGCGACTGGCGGCGCGGCGGTCGGGCTGCTCGTTGCCCGCCTTTGTGCACGGGGTTCAGAGCCTGTCCGATGCATCTCGCGTTTGTGGTGAGCGAAGTGAGCACTCGCCAGGTTTTCCCCTCTTCTTTTGCCTCCCAATCCACTATTCTCTTTCTCGGCCTTCATTCCATCATTATCCGCTTCACACTATCTCCTATTCATTAAAAATCCTTCATCCACGCCAGGCTTCGTAGTGGTGTCATAAAGAATGGTGGCCTAGTAGCTGCCGCGCCGTCTGCTTCATCCTAGTGATGCAAAATCGACAACAAAACATCAATGTTTTCAAACATCGATGATCCAAATTAAAACATCGATATTAAAAATACATTAAAAAAACATCCATGTTTTTAAACGTCTATGATGCAAATGTGGTGTAGGAACCTCTAACATTAGATTCGTGCGCAACAAAATTTGAGTTGATAGTTGCCATGCATATTCATTTATAATCAATACTTAACTAAGAGCAAAGTTAAGAACGCTTCTCCATGTGCGAAAAATGAGAAAAGGCGAAGGAAATACCAAGGCATATGAATCATCGGATCTCAATTCACTCGATGGGGATCACTCAGACAACGGGCAGTAGTCTGCTTGATGAAGATAATGCAAACCGCGTGCGTTTGGTTCGAACACACAGTTGTACCGTAAGATTTTATTTCATGTTTTATTTTTTTACACATTTCTCATTACGAGTATTTTTCATTCACGAATATAACAACGAAAAAATTCATGTCAAAAACATCGATTTCAATACATCGGTATTTGAAACATCAAAATTTTTATAGAAACATCGATGTTTTGAAAACATCGACATGGATGTCGCGTCCCTACTTCATCTCCACGGCTGCCCTCGAGATCTGGCTCGCCATCGCCGGAATAATCGCCCCTGACTTGGTCGCCACCACTCCCACCTCCGTCTCGACATTTGTCATAAATGTTCACTACGAATATTTTCTGTACAGAGATTTTCTAATAACCTACGCTATAGATATATCTATTCAAATTGATAAAGTATGAATTACCCGGAAGGTTTACTTGTAAGAGTTATTCATTACCGCCGTTGCCTCTTTGCAACTCTCTCCGCCGTCGTCGTCGCCGTCGCTTCCATCGTTACGACGCTCGCAACCTGCTTCCCCACTTCGTTCCGCCGTATCCCCGTCGGTCTCCCTGGCGGAGGTGGTGGCAACGGCGCGGCGGTGGTGGATGAGGCACGGGCAGAGACCGCCATCTGTCTCCAGTGGACGCCGACTTCCATAGCGACGCACTGCTACTGAACGTAATGATATACAAGTAATCCCATCATGCGACTTAAGCCACTACGCCCGATCCTTCGAAATTTCTTCCTGCGTACAGCAGAAACACGAGCTACTCGATTAGTTCTTTATTAGAAAAGAGACCGCGTCTTTGTGAAATAATACGGTGAAATTTGTGAAATAAATCGTAACTTTCAAACGAGTTTATTGAAATTCCTGTTAAATCTTATTTATAGTTTTATGTAATCATAAAGTGATATTAACATATCCTGCTAATGTTTTAGCCAACATCTCTATTTTAACGGCACATTTAAACAAAATTCTTGTAAAATTCGTACAGTATCAAATGAAACCGTACATACAAGAGGATAGCAGAAATTATTTCCATTAATAATCACTGTAATCCTTCTTCATAAAAAGTGAGAAGGTACTACTACAAAAAGTTGAATTTTGATAATGGCCTTGCACTAATGGGATTGTTAAAACTTGCCAGTAATTGCTGGAAACCAAAGTACAGTAGCATTGAGAAACAAGAAAATGTATATTACGTATTATCACGTGGAAATATAGGTAATAATAGTGTTTCATGCAATGTGTCACGCAATGTGAACATTGGGCAGCAATATTAATGCGTTATTAATAGTACTATATTCTATTATGCATTTTCCGAAATTATATATCCCTGTACATAATACATGGGGCATTTGATGAAAACAAGCAAATGTAAGCCGGTGGTAATCGTGAGAAAAACGTTACCTTCATCGCCCACCTCCGAGAGGCGTTCAAAGGGCGATAATCACTCCTGGCAACGAGAACAGTTAGGTCGCGCGGGCGGCAGAAGCATCCACACCCATTATCACCTCGAGGTGAAGTGCCGCCGCGCCGCCTACATCGCCGCCGCCGGCGCGGCACCTCGCATCGTGGGGCGAGTCAACGCTGCGGCTCTTTAACGACGTCACCGCGCCGCCTCCGCCGCAGCCTCCACCGCCGACGCCCCCACCACCGCAACAACCACCGTCGCCACCAACACCGCTCCGTCGCCTCCAACACCGCAACCGCCACCAACACCGCCCCGTCGCCGCCGCCACCGTCATAGGCGTCATTGGATAATGGGTGTGGACCGTCAAAGCCGCCACCGTCACCGCAGCCACCGTCACCGCCGCCACCGTCGCCGCCGCCACCGTCGCCGCCGCCACCATCGCCGCCGCCACCGTCACCGTCGCCACCGTCACCGCCCACACCGTCGCCGCCCACACCGTCACCGCCCACACCGTCACCGCCCACACCGTCACCGCCCACACCGTCACCGCCCACACCGTCACCGCCCACACCGTCACCGCCCACACCGTCACCGCCCACACCGTCACCGCCCACACCGTCACCGCCCACACCGTCACCGCCCACACCGTCACCGCCCACACCGTCACTGTCCCTACCGACACGGTAACCGCTACCACCGTCTTTGCTGCCGCCGCCACCATCGTCACAACAGCCACCATCTTCACTATCGCCCCCTCCGTGACCATCGCCACCGTCTTTGCCGGCGTCGCCTTGGCCGCCGCCGCCGGCCGTGGGTAATCGCTGTTTTACGAGCGTGGCGCGCGCACCGCGGAGCCTCCTCGCGCCTATTACCTGCGCGGCGCCAGACGTCCCGGGCGGTTAACTTAACATTGTGACGAGGCGCCCCGAGCGGCGCACTGTGGGCGCTGTGCGCAGACGACAGGGCGCAGCACACTCGCCCACTCCCAGGCCTCTGCTCATTACTCACAGTGCGCGTTCGCATCGGGAAATTAAAATACTTGTCATCACACAACATTCGTGTCGATTTAACGGAACCAAACGAGGGAACGAATTTCATTCTTAACGGCCTTATACAGCTAGATGGAATTTAGTCTCTGTCTGGAGAGAATTCTATCGGCCTGCTGCTCTGATCTGTAGTTTTCCGTGGTTTCTCCAGTCAACACCCGGTGAATGCCGCAGCAGTTCCCTAACAATCGGGCCACGGACCAGGCGCCATCCTATTACTTGTCCTTTTCTCACCCATCACTTACGCACATTTAGCCTTACAAGCACTACACAACCACACTTGTCGGGAGAGGAGTCAGTAGCTCAGAGCTTGTTCCGGCTGGGGCGGTGCCTCGCTCGTGGAAGGTACGAGATACGTGGTTGGGGAAAGCCCCGCTAGCCGATACGTAGGTCTGTATCCGATCCCATCATCCAGCGTGCAAGAATCACCGCCACCCCATCCCCCCAAGAATAAAACATGCACTGAACTTTCGGAAATAATGACATTAGCAGTTGATGCGTCGTGAAACACTAATCAGTCAATATATAAAGAAAATAAACTCGGTGGTTTCCGCAGAAATATTGTGGAACAGCATTGTAGTAATATAAATGTATGAAAATAAGTAATCTCCCACAAACAAATTTACAAACGAACTATTTGTCAGCTACAGAGCTGACATGTTTCGAGCCATGTCAATTTGCGTTGTCAATTTCCTCCCCTTCCCCCAGAGAACAATGCACACAATGGCACCGTGGAGTAAGCACACCACAATTCATGGTGACCATGTTACTTGGGTCAATAATTTTTTGTACATTGTTTTTTGATAGTGTTCGTTTCTTTGAGTATGTTTTACAAATTAATGTGTTCTATATAGTAATTTTCAAGTTTTCCTTAATTTTTCTGTAGATGCACTGCAAATGAAGTTGACAATACCTCGAAACATATCCGCCCCGTAACTGACGAATAATTCGTGAATAAATTTGTTTGTGGAAGTTTACTTCTTTTTCTCCCTTTATATTACTATACATAAAAAAATATCTGCAATAATCGTAGAACAGTAGATTTTAACTCGGGTTCAAACAAGAGCACGTCAGATGGAGTGAGTGCCCTGCTTCGACGCGAGGCGTCGATTCCTGCGCACTGCTTGCGCGCGGCATCGATTCCTGCGCACTGCTTGCGCGCGGCGGGCGAGGCGGGCGGCCGCCAACGCCCCCTGCGATTAGCCGCTTTCTCTGGGCACACGCGGCTCCGGGTGACAGCTCCGGGCGGCGGCGGAGGCGAGGGTCCCGCGCGGGAATAAACACACAATTTCCGTGACTCCCCGGGTTAAAATTTCATCAGGAATTCATCAGCGCGCGCCTCCCGCGCCCGCAGCGCTCTCGGGCGGTGAGAAGCGGCGCGACGCCTGTCGGGGCGGGCGTCCATTATTTATGACGCGCAATGCAAATGCCAGGGGGTGGGCTCATGTGCTGCCATTCGGCCCCAGACGTGGAATGAACTTGGGGAAGTTACTTCAAGTAGATGCACATACCGGGTAAATTTTTCTGTCACGTGTGGTACAGAAGACCGGTTAAAATACTAGAGTCCCTAGATACAGAGATTAACGCATTCCGTTGTTCCACCGATCCCGCCTTTTGGATGTCCAGTTGTCAGAGAAATGGAAACTGTGTCGTATTCTGTGTGTTGAGGACCATGAATCTATTCAAAATCAATATTAATATTCTTGAAAACCTCTATTACGCCCCCAATTGTCATAGTTTTCCTTCGGATTCTGATTGGTGCCTGACGGGGTTGTCGGGTGTTTATTTTCGTGTCCCGGGAACATGTGCTTAGTGGGACGCAACCTGTCAACGTCGCTTCTTTCCAAACGCAACTGTCAATCACCAACTTATTTTAATCGGACCATAGGTACACATACTTCCTAAACTTCTGTCACGTGTGATGGCGAAAACTAGTTAAAATGCTTATTTATAGTTCTGTCAAATAATTGTTTAATGTCATTTCTCGTACGTATCGTCGAATCCTAGTACGACGTTTGCGTAGTTCTTTTACCTGGCCAGAAAATGGATGCAAGAGTTGACAGTTTGTTGTTTGTTTTCTTTCGAAGTTTCCTACAATTTTTCAAGAATTATCCTTGCATTTAATTCTTCTACCTAAGCAATATCTCTGAGGGGATGTTCGAGAGCAAGCAGAATCGAAAAGTTGGGACCGAACAGAGTGACAAATGAGCACAAAGAGGGGACATTATGACTCGTGCAGAATTCGATCGTACTATCTTAACGCAGAACTGTTTGTTGTCGCAATGGCCGGTGTCATTTAATTAGTTAAAATTACTTTAATGCAATGATACATAACTAAACAACAGTTAATCCATTTTATCTCAAGGCGAGGAAATGAAGAAGAAAATAACATATGGATAACTTTTCAACTGATTTCAAAATTCCAGGAATAACCTGAAATTGTGAATCGTATCATTCTGTCTCCTTGAAGTCTGTATGATAATGAAATGCACATCTTAATTCATACTTCATACTAACTTAATAAATACTGAATTTCAATTAAATAGCAGTTAAAAATGTAAGGCGAAAATCAATTAGTTCACCACAAATGGAAAAGTACCGTTCCTTCATTCATCAACCCCTGCACTTTGTGTTCGGATTGTGTTAGTCAAGTGACCTAACTGGAAACCACAAGCCCATTGTATGCGAAGACCAGAGAAGAAAACTTCTAGACACTGGAGGACAGTTAAGGCATGATGCATGTTAAGTGATGATTTCAGCAATATTTAAAGGAAGTCTGACACCACTGCAATACATCGTCCCATTCACTCCACGTCTATTCATTGCTTATCTTGTCAGCCGCCTGTCCGACGTTTCAGTTTCGAGTCCTCTATCTATTTTGCAGATCACTATCTGCTTCCAACGAAAGAAAGGTAAATGGCCACGTGGGAGAACAGAGTGACCGAAGGATAGGGTGTTTTAGCAGATATCTGCCCACACCCAATGACATTCGACAGTTTCGGAGACGGTATCAGAAAGCGTATTTTACTTCACCATTCGCCGACCGTCACATGTCTTCTCTCCAAATGGAAAACACATAAACGAGGAAGAGATAAAAATAATGTACTTTGAAACTTTGCATATCGAAAATGTCATTTACCCATTCGTAAAAATGAGTTTATTGAGGACAATCAATTCGAAAATACATTTGAGAAGTTAATGGCTCACAAGTAGTCGCAAACGTGGGCATTTTAGTAAGAGGAGAGATGTTAAAATCTCTTGAAGTCAAAAACACACGTGTAAAAAAATTGTTACTAAAAAAATTGCGAATATATAGGAACATAAGAAAATGAAGTACAACTTGAACCATGTAAATAATTTGAGAGAAAAACAAATTACGTGTTTTAGTTCTGCGAAGTAGCATTAACAAGGGATTCAGCTCTATGCAGTAGCTCTAGCCGATTACTACATCAATCTTTTTCAAAGTGATTGGTTTAAAGTGCTCAATTATTTGAATGAATTGGACGGGGTTATGCATCAACCGGCTATGCGACATCATACAAGTTTTGAGATAATCGTGTTCAAAGGTTTCATTACATTTTCAGCTCTCAAAACTGTAATTTAATTATTTCATTCATTGAAGCGCCAAACTACACAAACATGAGTGGAATATCTGGCGCTTACCTGCATAATGTGAAATTAAGAACACCAGATTTGAAGATCTAGGTTTATAGCCGGTTGTTGCGAAACATAAAATCCCTGATGTGACTGATGGCGCTTACATTTTTCATTAATTATCAGGCTATTTTTTACAGATTTGACCCCAAAATTTTGCGCACACTTACAATATGGTCCAATGCAATTGATGGCGTCCGTATCTCATTTTTTCAAAAATGGCGCTTATCCGGTTGATGCATAACACCATCCAATTAACGATTAATTTTGACAGACATATTTATGTCTCTTATTATAAGTATGTTACAAATTGAAGTCAGTTTTGTAGAAGTAAATAGATAATTTTCTTCAGTCTTCGTATAAGTCGGTTACCTATGTCTTCAAAACATTGTCGAATATTCAATCAAACAAACTACAGACTATGAATTTAACTATATACGTTCAAACTTGAAAGTGCAGACGCATATTAAGAAAATTAATGATAGATAGTTAATGATGACGTTTAGATAGACTTTTCAGTATTATTGAGATTTTCGCAATAACAAGTTGCGTTCTAGGTATAATTTTATTTATATTTATAACTCCCTAACAACAGTATTCGAAGAGAAGGTACAGCAGAATTACAGACCTTTATCGGTATTGTGAATCGTAAGCATTATATTTCATAAAAATACAGTATTACTACGAATAACTCGTATTTTAGCGTTCACCATATATTAGGCATTGTCTAACCCTTCCCCATTAATTTTTATTATCGTGATGGAGTTGGAATTTCGAGAATTCAGTGTTTTCTGCCTTCATCGATTTTTCGAACCCGGCACCGTTTCTTGGGTGCGCTGAGCCTCGTTTGCGATGTTTATTAGCATCCCGAAGGTGGCGCGCCTAATGGCTAGCGGTAAAGTACGAGAGGTGCAAACAGGTTGGGGCAGTCGGGTTTCGCCGCGCTGCCCGGGGCGCCGAAAAGGCGCAAGTTGTCACCGCCGGATGAGCAGCCTCCGCGCCTGCAGTTGCCCCCTCCCCCCTGCCCGACCGGGCGAACTCCACGTCGCCGACCCACTGAGCCATCCCCCCCCCCAGAATTTCCGATGCGCATCGACAAACAAAATTCCATTCCGCGGCATTACCATACATGCAAATTTATAGTGCATATTTTTATTCATATTGTCGGTTATGCGGTGGAATGAGTTATCATTGACATTCAATTCGTTATAATCGTCTGGCATTTCATCCAATTCCAACGCTAAAATTTTATTTTCCTTGCATCATTTCCAATTAAACAACTAAATTGTAGGAAATAAGTTTCATTTCCTTTCCACGAAACTTTATGTATTACTTTATTAGTTCAATAACTTTGCATAAAATCGATATATTTACCGATATTTTTAATGTATTTTGGTTTATTTTTAAATAACTTTTGAATTATCAATGGCACTACAATGTCACAATACCTGTGCAGAATGATTTCGCATATACATATTTAGCATTCAAGAAAGAAATTCAAATAACAATTGTCTGTATATGCCTGCTATTTCATGATTTAACACAATAAATGTTCGTATTTTAATTATATAATAAAGAGAATTTTTCGTATCTTTAAAGTCGTCTAAACGACTGAACTGAACCAATGAGTCTTCTTGGACAAAGTATTCACTTCAGGATTCTTCAAAATCTTGAATAAAATGATTGTTTCATTAAAAGTGCCACCCAACTTTAGAAACCTATGAAGTATATTTGAACCAGTGTTTAATAACTTGAAAAATCTAACTGGGCCGTAATACAACAAAGAATGCAATTTATAAAAAAATATTTAAATTAAAATATCTTTGGTCTTTAGGAAAATGCCGAATGGTATTTAGGTAAATCCAAATCCTTTTAGGCATCATCTTCATAATTTACAACATTACAAATGTAAACATTTACGAACGGATATTCAACACACAACTGTTTGAATGTGTCGTATGTGTACGTTCGACGACTTATCTGACTTCGTAACTGCTAAGGCTGCTGGACCACACACGTTAACGTCGTTTAGAATTTCGTTACCGCAACGAAATAGTTAATATGAATTAGGTTCAACACACCAAACGTTTATGCTGTTTCCTTATGGACCTGAGGTTCCGGGTTAAAATTTTCAATGCTGGAACCTCATGTAAATGAAAAGTGTTTTGTGGCACGGATTGGGAATGAAAAGTTGTCTACGGTCATGGCTGATTATCCGCCCCTATTTTGCCAAATTCATAGTTTGTCAAAAAGAGTGAAGATACAGTAAGATATAACTGAACCTTTCTATTCAAATCACTGAAACGAATGTATAGCGGAAATTTGTCAGATTTTTCACAGTATAAAAAACTCGTTTGTTATTCAGCTGATTTCTAAAGATAGCGATTTAAATGTTTTATTTAAAGGAAACAAAATAAATGAATTTTTGTAAAGATTGCCTTCAAGGTAGAATACGTAGCATTCAATTATAGTAAATTCCATTTATTGTAATTAATGTTCTTCATGCTCTCCAATTATATCATTATTCCATAATATGCGTGGAAAAGAATGTGATATCAGTGAGCATATGAAGTCTGCCCATTTGGATAATTAAACCTCCATTTAATACATCTCAACTGATTTACTCTTTTATATTTTTAAAACACCATACTACAATCTTCATAAATACAAATTTTAGAGAAGAAGAAGTTGGCATGTTTGTTAATAAAACTCAAAAGTATCGATAACTCGCATCGACACTGTCTACGTCCGTGCCTACCCCTCCTTCAGCACAAGGCAGTCAACTCCAGCACGAAAGGAAAAAACAATTTCAAATATAGGTGGTTAAAAACTTTGTTGTCCTGGAATATGACTTGACTATCTGCATGTTGCAAACGTTTCACAAACTGATTGTTCCCGTTCTCGGCGCCTGCTCAATCGACTGGCCGAGCTACTCTCATCACCATCCACCAACCACACAACACTCTACCACCAATGCTGTTGCATAAGCAAGATGCTCCGCAGATATAACTACCAATTCTACTATCGGTGAACACCGTCACCAACTACCATTCAGCGATAACGCAATCAGCCTTCTCCCATTGCGATCAGCGCAAAGCGAGTCCGATTGTGTTTCCATCACTGCCACAGCTTCACAAGCTCCATCGCCCACACAAGCTCCAATGCTACCAATGTCTCGAATAGCTCTCGCGTTGGCATCTCGCATCTGCTCCTACATTACAATAACCGAAACCAACTCGCATCCTACAATCACAAGCGTCCACTACCGCGCTGAGATGATCACTCCAACTTCCACGCTGCTTCCACTGCAATTTCATTCCTTTAACATCACCATGCCGCATGAACATCTCCACATCTTACATCTCTTTCTGATTCCTCGGCTGCTCTCCTCTCGCAAACCCCATCGCTATGGGTTTTCCTTAAATTGCCGCAGTCCTCCCATGCTGCACGTCATTATGCACTATTATCAGTAAGAATCTAGTCCTTAGAAACGAGCGCGACTTGAACGGCGACCACCATTTAATATCCTCGCAGGCAATAACACCATCTGGCAGTGGTGACTCGCATCTCAACAGAAGGAAAGGCGAACCAATCAATTGCAGCAACGTGAAACATTCAACATATTGGATTGCATGCGTCGACTTGCGACGGGATACGAGAAAGATATTTGTTCGGTGTGCCCGCTCCCACGTTGAGATTACAAGGTACACCAAACGCTCTGCCCCCGTCCAGATGTCCTGGCCAATGTAATCGTGTGACATGACTCATTATTCACGTCTCATGATTAGAGACCGGAAAAATATGTAGTATGAAACCTCAAAATATGTACATAAATATGTAATGAAAACCGTAAGAATATGTAATAAATATGTAAAATCCGATATAATATGTAATATTAAAATCCTGTAATTAAAAACCATTTACATAGCAAGAAATAACATTTAGAATAACTGCTCACTTTACATCATACAACTTTCTCGTCAGCAGTAAAAGCTTAATCTATTGTAATCCAGGACCTTAATTTAGCAGCCGGACTAATTGCAATAGAAGCCATCGCACAAACTGGCGAGATCTACGACCAGGAAATATACACTGTAGCCCCTTCATCGAAGTGTTTCACGTCGGCGATCGCAAATTTTTCTCGGAAATTAAGGTTACAGATCACAAAACGCAGTGGAAATGATATTTTGGACACCTAGATTTCCCCAATAATGTAGGAAAAATGATTATTTAAAAAGAATACATCTTTTCATAAAAAAATATAGAATTAAATTGATAAAATACGAAAATATATTGTGAAAACAGCAAAATATGTAAAATATGTAATATTGTACTAAATATGTAAAAATATGAAACGAAAAATTTCGATATTGTATTAGGGCGGCGATGATTTGCCAAGATTACAATTTTGAGAACGGTGAGTAGAAAGACAAAAAATATGTAATTTCATAAAAATCCTGTCTCCACTCATGATATTGAAAGTGACGCCGTTTATGAGAGAAGGACATTGCTTCCTTCGGGCCTTTTACTTGAAGCAACTAAAAAACTTTTCTTGTGGCGGCAGAACTTGTGACATGGGGGCGATTAACACATGATAGGAGGAAATGCTGACATTTCCACCTCAAATCGATTTGGATCGGCCCGCGTAGTTTAAAACTCCAATTCCTAAACTGTCGACTCAAACGATATACGAGTATTTTACCCTAAATTTCAAAGAAGTATTGTATTTGGTAATTGCACTCAGAAGAAGAATATGTGTGAGGAAGTCTTTCCTCCTCTGTGAAACCGCCATTGCCCCCAGACAACATACAGGAGATGGAGGCAAAGTGGTTACCACGAGACATTGAGGAGATTTTAGATATAATAATATTGGTTTTGGATACCCTGGTTGCTCTCAACACACAATACCAGAGTTTTAATTCCTCTGACCATTGGAGTCACATGTGTATAAAATGAGGGAATCGGGGTTGCAAATGAATGCGCTATTCTGTATGTAGGATCTCTCCAGCAAACCGCACGCATAACGATCACCTCTGCTCCTGCCTCTGTTTGGACGAGAATTCCAGCGACCGGCTGCTCTGATCGGTAATTTTCCGGGGATTGTCCGATCAACAGCAGGTGAATGCCGGAGCAGTACCCTAACAAATAGACCACGTACCGCGCGCGATCTTTCCATCCTCTTCATTGTCCTATCATCCCCTCTTACCTAAATACACGTACATTTATATGCACCACATACGATGGGACCTTAGAGCGTGTCTCGGCTGGGACAGTGCCCCGCTAGTGAGAGATACCTGGTTGGGGAAAACCCGCAAGCCGCCAGATATGTCGACGCCGGGTCTCGTCGTAGAGCTGGGGAAGATCCACCTGCCACGGTCAAAAACGTGCGCCAAACTTACGAAACTAATGACCTTAGCAGTCGGCGCGCCCGGAATGACAAATCTACCAATCAATCAATCAATGCGTTGCCGCCATGATTCCTCTTGCGGGCGGCGGGACGGCGTCCTCCTTCGCCAGCCGCCGCACACGCCCTCTCCTTCGCCCGCGGGAGCCGCAAACAAGTGAGTGCTCGGGGGCGCGACGGCGCGGACGGCCGCGCAATGAAACGCGCGCGCCCCGCGCCGCCGTCAAACGCCCCCGCGCGCGGTAAAACCGCACTGCTACCTCCCCCTAAAGCGCGGCTCCTGGCCCCCGCAGGGGAGAAACGCGATTACGTAGGTAGTCCTGGTTCCTGGATCCTGAGCTTCACGGCGGAACTCACGGCGAAAACCTGAGGTCGGTCCTCAGTGAGGAGGTGGCTTTCCGCTGACCCTTTTGCGGGATTGGGCGTGGAATAGGTTAGCCGGCATCGCCTATGCAGCGTGGCTGCGTTTCTCCAAACCCACATACAGAAGTGTAACAAGGAACACGAACCTCCCTGTCGGGACGCCCAGGTTCCGTCCGACTCAGTCGATAGCCTCGAAGGGGAGGTAGAGAGTAGTCAGGTTGGTCCCTAGTCCTCTGGGTCTTGAACCGGGGGCCCCAGTTGGACACTTGGCTTCGTCGTGGCCGTGAGCGAATACTCTCGGCAAAGCGGAGGGTTTTGTCCCAGCGCATTGTTTTGATTTCGGTACTAACCTGGATAACTAGGAACTCTGAGCTGGCAGACCGGCTCCACCCAGGCACTGTGTGGGGAGGATGCCGCGAGGATAAACTGCGTTCCGGCGGGATCCGGACACCAGCCTGGCGGAGTTCTTGCGTGTCGTCGGCGGGTGAGGATAAAAGCGAAAGCTTATAGATGCCCACCCCGGAGTGAACACCCTGTTAGAAAAAGTTTGTGCGTGGTGCTGTGGACCACGCAGAGTCCAAACTCCCCCTGAAGCAGCGCGGCGCCGCGTCGGCGCTCGCCAATCAGGGGCCCCGCCCCCACCCCCGCCCCCGCACTGGCCAGCGGCCGCGCGCCTCCTATCACGTAAAAGGCAGGGAATGCGCGCACGAGGAGGGGACTTGATGGCAGAGGGGGAAGGCGGGTGGATGGTTAGCATGCAGAGAATGCACGAAGCATTGCATCACAACTTGCGGAAAGGAAGGTCGTTATACGCAGGATTAACGTATTAACGAGCGCATACAATTACCGTTCAATGGGACCTCAAAATAATTCTTATGCTGTAATTGAATAACCTATGGCCGTCCGGCACTTCTTGTTAGACACTTAGTTGTTTTGTTTGTTTCTTTCTTCTTCTTGGCTTTTTTGCTGATGCATTCAGAAAATTCTTACATATTTCTCTTGCACACTTTTGTTGGTTTTCTTAGGAACGAAATCGCGGTTTTGGATACTTACGGCACCTAGAGAGGTGATCAATAGCTATTCCTGTCGACGAGGTAAATCCACTTCTCTTTTGAATATTCAGGGGGAAAAAACTATAAAATCATGCTTTGTTTGTTTCAAGAAAACTTCTGGTGGTTTTAATCCGAACTACAACCACAATGTACAAGAACAAAACATATCTATTCTTCATCTCTATGATAACCTTAGTCTTGAAGTAGAGCAGTTGACGTCGTCGCAACATACCCCGGCTGGCTTCAGTGAAACGTTAGTTAAAACACTTGGTTTCACACCCCGAGGTCGCCGGTTCAAGCGGGAGCCGAGTGTGGTAGATTCGGAAGAAAAATCCTCAGTGGCGATCTGACTTGGAAAGGAAACTAAATTTCCGGCGAAGTCATCAGCTGACAATCCCAGTTCGAAGCAGATTCTATATTTGACCAGCCCCAGAATCGCAGAAGTATCGGCTTAATTGAGACGTAGATGTCAATCCCTGGCAGCGAATTTTTGTGAACACAATTTGGGCGCGCCAATGTGAAAGCAAATTTAAAAATTCCCAACAGTATAAGCCCTTTTCAGCAGGAATGCACAACCGAACAAATTTCAAATATCCCACCATCAAACAATGGATGGTGATTCAAAAAGATATTCGTCTTGAAGTCGTTGTATTAAGACGTCTCAACAAATAATCGCCAGCTTGATACGGCCAATTTGAGTCTTTTCTTTCGCACATTTTCGGCAGCCGCGATTACGATTCAGCCAACGCAAACTCACTAGCGCATTTACACAAAATACAGTTGCTGCTTATTTTCACTCATTTTTCTTGAAAAAGTACGTCTTAAGTATTTCCACGATACCATATAGGCGAATAGCCCCGCGGGTAGCTCTTGCTCAGCGTGCTCGCTTTCCACTACGCAGCCCCGGGTTCGATTCCCGGTCGAGGCAAGTCTGTAGAGTCGGTTTTCCTTGCAATGTCTCAGTATATGTTGCTCTGTGACAATGAGAAAATTCACTTCTCAGGTTGAGAAGACCGGAATACGGCGTGGGCATGTCTACGTGCTACAGTGCGATTTTTCTGATGAGAAAATTCACTTCTCAGGTTGAGAAGACCGGAATACGGCGTGGGCATGTCTACGTGCTACAGTGCGATTTTTCTTCCTCTGCCCCTCACGCCCCTATGGAATCTCTGCCCCTTTCTTTCTCTGCCCCTCAAGCCACGATGGAATAGCACACGTCATTTCGCGTCATTCCCCCGTCTCGCTGCTAGGAGTCGCGAGATCGCAAGCACTGCTTTGATACGGACGCAATCATACGATATCTGGGGGCACGACTGAGAACGTCGCGAAATACCGTGACATATTCCATTGTGAAGACGGGCCTTGAGGGGCAAAGTTACAAAAATCGCAATATAACCACGCGTACTCCCTTAACCCATGTCCGCGAGGCACGGACGTCAATAGTAGGTCTGAGAGCGATCACGAGTTTTCGGGCCAAGTACACACACTACCTATACTGCGATTTTTCTAAGAGCGACCCTCAGGGCCACTCAAATCCCATCTTTGCGATGGAATATGTCACGGTATTTCGCGTCTTTTCTCGGTCTTGCCGGTAGAAGTCGCATGATCGCAAGCACTGCTTCATACGGTCGCGATCGTGCGAAATCTAGCGGAACGACTGAGAAAGACGCGAAATGCCGTGACATATTCCATCGCGAAGATGGGATTTGAGTGGCCTTGAGTGTCGCTCTTAGAAAAATCGCAGTATACATACACACGCATTGCATACGTGTTTCGTTTACGTTGGAGTGTTTGTCACAAAACTTGTCGAAGCCGGCTGACGGGTAGCGGCTGGGCGGCGTCGCGCAGGTCTTCTGCAGCCGAACCAAGAATAACGTTGACGTCCTCGCAGCGGCTGGCGGGCGCCCTGGTCGCGCGCGCCTCGTGTCCGCCACCGCCGTCGCCGCCGCCGCCACTGCGGGTCACGGCCGATCGCCCGCGCCCGCGCCCCGCCGCACGTGGGCCAGAGCGCCCCACACGACCGCCGCCCACGGGCCTCGTGCACAACGTTTATCTTGTGCGAATCCGGAGAAAGATTAGTTATCCTAATCCAAAATAAGATTAAGAATCCTAATTCCGAAAAGGATTAGGAGGATTAATCCAGAGGAGGATTACAGTATTAATCCCGAAAAGCATTAGGAATGTTAATCCCGAAAACGATTACAGTATTAATCCCGAAAATTATTATGAATATTAATCCCGAAAAGACTGCAGTATTAATACCGAAACTCATGACGAATATTAATGCTGAAAACGTTGAAGAGTATTCATCCCCAAAAGGATTCGGAATACTAATCGGATTGAGAATCCTAGTCTCGAAAAAGGGCGGGTATTATTACCTAAAAATTAAAATCCTAATCCCGAATTTTTCTCTTTTTCGACAATCGATTGTTTCGAATTCAAAATTAAATGAAAATAAGTGAACGAAACCTGTTTGGAGCCCTCGGGACTGCTCCCCGCCCGAGGAGAGTGGACGCGGGGGCTGTCGGAGAAGAAGCTCAAACAAAAGTTTTCTTTAGGAAAAGAGCTTAACAACCCTCGGTCTCGTGGATCGAGTGTGTAAATGATGTTGAGGATGAGAGTGAAGAAACGAGACATTGTTTCTTCAAACGTGACACAGTGATGTGTCATTTTTTTTGTGATTGGGCATAATGAGGCGAAAGGTGGTAACACACTGATAATTAAATTACACCTAAATGCTGAAAATATTGTTCTTTAAATTTGCACATTACTATAATGTCACTTTGATATTTGTAGTTTATTTAACTATTATTTATCTAGTAAATGTAACTCAGTGATACATTGTAACATTTAATCGAGTTTTTACCCAAAAGCCTGATCGGCTTAGAGTTTTTTTTCTCTTTATTACTCAAGCATTAATAACAACCATTTCTTTTGATTTCAACTATCACAGAATTTTAGGACAGCAATCGTTAAAATCAACGATTTGTGTTGCATTTCTGAGCGCTTTGGTTGACAGCCAGAGAGATGTAGAACAGACTGCTACCTTTAGCTGAAAATATCGTTCATTGAAATTTGAACATTACTATAATGTTCGTTTGATGTTTGTAGTTTCTTTGGACTATTATTTATCTACTAAATGTAATTCAGTGATAGATTGTAACGTTTGATCGGGTTATTGCCCAAAAGGCATACTTGGCCGAGAGAAAATTTTTCTCTTTATTAGGCATTGTTGACAACTCTTTCTTTTGATTGCAACTATCGCAGTCTTTTCGACTCAACTGTACCCCAGAAGCGGACAAGAATGAAAATCAACGCTCCCATTTCCCACCGCCCTGACTGACAGCGAGAGCGAAGTGGAGCAGGCTGCCACCTTTAGCCGCTCCACATGCGCTTCTGAGAAGGGGACCGGGAAGGCATCCCTTCGACACCTAGCGGAAGTGCCGACCCCGACCGCCAGCGCATTCGTCGCCCCGACGCGACGGCAAAGAGCTCTCGGAAGGAGCCTCCCTCGCGTCTGGAGAATGGCTCTCGACCGCACACACACACACACACACACACACACACACACACACACACACACACACACACAGCGCTGGCCATTGTTCATATGGCCGGGCCCTCGCCCGCGTTCTCAGGTCAATGAGGAGGCAACGGAGGCAAACGGTATGCCCACGGCTACCCCGAGCGCTGAGAATGAGGAAGAGCAAAACAGGGCCCACATGGGAGGAAGGAACTATAAATGGCCTGGGATCTGTCAGTGGTGCAAATAAACGTACCCAGGTCGTTACGTTCATAGTTCATTTTGTTTTGTCATAAGGTTCTCTACACCGGATTGCAGGAGTCTCCAAGAAATATAATATCGAAGTGGAGCTGACACAAAAATGCACACTGTTTCGAACGAAAATGTAAGTGCAAATGTATCGTAAATACTCTAGAATAAAATTAAAAAATCATATTCATTCTGTTTTTATGATTCTTAACTTTTATAGAACATTCCAAGAGAACCATTCTTCTATTTTTTTTCAATAATAATTCCTTTTCAGAGCTAAATTAGTCTGTTTAAAAATAAAGGCGAATTGTATGTAAACTTTTTTTTATTCTTGTACCAGGAGTACTGCAGGATTTAACCTGCTTAGGATTGAGAGGATATTAGGAATCCCTTCCATTTAACTTTCCTCGGTTACCACCCACTTCCATGGCCTTCTGCATAGTGTAACGGGTACCTAGACTACCTTATTATGACTTTGGAAGTGGGGTGAAGATGGCATGGCCAGTGTCATGCTTCGACCGAATTCTTTTAGCTAATATTTACTTTTAATAAAGCCAGTAAATACCAGTACTCTTGGAGTGAACCATAGGACAGCCCTGAATAGGACATATCCGGATAAAAGTCTTCAGCTATGCTTGGATTTGAACTCGGGTCTCTCAGGTTAGCAAACGTGTGTCCTAACCACATGCTGCCGCGACCCTTTCATTCTTTTAAGGAACGAAATCTTAACTATAGAAAATTACCACTGAGTATGTTTAAAGCTTTAAATCAAAAGTTACTCGCAAAATATTTAGAGAATCACCTCACAAGCCACAACGTCTACCACATCAGTACCCGAAGTACCGAAGAGCTCCATCACCGTCAGCAGCTACTACTCCCTCCGCACTAACAACCACTCGGAGCAGACACGCGCATTAAAAGTCCCGAGCCTCGAAAGCAATCACGACTTGAATCGCAAGTCGCCGCTGTGACCCCCATCGCCAAGTGCGCGACAGCCGCAACTCACCAGGATGTGTGGTCTGCCCGGCGGGCGCCGCCTCCGCCGAGAATCCCAACGACTCACAGTGACGTGCGCAGCTCACGGCGCCGCAGCCGCCAACTCCGCCACAGAAGCAACGCACTGCAAGAGAAGCAGCGCGGACGGGGTAAAGGTGAGCGCTTGTTGGACACCGGCAGAACTCGAGCAGATTACGCAATGAAAAGGTTTCCATTCGTAGAACTGAATGGAGGAGTTCACCAGACAATTTAAAGGATTTAATTGTCCAATCACATCATTTTTACCCTCCGGCGGGCGCGATCCATCATTTCCCGCTAGCAGGCGCGTGCGGCACGCCGTACCGTATTTATGATCTTTGATATTCGCGTCAATGGTTACTACTTTTGTTATGGATTGTGAAGTAAATATTCCTTATTAATGATTTTGTATATTTTATTTCATAATAACTAACTAAATACTAATCGAATTTACAATAGTAATAAGAGTCTGATCCATCCCTCGCTCCTTGCATGTCTTTGCATGTGCTACATGTCGGGGAATGAATACGGTGCAAACGTGCCTTCTAACGTTTCTTTGGAAACAGCGCATTAAATTTAAATTAGTAGTTAATACTCCAAAATCTGTGTCATAAAGCTCAAGAACAAAACTACAGTAAGAAATCGAATGGATAAAATACGCAAATATTACTCTGAAGTACGACTTTAAGTAATATGAACTTATACAATATTAAGTAATTTGGCAAATGATTTTACATCGTAAGAAAAATATCTTAATACTTTACGAAATAAAATGATTGATTATTTCGCGTTTCCTACAGCGTCAACGGCTAAGGTCATTAGTCCCGTAAGTGTAGTGCACTTTGTATGGCGGGGTGAGGGTAATCTTCTCTTGATGTATCCGGCGCCGACATACACATCGGCCAGCGAGGCATTCATCAATCAGGGATCTCGATCAGCGGGGCATCGCGCTAGCCGGGCAAGCTTCAAGCTCCCGACATATGTGATAATGTAGTGCATGTAGGTGTATGTGTATGTATGCTAGGGGTTAGGATAGAACAAGAAAGGAGAAGGAAAGATCGCTCGCGTTGGGTATAGCTCCGGCATTCACTTTGTGTTGATCCGAGAAAGCACAGAAAACCATTGATCAGAGCTACCGGCTGCTACAATTGTCCTTCAGACAGAGACTGAACTCGATCTAGCAATGTAGCTAATGTAGAAAATGCACCGCCGACAGTACTCAGAGCCTAGGACCACCCGGTCAAAGGCACTGCAATGACATTAATTGATGCCCTGAGGTACCTCAGCCGGTGAACAAAAATGAGACAACAGAACGGCAACATTAACAAATAATTCACTCTTTATTGAACAGATACTTCAATGAAAATCGTGTGTGTTAGTATTTTCTTATCAATATAACTCGATTCTGTAGATCACTTACTAATGCAAACAATCTGCGAGTTCATTTCCAGGAGGTTCCGCTTTTAAATAAGAGATTCTCACGATGTCGCAGTACAACTAGGGGTCACTACTACTGCTACGACGTTGTCATAATATTGCCAACTGCACGCCGACCTGACAGGTTAATACACAACTCGACTCCAGAAGCGAACCAGAATAAAAATTCTGTGACAATATTGCCACTTCACCTTCAACAACTATATTTCTTCTGTTGGACATACCGATGGCGAGGTTTCCACCATTTATGGACCCTATTCTGTGATAAACTAAAAAATGGAAATAAGCGCTCCCAACAGATTGAATTCCTGATTCCTAATCTTTTTGGACAACTTAACTCCTCTGCAATCATTTCTCATAATGATAAAGGACGATATTGTGATTTTCATTTTAAAAGTATTTTGACATTCGTCTGTTAGCAAATTTTATTGCAAAATTTTGAGTATTTCTTTTATGATGAATTTCTACAGTCTCTAATTCTTGCGTCTTGCAAATTTGTCTTTTCTTTCATTAATGATTTTGCGTTCCCTCGACGACTCAGTCCAATGTAGTGCAACATTGAGAAGAGTGTATTGCTTAAATCATCACCCACACCAAGGAATTTATGCACGACCCTACAGCAAATAGGGAATATATTATCGCAGGTATAAATCTAACACACTGCTATTCTCCGTATGCTTGTATACATGTCACGAAGTGGTTCTGCATACATTATTCTTTAACTCAGCAAAACAGACAACTAAGCAAATTGTTCTGGAAGCAAGCAACATATATATTGCATTCAACCGTCCTGAATCCTTAGTCCTTATCATTCTTTGATCTTCATCCTCGAGATTCTACCTTGTAAGGAACGTTCGTTTTAAAAGAATTTGTACTCTCGCGTACGGGATCTGCTACGAATGCACTTTCATTGGTTTTCAGAGAACGCGAAAGAGGTACTCGCACCGATAGTCAAACTTGATAAAATGATCGATGAATTTTCGGACTGACCCTCGAACAGGCAAACTTAGAACTTGTTATGCCAACCACATATACACCTCGTGAATCTGCTAAGAATTCTTGAAATATCTCGTTAGAGCAGTAGCAATGGTCTTAAAATAAATGTTACAAACTTCTGGGACATATAGGGAGTCAATTGTGATGACATTTTCCCCATGAACATGTGGTGGGAAATATAACAAAGTTACAGATATGTGACACTTTACTTTGACTGAAATACCAAATAACACCAATACTTCGGTGTTTGGCAGGTCATGTTCTGATACAAAGTGATGTCGTGTACCTGAGAACACCAATGCACGATGGGTAGCATACCGATCAGGGGTACATGCCACATGTGTAACATCATAATATGAAATTTTCACATTTTAGTTGGCAAAAAGTGGTTGTCTTAAATACCTCTGGCGCTCTCGAAGTTTATAACATTTATTTTGTGTCATTCTATTTATGGATAGATTTCTGCGCTAACCACAGAGTTTATATTCTACATAAATGACCGAGGGTTCTACGTACGAATGTATCGGCAAAAGTGGATCAGGGCAAGAACTTATGTCATTGCAGTGCCTCTGACCGGGAGGTCCTAGGATTCAAGTCCCGTCAGTGGCAGGATTTTCGACACTAGATGCACAGCTTGGTCGATTTCAGACGCTGTCTAGAAGAGGAGTCTAGAGGCCAGCTGCTCTGATCGGTAGTTTTCCGTGGTTTCTCCGATCTACACCAGTCGAACACCCTAGCAGAACCCTGACAAACGAGCCACCGACCGCGCGCGATTTTTCCTTCCCTTCTTTGTTCTATCTTTATCTCTTACGTACGCACGCTTAGACTTGCATTCACCACAAGATTACAGTTGTGGGGTAACCAGTCCGGGAATTACATAGAACTTGTTCCTGCTGTGGCGGTGCCCCTCTGGCGAAAGATACCTGGTTGGGGGAAAACCCGCAATCCCACATGTGGGCTGCGCGGGATCCCTCCATCCAGCGATGGGAGATCACCGTCACCTCCCGCGGCCCAAACATGCACTTCACTTACGGGACTAATGACTGTAGCAGCTGAAGCGCCGGGAATCGGCATTCCATCCATCAATCTACCTCCGTGCTAATACCTCGGTGTGGATCTCCAACAGCCGCTGTTGCATTCCCGTTGGAGCTGCGCCGCTTGCTTAAGCGCGACCAGCATTCGGCCTATGCGCCCGCCCCAGCCGCTGCGTTTCGTTGCGCGCGCGCCCGCCAGGAATCCCAATTAGTCGCGGCGCCGCCCCCCCGCGCCAACGGGCGCCCAGCGGCCCAACGCCCAGCGGGCGGACCAGGGCGAGGGCGGGAGCGGGAGCGAGAGGGTGAATGAGCGGGTGAACGGGGATCTAGGCGGGTATGCATGCTTCCAGGTCATTGGGCGGGGGTTCAGGTGATTCGAGGTGAGGTTCCGTGGTTGGAGGTGTGGTTTCGTGGTTGGAGGTGAGGTTCCGTGGTTGGAGGTGTGGTTTCGTGGTTGGAGGTGTCCTGATAGCTCGTGAGATTGGTCGTGCGTGTGTGTGCAGGTGCGTTATACGAACGGGGTTGTGTATGTGTTTGGCTTTTGTGGGTGAGCGGGTAGATGAGAGTGACAGACCAGATGAACTGATGAGTTGGCTGAGCGGAGAGGTGGACAGATGAGAGGGTTGGAGGGATGAGAGGGTGGAGGGGTGATACGACGGAGGGATGAAAGGGCGGACGGGCGAGCTGAAGGTCGGGCGGAGGGGTGACCTGGCAGGTGGGCGGAGGGATGAGAGGGCGGACGGTTGAGAGATTGGAGGGGTGAGAGCTTAAGGTGAGGCAGGTGGGCTGAGGCATGAAAGGGCGGAGGGTGAGCGGTCGGTAGGCGTGGCGCCTACCGACCTGGACCGACCGTGGCGCCTGCAGCCATTTCTCTTGCACCGCCTCCGCCGCCGCCATTGCTACTGCAGACAGCGGCGCGCCGCAGGAACGCGCTCCCGTCGACGCCCCCCGCCACCCCCCCGCCGACCCTGCTTCAGCCGCCCCGAGGCCTTTGCACGCAGTTTCCTGCTTCACCAAGTTGCATTTTTTGGTATATGCACCACACAGCGTGCATTATAAATAGAGGAAATGCCACCTCCATTTAATTTTTTCAGAAATTTACCTTGTGGGCGGTCTTATGCTGAAATTGTGGCTATAAAAAAGCGTTCGTCTATCCATGTGGTCGTGTATTCAACACTTAAGATCTGTAGAACCTGATGAAACATTGGATGTTTGGTGGAACCTGATGGATGTTTGGTAGAACCTGATGAAACAATTCAAAATTAATATCCTCGATATGAGAACCGAGCGAAGTTGTTCAGAGCGTAGTGCACTTACTTCGCATTCGAGAGGCCCGGGTTCAATCCCTGTGCCGGCCATCTTGACCGGGGTTCTCGGTCATCCAGATGAATGCTGGGATGGTTGTATTGAGAGGACACGACCGCGAAACCGGCTTCGCTAGCCGAATTCGTTAGGTACGTGAAGTCACGAAGGTTAAGCGAATTCGAGACATCGCGAGATCCTGTTTGGGAGATCGACTAGGAACCCGGGATCGAAAGCCGCCGAGGCCAATTGCCCATTACGAGACACAATGGCCAAAACAAATTCAAATTTCCTTAGTTCTACGGCAGAGCAGATCGATATGAGTGCAATGAAAGAGAGTGATAATTTCGTTCAAAAGGATTATTTACATGAAACTAACTATTTATTTTCGAAATGTTTGCAAGATTTTATACATACCTAGGAAAAACATTAGGCAATATATATAATAAGTGTGTGTATTTATCTGTGCTTAAAATACAGTTTTCATTGCTGATTTTTTTCAAAATATCGCTTAACAATCGGGAAATAACAATGTCATTGAGATTTATTCATAGTAAAATACGGATTTTTGTGCCGACATGCGGTATTGTCGCCCCAACTCATAACGTATTGCCTTGATTTCATCGATATTTTAGGTATGAATTGCCCTGGCGCAACTGACAAAAAATATACCACTCGGACATCATCAACTTCATCTAAAAGCATCATTTACTGGTTCCGCTCACCACTAGCTCGTATAGTGACGGAAATCTCGGCGTTTTCTTTAATGGTTCCCCCGCCTCTTCACTCGTCCACAGCGGTTTTCTTCCAATCTCCTAAAAACCGTTCCAGTATTTATTCAAAATTCCCTTCCGAATCACATAACACCACAATCACTCTACCTTCCCCTCCTCTTGCGAAACATCGGCGTCACCATCTCTTTCCCTTCATTCCTACTATTAGACAAACATCGTTCCTTTGTTTCTAACACATGAACTAACAGTATTACCATCAGTTATTATTTCATATTTAAACATTTACAGAATTGTGACCATGTTAATTTTTTATTCAGAAACAAGACATCGATGTTTAAAAAAACATCGACGTTAATAAATCGCTGTTTAAAACATCGATGTTTTGAAAACATCAATGTCGATGTCTCATCCCTAATTCGTGCGCCACCTACGTAAATTCTCTTGGACCACCATCAGTCGCGTAGAACTTGGACCGCCGACGAGCCGCCATTGGGCCACGGTCGCAGCGCCTGATCCGCTGTCTGCGTCGCAGCCAACTGTCGCCCCCGCTTCCTCTCCGCGAGCAGTAATTCGATATAACTTCATACCGCGCGCGCCTTCCTGGCGACCGGCCGGCGGTGGCGGCGCCGCGGGAGGCGAGCAGGAATTGCGATGTCGCACAGCGTTCACATGACGTACGAGAAACCGCTGGGTGATTAAGTTGGATTTCTGCGCTCACATGTGCAAAATGCGGGAATGAAACGCGTGTCCTGCGAGATAATGAATGTAAAGATCGTATCAAGCCTTGTGAGGTCTTTATACTAGAGTTGTGCGGTACGATAAAATTGTCTTTGTTGTACAGGATCATAAAACAAGGCGTATTACGTGTCTTCGTCATTTTGTTTTTGTCTGAATACCATCTCACGTTATTAATGAGGTGATGTACGTTGCTTTTGTGCAAACTCTTATGCCTGTCCTAAGTGTAACTTCACCTTTGACTCTCGTCTCAATTTACAAGTTTATACATGTTTTCTAATTTTACGCATATCGTTCATTTGGTAAAGAGCTTAAAGTGAATTTTATGTCAGTATCGCAGAAATACATTGAAAATTATTTCAACAACTATTATGTATTTGATTTGTACAAGAGGTTACCAGGAAAACTGGCGTGTTTCATTTGACGCAGTGACACTGATCAGGCATAGCTAATCTCTTTGCTTTCCCTGCTGAATATTTAAAACATGTTCTTTAACACTTGATGAATAGCAATGCACCACACTGAATCTCAATTAAGGCAATAGGAATTTCTTCTCTCCACTTACGAGTATAAAAAATATCGCTATTAGAAACGCGATTGAATCGAATTATTCTTACATCTGAAATAATCTTAAGGCGTCTGCAGTTATCTTAATCCATAAGGCGATCAGAACACTTTTATGAACCATTATTGTGGGAGAACGAGGAGAGTGGAAAATTCTTCTTTGTAGCCATGGTGATTCCTACAAAATTTATGAAGTGAAAAGCATTTTAATTTGAATGCTTTATTTGAAAGTTTATGTCAGTTCTTTACAAATCGCTGCTAATTAAATTGGAGTACTACTACGTTATCTTAAAAACTATTAGTTAATGCTACTATTCAGTTAGATTTGACATTCTGAACGCTTTATAAATAAGAAAAATCGCGTTGTCGATAGTTTTCTCTGCGTTTGATACACGATGAGATTTCTTGAAGACCTTGAAACGTCAAAAAAATTCGCGTGTGGCAGATATACTCTCATGAATTGAATCCACGTTGAGGATCACCATTCATTTCTGCTTGTGCGTGAGAAAATCAAGTTTTTTGTCTCATTTCAACTAAAAACACGGTCTCGCTGAACTCTTAATTAAAAATGAGAAATCGTTCAATTAATTTGGTCGGAGGAAACTTGCATTACGAGTTTGCCAGGATCATCTTGTTACTCCGTTTCACGAACATGAGTTTCGTGACATGTACGTAGCACAGGAATGTTATGAGTGACTGAGTGCGATCTCGTGTGTGGAGTAGTACACGTTAATTCCCCCCACATTTTACTAAAAAAAATTCATGTAATAAATAATTGTCACACGCGAAGTGAAAATTAGAGAAGCATAGTGTAACAATCATGACAAACGAAAATTGATTATATTATTATTATTATTATTATTATTATTATTATTATCATCATCATCATCAAACACGCTTAAATACCAACTAATTGAAACGCAAATTAAGACTACTTGTATACTTGCATTTATTCAGAGATGCCTCTGAAGAAAATCAACTATTACGGAGTCATCCAATCGGAAGATTAAACACCACAATAGTGACGTCATTGTAGTGACGTGTAAGCTCCCGATTGGAGGACGTCGTAACAGGCGATGGCCTGTCAGAGGCAGCAGTAAATAAATCGCAGTATAGAAGCCGGCGGTTTCACTAGCGCAATAGGCGACTGCATGGGAGGAGATAGGTGAAACAGACAGGGAAGGAGTTGTTAAGTGGAGGAGGAAGTTGGAATGTAGGATATATAAAGAAAGAAGAAGAGGATGGATTGAGGAAGAAAATAATTGAAGGAGAGTGAGAAGAAATGAAAAGGGAATGAAGAAAAAGAAGCAGTGGTGACAGGGGGAAAACGGTTCGAGGTGATTATGGTAAGCGTCCTCCAGGTATGTGGTTGTAGATGCTGCAGATAGCAGGGAAAGCGACACGGGGTGCAGAAGTCAGCGCCAGTGAGGCAGTAGCTCTAGGATAGCGTCATAGAAATACCGGGAGGAGGAGGAGGAAAATCTCCGAGCGCCAAGACGGAAAAATGCCGTGTGTCTGCCGCAGCTGGGCAACGGCGACGGAGGCGGGCAGTGGGCGGTGGAATCTGCGGGAGCGGGGCGACAAAGGCAGCAGTGACGCAGGCGGTGGCGCAGGCGCCGGCGGCGGACGCCGGCACGGCGCCACCACCGCCCAGCAGACGTCCTCAAGCGCTGGCGGCCGCGGCGGCGGCGGCTACTCAGCGCCACACTGGCCGCCGCCACCTCCGCCGCCATTACCACCGCCGCCTCTATCACCGCCGCCGCCTCCATCACCGCCGCCTCTATCACCGCCGCCGCCTCTACCATTGCCGCCGCCTCTACCATTGCCGCCGTCTCTACCATCGCCGCCGCCACTACCACTTCCACCGCCACTACTACCACCGCCACCACTACCACCGCCACCACTACCACCGCCACCACTACCACCGCCACCACTACCACCGCCGCCACCGCCACCGCTACCTTCATCGCTACCATCACCGCTACCACCGCCTTCGCCGCCGCTCCCACCACTGCCGCCGCCACCTCTGCCACAAGGCCAACACCTCTCCCGCTGCCGCGTGCCCCAGTCCGCGGACATTAATTACACGCTGGATGGTGGCGGTGGCGGTGGTGGTGTGGCAAGGTGACGGCGGTGGATTGATGCACAACTGATTAGAAACCCCTGACAGGGTGGTATAGGTCATGTTGGAAATAGTAAGTGGTGGGCGGAGTTCTCTCCTAAATGGATTGTCTACAAGGCATTCATGTTGGTTCAACCTCTTCCCTGAAGCAACAGGACAGCGAGCTATAAACACGGTGTGTGAATCGGGCTGATCATGTATGTACGATGACATTGCTTACTTGGATCACAATTTGAATAGGCTTCGCACACAGGAGGTAAGCGAAAGGATCGTTCTTGGCGTTAGCATGATAAATTCAAAAAGTCGTCTCATATTATCATTTTATAACGTTTTGAAATACCAACAGTAAGTATCAAACAATTTCAACATCGTAAAATAAATGATTTGCGTTAAACTCGTTTAAAGTTGTGCGCAAAACCTATACTGTTGCTTTAAAAATTATGAACAAAATGAATAGCGATTAACTTCGATATTGATTAACTATCGGTAAGCTACGGGAAATATGTTGTTCTTTATCCCAGCAATCTGAAAACTTAAAACAACTTCAATACTTATGAACCAAGAAGGAAACACTGTTTTTTTCGTACTATAAAACCAATTGATCAGAGAATAATCAGTTGTTCCAAACGTTAGATATTTGTTAATTTCAAGTATCCTTTCCAGAATGTGAAAGGAATCTAAATAGAAAATCCCTTAATTATGAAAAGCCTTTTTCAAGATTAAAATATTTGATTATTGTAGAAACTTTATAAATGAATATTACTATTGGTTTTTATTGATGTAATATAACTATTTAGTATTATTAATATAATCATATACTAATATTAATAAAATTATATAGATTATATTTTTAAGGCTGGAAGTAAATAAAAAAAATTACTGATATCTAATTTTCTACTCGCAAACAACAAAAGGACAAACAGAAACATGAAATATTTCTCATTTGCTTTAGAATTCTTCTGATCTTCGTATCTCATTGACGAGTTCAGGTACCAAGACAGGAAAAGGCCACGGCAACAACAGGTTCGAGAACGCGGCTGCCTCGCGAAGATGCTGGCGTCTGCACAGAGCGGTGGGGCAGGAAGCTCTCGGCCTTGGCGAGATGCTCCACGCGTTCGCGTCCTCGGCGTCCTCACTTCGATTCTCCTCGACTCTCGCGGCGCAGCGGTGCGTGAAAGAGATATTCGCGCCGCGAGACGGCGGCGCCTGACAAATTGGAGGACTCTTAGGTGAAATGGCTTAAATTACGGGAGCACGTCCTTTGAATGTACAAGTAGCAACATTCCGCGAAGAACGATTAGCAGCGGTGACGTGTTGAGCATGTACACTTCAGGACGTTTCAGTGTAAAATGTTACAAAATTACGGAGGTAAATTAGGTGTCAACCTCAGAATGGTCCCAGTATGTGATATAGAAAATTACCATCAATACTGCAGAAAGTTAGAATACGAATGTACAACATTGATAAATTAGAAAAGTAAAAATGAATTGTCCTGGTGCAGCGGTAGACAATGCATAATTCGCTATAATTTGTTTCCGCCACAAAGTATACCAAAAGTAATTGCTGGCATGTTCGTGTTGAATATTATCTATGTAGTACACTTGATAAGGGAAACATCGTAATGTTCGTTACTTCATCGTCTGTTACCATAACATCAAACCCAATAATGGTCGCTAATGACTTAAATGTTGATGCGACCTTAAATAACAAAAGAAAAAATGTTTGAGCGTTCTAGTCCAAACGTATTTTTAGTAGGCGAAAGAGAAAGCTATGCGAGCGAAATCTCAGCCGCGAATCTGCGTTTACTTTGGCCACGCTTCACATTCCCGAGGAAAATACGCCATCACCTTCCACGGAAACAGCCGAGGCATTTCAAATTAAAAGTAGCTTAGGAGAGTCGACGGAGCGGCGTTTCCGAGAACTGCTTCTCGATTTTCCGATGCGAACTGCGAGTTCAGAATGGCATTCGCGACAGCTAATTACAGAAATATGAAGGACGAGAAACAGTCTGTTTTCGCAAAGGCTGATTGTTTTCAACTCTGCTGTTTGTACGTTAGTACCTTTCTCAAAGCAGCATTCGAGTGAACCTGTAAGCGAGCACTGTATCATATTAATTATGTTATGAAATGTATGACAGATTCGACCGCGATAACGCGAGATCGTGCCTGGAACTGGATCTAACAGCTCAAGTTCTTTTTGCAGGAGGCTGGCGGTAGTGTGTAACCCTCGTTTATTACGTCTGTCACGAATGACCTTTGGTTTAAATTATTTTATGTAGTAGCTTGCAAGTCTATATTTCTCTAGATCTGACGTGAATGTCAGTTTCTTCAAAGGTGTTGAAATATGTATCGCAGAAGTGAGAAGCTATCTTTGTTTTTATATAGGTAAAAAAATGAGTAGTCGCAAGAATCGAATTTCAGCACGTGAATAAGCACTAGAGAAAATTTTATGAAAACATTCTTTCTTAAACCTTCAGTTGAAGCAGCAAATATCATCGCATGCCAAGATCCGATTTTTTTCTTCGTACCCGAGGCAATTGATGACTGCTCTGCTGACATATTGTGACCCGAGACAATCCATCAAACAGAAAGAGGGGAATGAACAACAAAACTTGGGATGTCAAGAGTCATGCCTGTTAGCCCGTCAAGGAAGGAGAACCACTTTACAGTATCAGAGTACACCGCTGACTAATGGACCAAAAAGCTTTGCAACCTCTTCTCGAAACAGGAACCTCATACTGCCCTGCCAATCTAAAACGTAATTTAAAGATTGGGATGGAAAACATAAATAAGAAATTCAAAATGGACTAGGTAATCGTGGCATATTTGAACAATATAATGAGATTATGATGTTATACAAACTTTTACCTTTACGACATTGTTACTTTGTACATCCCGCTCGAACACAAAGGGAAACAACGCCGATAAAAGCAAATGGCACAAATCCGACCGATAGAACGGGAGTTTGTACTTCCAAAATTGTCTAATCTGGTTGCATCAGAGTAGTAGTCTAAAGCTTTGACACATAGAAAGCTTCGTAGACCTGGAGGTCGTAAGTGCGATTCTCTACAGTTATTGGTCTCCGGGTATTGTTTCCCAGTGAAGCACGTGAACCGAAGTCAATCACCTGAATGAGAGTTATGAAATACGGCATCTCTAGCACCGAGTTTCGTGGTTCCCTGCGGTGAATTGCATGGTGATGCCGGAGCGGTACCATAGAGCAGCCCTAGTCCGCAGGGGCTGTGACCAGTGGCGTATCTACGGTGCGGCAGACATGGCACGTGCCATTGGCGCCACTCACAAGGGGCGCTAATTAGAGAATACCCGCCATCACAAATAACAACACCCCTCATTTGAATAATCCTGACAGGGGCGCAAATTTGATGCTTGCCATAGGCGCCTGAATACCTAGATACGCCTCTGGCTGTGACTAGCGCCCGTGCTCACTATACTGTGGATTTATTTACAGCTGCCTCTGACAGGTCATCAGCTGTTACGGTGTCATCCAACTGGAAGCTTAGACGTCTCTAATGATGTCACTATGGTGGCGTTCAACCTTCTGAATGGATGACACCGTAACAGCTGAATTACGTCAGAGGCAGCTCTAAATAAATCCAAGTATTCGCCTGGGAACGAAATTCACCTTGAATCTTGGTAGCATCTTGAAAGAAGCTCACGAACGTAATTCAATATTTATTTATTTATTTGTCAAAAAAACAGTAAAAACTGTATATGACGTATGGGGAAAGAAATTTATCCGCGCACATTTTCTTGAGGGCCAGAATTTTATTATTTTTATAATTATTATTATATATTTATTCTTGAGGGCCCGAGTTATAGAAAATCAATTTCAACTGTAAATGAACTACAAGCAAAAGGAGTGCTCAACAAAACGTGCGCACAGTGAAGCTACATTTACGTCCAGAAGCAAAACAAGGGGCCATCTCAGCATTTGCTCAATGGATCAGGGAAACTGGACAAAAACCTGATCGAGATGGGGGTCATTGACCCGGAAGCTGAAGTACATTACTTGTTACAGGCGTATTAAATATTTTTTTTTAATGTATACAATGCAAACATAAACTAATTCATTATATATCTTTGTTTTGTTACATTAAACATTATTTTTCTTTTTCACGATCAGTATAGTCTCTAATTGTATAGAAACAGTTTTGCAGCAGAAAAGATTTTAATTTTTAACTTAAATTTGTGTACCGACTTTAATTGTTTTATGTCATCTGGCAATGCGTTGTAAAGTAACGTACATGTATTGTATGTTGATTTCTTGTACTGAGCTGTTGATACTGACACTTGATGCACGTGATTTCTACGGCGTGTGTTGTAATTATAAATATCAATATTGCATGAAAATATGTTCCCTCCGTTAAGTAGGTCATTTTTGACAAATATTACAGATTCGTAAATAAATAGACAAGGCAATGGTAGGATTCCCAGCTCAATGAAAAGAGGCTTGCAGGAATCACGTGGAAGGCATTTTTTCATTATTCGAATAATTTTCATTTTCAATCTGAAGGTCTGAATACTACAGGATGAGCTTCCACAGAATATTATGCCATATCTCAGGCGGGAATGCACATTTGCAAAATAAACGCAACGAGCTGCATGAAGGCTGACAGAATTTGAAAGAATTCTGAATGCATAGCATAATGAACTTAATTTAGTGTTTAATTCTGTTATATGTACATTCCATTTGAGGTTTGATTGAATTGAAAGACCTAAAAATTTTGTTGCCTCAACATCAGCTAATTGCATATTGTTCATTTTCAATGGAACATTGAAACATCGAGTTGGGAGAGCAGGACATGAGTACCGTAATTACTTTTGCTACGAAAGGAACTGTAAAGAAGACCGTTGCACTCTGCAAAAACTTCTTGTTTCATTATTTATTCGTGTTAATTTTTGTTTTCAACTTTTAGGAAAAAAAATTAAGTGTTTTCCGGTTAGCATTGTCGCTTTGATTTCACTCTTTACTTTTTCGTGAATGTCTTTGATAATCTACCTTATGCAAATACTTGTCTTCCTCTTGTATTTTTTAAATTTTAATTTATTAAGATAGCTGGCAGTGTAGGCCTATGAAGTGTAAATAAATGACCATAACTTTGAATTGTCACGTACATACAAACACAGGAAAAATAATTCTTGCCAATTTTCATGTATCTGGCGAAAATTAGTATATTCCTCTTCAAATCCTGGAAATAACCACGAAAATAACACAACTATATACTTAATCCTAATCTGAAGATTAGTGAAGAAAACACACAATCGCTCTAATCTAGTATCACCTTTATTGTTAATGCGAAAGCCTCACGCTTCTCTCCATCCCATCCCATCGCACCAGCTCGCTTCCCTCAGAGCCCTCGCCCGTTCGCGAACAGCTATACTGCGATTTTTGTAGGAAGAGCTCTCAAGGCCACTCAAATCCCATCTTCGCGATGGAATATGTCACGGCATTTGGTGTCTTTTCTCGGTCTTGCCGGTAGAAGTCGCATGATCGCAAGCACTGCTTCATACGGTCGCGATCGTGCGAGATCTAGCGGAACGACTGTGAATGACACGAAATGCCGTGACATATTCCATCGCGAAGATGGGATTTGAGTGGCCTTGAGAGCTCTTCCTACAAAAATCGCAGTATAGTGGAGCTCGCGAACGTGAGACAACTGTACAAGCAGCTTCATGAACACGTCTATCGTAGGCAGTACACCATGAGCCGCGCGAGATACCTTTCCCTCCCCTTCCCAGTCCTCAACACTCTTGTTCTTACACGCAACACTCACCGTGCTGGATACTCGGATTGACTTGAGATTTTACCGGCTTGTTCAGCACCTTTCAAAACCCCTACATACAAATTTTTACGTGCTATGAAGCATTGCAAGTAGTGTTTTTGCGATAATTAGTATTGGGACCTTTCTTGACCTTACCGACAGTTGAAGGGCGGAAATCGCTGCTGGCTGCTGGTTCTGCGGACGTTACTCATACACCGCGCCTGCACAATCGGCCTATCGGCAAGGTCTCAGTTACTTGGAGGGCAGCCGGGGTGACAAAAACGGATGTTTACTTTGCAGGTTCAGATGGAATGAACGCGCTTGGAAATCTGACAATGGCTGATAGACGCCGCGTCACGTTCCTAGCGCCGCTGAAGCAATGGCTCGCCCGCTGCGGGAAGCGCGAGGGTCACGAAAGGCCCAGATACAAAATGCCTATAAAACACTATTTATAATATTCCATAGCACTTCAAAATTTGCTTATGTAGGTTTTGCATGGTGTTCTATCAGCTGGTGAAATTTCAATCCGAGTATCCAACACGGTGAGTGTTGCGTGTTAGGGCCGGGCGGTGGGCTGATCTGCCCCCCCCCCCCCAGATGACCCGTGTTCTCAAAAGGCGTTGTCAGGCCGAGGCCCGAACCGCGCGCGAGCGCCATCGGAAAGGAAAAAGGCTGCGTCGAGATGGAATATCGATGGCGGCCTTGAGCGTTAGAGGTCGAGTGCGCTTTGAATGCGGAGCGAAGAGAGGAATCTCCATTGGGGCGAGGAATACGAGCCGGGATTAGAACCGTTGACGTTCGGAACTCAAGAGCATCTTCTCGAGCGCGCCTCCGCCGCCGCCACCTCCTCCACCGCCGTCGCGTCAGCGCCGCCATCACGCCAGCACCGCCGCGTCCCCACCACCGACACCGCCGCAGCCACCACCCCGTCGATGCTCCACCACCGCCACCGCCACCACTCGCGCCGTGTCTCCACTATCGCCGCCGACACCGATACCACTTCCGCCAGCGTCGCCGTCGTCGCCGCCACTGCTTCTGTCGCCACTGCCACCACCTCCGCCGTCGTCGCCACCGCCACCGTCGCCGCCACCGTCGCCACCACCGTCGCCACCACCGTCGCCACCACCGTCGCCACCACCGTCGCCACCACCGTCGCCACCACCGTCGCCACCACCGTCGCCGCCGCCACCGTCGCCACCACCTCCGCCGTCGTCGCCGCCGCCACCACCGTCGCCACCACCGTCGCCACCACCGTCGCCACCACCGTCGCCACCACCGTCGCCACCACCGTCGCCACCACCACCACCACCACCACCACCACCACCACCACCACCACCACAACTATCGCCACCTTCACCACAGCTGGCGCTGCCCCAGCCGCCAACACCGTCACCGTCACCACCACCGTCACCGCCTGGCGCCTAATCCCAACACTCGCCAGACGCCCTGCGCCGAGGTTTTCGGCGGCGCCTCTCCGTTGCTTCTTGGAAACGTTGCGTACACACACGCTCGCTTACAGGAAAATGCCGAAGCGAAGAGCTTCACTACGCCAACCGATGACGGGTTTATCTCATACGAAAATAATGTGAAGTAAGTGGGAAGGTTAAGAGGTCTCACCACAGGATTTCCACTATGTACACTCCGCACTGTGAGATTCATTGAGTCTAAGAGATTTATTACATTTCAGGATACGTTAAAACCTCTGTTTCCAGTAGCCAATGAATCAAAATAGTATTATTCTGATATATATTCTTTAATATATATTTAAACATACGTTTCATTTTGCTTTTTCATTGTTATTACATGTTTTAAAGATAAGAATATACAAAAAGAAGATGTTAAAAAAATTGTTATTTCTGGTGAGAAATGTTCTAGAGAGAAACTTGTAAAGAGAAAAATTCATTACAAGAAAGACCTTTTCAAGACTAGATACTTCTATAATTTCAGTGAACGTGTTTTGATTGACAATATTTCTACGTTTGTATTAACTCTATTTTAGTCAGTTTTAAGAACTAATTCATAACTTAAATATGTTATTGTTATTTAATCTTGCTCTCTTTCTAACTTAGGACACCATATTCATTGACTTGACGTACTCCTCGCAGAAAGCATATGTGTCAGATAAAGTACAATGAATAATGTACGAAAACAATATTATTTATCACACAAACGGCTGCACTTTCTATTCACATATTCTAGCCACTCAAGTGATCAAACTGCAAGAATCCGTGCTCCAAAAGAAGCATTTCGCGGCGATGGATACCAAAAGCCTCCATGTGGGGTGTGGGTGGCTGTGGAGGAGGCTGCCGCTCGGCCGAAATATTTGTTGTTGTTTCTTTTTACATGAATCGAGCTTTTACGTTTTTACGTCTCCGAGTTCAATCCATCCGGTCAGGGTACAATTCTGGTTCGAGTTCAATCCACGCAGGCTTATGTGACGTAGAGGTAGTAATGCCAGAAAGTTAATTTTGAGAATTTGAGATCGTCTCTTAGCGGAAAAAAATTTTCCGGTTGAAAACACTTTTGCTACTTTACGAAGTATTATAATATTGTGGAGCATTTAGGGGAAATGCGAGAAAGTATGTGCTTTGGTAGCACTAGTTTCTTTAAATGTGCTATCGATTTTCAGCATTATTTTCTTGTTACTTAAAGGTATCAAATACCTTTATTCAGGATTTCCTTCTTGTTTCGGTCAATTCTGAATTTTGAATCGTCTATTGTTGGTTTTACCACTCTCAGTGCGTTGAGGTTCGCACATTCTCCCTTTCACTCATGAGGTATCGTCCTCCCGAGCGGGCGGGCGGCCGGTGGCCAAGGCTTTCAATTTTCCCCTCTCCGGTTGACCTGGAGAGGCGGGAATTTAATCACAGATTCGGGTTACATTTTTCTCCAGCCGATTAGGCTCATGGAGAGTGATGAGGGCTTTGACTTAAACTAATTAAAAACCATCTTAACATTAACTAAAACTACAGCAGCTTTTCTGCTTTGGACATGGCCTAGTTTTATTTACAAAATTTTGATTTGATATTCTTCGAGGTTCGTAACTATGTTCTGCCTTCTTGGTTTTCTGTTTTGCCATTCACTCTCTCATTCATCCTTATTTATTCTATATATACAACTCATTCACTCATCCATTCAAACATTCAGACACCCTGCACTATATACACGCGTATATATACTTTATTCTCGCCGCATGGCCAAGGCGAGCGACGCCACACGACGCGACGCGAAGTGAAGCGACGCACTCTATCTGCTGGCGCGTATGGTTCGCGAGCGCTGCGCTACCACCTGCCGGGAGCGGAGCGCTCCACGGCGACGTCCCAGTGAGCCAGGCAACACATGCACACGGCCAAAACACGTGCGTTATTTTACTCAGGCCTTGCTTTCCGGCGTGCCGGCACCTTGGAAATAATTATTAAATTATATTATAAATGTATAACAATTTCTATTAATTTAATTATTAATTTGGTGCTCGTTCCCGGAGCAAACATTTTATGAATCAAAGACTGATTTTACTTCTTTTTGACTTGGAGAGAATGGTCTAGGAGTTATTATTGACATAGATTTATTTTTTTTAGGTTTATTGATATGAATCAGCAATTGAGAAAAAAACTTTATACACCCAACGTTTCAAAACCATGTTTCATTATTAATTACTGCAATTGTGGTCCTTCAACTACCAAGGTCATTGAGGCTCAAGAGCAATGATGTAATAAGTCGTTTGTTTGCGATAAATTAAGAGAGAGGTGAATGGTGGTGGAGAACTGGTTCAGAGAGGGACAAGGTAAAATAGGAAACCCCGGAAAAATCTGTTGGAAGTTCGAATTGTCCACCAAAAATTTCTCATGGATTGGCCAGGTAAACAAAACTAGGCCACAGCAGTGAAGTACGAACCAGCCATTAAGCTCTAAACACTACGTGAAGCATATTAAAAAATTTGCGTTTCTCCATTCAGATTTGCAGAGACTTGTTTTCTTTCAATGGGCTATTCATTTTTCAGTTTTTATTTTCTGATTACTTAAAGGCGTTTAACAACTTTGTTTCGGTCAATTATGAATTTTGTATCGCGTAATTTTGGTTCTTTGACTCTCAGTGTGTTGAAGTCTTAACATTTATTCCCTTTCACTCATGAGGAGTTTCTCCCTTCCTCTCTCTCTCTCTCTCTCTCACACACACACACACACGCACACACGCACGCGCGCACGCGCGCACGCGCACGCGCACACGCACACGCACACACACACACACACACACACACACACACACACACACACGTACAAATGCAAACACTCCCGAGCGCTCTTTCCCATTCATTATAGAAATGTCTCTACATTGTAAGAACGATCAGAGGGGAATCCGAACAGATTTTCAGGCTTCCTTTCGACCAACGATTCCGGAGATTTAGCGCGCGCGCATGCGCGATGTCGCTTCTGAGTCTCCAGAAGCCACAGTGTGCATGCAAGTGGTCGCTAAAACTCCCTAATCGTGCGTCCAAGCAAGCGTGTAAATCAGGTGTTGTGAAGGTACAAGGAAGATTATGGAAGATGAATGGACTTCAGCCAAAAGGTGGTACACGAATCTATGACTCTTCTAAAGGAGACAGTAAGGGCTTTCCCGCACTTCACTTGCTACCTGGGCAAAGCAGCTTGACGCTCCTGAATTATTACCAAAACAGGAAGACGCAATTTTCAATGAAGAAATTATTGATACCGAGGCCATATTCACGTAAATGAGTTAAATTGATTGATAATTATGTGCTTCTGGACACGTCAACTGCTCTGATCATAATTTCTATAGGTTTAGTGCATATTGTAACCTCTGGGAGGTGGAGATATCCCCACGAATATTTTCAGCCACTCTCACATTGGACTAGCGGGATTTCCCACTTCAGGTATCTTGAGGAAGGAAATCGATCCAAACTGGACAAGCTGTAGACTTTCGACATGTGTGGTAGATGCGCGCATTGCATGTTCAAGTGTAAGCGTGAGTGTCTAAAAGAGGGAGAAGAAGATTGAACAAGGAAAGATCGCGCGCAGTCCACGTACCGTTTGTTTGCGTACTGCTCCACCATTCGCCTGATGCTGATCGAAAAAAACGCGAATAACTACCGACCGGAGCAGCCGGCCGCTAGAATTCGCCTCCAGTCAGCGACCGAATACGACCTATACTGCGATTTTTTCTAAGAGCGACCCTCAAGGCCACTCAAATCCCATCTTCGCAATGGAATATGTCACGGTATTACGCGTCTTTTCTCGGTCTTGCCGGTAGAAGTCGCATGATCGGAAGCACTGCTTCATACGGTCGCGATCGTGCGAAATCTAACAGAGCGACTGAGAAAGACGCGAAATGCCGTGACATATTCCGTCGCGAAGATGGGATTTGAGTGGTCTTGAGGGTCGCTCTTAGAAAAATCGCAGTATAGCTGTCTATCTCGCCACCATCATCGAGACTTGAACCCAAGGAACTCCCAGTCAGAAACGCTGTAGTTGGCCTGAACCATGTCAGCCGTCGGAGGCAAATGGGATTTGCCTAATCTGCATGTGAAGTTTTCGCACTGTGCGCAAGCAGCGGGGCCTCAAATGCCACGGGCCGGCCTTCACCCCGGAGGCGGCGGCGCCCGCACCTGCCGCCCGCGCTGGCAGCCCGGGCACGGCGCAGGCGTCGGCACGAGCGGGGGGGCGCGCGTGACGAGGCGTGGCGGCGGCAGGCGAGGAAAGACACGCGCGTGCTCACGCCAGCGGGGGAGGAAAGGAGGGAATCTTGCGATTGCATCCTGCGGTCAGGTGTCCCTGACACCCGCATCACGGTTCATTCCTTTTCACTTTTGGCTGACTGAGAAGGCATAGCTCGATTGCATCCCGGCTGCTGTGTTAGTACAGGGAAGGAGGACACAATTCACTTGAATGTCCATTCGCGAGGAAAGCAAATAAATGTTCTCGCACCAAGCGAGAAAAAAAATCTTCGCACACAGGTGAACGTGGAAGAACTATATATGTAATCTAACTAAAATGTAATTGTTTTAATTCTGCAAATTTTAAGGAAAGACAATGGTCCTCTTTCCTCTCTTCCTTGACGCAGCCCACGGTAAACGTACAAATCCGTTTCAATAAATTTAGACCATTTAACAAATTTGAATTCCATGTAACAATCGTTCCTTGCCCTATAGGACTACGACAATACTTAAGCTATACAAATTGAACATCAAAAGGAGAATTTGTCCCTTTTCTGTTTCGTGTTCTTCAAATATGAAAGCGAATGAGCGATCTTGGAAGCATGGATATCTGTGCGAACTCTTCCTTGTACTCATGAGGAAAACAAAATGGGATGCAATCGTACTATGCCTTTTGAGGCAGTAGGCAAAAGGTTTAGAAAACGTGGGCCGCGGGGTGAAATGCGGATAGGTCCAGGAACGAAGAGCACGTCAGGGAATGGAGAGGAAATAAAGCAATCTCGAGAAATGGAAGATTGCACAGAAAGGCACAAGGAAAGAATGAACGATCTCAGCAGTCAAGATCGCTAATGACGAGCGCGCCTTAACTTGCCTTATTTCGAGGAGTCCAGGGTGAGGATCTCATCTCAGATGCGAGTGTTTACTCCCGTCCATTCGGCTCTAAGCATTTTATTCCACACTCGTAACTCCCTCACCAGCATTTTCGTATTATATTTCGATATCCTAGTTCGACTTGAGAATAATACGACAGGTCTAAACGTCTTGGCGGGTTACCAGCGCTGATTTAATTTGGAAGAAAAAGGGTAGCAATGATAAATGAAATGTTTTCTGAAAGCAAAAAGACAGAACCGTGACAAAATATTCAAAGACTGGCATGCTTTGGGAGATTTCCTCCACAAGGTATCTACCCCAGTAGGGCGCCGCTCCAACTGGGGCAAGCTCTAAGCTATCGACATTTGTCTAATGCATATAAGTGTATGTGTGTGTGTGTGTGTGTGTGTGTGTGTGTGTGTGTGCGTGTGTGTGAGTGGGTGGATGGGGGGAATGTGTGAATGTGTGAGAGGTGAAGGGCGAGAGGATAGGACAAAGAAGAGGAAAGAAAGTCCGTGACCCGTTCGTTAAGTTACTACAACGGCATTCGCCTAGATAGACGAAAGCTCGGAAAACTACCGAACAGAGCAGCCTGCCGTTAGAATTCTTCAGACAGTGCGTGAATTCGCCACAATGCTAGTGTCGATAATGCACTACCGTCCCACCTCGCGCCTTGGAACCTTCCGGTGAAAGTCGCCACGATAGCTAGAGTCTGTAATAAATAACAAACTGACGACAGGCTTCGGTGGCTCAGGGCATCAACTGATGTCACTGCTGTGCCTCTGACCGCGAGGTCCTAGGGTTCGAGTCCTGACGGTGGTAGGACGGTGATGGACACTACGTACTTAGCTGGGTCGAATTCAATCTCTGTCTGGAGGAGAATTCTAGCGATTGGCTGCTCTGGTCGGTAGTTTTCCGTGGTTTCTCCGATTTCGTACCAGGCGAATGCCAGCGCAATGCCCAAACAAACAAGCCATGGACCGCGCGCAATCTTTCCTTCCTCTTTCGTGTCCTATCCTGACCTCTTACACGCAATTGTACTTACGTGCACTACATTACCACATGTGCCCGGAGACCAATCGGGAGCTTAAGGTTGTCGCTGCTGATGGGAGATACGTAGTCGGGAAAACTTCGCGACCGTTCGTGTAGTTCGGCGCCGAATCTCGGCTCGCGGGAAAAGAACACTGCCACATCCCGCGATAAAACATGCACTCATTTACGGGATTAAAGATCTTAGCAGTTTACACGTCTGTAACCATGAATCAATCGTAGTCCCTGTAGTGGTAAAGTTTGTTGTCGTGCGGCGCAGACGAGGGCATTTGCGAGGGGCGGTGGCGAGGACGTGGACGAGGACGAGGACGAGGACGAGAGCGAGGGCGAGGGCGAGGGCGAGGGCGAGGGCGAGGGCGAGGGCGAGGGCGAGGGCGAGGGCGAAGGCGAGGGCGAGTGCGAGTGCGAGGGCAAGAGCGAGAGCGAGGGCGAGGGCGAGTGCGAGGGCGAGTGCGAGTGCGAGAGCGAGGGCGAGGGCGAGGGCGAGGGCCAGAGCGAGAGCGAGAGCGAGGGCGGGGGCGAGGGCGAGGGCGAGAGCGAGGGCGAGGGCGCGGGCGAGGGCGCGGGCGAGGGCGCGGGCGAGGGCGCGGGCGAGGGCGCGGGCGAGGGCGAGGGCGAGGGCAAGAGCGACAGCGAGGGCGAGGGCGAGGGCGAGGGCAAGAGCGACAGCGAGAGCGAGGGCGAGGTCGTGGTGGAGGGCGAGGGTGAGGGCGAGTGCGAGGGCGAGGGCGAGGGCGAGTGCGAGGGCGAGGGCGCGGGCGCGGGCAGCCTGCGGCAGCGTGGCGTGCGGGCGGTGCGCCGCCGCGGCTGAATCACGCGCGCAGAGAAATACGCGCCGCCGCCTGCGATTTACGCTTCATTTCCTGCGGCGCGTGGAGCCTCTCGCGCCGCACTCCGCACGCGGCGACGCGCAACGCGGCGCCGGAAATAAGCCGCACGGACCTCAGAGAGAGAGAGAGAGAGAGAGAGAGACGGCGGGCGGCCGAAGAAAAAGGATCTTGGCGCGGAGTGTTCTTCGGGGAACGGTTTGAACACGTTCCGTGCGCACCGCTTCACTCACGAACGTAGCGAAACTATTATGAATGGCACGTGAAGCAAATTGCCTCGAGCACAGAACACTGCAAATACCTTACGCGGTACGTAGGGCTGTGTAAATATTAGTTCGTATAGAGGCTTACTTTCAAAAACGATCCTTTGTAAAGATATTCTATGGACTTAAGGAGCCTGAAAATTCCAACTCCTCGTTCATTGTATATTTAGTAATGTTCTAATATTTGAGATATGTGAGCCTAAAAAAGCATTTATACCTTACAAAATCTCTTAATGTTTTCTCAGCAAAGAGTTTAAAGTGCGTCCTTTCGATACACCATCCACCTTCAAGGTAATCTACCAATCATCAATCTTCAAGAATATCCTACATGATGCATAATCAAAACAAAGTAATAATATTTTGTCACTTCAAGTAGTGTTATGTCCATTTACGTCAACTTTACTTTTGAAGAAGTGAGGATTCAATTTAAACTTCCATTGATGCCGAGGCTTTCTTGCCTCAAAGCATGACGCATCTCCTCACGCAAGGATCGAGGGAACGCTTAAGACGGCATTCATCATCATAAACCGTCTCAGCGAAGTGGAATTTATACTTGGATAAATCCTCTTTCTCGCGGTCGTTTATGAAGATAAACGCGGCTGCGCAAAGTATTTCGTACAACACGCGCCAAGCCCCTCGGCGCGAACGCGAAGTTTCTTCCCGGCGAGGAACGAAGAGAACGTGTTACAAGGGATGAAAGGAACTGGGAAGAAATGACAGCTGGGAAATGAAATTTGTAAGAGAGACAGAGGCAGGGAAAGAAATAAAGAGAAAGGAAAGAAATGAATTAAATAAATGAAAGCAGATCACGAAAAGTAGACATTTATTTTAATGAAGGTTTACTCGTATCTTTTCGACGTTCTGTTTAAAATTATGTAATTTCGTTGCATAATGAATCCTTCTGTCTTTCTTATATCTAGAGAAATAAAACTGTTAATTACGGTACCCAAACAATTAAAACGCGACTGCGACAAAGAAAATTAGAACGAAAAGAACAAGAAGGAAAATAATAAAGGAAACTGCGTTGTAAATTAAATACAAGTACGAGTAAAATAAGAATCAGCTTTAACGCTCACGCCGAAAGGAATACCTGTGGCGTGAACGACTATCTTCTTTAATGTCCATCAGGACTGAGATGTTAAAATTTAGCTAGTTTGGTACCTCACGCAAAATGAGGAACGTGTTTGTGTGCAGCCGTGATTTATTTATGTCTGGAAGGATAGGACGGATTCCACATTGCTCCCAATCCAAACACTTTTTTTTCTACTGGATCCAAACATTTCCGCTCAGTGCAGCTGCAGATGCAACTGCAAATGCCTCTGCCCTCTAGACCGGTTTTCATGGACCTTTTCAGAGATATTTTGTTGATTCGCAGGAACGCCAACAAAACACAAGAGGAAGAGTTTTACGTCGCAAAAAGCGAAGCAGAAGAAAGAAGAGTAGGAAGATCCTTCGTCATTTGAGGGAGTCGGTGAAATGGCAGGAAGATGGACGCGTGAGCTGTGGGAGGAGGTGGCGGAGAAATAAAAGATGAAAGGCGGTGGGCGTGGATGGACCCATGGATGGAATGATGCACGGCGGGGAAGATGAAGGATGGAAGGAGGCGGAAGTGGAGATTGGAACATGCGAAGGCAGATTGATAGAATAGTGAATGTATGGTTGGATTTTGTTCTTAGGGATAGTAAGGAGAATAGGTGTGGGGGCGGGAGTGTGGAAGTAACAAGGGAGATGTGGGAGGATGAGAGATTTAAAACGGAAATACGGTCTGGTGAATGGGTACGACGGGAGGGAATAGTCTGTCGGACTGGTGAGACAAAATGATCTGGTGAACGGGTGGATGAAGGAACAGGTTCTTCTGCGAGGAATGAGTTGTTAAATGGGTGGATATGAAAATATGAGAATACCTGGATGAGTGGATTGGTGAGTGGGCATAAGAGAGGTCGGGTAAAGGAGCGAACGGATAAATGGGCGGACGGATTAAGGCATGGACAGCTAAAAGCACGGACGGCTAAGGGAACGGACGGATGAAGGGAGAGCAAAATGCGAACGGTTTATAGACGAACGGGTGTAGAGGCGAAGATACATGAATTAGATTGCGTTATAAGAACGCTGGATAGTTGTGCTATTACAAGAGAGTGTGTGAATGGAAACTCGGTTGACGGTTGGAAGTGAAGGTGGCAAGCGTCTGGCGTGGGGCGGAGGGGCTCCGAGTGCAGCGCGTGGCTCCTACGCAGGAGCGCAAATCGCGGCGCCGGCGCCGGCGGCTGTGTGCAGACGGCTCGTTAGCAGCGCGGGCCGCCTCGGCGCCCTCGGCCAGGCGCGGGCGGCGCGCGAGGCAAACGCGGCGCCGCTGCCGGCGGAGAGGCGCGAAAGCTGCGTATTTGCATAGCCCCCGGCGACGACGACCCCACGCGCCCCGCACCGCGCCCCGCACCGCGCACCGCGCCTCCCTCCTCGCGCCCCGCGCTCCTCGCCACGCCCGCGCCCCGCCCTGCCCCGCGCCCCGCCACGCCCCGCCACGCCCCGCCACGCCACGTCCCGCCACGCCACGCGCCACGCCACGCCCCGCCACGCCACGCCACGCCCCCCACCCCCTGCCGTTGCCACCCGCCCCCGCCGTCCGTCGGGCGATGCGGAGCCAAACCTGCTTAATGCGAGTGGCGCGTCCGATGGCCTTTGTTGTTACAGTGAAACACAGCCCTTACAGAACTTCGCCCTGGTTGTGCACTACTTCGCATTATTACGATTCTGTATTACAATTACTACTGGTTAAATCTGTAACCTCGGTTTATCGCGCTCCAGGACTGAATACATACGAATATTAGTTTTCTATTTAGTGCGACGAAACGGTACTGCAAGTTGTGTAGAAACATTCCAAGACCAAAACGAGAAAACAAACATTTCAATCATACGGGATTCATTTTTACATTTTTAATACGAACCAGTCATTGAATTTGTTATTATCTCCACATATTTTATAATAGCAAATAAAAATTGCGAAGCTTTCGTTGGTTTAGAACTGAATAATCTGAAAGTATAGTTACGACTTAAATTTGGATACTCCTGGATATTGTCGACTGCAATTCGCCAACCTACCACCACGGGTACACATCTTGTGCTGCACTTCCACAAAGACAGCGATCTTCCACACACAGTCCCGAAGCCAGCGCCGACGCTGTCTCGCCGTTGCGCGTCGCACCTGCACCGGCGTTGTTTGTTACGCTACTGCAACGTCTTATAATGTTGTTACAAATTAAAATGTGATTTGACTGCTTTCATTGCAGTAATCTGCGAAGTAGACAATTTGTTACATCAATACCTGCTCAGTACAATGAGAGGAGGTTATGATAACAAACATTCTTCTAGTCCTAAACTTTTGGGTACAGATCTTAACCTATTCACCACGTGATCTTCACAATCTCAATTGTCACTCGTAATACGTCTATCGTACTATCCTTCATATTAGTTCTAAATTTGTCTTACTTTTTCATACCTATTTTCGAACTTCCACCTTTGCATTCCCGTCTATTCCCCCTCTGGCCGTCCCTCCGAGAATCCTCACCCCCGTCCACCACCACAAATCCTCGCCCCTCAAATAATCTTCGCCCCCAGCCACCTCCAGAAATCCTCGCCCGGCCTCTCCCCAAATGTTCTAACCCCTCCGAATCGTCGCCATCCCTCTTTCAGATTCCTGTTCATCTCCAACCCCTATCACCATCATTCGCTCTCCGCCCGCTCTCCCACCGGCACATCCCCGCGTTCACCTGCACGAGCACTCTCCCCGCGCCAAGCTCTCTCTATCTCTCTCTATTTATATCTCTCCCTCTCTCCATCTCCATCTCTCCCTCTCTCCATCTCCATCTCTCCCTCTCTCCATCTCCATCTCTCCCTCTCTCCATCTCCATCTCTCCCTCTCTCCATCTCCATCTCTCCCTCTCTCCATCTCCATCTCTCCCTCTCTCCATCTCCATCTCTCCCTCTCTCCATCTCCATCTCTCCCTCTCTCCATCTCCATCTCTCCCTCTCTCCATCTCCATCTCTCCCTCTCTCCATCTCCATCTCTCCCTCTCTCCATCTCCATCTCTCCCTCTCTCCATCTCCATCTCTCCCTCTCTCCATCTCCATCTCTCCCTCTCTCCATCTCCATCTCTCCCTCTCTCCATCTCCATCTCTCCCTCTCTCCATCTCCATCTCTCCCTCTCTCCAATCTCCATCTCTCCCTCTCTCCATCTCCATCTCTCCCTCTCTCCATCTCCATCTCTCCCTCTCTCCATCTCCATCTCTCCCTCTCTCCATCTCCATCTCTCCCTCTCTCCATCTCCATCTCTCCCTCTCTCCATCTCCATCTCTCCCTCTCTCCATCTCCATCTCTCCCTCTCTCCATCTCCATCTCTCCCTCTCTCCATCTCCATCTCTCCTCTCTCCATCTCCATCTCTCCCTCTCTCCATCTCCATCTCTCCCTCTCTCCATCTCCATCTCTCCCTCTCTCCATCTCCATCTCTCCCTCTCTCCATCTCCATCTCTCCCTCTCTCCATCTCCATCTCTCCCTCTCTCCATCTCCATCTCTCCCTCTCTCCATCTCCATCTCTCCCTCTCTCCATCTCCATCTCTCCCTCTCTCCATCTCCATCTCTCCCTCTCTCCATCTCCATCTCTCCCTCTCTCCATCTCCATCTCTCCCTCTCTCCATCTCTATCTCTCCCTCTCTCCATCTCTATCTCTCCCTCTCTCCATCTCTATCTCTCCCTCTCTCCATCTCTATCTCTCCCTCTCTCCATCTCTATCTCTCCCTCTCTCCATCTCTATCTCTCCCTCTCTCCATCTCTATCTCTCCCTCTCTCCATCTCTATCTCTCCCTCTCTCCATCTCTATCTCTCCCTCTCTCATCTCTATCTCTCCCTCTCTCCATCTCTATCTCTCCCTCTCTCTGCCTTTGGCGCCCGTGGCGGTGGCAGCAGCAGCAGCAGCAGCAGCCGCTTCGCCTAAACGCGCGCGCACGTCGTTACACCGGAATAATGCTGTTTGGCGCGCATTCACGGGCGCGGCCTTTGAGCCGCCTCGCGCCCGCGCCCGCGCCCGCGCCAGAGCTCGCTCACTTGTTTTATAACGACGCGGGCGGCGCCGCGCGCGGCCCCCGGCCCCCGCCGCCGCGCCGGTGCGAAGTGTCAACGCTGCAGCGACCGTATTATCATGAATAAATTTGTTTGGCGCCTGGAGGTGCGTTCACAAGAGCTGCTCCCGTAACAAGCGAAGTTCCACCTCGTTATGAGATAGAGATACGCCTCGTTCCGTTTACGCCCGCCGCCCTCTTCATTAGGAAGCGGCGTTTCAGAGCGCGTGCATTGTGTCGGGTGCATCGCGTTGCGTATTCAATGTTGCCGCGGTATGAAAATTATCTTCGGGGTTTTGCGCTACAGTTTGCACGGAAAGTTGTATTCATAATGTTTCACTGCGATGTTTAGGATCTCAGCTCATTATTTTTTAGAACTACGCGATAATTCAATTGTCTTTTGTTAAAGCATATTTATTTCAATAATAAAATATATTTTTTAATGATCAAGTCATAGCGATGCCAAGGACGTCGCAAGTATAAATATAACACGTGGTGCTATAACAGATTTCTTTCTTGCATCATTTATCACTTTCACAATTTTCGAAAATTCAGGGAGTTCCACGAAAAAGAGACTTTCTTTTACGGGTCGCTTGTTCCATCCCTGGAAAAATGTTGAAAAATAAATTTTGGATCCATGTTTGAAAAAATGTTTTATTTTAATTTTTGTTTATTTAATTTTCAAATATATAGAGTTCGCCGGAAATGTCACTAGCACCAATTTATATAGCCTTTAATGTAAAGAAAGAGAAATTTTAAAGAAAATTCTGAGCCATCCTTCAGAAAATAGGTGTTTTACACAAATTAGAAATTGCCTGTATTTCTCGCAAAACTACTTACATTTTCGAAAAATTATATGTGACATTATTTCAAGATAATAGGCAGGCAGGCCGTCCGGCCGGCCTGCTGTGGTCAACAATAAAGCCCAGACAGACAGGGGGCCGTCAACCAGTTGTTCGACAACAAGAATCCACACATCATGGATTATGACTATACAATGTATTAGAGTAAGTAACATACAGGAACAAGATTATCAATTATTTTGTTATTAGGGCCCGACAATAAGAGGTTTACCTGTTACCTGTTGAAAATTCGCCATTTTCCGGCGCACGATTACAATACTTTCTCTTCCTACGAAGTGAAGTGAGAAAGTAAAATGTTTCGCAAAGATGTTACACAAAATGTTATTGAAAATGTAATTTGTCGACAGAACAGTGATCTTCACAACTGAAAATGTGATTAGTAGTAATAATACGAAAAAGTTATTTAAAAAAATGTCCTACACTTCAATTATATAATTTCTACATTGAATTCATCAAGAACGTTCAATAGTTATTAAATAATAATAGCTGTTCAAGTGTAAAATAAAATAATAATGTACAGTAAAAAAATATACATTGATAGTACATTGACAGTCCAAAAACATTGATAGCTTGCACAACTTCGTTTTTTGTCTAATTCATCAGCACGAAAACATCTCATGAAATACACAACCTACTGCCGATACAATTATTTTTGATTATCTTCCGTTTAAAAGATATAAAAGTAACGATTCATCTATTGATATAAAAATTTATATTGTTTTCTAAAATCCCAATGATTTTTATATGTTCATTGCGTACCGCAATTTTGGGATTCAATTACATGACCAATTTCATACACGTACTTTTTTATAGTAGTGAAAAATGTTTTCGTGAATTGTTATCCACATTAGACACGATTCAAAGCAATCTATATCTTCTGAATCCGATCACACTAAGCTAGATATATGAAATGTATACAGATTTACAAAACACGTTACTGCACGTTTGCTTTCTGCAAATCCTTGTTAGCACTCTATCAGCATTAAATTGTTATATTTATTTCCTTAGTAAGTTTTATTACCTAAAAGCTCGAAATTGTAGTTGTAAATTGCAATTGAGATTTAAGGTTATTAACCTTCGGTCCCACGAAAACATAGTTATTTACTCTTCGTCGCAATGTAACGACAAAAATATTCTTTCACAAGGTGTCCAACAAGATTTTTTTCAATCATAAATCCATTGCGTGTTTCTTCAGATTAATTATTTTTTTTAAATGGAACGTATTTCAAACGTAGGAGATAAAAGATGTCCACTACAACTATTAAATCAGTTGCGCCTGATTGATCAATATTGAGAAGTGATCGCGAGTGTATTTATTTGTCCATCCTTCGTGCTTTGTCTGTACAGTCGGTAACTTAAAAAAGTTTGTAGATAGACCTGTAACATCCGAAACCTTTTTTTGGACAAAAATCAAAATGTAAACATGATTTCAACATAGTTGACAATTTGAATTATATACCAGAAGAGACTTTTCTGAAGGGGACATCAACGCAAATATTTCTAAAAGGGTATTATAAAAAAGGGTATTATATCGTAAAGTAATCGAATGTCGATAAAACCGTTATTTTCGTATTGCTGATCTCAACATGTTTGTAAGTTTGTCTCCGCCTGGTCTAGGACAGGTGCATTAATCAATATCAGATATAGTACTAGACGTTGAATACCAGCACTTACGTAGTAAGTATTCATATTTCCTGGATCTCTACAGGAAACTCGAATAGTCGGCGTGAAGGCGAATTGGAGAATCAACTTCTTTATTAACCTACCTTAATCCTGATAGCCACGCCTGGTGGCAAGGTCAGCAATTCTGGTTAATCATCGTGGTTATTGCTCAGACAGAACATCTTTCACATTCGGGCAACAGCGTTTTTAACATCTGACAGGACTGACATGCGTCAATCAAATCTACAGGCTACCTCTTAAGTATAGAAGATGAATGGATTCAAATTCTAGCAGGTAGATTTCCTTTCTGAGTAACCCAAACGCCAAGTTATTTTGAGCTACTATATCATTTTGACATTACTGAATTTGATTTCTTCAAAGAATAGAAAATGAATAAATAAAGAAAAAAGTACAAATCGTTAATTCTATGGCTCTAGATTGATTGAAAATTCCGGGTGCGTCAATCACTAAGGTCATTACTCTCGTAAGTACAGTGCATGTTTTGATCGCTGGTGGTAGTGGTGGTGGTGGTGGTGGTGGTGGTGGTGGTGGTGGTGATGATGATATTCCCCTGCTGGATGGCGAGATCCATTGCGGACAAACACGTCAACGTCCGGGTTTTCTCCAACCAGGTATCTCCCACCAGAGAGGCAGCGCCTGCAGCCGAGGCAAGCTCTTATGCCAATCAGTCTCCTGACGTGTGTAATAGTGTGAAGCATGTAAGTGTGATTGTTTGGGAAGTATCGGGTGAGGATAGGACAAGGAAGTGGAAGGAAAGATCGTGCGCGGTCCGTGGCCCGTTTGTTAGGGTACTGCTCTGGCATGTGTCTGGTGTTGGTCGCTAGAACGTCTGGTGTTGGTCGCTAGAACGCTAGCCGGTCGCTAGAACTCTCCTCCAGAATGCGGTTGCACTCGATCTAGCTAGTGTCCTAGGACCTCCCGGTCCGAGGCTCTGCAGTGACTTCAATTGATGCCCTTAGCCACGTCAGGCGGTGCCACGGCGCGGGGCCCATCTCAACTCCAATATGCGGGTTCGAACCCGGCTGACATGAGTACATTTTCGAAGGTCGAAAAATTAATAGTGACCATGTACTTGTGACATGTAAGAGAACCCTCGATAAAGGCAGGTCAAAATTAAATCCTCCGACATTTCCCCTACTAATCAGATTCCAAATTCGCTTGACGAAGCCTTGCCTCAAATTTGGATGAATATTACTCCGATTGGTGTTACGACGCCCTACCACGGCAAATCGGCAAATAAGGATTTCGATTTCACTGCTCGAAAGCCTATAAGCGCCAACTGAAGAGTTCCCAGCCATTTCAATCCACCCGACCGGGAGAGGTGGTTCAGTGCATCAACTGATAGCACTGCAATGCCTCTGACCGGGAGGTCCTAGGACTCCACTCCCCACGGCGGCACGATTTTCGACATTAGCTGGTCAGCTAGGTCGAATTCAGTCGCTGTCTGGAGGAGAATTCTAGCGGCCGGCTGCTCTGATCGGTAGTTTTCCGCATTGTCTCCGATCAACACCAGGCGAATGCCGGAGCAGTACCCTAACAAACGGACCACAGCCCGCCCGCAATCTTTCCCGCCTCTTTCTTGTCCCTTTACATACACACTTACACTAGCATGCATTACACTACCACACATGCCGAGAAACCGGTCGGGGGCTTAAAGCTTGTCCCGGCTGGGGCGGTGTCCCGCTGGTGATAGATACCTGGTTGGGGAAACCCCGCGAGTCGACGGTAGTCGGCGCCGAATCCTGCCATCCAGCGAGGGAAGATCAGGACCACCTCCCGATGAAGAAAGCATGCACTACACTTAGGGGACTAATGACTTCTGTAGTTAACGTGCCCGGAATCACCAACAATCAATCAATCCACGCAGGGGTAGACAAATGAATCAATGCTTTTATAGCCAAGCATTACAGACAACAAACCCGGAATATTTGTCTGTGATTACGCTTTTCGATTTGGATGGTGCAGTCTTGCTTACGTTTTAAAATGTTTTATAATCGGTTGTTTACGTGGTTCTTTAAAACTTTTCTTTCCTTGCACCAAAGAAAACTCTTCTTTTGGACATTGCACTTTCGTTGCTATCGTAATGGCATTCGATACTTGGCAGATATATAACATCCATTGCTGACTTTTAAGAAATTGTGTTCATCCTATATCACGTTCGACTTGAGCAGTTCGAACTGTCACTTCAGTTCTTCTGTCATTATTCATTATCCATTGATCATTCAAAATTTGTAACGAAATAATGTCAGCGATAAGAATCTGAATACATTGTTTTCGTACAGAACAATAATAAAACTGATAACTTGTGTTTTGCAAATGTAATTGTTTTTTGTTGTTGTTGTTTTTTGTCTATTGCTATTTAATCTTTACACTGAAATTTGTAGTAAAGGGCAGTGCTGCATGATAAGAAAAGCAGGGTGAAGGAAAAGAAGAGAGAACAATTATTAATTAAATTAAATAAAAATTATGGACTGAATTAAATGAGGATGTAAAAAATAGAAGTCAATTTATTCGCGAGTCAATTATTCGCAATTAAATAATCTCGTTACATTAAGCTAATACGCCAAAATTTCTATATGAAAAGTAAATAAGTTAATAATAAAAATAACGTTTTATGATATTCAAAATATTTCAATTTAAGGAGACGATGCCCAAATTCCCTCGTGATCTGGACAGCATCAAGAACGTGCCAACCAAGTGGGTGGCCAATAAATGACACTCTGCAAACTTCATCGTGGGGAGGCGATTAAGAGCAACGGGCGAAATGCTCGCGACGGAGGAAGGGCACAGATGATGGGGGGCGCAGGAGGAGGCTTAGAAGGTGGAGGAGGAAGAGGATGAGTGAGAGGGGAGGGGGAAGAGAGGGAGGAGAGGGGAGGGAGGAGAAGGGGAGGAGGGTAGGCGGAGAAGGGTGCAGGAGGACGGGGAGGAGGAGCATGCGGAGGGTGAGAAGGAGAGGGAGGAGGCGGAGAGGGAGGGGGAAGGGGAGGGGAGAGGTAGGAGAGGAGGAGTGGTAGGAGGAGCAGGAGGGGTGGGAGAGGAGGAGGAGGAGGCGGAGGGTGAGAAAGGGGAGCGGAGGGGAGACAGGGGGCGGAAGGGGAGGAGGAGGGGGAGGAGGAAGAAGAGGAGGAAACTGCGATGGCATCACGAGGCCTCTCCACGTCGCCAGGCGCCCACGTTAGCAAATAACCTCTCGAAAAAATTAATCGTCGAGGGGAGGGCCCCTCCAGGATCCCTGGCGCGCGGCCCTTGAGCCCGACCCACCGCGTCGCGCATGCGCTGCTGCGTCACGTGACAGAGTGAGCTGCCGCATGCTAATCGGCTGCCCCACAGCTGATGAGAGGAAAAACTGCTTCTAAACAACGTGAGCAAAGGAAATTTTGTTTACAGTATTTCTACTTTCTTCAAAAAAAAGTAATACTATAATTTAGTTTACAGGTCTTCGCTTGGAAAGAGGCTAAATACTACCAAGGATTTACGAGTTAATGAATAATGATTTCGATGATAAGGAACACGTGATTTTCTGCAATCGCCAGGTGGAAACATCCATCCTTTAGGCAAGATATAAACTCATAATCTTGTTCTCCCACACAAAAATATCCGCCGAAGAGTTTTCTATGCTATGTAGGTCGGGTCACAGACAAGATTCATTTTCGTATTATATTCGTATTTTAGACCACGTCTGAACACACATACTTTATTTTATGATTTTTAAATCTTCTTAGAGACATTACGTGCACAGTTGGCCTTCTTTTCGAATTGTACGTTTTGTCTTCAATTACCTCAGTTGGCGGTTGTCGTCCTGCACTTAATTGAAATGAAATAGTAGTATTTTATCAACTCATCAGTGCAATTATATTCTGCAAATAAAAGCCTGATCGAACCTTCCTTGAATAGACATTGAAGTAGCGTGAAGAATCTTACGATTAAACTATAAAATAATATTATTCATGCATTTGTTCATGGGTATTCGTCCATAAATGAAGACAATGTTATATCAGTTTTCCAACGTTTATGGACAAATACCCATAAACAACAGGATGGATTCTACTACATATGGTCGTGAAATACAGCAGAATATTATCATTATTATTATGTGACTCTTGTGTTACATGTTGCATTATCACTTAATTTTTGTCTTCAAATGAATCATTAAAAACTACGAAGTTATTCTCCGTTACTCAACAGTGGTTCTCTTTCTGAGCACAAAACATGCGCATCCGTACCCTTATTACTGCTCAATTGTGATTCTTTTATTTGCCCTCACTAATGTTTGCCTTCACGCTTATTTTCTGTCGTTAAAGACTTCGTTGTGAAAATGTGTTGAATGTTTTTACTCTTTGAATCTCTAGTATGTATTACGTCAATGAGTCTTTCATATACCCTGAGCCCTGAGGATGGAGTAATAACAACTCCGAAACGTCGGCTAACTGACAAATCTTATTATTTTGACCAAAACCCGTGAACCACGCAAATGGAATCGTCTGCAGATGGTAATGAAATACAGCAGATTCAGAAATCACTGTTATGTTATCACAACTCTTCTCGCAATTGAGGTATAAGTTAGAGCATTTAAACCCTGCCTTCTTGCAGCCACAATTTTTTAGACAGGTTTTGGTGTATTTGCATAAAACAAGTTTGTGAAGATGGTGTGGTTTGTAGCAATGTTGTCACAGGCGCAAGGCCATGTTTAGTCCTTTTCCATCGCCAATCTTCACGATTTTTTTTCGACACCTAGCCATTACTGGACCTGATAGTAGACTCTTTTAAAAATTGTTGTTGTGCTGCACCTGCAGATGTAAGTAGTTCAAAACTTTCCCCTATTTTCTACCATTTGACTGGAGTAAAGAGACAAACAACCAAAAGCAGGCAAAGAATGCCCAAATCATCCACCCTTTCATTAAAGATACTCTTCTGATTCAATATTTGACCAACTAGCACTCGGGGTACAGATGAGCGTCAACAGCTGATGTCATCGCCAGCCAGAGCCCCGGCGGCAGCCCGCGGCTTCTCGAGTGGCCCTTGGCCTCTCGCGGCCACCAATGACAGCCTCTCCGCCCCGCGACGCGACCCCGGGCGAACAGCGCAGATCCAATCGCAGGGATACGTCTTTACGGGCAACGCTCCGTCTCCCCGACAGCTTACGTAAGCGGGGGGGGGCGGAACCGCTCGCTCGGGTTTCGCCGTGACTGGCGAAAACCTCTAGAGACTTCAATCTCTTCTTACCATTTTGCAGGTTGATTGGTTAATAGGAGTGTTTCAGGGCGCGTCAAATGGTATGGTCGATAGTCCCGTAAGTATAGTGCGTGTTATATTGAGAGGCAACGGTATTCGTCCTCCGCTGAAACCTGAGGGGGCCTATACGACACCTGGCGGGGTTTTCCCCTCTTCACGTGGCACCTCCCCAGTCAGGAAAGCTCCAACTTCTCGACATGTGTGGTAGTATAGTGCATGTAAATGCATGTATATGTATATGTTTGCTTGGTAGTGTGTAACGAGAGAGGAGAGTACAAGCAAGAATTGATGGGAGAAATCGCGAAAGACGGATCGGTCCGGACAGTCGGCCCCTACAATTAGCCTGAAGAGAGTAATTGGATTTGATCTCTCTATGAAGGCAATTGAAAGATTCGCTATGGTTTAAACCCAGTCTTCGACCATATAACCTCACATCCAAACAATTAACTAGGAACACAAAACAGAGTGGTATTCGAATCACATCACCACCTTACCATATTTAGTAGGAAAAATCTTTTTTTTGTTGTTGTAATTTTCGATCGAAAACTATTTTTTTTATGATTTATATTCTCATTGCAATACGAAAAATGTTGTCATTGCCATGGAGTTGCCTCTCACTTCTAGTTTTTCTTCAATATGGAATGGATCAATAGGATTTTTTTTAAATTTTTTGACTGAATTCACTGTTTAATGCTAGGTAAATAAACAATAAACACTTCTAATCTTCACAAATCCAAGGATAAAAATCGCACAAAAATATGCACAAAAGAGGAAAAATATTTTTCCTACGTTTCGAAAGATTTATCAGTTCCAGTTCAGGCACCGGCAGCAAGAGTGTCGTCGAATTCTTAGACACATTCTTAAGCGAAATAAACCCAAATGACTAAATGGAAAAGAACTGCATGCATTCATAGAGGACTATCAACAGAAGTCTCCACAAAAGTAACTACACTCATCCAATGCAAATTTGAAATTAACAAACCTTATATAAAATGAAAATAAAGCTGTCAAACGCGCAAATTAAAAAACATTATGCCTATATTTACGGCCTATATTGGACGAAAACAAAAAAATGTTATTGACCGCGTCTCCCAAGGGCAACCAGCGATGAGTTTCCAGCACTCGACGGTCAAATCTTATGGCGCTTTCTGTGGGAGCCTCGTGCATCGCAATATTAAACCCATAAGAGCGTGACGTCATATCGGCGGGGTGCCTGGCTTGCAACGAGGTGCCAGAGACAGCGGTCGACCGGAGCTCTGTGATTTCAAAATGATTAGAGCCATGAAGATCTATGATGAACATAGATATTTCTGGAATATATTGATTAGTTATTGAATGACCTTAAATCCAACAGATGTATCTAACAATGAAGAGTATGTTAGAACATCTGGGGGATGTGCAACCTAACTACGAGCCATCACTGGTTTCTCTTCATACTTTACATTACTTCTTACCTCACAAGATCCCCTATTTCGTCTGTAACATATAAAGTAGTCGTTGCATTTGACAAGCCGTAATATTCTCCACAATTTGCATTTTTTCACTGTTTGAGCTCTGCTCTCAAAAATAATTATTTTTATTCTACTGTAGCATGAGACAATGGAAGAAAAAGAACTGACTGTCCTACGTATTGCTTTTCGTATTCATACAATTCTGATAATCAGGAAATCTACCACCATTAAACCAAAAAGTGATATTAACACAAGTTCATAAAAAGTGATTACGTAAAAATTGATATAAATTATATTATTTCTAAAATAAACTCATAGACTTTATCACATTTTCAAACCCACTGAGACTGATAAGCTATAAATTTTCCTCTCTTTAATTGACTTACAATCCTATTCATTTTTGTGTAATTAAGTAAATTGAGTAAGATTCAATATTTCCTCCAAACTATTGTTCATCAGAATTATGGTAATTTCAGAATCTACATAAAACTTTACTATTTCTTAAACTCTTAGATTTATTTATTTACGTCAGAAACAGTTAAAAACTGTGTGTGACGAGCTATGGGGAGAAGTGAATTTTGTGCACGTTTTCATAATTCTGTGATCCCTATCCTTAACCATGTTCTAGTCGAATTTTGAATACAGAAAAGAGAGTGTTTTTTTCTAGTTTTGTTGAAAAAAATATTCGCTCCTATATAATAAAATCAATTTTCAAAGGTAAATTACCTATAAATTTGTGCCCTTAACCCTTATCATGTTCTTCATGAAAGATTAGTACTTTTTGCCGCGACAATACGGAAAACGATAATTTGAATAACTATATTTTCCACAGAAATTCAGAAGACTTGCAGAAACAACGAAGTTACATTTATGTCCAGAAGCAAAACAAGGGACCATCTCAGCATTTGCTCAAAGGATCAGGGAAACTGGACAAAAAACCTGATCGAGATCGATCTTCATCTGTATACCCTCACACACAGCACAACAAAAATGTCTCAAACCAAGTGCATGACATCCCCAAACCAACAAAGGTCTGGCCTTGCGCCACGAGCACCTCAGCCGCCGCGCCTCGCCCCGCCCCGCCCCGCCCCGCCCGCGCTATCCGTCGGGCGAGGGCTTAAGTTTGAGTGACGGGGGCGAAGGGGCCAAGATTCGGCAGCGGCGGCGCCGCCGCGGCGCCGTCGGGCGTCCCGCCGCCCGCCGCCGACGCCACTCCGACACAGCCCGCCGACGACCGAGGTCAGGGCGGCGAAACGGCCCAAAATTAATAAGGGCGAAAGTCGATTGGGCGATATTAAGATGTTGGATGAGAAGACAATTTCGCTCGTCAATTTCATTGGACCGTCTGCTGACTTTTTTTGTTTCCGTCTGTTTGACGCATGAGCATAGTCGAGGGTACGAAGACCTAACGTCAGCATTAACTCATATTGGAAGAAATAGTTGTTGCACTTTTTAAAAGAAAACCTCATTCTAGCTGACAGTTATTTACATTTTATTTGTCACCAAAAAACTGTGACAACATTTACTTCAACTTCACAATAACAATGTATGGGAATGTGTACGTATGTCGCACGCATTCGTTAATTTATTTAACGATTTAACGGGGTATTTTTATTTAACGGGGTTTTGATGACATTAGAACTAGACTGATCTTTAAAGAGGAATTAAAATAATTAATATCGTTTCAATGCTCCTTTATGACAAAATCAATTTTATAAATAGGTAACAAGATCTATTATAAAGGAATATCAAGAGCACTTAATTGATAATTTAGGAATATTAGTAAATTATAAAGGAGGCGTAGTGAAATTAATGTTTTATCCCGTTTTAAGCCTAAATTTTGATAACACTTTAACAAGAGATCATTTTAAAAATGTTAATGCAGTAATGTAATGTACGCAATGAAGTATACGATAATAAATTTATAGTAATAAAATAAGGTTAATTTTAATTGTTGAACCAGGAAAAAGATTTAGACGTTACTCAATAAAATTTAACTTATAAGATGCACACATATCGATAACAGAATGCCCGCAGGTGACGTTCTATAATGTGAGTGAGAGTTTCTCTACGATGTATTTCTTTTCTCTGATTGAATTCCAACATACGATTTGACATTGAATTACAAATGTATTTCTATCTCAAAACAAAGAAGAAAATAAGGTAGGAAATATAATTCCAGACTTACTACAATTTTCCAAATGAATTTAATTTCTTGAAAAAAAAATCTTACAAATTCTTGTTTCCTTGTCTTCGGTACATGCCCCTCGCCTGGGAACAGCTGGATTTGTCCTCATACCCACAATTTTTCTTGAGAATTAGTCTGCCAGCGACAAAGAGGTCATTATATCAAAAGAGCCATAAATTCCCACCCCACGTTAAAATGAACGGGTTTCCCACCAGCGTTATTATCCCAACAACTCTTGGGCCCCGGCGCGGCCTGACGCCCAAACGAATCGCCCGCTCATTCTTCGTGCTCTGCAATCAACGCACGTCGCCGAGGCCCCGCGTACGCTGCGTGCCTTGCCCATACCTGCGACACACGAGCTGACGAACCACATCGCTCACACGGCGCATGAATGGGCATGAGCCAGAAGGCGGTGCTTGCCATATGCTCCGTCGGAGTCCCCGCGAGAAATCTGGGGCCCGAGCTTTAGAATAAGTGAACGAACAAAGGGGCGAGGTGACCATTTGTGTTGTAGGTCGTAACATTACCAGCATTATGGAAGGCGAATTGTAAGGCAGTACGATGTTTAAATAATTCGTAAAAAATAATCCAGAAGGAAATGAAATGTAACAGCAACAAATTAATGAACTTAAAAATTGAAATTCCACGAATTTCTCTGTGAAATGCAATAGGACAATTGAAAAAAAAAGAATTTAGGTAATTCAAATAGTTCTATAACGCACTAACTTGAAAATTCTATATTTATTTTAACAGTAAGATGTGACCTCCAAATACATATGTTCATAATCATTTATACAATACAAACATATAATATATACATACACCCATTAATGTAATTAACAATTAAAACTTTTCAAGGATGTGTTGCATTTCACTTAACTAGTTTTTAAGCTATTGCTTATATAATGTTGGATTGAAATTAGCGTTTGACTGGAAACACAACAAACCGATTCGTTTCCTCTCCATTTCAGCACTTTACAGTAGTATCCTTTCCACGGGAATACAAACAACTGTATGTTTCAAGTATCAATCACAATCATTTTAGTACACGACTGGAAACTTTCAAATTCTGAAGAAAAAAATCTTTACTTGTCCCTCTTCGGGCATGCAGCTCATGCCCTTTTGAAGGGCCATGAGTGCGAAGCGACGACGGGACTCCCTTCCGATGGCGTTCGCCGCGTGCCCAACTCTGGATGCCTTTCGTTGGTTGCCCCACCGCGACCTCTTCCCTCGCTTTTCATTTCCCCCTTCATCACGGCCGTTTGCTCCATGATTTATAAGTCCCGCCTCCCTGGTTTTCATTCCAGTCGTTTTCTCACTTTACTTTGACACAACGCCACTTCTTTCGTAAATCTCAGGGGTGATTTACGTCAACCCCACGATCTTTGAAGTTTCACTGCAGACACATCTGGAGAAACAACTAGAGACAACATTTGCGAAAAGGCCACAGAAAGTTAACGACTTCTCAATTACAAACTTGGGGGAAATACGCGGGATTCATTCATAAGACTATTTAAGGAGCATGAAAGAGCATTAATGTGCTCTTAATTGGATTAATTTCACTACATGAGGAAAAAATTTTAAAAATTATTTTACAAAAATGCTCACATAGGTTTACAAAGCATGCGCTGCTTAAGGTGAACGTCATCATTTTAGAAACATTCACTCGATGCAGGTCTCTATGTAGCTTTTAAGAGTGTAAATATATTTAAAAATAAAAATCAGATACGGAAGTTTCTACAAAGCAAAGAACCATTTATATACAGTTAAAGTTAAGTTTTTAAATAGTACACAATCCGCAATTGTTTTCTATAATAACTCCACCGTCATTACAAAAAATATCTAATACTGTAAAATACTTAATATCTATTCGAAGAGGAAATGCCGTAATACCTTTAAAACGCAGATTATGGTACCCATGTACAAATTTTATACAATATTTTGGTTTCAACATGCCATGTAAACCACAAAAATTACTTTATGACTGAAATTATCCATCACATTCCTTCATTGTGAAGTGTATGTCGTTGAAGTCCGAAAAGTACACGGAAGCGTGAACAATCATAAAGAACATTGCAAATAAAAGGTCATATTTTTCGGGTACAAAAACGTGCTAAAATTTTAAGTGGCCTTTGAACTGAGTGGGTAACAATATTGACTAGACGTTTTTTCAGCCAGCATTGAAATTATCACGTTAGGAATGAGAGAAATAAATATAACACTTTTATTCTTTTTATGAAAAGTCTAAAGTCAATCTTCAAGAAACGCTCGAATTATGATTAAGACTGTTTTTCTTAAGGATCCCAGCTGAAGAACAAACAGCTGTTGATTTTAAGAAATGTTGCCGGTTTGTAATAAAACATAATATTAATTACTGACTGCACGATTGAGAACTGGGGTGATACGCCGTTTTTAAAATTCGAAGAAATTCGTTACAATTAATATTGGCCACAAAATGTTATTGTTTGTGAATAGAGAGTATTTTGTTAAAGAATTCTATTAAAATCTCTTTCTAGTTAAATCATTCGATTGCATCGAGTGGAAAAGATGAGTTTGGTGTCTACAGAAAGAAAACAAAAATTTTAAATGACATCAAAAGTTTCAATTTATGAAGACCTAATATTTCACAATTTCTTCCAATTATTATAAAAAGCCTTCTTACTACTATTATCTTTGAGCATTGACAATCAGCAATAGTTCAGTTGTTGTTTTTTCATTCCACCATACATGATCAGAATAGATCGTTCATATAAAGTGCCTAATCCTGGATCCCCGATCTACATTGTCACTTTTTTTATTGTGGCGCGAAACGTATTTGCGACGGAATAATAAAGCTAAACGCTCGGAAATAGTGAAAACGAGAGCTGCGTGCGGCGAGAGGTCGTTGCCGGTGGCAGCCAAACACGGGCCCCCGGTGACAAACGTGCTGGGAACGGGGCTCCAACGACGAGAAAATGGACGCGCGACTCGGGAGTTGATGGTCGCGCGAAGCGGCGCCGATGAATTCCAGAGTTCGACGCCAGTGAGGGATCGATTGACGGTGCCCTCTGAGATTCATTTAAATTTCATTTCAAACGATAATTGAGGTTAGGAACTTAGTAAGTCTCCGCAAAGAATATTTTGTTGCAGGAAAACGGACGTCAAATCATGTTTTAATAATGCTCTATTACAGTTTTTGTCCGCGAAGGGACCGTCTTGAACCAAGCGTGTATGCATCCAGCATTTACCGGAGCTCATTAACATTATCTCGGTGACAGGTGCATGTAATTTTTCAAGGTATCGGTATTTAGCTCGATCCGACTTCCATACCCCAGGGTTGTAATCCCTGGGGATATGGAAGGTGAAATGATTATGATAATAAGGGTTGAAAGGACGACATACACACACAAACATACCCATGCCCGAGAAGGGACTCGCACCCGCAATCCTTCCGTTCGAGATCGCCACGGCCCTACTGACTGAACGATCTCAGACATCCGGACCAGCACTATATTACAGTTCGCTGGTTTTACTTTCTCGCATACTACTTACGTAGTATAAACGGTTCTTTTTCGACAGAAAGAGTGGATAATTCTCGCTCCATATGTAGTAAATTATGTTCTCTAACTTATCTGTAATGAGATTCGACGTTCTAGAGTTCTTCGATAGCAAACAAATACTTAACTGCAAAACGTCCGTCCGACCATCCGTCCGTGAACAACGCTAGTAGCTAAACTATGAGCAGGATTGTCATCAAAATTGATTTTCTCGATCGATTAAGCTGATGTCGTGGCTCCTTAAATTTGAAACATATTGTAATTTTTGGGGGCTCATTACATAAAGTCTCATGGACATATCTAAATCGTTCTCAAAATTACTCCAAATTTTTGGATTAATTTTTTATAGGCTAGAGCAAAGTACGCCTACAAAAAAAGCGTAACTCTAATGTTCATTGAACTCACTGAATTTTCCAAAAATCTAAAAGTGGAAAACTTTTTGGATCCCCTTGTAGAAATTACACTGTTGAGACTTTTTCAAATGTAACTTGTTTTCCACAAAGAGTTCATTAATTAATTTCATGAGCACTTTTTAAAAATATTACTAGGTTTACGGAAATTTGGGGTGAAATATGGGGAATGTTAAATACAAACGTTTTTGAAAATCTTCAAATGTTTCTTTATAATTTCTGTGCAATTAGTGCTAACTCTACTAAATAACATCACATAAATTCTATGATGATGTGTTCTTTTGATTTTCCAAAATGTTAACACAAATATATTTTTGGAATACCTCTCGCGGTGTTAATATTTACATTATGAGCGTTTTTATTAAATGATTATAATTGTGAATTCAAATGCTTCAAAAGATTTCTCATAAAGTTTCTAGAACACTCAAAACTTTTCGGTGAAAATGAAGCCAAATTGTGCATTTTCAGAAATGCTCAATCAAAATTTTCAAGAAAAAGGGTCAAAATATTCCATAACTTTGCATTTAGGCTCAGATTTTACTCTTTTATCATATTCTTAAAGTTAGATTTCAATTCTACTACTGAAAAATAAAGAAAAGATGAAAAGATGTCTTTTAGATGTCGATAGGTACTAGCTGGGAAAAGGACATGACGCAACCGAAAATATAGCTAAGTCTAAAGAGATTAGAAAACGAACTACAGTGAGAAAGTCTGTGTCGTTCTGTAGCACCACTACTTTAAGGATTAGCACTATATATTTCACCTTTATGTTTCTGCACACGTTTCGAAATTAAGCTTCGGGACCATACCAAACCTTTTTTGATCTATATTACGTTCGACTATTTGAAAATATTTGTATCCATTGTGTATTCATTGTGTGCCATTTCGAACCACATTTGTATCACCGCTAGTCCGGTCGCGTCATCGACGTGTCAAAAGACTCGTAAATGTAGTTATTGTTACATCTCGGAAGATGGCGGTGTTCCTCTCCATTTCAGCATGAGGTGCGTCACCGATCTGTACTTCGCCATAAAGGGTCCCCCAGCGTAGTACCACCCCCGCCAGAACAAGCTCCCGATGTGTATGGCAGTACATACATATAAATATGTGTATGGGAGGGGAGAGGTGTGAATAATGATGAAGGAAACATTGAAACATTGCGTGCAGACCATGGCCCGTTTGTTAGGGTACTACTCCAGCATTCGCATACCTACCTACGACGCACAAGTTAAGACTCATATCTCAATTCCAACAACAGGAACAATATAGATTCACTGCGGTGCATCTAAAAAACCTACGACACAAATATTTGTGAACAGTAGTTTCAGAACAATGTTTACGACGGTGTCATGTACACACAGAGTGCAGTTTCAAATTACTTATCTTATCAGAGAAATAGCAAGTGACGTTGCTGCATCCTTTCGCTTTGACATCGACGCCGCTGTCCTCCCACGGCACTAAATCCTCGCGATGTGTACGTGTGGCGGCCTTGGGGAACCTTGAAACAACAGAGCGTCGCGTCGCGTCGCGTCGCGTCACGTGCACAAGATGGGCCTTCTCGGCGGCGGAATCGCGGTCGGCGTCGGAAATAGCCTTCGCATCCTCGCACTTATTTTCGGAGGGGGAGTGCGAGAAAGGCGCCTGGAAATAGGCGTTAGTCAATGAAAGTGGAACGTCGGCTCGTAAATCTATCGGACCGCCCGACAGAGCGTGGCCGCTTCGCCCTTCTGACACCGAACGTTCTGCTGGGGTCGGCAGGTTGGCGGGCCTGACAATTGCTGGGAGGGTCGCACGATGGTTGGGCGTTCCTGGGTCAGTGATGTTACCGTTCAGTTGCTTTGGCTGTTGATTTGTAGTGCTGTGTACAACGTTTAGGAATTCGTTTAACTTTGTTGATGAAACGAAATACCTTTGATTTGAAGTTCTGAAAGACATTGTGAGGAATCTAAGGGAAAACTTAAGAGAGCATATAGTTCTCTGGCAAAAGTAGTTCTCGACGCAAGAGTAATGTCCGATTTCCTTTGTCTGAAGCACAGGGGCTACGAATGGATTTAAAATACCTGCGTGCGATAATCTATCATTAATAGTTATTCGTATTTTTTCCATTGCTTTGGAAGGTTGAAAATAGCACAGTGTAAAATACCAAAAGTTGTGTGTTTCTAAAGTTTGAATAGGTTAATAATGTTTTTTTCCTCCTCTGGAAGTAAAACATGATTCAGAAATAAATTTACGAACTTTCAATTAAACGCAATAACGTAGCATTTTGTATATGCTTTGATCACCCATGTGCCACTCTTCTGGAGTCTCTTCCGACAGAGCCACGTCAACAAGCATGTTTACGAACATTAACAAAATGTATGGCGTTATTTGCCGCGATGGTTCAAGTACCTTTCGTTTTCTTCTCAAGATTATCTGACTCACCTCACCGCAGTACATCGAAATTCCTCACTTGTTTTCATTTCCTGGACAAGTAATATTTTAATGGATACCGTTTGAACAGCAACCCACACAAAGTCACGCTTTTTGACAGCTGTCAAAACACGAGAACACGACTCGACTCGCTCCACTCTCGTTCAATCACGGAAGATGAGCCTGTGGCCCACTATCATAAATATTTCCGCAACATCCAACCGCGCTCTAGATCCCGGCATTCGTCCAATCCGGTGCAACCTCCTCGTGAAACCTTCGGAGCATCGCGGAACGACAGGGAAGATAAACAAGGAATGCCACCCATCTGTTGCAAGCACGGATTCACAGCGGTGAGAAACGCGCTCAATTTGGACAGAGACCTAGTGCCATTGCGTCGTAGATATTATCTCCCGGCTTATCTCCGGCAAGCATCTGAAGCCACCAGCATAACAACCCGGGCGTTGTTCGATCGAAAAGCTTCCCGCGGCCTCCGGAGTCGCTCGAACGATCGCAATTATACGCTCATTCTCCGCCGAAACGACCCGTGGGTTTACATGCCATCTATCCCCGCGCGAGATTCATTTCCTTCGGCCGCTACACAGATTCTCGCGGGCGCTCGCCATCCATTTCGTTGTCTGCGTTTTTTGCGTCGCCCCCGCCGCCGGTGGTTCCCGGGGCTGGTGCCCGGTGGGTGGTCGGCGGCGGAAGCGACGGCCGGCGAAGGCGCCGGGGCCGGGATGCGAAGTCGTGACCACGCTAATTATGCCGCGCGTGCGGTGCTCGTGAACTGTGCAAAAAGTCAGAGCGCGTGGAAGCTGTGTTCGCAGCCGCCGCGGCCACCGGAGCTGCTCTAATTGGAAGCCCGTGATGACCGCCTGTTGATCGCCTCTTGGTCTACTGTTGATCTACTGCTGATCGCCCGTTGATCGCCCGTTGATCGCCCGTTGATCGCCCGTTGATCGCCCGTTGATCGCCCGTTGATCGCCCGTTGATCGCCCGTTGATCGCCCGTTGATCGCCCGTTGATCGCCCGTTGATCGCCCGTTGATCGCCCGTTGATCGCCCGTTGATCGCCCGTTGATCGCCCGTTGATCGCCCGTTGATCGCCCGTTGTTCACCTGTTGATCGCCTATTGATCGCCTATTGATCTACTGCTGATCGCCTATTGATCGCCTATTGATCTACTGCTGATCGCCTATTGATCTACTGTTGATCTACTGCTGTTGTTTGCCGGTTGATCGCCTGTTGTTCGCCTGTTGATCGTCTATTGATCGCCTGTTGTTCGCCTGTTGATCGTCTATTGATCGCCTATTGATCGCCTGTTGATCGCCTGTTGATCGCCTGTTGATCGCCTGTTGATCGCTTGCTGATCGCCTGTTGATCGCTTGCTGATCGCCTTTTTATCCACTGATCGCTTGTTGATCGTCTATTGATCGCCTGATGATCTGCTGTTGATCGCCTTGTGGTGAAGGTGTCAGACTGGTGGCCAGCCACCGCTGATACTACAGATCAAATGGGTAATCCTGTGGAATTTGTGGACGACAAGACGGGATTCCTGGTATGAATTCTCGTGGTTCTGTCGTATTCTCTAGCATCATATCATAGCGTCCTGGTGTGAAGACAAATACGAGCTCTATTTACAATCTGTTTATTTGCAAGATTTTTAAAATTAGGTTCAGCTCTAGGGTTATGTTTGCTATCTACCTCTGTTACTCCTACGCACACTGCTCTCCATCCCCTGGGTAGTGGATCCTCCATCCTGGCGCTTTACCGCACCAGTATTCGGGCACCCAGAGCAACGCGAGGCAATCCGAAAACGAAGACCTTGGCACCTCTGCCCGCTTATTTTGGTGGTCACGTGACAACATACCGTCTCCCTGACGGATGAGGGTGGTCGCTCGCCCAACACATGCACGCCCTCGCGTCCTGGATGCTCACTAACCCTCTCGGCTGGCCCTGTTTTTGCGCCGTCCTTTGTCCCCCTACGGCCGTCAGTATTCCAACACCCGCTAGGACTTTCGGAAGTCTGGCTGCGAACTGATGATGTTACAATATCATATGTTCATAATCACCTACCCATCAAATAAGTTACCCGGTCCAGATATGACCATAAATCTCAGGCCTTGGCCTCATTATGAAGAATTATTGCAGATCGCCCAAACGACCTACTGCATTGAATTTCACGGTCTTACGGGGTCCCGAATATTGGAGTGTTCATTGTACTACAGGAACACGCAGCGTGGCGATCATTACGTTTCCTTTCTCTCTAGAGGTATCAAGACATCAAACCATCGTGTGCGAAGGGAAGAAAGAGTATTTGAGTAAACTGCAAGTATCCCGAGTTCTTCCTGCTTCTTCAGCTTTGAATTCCCACACCCTATTATCATCTATCCATTAACTGTTATTATTCGAAACTCGTGGAGTCAATTTCTGAAATAACTCTTCTTTATAGTCGCAAGTTGACTAATCATCACTTTTCAATCACTTTTTTGTGGCATCGCTGAATTTATTGAAGTTCAGAATACTTCATTGTCTCGTCCACTCATGTCACAATTTTCTCTTCAAACCTTCCCTTTCCAATTCTGTAGTTACAAAATTCTGGAAATTCTCAAGTAAAACTTTCATTACAAAATCAGCAACTCTTTTTGAAACTCGTTTACCTCCGTTGGAACGTTTCAAGTTATGTTCATCTACCATCCTTGTCTCTGTAACCTTTGAAAGATCTTATTGTCCCTCATGTTTAGCTAAAATGCTGCTCTTCGTATCTCCTCATTTTTATCCTACGTTCCAAAGGATGTTCGTCACCCCACCCCACCAAATCCACGTCGCTGCCTTATCTTCATTACATTCGTTACAATTTTACATTTCTTCGTGCCACTATAACTGTAGCTTATTCCAAGAAAGTTTCACAACCTCTTGTGTTTTGCCTCCTCTGCCATCGTTCATCTGTCAGACTTTCGTCTTCCTCATCACCGTCCTCCCGTTTTCTCCTCTTGGCTACTTTATTTTTGTTAGCTCCGATGTAATTCTACATGTCAAATCCCCTCGGTGCTCTAATTTTATTTTCCTAGAAGATGTACGTCGCATTTACCGTCAAAAACTATTCCTCCTCCACGTCTGCCTTAAAGCTAAACGCCCTTACCTTCATATCCTTGTCCAATGTTCCACATCGTCGCCTCATCCTCGGTAGCCCCCTTCCCATATCTTTGTTGCACAAGAAAAACATTTCAAAAATTTTCTTTTTGTAGGAGTACCGTTTCATTCTGGACGGAGCCCATTACTCTGCGACGAAAGTCAAAATCCTTTTACGTTATCTACCCACCATCTTAGGAATCAGAATTATTTATTAATATTTTAAAAATAAAATATACCTTTTCTAAACATGCCATTTCCTCATTTTAATAAAAAAAATATTTTTAGATGTGTCTTCTTTTTGAATTCTGACGATGAATCGTTTCGCACTTTGTCTAATTGAAGATTTTTTTACTTGAGTTACCATCGACTAATTACACGACTGTTGTTGGAAATTTTCTTTGCCAATGTTGGACAAACCATATAAGAGTTCGCTTCGAATGGGAGTAGTGAAGCAGCATCAATGTCGATGTTTTCAAAATATCGATGTTTTTAGGAAAACACTCATTGAAGACGGATGTGATTGATGTGTTAATTTTCGAATTAAAAAGTATCGTAGTAATAACAACTTATAATAATTTCTATGTGTACCTAAAATGAACATTCTTCAGGGTAAAGTGTCTGAGAGTGAAAAATAAGTTATTTTTCGTTGATAAATGTACAGCACACTATTGATTTAGTGTTATTCAATCAGATATTTTTTAAATGTTCTAATCATTAGTTGACTTTATTTCACCAGTTAAATCTCAATTATAAATTGATAAACACAGCTACCGTCCAATTAGATCCTCTTCACCCGCGCGAAAATTAATTTCAAAGGCTTGTAAACCAGAGCTGAAAAATTCTTCGATGGTTTTGGAACGATTATTAATATCGATGTTTTAATTTTGAAAACTCATTTCAAAACATCAATATTTCGTTGGCGATGTCGCGTCCGTAAATGGGAGTATGAATACGAGGAGGAAGGGTGGATCTGCGCTGCACGGGGCTCGTTGTTCAAGGCACTGATCCGACATCCGCCTGGATCAGATCAAATCATGGATCAGACCTCGGATTCATCGATCGATGCAGCCACCCTATAAAACTCTCACCAGGCAGTCGTAGATTCAACGCCATCCTTTCAGTCAGTACGGACCTACCAGAAAACGGACTCGAACGAAGGACTCAAATTGTCTACGCAGTAGCTTCAGTTGCAGTCTCGCTTGCATGAACGTACTCGCAGCCGATTCCAATTGCAGTTAAGAAGTTGAATATGTTTTCCCAAAATACTATTTCTCCTCCGCTTCCGCGTTTAATTCCAACGACCGACTTTCCACCTGCTCCACGCCCTCTTTCTTCCCCCTCCCCTCCCCGCCCCGCCCCTCCCCGCCCCACCCTCCCAGCCCCTCCCCTCCCCGCCCCGCCCCTCCCCTCCCCGCCCCGCCCCACCCGCTCCGCCCCCGCTCTGCCGGAGTGCGAGCGCCGCTAAAAGATTAACCTGGCTCCTTAATGGCCGCGCAGGCTGTCGCCCACGATACATGGCCCCTTCGCGTTGCACGGCGCGGCGCCCGCCTCCGCCGCCGCCCCCGCCCAGCCGCCGCCGCCGCGACGGACGCGTCAAGGCTGCTCGGGGAGCGCGAGGCGTCGCGAGCGGTGCAGTCGGAAGAAACAACTTGCCTGAGCATTTGCAAAATGTAGCACTTGCGCCACGCATTCAAGCGAAATAGTCACGAACATCCCACGAAATAAGACTCGCTGATCAAACATTTTACGTATTAATGATTATTTTGACTATTCCACTCTGAAATTAAAACCAATAATGGTTAACTAAACATACAAAATTACCCCAATCAATGCGGTGTATCTCAAAAAGTTTATCGTTTTATCTATCCGATTTTTCTTACCTCTTCCTTCTACTGGAAAATTATAAACTGTGACTCATCTGTCTTCATCGCTATGTCGATGTCCAATAAATCGTTTATGTACTATAACATAACCTCTTTGATTTTAAAATAGTTTTCAGTTATTTTCCATAATTGGCGTATTTTGGAACTCTGTTAGACCTAATTTCATTCGAGGAATAATCATTAAATTCCACTCGTGCTTTGGAAATTCTCAGATAAATCCCCTCCTCGCTTCGCGAGTGGGGGATTTATCAACAATTTCCAAAGCACTCGTGGAATTACCTATGAAAATCCCATTCTCTATTTATTTGTGACAAAAATGTGCCTGAGAAGATTAATTACGTAAATATATAAATAAACAAAAAACAAACCTATACTGTATTATTCTAAGCAGTTCCAATTGAGCATTTACTAGGAACTTTACATTTCTCTTCGTTCATATTGTCTATTATAAGGGAGCATCTTCGTAATTGATTTACATTCCTGATTCATGGCTTTCGGCGCTTTGCAGAGCTCTGTGACAGCGCCCGCTGGGTTTCGAACGGGAGCTAGAGTGACTCCAGCCAAGGTGGCACTGCTGAAGCTGCAGTTTTAAATGAATGTTGTTTGAAAGGACACGTGCAGACGAAAACATAACAAATTTATGATTATTTAAAATTATCACCTTGGTAGTTTTCGCCGAAGGATTCTGGAATACATTCAGTAGAGAACAAGAATGTCCTCAAAAAATATTTCTGTTAGCTTTTTAGTAATCCCGGACACTTGATCCGGACCTGGCAAGGTGATCTAATGACCATCCTGACGTGGGCGTAAACGAATTATTTTAAAGTTCGCGCCTTACATGCTGTCAGCTTTGTTGGTTAAGTTTTACTCGATAACAACAATGAACATTTATTCATTATGGAGGCGGTCCCCCAGATACGCAAAAGTGAGTTCTGAGTACGTCCAGAATTGCCCGAAGAATAATTTTTGCCAGACATGAAGCCAAGGTTCTTTTTTGTGCCGCAAATACAACATGACTGGATTTCCCGCCCTTCAAACTCCGTGCACCTCCGTTGGGCTAAAAGCCGAACTCTACGGCTCTCTGAGAGGCCAATGGACTCAGTACTCGCCTTCAGAAATGAGCACCGAATTAAATTTTGTGGAATGCATGTCTCATTTTAATTTTGAAACTTCCATTAAGCCCAATTGCACTACACCGTGTTTAAAAGAGGTTAAATGAAATTGAAGATTCAAATTTTTTACTTTTCTCTAAAAAAGCACACGATGCGACTCATCTGACAATATATTTGCGTTTATAATATGCTGCCGCCTACAATAGTAGACTTTAGCCCTTTGCGTTGCACGGCCGCTGCGAGGCAGTCCTAGTCAGAGGCCAAGGCGTCGGCGATTCGGAAGGAAGAAAAGCACTTGCAAGAAGTCCACCAAAAAACTCAGGCGCCTTGCATTCATCCGAAAAATATCAGGGTCCAGTGAAATGAGACACGATAAACCATTTAGCCTACGGGTATTTATAGCTATTGGTATGAAAGGTTCGAATTTAACGTCGCATACATAATAATTGTAATATTCTACATTGTACTTCCCTACATCATAAAGTTGAGACTGAAAACGTAACTTTTCACAGCCTTTTAAAACATAATCATATTAAGATTCTTAACGAAAAATATCTGACTAAAAATACCTCTAACTGACCTCTTAAAAAAACTTGAATTTCTGGGGAAAGCAGTGAGAAAGCAAAATAATTGAGATCATTCGCACGTACCAAATTGGGGCGAAAACGCAACAAACTTTCATTTTCAGGAGATATTGCAATTCGTAAATAATAATTCATACAAAAATGTTTATTTCACAATTTACCGTTATTATTGGCTTCATAAAAGGCAAAAATGTTGTACATTTTAAGAGGTTCTTCACAGTAAAGATCCAGGTTTCGTGTGATTGCAATTCACAATATAATCTGCACCACACAGTTGAAATGATTCTGAATTTTACTTCCGTCCATTTCACTTGAGAAACAGTCTTCGCTTAGGTTACTTAATTACTCTTTTCTAGCTTGAGAGTCGTTCAGGCTGACATGCACATTCTTTAAAAGAAGAATGTTTATAGTACATCTCACGTGCGCAAAAAGTGCTCTCAACAGTTGATTTATTGCAGTAAAAAGCTTTGCACTCAAAGGAGTGTTAAAGGACGATATTTGAGATAGTTTACGCCTGCTGATTACGGTTTGTGCTTTTCAAACCAGTTTAAATAGGTAATAAATTCTTAAGAAGTTGCGGATAGATCAAGCCCAAAAGGAAGAAGGCATTGGTATAATATTTACCACGTCGAAAATTATCGCATTAATTGTCTTAGAAGAAAAATGTGCAGTCGTATTTTGAAGATAAATTTCCATCCAAGACCGCGAGGTTGCAGACAGTAGAAATATAGATTTCAAGCATTCCAATGACAGGCGAACGACCTAAAGAATTAACAGTGGCCAACTCACAGACAATTATCATACTTGAATGAAAGGAAGGACAATAAACGGAAAAACAAAACATTAGAATTCCATTACTGCGGACGAACTTGTGGCCGGCGAGAATAAATCCTGCGCAGCACAACAACCATTTGTTGGTAGGACAACTCGTTTCAGGCGAAGTTCGTCGTCCGGCCGCGGGTAGCGCTGCGGGAGCGCCCGCACAAATCAAAGATGTCTGGGCCCCGGGAGGTCAGTGGCAGGCCTTGCAACTCTCCCTCAAAACCGGAGACAAATCTTGACTCCGGCTACTATAGGAGGCGCTAGTGTTGCAGGTTAGGCTCGCCAACTTCCAAACATAAAAATGGACTATTTTTGTGAGAAATACTACGAAAAGGGTCCTCTAAATGATCAATTATTCAGGCCTACATATAAGAAACCGCTTCAGAAAGCACGAACATCGACGCTACTCGTATCTTTTGTAACATAACGCGCCTGCTTGCGTCTTGCGAACCTACGCGGCAGCTACGCACGTTTGAAATATCGTTGGCAGCAGTTGGTCTTTTATTTCTTGTAAGAAGGTGATAGAGGAGAGCGCGCCTCTGCAATGGTCTCCACCACGTTGTATGGGAGTTGAAAGCCCTGGTCCGGGCCCCGGGAGGTCAATGGGGGGCGCTACGCGACCGCCCCTCTCCACGCAGACGCAACAAACATCGCGAGTCGGAAATCACGTCCCAGACGCCTCTGCTCGCCACGAGAAAACACGGTGGCACCAACACAGTCAACATCGTTTATCTTTAAGTCATGGAAAACTTACAAAAATTGAGAGAGAATGTTTATTACTTGTATGGCCTTTTAACAATGGTCATCCAAGCATTCTGCAAATTACCAATGACCAATAATATTACAATATTATCATGTATCGTAATAACAAAAAAACTGACTAGAGAATGCCAGGCTAGAGAATGTCATTTTAAACATTCGAATTGAGTACACAAAACACAAATATCTTCACTGAAACATTTCTACTTTTCCCAATGTGTAAACGTGGTGGCTACTATTAGAAATTAAAACTTTGTAACTAAAGTACTGAGAAATAGCTAATACTCATTTCCTGAATGACGAGAAAAAAAAGTTGTTTCTGAAGTAAGAACAGAAAGTCACTCATTTCACAGGAGATGTAAAGAAAATACAACTTACTTTTTATTCAACAGGAAGATTGTATTGATATTGTTTTTTCATTAACAAATGAAATTACTTCAAACAGTAAAAGAGTAATAAGAAAAAGGTACTGCGGATGAAGCTGTTTATCTTACCTGTACTGTGCTGGCTGGACTTTCCAATGCAACCGCTAGCATGTTCGCCTCATTGGTACTTCTTAATTAGTTTAGAAATACACCACCACACTTCACAAAGCACAATAACACAACTGAACAAGTTGGGCTACGATGAACTTCGTTTTCACTTCCACTGCGGCCGGTTCGCAGCTGTCCACGAGTCGAACGTCAGCCTTCCACTGACAAAGTCCCGCACTAAAGGGCCGCTCCAAAAACAGGAGGCTTGAAGCGAGTCTTTCACTTAAACCAAGAATTGCTGCACTTGAAACTTTGCTTTAAAGTATGATATTTATTTCAGATTGCGTGTTGCTGATGAAAAGACCCCCTTAGCATCTAATACCAGGTCAGTGCTAGCAGAAGTGCACGCAGAAACTGCATTTTTCCTTAACTTTAATGCTCATTTGCACTACTAATTGTCAGTACAGGTTTTCGTACTGCATTGATTTTCTTTTCCACGCAGTTGCCGAAATTAATTAGTAATTTCTTTTCTAGAAAGTAATTTCTTTTCCACGCAGTTGTCGAATTCGGTCTTGACGTGTTGTTCTCGCGGAGGCGAAGGCCTTGGTTCGAGTCCCGCGAGGAACATGCGTGATTTCATCAAGTGGTCGTGGTGAGATTGGCTTTGAAGTGACCATCTCTTGACTACAATCCCTTCCATTTCATTTCCAATCATCATTCACTCCTCCTACATATCTATCATCAACCACTGAGGGGAAGTTAATGGCGAACCACAAGTGTCTTCATCCGTCCAGCAAAAAGAAGGACTTGCACGTTCATGCTTCTCAACGGCTTGGGTGGCTCGGGGCAGCAACTGAAGTCACAGCAGTGCCTCTAGAGGGTTTGCTGGGAGCTCCTAGGCTTCGAGGGACGATGGCGGCAGGGTTTTCGACACTAGCTAGGTCGAACACAACAGCAGTCTGGAGAAGAATTCTAGCGATCGGCTCCTCTTGATAGGTAGTTTGCCGTGGGTTCCCCGATCAATACCAGGTGAATGCCAGTGCAGAGCCCTAATAAAGGCCAGGGACCGCGCGCGATCTTTCCTTCCCTTGTTTTTCCTCTCCTCACCTCTTACTTACACACCCATGAAATACAAAATACACCACCATACATAACGGAAGATCATTCTGAACTAGAGCTTGGCACGGCTGGGGCTCCTCTGAAGGACGATGTCTGTTTGGGGAAAACCCCACTAGCCCACGTATAGGTTGGCGCCGGATCTCTCCATCTAGCGGAGATTACCTCTACCTCCCGCGATAAAAACATGCTCTGTACTTGCGGGACGAATGACCTTAGCAGTTGACGCCCGGAAAGAGTAATCAGTCACGCTTTCTCCCTCGTCCACGATCGCGAACCTAAAACGGCACCCAATGACTATTTTTAAAATAGAAGAAATTCTAATACTGACAATTATTAGGGAGCATCTTCCAATAAAGCAAATATAAAAAATAAAATTCATACATTACAAACCCGCAACATTTCTTCAAAGTCAAAATACATTTTGAATTAACAATTTTACTGTATATCTGCGCTTACTTACACTAGTACACGTGTTGATTGTGTCTGCCTTTCTGATGCTAATAAAACATATTTAATGAAGTCCACTTCCTCCAATGCCTTGAAAGTGACCTTTGCCACTTTACCAGTGGCTTATTATTATTATTATTATTATTATTATTATTAATCATATATTCCGCATATACGAATTAGAAATTTGTTCTCTTTACGCTCCTTATCGCAGTTGCCTAGACAATCAGGCGAAAGGAAAATTACGAGTGTCTATATGATGTAAGTTCGAATGCGTCGTCCATGGTGGTGACGGTTGCTACTGAGTTGTCCGTGCGGTCGAGCCGAAAATATCGATAAAAAACGAGCAATGACAGCTCCACACGACGTATTTATGTTCCCCGTTACGACCTTTTCTTCTTCCGAGAGGTTCATTTGTTTGCGTCGTGCACAATACAAGCACAACCCAATGCTTGCGAAGAACTATATGTGGGTGCTCCAGAAATAGCTAGGTTACTCTAGGGAATATTTTCTTTGCTGTAGACAAAGTACAAGGAACGAAGTAGAAAGGAAGCTTTGACGTTCCCAAACCACAAACGCATTGTTAAAGAAGTATTTTCTATAAACGTCAATCCTACATGTAGAAATCGAGTAACCTACGTGTCTGTCCGTCCCTTAAGGTTATTATCTGTCTCGGTCTGACAGTTAGATGCTGTTCATATTGTTCATATCATATGTTGGATGCTGTTCATACTGTTCATATCAACATTTACAGAACATTCTCATTACTTTATATGTTAAAAATCAGATACTCGTTAGGTGATGGGAAAGAGAAGTAAGGGATGAAATTATTTAATATTACCTTCCAATCCAAAGTTTGGGGTAGTCAGGTGTCATTCGACACGTCTGGTGAATAATTGGCCAATTTTTGTATCGTTCTAATCTAATTAAAAGCCTTGAATACAGCATGTCTCAGAATGAATGTTACAACCTCCTGTACATGACTTGCAAGTTTCTAAAGTTTAATCTGAGGCATTTTGTAAGAAAAATACGTTTAAAACCATTTAAGATAACTGTCTACATCAAGATGAGGAAATGGTAAAATCTCATATTTTTCCATTTTTATTGGCTCTTGTGCTGTTTTATTCTCTTCACACTGTTTCTTTCTACGTTTCTTAGTTTTTGAGCAAATTTGTTTTTTCGAAGCGAGTGTCAACTGCCAAGCCCTTAGTGAGTGAAATTCAGATGCATTTTCCCGAATTGGGAATTTTCAACACATTCATGCATGTCAAACATCATAAATCATAAACTATAAAAGATAATAATATAATTCTTTTTGCATCATGTAACTCATGATTTGCTTTAGTGAATGAACTAAAATAGTCAGTGTGCCTCTAAAAGGTTCAGTTATATAAACTGAAATGTCGCGAATAAATTTATAAACAATACTTTTTCTCAAATAATCAAATCCTCACTCTTTAGTTTTCACAGTACCTTTAGCATTCTAGTCCATTCTCTAGAATATACAATTGTGATTAATATTTTTAATTATCAAAATACATCAATTTGTTGTAGAGTTACGATGTCTGAAGTAAAACCCTACATTTTGGCCAATAATTTATAAACAAAAAGAGAATTTTCAAAAAATGATTTGATCTCTCAAAGCATAAAGAAATCAAACGCACAAGGGAAAACAAAATAGACCCAAAATTCTTAATCTTAACTCTTATTTTTCAGGTAAACAGCTATCTTAAAAGACCGGAGACGCCTCATTAAACTCGTAAAAAGTATTAACGAAATATCTTCGCAGGCCGAGCTTCGTGGCTTAGTAGCTTTGAATACTTTCAAACGACGCACATTCATAGGTTAGTAGTTCACGTTCTGCTAAAGATAGGGGTGTTTCCAGATATTTTTTGTGGCGTGATTGACTTATCATACCAAGCGTGTATTTCATCTGAATAACATCGCATTTATAATCGTTCATTTAAGAATATTATTCACCGTTCACACTTACTCTGCCATTCTCGTTTAGTGGAAGGCAATAGTAAAGGAGAATTACTCTTGTGATTCCTTTTCCACAAAAGGAAAGAACATGAAAACGTAACCCGTCTCCCTCGTCAGGATCCCTAAATGAGAGTGGCTATCTTCGCATGCTGACGAGGAATCCACTGTTCACACCAGAAGTGATAATACGATTTTTAGAAACCTGCCTCTCAAGACCAGTCTTCACAATGGAATATGTCACGGCATTTCGTGACTTTCTGGGTCGTGCCGCTAGGAGTCGCATGAACAAGCAGTGCTTGATCGCGATCTATCGGCACGTCCGAGAAAGACGAGAAATGTCGTGAAATATCCCATCGTAAAGGCGGGCCTTGAGAGGAAGCTTTATAAAAATCACACTATAGGAAATAACAAATTCTGAATGTTTCTGAATACCATTCTCTTCGCTATTAACTCCCAATAATTTAAACCAAAAATACCCTAGATGTTGAATGAGACTTTCATTAATTTTCTATAAATTAAAATCCGTTATTGGATTTTGTGGCTTCAGCGAACTGTCACAATGTACCCGGAACTAATGCCCCAAGCTCCACACATTTCAGTTGTTTCTCCCTACAGGGATATCTGCATGATCTACGAGTTCGTAATGCGCTCAAATCGTGTATCAGAATTCAAAATGTGAGAAACGTACCACATGACAATCCGAAATACCGACTCTTTTTATACAAAAAATGTTCAGAATACACAATACACACATTGTTCAGGATCGTATTCACGTATAAATGGTTTATGGAAATTCAAAGCGTAGTTGAAATTATTAATATTATTTCAGTTTTTTATTGCCTTTAAAAATTTGCAATATAATTGTATTATTTTCCCACTTCTGACACTTATTGTCGTCTCGTTATTTAAGTGTAAGAACATTTTTACCAGTACTCACGTAATTGGAACTGCTGGAAGAATAAGAACTATGTATTGTAGTGCTCGCGAGACGCTCAGAATAACAGGACACCGACGATTGCAATTTCCACGTTAGTACGGGCTCACACGGCTCACATAAAGAAATTACAACTAATACTTTGACCCGAAGAGAAGCATTTTCTCTGTCTTTGATTATTTGACAAAATAGATTAAAAAGAATATTCATCAGAGATCAGCAAAATCACACAACCCATACATTTCTGTAACAAAAGAATGAAAGCTCAATTCAATGTTCATATTAGTTCTAAAATCTAATTTTAGTTTTAAGCGACATATATCAAGAACTTATTTCGAAAGTGACGTATCTTTATTTCCGTTTATTTTCTAGTTTTACTCATCTACATATTTTGAAGATATTTCTCCATGATAGTGCCAAACATTCTGTTAAAAAATGTCTCCTATGTTAAACGATATCCAAAAATAGTTGAATACTGTCTTGAATTTTAATGCAGTATATGTATACTTGTCACGTTTGGGACGGTGCCCCGCTGGTAGTAGATACCTGGTAGGGGAAAACCACGCACGCCGCCGTGTAGATTTGGCGCCGGATCGCAGCGGGCAGCGGGGAAAGATCACCACCATCTGCCGCGACAAAAAAGTATGCACTACACCTACGGGACTAACGACCTTAGTAATTGAAGCGCCCGAAATGACTAATCAATCAATTCAAGACCTTAGCAATTGAAGCGCCCGAAATGATTAATCAATCAATTCAAGACCTTAGCAATTGAAGCGCCCGAAATGGCTAATTAATCAGTTCAAGACCTTAGCAATTGAAGCGCCCGAAATGGCTAATTAATCAGTTCAAGACCTTAGCAGTTGACGCGCCCGTTGATCACTAATCAATCAATCATAAAATCGTAAAGTGTATGTTTCTTGGAGAGACGTCCCTTTGGAAACGAGCTCTTCCAATCTGCGCGGGGCGGCTTTATTCAATGTGCGCCCGCCAAATGAAGGGCGTCGCAAAGCGAGCGCGTGAAACCAGCCCAATCCGCCGAGGCAATCAACCGCCGGGCACCTCCGCCGCCCGCGCGCGCCTTCCGTCCTCTGCTCCATCAGTCGTTCGGCGCGTCAATTGGGGTATTCGTTAATGGGGCGGCGGGAAGTGCTCGTCAGCCAATTACCGCGCGCCGATCTGTTGGAGTGTCCGTCGCGGAGCGCGTCGCGTCCGACCGCACGTGACGCCACGGCCCCCTGGCCCCCGCGCCCAGCCCACGGCCTCCTGCACCTCACGTCGCCTCCTCTGAGGAGCTTTTAAAAACATTTATTGATCCTTCTTGGACAAAAATTTGCCGTTCGAGGGCATTAAAAATTACAATAACTTCAATATTAGTACGAGGAGAAACTTGAAAGTAACCTCTAAACATGCTACTGACATGTGAAAGTATTTTTTGTTTGTTTTTGAAGTTATAATGATCTTAAAAATAAACAATATTTATAAATACAACATAAATCAAGAAAATTTTATGCAATAAATAAAAGATATAGGGAGAAAAGATAACTAAGGAGGATGTAAGAGATCTTTTGAGAAACGTGATTTAATTCGCGGAGAAGAATTAACTTGTTTTTCCTAGCTGAAAAGATGTATAAGCTAGAGAAGAAGAAAGGGAACCATAAAATTTATCTGAGAGGATTTTAGGAAAAAAAAAACCGAGTTCGTGTAATATTTGATCGTTTCTTAAGAACCAGGGTACTTTCACTGCTTTCCTTAAATATTTATTTTGTATAACCTCTAATTTTTTAATATGAGATTTCGCTTCACCACCCCAAATGGGGTATGCATAAGTTAACAAAAGCCGAATTATATATTTAAATATAGTTAATGCAGAATCTACAGACAGGTGATACTTTTACTCAGAAATGGATATAATTTTAAAAGCTTGAGGATGAATGGGGGGGGCGTATTTTGACGAAATGTCATTTTTTTCACTTTAGAACAATGTCGTTTAGTATAGCAATTCATTTTATGTTATGGCAAAAATAAATTACCCAATTTTTATGTCATTTTTTGCATGTTTCGATCGATTTCAACTAATAAGTCATTTTTGACCTTTTTACGGCATTTTAATGCATTTTTCGCTGATTTAATTGATTTAAATATAATTTTAATGGTACTTGCTTCAAACAATATTCACGAGATGCAACAAATGTTCACAACAGAATTCGTGAATAGTCTATTCGATTTCTTCGTTCATACATTGTAAAGTTAGCCGTTGTGATTACTATGTACCTGTGACGCCCATCGGCGCCATTCACATTTCGACCTCTGTACACCGCCATCTACGTCAGTTCATTGCTCTACATCGTCCTAATGATGTTAATAATTATTTCGATTTCGACAATTTTGAATCGCGTAACAAGTTCCCCATGGGGCAGGGGCTGACAAATGTTTCCCCGGTACTTGCGACAATATTCCAAAGGGAGAGCATTCTGTCCGTTATTTATAATTACAAGTGATAGCCCTAAGGGTCATTTATAATAATTGTAATGATTTAATCCTACAATTGGCGTACGCTCGGTGGCAGTTATGGGAGACGAAACGTTGAATACGGAATATAAATTAACAATCACTAGTACCCATGCTCGAGGAGGGACTCAAACCCACAACTCGAACCCCAAGCAGGACGATCTCAGCTTCGCCACCCCCGCTAACTGTACTGGTGCCAACCACCCTCTGTCTCCCCTATACCTCAATGCTGTTTAACTTTTATAATAAATAGAACGTGGTATGTTTGCAACCTATTCAAGTTATATCAAAGGAATTTATCTTAATGGCACTGATTAAACAGTGTAATCATAGATATGGAGAGTCTCCATTTATTTACTGTCATTTTTCTTGAAAGATTGTATTAAATCTGAAATGTTCATAGTTGTTTCAGGGAAGCAAACTCATGACCTCTCTTGGCTTCACTTCCTTCTTCACTTCCGTAAACAATGTTCGTAAACAGATTCGTGAAGTAGCAACCGTTTTGCCACTGAGCTATCCGAAGACATGTTTTCAAACAAACGCTTAGGTGAAACAAAGATAACAAAGTGGGTTTATCTCGCATGAGTAAAACCGGGGATTCAACTGAGTTATAAACAGGAACAGTCATTAAAACCTTTGTAACTCTCGACGTATTTATGAGAGTATTATATCAAAAATGACAGCGAGAAAACATTTAAGATGCTAATCTGCATTCTTTACCACTCTCCGGTCGTAAATACCCGTCTACAAATTGCGGAAATAATTCCAAACAAAACAAAGAATATGATAAAGTTTATTAGATTGTGATGAAAATGTGAATTAGCATCAGTGCGAATGACATAAACCTTGGATCCTAAGAAAGAAGAAATAGTAGTTCTCTTTGACGTTTCACTTGAAACAGACATGACCTACTCCACATTCAATCACTTAAGTGTTAAAATGCAAGCGGATGTTTATTGTGGTAAAATGGAGTGATAGTTTCAACGAGAGGAAAAAGTAGCAGTGACCAGCGTGTTATGAAAGCAGTTGTTGAAGACTGCAGATAGCATCACTTATTTTTAAACCACGCATTAGTCAACGCACTCAAAGAAGTGAAGTCAGTAACAGTTGGTCCGGAAGCTTTTTAAACTGTTTCTTCAATGGAGTGCAGTTCAGGTTGCACCGCCAAAGTTAAAGTAAGCCTTCAAAGAAATGGTGTAACTTATGTTTTCTGTAAATATTGTCGTATGCTGTTTAATCAATGATAAATATCACAAGTACAAGGACTGTTTCTTCATATTGTTTATTTATTTTGTAATTAAATCATGTTTACATGAGAAACAGAGATACTCTAAAGAAAAGTCTCGACCTAAATATAGAAGAAGGCTGAAGAGTTAACTGCTCTATTCTAGGATTCTGGTTGCAAATCATGCTTAACCGAAGGCTTATTTTCCCTTTTGACGCGGGCAGGATAATATAGTTCCTCATAAAATCATAATTGATCTTTTTAGAATTTAACAATAATTTTAAGTATTAGTCTTCAGTGCTTGGACGCGAACATCCTGTAGGGATCTGGCACCAAAGGAACAAAACACCAACGGTTTTGCCAATCAGTACCTATAGTGTTTTCTGTAAAGTTTTGTATACGGTAGCCTGTCAAACAAGAGAAAAGCCTCAATGTCTTCCTTTTATTAAAAAACAGATTTTAAAATTCACGTTTGGTATGTTTTAAAATACAAACTTTTTTATGCAACTTTATTTACAAAAAGTTACTGTTTAGACAAACAGTGAAATGAGTCGCAATGTATTGTTGTATAATTAAAACAAGAGATGCAAAGAAAAGTAACTTCTCGGCATACAAGTCACCAACCATACACATACATAAGCAATTAGTCTTCATCACCCAAACCCAAACCCGCCTTTGGTCCTGAGGCCAAACAATAATAAAATCGCGTCAGCCAAAGCGCGATTCACGGAGCCGTTTTCGGCCGAAGAAAGCGCTGTCAGGGCCTAATAAAACGCACGCGCCCGCTTATGACACGAACACGGCCCGCGCCCGTGCGCGCTCCGACGCCCATTTGTTTGAGGCCGCGGCGGCGGCGGCGGCGAAGCGGCGTCTGTCAGAGGCACGCGGCGCCGCCGCCGCCGCCAGCTGTCGTGCCCGCGTATTCCTGCCACTGGCGTCATGCGATGACGGTGGCCACAAGAGTGCTGGTGGTGGTGGTGGTGGTCGGAGTGGTGATTGTGTGGCTGTGCTGGTGGTGGTGGTGGTAGTGGTGGTGATGGAGGAGCTGGAGGTGATGGTGATGGTGGTGGTGGTGGTGGTGAAGGAGGAGGTGATAGTGCGCATGATGGTGTGGAGGAGGAGGAGGTCGAGGTGGAGGTGGTGCTATTGGTTAAGGAGGAGGTGGAGGTCGTAGTGGGCATGCTGGTGTGGTGGAGGAGTTGGTAGTGGAGGTGGTGGTGGTGGTGGTGGTGGTGGTGGTGGTGGTGACTGTAGAGTTCTGTTTATGTTTCTAGCTGTGGTGGAAGCGGCAAATGATGTGCTGCATAGAGGCGGGGTTAAGAGAGAGAGAGAGAGAGAAACGGGTGCGGAAGGAATTTTTTTCGGGTCCACATTGAGGCAATGATGATGATGATGATGATGACGACGACGAACAGAGTTGGCGGTAGTTGTGAAAACGGCGTTGATGCAGTGAAGGTAGACTGGGCAAAGGGAAAAATAGATGTGATCTTAATTTCGTTCCGGGCCAGGTTTTCCAGAGTTTTATTTACCAACAAATAAAGAAATTGTATAGCTCCAGGCTCCACCAAGCGAAGAATGAAGGAGGTTATTGCGGCGTGTTGTGGAACTAACAGTGTAACACAGGCCTATACTGTCAGTTTCGCTAAAAAAAAAGTCGCGAGGAGCATGAAGCGGGTTGTTTATTGGTAGCTTTGGGAAATACGAGTTCTCGTCGATGTGTGACATTTCGCGGGCAAGAAAGACGCCTTGCATACAATGTTATTAAATTTTGTAATAGTGAAAAAGACAGACCTAAAATACCTCCAAGAATCACAATCAAACGTGCAGCAGCAGCAAGCTTAAAGTTATGTGAAGCTAAGAGACATGGGTTTTTGATAACATCGCTGAAAACGATCAAAAGTGACATCAAAAAGAAAAATTGTTATGGATGAAACGAAATGTTATGGTTGAATTCAAACATATTGTATTCTTCTTCATTCATCTTTTTTTATACTTCACACGATTTCTGCGGAATGCAATAAAGTACAAAAACATTAAATTGACTGTCATAAGTATTTAAAATATTCTTCATTAGGTGGTAGTTGCATTTTACATAATAAGAATTTGATTTGGTGTATATTCTGAGAAACTACTTAAATTAAATTAAATGATTCACAAGTTGTTACAGTACAAATTTCTTGCTCATGAAAGGAATTCGATTAAAATTGAATCATTCTGCAGAGAAAAAATAAAATTTTATTTCTTCCAATATAAGGTGCAGACATGTCCAAATACAGTTAAAATATTAATTGGGAAGATATCAGATTTGTGATAAAATATTCGCCCTTTTCCCGAAATAGTTTGACAGGGTCCCATTTTTAATTTGATTTGATTGTCCTTATACATCCGTCTCTGTCGTTTCGGCTGTAAACACAGATAGTGGCGCGCTCCTGTACACATCATTCTCAACTTGGTCGAGTTATACTCCTTTCTTAGTGTACACGTTGTTGTTGTTATTGTTATTATTATTATTGTTATTATTATTATTATTATTATTATTATTATTATTATTATTATTGGCTTATCGGCCATTTTTGACCTTTCTATACGATTAACGTGTGTAATTTTTAGGATCAGCTTTTCAGCTGTATCTCTCGGTACGACAAGGTTTTTACGCCTTGAAATGTGAATTATGAAGTGATAGGATGATGATAAGAAGTGAAGGAACAATTACAAATACGACCATGCCTATTATAACCACAATCCAATATTTCGTTTCTGAATTTGCGCCTCCAATGGGCCTTGTAACCATTTAGGCCAAGTTCCCTTGTGCATCAGTGGAGGTGTACAAGCAAGTGGGGGGTAAACAATTAATGTTGTGGTGGAATTGGTTGCAGCAGCAGAAATTTGAGGTTAATCAACGGAGGGGGTTGCCAGTGGGGGCAGATAAGTAATGAGAGGGGCATACGCAATTGCTGTTGTGGGGGAACAGTCCTTCATGAGATATTGGCGGGTAAGCAATGGAATAGTGTAGGGGCATTAGGGTATAAGTAAGGACTTGTAGTGGAACTAATCGATACTATAAGAATTGGAATTGGTGACTCATGAGACTAGAGCGGAAGGAGCGTTGTAAGTGGGTTAGTACGGGTAGTAATTGTAAAGTGAAAGCAACGGGATCAATGGTAGTAACGGAAGTATAAAGGATAACAACAGAAATACGGTTAGGTAATGTTTTTTTAACAGTGGCACTGATTGAAAAAAGACCTGTCTGTGAAGATGAGGCTGAAAAAATGGGTTTGATTTCCTACTCGATATCTCGAACACTTCGCATTGCTATCGCTCCCACATAATGAGTTTCCCCACTCTTACTTTTGAAGCTTAGAATAAGTCACCAATCATCTGTAGACACGAAAGGCTGAACTATATAAATTCTGGCAAAAATAAAGGAATTGAAAAAAGCTGCTGTCGTTGCAAGGCTGGCGCTCACTCTTTCCTCTACTGTGCTCGGTTGCATCTCTGGCCAATCCACGTGCAATTTGTGGTGGACAAGCGACCTCTCAACAAGTTTTCTCCGTGTTTTCCCGATTTCGCTGCGTCTCATTTCACCATTTCATCATTCATTTCATTATTGTCATTATCGTTACCATGGCACTGAACCATCATTCGTGAACGTCAAAGACAACAGAATATAGTTGAAGGACCGAAACCGTCCAATAAATAAATCACTGTTGAGACGCTCATGGGAGATTTTAAAGATCAATGGGTCATATCAGGATGGAGTTTATCTCATTGCTTGTCCCTAAGGATGTTAGCAGAGGCAGGATGAGGACGGAAGAACGGCGGTTTTGAAACACAGCATCGACATTCCCCTGTAATTGATCAGACAAAAACATCGACCGGGATTTGAACCGCGGAAGCCAGAGGTGGAAGGGGACATCATGCCCCCTCCCCGAACCTACGACCTGCCGGTCCACGAAGCGTCAGTGGCGAACATCTGCCACCGCAGCCGGCGGCGCGGCGGAGTGGCGTCAGCAGTTGCGGTCGAGCCGTGCAGCGCCGCGCAGCGACCTCGGTGCCCCCCGTGGGCCGTCGCCGGCGAGGAACGCACTGTTTCCGGGCCACGCCCACTCCGCGCCTGCCGTCTGCCGCCGCCGCCGCCGCCGCACGGAGCTCGCGCGTCACGCTGCTGTTCTGTTCCGCACATTAGCCTGCGCTCCTCCCGCTGCTTCTCGCTGTTCTCTCACATCCTGCTACATCCACTTTATCGCTCCATCAGACACGCCGCTTTACGTTACTCTCGCGTCTCCAATCGACGACATGGCTTCTTCCTTATCCTTCACAACTCCAAACTGTTTCATTTCTCTACGTAGTATGTTCCCGCCTGCTATTTTGCTTTCATAATTTCAGAACCTCCTTTATTCTTTCAGCATCTCATATTGTATAAGCATCTCCACATCCATTATCCGAATTCATTTTTACCATAGTCTGAAGTAATTTTATTTTCTATCGTATTTTTATTTTTTCGCTAGAATTTTATTCGCCATGGGACGTTTTCAACATTTTCAAAAGAATGTCTCCATCGTTTTTTATTAAATTTTGTTGTTGTATAATGTGAATGACACTTCAGAGAATAGCGCAGGACTTATTTTCGTTAAAAACTGTAATTTTTCGAAAATTGCAAACATTCAAAACTTTTTCGGCGTCTTCCTACAACTACAACTACGGAGATAGAAGTTTTTTATCTCAATGAAATCACTTCTTTAAAGACAGATTTTTAAATAAAGTCATCTACAGTTTTGAGCACTTTTCACATTGTACGTGAAAGTACAGGCGAGAAAGTACGTGCTGTTTAGCACCCCTAGTTGGGTCATTCAATGTCAAATCGGCCAAAATTTCCCGACCATCTTCCGATTCGACTGAAACTTTTTAAATCATTTTAAAATGACGAAACAACGCTGAATATTGTATTTTTGGCATTAAATTTTACTTCTTTTTGAAAATTTTGAAATGTGATATTTTGCATGAGTTTCAGGGGGTATTATCTAAAAAACTAGTAAAGTATCTTCAAATTTGATTTTACTTTGCAACTTGCCTTATATTTCTAATGAGTGACATCCCATCCTAAAAGTTTGATAAGATAAACCCTAATTATAACGGCATTAATAAGGTTATACTAAGGCAAAAGTAAATAATTATGATTTTTTTCAAAATACATTTTCTTAAATACTCGATCTCGGATTTTCTTCTTTTAGTCGTCAAATTGAAGCGGGGACATTGAAGTTTATAGTAGTAGTTAAAGAATCTCGATGGTAAATTTCAATTTACCAATGTTATTATCAGTTAAAGTTACATATTCATTTTTTCTTTTAATGGACTTAGGAGAACTACGCATTTCTAAACGCTTATCATTTGTGAATCTTGCTTTCGTTATTTAATGATTAATTTTCGTACATTTTAAATGTACCTGAAGCATATTTCCGAAGGCAGAACCTTCTATTTATACCGGGGACCTATCAATTGTGAGCCACACTCATATCTAGGGCCCGGATAATTATGTACTAAAAATTGGGAAAATATGTACATATATATGTATTATAATATACAGAAATATGTACTCAATAGTATGAAATATGTAACATTAAGTATCATTATATCAATTATTTTTTTATTGAAATACCTTCATCTTAGTATATATTGTTCTGTGTACCTAATATAAAGACCAGAATTAAACATTATAGTTCTCATAATCCTATTATTTACAACGATTCCGTATCAATATGAAACATATATCGTCTCCGATATTATATCAGTAGTATACCTTCCCTTTGTGCCTCTACCACGCAACCAATCTTTATAAATGAGGTCTCTAAAGAAAGAGAATTTCAAGGAGACGTGACGAATTGCATTTTGAGTTAAAAATACGAAGGATTTGTTTAAAAACGCATCTAAATATTCATGTCAAATACACTTTCTAGTCTTCTCCGTGTTTTCTGGATCCAGTGTGACGGAATTGTCCCCTCATAGCACTGCACTAATAGCACAAATTGTTTCGAATCCTGGGTATTTCTCCAGAACGGAAGACCCCTTTTTCTTCACTCGATCCCCCTATTGACCCTCGAATGATAAATGAACAGTTTTTAAAGAAGCGTCTGCTGATTGGGTAATTTCAAAGCCACCAGAAAGTTCCAGGGAAGATGTTTACAAAAATTTAATTGTAGTGCTTACTGAATAAGGGGGCAATATAGTTGTTCATCTTTTAAATATCAAACAATTGCTTCGATGTGCCTATAGATGCTGCAGCTTCAGAATCAAATTGATGTATAACTTGTATTTCAAAACCAAAATTTTGAGTATTGTAGCTCATAGCGTCAATTCAGGTGCCCCATCTCGTTAATCCTTTTTTGTATTGGAAATCAATGCGTCAACTTTATCAAACTGAGATCTAATCAGTTCTGCAAACGAAACACATGCACAAGACAGGTTAGAAGTAGTAATTTTAGAAAAATACCTGCAGTGCTTCTGCTGCCTTGCACATGTGCGGCGCTGCACTAATACCGGAAGGAAGACATGTTTAACTTCATTAGGCCACAAAAATTCCGTTGTATCGTTAAAACGTTTTGTAATAGTTTGATGGTTGCATTTGGGTAACACTTCTCAAGTTAACAAAATAAGACTTACACTTTTAAACGTTCATTAGACCTATCACAACCTTGCCAATATGATTTCCTTGTACAACAGTTCCACGGCGAGATTTCACTTCAGATTTTCGGTCGAAAGACATAATTTACGAACATTGGTAGAACATGTAAAAATCAGGGAAAGAAAAAATGTCAACGGCCTTTCTTGAGCTGGTGCGTGTAGTTTCTGGTGAAGAGTATCAAGGTCAAAGGAGACCTCTAAATTATGCGAAGTGGGTGCCCGATATCGCCTGCTAAAGATATCATTTTCACAAATCAAACTTCCTTTCTGTTCTCCGCGATACTCGCGCTGAAAACTAACAGAACAGAAGCTGTGGATTGCATCGTTGCCTTCCCCTTTTACTTCCAATACCGTTGGCATTTATGGATACATTTATTTCAGCGCGTAATGCTAGCTTCATTTTAGAGAGGAAGCTACAGAAAAAATGTTTGACAATGCTGAATTGTTTGTTTGGATGATTCTTTATCAAAAACAGATCGGAAAAATAATGAATTAAATTTTTTCAATGTAGGATAATGGAAAAATTCAGTAATATGTAAAAATATGTTCATTTGTGTAAAATATGTAAATATATGTAATTTCGGACAAAATATGTAAATATATGTACTAAAAACTCAACGTTTGTGGTCACTAAACGATGTGAAACGTGAATATTTCGTTGATTGGAGTTGCTGGAGTTACCTTAGGAAAATATGTAATTACATAATTATCCGGGCCCTACTCATATCTTATTACTGGTTCACAACATCGAAAAGCAGTTTTCGGTCATCAGTGCGTAATAATGGGGCAAGTAATGCGCTTAATAGATATTGTTTGTAATATTTTTAGTTTTGTGCGGTTGTAGTAGCCGACTTTTCAGAGAACTACGCATTCACAATTCAAGGCAATGTCCAAATTTACATTGGAACAATGCTCAAGTTATACAAGCTCTTTTTGGTCAAGCGAAGAAGTCATTATTTCAATCAATTTTATCATAATAGCAAACGATTTAAATCATAACACGGCAGCTTGCATTATTTCCAAATACAGCTAATTGTTTTTAAAAACTAATAATTCAAATCTGAGAAAAAAAGAGGAAGGAAAGATCGCAAGGGGTCCGTGGCTCGATTGTTAGGGTATTGCTCCGGCATTCTCGTGTTGATGGGAGAAACTACGGAAAACCAACGATCAAAGTAGATATTATATTCAGGTTTGAAATTTTAATTTTCAAGAATAATTAGCAGTATTTGGAAATAATACACGCTGCCGTGTTATGATTTAAATCGTCTGATATTATGACAAAATTGATTGAAACACTGGATTTGACATGGAATGACCCAGTTACGTAATTATTAGCGACTGAAAAAAGAAGAATCCTTGACTATTAAACATATCCAAGCAAAAGACGACAAGTATTAGAGTATGCTGAAATTCCGACCTTCAGAACAGGTCAAATTGTTGTTAAGCAAAATGTGCATTTTATAGTACTAAATGATCATTACATATAGTAAATGAGCATTGGGCGTTTCATAGGTCGCAATGTGGGAGCTTGGAACTGTAATGATATTATAAATCTTCAACAGCTCGTTTTTGTTCTTCTTTATATTAACAAAATATAATTCAATGCCTTAAAATATGTTTGTTTGATTCTTTGTTTCATCGGACATCAACATTTTTGCGTCTTGCACGAACGAGAAAGGTGTGGCTGAGAACAATGTGCATGTGACAAGCACTGAAAACAATCAAGTTTATTACGATTTGTGAGCATTTCCTGTGCTCTTAAGCTGTGTTCAAGTAAATGCATGCTAAGACAGAGACATGTGACCAATCAAATAGAAATATTGCATTAAAATTGAAACATGCAAGCTTTCCGGCATACATCTCTCAACATTACTAAGAGTATTAACTCTCTTACTGCACAGACCCACATCATTCAAAAATACTAAGGAAAACGAATTGAATTTACAAATGACAATTGTTTCATCGTTTTATTCCCAAATCAACCAAGACCATTTTTCATAATTAAGTTCCATCCCTCCAGACCTTAATAAGAATAATGCATACATTCAAGTATTCTCTCTGTCGCTTTTAGTAACTCATTTATTGCCATGATGATGTATACAAACGAGACAAAGTTCGAAAGAACGAGTTCGGGGATAAGGAATGACGTTTGTAACGATGGTCTCTATTGGTCGAAATACTGCAATTACATGCTTAATTTGTCACATCTATTTTGGGACTTCGCTGCACACATGTTACGAATGTTGCATGTTCCCAAATCATTTTTAATTGGTCACTAACATTTGTCTTAATAAGAAAATTTCGTTTCTAAAGCTTTATTTTATAGATTCCCTTTGTGAATTTATAGTTTCTTTGTTATCTATCTCATTTATTCCAGCTAGTGGATCTAACTCTATTTTCAGAAATAGCTAAGATCAAAAAAAATTCTTTGGTATTTTTTCATCTCTTCTTTTCTAGCACTCAATAATATTATCGGATTTTATATTATGTTTGTTCTCTCAATTTTATCATTGTAATTTAAGTTTTCCTCTTTCATTCTTCTCTCAAAACATTGTCCTCTTACATAAAAGTTAAAAACAGAAAACATGCGTGGATACTATGCTTTAATGAACTTGCTGGAAGACCCTGAAAACAAGAAATACAAGATTCTCCTGTGTTTTAAAAGAAATTCTGGTTGACATAAATAACAATATTGTTTATTTTTTCACTAGGTCACATTAAATCTGTGGTTGAGGATATGGCACATACGAATTACTCGTATTTGCAAAATAAACAAGATGAAACATATATGTGAATGAATCAAAGTCAAGAATGTGCTACTCGAGTTCTTACATTAAACTAAAGGGAATGCGCAGCATATCGAAACTTTTCCTTCTCTTAAAATCATTACATAGCAACTACTCATAATTTTTGCAAAGTTGTGATAAATTACATTGGAATAATATCTCGCTTTAATATTGGAGCTGTAGAACAGGTAGGGTTACTATTCACTGAGAACCCAAAGTTGAAAATTCCGTATATCTCCTCGCCACCTGCACCACTGTTAACCATCTTTGGAACTATTCATCAACCTTAATCCTGATGTACGAGTATATACGAAGTAACGGATAAAACAAACTTACCATTGGTTTTATGACCGAAAAAGTGACTTGAGATAGGGAGGAAAAGGAAAAATGAGAATGACACATGTTTTCTTTCTGACAGTTGATTTTTCCTCAAATGATTGGTCTAATACATTATATTAGACCAATTTGCAAACTGAGATAATGAAACATATTACAGTAAACCCTCGTTAGGACGAACTCGCATAACACGAACAAAACTTCGGTCCCGACACGGTATTACAGTAATATGGACATTTATAATACTTGGATAACACGAATTTTTATAACACGAAATCCGATTACTTCGATCCGTTGCAAGAAATATGTTTGCTTCTTGAAAAAAACTTTTTAGATCGAGTTTTAAAGCAACCGCTATCAGAACAGTGTACCAAATTTTAATGTTCGTAAAATGCAGCTGCATTTACCTCCATCTAGCGGAGTGCATTGAACGCACATTTTGCATAAAATATTTAGATACCGACTTCAATCCCTTGTAAACCAGTTTCGAGAACAAGGCACAGCACCGACAGCCGTTTTAGAATCCGGAAACAAACATCTGCGTGAGTCACGGCCCGCAAACGAATCCACACTACTTTCCGTGGCTCTCGCAAACACCGTGTTGACCGACAAATCAAAAACAAGGCGCAGCGCGGGCTAGCTGAGTCACGGGCGCTCCGCAGCGCGTCCCACGCCCCGCCACGCCCCGCCCCCTGTCCCACCTGGCTCCATTCCGTCTGGCGGCGGCCAGCGGCGGGGCTGTGTGGGGCGGGACGGGGCAGGGTCGAGCGGGGCGGGACGGGGCCGGGCCAGGCGGGTCGAGGCGGGGAAGCGGGGGGCTGGGCAGCGCGGGGCTGGGCAGCGCGGGGCTGGGCAGCGCGGGGCTGGGCAGCGCGGGGCTGGGCAGCGCGGGGCTGGGCAGCGCGGGGCTGGGCAGCGCGGGGCTGGGCAGCGCGGGGCTGGGCAGCGCGGGGCTGGGCAGCGCGGGGCTGGGCAGCGCGGGGCTGGGCAGCGCGGGGCTGGGCAGCGCGGGGCTGGGCAGCGCGGGGCTGGGCAGCGCGGGGCTGGGCAGCGCGGGGCTGGGCAGCGCGGGGCTGGGCAGCGCGGGGCTGGGCAGCGCGGGGCTGGGCAGCGCGGGGCTGGGCAGCGCGGGGCTGGGCAGCGCGGGGCTGGGCAGCGCGGGGCTGGGCAGCGCGGGGCTGGGCAGCGCGGGGCTGGGCAGCGCGGGGCTGGGCAGCGCGGGGCTGGGCAGCGCGGGGCTGGGCAGCGCGGGGCTGGGCAGCGCGGGGCTGGGCAGCGCGGGGCTGGGCAGCGCGGGGCTGGGCAGCGCGGGGCTGGGCAGCGCGGGGCTGGGCAGCGCGGGGCTGGGCAGCGCGGGGCTGGGCAGCGCGGGGCTGGGCAGCGCGGGGCTGGGCAGCGCGGGGCTGGGCAGCGCGGGGCGGGGCAGGGTGGAGCGGGGCAGGGCATAGTGGGGCGGGGCGGGGAAGGATGGGGCCGGGCGAGGCAGGATGGGGCGGGGCGGGGCAGGGTGGGGGCGGGGCAGGGTGGAGCGGGGGGGGCAGGGTGGGAGGGGCGGAGTGGGGCGGAGTGGGGCGGGGGGGCAGGGTGGGAGGGGCGTAGTGGGGCGGGGCGGGGCAGAGATGGGAGGGGCGGAGCGGGGCTGGGCAGCGCCAGGCCGGGCGGAGCGGGGGAGGGGAAGGGCGGAGGGAGAGATGCGGGGCGGCGGCCAGCGGCGCACAGCGGTCTCGCGAGGCGCAAACATGCGCCACGCGCCTATTTTTACCTCCTCCCTTACTTTTTTTTAAATATATTTTTTTTGTATCCTCGCTTCAAAACCCAGAGCGTTTACACGCCTCAAAGGTGAGCTTTGCGGCCTAGGCCAAGAATGAATTTTAGAGGACGATTACCATGGCAACGTGAACTAGACAATGTACAAATGACTGTTGACGCATTGGCGAAGAATATTTATTCTTTTTCGAATACAGAATGTTTTTAATTGAATATTTGCTCCATAACGTTGACGGTTTCACTGTCTGGGACTATGGTACAAATACAGTTAGTTATCTTGCCCAATTAAATTAGCTTTACTTATGGACGTGTAATACTTTTTCATAGATATGCCAGCATAGTTGTTTCATTTACCACGGTTACATATCTCTCTCTTTTCCATTTTAAAAAGAGTTCATCCTTTCTTTCGTATGAATCATTTCATTTTTGAGGAAGTAAACCCTCACTAGGAGCTTCTGTTTCCTCAATTATAATGTCTGAAATATCGAACTCCGTACTTACGAAAAAAATCGCCAAAATCAGCCGCAAATTCCACAGCTTTAACAATTGTGACTACTGACAGGTTAGTTTACCAACCTCAGCTCCGCTCCCCTCTGCCTCGGTTGGTAAACACCTCATCCAAAATCATTCATTTTTCAACCTTCATTTATAAATAACTTTAATTATCCTTGTTCGATAAAAATTTGTCTTTCAAGGGTGTGAACATTACATTAACATAGAATATGATGAGAAACTTTAGTAACCTCTAAATATACTAGTGACATGAGTAAGTATTTTTGTTTGATTTTTGGAGAGACATAATGATCTTAAAAATAAGCAGTCATTATAAATAGAACATATTACATGAAAATGTATACACTAAATAATAGATCCTAGGAGAAAAGAAAACTATGGAGGATGTAAGAGATCTTTCGAATAAAGTGATTTAATTCGCGGAAAAGTATTAACTGTTTTCCAAGTTGAAAAGATGTATAAGCATCAGGAGAAGAAAGGCAAACACAGAATTTATATGAGAGACGAAGGATCCAGGATTTTAGAGGAAGAATACTGAGTTCGTGTAATATTTGATCGTTTCTTATGAAGCAGGGTGCTTTCAATGCTTTCCTTAGATATTTATTTTGTTTAGCCTCTAAGTTTTGAATATATTCTCGCATACTACTTATGAAGTACAGAGAAAATTTTGCAAGGCTGCCGAGGAAACGACGATTTTTTCACAGAAAAGCTTGTGTGTTGTGTGTCCGTCAAAATTTCTTTTGCTGCTATATGTAGTAAATAACTTTCTCTAAAACGTGTAGTAGGAATCCACGTTTTGTGGGTCCTTGATACCAAGAAAATTTGTTTACGACAAAACCGCCCATTTGTTTATTCCTTCGACTGTCCGTCCGTCGGCTATACCGTACGCAGCATTTTCATAAAAATTGATATTTATCCATTTATTTAGCTTATGTTGCGGGCAATTGAATTTGAAACGATTATTTGATTTTGAAGGGTATTTTAGCTAAATCCCAGACATGAGGATGAAAGGAGTTTGTTTTATGTGAGTCAGAGGTGGGTAGTCTGTTTTAGGTTTTTGTTTTTCTTTTAAAAATGTATATTTTGTGGGTCCTTGGAGAAAAATTTTATTTTGTTTGCTGATCAGTAGTGAATTACTTTCTTGTATACGTAGTGTAGAGAGAAACCACGTTTTGGGCGTCCATGACACCGAAAAATACGTTTTTCTCGCAAAACGTCCGTCTCTTTCTGAGTATTCGAGTGAAGTTTCAGTAAAACTGTTACAAATTTTACGTGACAAAAATTATTTAAACAAGAAATTGTAAAACGGCTTCAACATTTTTCGTTAATTTTGTACTCGAATACATTGTACCTTAATAACATAGTAAACTTTGCAAAGCTTTCTATGGCATAAATCTTATTTTGAATAAAATATCCAAAGATGAGACAATTTAAAAAAATCTTTGTTTTTGATGCACCTGGAGCGTTGACATAGCAGCCAGTGGACTGCTATTGGGATAAGGCAACTGCTCACGTAGCCTATTAGACTACGTTCGAATCCCAGCACGGGCAAATATTTCCGCGGGTTGGCAAATGCTATTTGTATTTTTAGAGTTCAACTACTATTTTTATATTATTTTTCCGTTCAAAATAATATGAGACAGTCTGTGCAGTTTAAACACCACTAGTTTCTGCATTAGTATGATGATATTTTCTGCGGAGGAAACGATCCCGGGAGAGATGAATCGATCAAGTGACGAGTACAACGAAGACCATTTTCGGTTACTCAGCACAATACGATCAAATCCTAAGAATGTACTTGGGAAAGTTTTCGGTCTTCATTTCTTCGATTTAGATTCATTGATTTGAACATTTCAGTGTGGAAATTCTAAATAAAGCATTGGTTTGGAAAACGCCCAGATATGAATTGATTGATATCTAGTAGGCGTTTGTCATGTTTTGTGTTTTCGGGTGCGCCAAATGCTATAACCATGAAGACTGGTAACCGTTAGTGACGTGCATCTACATCCCTAAGAGGGTCGAGGTTCTTCTCCGCGGAAACGTAATATCCGACGCCGACCTACACGCCGGGTTGTGGGGTCAAATAGTATAAAAGATAATAGTGGAAACTCCTCGAATATTTTGGTGACAGAAAAGCAGCGTTCTCCTGCGGTTCGAGGTGTAAACTACAGCGCAAGAATTCGTGTGTGCCAACTTACAAGGTGTGAATGTCAAGTTTGTTCGTAGTTGTCTGAGAGATAATTTGGTAGAAGAATATCTGTGTAGATATTGTTATTTGATGCTCTGCCGCAAGTACTTTAATGTATAAATTAAAACCAATGATAATGATGATAGATAATGGTACACACGGTTGTATTCTATTGGCAACATGTACGCCTGTCTTGTAGTGTGCACCTCAGGCCGCTAGTGGCTTGTCCCTTGTGCCGCCCATGCTGATTTGCCCGAGTTTCCACTATTATCTTTTATACTATTTGGTGGGGTTTCCCTCTCCACGTATCTCCCTTAGGCGGGCATCGCCCCTGCCTGGAGAACCTCTAAACACGCGACCGGGCTCCCGACGTGAATGGTGGTGAGGTTCAACGTGCGTAAAGGGAGAGGAGGGGCGAGAAGGAAGGGAAGATGGCGCGCAGTATGTGCTCGTTTGCTAATGCACTGCTCCGGCATTCGCTCAGTATTGATCGGAGGAACCACGATTAGAGAAGCTGCTCGGTAGATTTCTCCTCCAAACTGCGGCTGACCGCGGCCTAGGTATATACGAGTAGCGAGCATCGAAAATACGCGACCGTCGAGACTCGAACTCTAGAACCTCATAGTTAAAGTCACTGCGATAGCAACAGTTGTTGCCCTGAACTACCTCATCCAGTCCTAGATAAAGATTAAATGTATCCCTAATAGAGACAAATTATCTTTCCGAGTACGTGATCCCCTTCTCGCAGGACCATGGGCACGTGTAGTAATGCGTCCATTACCATCTGCCTCCCCTCTCAGCCTAATAGTTTCGACGGCCACCTGCCCGGAGGACGACCGCATCAAGGGCTGCTAAGTGGACACATCGCCCCCACCCATCACTGCGTAGAATTTCAAGACACGTGCCAGAAATAATATGTTTTATGTAGTATTTCTATTAAATACGTTACAAAATAAAAAATTGTATTTCTCTTTTTATGAACTATCCAATGCAGATGAAAAAGCTATACAAAATTTCAATATGAATGTACCTGTCAGAGGCGCCATGCTACGTTAATAAATAACTATTTCCCTTAAAAAAGGTTCTTACTTTCTCACGAACTCTTTACGTCAGAACAGAAAGCATTGTAACACTGCGGAAAAAACCGGCAATTTTCCGACAGAAAAAACCTATATTGTGTGCAAGTCGTCAACCATTTGGGACCCTGATATCGAAAAAATTGATATATCTTGTTCCAATTTGTATTACATTACTTCATTTCAGGTGTTTAGTCAGATTTCATGTTTTGTGGAACAATGATGCTGAAAAATTGGGTCACAGCATTACGGGAATTTCTTGTACATTGGTGCATTTCTGAGTACAGCTGCGGCAAATGATTTCTGTTCCACCATTTTATGTCCAGTTGTCAGGGTAATTGGAACTGTGAGATATTCTGTGTGTTGAGAAGCATGAATCTACCCCAAACTAATATTAATAATCTGAAACATCTTCATAACATCACCGATTGTTACAGTTTCCCTTCAGCTCCTGATTGCTGCCTGGCGGGGCTATCGGGTGGGAGGATATTAAATGGCGGCGGTTGCGCTCCTCTTCGTGTCTAGGGACGCTACTCCACACGCTCGCTCCGAGCCGCGTGAGGCCAGCGTGTGGCGGCGGCGGCCTGATCGTGCGCTGGCCCTGGGCCACGGCGCAGCCACCGCGAATAACCTGCGCGGCGCCCGCTTTCCGGGAACGAGGCCGCGGCGGGGGTTCCCCGCAAATGAAATTATTCCCGGGCGGCGCACGAGGAAAGGGCTGGCGATGGCGCGAACGCGACCGGATTCACTGTTTGGCTTCGGAAGGTCCCGAGGACGACCTGAAGAATGCTACCTTAAAAACGCAATTTCCAGGCTCAGGAGCCTCTTAATACGCCATGCGTAAGTATGTTCAATCGACGTCCTAGAAGAGACACGGAAACGGTTTTGAGCAACGCAATGCATGCAGCAAGAAATACAGTAGAAGTAGAGGTAACTGGTTTTAATTTGCTCGATTATTAGGTTTCACAGTTCCAATAAGGATAACGAAATATACTTCGATGAAGCTTTCTCATTGATAACAACCAATAAAAAGACTTCCGTTGCAATCACTATTTACGAAATTTTATGTCACTAGTGAGAACCCGTGCGATTAAATCGCACGATTAGTCAAATAACCAAACTGTTTTCTGCTTAAATTCTTTTTTTGTATTCCAGCATTATAAACGGTCTAACCTCACTAAGATCACTAACCTCTCATATTTCAAGAATTCTATTCAATGTAGAAAATCACGTTGACGTTCTCACACGACCTACACTAAACTGAAACAAACAAAAATGCTTGACATTGCAACATTTACTTGTCCCCCGCCACCGTCCGACAGTGTAATTTTCTTCCGACAGATCGCGCGACAAACAGAAATTACAGTTCCCGAATTACTACTTTTTTTAATATTTACGTATTTTTAACGCACTTTTTCAATACGAAAGACCCATGTGCAGCTGAAAAGAAACACGATTTTTCAATCCATTGCTTCTTTACACAGATCGGTTTCGTATGCCGCCCAATTTATGTAAAAGACCAAACAGTACTTTGAGAAATAATATATAAGATACTAGCAGTCATCTATAATTACAAATCAATTTGTAGACGTAAATTGTAATGCTACAATACATTGCATCTCATAAGTTCTAAGTTAATGTTACAGGCAGTGAATAGGATAACAATACAATAATTAATAGTTAAACCGTTGATGTAACTAATCATTATATATTGCGGCCTTCCTGAGAAACTGGCCTCCACAATATGGTGGCCGAAACGCCAGCCTCCACGTCAAAGACGCGGCTCGTCCCGGACATCATTCGAACTCCTGCCGCGGAAGCCTGCCCAATCATGGTTTTAAAACGTATATGTAGGTCTTATATCCTTACAAACATTATTGGCTCTACAACCGCACGTACTTTCTCTCGTCATCTGTATATGCTACGCAATATTATAATACTATTTATACCTGCAAAAGTGTTTCCTACCAGTCACAAATGTTTCTCCGCTCTCGGAATTGAACTCAAATCCTCTACGTTACCGCAACATTAACGTTGTCCTTGCTCTACCACCCTGACAGCTCAATTCAACCTTACTGATGCCTTAAAAAAATTTGATCATTGCATTTGAAATTTTCAAGATTTTACAGTTATTTATTAACATTATTTCAAAGATCTAGTTTTAAAAGTGGTTTTATTTCATTAAGGAAACAATCTTTATCATCAATATTCTACATTTGCAATGTTAACTCGTTACAATTTTCAGAAATACAGAAAGTTAGCCGAAAACGGGACCTGCACCACTTTGTTAAGTGCCAAATGCTCTACCTGAGAATTTTTAATGAAGTGTTGAGAACTTTTAATTACGTGTACAAATTGCCTACATTTCACGCAAAATAACGCGAAAACTACTTATATTTTCAAACAATTATGCATGACCTCACTTAAAGATAAGTCTTTCAAGAACAAATTTTATTGAGGAAAATATCTGCCTTCAATATGGTCGTTATAGGAAAACGGTAAAAAAAATTGCAATTTTCGAAAAATAAGATATTTCAACGAAAATGAGACCTTCACTATTTTCTTTGCGCTGTCCGATGAAAAGGTTTATTAAAAAAATCTTAATCAATTTTTGAGAAGTGGGGTTTCCCCAACCAGGTATCTTCCACCAGTGAGGCACCGCCCCGGCCGGGACAAACTCTAAGCTCCCGACCGGTCTCCCGGCATGTGTGGTAGTGTAGTGCAGGTTAGTGCAAGTGTGGTGTGTGTAAGAGGAGAGGATAGGACAAGGACGGGGAAGGAAAGATCGTGCGCGGTCCATGGCTCGTTTGTTAGGGTACTGCTCCGGCATTTGCCTGGTGTTAATCGGAGAAACCAAGGAAAATTACCGATCAGAGCAGCCGGCCAGTAGAATTCGCCTCCAGGCAGCGACCTATGTTTTTAGCTATGTCGAAAATTCTGCCACACCGTCAGGATAGAATTCTGGACCTCCCGATCAGAGGAACTGCAGATTTTACGGAAATTAAGCGAAAACTACTCATATTTCAAAAACTCTATTGTTCTAGACCTCATTCAAAACCAACAAATTTCATTCAGGTGAAAAATCTTTATCATCAATATCGTAGTTGGAGAAAGATGCCGAAAATTTAAACTTTTGCAATTTTTAAAAATTCAGAGACCAACAAAAATTGAATCTGCGCAATTTTTATAAGTGTACTTTCCTCTATGTGATAAAGAAATTAATCCAAAAATTTGAAGCCAATTTTCAGAAAAACTTTCAAAATATTTTTCAAGCTTCATTTAAAGTACCCCCAAAGATTAAAATATCCGTTTCAAATTCAAGTGACCGTGAGTCAGACAAGTCGATCAGGGAATATCAATTTTGGTGAAAATCCTACGCACACTATAGACGGTATTGTTCACAGGTATGCACAGAGACGAACACACGGACGAACAGACGTTTTGCTGTCAATCATTTTTTTCGGCATCAAGGGCCCATAAAACGTAGATTCTGGGTATATAGCGGGTTAGGGGAAGTAATTCACTATGTCAAGAAACAAAATTTATCACTTTTTCGGTCTAATGGTCCCGTAGTGCGAGTTTTTCTGTCGAAAAACCGACGCAGGATAAAATACTTTCATTTTACTTCGTAAGTACACTGTAAGACGAGAAAGTAAAAACCAGGATATTTATCTTGGCTTTGTAGTTTCATCTGCATTTCTCGCCTTTATGTGCTGCACACTAACGACGCGGACGTGCACGAAAAGCGAGGTTGAACGCTCGGATATCGTAATGAGCAAGAAAGCGATCGGGCGGGTCGAAATGGAAAATCTATACTGGCGCGCGCTCTAATCACTGCCAAGATGCTTTGCGGTGCTCAATTACGTCTTTACCCCGAGAAGATTGCTCACTTGAAGTAGCTCCGGGGCTTTTTTGGTCTTTCCCGAAGGGGCTCTGTGATTGGTGGCAACATTATACCTTGTAGTTTTCTGCCGGAGGAGATTGAGAAAGAAATGGTGGCCTGGTAATGGATCATTTAGCGAGTTCTTTGTCTAAATTTACCTAGTGGACTTTGAAGCTCCAATTGCATCGAGACACAATGGATCTATAACTAGAAACCTATTACTAGAAATTCAATGATGACCTCTTGTGATGTTTGTTGCTACAATCCCAGAAAGTTACAAGTGAAGAAATCCAATGAGAAACACAAGCCAGATGGGTTTTCGAGACGTGCACGTAAAATAAGCAAACACCAGATCGCCATCGGATAAAACACTAATAGCACTTAACAACATCCATTCAATATACAATCGTATGATACACCAAAGAAACCCAGATCTATATTTTGTCTGTTTTCTACAATCAAACCATATCTATGATCAACAGAAGATTATTTATATAATTTTCAAATTTCTACACAACTTAAGAAATTGACAAAGTGATATAATTCTTTCGTAATAAAGCAAATGTAGGCCCAATCAACGACATTAACAAGTTGTTCTTCAGTCCCTAAACAGCAGACATAATTTTTCCTTTACCTTTCAACTTTAGCAATTAATTACTACTCCTGGGTATTTAGAAAATGTATTAATAAAGTCGTCTTCAATTAGCCATTTTGTATTTGCAATGGACAATGGACATCTATTGTAATGGGCAATAACCTAATTCTGAAAACAATATTCTGTCATAAAGAAAAATGGTACTACGACTTCACCATTCAAGAGAGATTCAACGAAAAACAGAAAACGCTCGCTTCTCCACCAAAAGTAAGTAAGTGAATAATATTGCGAAGGGATTATATCTCGACCAAGTTGAGAATGATGTTAACAGGAGCGCGCCACCATCTGTGTTTACAGCTGAAAAGACAGAGACGGAGATATAAGGATACTCAAATCAAAATTAAAATGGGACCGTGCCAAACTATTGCCAAAAAAAGCTCGATTTATTTCATTTCAAATCTAGTATCTTGCCAATTAATATTTTAAGTATATTTGGACAAGTCCGCACCTCGTATTGGAAGAAATGAAAGTATACTTTTCTCTGCAAAACAATTCAAAATTGTGCAACTAATTCTTTCGATGAACATTCATATCAATCGTTTATTTTAACATTAGTAGTTTCACAGAATATATACCAAACACAATTCATTTTTATGTAAGAAGTAACTACCACCATAGTGAAGAATATTATAGATACTTATGACAGTAAAGTTAATTTTGGTATTTTATTGCATACCTAACAAACCGCCTAAAGCCTATGGAAAAAAAGATGAATGAAGAAGAATACAAAATGTTGAAATTCAATGAATAAGTATTAAAAATTCAATACAAATAGAACTTTTTATTAAAGTCTTGAACTAGAATGGTGAAAAGTAAAAAAAGCAACTTGAAGGGACAAAAATAAAAGTGCAAATCTTGCACGATGAGTCTCTGAAGTTATATTTTATCAGCTGATTTAAAACCTCTATGAAGGAGGCCCCGATGATTTCATAGAAGTAGTATTTGAACCCGCTTCACGCTCCTGGGGACTTTTGTTAGTGATACTGACCGTACAGACCCGTGTTTACACTGTTCCACGACGCGCCGCAATCGCATCCTTCATTCTTCGCTTGGTCGAGTTATAGTTATTGTTAAGTGTGGCTCAACAAAAGAATCCAAACAATTTTAACGTGCATCGGTGACACCTAATTGAAACACATTAAAAAATATATATATCATTGCAAAATTTCGTTGCAACAATCAAAATATACGAATAGCTCCTTTCATTACTGCTCTTATGGACAATAATAAAGTAGTATAATAAAAATAACACCAATAATAGTAATAACACTAATAATAATAATACTATTAATAATAAAGTCGATCTGAATCGCTAAAGCCATGGCGATCTCGACCGGAAGGATCGCGGGTTCGAGTCCCGCCCCGCCAGAACACGCTGGTTGATTTACAAGCTTGTATTTTCACACGTAAGGAAGAGAACCAAATGACATCGTTTCCCACAACCAATGTCCCCACCATCGCCGGCCCTCATAAGTACATGGTCACAATATATTATTGAATTTTTGAAAGCTGCGACGTATTTGACCTTTTTAATTCATCGCATGCACTTTGTTAATTTCAATAACGTAATAAAAATGTTCATGATTCAAACTAAAACTTCTCCTTTATTCATGTCCTCCCAAACTTTACGTGCTAAAGACACGCATGACGAGAATCCTCCACTTCCTTTACCCGTTTACTGGTGACGTGCGGTCCCAGTGACCGGCGAAGAAAAATAAACTCATTGTTCTCTTGGCCGGTGCAACGCAAGAAGTTTTGGTTTACAATACCTTCTTACTTCTTTCTAGACAATGTTCGGGCGTGAGCTAGCTTATCTAGTTGCAGCCGTTCGCTTCTGAGTATCAATTGAAGTTACAGATCGGTCTCGGTGACCGCACCTCACCAGTAGTAGAAGTTTATTGGCAATGCACTTGGCAATGCGCATTTGTACTAAGTAAATAATTTTCATTTAACAGTGTATTTTCTTAGTAGAATTAAAGTTGTTTTATGTAGTTAATATCGTTTCAAAGCCCTTCTATTCCTACTTCAACCGTCACCTGTGAAAAAAATGGAGCACCTGAAATACTCTCAGTGAGTACTTAAAAATTATATTATTTCCTGCTTAATTTTTTTATAAACTACAAACTCTTCGATTTCTCTCTTTATTATGCCCTTGTTAACGTGAAAAAAATGTTAATTCGATGTGAAATGAAATAAATCAAGAAAGCTTCCGGTTTATGAAGCTGCAGTTGCGACATGCCAGTGAACCCAGTCATCTAAATTACTTCATGATTGGTCAGTGCCATTTATCTCATGAGTGATCGCCAAATTCCTGCTGAGGATATGATACTAGAAAAAGAAAAATTGATTAATTAATTATGTTGTTCATATTTATAGCTTTTGCCGCCGGCATCTAATGCTCAATTCGACAGCCGGGCGTGCAATCCCTCGCCTTCCGCCCCGTCGCCCCGTGGGCGGCGAGAGGGTGTGGGCGAGGCGCGTGGACGCGGCGGGAGCCCACAGACCTCGCAGCTTTGAAGCGCCCACCACTGCAATTCAGCAACATAACAAACACTCCGAGATAAAAGATGTCGACAGATAGCTCCAACAATGCTCCCGTGAGCACCACAACGAGCTCCCCTGACAGGCAGCGAAATGAATTCGGAATAGATTGGGTTAAATAGACGCGGAGTTTCAGTGATTTTTTCGTGTTTCCGGGCGCGTCAACTGATGTCATTACTCGCGTAAGTATAGTGCACGTGTTACTCGAGGTGGCGGTGATCGTCCCTCGCTGGATGGTGTGATCTGGCACCGACCTACACAACTGGGGGGTTTTCCCCAACCAGGTACCTCTCCCCAGCGGAGCACCGCCCCAGCCGAGACAAGATCTCCGAATAATCATCTCCCGTTATTCCGTGTATTTTAAATTCCATGAGTGTGTAAGTAAGGGGTGAGGTGAGGATAATGAAGAGGAAGACCCTTTTGTTAATATACTGTTCCGGCATTCGCTTGGTGTTGATTGAAGAATCCACGGAAAACTATCGAGCAAAGCAGCCAGCCACTAGAATTCTCCTCCAGACAGCGTCTGAATTCGACATATCTGACAAGCTAGTGTCGAAAATCCTGCCGCCGTCCGGTCTCGAACCTCCCGGGCAGAGGCACTGCAGTGGCATCAATTAATGCCCTGAGCTACTTAGAACGGTACAGACGCGGAAAACGGACGTTGTTGGACAGACACAGATGGCAACTTTAATGAGGACGTTTCTGATAAGTACTCGTCAGTATCCCGCCATGGATACGTCACTATAGTGCGATTTTTCTAACTTTACCCCTCAAGTCCCTATAGCCACCATAGAATGTCACACGTCATTTCGCGTCTTTCTCCCTCATGCCGCTAGAAGTCGCATGAACGCATGTACTGCTTGATACGGTCGCGATCATGCGATATCTAGCAGCACGACTGAAAAAGACGGGAAATACCGTGACATATTCCGTCGTGAAGACAGGCCTTGAGGGACAAAGTTAGAAAAATCGCAGGATAGAAAAAGAAGAATGAACTAATTAATTCCATTGCTCGTATTTATGGCTGTTGCCGCCGGCGTCAAATGTGAAATTCGGGCGCAAGGCCCGGCCATCCATCGCCGCGTGGGCCGGGCGGGCGCGCGGGCGCCCACGCGCTGTCACGTGCGGGCGATGGCGGGCACGTGCGGCCGGCCGCGATTGCCTCACGTGGTCGCGCGCGCCTTATTAGACGGACGCGGAGAGTGGGCGTTGATCCGCGGGCATCACCGCACGTGCCGCCTCCCTCTTCTTCTTCTTCTTGTTCTTCTTCTTCTTCTCCTTCTCTCTGCCTCGCTGGATGCGTTCCGGCGAAGCGGGCGAGGACGGGCTGTATTGATCTGGGGGAAATGTTGCAGTCCTTGTGGTCGACCTTCGCGAGACGATTGGCGCCGGTTTCTCAAAGGAACGTTTTGCTTTCAGTCTCTTCTGCCGTCATTGAGACATTATTATCCCTACTGCATTACAGTGTTTTTTCCGTAACGGAACAGTTGAGTGTATCTTCTGTCAGTCTGCCCTTCGACGTTTTTGGAACTTTACTCGAACTTGTAACAATTAAAACAACAATTTTATTTCATGGATAAAATAAGAAAATGTTATTAACTGTACTACATTCTTGTAACGGGACAAATGATACACTCGCCGTTTGTGGGGAACTATGAAACGATGAATTTAGAAGTGCATGCGACACCTTATGGTTTAACTGCGTTGTTTGACAGAATTGTACGTTACTTGACCGTTATGACACTTTCCTGGGCAACTACGAAGCGATGAATGATGGCATTGATAATTATTGGGAATACCTAATGGTTTTTACTCTTTGTCTTCTTCGTCTCAATCGGAAGGGCGCAACTCTTGCCTTTCATACAGCATCCGAACTTACAATATTTTGGCACGGAGCTGTAAAGAACGACTACGCTAATCAAATCAACAACGTTCTCAATACGACGTAGTTTCTTGTATAGATGGGATAATATGAAGTAGAGCAAACAATGGAAAGAGCATTTATCTTTAAGCACCCCTGCCAATAATTCTGGTGGTGGTCGAAGACATTAATGATCGTTTTCTTCATTTCTTGGAATTATGTGTACTAAGTTTTTCCTCAAGAAACATTACCATCTGTTACCAAAGTTATATTTATCCACCTTCAACCACATATCTTTCGGCACCCAGTGTTCACACTGATAAAAGTTCCATTCCATACGTTCTAACTTCCTAATTACCTAGATAATAAATTTCCGGGACCGAACCAGTTACACAGCAAACGGCCTCCGAGATTTACATTCTTTTCGATAAAATTCAGGGCCTACGGTTCCCAGAACTCAAAGGAAGCGCCATGAATCTCGCGCGTCGTCGCTTTATCGATAGATTTCTCGACACGGCACAGGATCCCTCTTCTTTGGCGAGTGGTAGCCCATTGAGGACCCCCGTTGACCTGCTCCGAATGGCTTCGCGCCACTTAATTAAAGGTGGACGCGAAGGGTTTCGTCAGCGGTGGCGTCACGGCGCCGATCGGCCTTTCTGGGCGCAAATGGCCCCTGACGGCGCCGTTACGTATGATTCTCTTAAATAGATCGCCTCTATTGAGATCTCCGACGAGAAAATCCCCCGCTCGGACGACAGAACATCGGAACGCGAACGCTTTTAATCGAGTTTACACGAGTGACGAATGCCTGAGCAAAAATGCTGTTCACTTAAAAACCAAAGTGATTGAGTGAAGTGCTTTGTGCACCCGCTTTTTTATCCTTGTAAATTAATTAGTTTATCAATTTTGAACAATTCTTCCTGTAGGGTTTTACTTTCTGATGTAGGTTTCCTGGAAAGTTTATTTGTTTGCTCAGAAGATGCACATTCTTTAACAATTACTTTCACCTATGTAGACACAAAGTTGCGCCATCTAATATTTAAGATAATCCGTATCCTAAAATATCTAAAAATTATTCTATAACGCCTTCGTTTGATTCGACTGCAAGTACTGGAAGTAAGGAAGTGTAAACAAAAATCCTACCAAGAATTCAATAATCATTGCGAATGTTCGTTGGTTTCTGAAGAAGACTGGATCTTAAGTTGAGCCCTAATAAATTCCAGTACCTGCTGAAAAAGTCAGAAAATAATGGATAGAACTCTAAATAGAGAATATTTGCCGAGTAAAAGTTGGATATCTCAATTCATACAAAGAATTAAGACAATGCAAAAGAATTGAATCTATCACATCGAGAAACTGTTCATTAATCCATGAATCACAGGCACGTCCATGTCATACGTAGTTTGTTGATGGAATCAGCCTTCAAGATGTAGTGCATACTCGTGAAAAATATGTAGCTTTTACCATTTGTAGTAATTGTTTGCATGTAACACTGGGAATTCATAATAAAAGAATAGTATCTGCACCACGAGTAGTATGTCAACAAAACACATTTGCTAATTGCAAAATTTTCACACCTTAAAATGATTTAATTGATAGAAAACTGAAAGATCAAATGAAATTTGATTGATGAACGAATAATATGAGATACAGGAAGGAACGAAATATAAATTGAAATCATGTGACCACAGACGAGGATGTTTGATATAGATGTTCATATCAATTTGTAAAAAATAGGGGATGTGTTGGAACTCATAGAACTGCAGGGAAATAAGAAGACCACGACTATTGAGTAAATAGTTATCGAAGTCAAAAGCACGAAGTAAATATCATTTGCCAGCCTGGATAGCGGAGGTCACTAAGGCTGAAGGGCCGTAGCTACCTCGGTTGGAAGGGTCGCGGGTTCGAATCTCGCCCCGGGCATGGATGTTTGTGCGAGTTCGCTGTTTGTTTTAACTGTAGAAAGAACACTTAAGGGCAACACGGTCGCTAAATGACGAGCTAAGGTTGTTAAAAAGCAACCTTAAAAAAATTATGATTCATGACATTTCTTACATCTGAATATTTTCTAGACTGGTTCATTTCATCCAGACATTCCCTTGCACCTAATCGCAAATGGTCGCTGGGGGCGCAATGAACAGAGCTCTTCGGAGTGTCACCGCCGGTGCAGCGTGCGGTTTGGCAGCGGCCGAGGTGACATGGTCCCGCCCCTCTCCTGCTGGGCCTCCTCCAAAGCTCACTCGCCACCCCGCGGAGCGTCACCCCACGAGCCATGATGGCGCCCCCTCCCGATTCCCAGAACGACGCGAAACGAGCACGCATCCCCAGGAGCGCCTCCGCGAAGAATTCGAAATCGGGAGTACGAACAAGAAGCGGCGAGAAAGAGAGCACCCATTCGGGGCATTTACTGCGATTTTTGTCCTAAAATAGTGAAACAAAAACAAAACCTATCTTCAATCAAATGAAATCTTTTGAAATCGAGTCTCTTTGATAACGGATACTATGCGTATATACATGAAATAAGGGTTATTTTCTTGTTTCGGTGTATCGGGCCATTTTCACGTTATATTCGAGACAAAACAAGCCCATGGGATTCAAAAAAGGTTTAAAGGCGTCTTGAAAATCAATGATAATGTCATCTCAACTGTTTCTTCTTACTGGATCGTTGTAGGCATATACGAAAAAAAATTATCATTGAAGTCACATTGCGCAGTCTGTGTAGATCTAACGACAACTGAAGTGTGATGATCATGTTATCATTTAGTTAGCAGGTTGTTTGCTCTGGACTTCGTTGGGGCCTCCGTGTACCAATGTATTCATCAGTTCAGTCTAAAAATAGCTATATCTCTATGAAAATCAAACTCACTGTGATATTTAAACAGCAAACTTCACTTTCTTCGCTATGCTGATGATATATAGCCGCTACCCACGTGTAAATCTGTGAGAATAGTAAATTAGCAGTGTTTTTGTATATTATCGTTACCAGAGAATTGCTTTATTTTTCAAATTCAACTGTCAAAATCTTCATCTTTTTCATAGTATGATTTCAGAATATAAAGAACATTTCACTCAAAATAGGACTGTTTTTCTTAATGCAAGTTCTTATGTATACAAGATTATCTCAAGAGATAATCCAAAAGATAATTTCAGTTTTTTACTACGAACATGTCTACAATATGAACTGGCCAGTTCGTCTTAAAATTACCCGATCATTTCTTTCTCTTATCTCCTTCAAGTTTCAAGAATTTGTTTTTGGCGAATTTCAGAAATTCAAGTCTCATTTTGTTGCCCATATTCAATTTTACCTCTTCATAAGAAATGCCGTATTACGTTAGTCACCATATTGCCATTCATTACACTCGTATTATCATCATTGCCTTCGTTAGCTAAAACTGTCATCAATTCCTAGCTCATCCAGGGATCTCCAAGAGTTTATCCCCTGAGCAAAAAGTGATGTTCTCAACATGCCGTAGATGACGGATTTATATGACTGATTCTTGAAATAAAATGCAAATGTAGGAAAATATTTTCTTTTCAAATTCTACTAATTTGCGGCAGGGCGTGTGCCATATTGTAAATTTAGGCATATACAAATCACGTCAATGTTTTATGAGTCATTTATATGAGTCACTGGAAGTTGGAACTAGCTGCGCAGCTGAAGTAGGATATCAAACAGAGTATTACGTAAGTATTAGAAGTGTACGTGTTCCCTTTACATCGTGAATTTAAATAAAAATCATTTTATTACAACCATGTTAGGAATCCCTATTACAGATAGTGATATCACAATACAGTTTAAATTTAAAGAAGTCAGGGTAACAGAAAGATAAATCTCCTAATTTTCCGTGGTTTCTCCGATCAACATCAGGTGAATGCCGGAGCATTACCTCAACAAACGGGCCACGGACGGCGCGCGATATTTCCTTCCTCTTCTTTGTCCTATCATCACCGCTTACACACACACACACACACACACACACACACACACACACACACACACTAACATGCACTTCACTACCACTAAACTCTAAGCCTCCGACCGGGAGACCGGTCAGAGGCTTAGAGTTTGTCCCGGCTGGGGCGGTGCCCCGCTGGTTGGAGAAAACTCCGCTAGGTACGTCGGCACCGAATCTCGCCTTCCAGCGGGGGAAATATCACCGCCACCTCCCAATGAAAAACATGCACTACACACACGGAAAGAATTACCTCAGTAGTTGGCACGCTCGGAACTACAATTAATCAAACGATTAACAAACATTATAATTCAAACTCTTCACAAACGTCTTCATAGGATTCATTGGATGAACTGTTTAGAAAGCAGCATCAAAGTGTTAAAATCCAGTATGTACAAAAATTACAACTAGTGGTGGTTCAGAATGGCACAGACTTTCTCGCAGTTAGTTTTCTTATCCCTTCTGTCTAGGCTATCATTTCGGTTTCGCCATGCCCTCTTCTCTATACCCTCTGCCATCTAGTGACGTCTGAAATACTTTTTTTCACGTTTTCTCAATTTTCCTTGAATCCCTAACAGTAGAATTTAAATATCAATTTTAAAATATTAAAAAAGGATAAAACCAGGTCCTACATGCACATTTTTTATAAAACATTTGGAGAAGTTTCTTAGAAAATGATGTTTGAGCATGACTGAAAATGCGCAACTTAAAGTTCATTTTCACTCCAAACTTTCGAGTTTTTGAGAAATTTCACAAGAAATTAGTTGAAGTAATTTTACTCAAAAAAGCGGTAATGTACAAGAAACGCATGGAATGTACTACATTTTGAGACGTGACACGTATTTCAAAAAATACATTTGTGTAATTAAAAACAAAAGAATACATCAAGATGCCGTTTATGTCAACTTACACAACTGAGATATTTTAGCATTATTCGTCCCAAACGTGTGAAGAAAAAATTGAAGCCGATTTTGAGGAAATATTGTTTTCACATTTTTTAATGTTGCCCATAACTCACTCAAATTTCTGCAAAAACTACTAATACTCATAATTTTTAAGCGATTTTTGCTCTATCCCCGAAAAAATAAAATAAAAATCGAGGTTATTAGGTTTTTCAGAAAATTATTGTTCCGAAAGGACTTTTGAAATTTTCTAAAAATCAGAGGATACCGTGAAAATGATAACAGCTAAACTTTTAATCGACAAAGTTTAATAAAAGAATTTCAAGCAACTTTTGAAAAACAATAGAATATATTATTGAGTCTCCATGTTATGTAACCCCCAAAATCAAAATATCCGTTTCAAAGACATATGACTTTGAGTTCGCTTAGATCGATGAAAGAATATGAATTTTGGAGAAAATCTTTTGAACAGTTTAGGCGCCAGTGTTGCTCGCAGACGGATGGACGGACAGACAGACAGACAGACAGACGTTTTGGCGTCAATCCTTTTTTATTGCTCCAAGACTCTCAAAACGAAAATTCTGACTTCTCAACGTGTTAGAGGAAATAATTCACTAAATATAGAAATACAATTTTTCCACTTTTCATTACCAGGGCCCGGTAATAACAATTTTTCTGTCGAAAAATCGCTGATTTTTGCCGCACAATTACAATACTTTCTCTTTACGTACGTAGTAAGGCGAGGAAATGAAGTTCGATTGCAAAAGCGAAATATATAAGGACGAATAATCTTTTAAAATATTACGTGAAGCAAAAATGATTGGAAATTTAAATGGATGTCGATCACAAACTGACTACTGAATACCAAGTATTTTAAATGAGAGTAAACAAATATGTCTTAGGTTGTAGCCTACAGGTGTTAGGAGAACATTACGATTTTTTTAATTTGTCTGTGAACTTCCACATTAATTAGAATGTTTAAAAGAATTAGAAGAAAGTTAATTAGAACATTAGAAGGGACAAATGGGCAAGTTTATTTTCATAAATTTGAACTTTCTTGAAGATGGGATAAACATGTTCCGTAAGTTTACTCTCCAAATTCATATTTTCAAAAGCAATAAAAAAAATTACAGATCCTGCCCTTCCTCATTCTGGAGACTAATAAGTCAGTCTCCTGTAAGCTCTTTCAAATGAATTGTTCTTCATATAAAATCGCGTTTTCAGTATTTGCAATAGTCCTCAAAACAATCGCATGACCTTGCTCCCAGATGTAATCTGCATTATAATCCTGAAAATACACCACTTGATTGCAAAAATAGAGTGAGTTATGAAGGAAATGGAATAAGAAAAATCGTATAATCTAGATAAAATATATAATTAACGAATTTGAGAGCATATTGGATTTGAAAAATACAGAATGCACATTTTTTTTAGAGGATGCAGTTTCTGTGAGCGCTACTGCAGGAGTTGAATCTTTCTCCGGGGTGTTTTGGACTCAGCCGTTCTGGGCCATCCCTTGTAAACAGCTTTGACCGATTTACAAGGCGCATCGCGTGCGATCGTGACTGCGTAAACTTCACCCACTGCACCGCCCAACGCCCGCGCTGCGCGTGGCCCGGGGCGTTGGCAAGAGGCGCAGCGGCGGGGGCGGGGCGACCTGGGCCCTCGCCACCGCCGCACAGAGGGCGACACGCGCACTCCGCGGGGAGAAAGCAGCGTTTAGGGAACGCGCGTTCTTCAGCCAGGGGCGACTGCCACTGCCTGCACCTTCAGAGCCTGCAGGGAGTGGGGAGACGGGATGGGGGCCCCGAGCCGCCCGGACCTTAGTTCGGGTGGCCCCCAGTTGGGCTCTTGGCTTCGTCGTGGCAGTGGCCCGATACTCTGCGGCATAGAGGAGGGACTTGGTGTCACATGCGCCCGGACCTGAGTTCGGGTGGCCCCCAGTTGGGCTCTTGGCTTCGTCGTGGCAGTGGCCCGATACTCTGCGGCATAGAGGAGGGACTTGGTGTCCCGGCGCATGTGAGTGGCGCGTCGACATACAGGCGATATTGACTCCGGCACTATCCCGGATAGCTAGTAGCTCTGAGCTGGCAGAGCGGCCTAAGACCCTGGCAATGTATGGGGAGGTTGCCGAGAAGTCCAACGGGATCCGAATATTGGTCCGAGGGGGTACTTGTACCTCTGAGAGGGTGTAGGTTAGAGGCTAATTCCTAGGTACTCACCCCGGGGCTTGCCCCCTAATACAGTACAAGTGTAGAGAGTGCCAATAACGGCATGCTCGTATACACATATACAATCAGAGGCGAAGATCTTGATTAAATCTGTGAGTTACGTTTAAAATTGAAATCATTATCAAAATATTCTTTGCCGTCCTGTCTTTAGGTCTTAAACTGTCATTAGTAATTATATTACCTACAAACATGGTATTCTACGCACACGCTATCTGTACTAAGATTAGCTGAATTTGGAATAAATGATAGCAAGTAGCGTTGTTGACAAAATCCGGTAACTAGAAACGCTCGCTCCTGTTTAATAGGAAATATTTTGCGTTGAAAAATGAGCTACAGATTTGATATAATAGTATGTGTGTATTCGGCATTTATGGTTGACAGTCCGACTTTGCCGGTCAACTAACGGTGTCCCCCAAGCCTGCGTTTAATTTAATTTCCACGCTTGGAGGTAAGAAAGACATATGGTGAACATGAAGGTTTCTTTTCGCCGTAACTAGCAAACTCCGCCTGCCTGAGAGCTTTTCTTCATCACACAGACACAGAAGCTGGTACGATTTTAAAACGAATACTATAACTCGACCCGGAAATTTTAGCTCCACCCGGGACCACACCAAGGGAAGTTAATACGCTGCCCATGACCCATCCTAGAACCCGTTGTTGTAATAGTCATGTAGAGAAAATAATCAACCCCCAACTCCTCTTGCAACTATCAGAACTCACAGAAAACGTGCACGGATAGTACGTACATCGTTACACTGCATTTCATTAACATCGATCATTCCATCTTAATGACCCTTATTGAATCAGTGTATTGGAAGTTTTTAATAAATTATAATATTTACATTGTATACAGATATTGTACTTTTGGGAGATATTTTGGAGTTGCTTACTATTATTGAAAAATAAAATAATTAATTTCAAAATTATTTGCTCTTTCTACAAAATCCAAAACGGAAAGAGAAACAACGACCAATTGGCTTTTCTTGGAAGTAATTGACATATTATTTATTTACCGTTTCTCTTATGATTAATGATACATGATCGGTAATCAGAAATTGTGAGAATCCTCCTCGAAATTATTCCGTTAAATGAAGAAAAAAAAATCATCCTATAAAAGCTCTAATTTTTATTAAGGGTGTAAATTAGTCTCTTTTACAAAAAGGTGTTTATTTCTCGTAACACGATCTTCCAATTTTATCGGAAATAATGAATAAACGAACGAACGAACAAAAATAAATGACAATATGATGAATATAATTAATATGTCAAAAACACTGGGATTTCCAAATATGACTAATTAATGCAGATACACTCACCAAGTACCATCCAATGTACTGTTTATTGTACACATTCCAATGTACTATTTATTATTCACTATTGTTTTTTAATTGACTACTCTCTTGTGATTTATTGTTAGTCAATGTAAGCTTAACACCTGTAAAGATATTCTACCACCAAGTTATGATACTTAATTTCAGAATTAATAATAAAATCTAAAATCTGAACATTTTCGTTCTTTTCCCGTGGCCAATCAAACGGAGTGTGTCAGGCACTGTGTCTCTCGCACGCCAAGTACAACAAGTGTACGCGCGTGGAAATAACTGCACCGCCCCTGTTGCGTGATGCTTCGCTCAAGAGCTTCTGTTCACTTCTTGCAATTGGATGTGGGCGGGAGCGGAAAGTCGGTCTCGTCACTCTGGTAAATGGTTTGACCGCGAAATCTTGGAAACGGCAGGTCATAAAATAAACTTCGCTGTTTGCTTCAAACAAACTTGGTGGGATAAGAAGAATTCATCAGTTTGAATCTAGCCCCACGGTCCGGCGGAAAATAACTGCGCGAAAGTTTCTTACACAAGCGTCATAGCTACCATTTTATATTTACTTGGATAGGAGACGATACTGTACAAAAATATTTTTTTACTGGGCCTATTTTCTTCAAATAATAAATATTTATTCGGTTCATTATCATCGCACACAAAACGAGAAGATTTAGCTCACAGCTACCATTACTGCTGCCTCTGCCACACTGCACTACCAAATATGTCGGAAAGTCAGTCAAAACTTGTGCAGCTGGGGCGGTGCCCGGCTGGGGGCAGATACGTGGTTGTATTGGTTGACTGTTAGTGATTCCGGATGCGTCAACTACTGAGGTCATAATTCCGTAAGTGGAGTGCTTGCTTTTTCATCGGAAGGGGCGGTGATCTTCCCCCGCTGGATGGCGAGATCCGGAGCCGAGCTACAGTCGACAACCGGGTTTCCCCAACCAGGTATCTCTCACCAGCGAGGCACCATCCCAGCCGGGACCGACTCTAAGCCTCCGACCGATCTCCCCGCATGTGTGGTAGTGTAGTACATGTTAGTGTAAGTGTGTAAGTAAGGGGCGAGGATAGGGCAAGGAAGAGGAAGGAAAGATCGCGCGCGGTCCGTGGCCCGGTTGTTGGGGTACCGCTCCGGCATTCACCTGGTGTTGATCGTAGAAACCACGGAAAACTACCGATCAGAGCAGCCGGCCGCCGAATTCTCCCCCAGACAGCGACAATTCAACTTAGCTGACAAGCTAGTGTCGAAAATCCTGCCGCCGTCGGGAGTCGAAACTAGGGCCTGGCGGTCAGAGGCACTGCAGTGATATCAGTTGATGCACTGAGCCACCTCTCCCGGTACCTGGTTGGAGAATGCCCCATTAGCGAACACAAAGGCCGGTGCGGGATCTCGCCTCGCAGCGGGAAGGGAGCATCGCCACCTCCCAGGATAAAACTCACAACACTAATGGGACCAATGACCAAAGCAGAGGGCTTGCCTGGAAACATACGTGCACACAAACGTACTGGAAGGTGCTGGAAGATGAAAACGTGCTCGGGCTAAAATGATTGATTTATAACGGGAGGTATACGTGGGTTTTTATAACCTTGCACGTGACGTAAATCAGCTGTTGACGGGTTCGTCCAATCGGGATCTTAAACGTCACCACAGTGATGACGTTCAAGCTCATAGTGATGACGTTCAAGCTCTCGATTGGATGACGCCGTAACAGCTGATTTACTTCAAGTGCCAGTTTATAAAAAATCAAGTATAAATATAATATTTCGAATACTTAGCGACTTTTCGTTCTCAACTTTGTCTTACTTACGTTTTTTATTAAACCAGAATAGAGTACGTTGCTTAAACGTTGGTCAAAGTTCGAAAACATTTAACATTCAATCTTTCATACACGGCTTGAAGTGTGAAACTCATCTCTTTCAGACAATAATGGTTTATTCGTGAACTATTTTACTTTTCACCCACTATACTTCGTAATCTTTACCCTTTATATGTCGTGAAATCGCATTGGAACATCCTCTCACATTGCGTATCGTGCCGTGCAGCTCCTAATTCATCTCACTTATTGTTAGTAAAATTCCTTCTGTGTCTTGTTTCCCTGCATTAACATGCTGAGTGAACGTGGAACCTTAAAACATTCACGTCGAGATAATTACGATTTAACAGAGTGCATTTAATAATGACATTCATTGAGTTGGGAACAATTTCATTCTTCTCTCCGGTCTTTCGAGTCACCCGACAACATTCACAACTCACATGGTGCCGCGCGTAGCACGTTCCAATACAATACACGCAATAACACGCCTCCGCAACTCCTTTCGCTTTGCTTTCCCCGCATCAATATGCCGGGAGGAGCCGAGCCGCGCCTCGCCAACGACGCGTCGCGCCGCCGCCTTCGTTTGTTTTCGGGCTGCCAACTGCACCGCGCGCCGCGCCGTCTCGATTCGACGCGCGGCGGGACTCAATTTCGGGCGCCGCCGGTGGCTGGCCCGGCGAGGCGCGCCTGGGCCGCGCGATGGGACGAATCGGTCGCGGAGGTAATAAGCCGCGGAGGTAGGGCCCGCCCGCGCGGATGGCAGGCATCTGTCTCGCGAGGGCGAATCGCGCTCCGCCGACTCGGCCGATACCGTCATTTGTCTCCTCGTCGCTCGCTTCTTGAAACGGAGGCGGGTCGTCACTGGCGCCATGAGAGGCGATTTCTTTCGCAAATGCTTTTCTTGAAGCTTGATTAATTTGAAGAAGGATTTTCCAACTTATTCTTTTATTCTGAACAAAGTAAATTTACAATCTATTTTACATTAAAATAATCAGTTAATACGTTAATATTTGTAGTTGACAATGAAAACGACAATTTGTGGGTGAAAGTATCCCAGGGGTACATATCGCCGTCTCTAGAACAAAAGCCATTTCATTACATTTTCGAACTTAAAGTTGTTGTTTGTAGTCATAAATGTATGTATGTTTGTGACATTTTAAAGTTGGGTTAATCGGATGTCTGTCAACTAGCTGAGTTCCCAGGTGCGGGCCGTGTTTTTATGTATTATCCTCGCTTGGGGTAAAGGAGACATGTGGCGAACTTGACGTATTCTCATCACCGTTAGCATTCTTGGCCAGCCTGAACTTCTCTTTCGTCACACAGCTACAGAATTGCCTTAATTGCAAAATTAATTCGATAATTTGTCCTGGTAAGTTTCATTCTCCTTCATCACTTTTGATGAAATTAATCCTGCAAGCTCAAGAATTCACTCCAAAATTGTTTGAGTATATTTATTCTTAGCTAATATTCTCAAAACCTTTCTGCAAAATTATGCCAACAACAAATTTTCCTCTTTCCATTCACCATACTCAAAAAGCCACACTTTGCATAATATAAATGAACTTGGCTTCCACGGAGAGAAAAAGTATGTTGTGCGACATTCTTATCTCGACGTGTAGTGAGAAACTCTAGGTCGATATTAAGGCCATAAATTTTCCCCGCCACGCTGTATAACTTTCCTAATTACTACTTTTCCTGCGTACGCGCGAGATGAACCTAACTCTCATATATTTCAGAACACAGGTATGATATAACTACATGAGTAAATACTGAGCAAGATATCAGTTGAAATTTTCATAAAACTTCAAAATTTAAAAACACCCGTTACAGTGAAATCAACTAAAATGAAAGCACAGCACCAGCCACAATTACATAAGAAATCGCTTTTTAGACCACATATTCCTGGTCAGAATGTTGGATATTCAGTAACAATAATCTGTTTATGTGGTTTTCTTCATATCCTTATACTAATTCACCAAGAATTGGTAAGCTATCCTCTACGCGTTTTGTAACTATTAACTCAATTTTTCTTTTCATGTCATTTCTATTATCCGCAGAACCTTGCGGATGTCAGACCTTGACGACCTTACTTTCACTTTCCCTGAAAACATTTTTATAAACGTCGCGAACTGCAAAATAAAATATTTTTTGATAATTATTTCTGATTTAATAGGCATTGGCACTATTAAACAAACTATTATCTGACAATAGTCGAGACATGAAAAGTTATATTTTCAACTCGTAAAATATTTTCTATCTTTGGTCTTGTTGCGCCTTATTTTAAAAGAGTTTTTCTTTCTTCTGAACTATTACAGACTCTCCGGAATTGAAAGATTAAACTGACTGGGGGGACAAAACCGCCTTCGGAACAGTGGACAAAACTGGAAAACAGTAAAGTTGTTTTCATGTTTGATAGAAATGGCAATGAAATATAAAGCGTAAAATGATTCTACCCGTGCAAAACGCGGCGAATCCAATATCCAAACTATTTAACTGTGCAATTGTCAAAATTATTAACTACTATCTGGCTATGTATGGGAACCCATCCAATTCTACGTTATCATACAAAACAATTATCTACGCTCATTATTTGTTCAGGGGTGGCGCAACCAGACAGCTTTCCACTTCTGGGCTCGAGATTCAAATACCCGTCGATGCAAGTGGTCTATGATGGGACAAAGAGAGTTCGTGGTAGGTTTTCTCATGGTCGTCTCGAATCTCATATCTCTCATTTCCCCATTATTCTATCATCATTTACATAGTTTTGTCTTGACATCTGCGGAACATCAATTTCATTCAGCGCCTGAGATAACACCACACAGACTCGTTCCATTAACTCATGGTAGGTCGAATCTATTCAAAATTTCTTACGTTTACTATGAAAATTAAAATACTTAAATTCTTCTTAAAAATGAAATAAATATATCTTTCATTTCTCTATTACGTAATTTGTACTGAACAATAATGTTATTGTCTAGGAATATGTTACATTCATTATAAGTGTTTTACTTTCTCCTATACGTACGTATACACGGAGTAATTTTTTGAAATATCTCTCACGCCGTTAATAAGCACGTTTCCAGCGATTTTTAAAAACTATTTCGCATTGACAATAATTTTCTTAAAAAAGACTCCAAATTTTTCAATGAAAATCGTCATTTAGAACGAGTATAATCATCCGTAACATGTTTTTAAATTAATATTTCGGTTCTTCTATTAGCAAATGGAAAACTTGCGGTCAAAAAAAGTCGGAATAGCGAACCCAGACCAAAGAAGAAATAAAACTAATACTAGAAAGTCTGTGCCATTCTGTTGCATCACTATTTTTTATTATTATGTTATACTTTTTTACTTAAGTACATATTGATCAGAAAGTATCAACACATATGACACTTTATTTTACACCGTGCGTTGGTATCGTATCCTTCAATTAATCTAGATCGTTTTACAATCAGAACTTCAAATAACAGCGAGAAAAAACACAGACATCTGAAGTACGTGAAAGCCGAGTAATGGCCAGCGAAATTCGAAAGTGAGGGAAAAGCTCACACCTCGATCTACAGTGGAAGAAATAAACGTCCTTACTCTAAGGTCTTTCCTTCTTGCCGATCTCTTCCGAGCGTTCTCGATGGGGTATATTCTTTTCCCACGGTGAACAAAAGTGAAAAACAGCAGTTTAATTTATTCATAAATTAGTATTATGTGGAATGTTGGAATGCAGAATGATTCTGCTCATTAAAAAAAGTCAGATCCAATTTGCCATAACATTATCAAATTATTTATACTCTCGTCCATCGACAGTATTAACTATTTCTATTCCTAGTGTGAAATATTATTAAAAAGTATTTATACCTCACTTCTCTTTACACAGCGTATTAGTTCCCTTAACTTTCAAACGAATCGCTAATTGTCGAATTCAAATTCGTAGTACATTTGGGCGCATTAAAAAAGAAACAACGAATGTAATGTCACTAAATGTATAAGCAAATTATTCATCTCCGAGACCGAAAACGTGAACTACTATGGAGATGCAAGAAAGCCCATCAAACGCTACTCTCTTTTTCTTTCAAATTGCATGTTCTCTCCAGCTTTACTCTTTACGCGAGGAGCTATTTTGAAATAGCGTTCCTTCATTCCTTCTCTTTGCATGCGCAGATTCGGGCAGATTAACCAGGACGGCGGCGGCCGCCGCATTTGAAACGAGGGTTGCCGGGCAGCGGGCGGGCGGTGGGTGACGGGCGACGAACGAGTGACGGCGCGCTGGACAGCCTCCCGCCCGGGGCGAACGCGCCCGCCGACATGTCATGTTTCATTACGTAAATACTCGCGTCCCCCGCGCCCGACCGGGCCGCGCGGTTTTTTCATCGGCATTCCTAATGAAACCCTATTTCAACCGTATTTTTAACTGCAGAAATGAATGCACACTGGTCGCTTTATTTTAAAGGACGGAGGAGAGGGAGGGGAATTTAACGCGAACGCTTTATATGTGAATACTTCACATGCACGCCGCTAGAACACACGGAATTTCGAGGAGAAAAATATTCAAATTTTCATCAATCGTTTTTATTCTGTCGATGGAGCATGGAGCGTGATGACTGAAAGCAATATTTATTTTTTAATCCGATATTATATACGTGGCAAATGCGCTTAAAATTTGAATTCAGACATTTAAAATTACCTTTAGGGTAAAAAATGTTATTGACCTCTTGATTGATTGAATGATTGTTTATTTGGTGTTCCTGGACGCGCCAACGGTTAAAGTCATTAGTCCCGTAGAGCAAAGTGCACGTTTTTATCACGGGAGGTAGCGGTGTTCTTCTCCTGCTGGAAAGTGAGATCCGGCGCCGACTTACAAGTCTCCTTTCGAGGTTTCCCATCCAGGTATCTCACCCGCAGGGTACCGCCCCGTCTGGAACAAGGTGTAAGCTCCCAACCTGCCCCCCGGTATGTGTAGTTGTGTAGTGCATGTAAGACTATGTAAGTGTGTGTTAAAGTAACGGCGAGGGTAGGACAAAGAAAAGAAAGAAAAGATCGCGCGCAGTTTGCGACTTGTTTGTTAGGGTACTGCTCGGGCATTTGCCTGGAACTGATCGGAAAAAAACAGGGAAAAGTACCTATCAGAGCAGCCGGCGGTTGGAATTCTCCTGACAGCAGAAGAATGTCACATAGCTGCCTAGCTAGCGTCCAATGTCCTGTTGCCGTCGGGACTAGAACTGTAGGACCGTCAGAAGCACTGTAGTGATATTTGATGCCCTGAGACACCTCAGCCTATCTTTGACTTGTAATTGTTCAAACGAGATGGGACATTTTACAAGTAATGAAGTTCGCCATAAAACGAGTACACACTAAATGAATTCGTATAATCAAGATAGTTTGCAGGAAAACACTGTTTAATCATGTTGAAAAATGTCAGCAAAATCATTGTTTAAACGTTCAAAATAAACTGGCCTAATTTTAAAACTTTTCCAATATATAGCGATGATAATTATTACCACCCTGTCACCATCGTTACCACCCTACCACGATGGCATTAAATAAGTATGCTGAGATATACCCAAGCATATGGAAAAAACTTCAGAAACGTAACGCGTTTAGTAATCAATAAATAACATGGATAAAATTAGAGTTCAAACATAAAAAATAAATTACACAACAAATTCAAACTCAATCAGCCCCGTTTCTTGATCATGTCAGAATATTGGAATCCGCCCAAGAAATCTCACTTCGCCTCAGACGTCCCTCTGACAAGCCCCGTTGCATTTCGAGAGCACTTCGTTGCGCCAGTTTGTCAGCGGCGCAGCGCAGCGCGTAGCCCGAGGTGAGCGCGTCTCACCGCCGACGGAGCTCGCGCCCGTGCCCGCACCCACGATCGCCCCCTCGCCCGCCCCTGGCGCGCCCCTGGCCCGCCCTTGGCCAGCCCCTGGCCCGCCCCTAGCCCGCCCCTGACCTGCCCCCCGCCCGCCCAACACTTGTGTCCCCTCTCGCGCCCCCGCCCACGCCCACGCCCACGCCCACGCCCGCGCCCGCGCCCGCGCCCGCACCCCCGATCGCCCCCTCGCCCGCCCCACGACCGCCCCTGGCCCGCCCCTGGCCCGCGCCTGGCCTGCCCCCCGCCCGCCCCACACTTGTGTCCCATCTCGCGCCCCCGCCCACGCCCACGCCCTCGCCCACGCCCTCGCCCACGCCCTCGCCCGCGCTCGCGCCCGCACCCCCGATCGCCCCCTCGCCCGCCCCACGACCGCCCCTGGCCCGCCCCTGGCCCGCGCCTGGCCTGCCCGCCGCCCGCCCCACGCTTGTGTCCCCTCTCGCGCCCCCGCCCACGCCCACGCCCTCGCCCTCGCCCTCGCCCTCGCCCTCGCCCTCGCCCAAGCCCGCGCCCGCGCCCGCGCCCGCACCCCCGATCGCCCCCTCGCCCGCCCCCCGCCCGCTCCTGGCCCGCCTCTGGCCTGCCCCCCGCCCGCCCCACGCTTGTGTCACCTCTCGCGCCCCCGCCCACGCCCTCGCCCACGCCCACGTCCGCGCCCGCGCCTGCACCCCCGATCGCCTCCTCGCCCGCCCCCCGCTCGCCCCTGGCCCGCCCCCCGCCCGCCCCCCTTTTGCGCCCTCTCTCGCGCCCCCTCTCACGCCCCCACTCCCACCCACGCCTCGCCCACGCCCACGCCCGCGCCGACGCCCGCGCCCACGCCCGCGCCCACGCCCGCGTCCACGCCCGCGCCCGCGCCCGATCTCCGCCCGCCCGCGCCCCGACCTCGCCCCCGCCAGCGCCCCCGCACGCCCCCCGTCCGCCCCCGGCCCGCCCCCCGCCCGCGCCCCCGCCCGCGCCGACGCGTCCCTGGCCCGCACCCCCCGCCCACAGCCAGTTTCGCGTGGCGGCGCCAGCTGCGGCCTCGCAATCTGAGGGCGCGTATTCCGCTAACCCAGATCGCCCGCGCCGCGAACTGTTGATCGAAACGTCTGTCACGCGGGCGGTGTCGCTCTTCGGGAGACGGACGTTGAACGGCCGCGGCTGTGGGAGACTTTCGTCGACGACTTTGTTTGCTCTGCGAACTAAAACGCGAACGTGACGAGATTGTGGAGAATTGTATGTGCGGAAAGAACTATCTTCGTACGGATGTGATAGCGCAATTGGGCGAATGAAATGTGATACGTATCATGTTTTTGCTAAACTCAAACGTAACGAACTTTTTTTCAGTTAAGATTTATTTCTCAAAACATTCTCTCTTCATTCCGCTAACTGTTGTAAAAACTTGTAAGTGTATTCGAAATGGTACATTATCCAAATAATGCTGACATTTGTTTTCTTTATTTGCAGAGTGGTACAGGGATACACTGACAGTCAAGGACGTCATTACCCGAGACTCCCCGGGCCACTAATAGACTACTACAATTCCGCAGGTAAACATTTAACATTACTGAAGAGTTTTGTCCAGAATTTTGCCCAATAAGTATAATATTGAAGCGATACAAAAATTTTTATCAGTGTAAACTTTGAGAAATGACTCGTGTACCAGTAGAGGTTTAGTTTTAAAATATTAAAAAATTCTGATTTTAATAACTAAACGGATGTAATAATTACCCATTTCTTTCAGATGGAGATGTAAGCAACCAGATTTCCAGACATCATAATCTTCCAGCTGTCCCATACACAAGGTAAGATTAAAACATCACCTCTTATAACTTAAAAAAAACTCGACCATCATCTCTTTGTTAACCATGAATTAGTTTTGTACTGCAAACGCTTCAAAGTGTAATAACCAAAACAAAAATATTAAAACATATACTTTCAATTTAAAGTATGTCGACATTAAATCTGTGTTTATAAATGAGCTATATGGATCTAGATTTTATTGTTCAAATTTTTACATTATAACCAACATGGGGTCAAGTAACATTTACCATACGGTGTGTAATTGAAATCGATAGAGCACTATTTCGCATTTATATTTTTAATTTTTCAGAGAGCTGTGTATGCTCTGGAATTACTTTATTAGGTAGTTAAATTGCGTGACCGCTTGACAAAAACAAGTGGCCTTAATCATGGCCGCACCAAAACTCAAATACTCTGCAGTATTTACAACTTTAAACAGCCACTAAATTAAAAAATTGGGTGGACTGGACATTGAGGTAAATAGCTTCGGGAGAATAATCGGAATTAATATCCATGGATAATTACGTTATCATTAGGTAACCACGTTTGATACTAATTAAATAGGAGTTAGTTTGCACACCAATATCCATCCATAATCACTATAAAATTATACACAACACCGCCTGACTGCTGAATATATCCTATATAAACGTCAACAAATTCTGAACCTCCCTGACCATCAACAAACAAGCGAAAGCCTAAAGTAAACTCTCAGCTCTAATTCATTTGGAACTTAATATATATTACTCAAATACCAGTGGCGTAGCGTGACTCACACGTTTGGGGATGCTCAACAATAACACACAAAATGTCACTATCAACTACTTCATCTAACAGGCGAACGCAACACAAGGCAGATACACTGGGACTACTTCCACGATCTCGATTGCTTACGACGGTGTAGGCGCTTCCCACAAAATCCTCACAGCAGTCAGGGCTGCCGATGTCTTGAAAGCAAATTATACAATGGCTCAGCTTTAATTCTTATACGCGAATGGCAATAAGACCATTTGTTAATTTATACATTGCAGACTTAAATAATATGTAATCTATTTAAGAGATAATACAATTTCTTGGATATTAATTAAAAAATAGTAGTCAGGCACTATTTCTACAGTTTGTACCCATGACCAAGCGGGGACTCCCGAGTGAGAGAGAGAAAGATAATTTACTGAACGCCTGAAGTGTGCTGCGCTCTCGTGCACAAACGAGCGTCTTTCCGCAGTAGACGCTAGCGTAAAGCAGTCGGGTTTCTCTGGGCCAGGGGTGAAGAGGGGAGAGGGGGACCTCGCCATCTGCGCATGCGTCATTGCTCGTCGCAATCTGGCGGCAGACGCTGAAGTATTTTAGCTTCCAACCAATCAGAGGCCAGCTTCAACAGCCCGCCGAATTCAATCATAGGAAATCAATTTTAAATTAATACAAAACGTGTTTCGCTCAACAGACCACTTGTAAGATTATCAATACAGTATTTAAGGTTCTTATATACGGGGATGCTCAGCATCTCAGCGTCCCCTGACGCTACGCCACTGTCAAATACATTGCTCGTATCACCAACTATAAGCGGAAAATATGTTTTACAGATGCGGGATATATTCAATATAATAATTCAACATAAAATATTGAAAAAAGATTATTATTATTATTATTATTATTATTAAGGAGAATTATTTGCAATATTATTTTAACACGCTTAAAAAAGAGTGGAAAAAGGAATTATAACTAGGGAATTGAAGGCGTACGGGCATTAAGGGAAATAAAGGTATTTATATAATTCCTGAAAATAATATTTGCATGGAAAATGAAATAAGTATTTTTAGTTGCTGCAAGTGCAAGTGCTGTTGCATTATTAGACCAGAAATTAAAACGCATTTCAGTTAACATTAACACAACTTTAACGCCATCTTTCACGATAAATAATTATTTTTCTAATGCTGTACAGTTTCATCGACTGAACGCACCTAGAAGAACGAGAAACCAGTCATAACAGTCGGCGTCCGGTACGAGTCTGAACAGTTCTCCATCCGTTAAGAACAATCGATATGTTGTGTTCAAAAAATACACAAGACATAAACAGTCAACAAATGCTTATTGTGCTCTTGTTACAATACCAGAGTTCCAAACTCGTACCGAAAACAATACTTCAGCCAATAAAACCCGGAGACAAAGCACTGTCGTTGCCACCAGAAGAATGACCAGTTTTTACCCAAAGTCACCAAAGTCGAAATAGAATAAATAAATGCGGGCACTCTTGGCGAAGGCAGAATTGAAATATCAACTATAAACACTTCGAGGCCCTTACCACACTGTCTGGTAAGGCACCCGTTACTCCTTAAGTACGGACGACTAGCAGACACTCGCGACTCGCGATCCAGGCTGCTTCACTCACGGAGGCCTCATTCACAATGCAAACTTAAACGTAAACGTAACGTAGCCGCAAAACCTAGAAATGTGTTATTAAGCGAGACCATTCACAACGCCATGATGTAACCGTAGACGTAAGACCGTAAACTTAAGAGTTCGCAATCTCCTAGCTTTTACGTTAAGTTTACGTGGGAATTCTACCGAAGACCAATCAGAGAGCAGCATGGAAGTTCGAATTCAGATTGTGTTCAGGTAGTTGGTGGTTATGTCATTGTTATTGTAATGTAGAAAACTAGTTTACGAACGCTTTTGATGCGTGTAGTGAATTAAATGTAAGAATTTGGATAATTTTTATTGCGACTTTAACCTGATATGGCGAATAAACTAATTATGTCCCACGAATTACTCGTGAATTTGGTTCATGAGAATCTTTGTTTATAAGATGAAGGAAATGTGAGCACTACTACAACATCTACTCGCGTGTATATAAAGACAAATCGATAGGAATCTAGAAGAAAAAGCTAGATAGTGGAAAGATCTTTTCACCATGTTAGGGACGAATCGATCTAGTTTCATTACGTTGAATTCTGATTAGTTCAAGTGAAACTTACGTTCGTCATTGTGAACGCTTGTTTTTACGTGTAAATTTTGCGGCTAAGTTTACAGCATTACGTTACGTTTAAGTTTGCATCGTGCATGAGGCCTGACTGGTCCTAACACCGCACATTGTTCAGAAGCCCGCGCGCCAACTTCAAATGCTTTCTTGCATCCATAACACGAACCAAGCCAGTTTTAGGTAAAAGAGAGCGAACTCCTATGTCAAGGCACGGCAGTTCCTATTTAGGACTTTTTCCTTATGAGGTGATATTACGAAAAATGTTAACGATATTATCACGTCGTTATCACAAATGAATGGGCTCATTTCAGGAACAAAATAAGTCACTGACAAGTAACTTTTCAGAACGAACAGAAAACCTTCTAATGCGGCTATATTTGTCAGCAACATTATGTCAATTTTTTTAGAAGTTGTTTTCCGCGTATTATATAAAATTTTTGTCTCATTTAGCAAAAAGGTAAATTCTATTTTTTTACTAACAAACATGGTTGACTTATGTTGTTCCTGAAATAAACCATACTGAGACAAAAGAAGTACTGTCATTCATTTAATGCTTTTTTTAACTGAAATATATTTGAATGAACACCTTAATTAGAAGAAATTGTTGCATTTAACTAATCATTTCCGTAATTAATGATTTACGCACTGCCTAGATTTCAACGCTCCCACTTCTTCCTCGTGTGGGATATACTGGTATTCCATTAACTTTTTGACGTCATCAATTTTTACATTGTCGCACTTACTTCGTAGGAAGAGAAAGTTATGTAATTGTGTCCCGGAATACGGCGAATTTTCGGCAGAAAAATTGTTATTGACGGGCCCTGGTATTGCAAAAGAGGATAAATTCTGTTTCTATAAATATTATTTCATTATATTATATTATCCATCATATTATAACATTTCTCCACCTTCGCCAACCATTTTATTCAAAACACCCACTGTTTCGACCCGGATATCAACTTTAAAATTCTACATTGTGAAAAGAAAGGTAGTAAATTGAATATTTTAGAAAATTTGAAATTTTAAAATTATACCAAAACCCAAACATAATATGCCTCAATGAACAATCTCAATTTAAATCCAATCCCCCGTCTTAAATTAATTGTACTTCCTCCCACCCTTTCCCTCAGTCTGTCTCCGTACCTCGTGCGATGCACAAAATGGCGGCATCCTAGGACGGAGTACTATGCTGACGTAAGTTTAATCCGTTACTTGGGTAAGTACTATAATTAAATAATATTTATGCTGAATCGATTAATGTACTTATGTAATTTTCCATGTTCTAACTTGTGAACAGAATTTTCGATATAGTAGAGTCACTGATGATGGAAAAAAACACTCCCGAAAACACATGTATGGCTAAATTCTCTACACATTAAAAATTTTAGTCTACTATTGTGGTTGATACATCTTTATCCTTGGAAATTTAATATTAAATTTCTTTCTCTAACATGTAGTGTAGCCAGAATCCATTTTTTGAGCGGCCTTGGTACCGATTGAGGGCAAAACATCTGCCTGTCCGTCTGACCGTCTATGGTCAACGCTAGCGCCTAAACCGTTCCGTCGATTTTCTCCACATTGATATTCCTCGATTGATTCTAACGAACTCGAGGTTTTCCGAGTTTAAATCGGATATTTTGATTTTTGAAGGGACTTTACATGAAGGGTTAAATACATAGAAACACGGACTGACGTGACCCTCCGTACTGTGTGATTCTTATTCTGACTTCCTCAGCCGTATGTAAGTTTTTGAAGTTGAACATTGAAATACTTAGGTATTCCATAGTAAATTTCCCATCTCACTGGGCTCTTTAGGCCTCAATCCTTCATTATTTACGAAGATTGTGACAGAGTCCTCCTTCAGTTGACGGCCACAAGTATTTACTGTCGACGTAAATTTTGGACTGGAAAGTTCAAATTTTGCGTTAATGTTCACTACAATTCCAGTGAACTTAAAATCGATCAGCCGTTTGAACTCCAAAGAGAATCCGCTTCTCACGCTTTAATGCAGAAAGAACACAAGTCACTGACTTACGTTTTATCTGCATTAATTCCCATTTACGTGCTCTACAAAAACTACCTCTAGAATTGCTTGACATACGTTACATCTGTCTTAAACGATGCATATATATACAGAGAATATGATTGCACTAAACTGTGAAAATGGAAAAAAAACTGATTTATGTTGTTTCTGAAATAAACTATTCAAATGACGAACGTGGTTGATTTTTCTCAGTGTAATGATACCTATAACTGTAGCCTCAAACTTAATTTCACTCTTAAACTCACAAACTGTTCTTCAAAATATTCGCATTGGGCAACACGTACACTCCTGAAAGCAGAAAGTATGATTGAGCAATCCATGAATTTTCGAGGGTTCTAAGGTGATTCAGATAGCTGCCAACTCCTCACTCATAATCGTTGCCTGAATTCTCCATCCTCGTTGTCCCACTTGAGATCTGCAAGATCGCCCTTATGAAGCAAACAGTTCATTATTTGCCAGCATTAACGATACAACAAAGACCGCCTTTCAACGAACACCAAAAACACAGAATTCTCATAATAAAAGATGTTCTTTCTTGTATGTACTTGATTTTATTTGTTTAATAATATTCAAAAAATGTTCAGTAGATTTCAATCCCTGGTGATGTTGAAACATACGATATCACGATAACACGTGCAATGTTCTTTGTCGCTAAAGACTCCAGGTCTGCGATGCTGCGAAATCACTAGATGCGATATATAGAATAAAATATACATATTTGTTATTTCTGATACTAGTTTTTGCAACCTGTTGTTATTCTGTATGTAACGTTGCCGTGGAAGATTACTAGAGGAGTAACTGTACAGCGGTCAATAACCGTGGAATATTAAAATGACAAGACTGCCAGAATCTGGAGGTAGGAAAAAGTGTAGTGAAACACCAACATCGACTAGTCTCCGAAGTGAGAAAAGTGACAAGATAACATCCGGCGCATACAAGTACATTTATTTGTAGTAATGCACCAAATACATTTATTTCAAATAGACTTTCCAAGACTCATCGCCCTGTAAACTGATATTTTTTCAACTACTGCGGATATGTCTGTTCCTTGTTGTAACGGCTGACCTAGACAACTATTCAACAGTCCTCGCCGAGACATCATGTATTTTTAGTGTGTCACTGACCCATTTTTACTTAAAACACGAACCCCTGGTACGGCCACTTTTCACAACCAATATTCTTTTCAGGACAAGGGGTGTAAAGTCAGTTGAAAGATTTGTCCATCACAGCATTTCCACAGTAGGTTTGCAGCAAAAAGGACATGTGCGTGCATGGAGTATGTAACACATTCAAATTTAACAGACGAATACTGTGAATGATCGTACGAGCGAACCGAACGCGGTCCACGGACCGCGCGAGCCGAAATGTCATTCCTGATTGATTGATTCGTGTTTCCGGGCGCGTCAACCACTTAGATCATTAGTCCCGTAAGTATAATGCGTGTTTTTTTCGGGAGGTGGCGATGATCTTTTCCCCGCTGGATGGCGAGATCTGGCGCCGACCTACCGTCGACTAGTGGGGTTTTACCCTCAACCAGGTATCTACCACCAGCGGGGCACCGCCCCAGCCGCGACAAGCTGTAAGCTCCCGACCGGTCTCCAGGCATATGTGGTAGTGTAGTGCTTGTTAGTGTAAGTGTGTGTGTAAGAGGAGAGGATAGGACAAGGAAGAGGAAGGAAAGATCGCGCGCGGTCCGTGGCCCGTTTGTTAGGGTACTGCTCCGGTATTCGCCTGGTGTTGAACGGAGAAATCACGGAAAACTACCGATCAGAGCAGCCGGCCGCTAGAATTCTCCTCCAGACAGCTACTGAATAATTCCTGATCATTAGTTTCCGTAAAATCCAAATTGTTCAAAATGGAGTGTCTCCATTATCCATTCCCTACGACTGAATTCAGGTATTTCACAATAAATGTTACAAACTTCTAGTGCAAATAGACGGGTGAAATGTAATCAGGTTTTTGGCAATGAACATGTAATGGGAAATTGCATTGAAGGTTACATGCATTGATGCGCACACACACACACACACACACACACACACACACACACACACACACACACACACACACACACACATTGATATTCGCCCCTGATTGTTAGGCAATCCCATATGCATAGACATTCGACAGGTACATGAAATCTCTTTGGCGTGATCTGCCAAACATCTGCGCGTAAGGAGATGCATAAGAAGCAAGGGGAAAGCGCATGTTTCACTCTCTCATATAAAATTTCCCACTACACAAGGGTTGCTAAGCGTCCTCCATTTGGGAGGACAGTCCTCAATTGACGTCAATTTTATTGTCATCCACCTTTGTATTTTAAATGTCCTACTTTTAATAAATGTTTAATATTTCTTGTCCTTTATTTAATCACATGACTAACATCTGCTACTTTGTATGGTTCATTGTTTACTTTAGAATATAAAACATGAATATCCTTTTTCTGAACGCTGACACATACACATGACATTTTCATGCATGATGGTGTCTCTATGTAGCGAACAGACCGTCTTCATCTGCATTTTGGGAAGGAATCTTTTTTACTTGAATCTCTGTCAACTGTTGTCACTGCAGTCCCTCTGACCGGGAGGCCCTAGGTTCGATTCCCAATTGCGGCAGGATTTTCGTCACTAGCTTGTCAGCTAGGTCGAATTCAGTCGCTGCCTGGAAGAGAATTCTAGCGGCCGGCTGCTCTCGTAGGTAGTTTTCCGTGGTTTCTCCTTTCAACACCAGGCGAATGCTGGAGCAGTAACCTAACTAACGGGCCACGAACCGCGCGCGATTTTTCCTTCCTCTTCCTTGTCCTATCCTCACCCCTTACACACACACACACACACACACACACACTTACACTAACATGCACTGCACAACCACACATGCTGGGAGACAGGTCGGGAGCTTAGAGCTTGTCCCGGCTGGGTCGGTGCTCCGCTGGTGGGAGATACCCGCTAGTCGACGGTAGGTCGGCGCCAGATCTCGCCATCCAATGGGGAAAAGATAACCGCCACCTCCCGAGGAAAAAACACGCACTACAGCTTACGGAACTAATGACCTTTGTGGTTGACGCGCCCGGAATCAAGAACCATCAATCAATCGACCTTTCTACATGTCCTAGAAGCTTGTAACATTTATGCTTAAACAACCTGTACAGCATGATCAAATGGCAGAATATGAACACGCGTCATATGAGTTCCCCGCTTGAAACGAGCAGTGTAGAAAACAGCCGAGAAATGAGGTCTTTTAACCACAGGCGTGCACATGCCGCGGGCGGTGCGCGACGCAGCTGACGCCACTTTACGCATTGCGTGCAATTCACGCCCCCTCCCCCGCCTCTCCCCCCTATCCACTCCCCCCCCAGCACCGCCACAGCCCTCCCCTCCGCACCGTTTGACAAATGCCTCGAGGCGATTCCAGTTATAAAGTAGCCGTCGGCGGCGTTTAAGCGACTCATTTATCATGCTAATGGACAAGAGGCTCCATTAGGGCGGTATTTCTGATTTAATTAACTGTTACCCTATATTTTCATTCTGACCAATCGCGCGTGCGCTGAAGGAAGCGCATTATGCGACTCATAACTCGCAGCCAAGAAACTGTTTAATTATAGATTCGGAAACAACACGCGGGACGCGAAGACGACGTCTGGAGAGAAAAATCCGCCAATTTGTATGAGACCCAGTTTTCACTAAATGGCGTATAAATAACGACTTTCCGGACGGAAATGGCTTCGGATTCTGGCAGAGTTCGAAAAGCAAAAATATATGCCCACGTTCGCAACAAATCACCCATCGCGGCGTCTGGATGTCCCTTCCCTGCCTGCGGCTCGCGCTATTTCCAGGCAGCGCGCTCCACGCGGGTCCCGAGGGAGAGGACGGGACCCGGCGCACATCGCTCCCGCTTCCAAGGGGGTCTTCAGTTCCAAAGAGTTTTAGGGTAAAGTAGTGTTTCTCAACGGGGTCGGTATCGACCCCCTGGGGGTAGATGCAATTACAAAGGGAATCAATTCCCTCGTGTCCCTCGGGCAAAAGAGTACAAGTCCTGTTTCATAATTTTACACGAAAGCAAAAAGAAATGCATTTAGTGTACATATTGCTGAATTATTAATTATCAGATAGAAAGATATACATAGGTAAATAGTATTAGGTTAGTTTAAAATTACTTTCAAACAATGAAAGTAAAGTTTTGAAATTAAAAGAAAAAATACTACACTTAACTTAATATTCAGTTTTTCTGACATGTACTCTTATGCCCAAATACGAGTGAATTATGATCGAGAGATCGATTTGGGCTTGATAACCGAATATGCTACCGCAACTGATCTGCATAACCAAGATCCTATTGATTATAAAATATATAAATGAAATTTTTAATTGGTATCTTATATTAGGGTTCAAACCATCTAATAATACTTTTCTAAAAATTGAAAAGTATAATAGAACAAAATATTAAAATATAAAAACTTTAAACATAGCATTTGTTTTTATTATTTGTCTAATTGTAATCAGGTCATTTACGTGTAATTATTTGTGTTATGATTATTTTGTATGAAGTATGTTATAGAAAAAACATCAAGGGAGTCGATGAAGAAAATCATATTCTTAAAAGGGGTCGATGCAATAGAAAGTTTGTGTCCTGTACCCCATTGTATCCTGGAGTAAATCCACTAGCAGTGTCCACAGTTAAGAACATATTCGTACTTTCTCAAAATTCTCGTGCTACAGTTGTAAATTCGTTACGTAAAAGACAATGGGCAATAAGTATACATCTATCTGAATAGATTCTGACTGATTAAAATGGCCAATATATTATTCGTTCTCTTTTTTATTAATTTATTTCCAAACCTCGATTTTGTTCCAGTAGTGGCCACTTAAAATTGCAAAATTTTACTGGCGGTTATGCACTCGACTCTGTAATGGTATAACCCGTTGAAAGCGTTTGAAAGTCTTTAACTCCGAAAAAGTACCGATTTATATTAGGTTTTTCTAATGCCAATAACAATAAGATATTTTCAGTTTATTCTTTAAAATAAAAGAAAGGAAAATAAATTAACCCACTTCTAGAATGCACGAGGTCCGCGTTCTACAGATTTCAAGCAAGTGAGAAGCCTCCCTTTGTTGTTGTTTAAAGTGTTGTGCTTAACGCTGTAGCCACTCAATTCGTCAACAAATTGGATTAGCACGTGCATCAAGTACGGGCAGTGCACGTAATGAGTGAATACACCCGTTTCCCCCTGCGGTTCTGGAATATCTCAGGTGGCGGAAACCAAATCATATACTTATCAAGAACGTGGTTGAGAGCACATGGCACATGTATCAGTTTATAATACAGTTTACAGTAGTTGTGCTTCATCGTCTCCTAAGATAAGGGTAGGGGCGTTTTGGCGTTTACTCGTTCGAAGCTCCCGGTAGATTTTCGATATCCAGTAAAGTGGGAGTCTAAACATTCATCAACAGAACCTACAAATACGAGTACATCACATCACCGGTCTAAATGCATTTCCATTTTTGAAGAATGACTATCGTAAGTATTACTTTACATTTGAAACTCCTTGAACTTAGCTTTCACAAAAATGAATGAGAGACTCCTTGCATGGCATATCGTGGAATACTTGCAAATGTACACATTTTATTGCCGATAACATGTGCTGTAATTGTGATCTTTAAAATCTCAACTCATCCGCTGCAAGTATATATCTCTGGACTTCATTTATAATCCATCGATGATTATAAATGTAACACAATCTCTGACTCACGGCATCAGTATGTGTTCAATTACACATTTGGTGTGTCCGTACTTTCCGACTCACTAAGAGTTTAACTTCTCACATCGAAGAAAAGAATATTTCTCGTGCTTCCTGAGTAATTCATTTCTCTTAATGCAGACCTGAAATCAAGCGCAGAAGTATATCCTCCAACATTCAAATACATTCTTACGACGCTCACACGTGTTCCACAGATTAATTTTTCTAGAATATTATTAGTAGGGCGCTGATTTTTATGCCCGAAAAATCTTGAAACATGCTTTTTAAAATATGCATTTATGACCTAAAGTCTTATATACACACTTCAATACGTAATTAAAATTAATAATATTTCATTTTCTGCATAAACCTTTCTTGATAAAATTCAGGAGAAGATGCTTGGAATGAAAAAAGGATATTTTTGTGCAAATATAACATAACCTAACTTACTTCTCGGGAGAAATAATTGAAGTAAATGTGTACCTTAGTGAAGTGCCTACATTGTAGACTTCTTCTGCCTGGTTAAAAATATATATCAAGAAATATCCTACATTTTCACAAGTATTTTATCATCTATAGAAAAGAAAAAAACCTCCTCCAGGAGACGCCGCCTTAAAGTAGCACTGACCGTGAGGGCGAGGAGGTTTGCGTGCTCCCATGATGCTGAGGGCTATGACAGGGGTAGAAGTGTGGATTGGTTGAAGAATCAACTAACATTACTACTGGTAGGGTCACCCAAGCTGTGCAGACCTCAGCGGAGGAGTCAGACGAAGGGATGACTCACAACGACCTTTCGGTTCCTTTCCATGTCCTGATACTCCCACATTTCTCCCTATACCTATATCCAATACCGCTCCCCACCCCCACCAGTGACCCTTGTTGCCAGGTGGTGCCATTTATAGTGTGACACTGCTCAACTGTACTTTGTGTCATACTTCTTTTATCTATTCTATTAGACCTCTCTTGGTCCCTTGTATTTTCGACCCCGAAGCTATTAGGTCTCGAGGGCTAGGGTGTCATTCATATTCTTTTCTTCGCTGTTCTAGAACGTTTCTTCTTTTCTTATTACTCTACTTCTCAATTTTCTATAATGCTGTCTTCATTTCTCCTAAATTCGGGTAGATGAGACTCGATAGTCCTGGAAGACAGCTCGTCTAAGAGAAGGAAAACTCTGAAGTAAAACCCTGGTCCTCCGAGCAGGGTGTTAAGGCGATTGGCCAGCTCCCCATTGCCTTAGAAAAAATTCAAAATGCTAAAAAGCCTAACAAGGATAAGCCGGTTGGATATTGGAAACGAACTTGGCAAAAGAAATGGACTATGAATGTAGGGACTTGGAATACGCAAGCGTTTGGGAAAAAGGCCCAGGAGGTAATACACGAACTACAAGAGATGGATATGGATATCACAGTCTTGAGCGAAACTAAGAAGAAAGCCTCAGGAACAGAGGAAATAAGCCCATACATACACATTTGGAGTGGTGTCCCAAAAGATCAAAGAGGAAGTAAAGGTGTGTCCATAATTATTAAGAAAAAATATAAAAAACCTAAGAAATTGGTAAGCGATTGACGAGAGAATTATTAATGTAAATCTTGAAAACTTTAGATTTAAATTGACAATTCTTGGAATCTATGCACCAAACGAAAACGAAAAATCTAGTACCTTGGAAGAATTTTATTCAAAACTAGACGAGATCATCAGTGACTGTGGAGACAAAAGAGATATACTTCTTCTCAGAGATTTTAATGCCAGGGTGGGAAAAGCAAGTGGTTCAAAAGTAATTGGGCAATTTGGCGAGGATGTATGTAACTCAAATGGGAAAAGATTAGTATTTCTATGTGAACAACATAACATTTTAATCAGAAATGGCTTCTTCCAACACATGAGCATAAGTATACCTGGACGGACCAACAGAGAGATAGAAGGTCAGTGATAGACTATGTGATTACTCTGCAGAACTTCCAAGGAAGAGTGTTGGATGCTCGGGCACACCGAGGATCAGAATGTGGTTCTAATCACTACTTGGTGAAATCAAAAATAATATTCCCTCCTAGGAAGTATCGTAAAAAGAATCCTAAGGAATTAGGGAAGAAATAAAACGAACAAGAAATGAAGTACAACTTGGAAGGCACATAGTAGTAACCATTATCTTTATCAAAATAGGTTAGATAACGTATTAAATGAAAATACAGAACAAACAAATACTGACATGTATGAACACTTAAAAAAATGTCTACACCAGGCTGCGAAAGAAGCCTTAGGGGAAGTGGTCGTGAGAAGAGACCAAAAGACTAAATACTGGATTAATGAAGAATTGATAAATGAGATTAGGACAAAGAAACAGTTATTTGCAAAATGGTTAAGTACTTACGAAGACAAAGACAAATACAATTACATAATCCAGCGGAGAAGAGTAAGAAATCTGATAAGGAAGGAAAAACAACAGTCGTGGGAAAGTAAATGTAAGGAAATAGAAATGTATATAGGTGGGAGAAAAACAACTGAAGTTTGGAAATACATTAGGAGTATAAAATCACCGTGCAGAGAGAATGTTCAAATCCACGGTATTACAAGCAAACAATGGGAAGAGTATTTCAGTAAATTGCTGAAGGAAGACAGGCCGGAATTCATGCTCAATACCGAGATCATATGTCTAAGAGAATGTTCCATAAACATAACAGTTGAAGAAGTAGAGACGAGTGTAAAAGAACTAAAAAATGGAAAAGCCCTAGGACCTGGAAATATTCCAGGCGAGCTACTGACAAATGAAACACCAAAACTAATGCGAATCTTTAATGGACAAAAGCATGAATATCGGAGATGTACCAAATGAGTGGAAAATAGTACACATCACGCCTATCCACAAGGAAGGAAGGAAGGACATCTGCAGAAATTAAAGGGGGATAGCAGTAACTAATACATTTAGTAAGATATATGGGAGGATATTGAGAAATCGCCTAGAAAGGGAGTATGTGACGTACGAAGAAGAAGAACAAAGTGGCTTTCGAGCAGGGCGCTCTTGCATTGATAACTTATTCTGTTTATCACAAGTAATGCAAAAGAAGTGGCAAACGGGGAGAGAATTACACAGCGTCTTCCTCGATATCGCACAAGCGTATGACAATGTGCCAGTAAATAAATTATGGGAGGTCCTGCGACGTCTAAATCTGAACAGTAGTCTTATTGGTGCAGTGAAAGAATTATATTCAGAGCAATCAGGAATAGTGAAAGTAGGAAAGCCCTTGACAGAATCATTCCCAATCACGAAAGGCTTAAGGCAAGGATGCTGCATTTCACCGACATTATTTAAAATCTATGTGAATGAGGTTCTGCAGAAATGCAAAAGGAGTTGTGCGGGAATGGGAATACCGTTGGATATGTACTCTACTCTTTACACTTTACAGTTCGCTGATGACCAGGTAATCGTGGCGCACGACCAAGATGATATAGAATTTATGCTGATAAGGATCAGAGATGAATACGCAAAGCGGGGACTGACACTCAACTTAGGAAAAACAATGTACTGGGCTTTAAATACTAATAATGAATACATAACTATGGGCACAGGAAACAAAATTAAGAAAACTGAAGAAATTAAATATTTAGGGGTGAAAATTGGGAAACAGGGACTTTATGACACAGAAGTTTCGGAACGGATTAAACAAGGCAGAAAACTCATCGGTTCTCTGAATTCTATCCTATGGGACAAGAACATAAGTAAAAAAACAAAACTCATGATATATAGAGTAATAATCCAAAGTGTTGTACTGTATGGTGCTGAGATATGGCAACTCTCGGAACAAATGAGAACAAAGTTGAGGGTAATGGAAATGGACTTTCTTAGAAGATCAGCTGGCATTTCAAGAAGAGAGAAAATACGAAATGAAAGAATTAAAGAGATTATGGGTTTGAAGCAGGATATACTGCACGAAATTGAATGGAAACAACTGTTATGGTTTGGACACGTGCAGAGAATGCAGAGCGATAGACTTCCAAAGAAGCTTTTGGATTGGAAACCGCAAGAAAGAAGGAAAGGAGGCCGCCCGCGACCTGGTTGGAGAGACAACGTAGAGAAGACATTGGCTGGATGGCAGATACCTCCTGGGACTTGGAACAACAGAGAAGAGTGGAAGAAGAAGTTAGGCGCCGTAAGACCCACATAAGGGTCAACCAAACGGCTAAGAAGAAGAAAAGAAAAAAAAGAAAATTGTGGCAATCTTTGCTAACAATAAACGCTCACAAATAGATTCTATGAAAACACGAAACGTTTTCTCTATTTTAACGAAATATGCCAAATATGCTCCCATAATTACACGAATATGCCCCAAAAGGAAAAATCGATCAAATATGCACAAATATGCTCTAAAAAATGAATCTACAAAGCATCCAATTATAACCAAATGTCAAGAAATAACTCTTAGCTACGCCTTGAGAAAAATATGCAAAATCATAGAAATCCTCTCCCTATTTATTTGCGACACTCAACATTGCAGATATGTGGAAGTTGAGTAAAAAACAGTGCTGACACGATACCGTAGTAGCGCAGAATGCGAGCTAAACAAACAGCGCCAGCGTCTGCACAGAAACTAGAAAAAGCCCAGCGGGGCGCCCGCGCGTCAAACACCTGCCGAGCGCGTGCTTCGTTTGTTATTTTCGCGCGGCGCGGCGCGGCGGTCCCCTTGATCGTGAACTTGCCTTGGCGGCGGCCCTGCCAGCTGGCGCGCCAGCGGCCTCGCGCCGACGCCATCCACTCCCGCGGCGACGGCAGCGCCGCCACCGGCCGCCGCCAGAACACTCGGGAGGGTGGGGGACGCTCGGTGTGGATCCGTGTTCGGCGGAATTCGCGTCTTCGGGGGAACGCGGCTGTTAGGTGCGGTGGCAGTGGAGCCGATTTTGGCCGAAATTTCGGTCCGCAGACGGCAGACGATTCCGTCCGATACGCCCCATTCGTTCGCACACGAGCCATAGCGCGGTTTTTATAAACCTTCCTCTCAAGGCCCTTCTTCATGATGAAATATATCACGACGTTTCGCGTCTTTCTCGGTCGTGCCGCTAGTGGTCGCATGATCGCGAACGTATCGAGCACTGCTTAATCACACGACATCTAGCGGCACGAGCGAGAAAGACGCGAAACGTCGTGACATATTCCATCGTGAAGAAGGGCCTTGAGAGGCAGGTTTATAAAAATCGCATTATAGTAAATGCAAATGGGCATACTGAACCCGAGCGGTCTCTCCGGACACACCGGCTGTCGGAAGATCTGTTCCATTCGCCGGAAATCAGCTGGAGAGTCAAGGCCATCTGTAATACCAAGCCTACGTAAAATACATGTAGATAGTCAATTATGCGAATAGTATTTGTGTCTACTTGACAATTGGGGGTGGGATAGAGTGATGTGGCCACTTACTCGGGTGGCATACACGTGGTTGGGTGGTAGTTTTCTTCCATCAGACCTTCACAGTTGTGAGAAAGAAATCGTATTAAGAGTACGTAAAAGAATACGACCGCACTCACAGTGTATAACCAACTAAGTAAAGGTGCCAAATGGCGCCCTTTAATTTTCAGTTTCTTCGCGTTGTAATATACTTTTTTAACAAGCATCGGGAACTCTGCAGTAACATCCTCACAGTTGCAAGACTCTGAATGGATGACTCTGAACTCTCCTCCGTCAGCCGGTAACTGTCAAGTACACAGAAATATTATTCAGACAATAGAGCGTGCTTCTCTTTAGAGCAATGAACTGCGGAATTTGGGAATATTCGGACGATTTCGGGTGCAACATTCGGGTGTTTTTGAAATTAGTCGGACGATTTCGCTCGCAGGTCGTCCGGTAGCGAGCGTCGCCTGCGCTGTGAAGGCAGCCTTAATAATCAAATATTTATTTCAAACTCTCCCAAGAGCGCAGGCTCGGTCGCACTTCGTCCGACGCGTTCTGGCGAACACGACCGTACTTCCATGTCGACAGAACGGAATCAAATTAATTTGAATTATTCAGCGAGCCGCAGTATTCAACATTAAAGCAGGCAAACGTATTTAGTTACTTTATGAACGAGAAGTACCACGCAATACCTTATATTCAATTCCCCGAAAATATGAATTTCAAAAGAAATGGGTTGCTGACTGTGTCCGTCAAACATGAACCTAATATCACTAATGCAACAGGAATGAAAAGTTTCTTTTACAAACATCTTCTAGTCTTGTCAAACGTATCTCTCGTATTAAACATTGCTCTCAGCAAGAAGTTTTACAGTTATTTATGCACCAAGGGCTTTATGAGGGTTCTAATGATCGAGCAGCCCAAGGGCTTTTCGTCACTCGAGGACATTAGAACCAGTTAACCTCCGTTGTAAATATATGATTTTATTTTTTACGTAATTTTAATGATTTAATATTTACCTATTTATTAAACAAGTAGCTAACTTGACTGGGTTTGTCTTTTCGTATTTCTCTCCCATTCTCAAATCCCTCTCTCATAATTCCCTTTCATATTTCCATCCGTAAGACAACATGTAGCAACATTCAACTGTTTTCATATTTATCTCGTCATCGCGATCCTCTCGATTCACGTAAGTTATGCAGTGAATATCGAGCTCCCTTTCGAAGGCCATAACAAGCAATAACGTATCAGAAAAAAATAAATATTTTTTATTCAATAACATATCGCGTATACCTATTGAATTGAAGAGAAATTTCGGGGGCAATCAACTCCAGCGTGACCACTACCGTTCAGCAGATTCGTTCGACTGTTAGCGCAAGAAATTTTCTTCGGGCGATCGCAAGCCACTCCAACCGCTACCTCCCCTGCCAGTTAGACTGCCGTGATATCCTCGAAGTCGTTCTCGAAGAAAACGATGGAATTGAAGGAGCCAGTGAGCGATAGTCATTATCCACAATTTTCATTTATTGGAGTTGAACATACTTTAAGTTCTTTGCGTAACCAACCGTCTTCTCGCTCATTTTTACTTTTTCGCCTTACGAAGGAGCTTCGTAAGAAGAGAAAGTTAGGTAATTGTGCGCCGGAAAACGCCGAATTTTCGTCAGAAAAACTCTTACTGCCGGGCCCTGGTAACGAAAAAGTGGACAAATTCGGTTGCTAAATATAAAAAATCCTCTAGCCATGTTTTTAGGTTCTATTTTCTCCATAAATTCCAAATTAACACATGATTGAATTTCACGCCCTTCCATTGACTTATGTGCACATGACGTGTACGTGACGTTAGCTACATCTCAAAGCTGCATTACTGTGGCGTATGATTATTTCTACTAAATACTTTCAGATGATTTCTACTAAACAAAATAACAATGAAAAAAGTTGGCGACAAGAAAAATTATTGACGAAATGATTAGAAGTGTTATTCTTTCACCAAGTGCTACCAATTGCGACTTGTTTTGTCTAATGTACCTCAATGACCATTTCTTGGCAGTCTACTAAAGCACGATTCCCTGCTGCTAATTTGAACTCTAACATTAAAAAGTAATATGTTTCAATATGATTTCAACAAAGTTATCGACTTCTGCATCATTTTCTTGTAACCTTGCCTTTTATCGTCAGTGTAATTGTTCTTTCGATCACAAACGTATCACGAGAACTATTCTGCTTTCTCGGCATTAAACAAACTATTACAATAATTACGAAAAGAATCGAACTGAAATAACTTTTAGCTTCGCGTAATAAGTTCAATTTTGGTTGTCATAAATATTCTTAAGAAGTTAAAAAGATACATAACTTATCACTGATGATAATTTAATTTCAAATCTTGAGTACAATACTAAAACTAGTGATGCTACAACAGTACATTCTTTCTCGTATTATTTCTTGAATTGAACCTTTGCAATTTTCGAAAAATCCGGGATTTCAATGAAAATGATACCTACATTAAGAGACCTTTAGGCTATTCAAGAACAAAGTTCAATCAAAAAATTGGAAGTCATTTTTTTATATCAAAATGTTGAGGATTCATGTGAAGTACCCTCAAAAATCGAAATAAAAATCGAAATTTCAAATTCAGAAGGTCTCGAATTAATTTAAATCGATCACAGAATAACAATTTTGGAGATAATCAACTGAACAGTTTAGGCGTTCGCGTTAACCACAAACAGATACATGGACTGACGGGTAGACAGATGTTTTGCCGTCAAGCAATTCTTCTGCATCAAGGAGTCACCAAAAATGAGTTTCGACTGCACAGCGTGTTAGAGACAGTAATTTAACATGTCTGGAAAGAAGATTTATCAACTTTTTCGTTACCAAGGACCGGTAATAAGAGTTTTCTGTCGAAAATTCGCCGTTTTCTGGCGTACGATTACAACACTTTCTCGCCTTACGAAGGACGAGCGACAGACTGAAAGCTATTAAGGCGGCGTTTTGAAAAGAATTGGGAGTGCACTCCGTCGCAGCAGGGCCTCATTAGACGCCCCGCCCCGCCCCTCCGCTGGACCTGGTGGCTCCGGCGCGCGGCTCCGGCGTGCTTTGACCCCGTCGTTACCCTCCAATAATAATACGCCTCGGCTCGTCGCACAGGCGCGTCGCGCTCCTTTGTCTAGCGAAACGGGCGGTTGGCGCCGTCGGCCCACAAACAAATAATGTGTCTTTTCCTGGAATCGTTACTATGTTTACAGATGGCTCAGATGCTACCTGCCTGACACCTCTGGGGCCTCACGTTCCAATCTGAGCCTCCACACAAAGCCCTTTTGTCTCTGACCGCAGCTCCAGTGCGTGCGTTGAACAAAATGAGGTCGCGTTAAGAATGGTGATGTGTCAATGCTCAGAATTAAAACATTTCATAACAGTCTATCTACTGACAAAACGCCATATTCTGATCGTTTTTAAGGAATCAATTTAATAAAATTTCTGGAAGAAACTGGCAGATCTATTTACTAGTTAAATCATACAAACTTTTGGTCAAATCTTGACTGACAGAAAAAATATCTTCAATGGTTGGCGTGAAAATGATATTTATGAAACATGCTTCCATTAAGTAAGAACGGAATTGCCTCCCGCGTGTGTTACAAATATAACTAATTCTTTAATAACCTACTTTGTTTTTACCCTGCATCTGTTTTATGATGAAAGTAATCAGTAATGAGATAATTGCTAAATTGCGCACTACTTACTACAAAAATAGGTTAGTGTGACGAACGCAAATTCCTTCCAGAAGGCAACCCGCCATACACAACCGTGTAAGCGAGAAGTAGTTCTCGAAATTACCCTACGCTATGAGCAAGTGGGTCGGATAGCTACTCATAAATGTTGCCGACAATAAATAGGGTTATTAGTCCCTGCAAAGTTCATGTGCGATTCATCCGCATCTAATTCTGTAGAGCTGGAAAAGCTCGAAATAGCTTTCGCAAGATTTGGAGTGACGGAGATTTAAACTAAAATCAAAAAGAAGATTTAGCATAGCGGCGAGATTTGATGTAAATAACAATGTTATGCGAGGCTAATGTGTTCAGAATGCAAGAAAAAACATTCAAATTCCTTGCGAAAACGGTTACTTTTATTTCTTGAGATTTTAAGGCAGAAATTGAGAATGAGTAATACTTCATGTACGTTATTCAGACACAAATATTTGTACATATTTAAATTTGCATTCCTGTTCACTGATGAGTACAATGTATGCTTGCAGTTTAAAAGTAGTTTATAACTACTTGCAGTTTAACTACCTGCTCCTTAAGTTAGCAGAATAATTCGGTTCATTTTCTCTCAATTTGCGCCATAGCCAAATGGTCTCAGACACTCGAATGTCAAAGAACGTCAGCGAGTTTTTAAAGGGAATGTCATCTTCGAAATACGTAGGTAGAACATAATAACACTCACAGAATATTTATGTTAATGATATCGTTATAGAGGACTGGTATTGCCACAGCTAATGAATAAAGTATGGTGAAAGTTAGCTGGTATTCAAGTTTCATGTAATAGCTTTATAGAAATATGCCTAAATGGACTATAAAAATTAAAATGAATTATGAAAGGTCATATAACAAGAATACAAAATATCGCCTTCCACACGCCTTCAATACTTAGAAGAGATACAACAGACGAGACATTGTCCTTGACACAATTGCTTAATTGGGTATTTAAAACAGGATGATGCAACATAAACAATATGTATGCATATTAATTACTAATCTTAGTACATGTAACAATTTCATTGCGTCATAATTTACAGCATCATCAAGAATATTCTATTTCGTAGTATGTAATACCTGTCAAGATAACATTTAGCGACATCGTTCAGGAAAACATGTTAATAAATACGCGGTTTTAAAATGTCAGAATAAATTGCATCAACTTCGAATTTCATACGTGAAGGATGCGTTTACGAATGCACAAACAAATTCCAGTTGTAATAATGGACATTTACTAAGTTATTTCATTGGTAAAATCAAAAATTATAAGAGAATGCAAATTGGGAAATTCATATTTTTAAAACGAATTTCTAATTATAAAGAAACTTGTCACGTGCATCAACAAAATTAATGCTGAAGAAAACCACATAAAATGGTTATCCAAAAGGCTGCCCGCACACTGCTTAAAGACAACCAAAAAGATTCTCGAAAAATCAAAAGAATAAATCAATACGTCGTTTATGTCATATTCAGTAGATTAGATCTCTCAGCACAAAAACGATCAGGCAGACAGTTTGAAAAAGCTTATTTGGTATCAGGGGATTCCAAAACTTATATTTCTGTTAAATTCTCGAAATCGATTTTCTGCAACTTTATATAACTTTCTCTCCTTTATGTATATTACTCCATATATACAAGAAAATAAACAAGAAAAGATAAGTTATTAAATAAAGAAAGAAAATTGTCAAAAAATTGTAAACTAAATTTGCTACGGTTTATTTTCATAAAATTGTTTTTTTTATTGTTTTTCGCGTTACCGAAACAAATGTCCTTCAAAATTTTCAATCAGGTAACAGTGCATTTCAGCCTAATTTGTCGACCGAAACTTGAAATCACGGGGAAATTCTTTAGTTTTGAGTTTGGGTCGCACAATCTACATTATAAAACTGTCCAGATACGTATGAGCACTTGATGACCAGAACATTGTTAACACAATAATTGCTCGTCATGTAAACCTTCATCACCCGTATCTCTTGAAGGAGACCTCGTGAATCCTTGGTTTACTATCTGAAAATGATCAGGGTAAAGATCTCAGTAGCACGCTCAGAAATAGGATTTCAGCCTTACATGGTAATTGAAAAATCTCTGTCCGTTAGTCCTCTTTTCCTCCACGTCACTTCCGGTCTACCAGTCAAGGCCAATAATATTTCATTCGACGTGTCTTGGCCTTGTGATGAGGAAATGATTAATTCTTTGCGGATCTATCCACAAAGTTCAACGAAATTTCTCCAAAAAAATACAATTTTTAAGTAACGTTTCCGGTGACTCACGGCACTCACAGAGACGATCGATTCCGCTCGACAAGGGAAATGGATTGGCAAAATTCTTAGCCAGTTCCCTGCAGAATACTCTGAAAAAAGTGTTTTTGATGGTTTTAATACACCAACCAGTAAAATGATGTGCTCTCACTTTCCGATATTTGCATAAATCGTTAGAATTGCTGTCTGCGAGCTAAACTCACCCGTTAAAAAGTTTTAGATATAGAGGATTTCGTGACAACGAATTTTGAGTTATCAAGGTCTTGTGAATTCACTTTAAAGGCCCATTCACAATGCGAACCTAAACATAAGCATGGCGTTAACATAAACTTTAGGACTACGTCCATCAGCGGACTCATTCACAATGCCTTCGCATAAGCATACCATTTAAGACGTTAACTTAAAAGCTTGCAAGCTTCAATCTTCTGTGCTTATGCTTATGTAAGAAATAAGAAATGAACCAATCACAGTAGGTTAAACTCAAAATCGAGTATCGAAATAGGATCGAAGTCGATAGATCGAACGAAAGACTGGTTTTCCAAATTGCTTGGTTGATTTTCGGCGGTTTTCTGCATTGTTTTGTAATGTACGATCTTTTCGCAGTTTTGTTTTGTTATAGTATTAATAGTAGTATCATTTAGTTTTAATTTTTATTGAAATGAAAATACCTAACCTAACCTAACCAACCCCATGGCTGCAAGGCAGGGACGCCGCTGGTAGACCTTAGCTCTTAACGAGCTGTTGTGCCACAGTACATACAAACATATTTATGTGTGTATTTACATAAAATATCGATTCTCACATCCAACCAAAAGTAACTAGAACGACCCACGACAATAAAAAATCGTTGCTTACGCTTATGTTGGACATCGTGAATACTTCGCTCTATCACTTATGTAAAAGTTTATGTGTATGCGTTACGCTTATGTTTGAGTTTTCATTGTGAGTGGGCGTTAATATTAAGGGAACAACATGAAGAAAGCAACACGTTATCGACTTTCCCCCGTAAATCTGTGGGCGCTGGCCGTCTGCCCGCAGGCACAACAGGTGGCGCCACCGCCCCGCCTACAACGACAGGTCGGAGGAGGGCGCGGCGGCGGCGGCGGGGCGCGGGCGCGGCGGGCGCGGCGGCGGGCGGCGGCGCGGCAACCGCGACCCGGCGGCGGCGCAGGCGGCGGCGGCGGCGACGCCCACCGGGGCGCCCCTGGCGGGCGGCGGCGGCGGCGGCGGCGGCGGCGGCGGCGGCAACGGGCGGCGCCACTGGAGCGGCGGCGTCTACAAGACGTCGCAGTGGGGCGCCGTGCGCATCCCGCACCGCGGCGCCAGCGTCAACGTGCCCGTGCTGGAGGGCAGCCGCAAGGTACCAACCACCGCTCCCTCACTGCTTTTTAAAGGTGATACCACGAGTGCTTTGGAAATTGTCGATAAATCCCCGACTCGCGAAGCGAGAAGGGGATTTTCCTGAGAATTTCCAAAGCACGAGTGGTATTTAATAGGACTATTCCACGAATGGAATTATGCAGCGCTCTGAAATGCGCGAAACATTGAAAGTAACTGAAAACTATGTATGAAACTATGAGCAATCGATGTATACCGCCTCCTCAGATAGATGAGTCACAGTTTATGATTGGTCAATAGGGGGAAGCGGTAAGAAAAATCGGATAGAAAAAGCGATAAAAAACTTTCTGAGATACACCGCCCTGATTGGGGCTTTTTGTATGTATAGTTAAACATCATTGGATTTAATTTCACGAGTGGAATAGTCAGAATACATGTTGTATGGTTTTGATTTACCCTAGTATCCCGGCGCGTCAACTGCAAAGGTCATTAGTCCGTAAGTGTAGGGCGTGTTTTATCACGTGATGTAGAAGTGATGTTACCACGCTGAACGGAGATATCCGGCGCCGACCTGCACGTCCGCTAGCGGGGGTTTTCCCCCAACCAGGTATCTCCTATCAGCGGGGCACCGCCCCAGCCGGGACAAGCTGTAAGCTCCCGACCGGTCTCCCGACAAGGGTGGTAGTGTAGTGCATGTGTGTGTATAAGGGGTGAGAGAAGGAAAGGAAGATAATATAGACATCACGCGCGGTCGGAGGCCCTTTTGTTAGAGCACTGCTCCTGCAGTCGCCTGGTGCTGATGAGAGAAACTACAAAAAACTATCGATCACAGCAGCCGGCCGCTAGAATTCTCCAGACAGCGGTTCAATTTGACGTAGCTGACGAGCTAGTGTCGAAAATCCTGCCCCCGGGGGGAGTGAAACCCTAGGACCTCCCGGTCGGAGTCACTGCAGTGGCATCACTTGATGTCCGGCCACCTAAGGCGGTAACTTCTGGGGCATGTAGAGGAGTCGCAGATGATCACTTTCTGCCATGACCACGCTGTTTCGTGTAACGAAGTTACACTCGTGACATTTGCCTCTGATTGTAGAAGTTTCGTGCACGGATGTTCGGCAGGTTACGTTGTGACACAGTCGAGGAGATCTGGCATATCGGCCTGACCCCGAGCCCCGCAAGTCGCAGAGATTTCGCCTAACCCCGGGCCCCTCCCAAAATTATGAGACCCCGGCCCGGGCCTAGTGGATCGACACCGTCCTCACTGTTTTGCTTTCTCGTGAATTTCTCCTGCCGAAGCCGACCAGGTGTCTCCCACCAGCGGGGCACCGCCCCAGCCAGGACAAGCTGTAAGCTCCCGACAGGTCTCCCGTCGTGTGTGGTAGTGTAGCGCATGTTAGTGTAAGTGTGTGTGTAAGAGGAGAGGATAGGACAAGGAGGAGGAAGGAAAGATGGCGCGCGGTCCGTGTCCCGTTTGTTAGAGTACTGCTCTGGCATTCGCCTGGTGTTGATCGGAGAAATCACGGAAAACTACCGATGAGAGCAGCCGGGCGCTAGAATTCTCCTCCAGACAGCGACTGAATTCGACCTAGCTGACAAGCTAGAGTCGAAAATTCTGCCGCCGTCGGGAGAGGAGCTCCCGGGCAGAGGGAATGCAGTGACACAAGGTTGATGCACTGAGCTATCTCTCCCGTTTTGTGCTCGGAGCGTGACATTTCAGACTTGTGGGGATGGCGCCAGTGGCTTCGTTGCGGCGAGCAATCGGAGCAGCATGCCACAAAGCCAGCGCACAGAAATAAAGTGGATAGTGCGAAATGCGCTTTGCTACAAAGCACGCACCTAGAACGCACGTGAAGCGAACATGTGGCAAGAGAGATAACGCAAGGCTCGCTGGTTAAGCGCAAAAAAGGATGGTGTGATATGCACGAGACAAGCAATGTGCTCTCTTCTAGACTCAACCGAAAGAGAAACACTGGGAAATACGACTTACTTGAAAGGGGGAAGACAAACGCCATTTCGGGAAAGAATTCGTCCTCACGTGAGACAAACTGAAACCAGAGTAAATAAACATGCGCTGTTACAAAAATGTCTCAATATGTGCCCTCAGAAACAATACACAAAATCAACGGAAACCTCTATTAAGTTCGGAGTCCTGTACTCAGAAGCAATTACGAATTCAATGTTTTCCATAACAAAATTTACGATTCAAATAATATAATTCAAATAAAATGGATAAATAATAATAATTCCCAAGTTCTGAATGTAAGAAGTAAGTAAATTTGACGTATGTTTAGATTCGGAAACAATTTATAAAGAATTGTAACTAACTTTCTGTTAGTAAGCTTACCGTATGTTACCGAAACATTGAAGAGTTCCTCTAGTACGAACTTTTAAAGAGATACGCATATTTGATTTATTTAGAGTTTAACGACAGCAGTTATATTTAAGCACATTTGAAAATACAGTACAACATACAATTATACACTAAAATAAAAACAATACAACGCAAGGGGCACGTCGTAAATTAGCGATTAGAAATTAATTTTAATATTTACAACGAAAGCATGTCAGGAGCCATACCACAACCGGAAGTGCATAAGCACTGAAGGTCACAAAAGGAGATATGGAACATTCACGTTGTTTTATGTGAGCCTGAGATATTAGGGATTCCCACTGTAGAAGCCTTCGTTTCTATCTTTCATTGGCTATTGATCGACCAACCTTTCCATAGGCATCCTCGCAATCTCCATTTACCTTCAACTGTCGGCCTCACGGTACAACACAAAAACCAAATCGATCTTCTTTAGTAACTTCAAATATTGATGATATTTGTATGAAATGAATGAAAAAGTATTACGATATTCACGAAGTGTATTTCGAATTGTATGAAAAAGTATTCAATATTTTTAAAATATTGGTTACTATATTGTGGTTAAAAAGTTACAATATTTGCGGGAAAATGTTTGTATTCACCTCACTTCTTATTAAAAATAGTTTTCAGCCAAAATCAAAATATGTTTAAAGACGTTCGCGGTAAAACAGTGGTAAAAGAACTGGCGTAGACTTCGTTTGTCTTTAAAGGAAAAGCTAAAAATAGTTTCATCATCAGGAATATTCGTTGTCGCAACACTTCATTCTCGAAACTTCTCAACAGACGTAGTCGAATTGATTGAAATTGAGAATATAATGAGTTCATTTTGCGAAAGCGCAATTTGAACCAAAAATAACAACTACATCCTCGAAAATACTTTTCCCTACATTATGATAAGCTGATATTATAGTAATTTATGCACCAAGAGCGATATAAAGGTTCAAATTATCGAACGGCGACAAAATGTAGGAGGGTTTTTTATCGCCCAAGATCATTAGAAACCAGTTAACGCCCGTGGTACATACATTACTTTTAACCTATTTTTGTTGATTAATTAATTACTTATTTAGTAATTAACTATATGCTAACTTGACTCGGTTTGTCTTTTCACATTCCCTCCCAAAATTCTCTTTCATAATTCCTTTCATAAGAGAACAAGAAGCGTCATTCATCTCTTTTCATACGATCCTCTTGATCCACATCAGTTATGCAGTGTATATCGAGCGCCATATCACAAGACAATAACAAGGCAATAACATAACGTATCAGTGAAAAATAAAATATTTTTATACCTGTGTATACCTTGCGGAAGGGTCAAAGATGATCACTTTCAGCTGATTAACATATAGTGGAAAGTCTCATTAGACAAAGTGATATTTATGACGGCATTTTCCCTTAATTGATAGATCTCTTGTCTTGTATTGGTGTATGGCAGGCAATTAGCTTTGCTTCAGAACGTGTTCCTGCCAAACAACAGTGCACGGTGGGATGCCTATCAATCAGGGGCTAATGTCACATGTTCAGATGTGTAACTTCGTTTTATCAAACTTCCCCCAACCACCATGGCCTAGTACTCGTAGTTTATAACATTTATTCTGAGACATTTGTATTTTACGAAAAGAACTTCGAAGAAGAAGGTTCTAGTATATTCACGAAGTGCAATATTCACCATTTTATAAAAGGGAAAGAATGCTTTAGTACTTGCTCCGCTCAAACGGAAGCACTTAAAAAAGGTATTGTGTGCGCTCTCTAGATACAGAGTGTGTGTTCTGTACTTGAAGATGTATACTATATTCATCAAATACCCTTCCTCTACAATTTATTTTTTTTAAATAATCAATATTATCTTGTGAATTTTTTTTTCTTTTATCGACTTTTACTAAAACAAGCTACACATTTTACAAAACCTTTTATTCTGAATAACGTAATGGCGTATCCTCCCGAGCCATTAGGCCCCACGAAATCTCCCCTGCGAAGCAAGACACCACCCCGTTTTACTAAAAGCTGTGGCGGCGGTGATCAAAGGACCCGTGAAAACGAGGGGCAGCGACAAAGACGAGGGCCGGCCGTCGAGCGTCGGCTCCTAAACGCGGAGTTTCACACGCGGCTGCCCCTCCTCCCCACGACACGCGGCGAAGGACAAGGTGCGCACGGCGCGGCGCGGGGGCGGAGGCGGGGGCGGGGGCGGGCGAACAAGGCGCGGCGCCACAAAGGGAATTTTTAGGCGCGCACTCCGCCGCGGACGCATGGCGGATCAGAAGGAATACGGAACTCGCAAGCGCTCGCCCCGCCGCCGAAGGCTCATCGACGGCTGCCAACGGCCGCCACGCCCCGCCCCGCTCTCCTCCACGCACCGCCCTACCCCGCCCCCGCTCCTCCCAGCCACTCTTCTGCCTGCCCAGCCCAACCCCCCACCCGCCCCGCTCCACTCGCCACCCCGCCGCCCAGCCCCCCTTCCCCTCCAACTACGTCGTCTCCTCCCCGCCCAGCGCCGCCTCGCCCGCACCCGCCCATCCACCCCCGTCGCGCCCCGCCCCTCCCCCCCACCAACCACGACCCGCTCCGTCCCGCCCGTCCAGCCTCGGCCCGCTCCGCTGCGCCCCCGCCTTGCCCTTTCTCACCCAATCACACCCCACCCTTTCTTGTTTCCCCCTGCCCAACCTCTCCTCGCTCATACCTCCCCACCCAGCTGCGGCCCGTGCCGCCCCGACCCGCTCTTCCCCGCTCAATCTTGCCCCTTCCTGCTCCTCCCCGCCGAGTCCCATCCCGCTCCTCCAGGTTCCTCTCCGCCCAGCCCCGCCCCGCCCCGTTCCGCTCTACCCCCGTCTCGCCCCGCGCCTCCCCACCCAACCACGACCCTCTCCGTCCCGCTCCTCGCCGCCTCGCCCGTCCAGCCCCGCCTCGCCCGTCCAGCCTCGCCCCGCTCCGCTCCGCTCTACCCCTGTCTCGCCCCGCCCCTCCCCACCCACCCACGACCCTCTCCGTCCTGCTCCTCCCCGCCTCGCCCGTCCAGCCCCGCCCCGCTCCGCTCTACCCCTGTCTCGCCCCGCCCCTCTCCACCCACCCACGACCCTCTCCGTCCCACTCCTCCCCGCCTCGCCCGTCCAGCCCCGCCCCGCTCCGTTCCGCCCCTGCCTTGCCCCTCCTCACCCAATCACACCCCGCCCCGTCTTTTTGACCTCTTCTCGCCCATCCCTCCCCATCCAGCCGCTCTTCCCCGCCCAACCCTGCCCCTTCCTGCTCTTCCCCGCCGAGCCCCATCCTCGCCCCGTCCCGCTCCTCCCTGTTCCTCTCCGCCCAGCCCCGTCGCCCGTTCGCACGAACACTTACGTTCGCTAGGCAAGAGCGTAAAACCTGGATCATCTTTAATGTCTTATTAATGCAGGAAGCCAATCTAAATATTGCAAAGGTTTTCCTGCTCACCGCTCTATGCTAGGACCTGAGATGGAATTTCTCACAAGCCACGAATCTATCCACCGCGCTCTTGTGGAACGAAACGGAAAATGTACACCATTACGAATTCCATTTAAATAATAATTCATCGCTTCCTAGTTGCTCAGAAATGTGAAATATTACTATTATGCACTTAGCCGTCGTCATTCCAAGACACAAAAGAAAATGACTGATAAAAATCTTTATCTAAAAGTATTTAATAAAGAATAAAAAGTAAAAATATTGAAGAATATTGTGGATGGGTTAACAATGAGTAGACAATTTTGGTAATTTGTGAATCAAAGAAACTCGAGGAATATCCCTGAAAAAATATTAGGGATCCCACCTGTCAAAATTAGGCCAGTAGGAAGAAAATGCATTAAATTACAGGTGACAATATTCGTAAGAAAAATACGGACTAAAGGGTTGTAAAAAAAAAGTTAAATTAATTTGTATCTTGCTTAGTAATGTAAGCAGTGTAACTGCAATCATGAATATTTACCTCACATGCTAATGTTTTTGTTTATGGACAATGAGTCAGAGATCTGATTGGAAACGATTAGGATAATAATCGGGGTACGAATTCGATTTGCTCGCAAACAAAAACTCTTTAGATAACTTCCAGTTTTCATACACTCATTCATACGTGAGAAACAATTTCTATAGTAGTAAAAATTAAAAAGAATTCAGACATTAGCAATTGTAACAACGTTCTAGTATAATTTCTAGTGTTCAAATCACGTTTCTAAAGCTTGTATTCCTTGAAAGACATCACTCACGGCTTGATCCCAGGAACATCAGGAAAGACTCCTAATAAATCTGAAACCGCCTAAACAATTTTTTTGATAGGATTTTTTGATAGGAGGTAAATTGATTTTCCGATACAGATTAAATCAATTGGTTTGATAATTTGGCTTAAAAGTTGCGATACGTAGTGGAGATTAGAGCTTCAATGCTCACTCCACTATATCGTCAAGAATATTTTTAATATATCAATCAGTTGTAACTGGAAATCAAGTATCATTACTAACGTAAATTTATTGGTTTAATTGAATGTAAATTGGTAAATAAGCAATAAGAATCGTATAAACTGATTACAGATCTCCGTTTTAAAGTAAATTTAACTGATAAGTATAAATTAATTTTATATACCCGAAAGCATTATTCATTATTCTACATTCAGCTGGTTTAGATTTTTGCTCGTCAGAAACCTTTCACTGTCCAGCTAATACCTCGTTTTTCTTATCATGGAAGACAAGCCACTGATCGTTCCTACCTTGAGGCCCACCTCTCAGCGGGCGTGATGTGAGATCGTGAAGGGTACGGGGGAAGGGGTGGCGGGGGAGGAGGCAGGGGAGGGTGGTGCGGGGGGGGGAGGCTTGTAGAGAGGGATGGCAGGGAAGGAGGGGTGGCGGGTAGTTGGGGAGACGGGGGAAGCAGTGGAGGGGCGGGGGAGGCAGTGGGGGCGGGGGGCCTAGGGAAGGGGGGCTGAGGGGGTAGGGGAGGACGAGGAGGCGGGAGTGGGGGGAGACGGGAGCTTAGGGAGGTGGGGGCTGCCGGGGAGGGGGGGCGGGGTGGCAGTGGGAGGGGGAGGCGGGGATGGCGGGGCTGCGGGGGGAGGCGGGGGCGGCGGGGCGTGTACGAGGAAGACGAATGGGGGGAAAAGGCCTTTCCAGGAAAACAGCGAAACCTCGCAAGAGCCAGCCCGCGTCACGGGCTCGTCTCGTCTTATTTTGCTCGGGGTTTCCGACTGCGCTTCTTACTCCGCCTGCCTCCGCCTTATAAGGCAAGGAAGATGCACTGGAAATGTCCCACTGCGACAGAACTTTTTTCTTCTGATGTTTAAATCAAGGAATGCTACGGCGCCAGCCGATAAACAAGTGTAATGTGTTTGCTTTATAACGGATTTCTGGAACGACAAGAATCATGCGAGAAGATTAATTTTCAAGAACAGTGTACGAGTAGAAGAAATAGAAAAAATATATATGACTCATTTTTCATAGAAATTATTGCTAAGAAATTGTTGCTGAAAAGTATCCTGATTGTTTCCGAGTAATATTACAGTGTCCGGACTGTTGCCTCTCCAAATATAGCTCCTAGAGCATCCATATGCTGGTTGAAAACAGAACAAGTGACCCAATATTTATGAAAAAGTGTATTCATTATCTTAACACTGAACGTTTCAACTTTGGATATCAGTACGACAAACTTAAAACTCGATTTCTTTACTGGCAATTCATACTCGTGCAGTTTTCTCAGATCTTGAAAGCTTGTTTCCTCTCGCAAACGAGATAATTTTAAAACATATTTACTTAATCCAATCCATTAATGTAAACATAAAAAACCGTTTTGTTTGATTTAAGTACTTCTTCGTAGTACTATCATTGTCCTTTCCTTTGATAGAACAGTAAAGATGGAAATATATTTTTTTACATTGAAATAATAGGAACTGAAGGATAAAGCTGCGTGTGGATTAAGAAAATATATTTAACCCGTAACTACAGACACGAGTCAAATTGACTCCGCGTTGTTAATTTTTTTCTAATTGCCAGAATTCCGTGAATCTGATAAAACTATTTCACCCGCCTATCTTATTTTCAATATCTCAACACTGATTGTTGTAAATTTGCAATGAATTGGATTAGTCTGTGTTTTGTTATTGTGATTTTTTTGACTGTTGGTGCAAGTGGAAGACATTTTGAATCCGTGTTTGCGTTTACGCTATTGCTTTTGTAAGTTCTCCTGTTATTGAATGTTTTGATGTTACAAAAGCACTTAACTGATAAATTTGTTAAATAATCATCTACGGAACTCCAAGGCCTTCATCTAAGGAAGTGAGTCCACCTAGTAGTGACCTCATACACACCATGAACAGGTAAATGCGTAAATGCTCTTATATTGAATATGAAAGAGACCCAAAACGAGATCAGGTTGTTTGTTTGTTTTTTGTTTTGTTTTCTAGTTTGTCCAAAAGCCTTGTAAGGAAATAAATGACAAGACAAATACTGTGTATTCAGCTACAACAAGAAATGAGAAAAAGCTTTTTTTGTATACCATTATTATAAACGACCCTTTTCGATACCCCGAATCGTACATAATCCAGTATATTATCGCACGCTACATGACGTCATCGCCATTATTAAACGCGACATGACGTCATGACGAACTTCTACTGTTCACAGAAAGACAGATCTGTAGAACCGGTTTCAGAAAGTAGACAAAATATTATTACTCTACCTTCATTAAGAGATATTTCTCATCATCTGCTTCCACTAAAAATTTTCTCACATCATCTTTCGAAAATATCATCGATTTTTCAGCTTCATAGCCGACATTAGCTTGTTTCATATATAACTGAACTTTGTTATAAGCAGAGATGTCAATTCCATCTTTAATTTTCAGCATAGTCTTCAATTTTGAATGACTGCACCACAAAGATGATGCCTTACATACTGCAGACTTCAAAATAACATAAATTAGAAAATGAAAACTCGACACTAGGACACTATCATACACACACGACACTATCATAAAAAGTATGACAAACTTACCAACTCAGATATATATGCCAGAACAACTGTCTCGCATATAATATTTACATTATTTGTTTCCATCCACTTTCTAAATTTTATATATTCCTTCTCGTACAATGCACTCGACTTTTTAGGTATTAAACTTTCTTCTGCCTTCGAGGCTTTTTCTAAAACTACCATTGGTAACGACGCCATCTTTCATTCGAATGCGCGCGTGAATCGGCTCTCCGCTGTCACAGTTGTGACGTCATAATACTAACATCCATGTTGCTAACTAAAAAACTTTACTTACACTTCGTTTCATTTATAACTTTATAATGATGTTATACAAAAAAATAGCGTATGCAACTCGTTTATAATGTTCCTTTTTTGCACTCATAAGAAAATAGTCTATTACTAAACTCACTCCTTCGTCGTTCGTTTAGTAATAGACTATTTTCTTATTCGTGCAAAAAAGGTCAACATTATAAACTAATTGCATAAACTACTATTATAATACGTTAAGCTATGAGAAAATAGAATCAAATGACAGCAAGGAGGAAGAAATTTTAACATGGCGCAAATACTCTCTCAATTGTTCCAGAAACCTAAAAAAAAATAGTCTCACTTACGCCTCTGTTGTAAAAAAGTCACTGTTCTAAGCGCTCTTCTTTTATTTCATATAATACGTTATACATACATTACATTATTGTTAAATATAAATTGAGAGCGACGAGAAAAATAAAGTTTGAATTGCATTTATGTTTGAATTTCTTCCAGTTTTTTCGAATAATCAAACTTTTTTATAAAATACTGTTAGCAGACAAACACAAATAATCGATATTACAAAATTACAAACAAAATTTCGAATCGAGAGATCATAAAAATTAAAATATTATGAGAGGAGTCAACTTGACTCCATGTCTGATTTCGCGTTTCTGAATTTCATGTCTGTAGTTAAAGGTTAAAGCATAATTAAGTTTATCCCAGTCAATTAATGATCTTTACATAGTTGGAATTCAACTCTCTCTTAAATTCTGTTCCTTTCGGAAACACAAGGTGCCTGAAATTGACGCAACCCGCCTTAACGAAGCGTTTTACGTGTTGCATGACACAGGCTGTCATATCTCCCAAATCCCATCTTCCTCTCTCCACAGTCTGGGTGGTATTAAATATCGTATTTCTGAAAAGAAAAAGAAAAAAAAATTGCTTATGTTGCTGCAAACAAACTGTAACAAATGAACGTATCAGAACAATAAAATAACTTATATTTTTGTATGAGTAATGGAAAGACATTAGCAAATAAACGAATGGTGTTACAACATCACATTCTTTCTCACATTATTTCTACATTTTATTTTATTTTTTTGCTAGTTTTAAAAATTTAGAGAGTACAACGGAAATGGTACCCGCATTCTTTTAAGCATCCCTTGTTCTATCCCCGGAAAAAAATTGAAGAAAATATTTTGAAGCCATTTTTGAAAAAATCTTCTTTTTTTAATAATGGCATTAAATTCAAGCATCAATTACATAATAATACTCGTTTCTTCACAAAATTCTACGTGCCCTTTTTTAATTGTACATTTTAAAACGATAAGGTAATGATGGGTATTAATATACGAGTGAGATATTATGGTACGAGCGAGTATCGTAAACTTCACACGAGTGTATTAATACCCATTACATCGAGTTTCATACGGTACTTTTTCTACGACTTATGGTAACTTTTATAAGTTAAGCTTTTACATTGAATCGTTTCGTGGCAATTGACATGCAGGATTCAGCCAAGACCACCTAACGGACTGCTCCCTACCAACCGCAAGTGGCATTGTTTTACCAGATCACCTGCGAGGGAGTACAGAAGTTTCAGCAATAATTCCGACATCACAATTTCTGATTTTTCTCTTATTTCTGGATGTGTTAAGTCCAACTTGTATTCAACTAGACATTTTAAACTGGACTTTTTTTTTTTCAAGAAGAATCACGCGGCAGTAACATATAATCCAAAATAACTTGTGTTCAGATCTTAACCTTAGACAAATGTTCGGTCCAATAACTACCACAGCCCTGTACGAAATTATGATTCAGTTTATTTTAAATAATATTTCACTTTTTCATTAAGGAAAATACTAATTATAAAAGAAATTAAAACTGAGAAGCATAATATGATATTAAATACATTTTTAATTCACACAATTGAACGAAACATTTACTCTAAAGATTCTCATTGTTTAATGAAGTGTCAATACTTGGTTTGTAAGCGTCTCTGTGATTGGTCAAGTGTCTGTATCATAATGAAAATTGTAACGTAATGAGTATCATTATGCGAAGGGTTGCAAACATCATAAGACAGAATTATACAATGGGAGTAGAAAAAAGAACTAGTTTTTATAACAAACTCCATTTAAGATCTCTATCTTCAATTTTGTAGTTTTGAAATTATAACTTTCTGCAGTTTTTTTGACAATACAGTGGTCTCCGAAAATTTTTTATTTTGTTCTTCTCTACATACGGCAAGAACGTTTTTGATAAAAAAATTGCTTTAAAAATGCCTAAATTGTACGATAAATTACAAGATCACTTCTCATATTTTCGAAAAAAATTGTACATCACCTCATTTCAATATCCGTTTTTGAAGAACAGATTTTATTAAAGAAAAGTCTATATCTTCAATATTAAAATTGTAGGAAGACGCTGAAAAATAAAACTTTTGCAATTTTCAAAAATTAAGAGATTTCAACAAAAATGAAATCTGCGACATTCCTTAATCTTTCTCTACCGTATCCAAGAATAAAGTTAAATCAAAGAATTTGGAGCCATTATTGAGAAATTTTGAAAATATCTTTGATACGTGAAGCTAAAGTACCTCAAAAATCAAAACATCTATTTAAAACTCGCAGAGTTTTTTAGATCAATCTGGTTATATCAGTTTTGGAAAAAATTGTCTAAACGGTTTAGATCTGTTAGGCACTAGCGTTGACCACAGGCAGACGGACAAACGGACAGATATTTTGCCGTCAATCAATTTTTCTGTATCAACGTACCACAGATCGTACATTCTGACTTCACAACGCGTTAGAGGAAGCAATTTACTACATATAGGAACAAAATTTGTCCACTTTTACGTTACCAGGGTCCGGTAATAAGAGTTTTTCTGTTGAAAATATGTCATTTTTCCAGCAGCATTGCGATACGTTCTCTACACTGCATATGCAGTGGGTGACAAAGCAAAAGTGGATACAACACGGTTAAGTAATATAATGCAAACAAAATGTCATGTATTCAAATTTGACTTTCCTAGAACGGTTTTAGGATCATTTCTTTAATATTAACCGAAGCCGTTTCTTAAAATTGTACACGATTACAATACTCTCTCTTCTCGCGAAGTAAGGCGAGAAAGACAAAAAGTGAATAAAAAGACCACAAATATGGGTGAAGTGGACGTAGCCAAAGAAAACTCCAGCAGAAATCGTGACAGCAAAAATCACTATTAGTAATGTAAGTGATCGCGATAGAATAAATCATGCTGGTAGCTGAAAGAAGGCATCTGCCTTTGTTAGCTGAATACGATTAAATCTACAGGAATTCCAATGTAGGCGTTTCATTAAACAAGAGGTAAAATTGTGAATACAAATTAGGTGATTTAGATGGGGAAATGGTATCCAAATATGAATAATCTTACTCCGAATCTATATAGCTTATCATAACTCTACATTACGTAGGATTTCCGGGTAGTAACAGCCAGGTAGAATTCGTAGCAGGAAACGCGAGATTAGGACAAATTATTAAGGACATTAATCCCAATGTCCCTACCATTCACTTCACAGTTTTCTCCATTCTCATTTTACTTGTCATTCCTCCAATTCCACGATACAATATAACAAGCAAGGTTAAGGACTGAAACATTGGGTTCCTTATCACTCCCGTGCTATAAAACGTTGATCCCGATTAATAAGGTGATAAGTCATGAAAACTTAATTTTACAGGAGAACAATAGCCAACTTTCAACTGAAGTACATCAGGGATTAACGAAATTGAAACGAATGTGATTTTTAAACTAAATTATGTGTGTACGTGTAGGTTTCGTTTGAATATAATTAATTCCTGATTTACAGTAAGTTTTGCTCTCCTGTACAATTAAGTTTTCATGACTTATCAGCTTATTCATCGAGGTCAAGAAAACAATTTAAATCTAACAGACTTGATCGAACTTCAAATTACTGAGCCCCAAAGAGATGCCACTAAACCACGGCGCCCTGTGGCAGCAAATTCAGAGGGAGGGAATGAGCAGATGGTGACCGAGGAAAGACAGATGCCAGCGGGGTGGGTGCGGCGGTCGAACAGCGAGGAAGGGGTTGTGACCGACCGGAAAGCGCCGCAGTTTAAGCCAGGGCTAAGGCTACCCGCTGTCCCGGCGACCCGCGTTCTCCCAGTAATGAAAAAACTTGTCCCGAGTTCCCTACGAAGCACTACTCTAATAAATCCGCGCAAAAGTTGAACTTGCCTTTTCGTAACAAGTTTGCGGAGACTCGCAAGAATTGCATCAAGATCGTTAGGAACACCGATGTGTACGTTCCAGCAGAAACTGACAACTCAATTCAGTTTCAACCGCTGAGGGAAGTTGATGAAATTAATCGACATTTTTATTCGTGAAGGAGATTAAATGAATTCCCTTTCCTTCAATTTTTCTTCGTTTATAAAACAAATTAATGGGAATTTCTGAGAGGGAAACGAGAAAAACGCAAACCAGACAGAATCTGTCCAATATAAAATGACACGAAGAGATTGCAGAATTATTTTTAGACTAAAAAACTTTCCAAAGATTGGATTTTTGGGTTTTAATGGAACCCGGTTCTGCGAGTAGGTCACATAATCTAGTCCTCCAATGTTAATGAAAACATGCAAATATTATCTCTAAGAAGACCACGGCAGTAATATGAAGGCAAATGGTGTTATATTGATTCTCGAATAAGACGTAAAAATAGTTTGGGTTCCTAAATTCATGAGGAGTTGTTAATAAGCTGTCTCAAACAATTTTAATTTTACCCATATTCAATAATACCTGCTATAATTCGAAATTGCTGCTACAAAAGTCCAACTACTTCATGAATGACGGTTGTCAACTCTAGAAGAACCTTCACGTACGCTAAGAATAATACAATTACAAGCATGCATTTTCTAAAGTCTGAACTCTTGGAAGCCGGAAAACAATTGTACAAGTGCCTTTCTCAACAGATTTATACCCACAAAAATCACGAGGAGCAATAATTTTCGCACAATATTTTGTTGTAAGCAAAGTAAAATCATAGCCTACCACATACGTAATAGATTAAAAGCATAATTAAATCTGTATCTTGTGATACTATATGAATTCAGTCAAGTTCAAACAGAACTTTCATTAATTCCAAATGCTTAAGCAAAAAGTCTTCCTTGTCACTTTTCCATTGGATCATAATTAGAATGATCAGGCCCAGAAGCTAATAACTTCGATCTCGCGGTTCAGCGCATGTCTTAAAATCTGCCCAGTCTCTGATAGGTTATATTTTCTTCGACCGATGTTCACATGTATTATTTCTTTTCTTCCACTACGTAACGAAAAGATAAAAATTGAAATACATTAAGCAAATGATAAAATGGCGTGCTCATGACACCTTGACAGTAACAACACGTCCACAAAAAAAAGACCAATAAATAATTATTCTTTCTTTCTCGAAATATGGTAGTACAAATCATATCCGAATTTCAGAATATGAAGCAGTAGATAAAACACGAAAATAGCTGCAGTTTGGGCTGTACGAGTATATTGATCTTCGCAATACGGTACCCAATAAGTAGAAGTTTAATAAGTGATATTTTAAGAAAATAAGGGTTGCACAAAATGCAAACCAATGACATTTGAAATATACAATCGTAGGATTGATCAAGTTATGTCCGGAATCATAGTCCCGTAGATATAATTCAGATATAATTCAAATACAAATAGGAAGACGAAAGGGCATACACATCTATTAGAAGATCCTTTCCATTAAATTCAAATAATGAATACGGCAATATGCCTACGTGGAAGATCAGAGATGGAGAAGTAAAAGAATGGCAAGGCACAATTAATATCTTAAAGAACCCTAAGCACGACAAAAACAAGAGATCCCTTTTTTATTATTAATATTGAAATATTAATTATACGTATCAAAATTAATCTGTTTATAAACTATCTTTGCAATTTGGAAAATTACTATTACAATATTTTTCACATATTTTTGAGCTGAAACAAAATTTAAAAAATGAGGATTGGATTCCAATGGGATTATATATAATGAAAATATTAATATTTTTACAGTAAATAGTCAATGTACGGTGGAACGTAGGTGGCTACAACGTTTCGTGGTCCAGTATCAAGATATTTCTTTATTAATAATTTCATTGTCTATAATTCCGTTGGAATCCAATTCTCAGTTTCAAATATTAAGACAATCCTTAGAAATATTAATTAATACAAAATTTTGTTTAAAAGACTGTACTCTCCAGTGGAAGACCTACGCTTGTGCTTGTTTCACTTACGCATTACTCTGCCCCCTAAAAAAAAGTGAGAGACGTTAAAAGAAGGGGGACAAGAGTACGTAGTTCGCCCAAAATACTGAAGGAGGTACGAATGATTAAACGGTTTGGGGGCGTGCCTTCGCACGACGCGCATCTGGGCCGCATCTGCTGCTCGCCTCAGCGCCAGCCACGGGCAACTCGGCCGCCAAGGCGCTCTGACTCAGCGCGCACGTGCGCGGGTGACGTCACGCGCGTGCGCCACGCGGCACGCGCTTGCACATGCACACGCGCACGGCACCCCGCCGCCCGCGAGGCGCACGCTGGGACATCGACGTCTTTACCAAATAGACTTATTACTCGTTCACTTTACATTTGCAGACGGAGCGCTGCGACCTGTTTACACGAGGTCACCGCCGACTGGATGAGAAACGCGCGTCTGTAGTAGGTACTGGCCGTTTAATATGATATAGATGACGGTGAGCAGCACCCAGAACCCCGGCGGGGCAACAACATAACCATTACGCAGTAGATAAGTGCAAAGAAGAAATAAAAATATTGTACGTGAATGTTGTGAATAGCGTGTAGTGTGATCTATTTTATTGTATATTATCTTAATCATTCAAGAGTGCGACTCCAGCTCACTGTCAGAAAGGCATAATTCGTCAGCTGTGTCCGTAGCGCTTGTGCTGCCTTCGGAGACAGCTGATTGGTCAGATGCTGATTGACGTCGGGGCCATTCGTGTATTCTCGGTTGTTTGTTCGGGCCTTCACTTTCAAAACAACATTAGTTCCTAATTCTGCCGTCTGCAAATGTAAAGTGAACGAGTCATAGCATACAGTAATCGACTACAATCTCGGTCTTCTGCGCGTGCGCAGTTGCACAAAACCGATGCGAAACTGGAACTGCGCATGCGCAGATCGATATTGATGACGATCGCTTTAACGTTTCGAGGTGCGAAAACATCCTAATGTACTTGGCATTTTGGGTCTTCTATGCGCCTGTGTTCCCCATGCCTCGGTCTAGTTTAATTCCAACGCTTGGAGCGGTAAGAGACATGTAGCGAACATGACGCATTCCCTTCGTCATACCCAGCAAACTCCGCCTGCATGAGCTTCTCTTCGTCACACAGCTACAGAAACTGAGACGATTTTAAAGGAAAGCTACAACTCTATTGCTGTTTGGCTGTCCGGGAGACGCCGCGTTCCAGGCGCAGGTGCCAGCGTTTAGGCAGCCATTCTGCAGCCTTCTTCAGGGCGAAATGCAAACGTTGGCACCTGTGCCTAGAACGCGGCGTCGCCCAGAGCGAAGCAGGTGACTTCGATCGCGGAAGCCAACGCTCTCAAGTTAAAACTCATATTTTTGCCCCGATCGGGAAACGATCCCGGCATCGCACCGCGGGAAGCTGGCCAAACCACCTTAGGGCTTTTATAAAATCATCGATGTATTCAACATCGATTTTTTGAAGCCGATGTTTTTTAAAATCTATCTTTTGTGTTCGATGTTTTTTACGTGCTTGACATTTTTAATTAAAAACTACCACCATAATAAAAATCTACAATAATTTCCAGGTATCCATAAATTGAACATTATTCAGACCAAAATGACCAAGAGTGAAAAAGAATTTTTTGAGGGTAAATGAAACGTAAAATATTTTTAAATTTTCCAATGAGATAATAAAAGTTTTGTTAATTGTCATGATCCTGGCTGCTTTTTACTTAAGTCTCTATTACAATTGAACAAATGCGACTACCATAAAAAATTAAATTCCCTGGCGTGGGCCGTGAATACGAATTATTACTAATCTCGTTTAAAAAACATCGTTTAAAAACATTGATGGATTGGGGGCGATGTTTTATTACCATCGTTGTTTGATTTTCGAACATCCATGTTTTTTTGGAGATATCGCATTCCTACTGGGTAGTGGTTTAAGGCTCTCGGTTTATCTCAGTAGGATGAAACGGACCTTAGCTACAAATGAGTCAACGGCTAGTTTGCTTTGCGGAATTGGAAGATTCTGCGCTGGCAAAACTTGGCAAGCGGTCTTAAACACGAACAAACTGCTCTCATTTAGAGTCCCGTGTTCGGTGCAAGGATATGTCGGAACGGGAAGCCAAGAAAAGAACGTTGCGTACGCGTTGATGAAAATAGGTTGCTCCCCATGTTCCAGAGAATTAGAGACACGTTGAAGCCAACACCAGCCCCTGTTGCAGAGAGATGTGGACGTTTGTATTTTTAAGCGAACACATTCATTTTTATCATAATCTGAAATCAGATTTACTAATTTTAGTCCAATATTGTTTGCATTAGAAGAAGACGTTGATAAATGCTGACGACGACGATGATGATATAGAACAGGGGTGTCCAACTTGCAAGACCTCAAGGGCCACCTAAAACCTTTAATATCGTGACGGGCCGAATTTTCATTACTCGGGCTACCCACACGTGATCCCGGATTGTTGACGCGGTTTGCCCGGCAGCTCTGAAACAAGGGGGTATGGAATCATGCTTTATTTCAAAGCTCTACCATGTCTATCGCAGTGGAACACATTGGGGTGATTTTGAATTTCTGAATATACTAGAAAAAAATTCCTTAAATCTAAACTTAACCTATTTTTACATGAAGAGGATGTTGACCCTGACAGTGCAATATTCTCGACATGCATGCAGCGGACTTTCACAGTAGTCTAATAACATTTCGCGGGCTACAATAAATGGCACCGCGAGCCGCATGCGGCCCACAGGCCCCCAGTTGGACAGCCCTGATATAGAAGAAGGTAATGATGAAGATGAATAAGATGAAAAAATAAAGTAGAAACAGAAGTAGCATTCATCCAGTACGAAGAAAAATCATGATTATATGTCATCATCATCATCAAGCAGGGGTGGTACGGGTTCTCCTGTATCTCGCGTTTCAGCCCCCACAGGGCTCTCTCCTGGGGCAGTTGCCCGATTCAGGTTTCATATAAAGCTATCAGGGATTTCTCCATCTTCTACTTTTCATGTATTATAATTTAACCCTCCTAATACTGCAGATTTTTTGTTACACTGAGTACCACTGGGGTCACTAGAGACCCCAGTACTTTTTGGTAACAAAATATAAAACAGGTGAACATTTTTGCACTTTTTAAACCATATTACATTTTCGACTATTCCTCTAACAATAATTCACATGCAAACAATGATTTAGAACGCAAATTTTTCATAAACAATTTATTAACAAAAATTAATTCTATGGGAAGAATAGTGAAATGGCAAAGTATTATGTAAACTTTACAGTAACATTCAAAATATTCTTGCTAATTATTTATTGCACTTTCGGAAAATATTGATTGAAGAATGATTTTTGCAAACTGGCACTTTACAACGGATAACACTGGTCTGTATTTTCTCGAATGATCTTTCACAAAATGGGAAACGATCACGCTTTTTGTTCTTTGTTGTTGTTGGACCGTCTGCTGTGCAGAACATTTTAGGGTCACGACAGATTAGATGTCTTCTCATTTCTACTGAGAATATTCTTCTCATGTAATCGGTCATTTGGATTGAAATACAAACAAATAATAAGAGAATTGAATGCACTAACGTCAATAATATTATAGAAGAGAATCATTGCCCATCTACTCAATCTTTCTGAAAAAGGATGCAATATTTTTCGGCCCTGTGGATTAGTGAAAACCTCTGGCAGTTACACTTGTTTTCTTAAAGTTCCTAGCATTGTAATATCAATTTTTTGAAGATCACTTGGTTGGTTTACGCTAGCGAAGAAGTCAGTTGTTATGTTCCTCCCACTTTTTTCAGAACATATTCATCGTATCTAAAACAGCCTTCCTTCCTTGATTTCACGATGTTGGTTTGCCTGAGGACCTGTGTATACTTGAACATTAAAGGTATAAATAGTGGTACTGTCACATGCAACGGTTAACTTGAGGCCATATTTATTTGATTTTGAAGGCATATTATACTGCCAAACAGGGCATCTACCATGAAAAGTTTCTATCAACTGTGATGTTGTTATGCGGTATGTATGCATCTTGAAGTGTATTCTCCTACATTTCTAAAATATATAATAGGAGCCAACTTATCTGAGCTCGATTACCACGCCTACGTTCTGCAACATCAAATCGAAATCACCTAAATTTTGCGTGAAATATTTCTAACCATTGCTTCATTGTGAGATTTTTATGCACCAGCTAGAATCAAAACGCCTAGAAAGCATTTCAACTAAGTAGCATTCAGCTATGTCCATTTTGAAACATACACAAAAGTTCCTTCCTTGTTGGTCCACATCACACTTTCATCAATTTTATTTTGTTTCGTAAATACGTGGAAGGCTGATTCTATACCCAAATTTTTCTTTGCGTATCTTATGAGACCTGGACTTTCTCATGTAATGTTATATCTGCGTGCCCTTCCACAGGATTCTCTTTGCACAACCTTACACCATATTTCTTCCTAATTCTTTGGATGTGTAGATGACAAGCAAAACCCCAATATTTCTCACAAAACATTGGAAGAAATGGATACAATTTTGTAATATAATGCAATACATACCTCTAAAAGCCAGTATCTAATATTCTTCCCAAAACCATTTCACTACTTTGGTCACAAACGTCTGATTCAATGTCAAGTCTTTTGAATTGAATATATTTCTCCATTACTGTCTGACATATGTCATTGTAGTACGTCGCGCATCTCACCAACGGTATCTCCTGAAGAACTAGCTTCTTCAAGTAAAACCCGATTAGTATAACCAAAACAAAAGAATATTTGAATTGATACCAACCTATGTATGTTACGAAAGAGCTGTCAACATTTGCTATAGCAACAAAAGAAAATTAGCCATCACTTTCACAAGAATTAGAGTGGGGTCACATAAGACCCCACTGGTACTCAGTGTTGCAAGTAGAAATAACAATGAAAGTAACAACAATGTAAAACATTTGCATACCCAATCTATATGTAGGAAATGAATCAGGAAAAGTCAATTTTTTTCAGATTTTTTAAAGTATTCGAAACTGGAAAAAATATTAGAGAAACACGTTGTGGGGTCACCAGAGACCCCATGGTATTAGGAGGGTTAATCTCCCTTGTGTTCTTTTTCTTTTTTATACCGCCAATTCACATTTGCAGACGATACACGTAACAGGCCTCCCTCCACCTTTGGTTTACTGCCAGGGTTTTCCTTCCCTTAACTCAAAGTTCCCGTTTTTAAGCGCCGAAGACCCACCGTTGCACATCTCTCATTTGCCACTCTCTGAGCTATCGCTACAGAGAGGACCCAGGAGTAACCACACGGAGGAGAGAAACTGGACTTGCTGACTATACTCCGCTCTTGAATGCTCTTCTCAAACACTCTTCTGTTGGAGTACCCCATTACAGGGGGCGTCTCTGGTTTTTGCAGTATGGTATGTGTCTATCAGCATTGACCTACCCCTCCAGCGTTTAAGAAAACCCACGGTTTGCAATCTCACGCTTTATTGTCGACCGTCAAACGGCTCGAAGACTTGGTGTCATGGTGTGGGGTGCAATTGAGTATAACGCCGTCACCTTAGGCGTTTATTGAAGGCCCCTTAACAGAACGCCGCTAAGAAGTGGATCACTGAGGAAGGGAGTGCCTGCAAGCCACTTGCACCATTTCATGTCCCACAGCATTCCCAGGTCTCTCCCATTTCGAGCACGCGTGAGAAGCAATGGGATCCTCCCTACAGAACTCATCGCCCGCCCAATATTCGGGAACTGTGGACGTCCGTTCAAAAGGCGTGAGACGGGATATTGCAGGATGTCATCCTACATCTCTACGAGTCACAGTCCTACTGAGCGACGCAAGTCACTGTTTGTAATGTAGAGGAGGTCGTACACCCTTCTGAGAATTGCATTTTTTAGTGCATTGTGCAATAAATGTCATGCACTGCGAGCTGAAAGTGTAATTATTTCACATTCTCGATACCCTCTTACTTCATCACCCATTGCACTCCATTTGCACGCGTGGGTGCAATTCTTTTTTTTTTGTCCAAGAGCTTATTTATTTTCAATCTATTAATTTTTACACTGAACAAACGATACGTTGTGTAACGCAGAGGGGAAAATGGATAGAAATTTCAACTACATGAAATCTCCAATAGCAACTTATTGTGAATTGCAACAAATCGATTGAATGATTGAAATCGATATTGCGATTTTCTTAACTGTGCCCCTGACAGGAATCAGCTGTTGACGGTTTCATCCAATCTGGAGCTTGAACGTCACTGTGGCGACATACAAGCACCTGATTGGATGGCAGAGAAACAACTGATTCCTGTCAGGGGCACAGTTAAGAAAATCGCAGTATAAATGGCAAGTCCAATGAACTGCATTTCTGAAGTCGTCTGTTATATATCCAAACTATTAACAAATTCAACGTTACGTTTGTCACTCATATTTAACGTTAGTAAAACTATCAACAACAAGAAAAGAACACGGAATATTAATTTCCTCTCTTTTGCAGCCGTATCGTGGAACCATCACGACATCGGTAGTGCCGCCTCCTCCCGGCCGTGGAATATCTCTTCGTGCGGTCGCGCCGAGCACCAGCACTACCAACGTGGAGGTACCCGCTCGCCGCATAGACCCTTACTCTCAAGAAGTACACGACGCTCCCGCTTCCCCTGTGGGAGCGCTGCCGTGCGTGCGCTGTCCGGGAGATCGCGCGGTTGTTGCGAGCCGCGGCCGACAGATGGTTCTGCTAGAGCAACCTGAATTGCGACCGTGTCCTCATGGGTATGTGGCGCGGGAAAAACAAATACCATTACATTTTTCGTAATTGCTCTCATTATTGTCTGATCAACAGCCATCAATAAACATTACTAGTCACTGAACTCATTATTTCGGATTTTGAGTCATTTTTATGGCATCACACTTATCTAATAAATAACTATTTAATGATAATAAAACTAGTTCAAATTTAGAATATAAATTATCTAATATTAATATTTTTAATTGCAGAACTCGTAAGAAGTTCTTAATAAACTAATACCTTTACAAAATTTGAAAATATTTCGTATTTTAAATTCCCAGGTATATTCTCTAAATATTACATTTTGTCACTTTATTTTCCACAATCCTGCGATAAATCTCAAGGAGGATGTAGAATGATAGAAAGGAAAGTGTCTTGAGGAAATAATTAGTGCATATGAACTAGGAATGTGCAAGGAGGCATGAAAAAGAAATGAGAGGAAAATTTAGAAATGGGGGGATTTTGATATGGGAATTTTTGTTATAATAAGTTGATTTTGATGCTAGAATGGGGAGTAGAGGAAAGAAAGGAAGGGGAGAAGAGATGGAGCCAATGAAAAAGCAAAAGATAAGAAAGTAAATAAAAGGGTAATAAATGATAAGGGTTTGTGAAAGAGGAAAGGTGGATCATCATTAGAGGCAGGAAAGTAGGGGATGACAAAAGAGAATATACAATTGGAAGAAGAGGGAAGGGAGATCTAAAACTTAATATAAGAGGAAGGTTAATATGAATTATTGAGTATGGGAAAGAGTGAATACAAAATACCTGTCAATTGTGAAAAGGAAAGAGGGGGAGATTATTTGAAGAGAGAATTGGCCAGAAAAGGTAATGGATACTTATAATAGAAGATTGTGAATAAAGAAGTGAAGGGAAATGCTAATGCAGGTGAAAGTGATAGGCGAGACAACAATTTATAAGAAGGCTATTAAAATGGGAGAGAAGGAATACAACAGTTCAAGATTTGATTTAATTTGATTTATTTGGTCAAAAAACAGTGAAAACTGTACATGACGTACGGGGGAGAAGATTATTTGCGCACTTTTCAGACATGAAGTTCCACAATCTCTTCCCAACATTTTAACTATAGATATAATGGTTGAAAGACGAATAAAATTTAAAAAAGATATTATAACAAATTTTAAAAAAGTGTGAGATTAGCAACATTTGAAAAACTAAATATTTTTCTGAGTTATAGAAAACATACTTGCAACGGTAAACGAAATGCAGATGCGATTTTTCTGCATTGCTAACAAAATAGTAACTCACCCTCAGTTCTACTCCTACCACTAAAAGCAAAAGGAATGCTCAACAAAACAAGCACATAGTGAAGCTGCATTTATGTCCAGAAGCAAAACAAGGAGCCATCTCAGCAGTTGCTCAGTGGTTCAGGGAAACTAAACAAAAACCTTATCGAGATGGGGGTCATTGACCCGGAAGCTGAAGTACATTACTTGTTACAGGCGTATTAAGTCTTTTTTAAAAATTATACAATACAAATGAAAACTAATTCACTATATAACATTTTGTTCAAATGAACATTACAGACATGAAATTTAAATAAACATTATAGAACAAGAAGATGGGATCATTATTTAGAGAAAAGAAAAGTGAATTAGAAAGGATTCTATCAGTGAATAAGGGAAACTCATTATGTCCAAGAACAAAATTTTTAAGTAAATCAATTTGAAAATATTATTAAATATTTTAACTTAATATCTTTTCCTAGATAGGAGATAAGACTTGGTTTATTTTTTTAACACTTTTAATATGTAATACAAGTTCAAGATTTAAAGAATATGTTAACATCTGTTATCTCATTTAACTGGAATAGTATTCTGACCTTATGAAGAGAGACACTAATTTTTTTTTAATATTAAACAAAAAAAATGTTAGTGTGTTTGAACACTAGAAGGACCGAGTGTGTCAAAATGACACATTTGTGATACATACTAAAATGTAGTGCTTGAGTTTTAAAAGTTAGAAAACTGGTTCTTTGTAAGTGCTTTCTTTAGTGCATGAACTTCATGTGCTGTAAAGCTCAATACTGTGATTTTCATAGAATTGAAAAAATCTTAGATATACCTAGAAGGACCGCCATGTGTCATATTGACACAGTATACTCTTCCAAGTCTTGATATTTCATTTTTGTATCATACTTCCGTTTCCCATTGGAAGTAGTATATCTCAGGTTTTAGGTTGATAAGACTATCGTTACCTTCTTGAAATTCGATGTATGACGATGATAAGGATCCGTTAGAAATTGCCGGATGCATCCTGTTCCTTTTGAATTCACGTATGTGTTACAGAGAACTTTCAATGTGCAAAACGTAATTGCAAACCGTGAGTGTGTGTGTGTGTGTGTGTGTGAATGTGTGAAACTTTGCATTATGAGTACAGAGACAGGAATAAATACTTCTTGAACTTTAAAATATTACTAAAGAAAACAGTGAAGGTGGCAGTGACAGCAATGGAGACATTTCTGAGGAAGCAAATGACATGGGTGATGAAATAAAGGATTCTGATATATATTCTAGTGAAGAAGTAGAACAAGAATAAGAATAAATGTCCAATATTATCCAAAAAGTAGGAAAAGCAGTCGGACTTAGTGAGAGAGGGGAGGGGGGGGGCCTTGAACATGAACTGCAATTACTTTTTTCTTCTGTGTCACTGGCAGAAAAGCTGAATATGAATAAAATAGGTATAATGAGAAGGAATCAGCAAGATCTGACACTTGAAAATCACACATCAAAAATATCAAGGCAGTTTAGTCATAGTGAATTTTACAACTTTGGACAAACAAAACTTCGATCAAACTCTCACAGAAAAAAAAGAATAAAAATGTTCGAATCCTGAGCACCTTACATGACAGCATCAGCACACAGAACTCTGGGAAAAGAAGGCAATGTTTTTTTGTATATAAAAGGATATGCGAAGATAGATACATTGCATCAGATGGTTCGTAAATATACAGTGCGTCCATGGAGGTGATGATGGCCAGTTCACATTCTATTGAAGATCCTTGATATCCCAACAGCAAATGCATAGATATTTTTGAAGAAAGATGCAAGAAAAAACATCTACTTATAGATTGCAAATTATTCGCAAGATAGTAGATGAAGTATCGTCTGAAAATGTTAAATATTACCCTTCACTCTTGATAAAAAGCACTATCACACCTAATCATATGAAAAGAAAGCATTGCCAAAGAGAAAGCAATTATAACAAGGTTACTTCTCCTGTATGTTGTACTAGTTGAAAGTTTGTTTACGGAAAATGCTGTAAGAAAAAAATCAGAATGCCTACACTGTTTAATTTTTTTCTCTCTCCATTAATATGAACATTACATTTTCATAAAGTAACAAATATTCATTAACGTTTTCATTCATTGCTCAGTATCTTCTCTATTATTTCAGGTTCTGTAAAAGTTTCTACAATTTTGTATTTTGTAACTTCAAACTTTTTGAAATATAATGCATTAAAATGTTCCAAAAATATGTGTATTTATACATTTATCCACTTTACATTGCAGTGCGTAAGAAAAACTATAATATTATCTTTTCAAGTGCTCAGAAGATCATGTGTCAAAATGACACACAACGGTCCTTCTAGGTAGAACAAAATTCCGGTCCTTCTAGTGTTAATGAAGTCAAAATACTTTTCCATTTATTTTCAAGAAAGAATGAAAATCGGATTCAAAGATTAATTTTTTCCTGTATGTTTTCACTGTTCTGTAACTAACAAAGAGAAGGAAAAGAAGAGGAAAGAAAAAAAAGATAATTTATATACCCTAACTTCAGGACTTCTAACAAATTCACTTATCATAAGGATAGAAAAAATGTGATTTAGTAATGTAAATAACTCAAAAACAAAAAAAAATATCAACTAAGTGACTCACCTCTATACCAGTGATCTACAGATACAGAACAAGAGGAGAAATACACAGGTAGATATTATGTAGGCCTACTTATATAAAGAGGAAAAAAAATAGTAAATGAGATCATGTGAAGGAAGAAGGAAAGGTTCCAAATGAAATTATTTTAGGGGAGAGATTTCCAGAAGCTTGGAAAGAGGGCAATAGTGAGGGTGTTCTGAATTAGAAAAGAAGAGAGTATTAAAGGTAGTAGGAGGATAGCATTGATGTCCACTATACATAAAGCTATTGCAGAAGTGATGAACAATAGCTTAGAAGCTGAAATAGATTATAAGAGGTGCATCAAAGATAATCATATACATTTTAGGAAAGATAAAGAGCTAAAAGACATTTGTGAATTGAACTATATAATGGGGAGGACTATAGGAAAAAAGAGTGACATTATTCCTCTGCTCTGTACATCTTAAAACATCTTTCAATGAATGAAGTCATAGGCTTCCGCGGCTGGAATCATGTGAATGAGCTTGGCTGTCTGAGTAACGCCGCATCGAAGGCTGTGTTGCCGATGTTTTGACCATCTTATTGTCATCTTCCTCAGGGCTAGCCTTCGACATGGCATCACATGGACAGCCAAGGTCATTCACATGATTATAAAATAGTAATTCATGAGGAAACACGATGTAGAGAGGCCGGCCCAGTGGCCGAGATCGCTAAGACAGTAGTGCCATAGCAATCGCCGAGCCGAAGGGTCGCAGGTTCGAGTCCTGCCTCGGGCATGGTTGAATGTGTTCATCTTTTCACTCCTATTATCACCATATTGTTTCATCCTCATAGACACCATAACATTAAAATCCAATAGTGGTCACTAATTACCTAGAAGTTGATACGAACTTAAATAACAAAAAAAGATGTAGAGAGCAGGTGGATAAAAAGGAAAGGAAAGAATTTTACACAGGACAGGACTAATCCCAGAGCTCACTATAGATTAACGTGTACAGTTGATTCCTGTTATAATGAACATTTGAGGACTAACATTTCTAGTTCGCTATACCTGATGTCTTCAAAATTAAAAAGTTCTCCACAGTGATTACTTTTATTAATATCATTCAGCAAAATACATTTACAGCACCAACTGAAAATTTCAATATCTTAATTCGACCTTTAAAAAATCATTTATTTTCAATTGTCTGCTTCATACATTTTTCATTAGCAATTATTCTAGAACCTTCTTCAGTGCTCTTCCTCTCTCCACACTTGATCCTGCATTGTCACTGTCTCTAAGCATCATATTGCAGCCTTGACATCCTCCAATGCCTCTAGCTTTGTTGGAACACCATCCCACTCCCCAAAGGTCCTCCAAAGGTCCTCTCCAAAGGCCTTACAACACGAGATCCTTTCAGTAGCGGGATGGTGTGAGCGACTAATGTAACTTTTCTGTGCGGCATGGAGGAGTTGCCAGGCTGAAGGCCCTTTTACTGTTAGAATGTTGGAATTTGTGGCACTAATGTGAGTTTTTTTTCAGGAGAGAATTAATTTTCAGGACGTATTTCCTACGTTCACTAAAACTGACATTCAGAGTTCACTATGACTGAATCTTCTTGTGCTTATTTGTAATGTAAGCAAAATGGGACCAGTGGCTTAGATTCACTAAAACCATGAGTTCACTATACATATATTCACTATAATCGGAGTCAGCTGTATTTGGTGGATTGAGAAGGAACCTAGAAAGAGGGTAAAGGGAAGGCATCGGAAGAAATAAGCTGTAGTCTCGAATATATGCAGATGATGTAGTGATTATGATCCAGTTTTAATACATATTGGAAAAAGGAGATGAAAATATTTGATTTTCTAGTGAGAAGTTTCTTAGTGTGGAGAGCAGACATTTGAAGATGAAAGGAAAGGGAGAAATGTATGTAGAAGGGTGTCAGTGTAAATTCCCTGAAGTGGAGTCTATGGCTGGAAAAAAAACACCAAGATATTTAGCTAAAACAGACACAATAAAGGGGAAGTTGAGAGAAAAAAATCAGGAATTAGGACTATTGGGTACAAGGCAGGCTGTGGTTGGAAGGGGGAGAGGAGGAGAAATAGTGAAATGGTGTCAAAAGCAGAAAAAGAAGGGTAACATTAAAAAGGGATCAGTGAGGAAGGAGAAAAGAGTTTCTAAACAGAAAAAGGTTATGCAACACGAGGATTAGGTCCTTTAAGAGATGGAGGGAAAGATGAAAGGAAATTTCTGAATGAAAGACACAAAGCTCCAGGGGCAAAAAATATGTAAGGGTAAGAAATTCTAAATATAACAAACTATACAAAGAGTTTAGAGTTGAAGAGTCCCCAGGATATTTAAAAACAAAAAGATACAGGTAGAATAATTGAAGAACAATTTAGATGTGGAAACAAAATAAAGGAAGGAATACACTGGTGGTCCAGGGAAGATATGATTTGTTGTTGGGAGGGAAAGGATGGAAATGTTGGAATTTATATTGGAAAGGTGGAACAAATGTATGGCAGACTCAGGGCATGTAAGATGATATGGAGAAATTTTACAGGATTATAATAAATGTGGCAAGTGAATGAGAGAAAAAGGGATGTGAGATGTTATAGGGACATTTTACAGAATGACAGGAAGAGTGATAAATGATTGATACCAAGTGAATGGGTGAAAAGTGGATGAGAGAAATTGAGGAAAGAAGAAAAGGAAAGGATAAATGAGAGAAAAGGGGGACAGAACTATTGTAGATCTAGACAATCTATTGTAGATATAAAACTATTGTAGATAAGACTAAGTAGATTTAGAGCAAAGCTTCATTTGTATTTTAGGTTATTTTTGGCAGTGTAAAAAGTTGGGTGATATTACATTTAAGGTATTGGAAGTAGATATTAAGAGCACAAATTTTATCTGTGTCTCTGAAAGGAGCAATGTCAGTAAATCTTATTACAATTAGAAAACCAATATTTTATATCTTTACTTATGACAATGAAATTACACAATTATTGGAAGTTTCCCAATCCCCCCCGATTTTACTTGCTTTAATTAGTTTAATGGATGAATTGTATCAGTTTAATCCTTACTTTTGCATATTATTTTCCTACAAAATCTCTCATGCATAAAATTGTTTTCCAACAATAAACATATGTATTAAAATTCTAGTAATTTCTTATTAACAGAAACAACACCCTAAATGTTTCCATTTACATTTCAGACCTCGCTTTAAGTTGCCAGATTTACGGATGGAGTGGATTCAAGGCCCCAAACCAGGAAGTCTGGTTCAAGAGGGCCACCACATTATGATTGGCCAAGTTTCATACAAAGATCATCTTCTTCAGACTTGTCGTATGAAACTTAATGTATTAGGTAAATTTTTCATTTTAGTTCTTATATTCTAATCAGTAAAGACTGGATTTTTGTGCAGTGAAACTCATTAAAACATGCAGTAAAAGCACCAAAATGTTCAAAAACATACAATAAAATGATCAAGACTTTGCAAAACAGTGTTATGTAGCCAAAACAATCTCCATTAATCCACTTATCAACTTATAAATATATATAGAAAGTGATATTTAAAGTGAATGAAATATTATAATTTTAGTATTATTATAATCAAGTGTGTACATATAGTATTTGATAAACAAACTGTATTTGGCATATCAAATATTATTTGCCCACAAAATTAAATTAGCACAAATACACAAAGTAAATACAAAAACAGAAAAATACAAATATACCTTCAGAAATCGAAAAAAATTAAGTTACATAAGAAATGTTCTTAATTGTTTACATTATAATTTACAATTATGTATAATTCTAAATTATTTTATGAGAAATTATTATATCTCCTATCAACTAATAGTATATGTTTTAGACAGGAAAAACGTCCTTCTACATTTACATTTGTCTGTGTGCCGAGCCTCACTCGGAAGTACGAGTGCATGCAGCTAAAAGCGGTCAAAAACTGCGTTCATTCTTTCTTGTACCTTGCAGGACAATGTTCCGAAAAATTCAATAAATTTTTAAACGCAATGCATCTTTTCGCTAAACTTCACTTCTGGACGTAAGGTCGATGAGACTAGCACATGCTGTCTCATGTTGGTAAGTGCAGCAAAGGCTGACAAAACTGATATATGATCCAATTGGGAAGATAGACCCCGAACATAGCACTGGTTGAGCAGATGCAACCAAGGGACGCGGACCTAGTTCGTGGTGACACTGCATATCCCTGCTGTAATAACTCAGAAATTTTAATTAGACAATAGGCATCACAAGAGGTATAGGTGCCTGGTTCATAGGGCAACAAAATGCAGATGCCACTCGGGTTTCACAGACCACCCGAAAGGAGTTCTGGATTGTCATAAAAACGTTTTTCTTAAATAAAACCTTTAAAAAAGATCAAGTAAAACAAGTTGATAATATAAAAAATATATTTTATGCAATATAACTATTTCAGTAAGTAAAATCCCAAAATGTGCAATTTTCAGGCAATATTACCTAAAATATGCAATATTGGGCAGTACCCCCCCCCCCCAACGTGCAATTTCATGCAAAATAAAACAAATACTAAAATAATGTCCGTTTCATAATTCAAATTTCTGTCAAGGTTTTATCCAATTTCAAGTTAGCAAAGAAAAGATGCAATAACACGGGAACCCAGTCTTTACTAATCAGTAAATACTTGCACTGCAAGCACTTGTGTCTTCATAAACTTTAAACAATACAGTGCAAATGACATTAGTATATTACAAATGATACTGTATTTATAGATATTAAATGCTTCAACATCTTTCATAATGAAATATTTGTGTTTAAACCTGTATTTGAAACTCTCATATTTTCTTTTTTCGAAATATTGTCTGTAACTCTCAGGATTGAAAAAATCATAGTTCATTGGTAAATAAAGTACCTAACTTGCATTTAGAACAGAGTTCTCATCAGATATCTGTGCATTTGAAAATCATTAAAATGACAACGTTTGCCCAGATTTCAATGGTCATTGAGTGCAAAGATTTCTTGTGTGAACTCAACGTATTACCTTGTGATAACTAATAAAATTTCTGAAATTTTTGAAAAATCTGAATGTTGCAGTAAGAAAATGCCCACCATTGATGCTACCGAAACACATGACAGTGCAGTGTTCTCTTGGCAACTCTTGGGGATCAAAATGTCAATTTTCATGCAACAATGGACTACATGTGATAGGACAATCTTCCTCAGAGTGTATGGATGATCTGTCTTGGTCACATCACATACCAGTTTGTGAAGGTAGGCAATGAAATTATTTCACATCCAATGTTTTTATTGTCCAGAAAGAAAATTGCATTTTAAAAATGATCAACATCTAATGTTTCACATCTAATCTCTGTCTCTCTCTTTCTCTCCTTTTTTTATCGTGGAAACCTTTTTCAAACATCTGACATTTATAAACAATTTTAAAACTCATCAATACAGACTGGAAGTTTGGCAAAATCTTTTTTATAATTACGATTTTAAGACTCTTATAAATAGGAATCCCTTTAATGAACTTCTGTATTTGAAGATGTTTATTTTGTCATTTTTTGCTTATGTCAGCTGATAACCCTTTTTAGAATTTTGCCTTATTTTGGCCTTCTTCTTCATTATTTTCTTTTTTCTTCCTGGCACCAATCACAGACATGCTGGAAATGTGCCTGCAAGCCAGTCAACACTAAAGCACTAATGCATTTTGTCTTTCTCTGCAAGCTCAGGTTGCAGGACATGGAAATCTTAAAAATTTAAATGAGAAAGGAAGATGATATCATTCAAGAATTTTAGATTTCTTTCATTGATGTTGACAGACTCTGTACACTCAAGTGGTATCCAATCCTACCTTTGAGTATGGCTTTCAATTCCTTTTAAAGAGAGAATTCTCTGTGCATGATACACAATATGACCCTTCTCGGGGCTGGTGATTACCCAAGAGCAAAGGATGCAAATTATAAATATGTAATTCAAGGATTCAAAAGAAATTCCACAATTTTGTAGAGACAGCATCACCAGTGAAACAAATTCTTAGTAATCGTACTGAAATTTAGTGTGCCACTCCAAATAATTTTCTGTGGTGAAACTGAAAAATTATCTTTCTGATAGATACAGTGTACAAAAAAATCTGGTGGTCATTTACAATCAAGATTTCAAAGAAAAAAATCGTTTCCTTCCATGTCAGTTCTAATGTAAATTTCAGAGTTAAGAGTAAAAATTTGAATCACTGTAATACATTTTTTACAATAATTAATTTGAAATTGTGATATTTCATTGTTTATATGCCTTTTGGCACACCTATTTTAGTGAGAGTAAATGCATTTTTGCCAGTCTATTTTAGGTAAAATAAATGCCTAAATTACTGGGCTCTACTAATCTATCACATGTCACCTAAGAGTATGAAGAGATGGTGCTTTTAATTACTTTTTACAAAACAATTTTAAAGCAGAAAGTTGTTTTCTACTCAGCTCACAAATTTCTTTTTATTTTCATTATCTGGGATAAGAATCTTTTAAAAGAAATATTTTTCTAATTGATTTTGTTGTTTTCATGGTGAACACTGACCAAATTATTGATGAATTATAACAATTAGGGAAAACTGTAAGAATATTCATGTTAAGTTGAGAGTCATTTATAAGATAATTATTCTCCTCGCAGTAATCAGATAAAAATGCAAATAAATATTTCACTTTTTCAGCTTCAAAGGGTTGTCCTGCCCCAATGAGTCCTCCACATGGACAACTGCTTTGCCAAGCACATTTGGAAGAAGCTCGTTCACAAGTTTTGCCAGAAAATGCAAAGTGTGAATATGTATGTGATACAGGATATGAAATTCCAGCAACTCAGTATCACCTCACAACTATCCTCTGTCAGGATGGTGCATGGAATAGTACAGTCGATCCTACTTGCATAAGTAAGTACAAATAAGTGTCTTGTAATGTAATTGTTCAGATATAAAACCACATCAACATGTGGTCCTGCACTTACATGTTATTTATTCATTCCCCAAGTAATGCAGACGCATTGATTATTGAAGTATTACTTGAACTTAAACATCTTTAAAGTCACTAGAATAGGAAAACAAACATTAGTAACAAACAGTAAAACAAATTCAAGAGAGAGGGAGAATCAGTTTACTTGCAAATAACTTTCCAGTTCGTAAGAGACAAAACCAGTTAACATTACAAAATTCAAGGGACTGGAACAACATAGTAGGAATCCATATTTCATGTACTCAAAATAAAGATAATATAATTTTTTTAAAAAACAATTATGATCCAAAGCTGTAAAAAATGGTTCATAAAGCTACATGTTGAGTGTAGAAAGAAGCATGAATTCCTGATAGCCCTTTTAAAGCTGTTTTACTTTCAAAGGTTTTTCAAAATCTACCTATCTAGTTCTTTGTTTTGTAGCCTTTTTGTAAATGCTGTTTTCTGTTCCCTTAAGTTACTTTCACCATAGAGTTTCATGTTTCCTAATGTTTATTTCAAAATATTATATCCTTTAAATACATATGCAAATAACATAGGGCCTACGTGTCATGCTCATTGAATTTAAAAATTTTGTTTTGAATTGTTGCTCATTATTAGCAAAATTTTAATTCTTAAATATACAATTTACAAAATATACAACAACATGATTTAGTTTTCCAATGTATTCACAATTCCCTTTTTATCCATAGCTACCAAGTTTCAATCAAGATTCATACTGCTCCTCTGAGATTTGCAGAAGCACTAAAACCCATTTTGAGAAATTATTCTGTAGTGCCTCTGATTCCCTTATAAACAGTGCAAATTTAATATATCACTGATTAATCATAAAATTAAAACTGCAATTTACTGAAATTCTTGGGAAAAAAGCAGGAATGAAATTAAGTTCTTTAATTCCGAAGAGTATAACTGAATTTTGTTCAGAAGTTGGAATAATCTACTCAAAATGCATGTCCATTCTCTCCAAGACCAATTTAAGAACTCGAACTCAACCCAACTTGTCTTACTTCAAAATACATACAATATTGTCATATCATTCAAGAAAATATCACTTACTGTTCTTAACACAAGAAAAGTATTCTTCCCACTTTAGATGGTTAATGTCACCAAAAATATGACAAGTAATTACCTATACCCATCTATTTAATACAATTAAAGAATAAAAAGGAAACATTCTTCATATAAGATTCAAGGTAATGTTCCATTTAGAAACAGTAAATAAAAAGTGGTGATGTGAAACATCAACTACACTGAAATATAGTTCATTAACCCAAAAATTACATTCATTACATTAGTTTACATTAGTTTAATGTGTTACATTAAAATTACATTAGTTTAATGTGTTAGTACATTGTGTGCTTTGGTATTCAAAAATTAATCAGTTCAAGTTTCTACTGAAATTCATTTTTTCTTTAGGCCTTTTGTAACAATATGTTTTAACTTCAATTTAAAATTAATTGACTTATTCAGTCCTATATTGATTTAATATTGTCACATAATAATACTTTTGTTTCAAAGACATTGGCGGTATCGCTTTAGATCATCCAAATGCAATACAAAGGGAAGCTGGTCACAAGCGCAGGAGACACAAGTTGAGAGCAGGATTGCATAAAAGGTAATGTTTATGAAAATTCAACACAATCATTGTTTTAAGATCTTAGTAAAAACACAATTAATTATTTACAGGTCACACGGTGATCCATGCAATCCGAACCCTTGCAAAGAAGGTGGCACATGTCTTCGTGGACCCAAGTCCGCACCTGCCATCTGTCGTTGTCCAGATCACCGAGAAGGTAGATTTTCATCAATTAAAATTAATCAATTACGCAAGTAAAGAGTAGTACACAAATAAAAAATATTAATGCTTAGAATTCATTCACACATCCAAGTTCTCAATTTCAATACATTTAATATGAAAAGCATATGACATCAGCGCCGTATTAAAATATAGGTCCTCTACAATAGGGCTGCTCAAGTGAGCATATTAGAAATGACTTTTATTCAGCATACTTAATGATTAATGTACATACAACTAGAAAATTAATATTACAGTTATGTAATTTTAAAATTTGTAACAGAATAACTAGAAGAGCCTATTTGAGTCGGATCACATGAAAAGATCTGGCAGGCTGCATGTGGCCCGCAGACTGCCAGTTTGAAAGGCCTGCCCCAAGCCAATGCCTATTTTCTACTAACCAGGTGGCTCTCACTTTGCTGAATCAGAGTTGAAGGGAGAGCACGGGTGGGTGGGAAGGAGAGTGCTGTTGACATTGCTGATAGAAGGGAAAGGAGGGGGAAAAGACTATTCTAGTGAAAGCGGAATGGCACATAGGCCACTGCAACGAACACTTGCAGGCAGTTTCGCCTGGAATTTTACATCTGAGCAGCCCTACTCTGAGAGATAATAACAAACATTTGGTACATATGTAAAAATCTGAAGGCAAAAAGACAATAACTGAACATTTTCAAATTTGTCAATGTCCTGTGGGCAATTTGAACTCTCCTTCAAGCTTTGCGAAGATTGCTCTTCCAAGTGCATTATTACATTAAAGAAATTAAAGATTATGTTGACAAATCATGACAATAAATTACAAACTAGCAGTGGCGTAGCGTCAGGGGACGCTGAGCATCCCCGTATATAAGAACCTTAAATACTGTATTGATAATCTTACAAGTGGTCTGTTGAGCGAAACACATTTTGTATTAATTTTAAATTGATTTCCTATGATTGAATTCGGAGGGCTGTTGAAGCTGGCCTGTGATTGCCTGGAAGTTAAAATGCTTCTAGCGTCTGCTGTCTGAGGTTCCCCTCTCCCCTCTTCAACCCTGGCCCAGAGAAACCCAACTGCTTTACGCTAGCTTCTACTGCGGAAAGAAGCTCATTTGTGTACGAGAGCACAGCACACTTCAGGCAGTCAGTAAATTCTCTCTCTTTCTCTCACTCACTCGGGAGTCCCTGCTTGGTCATGGGCACAAACTGTAGAAATAGCCTGTCTACTATTTCTTAATTAATATCCAAGAAATTGTATTATCTCTTAAATAGATTACATATTATTGAAGTCTGCAATGTATAAATTAACAAGTGGTCTCATTGCCATTCGCATATAAGAATTAAAGCTGAGCCATTGTATAATTTGCTTTCAAGACATCAGCAGCCCTGACTGCTGTGAGGATTTTGTGGGAAGCGCCTACACCGTCATAAGCAATCGAGATCGTGGAAGTAGTTCCAGTGTATCTGCCTTGTGTTGTGTTCGCCTGTTAGATGAAGTAGTTGATAGTGACATTTTGTGTGTTATTGTTGAGCAACCCCAAACATGCGAGTCACGCTACGCCACTGCAAACTAGAACTTTCAGTCTGTTTAATCACACAAAAATTTCTTGTGTATTTTGTTTATTGTATATTTGCTGACTAGAGTTACCATCATATTCTTGTAGGTGATTTCTGTGAATATGAGCGATGCAGAGAAAAATGTGAAAATGGGGGAAAGTGTGTTATCTTTGATGAAAAAGCAGTGTGTTACTGCCCGCCTGGGTTCCATGGGAATCTCTGTGAAGTGACGGTGAGTATGTTGTCTTTACAATTCCATTCTTTTGTGATTGACTTCTGATCATAAAATCACTTCTTCAGAATGTCCTGTTCAATAAAAGCAATTTCAATTTGCTTCTCATTACATTTTGGCGAGGATAACTGTAGGATCTCTATAAAATTTGGTGTTGACTTTTCAATTCTGTCTTCTTGTTTTTTACTTCACCTCCTCTTGTAACATTTTTTTGCAAATGGTACTTCTTAAACAGAAGACTGCTAGGTCATGGCAAGTCTTCACAAACCATGGTGCCATTTTAACTGAAATTCTTTTGAGTTAATGACAGGCTTATCACTAATAAAGGTTGTAGACTGTTGAAATGTCGAGACAACCCAAAATATTTTGTTGTGAGTTTTCTGATAATTTTTCATCACTGAGCTCTCTATATTAAAATTTTAGGTTCATTTTCTGTCCAATTGAAATACTAAAAAACAATAATAACAAAAATAAATTAAACTAGAGTAAACACCTTAGATTTTTATTCTAATGCACACTGTATAAGAGAAGAGGAACACCAATTGGCTGAATAAGATTATACTTGTTCTAATTTTTTATACGTGACAAAAATTCGATTAATTATCGTCAATCAGATTATCAATTCATAACAATTCATGTTTATACTGAAATGAGATCCATGGTATTTCACCAATGTCCTCATAGGTTCATTAAAATCATCAAAAACACATTTCTAGAATTCTTCCAGATTATCCAAGAGGGAACTGGCTAAGAATTGTGCCAATTCATTTGTCTTATTGAGAGGAATTGAATGAACTATTGATCACCTTGAAGCTATAAGATGCCTAAAATGCATCTTACTTGCTTTAAAAAAATAATAATTTTTTTTCTTAGAAAGATGTCTTAGAAATTTCTGAACGAATCTGCAAAAAAAGGATCAATTCCTTACTACAAGATCATGACATGTCAAGACATTTGTTTTGATGTTCTTTGGAAAGTGACTGAGTGGCAGACAAATGGACCTAGGTTACTCAATTACTATTCAAGGACATGCCCATCTGTAACTTTTTTAAAAATACCTATTTTCAAAATGAAATTTTAAACAATTTGTATAAAAACAGGAAAGCAAATATAATATTGCAATGCACTGAAGTCTGTTTTCTTAAAAATTTTCTAATCAACTTTTGACTATCAAGTACATAAATGATCGTTTATAGCAACAAATCTACCATTTTAATTTCTGTATTTTCAACAGGACTCAAGGTAGTGGAAAATCTGCAAAAGAAATCTTCACTTTAATATTGCGGCACTGCTGGAAGATGAGGGATCTGCAATGAACTCACATCCTTGTGAATTGTTAAAAAAGGAGTGAAGCCAGCTATCTACAACTCAGCACAGATGGCAATTTATATTTGAGCCCAAGCAGATCCAACAACCTCCATCTCTCTAGTCGATGTGTGTGTGCGTGTGTACTAACAGTAATTAGGAAACTATTCAAGAACAAGTTGTCCCTATGTCTCTTTCAAAGAGTCACATTCCAACACACAGCCATCTCAACTGATGGGCTGTAAAAGGGAAGTTGAGAAGAAATATTTCACTAAAATTTATAGCCGTATGTGAAACAAAGCCCAAAATTTTATTTTCTACACCACTAATTTATTAACATTGTATTGAGTCTTTTCTGTGACACTCGATAGAACTTTAGAAGTTTGTAAATTCATACTGTATTTTAGAAATTAAATCAGTCTCTCTTCAGTATTTTGGTCACTGTCAAATACAATGACCTAGGAAATTTTATTATAGCTGTTCTTGAATTACTGGTAAATAATCCTTCACCAAAAATTTCTCTGGTAATTTGCTTGACTTGTAATTGGCATCAGATAAAAAGTGGACATTGTAAATATATCAGACACCCTTCACTTCAAAATAATGAACTTTTAACCTTAAGCACAAGATCTAATCTTAATTACATTTAAAAATCACATCAATATAACCAAAGTTTCAAATCAATGCTTGCCAGCAAAATGAACAGCTTCCAAAATAGTTTAGCAAGTTAAACATAACCTTATCACCTCTATAACAAAGAAATCCAGTCATTATAGATGTTGTTGTCAGTTGTTGATGGTAATCAGTGTTCATTAAGTATTTTAATTGTACCTTGGGAAATATCTGGAAGTCTCTCATCTTAAAAATTAAGCCAATAAATTTCCCAGTTAAAAGTACACAAGAAAAATGCCTCCAGTACAAGCCCTTGTAGATCAGTGTGTTTCTGATTTAGATACTGATGTTCTATAATGAAATACAATGAAATAAAGTTAATTTCCAAACATGAATTCTTATTTCCTCTACACAAATCAAAAATAATGTTCTTCAACAGGAATGTTCGTGTTGCACCAGCAGTTACCAATAGTTGGTAAAAATGAAGTGCTCTGGAAAATCAAGGGTAATTCTTTCTAATTGTAATGTCAAATTATAGTTGCCAGGTTCGTCAGAGAGAGGAAAACCTGAACAAAATGATGATAACACACAATAAATCTTACCAATTAAAAAATCTAGATCACATCAAAATGAATTTTGATTTTGAAAAAATTATTGAATTCCTTTTTGAATACTACTTCTTTTAATTTTTTATTCACTGAATCCTTTCTCTTTCATTGCATTAAATTCATATCAATGAGGAGAGAGTATATTCTGAATCTCTGGTTTGGCAATCATCATTCACAATCTCTGAGCAAACTAAATTTCCAGTGGCGTAGCGTCAGGGGACGCTGAGATGCTGAGCATCCCCGTATATAAGAACCTTTAATACTGTATTGATAATCTTAGAAGTGGTCTGTTGAGCGAAACACGTTTTGTATTAATTTAAAATTGATTTCCTATGATTGAATTCGGCGGGCTGTTGAAGCTGGCCTCTGATTGGTTGGAAGCTAAAATACTTCAGCGTCTGCCGCCAGATTGCGACGAGCAATGACGCATGCGCAGATGGCGAGGTCCCCCTCTCCCCTCTTCACCCCTGGCCCAGAGAAACCCGACTGCTTTACGCTAGCGTCTACTGCGGAAAGAAGCTCGTTTGTGAACGAGAGCGCAGCACACTTCAGGCGTTCAGTAAATTATCTTTCTCTCTCTCACTCGGGAGTCCCCGCTTGGTCATGGGTACAAACTGTAGAAATTGTGCCTGACTACTATTTCTTAATTAATATCCAAGAAATTGTATTATCTCTTAAATAGATTACATATTATTTAAGTCTGCAATGTATAAATTAACAAATGGTCTTATTGCCATTCGCGTATAAGAATTAAAGCTGAGCCATTGTATAATTTGCTTTCAAGACATCGGCAGCCCTGACTGCTGTGAGGATTTTGTGGGAAGCGCCTACACCGTCGTAAGCAATCGAGATCGTGGAAGTAGTCCCAGTGTATCTGCCTTGTGTTGCGTTCGCCTGTTAGACGAAGTAGTTGATAGTGACATTTTGTGTGTTATTGTTGAGCATCCCCAAACGTGTGAGTCACGCTACGCCACTGTAAATTTCACAAACTAATCTGATTGTTATTGAATATGGAAAGTCACTGTGACAGCATTGCCCAGTATGCATGTCATTTTGCTATATCTGTAACAACTAATTCACATTTTTGTGTTCTCTTTTATATGGAATTATTTTCTTGTTTTTTACCTAGACAATCTTAAGCCTTATGTAAACTACAAGTGATCATGACATTGGAAAATAATGTTTTGAACTTATAAGTTTCAATCTTCAGACACTCTATCATTCTCTTCTATCTAGAGTTTGAATCTTCATTTAATCTTCATTTTTGCTTGATGTAAATCTCATTTTCATTTCTTTAATTTTGACTTTTCTGTTCTACCAATATTGCCCATCTCTTCAGCACACTTCTTCAATTCCTGAACAGCCAAAACAGTTCAACAGCACTGGTACTTCATTCAGTGTTCATGTTCCTTAACAGTGCCTTGCCTTTTATCTATTTTATGCCCTAAATGCTAAAGATGTACACAATACATTTTCAAACTTACTTTCCAATTCTTCAAAATATTGGGGCAAATAAAAGAATAAAATAAAATACCATACTAATCCACATAAAAGTTCGTATAAATATTTTGTTCCAAAGAAAGAATAGTTATTTATGATGAAAGGTGAAAGTGACCTTTTATTTTGAGAGTTTTTGAAACGTTGGGACACAAGGCCAGTATGTTGAATGGTGTAAACCTATGAAAAAAAAAAAAAAATCACTTTTACAATGTGTGTCACACACTATTTTTTAAAACAGTCTTACTAACAAATTTTAAATTCATTCAAGTATACAAATCACTTAATAATACAATAAGGTCAGTAGTAGGTGATGCGGTCAGACAAATGTATTTTCATTTTCTTTGTTGCATTTAGATTTATCTGAACACTTGAGCATTATCTCACTGTACACACACAAAATGCATGCTCTAAAAGAAACACTTTTATCAGTGGCTGTCTAAAAATGTAATTTGCATTACATACATCAAAATAGGCTAATGTAATTAGTTCATAAAAGGTTTTATTATCCTATCATTATGTCTTATCCCAATTACTTTGTCACATTTAAAACTTGTTGATATTTATTATAATACCACTCCCATGCCCAATTATAAACCTATTATCATACAAGAAATATACTGCCTCAGAAAAGTAATTTTCCTCTTTCAGCACAAAACTAGTACAACAGTCAGTATCATTTTACATTGTGATCATTACAGATTACATTTTTCGAATTTTATTAAAGTCATTAAAGGCTTTTTGAAACAATGATTAAACTCATTTTAGATTTTTATAATTTTTATAATAGTATCAGGCTGAACAATATTTGCAATGAATTACTACATATTGGTTACAAATTGCTTTCTTGGATGCTTTTACTTCTGAATTTAAATAACGAAGTACATTCATTAAAAGCATATTGTTTTTTATTTTTATATTGCAACTTCTTAAAAGATTTCCTTGAAAACTAGCATTCAAATAAAACAAAATTACTGTTGCAATGAAGATCATGAACAAACCCAAAATATGTTATGTGAAGGATTTCCTATTGTCTCTGTAAGCATCCTTGTAACAAGAAAAGGTTTGCTCATGCAACATGAAATTAAAGGCACCAACTGTACAGATCAGGGGATCCCAACGGGGTCGAGAGATCCCTGGGATTGATGATCAAGGAGGTCAATAGCCAAATTATGAATGTCTTAACAGAATAATCAAGATCTCATTGATTACAAACAAATATTAAGGAACTTAAGTAACTGTTTTCTGATATAAAACAAAAAATGTTTAATAATAAATTACAAATTTGTTTTTCTTTTGTATCCTTCTTTCATGCTTAGGAATTAAAGAATTAGGATATTTGGAAAACTAAAGAAATTATAACTATGCATTGGCAATGATACTTTATCATGCAAGTAAGTACTCTCCCCCATATGCATTGAAGAAATTTTATGAAGAAATATGAAGAATTGTTATAACAAACACTCAACATTTTAACTGTTGCATTTCCATGAAGAAAATCAGTTACTCAAAAACAGAAACATCTTTGATAATTGAAGAATCCAAATACTTATAAGAATATTAGGGGTATAATATTGTTATCTTTACAGCATTTATGCGCAATTCTTTGTGTTATGATTATGGATGCTGTAGAGAAAATGTAAGGGGGAGGGGGGCAGTATAATTAGAAAATGTTCTCTTAACAGTGGTCAACGAAAGAAGAAAAGGTTGGGAACCTTGATATAAATCCACTGCTTTTGATCCCAAAAATTCCCTTTAATTATCCAGATATCTCTTCTATAAAAACTGCATTTATATCTTTCATTTTTGCCTAACCATGTTTGTGTTGAATTTTTCAAAAGTGTGACATGAACATGTCATCTACATCCCTTGGTACTTTGTTCCTTGATGTCCATTTCTTAATTCATACGAGACTGTACCTTCTAATTTTTCAATAGTAGCAGAAAAGTCAGCAAATTAAGATGTTGCGACCAACCCTTATTAGTAAATTTATCAAATCATTTTTTTTACCACAATACATTTTAGTGATTTTTTATGGCCTACAGGATTTACATATATTCCTCAGAAGTAACTGAAACTATAATATATATTAAAATAATGATACAAACTGAGTAAAATACGTAAAAACCTAAGAATCCAGGCTCTAGTGATCATGTATTTCAAATCCAAATTAATACAGACAAATGAGTACAATAATAATATGAGTTTGTCAATTCTATCAGTTTTCCAATTTGATACACTTACTACTTTCATAACTACCGATTTAAGACATCAGGAAGTACTTTTCATGGATTTACTTCACTATAACAATCATTTGATAAAATTTACACCCCCACCATAATTTACTGTAACTCAATGGAAATTATGTTATTGGCACAGTTATGTACTAATTAAAGAAATCAGCCACCAACTTTTGCAAATTTTCATTGAATGAGACTTACTTGGTCAAATAACAGCACACTGAGGTAATCCGTACCTCATAACACACAAAATGTTTTTTTTAACTACTGGACAGTGTAAAATTAGGGTTTCACCAGTATTTTATAAACAGTAAATGTAGGAAACAAACTGTTAATTTTGTCAGGAATGATGAAAAAATAAATTTGTCATAAAAAATAAACAAAATTTCATAGTCCAAAACAATACATTTTTCTTTAAGAAATGAATTTTCAATTTTCTTCAAGAAAAGAACAAACCAATTAGAAATTAGTTTAGACTAGCTATGAAGAAAAACATGTGTAATAACAGTACAACCATGAAGAAATGCGTATAACAGGGACGTGTGTAGGATAGTTGCTTGTTCACAGAAAACAGAATGATGCACTAATTGAAAAAGGTTAAAAAGCACAAGGTGGTGTGCTGGTTAATTTTGTTGTGCAATGAGAAGGTATACAGAATGATGATAACTAAGCACAGGGGCAGGACACCGTCTATGTGTAGGATAAGAGATTGTATTGGGATACAAGTTTAATTCTCGACAGATCATTATAGAAACAATGCTCCTTAAATACTTAATTTAGAAATAAATGCAAATTAATAATTTTCATTGTGTTGTTTAGTGAGTAATTACTTTTATTTTGTGAGTGTGTCTGTGTGTTTTGTAGTAAGGAAGAGATCATCAGTGCTGATCAGCAAACAAGCTGACTGTAAAGAAGAGATCGTAATAGAAAGTAAATAAACTTGACAGACATTGTATGAAGATCAAGTACTGTTTTATTTAATCGTATGGTAATGATATGAACTCTAGAGTACATCAGATGTTCGAAATGGTGACTTTATCTGTTTGTGAGAAAAAACAGTAAGAATGAAAATTAGGATTAATTTTAGAAGATTTGTGTATGTAAGTCACATCATCATTCAAATGTTAAATATCAAGGGAATAATATGTTCAATTGGGATTAAATGTTAAAAAATGATTCAGCTTATTGCTGCCTTTAAATTGAAAATATTAACACTTTGCATACCAAGACCACTTTGCATACATGTGAACCCCAATATCACTTTTTTAGGAGGGGATCCAGGAAATAACGACCGTTTTGTTGTAATAATTTAAAAAATATATATTTATTTGAAAAAACAAAGTCTAGCTTCCTTTACTTTTCTACATAATCACCACCTACATTAAACATTTGTCGTATCTATTCACTAGCTTTAGAATTCCCGTGTTATACTGCTCTGCCGCCAGTTCATTAATCCAGGTGTTCACTGTCTTCTTCAACTCTTCATCACTTCCAAAACGTGTACCACCCAGAAAGTCTTTGAGCTTTGTGAAAAAGTGAAAAACATTAGGAGCAAGGTCTAGACTATAGGGCGGATGATCAAAGATTTCCCAACCGAATTGATCCAGCAATTCTCGAGTTGAAGCAGCAGTGTGTGGGCGGGAGTTGTGAAGGAGCACAACTCCTCTCAAAAGCATTTCTCGCCTCTTGTTTTGGATGGCTCACTGTAGTTTTCGTAAAGTCTCACAACAATGATTTGCATTGATTGTAGTGCCTTTTGGCATGTAATCCAGCAAAAGAACACCTTTGCGATCCCAAAAAACAGTAGCCATGACTTTTTGTGTTGAGAGAGTCTGTTTGAATTTTCTTGGTTTCTTGGGTGATTAGGGATGATGTCACTTACGTGATTGGCACTTGGTCTCTGGGGTAGACACCCAGGTCTCATCACCAGTCACAATTTCATCAAGAAAGGCGTTTTTTAAATTTTTTTCTCAGGGCTCATTTCTCGTCCAAATGCGGTAAATAATGGAATTTTTCAACTCAACAATTTTTCAACAAATTTGAAATTGTATTTTACTTCATGAATAGAAATAGTTTGCATAATTTTGCAGAAAAGTGCAATTTCTGTCCATTCTTTCGGGCATGCGAAATTTCGTCGATTTTCGACGGAATCTCGAGTTCGCTGAAAATCAAGACCGCAGCCCGGAATCGCATAGCGAGTTCACTGGTGAAATCCATTTTTCAAACAGATTGTTAGTTTTCCAGAAATTCGCGAAAAAGTAAACCAGCCACTTTTGGTCATTTTTTTAAAAATTTTTCTCAGGGCTCGTTTCTCATAAAAATGCGGTAATTGGAATTTTTCAACTCTATATTAAAGTTCGAAATTTGTATTTTACTCTCTGATTAGAAATAGTTTGCTTAATTTTGCAGCAAAATGCATTTTCTGTCCATTCTTTCGGGCAAGCTAAAAACGCGAAATTTCGTCGATCGACGAAAATTGTCCATTTTGGACGGAATCTCGAATAGGTTGAAAATCAGGGACTGTATACCGAAATAATAGCGGTAAAGATTTTTATACCGGTATAGAAATACCATAACCTCTATTATTTTTTTATACCTTAAAAAATACCGGTATAAGACGTCAAATACCGGCATTTTTATAGGTACTTTACCTTCATTCGACGTCTATTTGGTAAAAACCTCTATTTAAAGGTATTTCAGTATAATCATACAGGTTTCGGAGGGGCAACATTCTGATATTTTACGCTGAGATGGCTCAGAGGAACAATTTTGGACTCCGCAGAGTTTCTGACCGGGGGTCCTAGAGTTCAAGTCTCAACGGTGGCGTATTTTCGTCACCAGACATTCTACCTAGGTCGAGTTCTGTCGTTCGTTGGGAAGGAATTATTATAATGGTCTGGTTTTCTAAATGGTAGTTCTCTATGGTTTCTGCGGTCAGTACCTGAGGAGGAGTAGTATTTAAAAACGAGCCATTGATCGGGCATTAACTTTTGTTCCTCATCCTTTCGCCTTAAATACACACTCTTTCACGCTCTACACTATTAGACCTTAGGAGACTAGTCAGAGCCTGGAGTTGGTTCTTGTTAATGATTGAATGATTATTAGTGATTCCGGGCGCATCAATTGCTAACCCCGTAAGTGCAGTGCATGCGTTTTCTACGAGAGGCGGCGGTGATCTTCCTCCTTGCATGATCAGATCAGGCACCGACCTACCGTCGACTAGCGGGGTTTCCCTCTACCAGGTATCTCCCACCAGCGCCCCCCCCAGCCGGCACAAGCTCTAAGCTCCCGCGCGGTCTTCCGGCATGTGCGGTAGTGTAATGCGTGTTAGTATAAGTGTGTCTAAGTGAAGGGGTGAGGACAGGACAAGAGGAAGGAAAGATCGCGTGCGGTCCGTGGCCCATTTATTAATATACTGCTCTGGCATTCCTCTGATATTGATCGAGAAACCAAGGAAAACTACCGATCAGAGCAACAGGACGCTAGAATTCTCCTAGGACAGCGTGCGATCTTTCCTTCCTCTTCCTTGTCTTATCCTCACCCCTTACACAAACTTACACTTATATCCACTACACCACCTCATATGCCGGGAGACCGGTGGAGAGCATAGTGTTAGAGTTTGTCTGGGCTGGAGCGGTGACCCGCTGAGATACCTAGTTGTGAAAGCCGACGGTAGGTCGGCGCCGAATCTCGCCATTCAGCGGGGAAGATCACCGACAACTCTCGAGGAAAACATTACTTCACTTACTGGAATAATGACCTTATCTGTTGGCGCGCCCGAAATCACTAACAATCAATAAATCAAGAGGAAGGAAAGTGTGTGCGGCGCGAGGTCCGTTTGGCAAAATAATGCCCATACATTCGCCTGGTTTTGATCAGAGCAGCTGGCCGCTAGAATTGTTCTCTAGACAGCGGCTCAATTCAACCTAATTAAATTCTACTAGTGTCGAAAACTACACCGCTGTTAGAACTCAAACTCTACGACCTCCCGGTCAGAGTCGAAGCAGAGAGCGACATTGCTGGCTTACTGTCAGAGCTAACTTAACCCACCTCCTGAAATACTAGAATATACACTACACTTACAGAACTAATCACAGCAGTTGACAGGTCGGAAAATAATAATTCAATTCATCAAATATAATTCTTCGAATAGATGTACATTGCAGTGGCGTAGCGTGACTCACACGTTTGGGGATGCTCAACAATAACACACAAAATGTCACTATCAACTACTTCGTCTAACAGGCGAACGCAACACAAGGCAGATACACTGGGACTACTTCCACGATCTCGATTGCTTACGACGGTGTAGGCGCTTCCCACAAAATCCTCACAGCAGTCAGGGCTGCCGATGTCTTGAAAGCAAATTATACAATGGCTCAGCTTTAATTCTTATACGCGAATGGCAATAAGACCATTTGTTAATTTATACATTGCAGACTTAAATAATATGTAATCTATTTAAGAGATAATACAATTTCTTGGATATTAATTAAGAAATAGTAGTCAGGCACAATTTCTACAGTTTGTACCCATGACCAAGCGGGGACTCCCGAGTGAGAGAGAGAAAGATAATTTACTGAACGCCTGAAGTGTGCTGCGCTCTCGTTCACAAACGAGCTTCTTTCCGCAGTAGACGCTAGCGTAAAGCAGTCGGGTTTCTCTGGGCCAGGGGTGAAGAGGGGAGAGGGGGACCTCGCCATCTGCGCATGCGTCATTGCTCGTCGCAATCTGGCGGCAGACGCTGAAGTATTTTAGCTTCCAACCAATCAGAGGCCAGCTTCAACAGCCCGCCGAATTCAATCATAGGAAATCAATTTTAAATTAATACAAAACGTGTTTCGCTCAACAGACCACTTCTAAGATTATCAATACAGTATTAAAGGTTCTTATATACCGGGATGCTCAGCATCTCAGCGTCCCCTGACGCTACGCCACTGGTACATTGTACATCTTTTCATCTTATGCATTGTTTTTCCTAATTTCACAATGCATTTTATCAGTCTGCCAGATCAATCTAACACCTACACGCAACAAGCACCGTACTGGATAATCGGATTGATTTATGGCATTTTATCATCTTTTTGAGCACCTTTCAAAACTCATAAATATGAAATTTAAGTGATGAGACGTCTGGCAAGTACGAGTAATTTTTGCAACAATTGCGATGCGCCGCCTCTCGAAGTGCAGAAATCGCCGCGCGTCACCGGGCCAGCGGCCTCTTCCAGGACATGACCTTTGACATCAGTTGTGAAAGAACGAAGGCAATAGAAACCTGACATCGTTTAATAAGACTACTTGGGCGCAGCCGATGCATTCTCGGAATCAGTTGTCACTTTGTAAGAGCTGCGAGGGCTGCGCCGTCGCGTAGGCAGTTTCCGGAGGTCAGCGTTTCGACCCAGGGGAGTCTTCGGTTCGGCACAGGATAAAGCACTCGACATACTCCAGGCTATCAATTTTCGCCTATTTTTAAGATAATTTATTTTAGAAGGAACCGTGTTCGTTATAAAATTGCATTTCTAGCATGAAAAACGAATTTTAGGGAAAACTGTTGTTTAAATGTACCGCATAAATGACTAATCTATCGTTCACAACTCGAGAATCAGAAGTGAACGAAACTTAGGAACGTATCGTGCAGGCCGTGTCAGCGACGGCCGGCAGCAGCGAGGGGTACCGTAAAACCAGATCAACCTAATAATCAAATGTTGCTAATAATTTGTATATATATGTACAATAGTAAACTGAAATGGAACAAGTAAAATAACAATGATGAAAGAAATGTGTGATAAACTTCTAGCAAACATTTTGGTGTAGTTCATGATATATAGTAGTAGATTTGGTGTAGTACGCTTATTTGGGCTAATGAACGTTTTGATCTTCATGATAAAAAATGAAATAATATCTGCCAATAAATTATTATTGTTAATGGTATTAGCAACAGCTTTTTGCAGGAGACAAGAGCTCCTGAAAGTTGGAGTGCCTAGCGTATATAGAAGTAGTTTGGAGTTTAAGAAAAACACTCCATGGGTCATGAGTATAGACCGGAAAAATATGTAGTATTTAAACGTCAAAATATGTGCATAAATATGTAATGAAAACAGTAATAATATGTAATAAATATCTAAAATCCGATATAATATGTAATATTAAAATTCTCTAATTAAAAAACATTTACTTAACAAGAAATTACATTTAGAAAAACTGCTTACTTTGCATCATACAACTTTCCCGTCAGTGGTAAAAGCTATTGCAATCCAGGACCGTAGTTTAGCAGCCGGACTAATCGCAATAGAAGCCATTGCACAAACTGGTGAGATCTACGACCAGTAAACATTCACAGAAGCATTTTCATCGAAGAGTTACACGTCAGCGATCGCTAATTTTTCTCGGAAATTAAGGTTACAAATCACAAAACGCGGTGACAATGATATTCTGGACACCTAGATTTCTCTAATAATGTAGGGAAAATGCTGATTAAAAATAATGCACATTTTCACCAAAAAATGGAATTAAATTGAAAAAAATGATAAAATAAGAAAATATATTGCGAAAACAGCAAAATATGTAAAATATGGACTGATTCACAGTTTATGGTACACCGAGCTGCCACCGGCCGTCGCTGTCACGGCCTGCATGATACGTTCGTTAGTATCGTTCACTTCTGATTCTCGAGTCGTGAACGATGGATTAGTCATTTATGCGGTACTTTTAATCAACAATTTTCCTTAAAATTCATTTTTCACACTGGAAATGTAATCTTATATCTAACACGGTTCTCTGTTAGATCTTAAAAATAGGTAGTATTCCCTTTAGAAGAAATTCTATTGAAGGCGAGAGTCTCGTTTAAAAGAAGTTTTCTTAAAAATGATGGAACATAAAAGAGCATAAATTTATTATTCCGGTACCAGTAAATTTACAAAATTTAGTAACCGGCGTTTCGCGCATCTTCACGTGTTTGCGACTGCGCAGTTTGAATACTAGAGCCTAGAAAGTGCTTACTGATGTGATTTCTTATAAAAGTGAATTGGTAATTATGTGGTGGATAGACTTAAGGTAGTTTATAGTGAACGCGAGGGCCGAAGGCCCGAGCCTCGCCGTGACTTGGATCCGGGCGAGCGAAGCGAGAAAACTTGCCTTTAAAAGTAATTTGGCATTATAATGCGGCGGGCGTCTGAAAACTTTGCTTCTCTAAGGATGTACAGTACACCCTACTTTAACCCATAAGTGAGTTCACATGAGTGTAGAAAGCCTCGTTGAAAAGAATGTAAAGGATTGCTCTCTCGTGAACAATAACGTTCCTCCGCACCGATTGGAAGAGAATCGAATCACGTCATGGCATAGTAATCGAGGAAGCGTAGTGCTCGGGGTACCGTAAACTGTGGATCAACAAAATATGTAATAAAATACTAAATATGTAAAAATATGTAACGAAAAAAATCGATATTGTGTTAGGAGGGCTATAATTTGCCAAGATTACAATTTTAAGAATGCTAAGTAGAAAGACAAAAAATATGTAATTACATAAAAATAACTTTCTAATACATACCGTCAGAACATTTTTCAGAATGGAAGTCCATCCCTTATGTGAAACGAAGAAACAAAGAAATTAATCATTTCATCCTAATTCTGACCAGCATCTTCCAGAATCAATAACTTAACTTATTCGTTAACGGGGAAAATGTTAATTACTAAGAACTCTATGAATTCCCCCAACAACAACCTCAAATAAATTTGCCCCATAAAACAACTCCTAAAGACCAAAAAATCCCCTAAAGTTAGGGGGAAAACCCCTAATCTGGCAACACTTTATAAAAACGGGGTGAGAGAACATGGAATATATACAACACATGTCATCGGAAATGTTCGGTCTGACTCCCTCTATAGAAAGTGATAATGCAAGATGGCGTTGCTTTGGTCATGTAACAAATGCAAACCAACAATGAAGCGCGCGAGTTTGAAAAACATTCGCTTCAAATTAATGAACAAAGGTGTATTTCAAGAAAACTAGTACATACTATGAGAAGAAAGAATACTCTAAGAGAGACTGAAACAGAATTTAATGAACAAGAAACAACAAATCAACAAAAACATCAACAAGATAAAGAAAAACAACAATTGTAGATCAAGAAAGGAAACGGGTATTTATCAGCTATGAAACCTAAAGAACACGAAAGTAAACATAAAGAACCCGAAAGTGAAACTAAGAAACAAAGAAATGAATCATTTCATCCTAATTCTGACCAGCGTCTTCCAGACATCAATAACTTAACTCATTCGTTAATGGGGAAAATGTTAATTACCAAGGATCGTAAACAACAGTTAGCGGATGACGCATTTAAAAACTCAAGATTCATTTTACTATACTTTGGAGCATCCAACTGTAAGGGATGGACTTCCATTTTGAAAAATGTTCTGAAGGTATGCAAGTTAAGGTTACTTACTAATGCTTTTGGATAGTCACTAAAGGGATCATTTTCATAAGCTCATACCTCGATCAGGTTTTTCGTCCAGTTTCCCTGATCCTTTGAGCAAATGCTGAGATGACCTCTTGTTTTGCTTCTGGACATAAATGTAACTTCATTATTTGTGCACGTCTTCTAAATTTCAGTGGGAAATATAGTTATTCAAATTATTGTTCTCTATATTGTCGCGCCCAAAAGTATTATTCTTTCATGAAGAACATGAAGGTTAATGGCACAAATTTATAGCTAATTTACCTTTGGAAATAGATTTCATTTTAAAGGTGCGAATATTTTGTCAACAAAACTTGAAAAAAAACGCTCTTTTTTCTGTATTCAAAATTCGACTAGAATATGGCTTAGGACAGAGATCACAGAATTATGAAAACGTGCAAAGAATTCTCTTCTTCTCGTCACACATAGTTTTCAACTGTTTTTGACGTAAATAAATAAATAAAAAAAGCTGTTTTGCCCAGAAGGGGGGGGGAAGCGACTGGGGAAACTTGCTCGAGGCTTCTCCATTCAATCATTGGGGCTCCGAACTTTTTGAATTCAAAACAAATAAATTTACGTACTTAAAATTCAAATTAACTGCATGGAGAAAAGAATTACATGTGTACAATAATAATAATTTCACTGTCGTAATTTGTTGTTTTTTATTGGGAGGCGCGGAGCTGTTTATGCTACAATTCCCTTAATGCACATTACTAGCAATTTACTACAATTACCTACAATTCATATACGTACAATTCGTACAGTACCTACAATTCGTATGCACATTACAAGCAATTTGTAAACACTATTGTATTTATAAGTTAAAGTGCTTCAAATTACTTCTTATGAAATGTTTCGAAAAATTTCTGTGAAAAGAGCTTCAATTTTCGCATTTAGAGTTGCTCTTAAACGCCATTTTCTTACAAAGGGATCAACATTTTTCAAGAAAATTGCCATTTAGGACTAGATATTACTGTTCTTTAATATTCTTAAAATAATATTTCCGTTCTATTACTAGGAAAATCGAAAAATTAATAAAATGTTAAAAAAATGTACTTTGGTCGGCGATAGATGGCAGCTGGTGAAAGAATGTGGCAAGTCCGAATAGCTAACCGAGACCAAAGAAGATAGAAAACTAGTACGGGAAAGTCTGTGCCGTATTGCGATAGGCGAGATGAAAAACTTACATATTCCACAAAAATGGTAAACTGAACTGAGAGAACCATTTTGTTTTTTTATAAGTGTCTACATCACTGTGTTGAAAACGATTATATTCCTTAAGAAAGAGTCTGGTCCATTCCTTAAGAACAATATTTTTAACATATCTAAAAAAAATATATTAAAAAGGAACATTCACTGCAACACAATTTCTATTTTTTATGCGAAACCAATAAATACAAATATCTTTCATTTGAGAAATGGATTTAACAAAAAAAATTCAAACCACCAACATAATAATCTGTTGTAAAACCAACTGTTTTGTTACAAAACAGTTATTTTATATTTCCCAAATTTTAAGGATAGGGGAATATGTACCTTTTTCATATCATCCACAGAATTCATTAATAGGCGGTACGTTACATTGAAATTCATTTAAGTAGATTCATTGATGTCATCGTCTTCCTCTTCATCTTCATTTGTGTGAGAGCTTACAGATTCTGCAATTGTTATAAATGGGTAATATTTATTTATATAATTAAACTATCAGCTTGGGATTTTATTAATATTTGAAACTAATTTAATCTCGGATTAGTGTGTAGCCTTATTTTAATACTTTCATTCTAAATAATTTCAACATTTTTTTCATTTACATTCATAAATAAATTAACGCTTTGTTCACACCTGATGTTGCATATTTATACGCAATTTTTACGCAATATTTATATTATCATAATCTTCATGTTTCAGTATAAAAAAATAAAACTTTTTTTAACTTGTACATTGATTGAACAAAATAAGAAGGATAACCGAGTGTTACAGTAATGTCATAGAATTTCTCTGGTAATCGTCTTTTACAAATATTAATACATATAAAAAGTCAGCATAAATAAAACTTACTTATATTCACCTACTTTTTAAAACATTTTACAAATATACAGCTTTATTCCCCTTCGTACAGACATGATATCGGTATGGCACACATATTTTTGTATTTCAACGTTTCAAAAACATAAGTATGGGACATGTACCTGTTATACGTCACACTTATAAATCTTTTGCAACTTTAGAGGTTAATTTCTCACGTTCGAGACATCCCATTGGTATGCACTTACAGATGTCGCCTTCTAGACATTAAAATCAAATGAAAAATACTTGTTTTATGTGTGTACATATCATACATGGATTAGTGACAAATTTGACATTTTTGAACCAGTATGGCTGCTACTTAGAGACGCCTCAAGGGTATGGCGTGGTTATAATCGGCAATGAAAAAGAATTTTCCACCATAAGACCACAAAAATAGCTTTGAGCTCGTAATCCAAGCGGGCATAAAAATGACTCTTTCAATTCAGTATGGCGGACGTTTCTGGACGCCGCTTCTGTTTGGCATTCAACTCCTTCACACTTTATCTAACGAACAATATACAACTAGAATTAGCTGTGTACTCATTCGCCAATGGCCGATTTTTTTCGACATATTTAAAAAATTGCGCAGCGCAACGCCGTCACCTACAGGCCGCCATATTTGTCTTTCTTTGTTCCTCATAACACTGGCTAACTTCTCAAAACGTTTTAGCTTTGAGTTATCAAACGTCGATTTTCTTGCTGGCTTCCGGTCTATCGGGACATCCCCCCGGAGGATCCAGCAAGGGGTCCCTCCAATCGCCAGTAGGCATTACTAAACCCTACGGGATTTTCACTGACTGCTGAAGGCAGCCTTCTTTGCTGGCTAATGCAAGGTTCGGGCCTCCATTCTAATCAGTGGCCTGGTGTGTCAACCCAGTTTCTCTCCTGTACCCTCCATGGGCCGATAACAGGAAGTCCAAAGGTTCATGACCTTTCCCTCTCTACTTACTTCCAACTCTCCTCAAAATGGAGTACTTCTTCGTCTGACCCCTCACCTTTAACTTATTCAGCAAGGGAGGCCCTACCAGTAGCTAGGCTACCACTGACATAGCTCTCAAGCTCATGGGGGTAATCAAGCTCCACCACCAACTGCAAGGTCGTGTACTCCCTAGGTGGAGTTGTTGTTGTTGTTGTTGTTGTTGTTATTATTATTATTATTATTATTATTATTATTATTATTATTATTATTATTATTATTCCTCTAAATCACGACTAAAGATGTTATGTGTCGGCTGAATATACAATCTACTCCAGATTGCAACCAACTACCTAAGGAGTAGATCTAGGGACCGTCGGTGCCTTTACAATACTTTGCGCAAAATATGGGCTGTTCCAAATAAAGCGATTTCTTGCACTTCCCAGTCTTTTGAATTACCTGGGAGTTTAGACAAGTTCTTACACACATTTTGCGGAACAAATCCCAGAGCTCCGATAACTATCGGGACGACCTGTTACGCCCCACATTTGGTTGATCTCGATTTCCAAACTCTTGTATTTAAGATGTTCCTCTGCCTCCTTGGTAACGACGTTTTGATCGCAAGGTACAGCAACAAAGACAAGTAAACACGATTTGTTCTCCAAATCCCGGATGACTATATCCGGTTTGTTTGCTGCTATCGTGCGATCAGTTTGAATTTGTTGGTCGTACAATCGTCTCCTGTATTATTTCAGTAGTATACCTTTGGGTTCCGGCTCTCACACGCAACCAATCTTTATAAATGAGGGCTCTAAAGAAAGAGAATTTCACGGAGACTTGACGAATTTCATTTTGACTTTAAAAATATGGATGATTTCTTTAAAAAAAACGCATCGAAATATTCATGTAAAATGCAACCAGCATCACATGTCAACCTATATCGGCAAATAACTCATAAACGAAGCGTTTTAGAGCCTTAAAAAGTAAAATCTTGAGGCCAAAGGCCTCAAAGAAACGTTTTTCACACCATAATCTACAAGTTGAGATATTCTGCGATCCATTCAAGTAATTTTCGGTTCCACGCTTTAATACTATCAAGGCCACCTCAATATTTCAGTCCTTCCTGCTGGTAGCAATTTTTGTGGGGACACGCTTAGAAGGCTTAGATTCGACAATCTTTATTTACGCTTTCTGTTAACACCGTAGTTTGTGCAGTCTGACGAGGTTTATTTGCATAATCATTAATTCAAAATTTGCTCTCCAGCAACAACTAGAAGTACCATTATAGTTGCTTGATACCTATTCCTATGAAGATTGTTTCTAATGCTTGTAGTGAAACTATTCAATTAACGTTTTTTCATGGTCTATAAGTGCTGCGTACTTAATTGTGGAAGGATGTGGGTGTTCAGTGTTGAGTGAAGGCTGTGTTTGTGTTTTACCTGTACCAATATTTTCGTTATCATTCGATGAAATTTTCAAGTCAACGGGTTCAGACACGTAGCTTTCTCAAAAGTAAAAAGCTAATATTTTTGTGACTATTACGAAAAACTAAAACCTAATTGACAAAGAATATTGAATAATTACTTCAAATGTCTTGAAGTAAGTGTTGGGAATTGTTCCAAGCAAATTCTCCAAGATATTGAATAAATATTTATTGAAAATTTCTTTTACACATTAATTGCATTGTTTTTTATTTTTATTTGTAATTGTGTTAGTACATTGCAAGTTACCTTTATAGATTTTAAACAAATAAACACGTTTCATTAACTACTTTCCCTCTTAGAATGAAAATAGAAGGATAGGGATGAGTGTGGGGTCTTGCATGCGCGAGTTCTCGCACGGGTACGCAGAAGTAGTGGGGGAAAACTAGTGCTATGGCACAACACAACAAACTTTTTAAAGTAGATAAAGTAAAATAGCTTGAAATAAATGGAAAACAAAAATCAAAACGCGCTACCCTACAATACTATGTGAATCAATTAAACAACAACTAAATTTAAAATTATAGAAAGAATAGTGCAAGTCACCCGACAACTGCCAACGATCGCAGTCCAAACGCACGATTTAAATGTTGGCGGTATCTGGAAGTATGTACACCAACGCCCAGCTGCAAACTAGTATTGTAAATAAATCACCGTTTGATATTAAACCCAAGGTGTCGGTTCGTTAAGATATTGAAAATGCAAACATCGTTTGAGCAACATTCCCATGTACCGAAGTGGGCTTACTAATGCCTACTAAATTGTTTCTAATGCTAACAAATGTTATTTAGTACTCAAAGGTGAAACCATTAGTTTGATTATTTTTTGGCTCGGAATTGTTTTTATTGAGGTACGTAAGGACGCAGAAAATAATTCAATACTTTTTAGTAAACAAATAATTTTTCAATTTTCTCACCCCAGCAAGCTGGCACCCTGACTCTCCAAAACCCACTCGGTTCTTCATAACAAACCAAGGAAAGTTAAATAATATTGCAATGAGTAGGTCTGTTCTTGCCCGATCCGGTATTTTCGCACTACTTTACTTGGCTTTCTCAAGAGACCTTTTCTATTATTTGACTATCAAGGAAAGCGAAAAGCTAACTCTCAAGGAAGATTGAAAAATTTCTTCAAATGTTGTTTTTAAATAAGTATGAATTGTTCCAAGAACATCTCTCTATAATGTTGAATAAACTTTAATTGAAAATTTGTTTCAAACATCAATTGCATTGTTATTTTGTTTGATATTCTGTAAGTACATTAGTAGTTCCTCTCCTTTATGGAACGGATAGACAAATGGATAGGGAAAGGGTGGGGTTTAACATGCGAGAGTTCTCGCACGGGTACGCTAGTATCGTACATAATCCAATAGACGTCACCGGTTTCGGTGAGTGTTCGTACCACTTGGGGTATGTGTTCGGAACTTCGAGGGCGGTACAGATCTGCCAGTGGAGGTAGCTACACACCCTGTCGTGTCTTTTCAAGTATTCGGTCTTTGCTAGGATTGGACAAGCTGAGACAATATGATCAATGGTTTCTACGTGTTCCTGACAAATGCGGCATTTATCATCTTGGGAAATTTTGAGAACCGCTTTATCATAATGTCGTGTTCTCAAGGCCTCATCTTAGGCAGCTATTACAAGTGCTTCCGATTCTGGCTTCATTCTTCCCCTTTTAAGCCACATAAATGATTGATCCTTAGTGATCTTTACTTTGTCCATTCGTTTAAAATATTGTCCGTGGAGTGGTTTGTCTCTCCACGATTTCTTTAACATTTTTTGTGTCTCAAATTTCATGTTAAGTAGCATCAGAAGTTCAGTGTCTCTGTCATTCTGGGTGTCTTGCATAGTCTTCTTCGAAATGTTTCTTGCTACACTTACAATGCCTCTGTTTCCCATTCTTCGGTCAGATTTCATGACCTGCCTCATTAGTGGGTCATCTTGATGGCTGACTACATACTTTCCAATCCCGGTTATTGCATTGTGCCAGGAGGCTACAATTTGTCTCAGGCCTCTTCCTCTTTCCTTACGTGACACAAAGTCTAGGTAAATCAGCTTGGGGGTGGGCAACATGATGCATTGTTAGCAGTTTTCTGGTTTTTCGATCCATGATGCGAATTTCCTGTTCAGTTCAGTCTACTAGTCCGAAACTGTATTCGGCTACAGGCACCGCCAAACTACCTATTGCTGATATTTTATTCCTTGAGTTCTGAGCGGACTGCAGGACAAGTCTCACTCTTCTATAATACTCCTTGCGAATTCTTTCTTTCATTGTGTCTTTCGAGATGGTCTCACATTCTTCAATACCCAGATATTTGTAAGTTTTATCAGGCTCAAGATCTTGAATCACAGTGTGTCTATCAACTTCAATGTTCTCTGACGTGGTCATTTTGCCTCTTTTTAAGTTGACTTTTGCACACTTGTTAAGACCAAAATTCATGCAGGTGTCATTGCTAAAATCATTGATGACAGACAGCATTTGGGAGAGAATCGCTTCATTCTTAGCAAACACTTTAAGATCATCCATGTAAAATAAATGTGACACATGTCTTTCATCACCATGGAGCTTGTAACCAAAGTCAGTGTGCGACAGCTGTCTCGATAGAGGGATCAAACTAATGCAAAACAGCAGAGGGGATAGTGAATCTCCTTGAAAAATTCCCCTGTTAATCTGAATACTTCTTGTTTCTACTACTCCCTTTCCACTGTGGATTAGTAACCTGGCGCTCCACGACTTCATACTAGCCTTGCAAAACTCAACACGTCTAGGATGAAATCGATAGATCTCCAGGGTCTTCAAAATCCAATCGTGTGGTACACTGTCAAAGGCCTTCTGGTAGTCAATCCAAGCCATGCTTAAATTACGTTTTCGTTTCTTTGCATCATTCAAAATGACTTTATTCAGAAGCAAGATTTCCTTACAGCCATAGGAACCTTTACGACATTATTATTATTATTATTATTATTATTATTATTATTATTATTATTATTATTATTATTATTATTTATTGTGAAATTTTGCCGCCCCCTGAAAGCGTCGCCCAGGGCGGGCCGCCCCCACTACGCTATGCCACAGGGCCTTAAGTCTATTGCGCCAATTTTAATGGATTCTAGAAAATACTAAAGATAAGTTTTGAATATTTTCTTCGTAATCTAATCTTGGGCTTGAGATATTTGTGTATTTATGTGAAGTTGCCTTACTTGAGAAAGGATATAACAACAGTCCTGGAATTTGAAATGTGAAAGAAATTAATTATCAATATTTGTGTATTTTGAGGAACATCTTTTCAAGCAAGATTTGAAGATCTTAATTCTGAAAGAAATAGTTATGAAGTTCTGGATTTAGGAAACCATAATTAAAAGCAGGGAACCATTTTCTGGTGACAGTGTCTTGCTACAATTTTAAATACAGTCGACTCTGGTTATAGTGAACTCTGATATAGTGAACCCTTAGTTACAGTGAACTTAAGTCACTTGTCCTGTTTCACTGACATGTCAAATAAGTGTCAGAAAATTTGGTTGTAGCGAACCTGAACTTTGGCTATTGTGAACGTAGGAAATATAACAGTTTCATTAAATACACTATTCCATAAATGAAAACAAAAATTCCATTTATTTTAACAATTTATACGTCGTAACTTTTTAATTTATTTATATTTTTAATTTAATTTGTTAACATTTTAACATATTGGTATAAGACTGAATAAAAGGAATTATTTTAGAAAATGTCAATTCGAAAAATGTACCGGCATTACGTAACGCTAAATTAAGACTCTCTTACCACTATGTAACACAGCGTAACACTTCTTCCAAACCTTTACTCCCTCTTTAGCGTTAAGAAATTTATGAACGAACCCATACTACTATATAAACATGTAAAAATGTTTTCAAACCGCAATATTTCTTTCCGCACCAAGACTCGAACTCAGATCCTCACTGTGCGGTCTACCTCTACACCACGCCAACCCCTCTGACTTTCCGATTCGGGCCGACCCTTAAAAACCTAATGGCCTCAACCTAATATTGCCAACACGAAATTTTCGAAAATTCAAAGAGATCAACGAAAATGAGACCTCCACCATTCTTTGTCCATTGTCTTATCCGTGAGAAAATTGAAAGAAAAATATTGGAGCGATTTTTGAGAAAACATTCTTTTTATAATTTACATTAATTTCAACAAGATATTACGTGCAAATTACTCGTGTTAAAAAAAATAAATTGCCTGAGAGCTGACTTTTTAGAACAGGTAAAAATCTCTATCTTTTCCAATTTTCGAAAAGCGGGAGTTTATCGAACTAGCACCACATTCTTTACTGTCCATTGATGTATACAAGAAGAAAATTTAAACTAGCGGTGCTACAGAATGGCACAGACTTTCCCTATTAGTTTTCTATTTTCCTTCGGTCTCGGCTAGCAATTCAGACATGATACATTCTCTTGCAAGCTCCCATCTATCGCCGCCCAAATCATCCTTTTTTAAAAACATTTTCTTAAATTTTTCGGTTTCTTAGTAGAATGGAAATATTATTATAAGGACATTAAACAACAGTGAAACCTGGTTCTAAACGGCTTTAGAGCCGTTTTTAAGAGAATAGCGTTTCATCGCTACTGTAAATGCGAAATTTGAAGCTCTTTTTCACAGGAATCTTTTGTGTTCTCGAAATACTTTATTTGAAATCATTTACAGCGTTTTAACTCAGAGATACAATAGTGTTTACAAATTGTAGGAAACGCGCATATTCAGGTGTGAGAAATGTTTCAAAAAAAATTACAATAGCGTAATTTTTGAAAAAAAGTACCCCAAATTGAATTTAACGTCATATGAAAGAGTTCAATTAGCACAGTCCGTACGAAAAGTTTGAAGAAAAAAATTGGAGCCATTTTTGAGAAAATGGCGTTTGAGCGTTTCTGAAAATGCGGAATTTTGAGCTAGTTTTCATAGAAAACGGTTGGGTTAGTTTTCATAGAAAACGGTCCAATTTTTGAAAAAACAACAACAAGAGAATAGAGCAATATGGGGAAATGTCATCTCGAAGAGTACATTTAGCACTATCCCTAGCAAAAGTTAAAAGAATAAATTAGGAGCCGTTTTTGAGAAAATCTTGTTTTTGCAATTTTTTAAAATTGCACATATTGCATGCAATATTTCGCGAAAACTACTAAAATTTTCGAAAGAATGTACATGAGCTTAATGAAAGACTTCACTTCGGAGAAGAAATTTTATTTGGGGAAAAATCTCTATCTTTAATTTCGTAGTTGTAGGAAGAGGCCAAAGAAAATTTAAACTTCTGCAATTTTCGAAAATTCAGAGTTAACCGTGAAAATAAGACATATGCCACCTTAATAAGTGTATTTTACTCTATTCTTGTAGGAAATTTAAAGAAAAAATAGGGAGCAGTTTTGGGGAAAATTTTGAAAATGTCCAGGGGATTCTTGTCAGGGAAAATGTCCCAAATCAATGCTTTTCAAAATCTCAGAGCTTCGACTCAGGACAGATGGACAGGAGTTTCTTCAATTTGAAAACAACTGTACGCATAATTTAGGCGCTAGTGTTGTTCACATACACCGAACGGATGGACGGACGGACGGACGGTCAGACGGACGGACAGACGGACAGACACGAACAGACGGACGTTTTTCTCTCAATTGGTTTTTCGGTATTAAGGACTTACAAAAGGGGGATTCTGACTACACCACGTGTTAGGGTATTTTTACTTTCCCGTATACGTACGTATACACGGAGTGATACATATAGTATAGGGAAAGTTATGTAATGCTACGCGAAAAAAAGGCCAATTTTCCCCGGAAAAAAATTCGTTGCCGGGCGAGGATAACGAAAAAATGGATAAAACCAGTTGCCAAATTTACAAAAATCCCCTAACACGTGGTGCTGCCAGAACCACTTTTCTGTGGGTCCTTGATACCCAAAAACCAATTGAAAGGAAAACGTCAGTCTGTCCATCTATCCATCTGTCAGTCCGTCTGTGAACACTGCTAACACCTAAACCATACGTACGATTTCTTCCAAAATAGATATTCCCGAGTCGATCTGATTCTAGTCAAAGCTTTGAGATTTTGAAAAAGATTCTGTAAAATTTGGGGGTACTTTACATGAAGCCCCCTGGATATTTTCAAAATTTTCTCAAAAACGGCTCAAACTTTTTTCTTTAAATTTCTTAGAGGAATAGAGTAAAATACACTTATTAAGGTGGCATAGGTCTCATTTTCACGATTAAATCTGAATTTTCGAAAATTGCAGAAGTTTAAAATTTTTTCGGTGTCTTTCTGAAACTACAAAACTGAAGATAGAGATTTTTCTTTCAAATAAAATTTTTTGTCCAAAGTGAGTTCTTTTAGTAAGGTCATGTACATTTTTTTGAAAATATTAGTAGTTTTGCGCAATATTGCACGCAATAATTGAAATTTTAAAAAATTACATAAACAAGATTTTCTCAAAAACGGCTGCAAGTTTTTTCTTTAAAATTTTTGTAGGAATAGTGCTAAATGTGCTCTATGAGATGACATTAACGCCATATTCCTCTATTCTTTTGTTTTTTCAAAACTTGCAAAAATGTAGTTTTTTGACTTCTCTCACGTTGTTAATATTTATACTAGCAGCAATTCTTTCACAATATTGTATTAATGAGTATATGTGCTTTAAATAATGTCAAATAAAGTTTCTCGAAAATTGAATAATTTTCTGTGAAAACTAGCTCAAAATTGCGCATTTTCAGAAACGCTCAAACGCCCTTTTTGTAAAAAATAGTTTCAAATTTTTTGTTCAAACTTTTCGAACGGATAGTTACGCACGCATTAATATGATGTAAAGTTCATTTTGGGGTAATTTTTTTGTTTTTTCAAAAAGTACAAAAATGTAATTTTTTTGAAAGGTCTCTCATACGGTTAAAATTTACATTTTCAGCAATTTGTAAACACTACTGAACTTGTGAGTGTAAGTGCTTCAAATGAAGTTTTTCGAAAACTCAAAAAATTTCTGTAAAAATGAGCTTCAAATTTCGCATTTACAGTAGCACTAAACGCCGTTTTCTTGAAAACGGCTCCACATTTTTCAACGAAAATTACCACTTAGGGCAAGGTTTAACTGTTTTTCAATATTCTTAAAATAATAGTTTTGTTCTACTATTGGAAAACCGAAAAATTAATAAAATGGCATAAAATGTACTTCGGCGGTAGATGGCAGCTGCCAAGAGTAATTGGCAAGTCCGAATAGCTAGCCGAGACCAAACGAAACAAATCTAATGCGGAAAAGTCTTTGCCATTCCGTAGCACCACTAGTTTCTCTTATTTTAGCAACTGGATTTATACACTTTTTCGTTATCAGGGCCGGGCAATGAATTTTTTCTGCCGAAAATCCGCCGTTTTTTCGCGCAGCATTGCATAACTTTCCCTATACTACGTATATTATTCCGTATATATGTACGTATACAGGAAAGTAAAAATAGCGATTTTTGAGCGATTTTTAAATGCATAAATTTTACAGCACAAAATACGCGAAAACTACTCATTTTTTTCAAAACATTCTGTGTAATATTGGTTTTGTGATGAATTATCGTTGGCATTTAAAATTAAATCATCAAAGGTGTTGTCATTGCCAACGATATTATTTATTTGAAGAGCAGATTTCGATAGCTTAGCCATCATCAGTTTCTGCTGTGTGGAAGTCACAAAACGACTAACATTCTATACGAGTTTTTCTAGAGCTTTTAGAACAGGTTTTGTTTAAGGCAAAAATCTATTACTTCAATTTTGTACTTGCAATTGCAATGTTAACGTTTTGCAATTTTCGAAAATACGTAGAGTTTCAATTTAAAGGTGCCGCGACATCAGCCAGATGATATAATTTGGAGAATATAATCCCGCGACATCAGCCAGATGATATAAATTGGAGAAAATTGGCTGAAAGCTATAGCCGCTGGCGTTTTTCACAGAGATGGACAGACGTTTTGCCGACAAATTTTTCGGTATCAAGGTCCCACAAAATATGGATTCTAACTACAAAAGCTGTGAGAGGAAGTAATTTACCATACACATGGACAAGAATGACCCATTTTTCGTTGCCAGGGCCCGGCCATTAGTTTTTGTGTCGAAAATTTGCCATTTTCCTGCGCATGATTACAATACTTTCACTTCTTACCTACGTAAGAGCGAAAAAATAAAATGTGTATGTTTTCATTTAAAGATATAATTTTGAAGAACAGATTTTATTCAGAGAAAAAAATCTGTCTTCGTCTTTGTAATTGTAGGAAGACGCCGGAAAAATTTTGAACTTTTGCAATTTTCGAAAATTCAGATAATTTAACGAATCTGACCTGCGCCATTTTTAAGCGTCCTTTACTCTTAATAAAACACTTTGGAGCCCCTTTGAGGAAAATTTAAAATTGTCCTAGAGGCTTCATGTAAAGTACCCCCAAATATGAAGGCATTGCTTTCAAATTCAGAGGCCACGACGTCAGTCCGATCGGCAGGGAAATATAAATTTTGTTGAAAACCTTCCCTACGTTTTAGCCGCTATCGTTGTGCACAGACAGACGGGTAAATGTTTTGCCATAAACGTTTTTCTTTCGATATCAAGGATCCACAAAACATGGATCCTGACTACATAATGTGTTAGAGGCAGTAATATACTGCATATAGGAAGACGAATTATCCTGTTTTTTGCTTAAGGGATCTGCAATGCCTACGAATTTGTCTTCCAAAAATTGACGATTTTTCTTTTTCTGAAGAGACAAACATACGACAGAAAAATATATAACTCAAATTCAATAAATGCAGAGTGTGATGCTTATCACAGGATATTCAAAGTGTATTCTAAGAAGATAATATAATATTAAAATACATTTTTCGCTTGTTCCTTTACTGTCAACAATTTCCTTTAGTGACAATGATGTAGTTTATTATACCAATGTATCAAATTTCCCGCATGTTAAATTTTCTTATTTTAGATTGCTGCAGACAAAGGAGTGATCCTGGATGTTCTTTTCGTTTCTTTCGATGATACGGAGGAAGAATTTTGGAGACATTTTATTGACGAACACGGAAATTGGTGGGCAGTTCCGTATCGAAGTGAATTATCAGTGTGAGCTTCTAAATATTTTCAGGTGACACCTAAAAATATATACAAAATGTGTGCACACTTTATTCGTATATAACTTTTATATTGAAATTTAAAATAATTACCCGTCATTTTCTCAAAATGGGAAGCCAAATAAAAATGGAATATTCCATCCATACACTTACTACAATAAGATAGGGAAAGATGACGGATTAATCTATTTTATAAGAAACCACAGACACAAAATTCCATAAGTGTATTACTGTTGGATAGGAAATTCCCCCTCAGGGGTGCATCAACGAGATTTAAAAGGAAAGACAGAACTTCGCAGATTATGGCAATTTGGATTATCAGGTTCACGTGGAACCCGCAAAGCAATTTATCAACGTGCATAACTGGGAAACGATGCATCCTAGTCGTAAGACTAGTTTTTGTGTCTCTAAGGAACAAAGGTTGCGCTTCTTTACCGTAATGTTCAAAATGAGACATTTTTGGACGTTAGATAGATATATAGCAGTGGCGTCTCTTCATTTTGGACATACGACGTTGGCAGTGAAGGACAGTGTTAAGCCTGTTAATACAATTCTTTTCGCTTACGTATTTAGAGTACAATTGAATTACATAAACAAAATCCTGATTTTATTTTTTTAATGTGATAGAAGTTGGCAGACTTCTCTCAAATAAATAATTTTGGCGGAAGTTGTTGGTCTGTTGAGTTCGTTTTTCATGGATACTGTAAAACAGGACTTTCAAGAAAACACTGGTGACACTGTTATAGGTGAATTTTAGGTACAGTAATCCCTCAACATTCGCGAGAGTTAGGTTCCCCAAAACCTCACAAATGTCAAATTCCCGAGTGTTGAGTCTATATTTTAATGAAGAAAGGTGGGTTAAGTTCCTGGATATCGAAAAGCTGTTTAAAAGATAAAGAAAAAAAGTATGACAAGCAATTGCAGAAGAACTGATTAAGGTCTACTAAAACAATTCACAATTAACATCCCAAAGAGAAGAAATAAAACAATATTTGAAACTAATTTCGAAAATGAAAGTGATTGAATATAGGATTTGTTCGTTTGTTTTGTTCATCACCCTCCTCGTTGTTCTAATATCCAAACATGGAATAGTGCTGCTTCTATTTCCCTCTTAAATGTCGAAGTTATTTCCATGTTCGGATCACATTCGAATGCTCTTTCCACCAGAGCTTGTTGAAGTTTTAGAACGCAATTAGCAGCTTTGACACTGAACTTGTTCCAGGATGCAGTTTTGCTTCTGTTACTTCGTTACGTTCGTTAAGTTTTCTTTTGCTGATGATTTCCCGAAGCTGATCTTCAGTGAGGTCATTATACTGAGAGTTGCACAGATCCTGAATGGCTTTTCTGTTCATGTCGCCAAAACCCTTACCTCCAATTTCACGCAACTGAATTGAATTATTTTACAATTATATTATTCTATTAATGTGAACTAACATATCAACTTTGGTATTTTTGCAGAACGTGATACTTTGAGCTCCCGTGTCTCCCGAGTTCGTTTCTCAAATAACGCTGATAAAGGAAATAAAATTGTGCTCGTTTTCAAAAAGTACGACCAAAGACGCACTCGCGAATGTTGAGTCGCGAATGTTAAAACCGGTAGCAATTCTCTAATCGCGAATGTTTGAAACTCGCGAATAGCGAATTCGCGGATGTCGAGGGATTACTGTAATACGTACTTATAAAATAAACTTTGCGTCCTGTTTACGGGATAAAGGGTGATTACGTAGGCATATGTTCTTGGGTTACATTACTATTCTCTTTTTTGAAATTATGTCATTTGTAACGTGTTTTCTTCATCCGTCTTACCTTCCTTTCTCTCCCTCTTTGCCTCGTACGTAACTAGATTTGTTTTCACCCGGGGCAAGCATTCTGGAAGGATTCATGATTTTCAAAGTAATGAGATTAAAATTAGCAGATTATGGCAATTTGGATAATTAGGCGCACGTGAAACCCGCAAAGCAATTTATCATCGTGCATAACTCGGAAACGATGCATCCTAGTCGTGTTCTTGGGTACACGTATTTCCGCGTATGCCCTCGGAAAACGCGGTCCGGACGTCTACTTCCCTCCAGTTGCGTCCACGTTTCTCTCCTGCTTCTACGCCATCTCCTCCACTCGATCATCTTTGCAGCTTTAATATGAGAATAAAGAGCACTTCCTTTTAGTGTACAAAATAGGATGTTTATTTTTCTATTTAGAAAATAAATTTCAGAAAGGTTTCCACAAAAACGTTACGGGACATGAATTAATCTACTAAACAAAAAACTAGAGGTGCTACAGAATGGTACAGACTTTCCCATATTACTTTTCTGTTTCCTTGGGTTTGAGCTAGCTATTCGGAATTGCCACATACTCGTGCCTGCTGCCATCGATCGCCGCCCAAATTACATTTTTTCGACATTTTCTTAATTTTTCGGTTTCCTAATGGTAGAACGAAAATATTAATTTTAGAATATTAACGAACAGTAAAACTTTGTGTTAAATGGCAATTTTCTTCGAATAATTTGGATCCGTTTTTAAGAAAATGGCGCTTAAGCACTACTAAAAATGCTAAATTTGAAGCTCCTTTTCACAGCAATGTTTTGATTTCGAAAAACGTCATTTGAAGTCATCTCAAGCACTTCAACTTACAAATATAGTGTTTACAAATTGCTGGAAATGTGCATATTAACGGCGTGAGAGATCTTTTAGAAAATTACATTTATATAATTTTTGCAAAAACAAAAGATACCCAAAATTGCACTTTACGTCATATAAAAGAGTGCAATAGCACTATCCGTTTCAAAAGTTTGAAGAAAACATTTGGAGCCATTTATGAGAAATTTGCGTTTGAGCGTTTCTGAAAATGCGGAATTTTGAGCTAGTTTTCACAGAAAAGTATTCAATTTTCGAGAAACTTTACTTGACATTAGTTAAAGAACATGCACTCATAAATATAATAATGTGAACAATTCGTCGCTAATGTAATTGTTAACAACGTGACGTACAAGTCAAAAAAGTTACATTCTTGTAATTTTTGAAGAAAAAAACAATAGAGCAATATGCCGTTAATGTCATATCATAGAGCATATTTAGCACTATCCCTAAAAAAGTTTAAAGAAAGAATTTGAAGCCGTTTTTGAGAAAAACGTGTTTTTGTAATTTTTTACAATTGCAAATATTGCTCGCAATATTGCGCGAAATCTACTACAATTTTCAAAAAATGTACGTGACCTTAATAATAGAACTCACTTTTATTTGGAAGAAAAATCAGAACAAATTTTATTTGAAAGGAAAAATCTCTATCTTCAATTTCGAACTTATCGGAAGACGCCGAAAAAATTCTAACTTTTGAAATTTTCTAAAAATTAGAGTTAACCGTGAAAATGAAATCTATGCCATCTTTATAAGTGTATTTTACTTTATCCTTACAAGGAATTTAAAGAAAAAAAATTGGAGTCGTTTTTGAGAAAATTTCGAAAATGTCCGGGGCTTCATGTAAAATACCCCCAAATTTTGAAGAAAGTTTTTCAAAATAGGGGCGGCTCAAGTGGAATCAATTCCACCGGGGAATATTCATTTTGGAAGAAATCGTACATATGGTTTAGGCGCTAGTGCGTTGTTCACAGACTGACAGACGGACAGACGTTTTGCGTTCAATTGGTTTTTCGGTGTCAAGGACCCAAAAAACAGGGATTCTGGCTATGCCACGTGTTAGGGGATTTTTCCCCTTAATTTAGCAACTGGTTTTATCCACTTTTTCGTTATCATGGCCCGGAAATTAATTTTTTTCTGCCAAAAATTCGCCGGTTTTTTTTCGCGCAACATTACATTTTTCCCTTCCGTAAAACATTACATCTTTCCCTTCCCTTCCGGGAAATTAATAACAGAGGCATCACCATCCCATTAACGTTAGCTGGTAATGAGTTAATAAAAAAATTTATTAAACATCCTTAAACCACTGAATAAAATGAATAAGGATTAAAAGGATTCTCACTGACATCTATGTCATTTCAGTAGGTAAGCATATTATCGACAAAGGAATTTTTCTTACAGAGTTCATTTTCATGAGTTTATGTAGAACTATTAACTAAAAGTATCTTGTTTAATGGATATGAATTATGGCTATGCAGATATCTAAGTGACTGTTAAATATGAAGCCGGCATGACCTCACGATGTTTTTGAAAAAATATTTATCTTTGTTACACTTATAAAATATTCTCAAATATTCTTTCAGTCAGAATCGAATAATTAATTCACAATACAGGCAAACGCACATCAAATGTCATGGAGTTTTGTGTTTTGTTTTAAGGATGTTACTATTTTTTTGAATGCATTTCTTTTATGTTCTTGAATTGTCAGTTTTAGAAATGAGCAATACATTTACGATATCTCTCTGAGGAAAGGCAGCTTAACGCGGTCTGCTCAGTAAAGATAATACTGAACCCTCAACTTATAGTTGAGGGTTCAAAAGTGTGCAAACAGGTTTTTTGTGTGCATCTGTAAGACTCATCCCTAAATGAAAAGTTTCACAACTTCACTGAAAATGGTTTGTCATTAAGTGTAAATATTTGATTCCACCGGTACCCGAGTCCGGAGCCTTCTGTCATCCCAACATCGATTTTTTATTGAATATTTAGCCAGTTAGGCCCGTGCAGCAGAAGATGAACAAATCGAATTTTAAATATAGAAATGAGTAGCTACAAGAATGCAGCTCACGCATTAAGAACAAAACTATTTATGTGTTTAAATAAAATTTTTAAAGGAGGTTATGGAGAAGAATTGTTTTATTGAACTATAGCTATATTCTATATATAGAATCAAATAAGTATTCGTGACAACAATGGTATTTTAACGACAATCCATTTTCAGTAAAAGAATGTGATGTACAAGCAACGTTTCTCATGGCTACAATTGTTTCTGAAGACAAACTAAGTCCGGTCCAATTGTTAGCTAACAAAGTGTGTCATCCCATTTTCTTCATTTTTGCTCTTATTTCCACTTACCTTTCATAACTTTATTTCATTTCAGACTATTGCGATACGAATTCGACGTGTCTTCAATACCCTATATTTTGCTCATGAGGCCTAACGGAGAAATAATTTCTAGAAGAGTTGTTCAAGACTTGCAAGTAAAGGACCCTGAAGAAGCTCTTACGACATGGTACTGGGTTTAATTAACAACTTTCAGACATCAGCCTTTTTGTTTAATTAAAGGTTTCATTTCTCTAATATTCAAATACTAGCATGTCCATTGATATGATTGGCAAATTCTGGCACACACCACTATTACACTACTCGCATGCCTCGATGTCCACGGTCGCGGTCGATATTTCCGGTCACTATTTTGATGAACGAAAACAGGATGGAAAGAGACCATGTGCGAATAAAGCGAGCAGGTCGTGATGACTGCAGTCAATCAAAATTATCCTGCTACTAATTGACAGACGACCGCAGAAAGCATAACTTCACATTCTTGAACATTTTAAAATGAGTTCACAAGCCTTTAAATCCATTATTGTTTTGTAGTACGTAAACTGTGCAGTTTATTAAATAAAACCTATTTTACAGACGATGAGTTCTATGTGGTTGTCGGAGACCCTTCAGAATGACATAAACCAATACTATACAGTGAAATGTACCAACAATGTCTCGTCATAGACTATAACGAGATCGTTGACATCATTCACCTTAGGACGGTTATAATCGTGACCCGTTCCGAATTTATAGTAAAATTTTGGGCGCCAGGAACAGGTTACGTTAATTAAAACCAATGCTTCCACAGCTAATTTTAACAAATGGATAAATGTCCGGCTAGCTGGGTCAATGGGTCCCGTTATGGATAATCGCTATCGCCTAGATAGCCGATTACTTGATCTGCCAACTATTCAGTATGGCGAGGAATCTGAAAGGGAATAATTATCTATCTCTAACTACTTAACAATTGTGATTGACCAAATGAAAATCTTTTCATTTCCAAAAGAGAAATTTAACAATTTATTTACTTCTATTGACAATTGTTTTGTCTTTAGGTCATGACCTCGTTTTAAAATAATACCTTTGTACTGCAGTACTGATCTAACGTCTTGATCTACGACTTCTAGTATCTTCCCACTTGAATGCAGATGAACCCAAGTCCATCTTCTTTCTTCTGATCTTGCGACACTGCCGACGAATCCAGCCCTCACTACCTAGAATACCTATTGGTTCTTACGTGATATTTAGTGTTCCTAGTCCTCCCCAACTAGTGGTAAAACATTAAAGTCCAACACCGCAATATAAAAGAAACTTTCAAAGTCCTCATCGAATTTACCTCTGCCCATCAACTTTCAAGTCCGAAAAACTATTGAGTCTTACGTCAAAACTTACAAGTCCCACTCCCCTGATGTTAATCTCGCGAGCGATCTGTACTACTCGACGACCTCTATCATAATGTCCCTTTCTCCACCGTTTTTCCGCCCTCAACGCTTCGGTATCTGTCCTTCGTTCCTCTTTTTTAAAACAAAACGACAAAATTCGACCGTCTATTCTCCCTTAGCCAATCCATTTATCTCTTATCAAACCAAGTAGCCACGCCCTCGATAGTCATTCCTTTTCAGACCAATCCCACATTATTTTATATGTCTTTCTAGCCAGCGCCCCCACCTATTCAAGGCCTGAATGTAGTTTACTGACCTTGCCAACCACTACGCCGGCGTTGCTAAGGCTGTATATTGCCATTTGCAGACCCTTTTACCCAACCCATTTACAGCCAATGTTATTAACAAAATATATAATATTTTGGTATATCACAACAGGCTGTCGGGGGAGGCAACGTCGAAACTTCGAAACTAAGCTCTTAAGACAATTCTAAGCACATTTTGTCTAATAAACTACGTGGATATTCCGAATGGTTGAGCCACAATAAGCACTCAAAAAGTGGTTTAAAAAAATGAGTTCTAGGAAAAAAATTGCATTATCGAAGCATAGAAACACTTCAGAAACATGTAAATCGTTTATTATTTACAAAAGAAATGAATATATTTGTTCAGAAAGAAAAATTAACCGAGAAATATAAAAGCACCCAATTTACAGAATTCGACTGCTTTTTTATTTCTCGCTTAATTTTTCTTTCTGAGAAAATATACTAATTTCTTTTGTAAATAATAAACAATTTACATGTTTCTGGAGTGTTTCTATGCTTCCGTAATGCAAATTTTTGCCTAGAAATCAATTTTTTAAGCCAACTTTTGAGTGCTCATTGCGGCTCAACCATTCGGAATGTCCACGTAGTTTATTAGACAAAAAATGCTTAGAATTGTCTTAAGAGCTTAGTTTCGAAGTTTCCTCCCCGGACACTCTGTATAGTCAACTAGCTTTAACTACGAAACCCTTCTGAATAAAATACATGTTCATATTTTTTTTTGATTGTCCTATACTGCGACCTAAAATTTTGGCGTTTTTCCTAGGACACTTGTAAATAGAAATCATCCCTTTTCGTTTTTAATAAATGATTGTGATAAATGCCCGGGGACCCAGGCATCCACTAGTTCCCGATATACGAATCGGATCTAGAAATAGCAAAGCAATGACCAGCCGAAAATTCTACAGAGAAAAGGCACTGCTCACTGGCAGCATCGACTTCCACGTGAACATTGTGATAACTACAAGGTTTAACATTTTGTACATGCAGACAATTCATGCATATACCGGCTTCTTTACTACTTGCATGTTCGCTTAAAACAGACGACATTGTATACGAGATGAAACTCCACTTCCAGCACATTCGCCTTGTTTTCGCCTTCACGTTAACCTTTCAACTTCTCGAATTCGTAGAATAGAAAAAATACTGAAATGTGTGCAAAAAAAAATGATTTTGTGATTTCAACGGTCAATTTTTTCTTTTGGGGGGATTCATGTCTTGGGGGAGGGGACTTAAAACCGAAACAGAAATTTTCACAAAAATGTTTGATCGCCCATCTGCAAACATTACTATACCCAGGTCTACTACAGATCTGACATGATTGGAAGCTGCAGAAATTCGAAAAGAATCTATGTGTAGGTCCAAAATATTTATGTTGTAGCACCTATTTTTTATTATGAAGATGAAGACCATATTGAATTTCCTACGTGACGTTATCTGTGGCGTTATTGATTGTTGATTTTTAAATCCAATATGTACTAGAATGCTGCAATGTATCTCAATATATTTTGTTTCAATTTTTTGTAAGTACAATAATTTTTATTTGCATCACTAACTTTCGAAGAGGCATTTACTATCGCCATTTTAGGGTACGAACGTAATGTGACGGCGGTGATCTCACTATTTTTGAGAAAATTCACGTCACCCCAATTATGGTGATAAATCGTTTTCTTTTCACTGAAAGACATTTCACTATTTAACGTTCTCTTAATACTTGCAAACTGCAAAAACATGTTAGTCTTATAGTATGAACTAATTGTATGATGCATTGGTATAATATACAGAACTTCGTTAATTATAACTAACTAGTGGACCCGGGTTGCTTTGCTATTGCAATGTATTACACGTGATTGTTAAAATTATTTTACGTTTCGGTAGGTAACAATTTTAATAAATGAAAGACTTTTTCGCAAGTACGTATGTCCTGACAATCATTGTTCCTATTGTTAAAACGTTCTCCTTCATGTTTGGGTCATAGAGGAGAGATACAACTAGAGTGCGCGTGAGCCAACTGCGCAGGTTTCAACATGAGGTGGTCGTAAGTCACGTGACTTCGGGACACCGGCAGCTCGTGCTGTACGCTGCTGTATGTAGCGTTTCGTGCTGTTTGCTGTTTGTGGTGCTACAGCGTAATTATTTTGGGACGTTGTGGATATTTGTTCACTGCTTACGATCCAAAATTCTTTTTCTTTTCAAGAAGTGCAATAACAATTTAACTTTGCAAATTGTGTTCCACAGGATGAAACAACTGTGTTACATGTCAGTTCATGCCAGTATGCAAGTGTGCCACAAGTAAATGATCCTGAACTTGGCAGTGAGGTACCAACTGACCATAAGTACTTGCCATCAGTACACAATCTTGAAACTAGATTGTCTCCCTATGTTGTGGACATTGTAACTTATATTGGAAAAAAATTTAGTTAGAAAGTTGCAAAAGTCTCTTGCTTATGTGAACTGTAAGCTTAGTTCTTTGCTGGACTGATACTGATGAAGGATCATATTCCTTCATTCAGAGGAAAGATGATTATGGACTGAAATACCCTTCTGCAGACGTTATAAAAATCTGCAAAAGAGCAGAGGTAGAAGTAAGAATACTTCAGGGGAGAGGTGACATTTTTAAAAAGGCAGCATGTAGTACAATTGTAAATAGATGTCTGAGAGAATTTGTGAATAGTTCTGTTTTTAGTAATTTAACATATCATATTATTGGTCAAGAGGTCATAATGAATCACAGGATGTATTTAATAAAGGCAATATTGTTTAAATATATTGACATACGATTAAAACATTTAGGAAGAGAGCACACCCAAATTTACCAAAAAAATAGTATGGATCAGTTAACAACAATGATTTTATTTAGATGACATTAATCCTATGTGTATTTACTGGTGTAAGTTGTGTTTATAGTATGTTAGAGTTAGTAATTTGTATGATTGTAGTTGATTTTTATTAGTAAATTCTTTGAAAAATATGTACTTTACCTTCCAGGTCAAAGACCCTCATTTCGATCAGGTTTTTGTCCAGTTTTCCTGATCCATTGAGCAAATGCTGAGATGTCCCCTTGTTTTGCTTTTGGATATAAATGTAGCTTCAATACGCCTGTGTTTTCTTGAGCTTACTTGCTACTAGTGGTAGGAGTAAAGCCAGTGGCATGTTACTGTTGTTAGTAATACAAAGAAAAAAATAAAACATGCAGTTTGTTTATCGATGCAAATACGTTTTATATAACTTGGGAGGGAAAATGTCAAATGTTATAGTTAAAATATTGGGAAGAGCTTTTGAAGCTCAAGAAAATGAGTGCAGATGGAACTTTTCCCCATATATCACATACAGTTTTTACTGTTTTTGACTAAATAAATCAAAGGTAAAAGCCTTTTTTCCCTCTATAAATCCTTGAAATATCATTTTGATAACTTGCTATTATAAATGTCACTGATGTGGATCTTCAATAGTAGAATGCCTAACATTGAGTAATAACAGAAATTTGGATTAATGCATCCCATGGAGTTAATTTTACAAATATTTTTTATTTATAGACCTATGTAATTGTACTTGTAAAACAGGTTTAGTGGAGTATGCGGTTGAAAGTGACAAGTTTGACAAAAATCGGAATTTTCATGTACTTGAGCAAATAGAGCAGAAAAACTTAAATTCACTTTTCTGCTATAAACAACATTTTTAGGGTTGATTAATAAATGAGAAAAAAACGCTGGAATGAAACATCTTACGTACGTATAAAAATAAAATCATTTAATGCGAGACGGGTTTTCTTGTAGATGCCACCTAGCTGTCCCAAAGTCACGTGACACTGGCGCGAGAGATGTTGATACCCGGCCGGGCCTTCTGCGCAGCTCGGTGCGCACTCTAGTATATCTCTCCTCTATGTGTTTGGGTATGCATTCGTTACAACATTGTCTCGAAGAAATTTGATTTACTTGTCTGAGATAACGTTTATTTATTTATTTATTTATTTACGTCAAAAACAGTTGAAAACTATGTGTGACGATCTATGGGGAGAAGTGAAATTTGTACACGTTTTCATAATTCTGTGATCTCTATCCTAAACCATATTCTAGTCAAATTTTAAATACAGAAAAAGAGCGTGTTTTTTTTTCTTCAAGTTTTGTTGACAAAATATTCGCTCCTATATAATAAAATATATTTTCATAGGTAAAGTAGCTATGAATTTGTGCCCTTAACCCTCATCATGTTCTTCATGAAAGACTTTTGCCGCGACAATATGGAAAACGATAATTTGAATAAATATATTTTCCACTGAAATTCATAAGACGTGCACAAAGAATGAAGTTACATTTATGTACAGAAGCAAAACAAGGGACCATCTCAGTATTTGCTCAAAGGATCAGGGAAACTGGGCGAAAAACCTGATCGAGATGGGGGCCATCAACCCAGAAACTGTGGTACAATACTTGTTACAGGTTCTTTAGAATTATACAGTCTAAATGATAAATAATTACATTAACTATCATTGTTAAAATTAATGTTATTTTCCTTTTGATGCTCGGTATATTCTCGAATTGTATAGAAACAGTTATGCAGCAGAAAAGATTTTACTTGGGACTTAAACTTTTCTATCGAATTTAATCGTTTAATGTCATACGGCCAAGTGTTGTAATGTACATGAATTGTATGTGAATTTTGAATTTTGAACATGAATTGTATGTGTACGTTCAGTTAATAATGCCGATCGATATTTCACAATTGCACAATCGCAATGCAGCGAAGACGCGCTTAATACTTCAGGTTGCGGCGGGTTGAACAAAGCTGCTCAGGGGTGGTTAAGTCAGCATAAACGCATAAAATCATCAACGCGCGTTTGTGTGCGAATGACATACGCACATTCCCATTGTACTATACCTATATTCTTACCGTAAATGCAATCAATAAGGTGACTACGTTTTAGCGCAATCGGATGAAAGATACGGCAGAGCATAAAATACATAGATTTTTAAGTAGTACTAGATACAACTGTTCATTACAATGTGTTCGATTGTTGATGTTCCACAGCAACGATGAATTAATTTCCTAAGTGGTTTCCGGGGGGTATTCAAAAGATAAATATATTTTTTTTACTAAAATATCACGTATTTATCCAAAATGTATTACTATCCCGACTATTATTACGACGGCAGAACAGACGATGAGCTCGAAGAAGTAGTGGAGGAAGAAGAGTTTCTTGAGCCACCGCCGCCAATCGACTATTCTTTGTCAGATTCGTTAGAGGGAAAAGTGCTCGTCAACAAATTTCACCGAGCAGAGTATGCGGATAATGTATTCGCCGATAAAAGAATAATTTTGTTGTATTTTGGTGCATCATGGAGTGAGGGCTGTGAAAAGTGGCCGGGTATTCTAAAAAATCTCAAGAAGGTACGGAATAAAAAAATGATATTCCTGAATAAATGATGAAGCTAATGACCTAGCTTTTCCGATAGGGCTGTGAGTTGTTCCCTGTAGTACTCTTACGAGTATTGTTACCTGTTCGGGAATCCATATCAAGAAATGGCATTAAGAACTGATTTGTTTCAGTAAAATGACCTTTTTTCAAGGAATCTTGATCAAAAATAACTTAATTCCAAGCAGCAGTTCCTTTACGGATATTAGATTAGAAAATCTCATATTTCATTCATATCTTAGTCTTATTGGAAAAATTCAGAGCTTCCTGTTTATATTTTAGATTAGATTTTAATATTTATAATTTTGAAGATCTTTTTCAAAATTTCGAATGTAACAGGCTACCTTGCTGTATTATAATTCGCGATTTAATAGCATTTGCCTTTATTTTCTTTTTCTACACAAGGAACACGAAATCTCAAACTTGCTTAACCTCGGTAACCTGACGGGAAACCTGTACTTCGTCTACAGACGTTGCTTTCGCGACGATGTTTAACAGTTAATAATAAAAGAAATTACTCGGTTCAACTGAATTATTAGCTGGATTCCCTAACTTTTAGAGTCACGGAGTTCGATTTTAGCTATAATTTTTTTCTTATGTACGGAAACATTGGGATGGATTTATTTCATGTCAACTTATACGCTCGTATAATACGTTCGCAAAGCAATGGTATGACGCAAATTCTTTCTACGGAATTGTATATACTTCTTTCTAATAACGCAACATTGGAAATTACAGGTAAAAATTTGATATAATTTCATTATTAAGTAAGCTTGAGAGGGTAGTACAAATATTTTTTCTTTTGTGTCATATTGGGTTCATTTTTTGTTCAGGATTATTATTTGTCATCCACATTTCATCAATTTCAAAACTATTTCATCTTTTAATTAAACAACATTATTGGAAGAATTGTCAATTAGTGTTTCTCTGCCCTTGTGCTGCTTATCACAAGTCTAATGTTATCTACCTCTTTTAGACAAAAAGAGATCAATTAAAGTAAATTACATTTAAACTATACATACAATTGTTGCATTAGTATGCGTAAACAATACATGGAATGTATTTATTTTTAATTTATACGGAAACAAATGTACTGCGTAACTGCTATAGACAAATTTGAAAAAATATTATATATGCAAATAATATTTTACACAATATTCAGCAGTATTATCATAATCTGAACTCGTAAGGGTTACTATGCTATATACTCAGGGATATGGATTGGAATTGCTGTATTCACATAGAATGGAATTTCCTTACGGTACCTACCCGTCACAAGATTCCCATGTCCCTATCGTGACATCTCTAGAACTGAAGAGATATTTTTGATGTGCCAACCAACTCTAAGGGGAATTATCGTGACCTATCCACTCGCACAACTGTAATTTTTATGATGTATTCTACATTTGGAAATTTACTATTTTTCAGTACGGTTCCACCTCAAACTAGAAATTCCCGATCAAAATTCTGGTAGGTGGAGATCAATGAACGGGAGAGTTGTTGAGTATTTGTGGAATAGAATAGGTAACGGAGGGTGAACAATTTTGCAATAGATTTTGATGAATTCAGAAGACCTGTTTTGGTGATCCATTTTTCGATTGGATAAGTAAGTGCTTCTAAATTTGAGCGGCTAGCGTTTGGGTGCAAAAATTACTAGTGATATGTCATTTACAAATTATGTGTTCATAAATAAAGACTAGGATAATTCTTCTGTGAAAATATCAAAGGGAGTCAGGAAAAGAGGAAGAGCTTTGGAGGACACACGTCGAGATAGAATTTACATAAATCTGGCCACCTATATCATCTGGTTTTATTATTAGAATTTTTGTAGCCTGGCACAGACTCAGCGAGTTCTCGGTGAGTGTACGGCGTTTCGAGGCTAGTCGTAATTTTAATCACCAAATGAATCTGATGGAGTGGAGAATAAACGATTCCTAAAGACAATGGGCTTTTCTTTGCTATATTCATTAGAGGGAGGGTACACGGCAACAGGAACTGGTAGTGCTTAGGTCACACGATTGCACAACCTCCGTAAAATACTCTACATTGTTAGAAAAATCTTTTCGATTTAATATCATTCAAATATCGAGATATTGGAACAATATCAATGTATGAGATCACTTCGAAATCAAAGACTGTCCGTCGAGCTTTGTCTCTGGCGTTGCGTTGCAAGTCAGGTCATGCACCCGTGTGTGACGTCACGCTCTTATGGCTTTAACCTTATGAAGCACGAGTCTCCGGGTTCCACACGCGTCCCTATGCGAGCAGGCGGTCTGCCCCGTGCGTTTTAGTACTGCAACGAGAGCACAGAGAGAGTCACAAGCTGTCCCCGTGAAATGTTGGGAACTCACCGCCGGCTGCTCTGGGTGGACTAGGGGAATTCCAGTTTTCTGTCTTCGTCTAATATAACGCATATTTTTTTATTAATTTGCACGTTCTTAAAGGAACACAAGTTCAATCAATTTTTTAAGATGTTCAGTGAATTATTTATCATGAATGGCGTATCTACTTTCATTTTATTAGGTCTGTTGATTTAAAATGTACATTTGTTGCAGTTACTTTTGTCGAAAGGTCATCAGCTCTTGACATTCATCTGTGATTCGTACAGTTCTTTTCCTTGCTGTATTTTGGCCTCGTAAGATAATCGAGTGTTTGCTAGAATCCAAACGATTACTTTTGTTCGTCGTTTCATCGTCGTTGTCGACACTCGTGCTGGACATGTCTTTGAATTGAAATTGCCAAATCTTTCGAAACGAAGTAAGAATATTTTCCCCTTTTTTGTTAATCTTACGTATGATTTTTATCCTTTGGTTAGTGAAAATTAGCAGTGTTAAATATTTCCCCTCTAGCATTACACCATCAATTCAGTAGAAAATGTTTAAAAAATGGTTGATGATCTATTTTTGAAAAAAAACTTGATATTAGGACACCTAGAAAGCCAACAGCATCTCTTCAAAGTTTTATTAAAAATGTAAAATCCAAAAAAAACTGCAATTTATCAAAAATCCAAAAATGATATTTCAAAGTACATACAGGCGGCATCTTCGAAGGCATCACTGAATTTTTTCCGCACTAAATTATTCGGAGGTAAGGATACATGGCAGAAAAATGGGTTTGAAACGTAACAAATACCATAGCAAATCTTTTTTATTCGTTACGTTATACATAGTAAAAAGGGCGAAAAAATGACAATTCTGGAAACCATATAAAAACCGTTTGCGGTTACCATTATTTCGCAGTCCCAGTATAACAGACCAATAGGTACTAAAGAATTTATCCAAATTACATTTCCGTCATTGATTGAACCATCAATGATGCTCATCGACGATGCCCAACGATGTCATCGGCTGAGCCAAGAACGGCCATTTTGGGACAGCCACTGCTCCTCCACAAATACCATCGGGAAGTGAATGCAATGATGCAAAACGGAAGAAGTTGGACAGCAATGCACATTGGTATATGTAGAACTGTAATAATAATGCAACTTAAAATGAATTCTTCAAATACATTTTGAAATTTCAAGAAGCCTGTCGCGGATTTTAACAGTTTTAGTGATACTCTTATGTATACACAACAGGTGAACTATCCAGTATGGCAAGGGAAAAAGCGTAAACAATGACCCTTTCTCTCGTTACATTGTTCGTGGCCTTCTTTCTAGTCGCAAAATAATAAAATAGAATGTCAAAAACACATTTTTAATGAAAGCAGAATCTAGATCTTTATCTTGGGGTAGGGGCAAGCAGAGTTTTGTACCATGAGTGCAAATTTACAATGCTGCCAGAAATTGAAAGAAAAACAATCAGCATCGGTCCTTGTGAAAGATGTCAAGGGATTCGTTTGATACTCAGGATCTCAGTAAAATTTCGAAAACATCTATTCCTTTCAAATGCGCGCAGGAAATGAAAGAAAACTACGCGTCTAGCGCGGCAATGCTCCAAGGAAGATGCCACCGCCGTCATTAAATATTTGTTATTCACGTGTTGTGGGTTATGGAACAGTTTTTTAAAAATATTCTTGGAATATAAAGAAATGTACTGAATATATATATATATGTACATACTAGTACACCAATGGATGTAATGCGTAATGCTAATGCATAATGTACTATGTAATTGCGGTCTTTGTGAATAATGTATTGCAGTGTTACACGAGGGTATTGTTTATTTGAGCAATGTGCATGCTACATTTTGAAAAGACATTTTGTGTTATTTTGTTCAGCAACAGTTTTGCTCCAGCGGGGCTGTAATGTTTTCTTGATTTTGTGAGTGCCCACAACAAATTGAACTCATTTTTTCTTCCCAGGGGTTGTTATTTTTGCTAGTTTTAATCTTTCTCTTTAGGTTTCCCGTAGGACGAAAATTCCACTCGAAATTCTTTACATTCCTTGCGAATACACCCTCGAAGAATTTTGGGAGAACTTTGCAACTCATGGAGATTGGTGGGCTGCACCTCACGAATGTGAATTAGCAATGTAAGTATATTTCAACCAGTATTTAGCGATTTAAGAAAAAAACTCGATGTATTCAATTTTAACACAAAATATTTCTTTTGACCTCCAGAAATTTGCGTTACGAGTTCGGAGTGACAGCCATACCCAACATAGTTGTAATGAGAAAGAATGGAACAATTCTCACTAGAAGTGGTGTAAAGGAATTGGAAGAGTACGGAGTGAACGCCCTTGCAACATGGTAATGGTTATATTTAAGCGTGCGGTGTTGTCTTCCCTCACGTAATGAAAATTATTATACTATCCAAATATTTTCTCAACTTTGTTTCTTTCAGAATCTATATCAATTTACCTAGTCATTCCACACAAAACTCTGGGGAATTTCGATTGTAAAGGTTTGAGCCAAAGTTTAACCTGTCTTAATCTCCGAGATTATGTGGAGGCGTTATTTTAATAGTGAAGTGTTTTAGTAGTTTTAAGAGTGTCAACTCCATTGACAATCGTTTCGAGATATTGAGCTCTAAGTTAAGTGGTTATTAAAAACATTTGGAATGGAGTTAGACAAAAATTGTGTTTTTCTCTTACATTTACTTGTTTGTCTGAAGATGATGTGAATAAGCACCCTGTATGCTTTACGGAATATTGGGGGTGTAAAGGAGTTATACCACCGTAAAAATGAGGTTGGTGGGACAAATCGATAGATGTCGTTCCAAGAAAAGTTGGAAATGAAGACAATATCGATTTATTAAAACAGATTAAATATTAATTTAATGCTACTGTTGAGACACATTCAGTTTTCTTCATTTTCTTGAAATTGTCCGGTTCCTGCCTGCAAGGCCTTTTAACATGGAGCTCCACTATGTGCTCGTTTTGTTGAGCTCTCCTTTTGCTTGTTGTGGTAGGAGTAGGGCTTCAGGGTGTTATATTGTTACCAATATTATAGAATCAAATTAGTAGTTCGTTTATCAATGCAAATAAGTTTTCTATTCGTTGGAGCAAAAGTTTCTAGTTTTCAAATATAATCACGCTTTTTTGGTACCTTCATTCAACATTCAACAACGTAAAGTAAAAGAGTAGGGTAGGGATTCTTGGCTCATGAAAATGTTATATGAGCCGATTATTTATCCCCTCCAATACGTCACAATTTTTTGACTGATTTTCATGACAAATTAATTATATAATAATGAGGCAGCTCAAGGCGAATAAATGCGAATCAAGAATATGTGGCTTTTGTGGCAATTCAGCTTGTACTCTGACGCCGCAGTTTGGAACGTCTTCCAATCAGAACAAAACGTGCATAAACATTTTTTACGCTACAGGTTATGTGACTGCATATTAACGTTTAATGCTACTTTATGCAAAAACTCTATTACTACAACTGATAGAAAGAAACTTCATGAAAACCGAGATATATCGAAAGATGGGGAGAGATATATCGAGAGAAGGGGAGAGATAAAGAGGGAGAAAGTAAAACAAAGAAGAAAATAAAATTGGTGCAGGGTGGTCAGTGGTGGTAAGAAACACTGAATTATTAGAATGAGCGCATAATACATTTGTAAACCCGGTGTCATTAAAGACCACTCGCGCCTGCGCATTAGTCGTGAAATAAGCGCGGACACATTCACTTAAAAAATATTATGACTGTAGCGAACGAGGAAGGGAGCATATGGTGGCAATCTATCACAAAAGAAGAAAAAATTTGCCCAAGAAGCCGTGAAAACGATTACAAATAAGTTACTTCACAATTTGAAATTTTGCGAATATCTTTCAAGTTTGGATTTTTAATTTTAAGAAATGTTCTGTAATCTTCGTATATCTCTGAAAGCTTATTTATAACTGAATTTGCATGAATTTGGAGGAAATTCAGTGAAGGCCCAAACTGAGGACGAATTTCCGAAACTTCTTAACGCAATCCGTTCAACCACACTCAGTTGTATTACTGATTCTTCAGCTAGCGTGAACGATGGAAACTTATCTGCAGTTTAATGGATGTACTTCAGAGAATCGGAAAAACTTAAGTAGGAGCGGAAAGCAGTCGTAGAAACGTGCTAAAAACGGTATTTTTGAAACTCCATTTATCAAGTGTGATTTATCCAAGCATTGCGCAATGTTGCAAAGCTCAGTATTTTCACTGCATAAGACAACGTACAAATATGTGCCTTCTACGTCACCCTTCTTTCCCGCTTACCTGCAGATCACAGGACTTTTAAAATGTTTTCAATGGGACCTAGAAGGTTCCTAAATTTGAATTTTTGTTTTTATCTCGAAAACGGAGCACTATAGTGAGTTACCAAAACCACACAAAAGCTATCAATATTTCCTATGAGGCAGTTTTATTCATTTTTGGTTTATTCCCAATAACTTTTTAGTAATTTGCTGGTGAAACTTCAAAAATCACTCGTATTTTACTTCACTGTTTTCGATAAGCTTTAAAATTGTATGGTATTAAAATTGTTTGGTTTTATAGTACAGATATTTATTTACGCCAGAACACAGACGAAAAAGAAAAATTAATTTTGAAAATGCACTTTTCATATTTGCAGGTGGTCATTTACTCCCGAGTATTGCATGAAGCCCTGAAATCCGAAACAGAGTAATATCCTAGTCATGGACGACGGCTGCCTTCATTCCTCCGACTGGTGCAACTTTCCACATTTTTCGTGTTACATTTTCTCCTCTATTCCGGATGGATCTTCAATGAAAATACAGTGGAAAATTGTACTTTGACATTTGATTTATAATACACCTTATTTTTTCATAATTTAATGTATTCATTATTTTGTTTCAATTATACTATACTTTTCTTTCCCATTTGTTAAGTATTGTGAAGAGACTGCAGCTAAGTAGCCAGTATGTTTTCAATTCTCACAATGAAAATAAAAAAAAATTGAAGTTACATGAATCTTTTGAATAATTCTGTTGAATAACATTAATTAGTTGAGAAGCAACTTCAGTCACAGCAGTATTGCATAATTTTGTTTTGTTACCGATACGTGCTGAAAAAGAGAAAACAAAAGCAGTTGGGAGACTACGCATTTAGCTAAAAGACAAGCGTGTATGGTAACTTGTTCCCATCCGATTCTCAAAATATCAAGTAGGTAACAAATTTTCGTTGATTAGAGATTCGGCAGATTTATGACAACCCGTGAGACACAAAGTGAAGATTCCTAGGAAAAGAACCACCAAAACTGTAATAGAAGATCAAACAGACCTCATTTTGTAGATTAGGATCTAAGGTACACAATGCATGATCTCTTAAGGTAATATGTTTGCTGGACCACGGTGAAATACTCCCAAAAATAGTATAAAAATATAAAATAAAATATCCGTTCTTCGAGATAGTGAAAAATTGGTCCTAGCCAGCCTTATTTTTTAATAAGTTTTAATCACTACAGGCTCTTATTGTAAACTTTAACGGGCATTCATTTTTGAAGAAAATGGAGAAGTAATACGACCAACGTAATTTTTTACTTTTCTTCCGTTTACTACAGTACAAAGAGGAAACTTCTCTGAACCACCTTAAAAATACGATCACGAATTCGGTCATGAATTCCGTGTTCCCTGATCTCCCGGCCGGTCTCCCGGCACGTGTGGAAGTGTAGTGCATGTTAGTGCTAGTATGTGTGTAAAGGGAGAGGATAGGACAATGAAGAGGTAGGAAAGGTCGCGCGCGGTCCGTGGCCCGTTTGTTAGGGTACTGCTCCGGCATTCGCCTGGTGTTGATCGGAGAAACCACGGAAAACTACCGATCAGAGCAGCCGTCCGCTAGAATTCTTCTCCAGACAGCGACTGAATTCAATCTAGCTGACAAGCTAGTGTCGAAAATCCTGCCGCCGTCGGGACTCGAACCTAGTCCCGGTCAAAGATCTCCCGGTCTGACTGCAGTGACATCGGTTGATGCACTGAGCCATCTCACCCGGTGAACTTATTATATTTTCAAAAAACATGTTTAACTCTATTTCAGTAATTAAGTTAAAACAGTGATATAAAATAGAAAATAAACTGATCTGTTTATAGATTTTGACACTTGATCACCAACTCGTAATTCTGAAGTTCGTTAAGGTTCAGTAATATTTAAAATTCTTTAGCTGTTGGTTCGTCTTGGTTAGAGCAAAAAAACCAGCCAAAATTATATTTCCAGCTAACCTGCAACAAGTAATGAAAGCACTTAAACACACAAAATGCAGTCAGATCGCTAAAAGTAGTAGATAAATCTCAAAAAATCAAGAGCACAACCAGATGCGTCAGTCTCAAAAGATGGCGTCAACCAGTCTTTGGCGTCAACCAGTCAAAAGATGGCGTCAACCAGTATTTTGACAATGAATAGCAATTACATTGTTCCAGAATTTGCAAACATCCCTCAATTCTTTAGTATCAGAGAATACGTACTGAATGACATGAAACAATACTCTAGAAAGGATTGTCATTGTCCTTATAGTCCGTATGTTGTACTTTTATCTACTGACTTTTCTACAGATTTTCATTTAGTGCGATGTAATCGCAAGGGCTCAGCAAGTTCAAATTTGCTTTCAAACCTGCCCTACACCTCCTACATTTAAGTCAGAAATTTCTACCTAAATGGAATTTATCCTTCAATTAAATAGATCTATGGAGAATGCGACCAACTCAAAAAATAGGCGCCCTTTAGAGAGCGGAGAACCATCCTTTAATTTTCACAAAGTATCCAAGCGATGTTTGCGTTGTGCTGCTCATTTTTGGAGGCAGAACAGCTAAACCACATACTAGGTATTGTTCTTATGCTCCTAAAATGCAGAAAATGACCAGTGAGAGATACTGTTGTTTAATTCTTGAAAAAACCAATGTGAACTAGGTGCAAATGTACATCCCACACAGATCTCATTTTCGGTGTGCAGCCTTGCTGCTCGAAATTTTAAGATATGTCCCCACTTTTCCAAGACATTTTTCAACCATATTGATTCTTAAGGCGTGCATATTTTCTACATAACTTCATTCAATTTTAGATCACTGAAGAACCAAAAAACTGGTTCACCAGCCTAATATGGTGTCGGGTCCCCGCGAGCATGCAGAAGTGCCGCAGGTTGCACGAACTCGAATAATGCCGTACGTAGTATGAACTCGACTAATGTCTGAAGTAGTTCTGGAGATAATTGACTCCATGAATACTACAGGACTGTCCATAAACTCGTCAGAGTACGAGGGGGGTGGAGGTCCCTTCTAAACATCCCGTTGCAAGGCATCCCAGATATGCTCAATAATGTTCATATCTGGGGATTGTGGTGGCCAGGGGAAGCGGTAAAATTCAGAAGCGTGTTCCTGGAGCCACTCTGTAGCAATTCTTGACTTGTGGGCTGTCGCATTGTCCTGCTAGAATTATCAAAGTCCTTCTTGATGCACAATGGACATGAACGGGTGCAGGCGATCAGACAGGATGCTTACGTACGTGTCACTTGTCAGAGTCGTATCTAGACGTATCACGAATTCTATATCACTCCATCTCCACACGCCCCATACCATCACAGAGCCTCCACCAGCTTGAACAATCCCCTGTTAACATGCCAGGTACATGGATTCATGAGGTTGACGCCACACTCGTACACGTCCATCCGCTCGAAACGATGTGAATCGAGACTCGTCACACGAGGCAACGTGTTTCTAGGCGTCAACAGTTCAATGTTGGTATTGACGGGCCCTTGGTGGGCCCAGGCAAGGCGTAAAGCTTTGTGTCGTGCAGTCATCAAAGGTACACGAGTGGGCCTTCGGTTCCGAAACCCCATATCGATAATGGCTCGTTGAATGGTTTGCATGCTGACACTTGTTGATGGCCCAGCATTGAAATCTGCAGCAATTTGAGGAAGGGTTGCACTTCTGTCACGTGATTCTTCTCCATCGTCGTCGGTCCCGTTTTGACGATCTTTTCGCGGCCGCAGCAATGCCGTAGGTTTGATGTTTTACCGCAATCTCGATATTCACGGTACATTCGTGAAATGGTCGTACGGGAAAATCAAAATTTCATAGCGACCTCGGAGATGATATGCCCGATCTCTCTTGCGCCGATATAACATCACGTTCAAACTCACATCGTGATAACCTGCCATTGTAGCAGCAGTAACCGATCTAACAACTGTGGCAGACTCTAGTTGTCTTACATAGTCGTTGCCGACGAGAGCGCCGTATTCTGAATAGTTCCAAATCCTTTTATTTCAATACGCACGGCTGTACCAGTTTTTGAGCTCTTCAGTGTAATTGCTGAATATTACATTAAGAAGAGGAAAAGTTTCGACATGCAGCACATTCCCGATACTTCTTTTACTCAATACATCGTAATTTTTCTGAGGAATCAGGTTGTATTAAATGTAATGTACTTCGCCAGGCATTCAGGGCGGGGGTGGGGGTGATTGATGCTTTGAAATTCATCGCATCGGGAAATATAGGTTCTCGACCCAGGTTCTTCACTATTCAAATCATGCAACTGTCAACATATATTCCCTTCGGGTTTAATCGAAAACTGCGCTAGTACCTTAAAATATTATATAACAGACTGCAATCGCTGACTTGCCTGGCTCCAGTCGGATGCCGACTGAATCCGCTGACCTGGTGGCCGGCAGGTTGATCTGCTATTGGTGGATTTGGTATTGGAGCTCCCATGACAATGGGTGATATGAATAAAAATGAGCTATTACTTCTTTCTCGAGTTGACAAAGCAATTGCTTCAAACAGTCTGAATAAAAGACGTAATTGCTCTTATTTTTGAGCAATTTTTCCGTTGGTGAGTAAGCAATTGCTTACGTTTCGTATGAATAATGAAATATAAATGGAGAATTTGCTTCTAGTGCGAAGCATTTACTTCGAATTTTCGGCGCAACCTCTGTAGGTGAATCAAATCGTATTGAATGGTTACAAGAGAGATTATACACGACTGTTATGAGCTGGTTGTAAGGTTTTATGTAGTTTTTTTAATAATATAAGTAACATGAAATAACATATGTTTTTCGTTCTAGGTTGCCGCACCTTCGAAGAAGATCCCCTAGCGTTCTTGGAACTGCTGCCCCTGCGACCGGTGCGCCTTCCAGCTCAATTGGAACTCCAAATATCGGCACACCTGCTTCCTTAATTACAAGCTCTCAGGCCGGCATTCCTCGAGGGCTTGAAACGGCCGATGCATGTGCACCTCCGACCACCAGCCTTCAAGCTCACACCACTGACTCTGTCGAACCACAAACCCCTGATTCCAATGGAGAGCAAACGGTCGGACCTCAGCCATTGCCACCCGCTATCGCCAAGATAATCACAAAGGGATGTGTTAAATACGCTCGGAAACCATAAATCAGAATCCTCTTGATATCTTGCATCGAAAAGAAAATATCCGTTCATTTCCAGTTCAGAAGGAATATGATTACTGAAGAATTGATGAAGACGCAAATAACTCCGTGTTTTGTAGTTATTTTAGGGATGTCCTGTGCAAGGGGAGAGCGCTTTTGGCTAGCTGGTATCACTGGCGAAATTGTTGAAAGTCCTCTCACCTTAGGAAAGTTGTGGGCAAGTAGGTACAGTTTACATCACGAGCGTGAACTGACGACAGAGATTGTGAACTATATAATTCTCCCGGCAGAGGGGAGAAGGCAGATGGAAGATTCGAAACAGACAGAAACACCAGGCTGTCAATGACCATCTGCAAATAAATACAACTTCAACAAGTGAAGAATGTTAACCGCGTGAAGAGTAAGATATTATTAGCATGCAAAGATATAGCACATTAGCGAATGTGGGTTTTTATGTATTTTCTGTAGACACACTTGTTTATGTAGATTATTCCTGAATGCACATATATGTATACAATTGATGCAGGTGATGCAATCGAAAGGGGAGAACAAAGATAATGCGTTGTAGTTGGTCTGTAAAAGAAGCTTCTGGTCACTATTCTGTACTTCCAAACGAGATGTGTATGGACATTCAGCTTTGTGAGTTTGGAGATTGAGTGTACTATGTGAGACATGTTAATGATTCCTTATTAACTAACATTTCTAATATGCTGTGATATGCGAATACGGAATCTGGGAACATATAATTTGACTGAAGGTTATTTATACAATCAAATATTTAACTGCAATGCGTTAATTAAACTTTTTTGAGCACATTTTGTAAATAATTTGACAGTTCTCGAAAGAAAATATTCTTAAAAAGAATAGTTATATTTGTAAAAAATTGAAGAGGAAAAATAAAAACTGAATTTTTCACACGTCTGTGGGTTTTCACGTTAGCGGCAGCACAAAACCCAATTTTGTTTATACCTCTGTGAAAATTACGTAACAGTTTTTATTACGTAATTGTTCAGAAATTTTAAGGAATTATATTTTTGGAAAGTATAACACATCTAACAACTACTATTACTTTGTAAGAAGTATGAAATGTATAAAACGTATTCTTAGATACTGTAATTTATATTATATTATAATTTACAATTATGTTGCGTTTACACAACTTTGGAATTTGTGGGTTAATGGTATGAACAAATGCAATAGGAATGTAATCGTTGAGTAATAGACATGTAACTACTGTTTCATATTTCAGTTCCTGATATACCTCATTTTGGAGATAGTGTCTTATCTTGCATTGTTACATCATTGTATAAACAATGCTTCAAGCGTACTTATTTATTTTTTACAACAATTCTGCTTATTTCGGGAACGATAGAAGAAAATAAAGACACCTGTCCACTGTTGAACTTATTTCTGGAGGAAGATGACATTATTTCTGCAAATATGATTGATGCTGTGCACATTCTTCCTGATGTCGAGGAAATGACAGATAAGGAAAATATAGATGATCTTCTGGAGGAAAAAGAAGTAGAAAAAGACAAATTGATTGACTGTGGAAATGCCAACTCATTGACAACTCCTTTACTATTTTCACTACAAGATTCCCTTCTCGATCAGAAAATGCCTTCAGGCGTTCTTCGGGTTGCAATTCAATCGTCTATTCAGATGTACCATGATATTTTGTCACTCACTGTGCTTTCTTCATTAATGGCATTTTGCAAAATTTTGGGCATGATTAACCCTTTCCATGATAGTAAATAACCAGTTGATGCTGCTCAAAGGCTGTGTTCTTTCCTCATCGATTCATTTCGCTTAAATGTTTAGGTTTCAGCTCATCTGGTTCATCAACTCAAATGTGACCTTGATTTGTTTTATTTTTGGAGATACGTAAAGTTATATAGATTTCCTTTCGATATGCACTGTCAGTACAAATATGCAATTGCATGAAGTTTCGCGGTCTACTGCTACCGCCACCGCCACGCCCACGGCCACTCCCACCACCACCACCACCTACCACCACTACCTAGCCCTTGTTAAATTTCGTCTCTTAAAGATGCAGTCTCTCCTTTGGCTATCTATCTCAGAGCTCCACCAGTCTGGTACCCGAGCTTTCTTGAATGTTTTGGTGCAGCTGGCTTTGTATGCAATTTTGAGGGTATTTGCTACCTCCATGGCGGTCGCCCTACGGTTGCCTGACAACCATTTGAAAACTGATTTGAACACCTGCCAGTCACAATGTAATTTCATTGAACTGGGTTTCATTCGGCCTGTTGAGAGCTCTACTTCGAAATATATAAAACGATGGTCTCTGAGAGGCTCGACATCAAGTACTGTGACATCTAAAACTTCTACCAAGAGCAACTCTTTCCCTGGCATTACAGTCCCACCATCCCACACGAATTTCTGTTTTCTGTATGAGAGTATTCGCTGCCTCTTCAGTGATCACCACAGTAGCGTTTTGATTCTCGTGTCTACCTGGTCTTAAAGAAATATAACTTACATCTTTTTCTATCTTTCCCTCATCGCAGATGGCTGCTTAGGTCTTCCTTTGTCGTCGTTGGGTCCATTCCATAGATCATTACAGTAGACTCCTTCTTCCTCAGGCTCACTTGCACATCTTGGAGTGTTGATTTTATCTCCTCCCTGAGGCTCTTGGCTTTTCCTCGTCCGGTGATTGTTAGGACTAGGTCGTCCTTACCCGCCTTGTGGATGCTCCTAATTTTCACCCCTAGATTGTCAAGGTCCACAACTTCTTTCATTGTTTTTACGAGGTCAGCATACGTTTTGCCAACTGCCTTGCAAACAACAGTTTCCTGCCGACCTGCTCTTCTTTTACGAGTTGTCTTGTTCTCTTTTACCACAGGATTAATCTCTTTACTGGTTTTCCCCGGGGTCAAAAGGCCGATCTCTACTCCACTTTGTCGGAACATTCATTCAAGGATCTTCCTCGTGTGTGAAACATCAAGCCCATCTGGTATGCAAACCGCAATCTTGTTCCGCTCTTGCAATTCTATTTCTCCCTTCCATTGTTTAAATGTATTATATAGAATTTCCATATCATTGACGCCATTTTTGTCCATGGTAATTGGTACGAGATACATTTACCGCACACTTTCCCCCTCTCCCCCTCGACTTGTCTCAGTCCTAACAATTGTTCGTATGTAGTCTACTTTTCCTTCCTCCATTGTATTCGCCAGTTGTGAAAACTCTGGACAGAGTTTCTTCACATTATTTAACATTTTGCTTTCTTCACACTTGGGGCTAGTGATAACTGTAATATCCCAAACTTCTTTAATTTTTGCGATACTACCGGTCAAAAGGCGAGTGGCCTGGAAGACAGAATCCGGCCACTCTTGAGTCCAAGGTAGAAGCAAAATCGACTAAGCCCGCCGCACTAGCAATGGTAAGGAGTATATTACCGTGAATTACCCGTTACAGTGGCGCCCATAACGTGAGGCGTGGCATTAAACTGCGTTTAATATTGCAGCGCTCAGTGTGAGAGAAACTTAAATTGTCAAATTAAAGGAATTCAGTAGTCATGGAAACGCGTAGTAAGAAAACGCTAGGTGTTAGGGGGGAAACCGAGCACGAAACAATTTCTGCTGGAGTCGGGGACGAGGAGCAAGGGAATTTGGACGAATTTGAAGTGGAAGGGGAGGGAAATGTTGCGATTACTGCAACCGAGGAAATAGTTGGGCAGCCAATCGCAGTTGAAACTCCGGTAGAGGCAGGCAGCAAATCGGAGCCAAGCTTCGCGACGATTTTAGAATTCTTGCAGCAGAGTAATGCTAGACTGCAGAATAAAATCGAAGAAAACAGCGCGGCTTTGCAAAACAAAATGGCGGAAGGCAATGCCGAATTACGTAGCAGCTTGACAGGGAAACTGGACAAGATAGAGGGCGAGCTAAGCGACGCTGTAGCCAGCATAAGGGAGGGGGTTGAGGCATTCAAAGCCGAGACCCTGGCGCGATTTACGAAGACTGAGAGCGAGACCCGCAGTTTAGAGGAGAGAATGGAAACTCGCTTCGCCGTTCAGGACGTAACAAACCAACAACTAGGCGCCGACGTCGGTGAAGTCAAATCGTCGGTTTCAACATTGCATCAGGCCGTGCAACAGCAGCGCGAGCAGCTAGACAGCATTGGTCACGATGTTCAAGGCGTGAAGGAGACGTCGCTACGTCAAGACGTTCGTGTAGAGAAGATCGAGAGCTCGGTCAGCGGCATTACTACGAGTATTAGGTCGACCGTATTGACTGAAATTGACCAATTGAAAGTATATGAAACCGAGAAATTTAGAGAAGCGGACGAGGCTTTATTGTACAGAATCGCGGAGTTGGAAGGTCGCGTGCAGGCGGCGCAGCGGACGGGTATGTCAGGCGTGGTGATGGGCCACGCGACGCTACCCAATTACCTCAGGTTTTAAAAAGAACATAAAGTAAGCTCCATATGTTTATATTAAGTAATAATTATTTTGAGAAAAAAATTCAAAATTGTTACAAGAATTCTTTTCAGTTAATGAGCTTTCATTAATTTGTATTCTAGCCTGATGATGATGTAAAGAAACCTCGAAACTGTTGCTGGAGCTAAGTACGTTAAAGTTTATTATTAATTAAAAAATAAAGTCTGTTTCAATAATAATTTGACCAAATTAAATACAATTACAAAATAACCCTTCCTCTCCTCACTCAGACCCCCGATCCCCATCCCTGTACGTAGGATCAATGCTGAGTTAAGGCAAAGGCCCGGGCCCCCGATAGGTCTTTAAAAAAATATTTAATACTATATTTTTCAAAAAATAAAAACAAAAACCTGTATTAAAGAAGTAATGTATGATTAAACTATACACAAACTAGTGGTGCTACAGAATGGCATAGACTTTCCCGTATTATTTTTCTATTTCCTTGGGTTTTCGCTAGCTATTCTGCATTGCCACAAACTCTTCCTTGCCAGCAACCATCTATCACCGCCAAAAGTACTATTTTACCGCTAAAAGTATTTTTTTTGTCATTTTCTCCTTTTTTTCGGTTTCCTATTGGTAGAACGGAAATATTAATTTTAGAATATTAAAGAACACAAAAACTTAGTCATAAATAGCAATTTTCTTTTAAAAATTATGTGCCGTTTAAGAGAAAATGGCGTTTTTGGGGTACTAAAATTGCGAAATTTGAAGCTAATTTTCACAGAAAATGTTTGAGTTTTCAAAATAATTTATTTGAAGTTATTTGAAGCACTTACACTCACAAATATAATAATGTTTACAAATTGCTGGTAATGTGCATTTTAAAAGATGTGAGAGATCTTTCAAAAAAATTACAATTATGTAATTTTTGACAAACAAAAAATTATCTCAAAATAAACTTTACGCTATACTAAAGAGTGTAATTAACACTATCCGTTACAAAACTTTCAAGAAAAAATTTGGAGCCATATATGAGAAAATGGCGTTTCAGCGTTTCTGAAAATGCGAAATTTTGAGCTACTTTTCACAGAAAACGGTTGTTTTCGAGAAACTTTACTTGACATTATTTAAAGCATATATACTCGTAAATATAATAATGTGAAAAAATCGCCGATACTGTAAATATTAACGACGTGAGAGACAAGTAGAAAAATTTACATTTTTGAAAAAAGCAACCGATAGACCAGTATGCCTTTTTTTTCATTTGATAGAGTACATTTACCACTATCCCTACCAAAAGTTAAAAGAAAAAAATTGCAGCCGTTTTTGAGAAAATCTTGTTTTTGTAATTTTTTAAAATTGCATATATTGCACGTAATATTGCGCGAAAAATACTAAAATTTTAAAAAACCTGTAGATCGCACTTTGGAGAACAAATTTTATTTGAAGAAAAAATCTCTATCTTCAATTTTGTCGTTGGAGAAAGACGCCGAAAAAATTCAAACTTTCACAATTTTCGAAAATTCAGAGCTGTACGTGAAAATCGGACCTATGCCATGTAAATAAGTGTATTTTACTCTATTCATACAAGAAATTTAAAGAAAAAATTTGGAACCGTTTTCGAGAAAATTTTGAAAATCCCAGGGGACTTCATACAAAGTACCCCCAAATTTTGAAGAATCTTTTTCAAAATCTCAAAGCTTCGACTAGAAGCAGATCGATGGGAATATCCATTTTGGAAGAAATCCTACGTATGGTTTAGGCGCTAGCAATGTTCATAGACGGACAGACGGACGTTTTCCTTTCAATTGGGTTTTCGGTATGAAGGACCTAGAAAACAGGGTTTCTGGCTACACCACGTGTTAGGGGATTTTTTTTTTAATTTAGCAACTGGTTTTATCCACTTATTTCGTTTTGACGGCCCGGTAATTAATTTTTTTCCGCCGAAAATTTGCCATTTTTTCGCGCAGCATTACATAACTTTCCCTATACTACGTATATCACTCCGTGTATACGTACGTATACGGGAAAGTAAAAATGGGCATTATGGAGTGATGTGTCGCACGTCATTGGATAATATTTATATGGAAAGTTGCTGGCTGATGTGTTTCAATTGTATATTGTACAATTCAATAAAAAATTAATACAGTTTGAAGTCTTATCAGTGTAATCATAAATATTTTTTTATTTATACATATATGTTTAAATTTTGCTTGAATGTTAAATTGAAACACAATGAAATACTTTCAAAATAAATAAATATATAAAAATTAACTTCAATGTGAATTGATAGGATTCTCTTTATATACCAGCATCGAAATGGGGGGGGGGGAATTGCTGAAAGTAAGAATACGCTTCCCCCCCCCCCAAAAAAAACAATGTTAAAACAGCCCTGCGTAGGAGAGGAGTAACACAACTGTGAAAAGAAAGATCCAATTTCACACTCCTAAATAAAGTCTCAAATTCTGAGGCATACTTGTTGCAGATATAAACATCTCGTCCGTTTCTTACACCAGGGTACTGACGGAACATCACATCCAGGTATGGCCTTCTCGGAGTTCTCGCAAACGGCGGAAGGTGTGGGTCAACCCGTCCCTTCAATTGTGGGTCAATGGTGTGGGTCAACCCGTCCCTACAGCCTTACAGGAAACAATTTAACCAACTATATAGGCTTAACAATGCAATAGCACAACAGACTAGGAAATGTTCACACTCTATGATCAAACAGACAAAACTTCACCGCTGAATGGTTAGCATTCCACCGAAGGAAAGAGTTCCTATGCAAATGTAGTACTGATACCCCTTCATCAGGTAAGAAGTTAACCTATAATCAATGAAGTCACAGGAGATGCAGGTCAAAGGATTCAGCAAATGTTAAAAAGAACTAGTGATGCTACAGAATGGCACACACCTTTCCCGTATTAGTTTTCTGTTTGGTCTCGGTTAGCTTTTCGGACTTGCCAATACATTTGACAGCTGCCTCCTATCGCCACCAAAACTACATTTTTTCGTCATTTTCTTACATTTTCGGTTTTCCAATAGTATAACAAAACTATTATTATTTCATGAACAAAAACAATTAAACCTTGCCCTAAATGGCAATTTTCGTTGAAAAATCTGGAGCCATTTCAAGAAAATGGCGTTTAAGCGCTTCTGTAAATGCGAAATTTGAAGCTCGTTTTTACAGAAAAGTTTTGAGTTTTAGAAAACCTTCATTTGAAGCACTTACACTCACAAATTCAATAATGTTTAAAAATTGTTAGAAATATGCATTTTAACCGTATGAGAAAACTTTCAAAAAAATTACATTTTTGTATTTCTTGAAAAAACAAAAAAATACCCCAAAATTAACTTTACACCATATTAAAGAGTGCAATTAGCACTATCCATTCGAAGAGTTTGAACAAAAATTTGAATCCATTTTTTAGAAAATGGCGTTTGAGCGTTTCTGAAAATGCGCAATATTGAGCTAATTTTCTCAGAAAACTATTCAATTTTCGAGAAACTTTATTTGACATTATTTAAAGCACATGTACCCTTTAATATGAGTACAAATCGCCGCTAATGTAAATATTAACATGAGAGACTAGTAAAAAAAACTACATTTTTGCAATTTTTGAAAAAACAAAAGAATAGAGGAATATGGCGTTAATGTCATCTCATGGAGCACATTTAGCACTATCTTTACCAAAAGTTTAAAGAAAAAATTTGAAGCCGTTTCTGAGAAAATCTGTTTTTTGTACTTTTTTAAAATTTCAAATATAGCGTGCAATATTGCGCAAAAACTAGTAAAATTTTCAAAAAAACTGTGCACGACTTTAATGAAAGAACTCACTTTGCACAACAAATTTTATTTGAAGAAAAAAAATCTCGATCTTCAATTTTTTAGTACTAGGAAGACGCCAAAAGAAATTTCAAACTTTCGCAATTTTCGAAAATTCAGAGTTAACCGTGAAAATGGGCCCTACGTCACCTTAATAAGTGTATTTTACTCTATTCTTACAAGAAATTTAAAGACAAAATTTGAAGCAGTTTTTGAGAAAATTTTGAAAATGTACGGGGAACTTCATGTAAAGTACCCTCAAATTTTGAAGAAAGTTTTTCAAAATCAAGGCGCCATGAGTAGACGCAGATCGACCGGGGAATATCCATTTTGGAAGGAATCGCATGTGTGTTTTATGCGCTAGTGTTGTTCACAGATGGGCGTTTTAAAAGGATGAACTTTTTCGGTATCAGGGGACCCAAACAAGGTATTTCCGTTGAAATCTCGAAATAGATTTTCCGCTGCATTACATAACTTTCCCCATACTACATATATTACTCCGTATATACGTACATATACGGGAAAGTAAAAATTATTTGGAATTTATCAGGATCAGGCAGTATCAAAAATTTTTACTGCAATACTGGTTTTTTTGCAAGCAGATTTTGCTTTCACTAATTTACTTCTGAACATTTGATTTTTTTCATATATCTTGTATAGAGGAAGTTATGTAATGCTGCAAAAATTCAGTCAAGATTTTAATGGAAAAAACATGTTGTACATGTCCCTAATGAATATGATGCTCATAAAATATGAAATACAATTTTCCTCCAAATTTTGAGGTCACAAAATACATTCATTTACAATTTTAAAAATCAACAAAATAATATAAGTACAAGATAAATCTATAAAATTTATTGTAATTAACACATCAGTGCATTCACTAGAGAGCTGCAGTACAAATTTTGCTGAGACGTTTAAATAAATTGTAAATTAATCAGAATTGGCATAAAAAGAAAAGATCCAGGTAACTAAATAATTGATAATACAAATGTCAATGTTTGAGAGAATAGGTAAACTTTATTATAATTTTTCAAATATTAGTACCAAAATACTGTTAACAAAAGCACTAAATAAATCTTGGATTTTTAAAGACAGTATTAAGCCAAATACAAGTTCCTAAGTACTTCTCAAAACTTTGAAGAAGAATTAAGTAAACTGAAGAATATACTACAGAATCATTTCATGTCAATTCAATTTATACATTAATATGGGTATAATTCAAACCAGCAATTTAATGAATAACTTCTTTCATGCACATAATAGATACACAACCAACATGGTAAGCAGATTTTTAATCTAACAGTTAAGAAATATATTTGATTTTTCAACCACTCAACGAAGAATTATTTTTCATAAACACAACTGTAACTATCGCAAGTTTAAGGTAATTCCTATCTTATTTTGTTTTGCTTTAGTAACAACAACTGCAATGTATTTTTATGAAATATAACTTACAGTAAGAAAACAATATTTAAAAAAAAAATATTTGGGAACACACACAAGGAGAAATGACTCACCACCCTTAAGTTTAAGACCATTCCAAAAATAGGACATCACTTCTGTTACTTGTGATTCAGACAAGCAAACACTGCTCTTCACAAATTTGATGTACAAATAAGTCAAAATCACCACTTTTTGACATGAATAGGTACAAAATATGGAAGTGTATGTAAACTTTGCACCCATAATTTGTGCAAAACAATTGCAATACCATTTGACAATAGCTCAACAAAAATTATTAAGTGTTGTGTGTTGACACATACATCAGTTCAGTATTATGAAGGCTTAATGACCATTAAAATTTTGATATTATGAAAACTAATCTAAAGTCACAGTGTCTGGAACATCTGAAAAAAGACAAAAATTCAATCATGTTATACAATTGTATAAACCAACAACTGAGGTACACATCAAAAATTTAAATTACCTTTCTTTTTTAAGAGATTAGATGGAATAGAAAATGGGTTAAATCCAGATAATTTGGCCAACTCTTCAACACATTTCTCCTTGGAATACGACAATGCAGCGATTACATCATCCTCTGAGGCAGGTGGTCTTTTAGAGGTGTTTATTTTCAATGGAGAGTTCAAATGTTCCACTATTTCAGACCAATTTCCATTTTTAACACGACTAGCAAAATTCTTCAGAGTTTCTGCAAGGAATGTTGCAGTTGGTTGGTTTAAATGTCTTGGAGGATATCCGCACAGCATGAAATACATATATTCATACAAGGCCTTGAAATCCACACCTCCACATTCTGAGGGATCAGGGTGTTTCTCATACTTCCAGATTAGTAACATAGCATGAGCAATAGGATTTACTTTATAATGGTCATAATTAGGATAAAAATTTGCCAATACTTCTAACCATTTATCAACTGGTCCAAGGTAACCACTATTTTCACCCTTTGATTTTCTTGTTTCCCTAAGGTGAGCTCTAAGTTCTGTCCGTGCCATCTTCCATCTTATTGCTATAAACTTCCTAATTTCTTCCTCAGTTTTTCCCGGTACAGCTTTAATAAGTTTGTTAATTTCCAAAATACCATATCGCTGCAAAGCCACTAACAATCGTTTCTTATCAATTTCTCTCCAAGAAGCCTCAAAGGCACTTGCATTATTGTAACGAGGCAAGTAGGCTGGATCCCTTTTCCTTTTGGTGCCCGTTTGCTTTTTCTTCTGTGAATGTGATGGACCGGCTTCAATTATATCAACTTCTTCTTCTTCTTCTGACGGCAAGTACTCTTCTTCTGACAGACTGAAATCATCCATCTCTACTGTATCAATATTAAATGTTGGTTCTTGTCTGGAGGTTGATTGTCTAGCTTTTCTGGGGGGGTTCCTTTTGGGGGATTTCACACTCTGAGAACTAGATTTGGCAGGTACGTCTCGTTGCGTTGTTTGGATTTCTACTTCTTCATCCGTATCCTCCTCAGAACTAGAATACGCAGGTGCATCTGTTTCTTGAATAGTTTGGCCTTGATCTTTATCCATATTTAAGTGACGTATTTTACAACGCACTGACAAGGTACTCAAACAGTAATTTCAAGGCACTAATGCAAACACAACACTAAATTGCTTGAGATTTAATTTTTACTAATTTTCATTAACGAGCAATCACCAGACTTCGAATTCTAATACACGACCAAGTCACTACTAACAATGAAAACTATTAGCTGTTCATTTTGTAATCACACGTTCTGTCACACAATATTCTGCACACAACATAAAACGTATATCAACGTATACCTGACGTAAACCGTGCAAAACATCAACCACCCCACAACGCACCAGAGAGTATAACGCACTGCGAACGTAATTCAGTGATACCAATTCTGACCGTGAACAACATAACCCCACAACGCACCACCACGCACTGCGAACGTAAATCAGTGATACCAATATTCAATAATTCCACTTGTTCGTGTGCTTAATAATAATTTAATAATATTTAATACTTTTCTCGTCGTGAACATATATACAACTTTACATGAATACAAATTTATTTTAGAGCAAAAATAAGAGCTCATTTCGAGAAACAAAACAAAACAAAAACATTTTTCAGTCATTATAGGCTGAAGAATATATCTCCACCATCAAATGTCAAATGCGACACCATTGACAAAGTTGGTGCACTGTAAGCGACACTGCATGTTGTTATCCAATGGGTAATGTGAACGTCAAGTTCCAGTGATTGCATTTTTCTTTTTCAAATTAAAGTTAAATAAGACTTCAATTTATGACTAGTTATTATTGTTAGGTGTGATCAGGGAGACATTAATTATAATGGTGGTACGTATTAGTGTAATCGTATTAGTATAAAATTTAACTAACATTTTTTCTTTCTATTTAAAGTTAGGTTATATTTATCATCACTTGTTGCAGAAAATTGCACTGCAGTTTAAAGCAGAATTGGAAAATCTGGAGAAATTGTATGTTGATCCAGAAACATTTACATGGTGGTTGCAGGCAAGTACAAATCAAATTCGATAAATTTGTTGTAAACTGTAGATTCATCAATAAACTATGCTTTATTCACCGTGATGAGGTTAAAAAAGTTTGTTTTCTTTTCTTTATGGTATGACTTAGAAGCAAATTGTTAATTAAAAGTGTTGTCAATTTTGTATTTTAAAAGAAAGGTTTTTAGTGTTTCAAAATGCACAATAGATTCAATACAGTATTCTTGGATTAGTTCCTTTTTTTGCCAATGATAATGATTCTTCTGTGATAATTATTATTAAGATAATTATTACCAGAAAAACCTACTTTGTATCTTAACTATCATTATTTCATGGAAAGTTTATTTAATTTTGGAAGAAAGTTAAATATATCCTGATTTGTTGAAAGTTAATTGTATTTATTTTCCTTCTGAATTCAATGAGAAGAATAAGAATATTACAATTTACTAATTTTCCAACAATGTGTTTTAAGAAGTGATGCACTTACTTTCATTAACATAAATATCATCATAACATTCAGAGATAAAGAATGTAACTTTTTACAGAAATAAATAGTTTATAATAATTAAACATTGTGATTCTGTGATCTCAAATCAGGTCAGTAATAGATAAATATTTATTTCTTATTAAATTAATTTTTTTCTAAAATGTTTCAGTACAAAATTATTAATGGAAGGTACAAAATAGGGTTGTGTCCTGAGAATGGAGATGGAAATTTTTACATTCCTCTTGAATAAAGTATTGAATTAAATAAAAGGGGTTTTTGAATATTTTTGCTGATTTTCATGCAAGTGCATGTCACAGCATCATTTCCAAGAAAGGTTCTGCTCGTATTGAATTTGGTGGAATAGTAACAAATAACGAATACTTCATTAATTGCTTATTTAACTTAATGTTGACTAAATCTATTGTAGATATATTTTCAGTTTGCTGCAGTTACTATTAAATTCATTGAAGAGTGAAAATACTGTTTAGGATTATTTTCTCATTGGAATATAACATCTGACTTTTTCATACGACTTCTTTACTGTGCCCATTTTTTTAATGAAGCACTTCTTTTGTTGTTTTCTAGCTTGTTTGCACTAACTGTAGAGAGGGCACAGGCAAAGTGCATGATGTGAGTTTAACTCATCAGATTCCATGCAAGATTGGTCATGGACATGTTCATTATTCTGCAAAGTGTAAATTTTGCTCAAAGGAACAAACCATTGGTATTTTCATATATTTATTAGTGTAGATATACTGAAATGAGTTTATATCCTGGATTGTAATTTTCTGAAAATTTTGCAGAAATAATACCTGATTCCATTAAACCATATGTGAAAGGAGATCCACTCACAAAAGTTGTTGTATTTGAATGTCGTGGAGTGGAACCTGCACAGTTTGAACCTCGGGTAAGCAGTGCATTCATCAATTATTTATTGAAGGTAAAATAGAGTAAAGGGAGACTCCCTCTAGTAAGTTATTTGCATGTGAAATAAAATATTAGTTGTTTTCTTTTAATGCAAATTTTGAAATTGAATCAAAAAGTTGTGTAATTTTTATGTTTAAATGTCACATAATCATTCAGTTTGGTAGATAAGTGTTAAGTAGTGGCAGCTTGTCATTGATACTGGGTTTTATTGGCAGAGACATCTAGACTGTATAATTTTTTTATGAACCACTATCTTGAATGCACACACAGGATGTTCAAGTGCAAGTGTGTTAAAATGTATGTCTTAAAATATACATCAGATAAATAGACTTAATGTTTTGCTTGGACTTGGAAACTTTGTTGAAGTGAAATTACAAAAGATTTGGAATTTTAACAATCTGTTCAATAGACTGTTGCTAAAATGCAATTAGTAATAATTTATAATATTAAAGATTCTTTGCCTTTATTATAAATGAAATTAGAGACAAATGTTGTGTTTTGGCATATGTTTGCAATGATCAGTCAGTTGGTTGAGCTGTGAGCCTGTAGCAGAACTTGTCAGAGTGTAACTAATAAAAAAAATACATGTAGTATTTATATTGTACTGATTTCCTGATTGACAGTAAATACTTCTAGCATTGCTGCTTTATTGTTTCCTCAAAAATAGTGAAATATTAACAATCATAGAATAATTATCGAGTTATTTTCTTTTAATTTCTATTTCCAGGATGGATGGATAGCCAAAGCAGAAAACAGTTCTTCGGTGTTCAATGACATTGATTTGAAGGAAGGAGATTGGGCTGAATATGATGAAAAAGCTCAAGAGCCAGTTGGCATTGATTCAATTGAATCCAATTTTGTTAGAAGCTAGTCATTTTTCTATTGCATTTTTATGCATTATGTTTTCCATATTGTGCAATTCTTGTTATGAATGTACACTCCTGATTATGATCTTTTTTTGAAGTAATGAATTGGGAAGGTTTGTTATTGTATAATTTCTATTTCAGAAATAGAAAAGAACTTGCTTCCAAAACCATGTAAATTTGAATTTAGGTATGTGTCAAGAAAATCCAAACTCCAGAAGGTTTGTAACCTATTAAATCAAAAGGAATTTCAAGTATCCCCAATACTTTTACATTTTTATTTTGTTCTTACACTTTTATTTCCTGATGAGAGTAAAAGATAGGAAGTTGTCTCAGAAGTGTATTAAAAAATACCTTATACATGAGAGATTATCAACCTTATATATACAGAGATTGTCAACTGGAGTACAAATGACACTGGAGCAGGTTTCTCCTCTATGAGAATGGGCTCGGAGAAACTGTCCAAGCAAAGCAAGGGGGGTAGGCCTGAGTGGAGAAAGTCTGCGTAGTGGCTATTGCCATTACTTTATTGACATGTTTGAAGGAAATGCAATATGTTAAGAAATTCAATCTGTGGAAGTATCCGCACAAAAAGTGTAAAGAAAAAATTTGGAACAGTTTTTGAGGAAATCTTGTTTTTTATGTTTTTTAATACTACCCATATTTCACTCAACAATGCATGCAAACTGCTAAAATTATTTTAAAAAGTACTTAATGTTAATGAAAGTACTAATACTGGAGAACAAATTTAATTTGAAGAATAAATCCCCTTGAATTTTGTAATTGTAGGAAGACTCCTACAAATTACAAACTTTTGTCATTTCCGAAAACTTGGTTATCATTAAAAATCAGACCTATGCCATCTTTATAACTGTATTTCACATCAATCTCACAAGAAATTTTGAAACTATTGCAGTGGCTTCTTGAGAAGTATACCCAAAATTCAAAGAATGTTTTTCAAAATCATAGAGCTTAAAATTGGCCAGATTGACTGAGGAATCACAGGCTAATTTGTTGGATCTAAGGACAAAGCTGTATTCATTATCAGTGTCTCCATTTTCCTTTGCTTGTTTGCATTGTGTCATTCCTGCTGATTAGTTCTGAAAAGTTTGTAATCATCAGTGTTTTTATCGCCTTCTATTATTCGTGTTAGCAAGAAAAATTTCTTTGGACATCGTATGCATCATTGTGAAGTCTAACACTATGTACGCAAGTTTATAGACATTTTACTTCGCTTGGCACTTTAGGGTAGCCATAAAAACAACCACTACTTGTGACTGATATTTTGACAAATATTCAACGTTGTCAGGGTTGGACTCTTGTGTCATAAAAACCAAGGCAAAACCCCGTCATTGACAGTGTATTGAACGTGGACCTGAATTGCTTGTTTGTTATTATTTTGAATGCTTTAAAGAGTGTTTTCAGGTTTGTCAGCAATAATTTTGCCTGGAAACAGGAAGTCATTGAAGTCAAAAATAAATATAAACCAGGACTTTTGTCATATTTTTCAAAATAACTTATAAATTATCCAGTAAAGAAACTGCTAATGCCATTTTACATAGATATCTACAAAAACCAGGGCGTTTGAAACTTGCGCATAGGTGAAGGTACGATCATCTTCCAAATTTTCAATTTTCTTTTTGCGTTATTAATTGCGTAGTCTTCTTTTTACATTTAAAATGCAAACTGATAAACAAGATGCCGTATGTATTTGTATACAACTTAATTGGATGTAAATTACGTATAGGCGTTGGCAGGGGTGCACAGGGAAAACCAGGGACCTGGGGCAGTTGATCCAAGGGGCCCCTTATTTCAAAAAAAAATTTCGTCCCCAATTCGTAAACATAATTCATTTCCCCATACTGCAGAAATAACTTCTATTTATCTCTAATCCAAATTTAATGCTATATTTTTAATTTCTTTTGAATAAAAAAATTCAGGCCCCGAACAAGACTGGGTCTGGGGCGATAGTGAGTGAGGAGGTATAGTGGAATGCTGTTTTCACAGTAACATCCAGGTGTAATATTTACATACTGACAGCGATACCATTGATCCTAGAGGAAAACCTAGTCTACATAAAATGTAGGCAGTTTTATCATCTTTCATTTAATATTGGGTAATTATTTATAAAAATTGATATTTTTAAAGTTATATTGAGAAAAAGTGGGATGATGGCCGTTTTTACTTTCTCGTATATGTACGTATTGTGACGTCCACGCCGTCCTCCAACAGGTTGGGTTCGGAGGACTTAACTGCCAGGCTAGCTTAGATGGCAGATAGATGGACTGAAAGAGAACTGATGGATGGTGGATCGACGTTGCGTTGGATTTAAATAAAAGAAATAAAATGAGGATTTAATTAAAAAAATAGTTTGTCAAAAAAACACGTTAACTTTATCAGAAAGACCTCGTTCACGAGCTCGTGTTTCCCCCTAAAATAACAATTACAATGAATCTTAAAGCTAAGGAATTGACAATTATTTCGCGGGTTCTCTTGCAGGGCTGAGCGCGGCCACCATCTGTTCTTTGGATCATTCCATGTCAAATCGGCCAAAATTTCCCGACCATCTTCCGATTCGACTGAAACTTTTAAAATCGTTTTAGAATGAGGAAACAACACTGAATATTGTATTTTTAGCATTAAATTTTGCTTCCTTTTGACATTTTTGAAATGTGATATTTTGCATGAGTTTCAGGGGGTATTATCTAAAAAACTAGTAAAGTATCTTCAAATTTGATTTTACTTTGCAACTTGCCTTATATTTCTAATGAGTGACATCCCATCCTAAAAGTTTGATAAGATAAACCCTAATTATAACGGCATTAATAAGGTTATACTAAGGCAAAAGTAAATAATTATGATTTTTTTCAAAATACATTTTCTTAAATACTCGATCTCGGATTTTCTTCTTTTAGTCGTCAAATTGAAGCGGGGACATTGAAGTTTATAGTAGTAGTTAAAGAATCTCGATGGTAAATTTCAATTTACCAATGTTATTACCAGTTAAAGTTACATTTTCATTTTTTCTTTTAATGGGCTTAGGAGAACTATGCATTTATAATCGCTTCTCATTTGTGAATCTTGCATTCATTATTTACTGATTAATTTTCGTACATTTTAAATGTATCTGAAGCATATTTTGGAAGGCAGAAACTTTTATTTATATCGGGTGACCCACCAATTGTGAGCCACACTCATATCTTATTACTGGTTCACAACATCGAAAAGCAATTTTCGGCCATCAATGCGGAATAATGGGGCAAGTAATGCGCTTTATAGATATTGTTTGTAATATTTTTAGTTTTGTGCGGTTGTAGTAGCCGACTTTTCGGAGAACTACGCATTCACAATTCAAGGCAGTGTACAAAAATTACATTGGAACAATGCTCAAGCTATACAAGCTCTCGGCCAAGCGACGAAGCCAGTGTTTCAATCAATTTTGTCATAATATCGAACGATTTAAATCATAACACGGCAGCGTGTATTATTTCCAAATACTGCTAATTATTCTTGAATACTAATATTCAAACTTAAGAAAAAAGAGGAAGTAAAGATCGCATGCGGTTCGTGGCTCGATTGTTAGGGTATTGCTCCGGCATTCTCCTCGTCTTGATCCGAGAAACTACGGAAACCCAACGATCATAGCAGAGATTTTATTCATATTTATGGTGTCCCTCTCAAGGAGCTGGTACGCGCCTGCCGGGTTGGAGACGATCTCTCGTTCAGCTCGTGAATAGCCGCCGGGACAGGCAGCTACAGTTCTCTGGGTCATGCCGCGTGAATGGAACGGCGACTTGATGTCTCGACCGAGTACGTTTCAATTACGAAAATTCTACTATTCCCGTTCACAGCCAAGCACGGCTCAAAAAGGAACATTTCAGCCCCAATTCTAGGCGTGAACGTGGATAATTAGCGTTCGGGCGCTAGTGCCTATAGCAGAAATTCTCTTGTAATAAATTGTTCAATTCGGCACTTAATAAAGCCGATTCAGGAAAAATCCTTTAGTGCGCCAACCCCCCTATCTCCTCCTGACAAGGAGCTCCGCATTCTCCTGCCTTCAGAAATAAAGTCCTTGCTGCTGGTGTTACGAAGCAGCTCCCCTGTTTCCCCCTCCAAAACTCGCCAAGATCCCCGGAATTTTCCAGAAACTGGAGCAATCTCATTTAAGATTGGCCGACGCTTACTACGCAGTAGCAACTCTTTCGTCCGATCGTAGACGGCGGTCCTCTCAGAAACAGAGTGGATGTTTCCACTTACGCTCTCTCTCTAACATTGTTTATGACGTGCACTTGCAACTTCGAGCTGCTGGCAACTGGGCGGGGTGGTAATTATTAGTCGCAAGCGATCGCAAACATGACACCCTGGGTGGTTCCCCTCGCGTTCTGTAGCTAAGCGGGGGCGGGCCGGTCCGCGCGGGTGTGGGGGCGATGCCGGCGAAGGGTGGGGAGGTCCCCGAGAAGCAGCGTGACTAATCTCGGCGGCGCCGGGCAGGCGGGAGGCCGGGCTGGGGTCGGAGGCGGAATGGGCGCTTCCTTGAGACCTCTGTGTACTAGTCCCGTGGAAAATAGTTTACAATTACAAATCTTATTTTATTTAATATTCGGTAATGCTACAGTATATACAGAGTAATACGTACTATAGAGAAAGTTATGTAATGCTGCGCGAAAAAAGGTGGACTTTCGGCAGAAATATTCATTGCTGAGCCCTGATAATGAAAAAGTGGATAAATCCATTGATAAATTAAGAAAAAAATCCTCTTAACACATGGTGTAGCTAGAATCCCTGGTTTGTAGGTCCTTGATACCGAAGAAGTGGTGTTTTTCAAAACGTCCGTCCGTCCACGCACACTATTAGCGTGTAAAACATACATAGGATTTTTCCAAATTGATAAAACGCCTGTCGATGTGCCTCGAGTCGAAGCTTTGAGATTGACAAACCTTCTTTAAAATTTGAGGGTACGGTACTTTACATGAAGCCCTCCCGCCCCCGGACTTCCAAAATTTTCACAAAAACTTGGGAATTGTGTGTCGACCAAAATCTCCTGTGCATGCATTGTCTCATTATTGCATTCACTTTTTAGCACAGTCTTCGGATTTCCTTACAGTCGTAGCTAAATAAGAGCAAAATTATAGTTGTGACTTCTTTTCTTCATTCGCAATATTATATATTTTCAACGATTTGACATTTCCACAATCAATTTGTCTTTTTCAATTTTCCTTTTCCTCCAGAAGATAATGTATATTTTTCTTATCTGTTATTTCGTCAACATAAAGAAGAATGTGCACAGCATCAACCATATTTTCAGAAATAAAGTCATTTTCCTCCACAAGTAAGTTCAGCATTTGACTGATGCCTTTATTTTCTTTTATCATTCCCAAAATAAGTAGAATTGTTGTAGAAAATAAATAATTACGCTTGAGGCATTATTTATACAATGATGCAACAATACAGGATAAGACACTATCTCCAAGATTAGGTATGTCAGGGTCAGAAATATGAAAGAGTATAGTGCGATTTTTTTAAACTCTTCCCCTCAAGACCTCAAGGTCACGATGGAATATCACACGGCATTTCATGTCTTTGTGTTCTTAAGGGTGACAAATAAGTTATTCCGGGAAACTGAATGCTAAAAGGTTTATCGTATTCATGATACATACGTAACACATAGTGTGTTAGAACCAGGGACCGAAAAGGTATTGAATACCGGTAAAAATACCGGTAAAATACCGGTATTTTTTCATACCGGTATAAAATACCTTTATTCTTTTATACCGGTAAAATACCTTTATAGGACGTCTATACCGGTATGGACGTCCATAAAGGTTATACCGGTATTTTCAATGGAAATAGTGCCGCGTGCCCCACACACGCGCCACAAACGCGCGCGCGCCCATACACGCGCGCACCAAACACACGCGCCCCAAACACATGCGCGCATCAAACGCGCGCGCCGAACAAACGCGCGCGCCGAACAAACGCGCGATCCGAACAAACGCGCGATTCGAACAAACGCGCGCGCCGAACAAACGCGCGATCCGAACAAACGCGCTAGTCGAACAAACGCGCGCGCCGAACACACGCGCGCGCCGAACACACGCGCGCGCCGAACAAACGCGCGCGCCGAACAAACGCGCGCGCCGAACAAACGCGCGATTCGAACAAACGCGCGCGCCGAACAAACGCGATCCGAACAAACGCGCGCCGAACAAAATCGTGCGCCGAACAAACGCGCGATTAGAACACACGTGCGCGCCGAACAAACGCGCGATCCGATTAAACGCGCGATTAGAACACACGTGCGCGCCGAACAAACGCGCGATCCGATTAGACGCGCGCGCCGAACAAACGCGCGATCCGAAAAAACGCGCGCGCCGAACAAACGCGCAATCCCAACAAAAGCACGCGCCGAACAAATACGCGAGTCGAACAAACGCGCGAGCCGAATAAACGCGCGCGCCGAACAAACGCGCGAGCCGAATAAACGCGAGCGCCTAACACACGCTTGCACCTCTCACACGCTACACACTTATGCGCTATACACTCACGCTCTATGCACCCACGCGCTATATACACTCGCTCTTTCTTTCTCTTTCTCTCTTTCGTTCTCTTTCGATTTATCTCTCTCTCACACACACACACACACACACACAGTACACATTCGGCAAAGCGTTTGTTGGGGCCTACGGTCAAACATCCTTCTCTCATATTTCAATTCTACTCACTGCGAAAAGAAATTAATAGCGTGGAGTATGTAGGTCGAGTGCGTTATCCTCTGCCGAACCGGAGACGCTCGTGGGTCGAAACGCTGACCTCCGGAAACTGCCTACGCAACGGCGCAGCCCTCGCAGTTCTTACAAAGGGGAACTGATTCCGAGAATCGGAATGCGCCAAGGAACGTTGCGTGAAGTCTTATCAACCGATGTCAGATTTCTGTCGCCTTCGTTCTTTCACAACTGATGTCGAAGGTCATATCCTGGCAGAGGCCGCAGGCCCGACCACGCGCGGCGATGTCTGCACTTCGAGAGGCGGCACGTTGCAATTGTTTTAAAAACTACTTGCCATACTTCACAGCACTTAAATTTCATATTTATGAGTTTCGAGGGTGAGGATAGGACAAGGAGGAGGAAGGAAAGATCGCGCGCGGGCCGAGGAGAATTCTAGCGACCGGCTGCTCTGATCGGTAGTTTTCCTTGGTTTCTCCGAACAATATCAGAGGAATGCCGGAGCAGTACCCTAATAGACGGGCCACAGACCGCGCGCGATCTTTCCTTCCTCTTGTCCTATCCTCACCCCTTCACTTACACTTACACTAGCATGCATTACACTGCCATACATGCCGGAAGACCGCGCGGGAGCTTTTGCCGGCTGGGGAGGGGGGCGCTGGTGGGAGATACCTGGTTTAGGGAAATCCCGCTAATCGACGGTACGTCGGCGCCTGATCTTGCCATGCAATGAGGAAGATCACTGCCACCTCTCGTAGAAAACGCCCTGCACTTACGGGGTTAGCAATTGCCGCGCTCGGAATCACTTATAATCATTCAATCGTTAATAGGAACACACACTGACTAGTCTCCTGAGGTCTAATAGTGTAGAGCGTGAATGAGTGTGTATTTAAGGCGAAAGGATTAGGAACAAAAGATAATGTCCGATCAGTGGCCCGTTATTCATATTTATGGCGCCCAACCCACGCGCGTTCGCGTCCCCACACGCGCGTTCGCGCTCCCACACGCGCGTTCGCGCTCCCACACGCGCGTTCGCGCTCCCACACGCGCGTTCGCGCTCCCACACGCGCGTTCGCGCTCCCACACGCGCGTTCGCGCTCCCACACGCGCGTTCGCGCTCCCACACGCGCGTTCGCGCTCCCACACGCGCGTTCGCGCTCCCACACGCGCGTTCGCGCTCCCACACGCGCGTTCGCGCTCCCACACGCGCGTTCGCGCTCCCACACGCGCGTTCGCGCTCCCACACGCGCGTTCGCGCTCCCACACGCGCGTTCGCGCTCCCACACGCGCGTTCGCGCTCCCACACGCGCGTTCGCGCTCCCACACGCGCGTTCGCGCTCCCACACGCGCGCGGAACCCCCGGCGCGTTTGCGCCCCGACACGCGCGTTCGTTCCCTTACACGCTCGCACGACTCCACAAGCGCGTTCGCGCTCCCACACGCGCGTTCGTGCGCCCACGCGCGTTCGTGCGCCCACGCGCGTTCGTGCGCCCACACGCGCGCGCGATCCCACGCGCGTTTGCGCCCCGTCACGCGCGTTCGTTCCCTTACACGCTCGCACGACTCCACAAGCGCGTTCGTTCCCTTACACGCTCGCACGACTCCACAAGCGCGTTCGCGCTCCCACACGCGCGTTCGCGCTCCCACACGCGCGTTCGCGCGCCTACACGTCAGATTGTTTCCCTTCGAAACCTGTATGATTCTACTGAAATACCGGTATTTTGTCATGAAAATACCGGTATTTTCATGAGAAAATACCGGTAAAATACCTCTATTTAGAGGTATTTTACCGGTATAGACGTCGAATAAAGGTAAAATACCTCTAAAAATACCGGTATTTGACGTCTTATACCGGTATTTTTTAAGGTATTTTGAATAAAGGTATAATAGAGGTAAAGGTATTTCTATACCGGTATAAATACCTTTACCGCTATTATTTCGGTATTCGGTCCCTGGTTAGAACAACTTAATAGAAAAACCGGGAACGCGAGAGAGCGCACATCCGTACGCCCCGAGAATAGACAACTGAATCGTCAGTGTTCTTCATAGTGGAGGGGGATGCCAGGCTGAGTCCAGTGCGCTGCGTGTTACCAACCACCCCACGCCAAATCACCAACAAACCAATGCGGGTAGTTTTAGGGTGGATATACATTTCCTCCCTCTTTTACTGATTATGCGATTAGGTTAACTGGGAGAGAATCTTCTTGATGGTGGGACCCTGATGCGAGATGATCTTCGTGGGTTGTGAGGAGTGCCCAGTAGGCGTGGTGCTGGCGACCTCAGCTGTCTCGGGGCCAATGGAGTTGCTGGTGTCGATGGCGTCACTGGATGACTGGTACCGTTGTTGTGACTGGTATCGTTCGTGGTTCTATGGTCTCATGATAGCGAAGTCGTCTTGATGGATGCCAATTATCAATTTTTACAGGTTCTGCCTCGTGTTCGCTTGACGGTTTATTATCTGGAAAAGATCTAATTTGGGCGACATGTCTTTTCACCTTTTTATCTCCAAACTGTATAGAGTAATGGAGATCTCTCAGGCGGTCGATGCCAGTGCCTGGAATCTATTTGTCCAGTTTAGGATTGCCCGACAGGAAGTAGACCTCTTGTCCTACTTCCAGTGTGCGGAATGTCGAGTCCATTTCACACCGTTGTTTTTCGCTGACCCTGGTGTGAACATTTTCTGGCCTCAACAGATCGAGTCGGGTGCGAAGTTCTCGTCCTAAGAATAGTTGATTTGGAGACTGACCAGTGGTGGAATGTGGAGCTTTGCGAAATTGGCGAAGGAACTCATTCAGATTGGTTCGCAGGGATCCCTTGGTGGTCTTCATCGCATAAAGTGCATCCTTCACAATTTGGACATACTGTTCTGATTGGCCATTAGTTGATGGGTGATATGGTGCTGTTAGCTTGTGATACTTCACACCACTGCTCTTCAGAAATTCTTTGAAATCTTCCGAAACGATCTGTCTACCGTTGTCTGAGACAACAGTAACAGGACTTCCGTAGGCCGTAAATAGATCATCCATCAAGGCGATTGTTGCGGCCGCAGTTGTTGAAGTCGTAGGCTTAACTTCGAGCCATTTGCTGTAGGCATCAACAACAATTAACAGCATGGTGTCGGCCACAGGACCGGCGTAGTTGATGTGAATTCGTTCTCTGAGTGTCTTTGGATACTCCCAGTGATGGTCACGAAACGTAGGAGGTGCGTGTGCATGGGATGCACATGTAGTGCAAGATTTTGCGAGGTTTTCAATATCCGAGTCGATGCCTGGCTAAAGCACAAAGGAACGCGCCATTCCTTTCATTTTTACAATACCCAAGTGGGCTGTGTGTAGATCTTTGAGAACGGCATTTCATAGAGTTGGTGGAACCACGACTCTGTGCTCGAACATCAAGCAATTAGCAGCGAGTATGCATTTCACTTCAGGGACCTTGAAGTCGTGACGAGCAAGATCTTGGCCTGACTCCAAGAGTTTGACGACCCTGCCGAGATAACGGTCTTTTCTGGTTTCGCGTGCGATGGCTTCCGACCTAATTGGTAGTTGCTGTGTCTGATGAACTGTAAAAAGATCGAAATCGTCGAAATCCTCCGCCTCTCCCTCCGCAGCAGACTTGAGTTTCGGATGGCATGGATGGTGGGTGGAAGGGGTGCTCGAGAGCAGTAGTCAGCATTTGCGTTGGCTTTTGACTTGCAGAGAACATCGAAGTCAAAGTGCGCCATATAGTCTGCATAATTGGCCATGCGACTGATGCACAGCACTGGTAAAGACTTTTCTGGGTGAAGAATCTGTGTCAAGGGTTTATGGTCGGTGATCAGTGTGAAGTGGCAGGCGTACAGATATTTGAACTTTTGTGCTGCCCATACAATTGCAAGTGTCTCTTTGTCAATCTGAGGGTGCTTCTGTTCAGTTGCAGACATTGTTCGGCTTGCATAAGCGATTGGGCGTTTTGGGGGTTTTTCGAAATTGGCTGCAAAGACAATAGTGTCATCGAAGAAACTTGCAACATTTTCGAGACCTTGTATGACTGTGTCCATTCGCCGCTGCCAGATGGCCGGAATATTAGCTGCACCATAGACGGCACGGGTTGGGCGGATCAAACCATGAGTTGGAGTGTTGAGAGTGAGGGCGTGACTGAATTCGTCGTCAACTTCCAGGTGGGTATACGCGTCAGTGACATCTAGATGGCAAAAGAGGGTGGCGCCTCGCATCCGGTTAGTCAAGTTTTCTACCTTTGGGATTGGATGTTCATCGATGATAATTCGAGAGTGGGTTTGTAATTTCCCGTGATTCTCAATTGGCCTTTCTTCTTGGCAACTACATGCGTTGTAAATGCCCATTCCGAATATTCTACTCTCTTGTAAAACCCGGATGTGATCTTGGCGTCGATTTCTTTGGCGTAGGCATCACGCAGGACCACGGGGACGTCTCTAGCTCGAGCAAAGATGGGTGTGGCGCCCGGATTCAGGTGCATCTTTGCTTGTGGGCCCGACTGTCCAGGAAGATCGCTGAAGACATCCTGGAAACGGTTGATGGTGGCGTCGGGTTCCTTTTGCTGCTCTTGCGATAGATGCGGCTCGGTGGAGAGGCCGTGGATCGATTGTGGTTTGGCAAAGAGGCGTCCAAAGTTTATTTCTCGCACAAACTCAGAAATCCAATCTCTACCAAGAAGCGTCTGAAATTCAGCGTCAACGACATAGAGGTTAAGGTTCCTGGATGTAGTTCCGATGGAGGCGGTGACTGACGTCTTACCGATGCAGTTGATGCGGTGACCGGTGTAACTGGCAAAGAGGCGATCAGTTTTCTGTAGCAGGAAATTTGGTTTAATCAAACTCAAATTGGACTTGTTTATGATCGAACAGGGGCACCAGAGTCGAGCTCCATCTTGACGGTGGTTCCCTCTATATTGACGTCGATCAATTGCCATCCTGGAGACCGAACCTTTCCAATGATTTCAATCTTACCGAAATATACGGTGTCACTGCAGTCGGCTGGTACTTCTTCTTCGGTCTCTTCAGTTACCTGATTATTCCTCCGCTGTCTCGGTTTGTATCGGCACACTCTGGCAATGTGGCATTTTTACCACATTTCTGACATTCAGCATCAAAAAACCTGCATTGACTGTGATCTCCACCACACCCCGCGCACGTTGATTGATCCTCTGCTGCTTTCTGATTGGATTGCTGAGATCCTTGTTGTGGCCTTGATTGGTTTGCGCTCTGTTGCCGGCTTGTTGACTGAGTCGGTGGCCGTTGATTGTTGCTCTTCCTTGACGGAGGCTTCTCATAACCAATCCGATGAGTTGAATCGGGGTTTGGGGTTATGTCTCCAGTTTGACTTCGTTAGCGGTGTTGCGAGTGGCTTCGAGTTCTGGGCTATCTCTTAAGCAGCGGTGAAGCTTTCCGGTTTCTTAGCAATGATTTCGTCGCACACATCTCTCGATTCAAGTCCTTTAATTAATTGCTCAATCAGCATTCGGTCTAAAAATGTGCCATACTCACAATAAGTTGTCGCCTGTCTTAATCTGAGAGAGAAGCTGGCGATTGACTCTCCACTTCTTTCAATGGTGCTTCGAAACTTTATGCTTTCTGCGTATTTATTGCGCGCAACGTCGAAATGTTCCGTCAATTTCGACTGGATCTCACTGTAAGTTATATTTTCCGGGTTCTCCGGGCTCACGAGTATCTTTAGAGAGTCGTTGCGTTCAGCCCCCATGTAAACACGTGCGTAATGCGCGTGTTCATTTTCAGGAATTTTACTCAGCTCCAACGCCCAGGTGAACCGCGTAAAGTAGTCTGCTATCGTTGTTCCCTCGGCGGCGCGGTATGCTGGCATGGATAACTGTGGGGGACGGGGCTGTGCCGATGACGTTGGTGCATTGTTTTGGGCTGTATATTGGCACTGGCGATTATCTCAGATAGCGCTTGTAGAAGATCCGGCGATACGTTTTGAGCCATGTCTGGGAGGAGTGATGTGCTGCTTCTCTAACCCGCGAGGCGTCGGGGTTGACCTGTGTTCGCAAGTTGCGCGCATGGTCGCGTTGAAGTTACGCTCGGCGCGTGGTCGCGTTTTACACTTTCTTGCACTTATCACTTTTATGCTTTCTTGCACAGATCCAGTGGCGTGGCGTGACTCCACGTTTGGGGATGCTCAACAACACACAAAATGTCACTATCAACTACTTCATCTAACAGGCGAACGCAACACAAGGCAGATACACTAGAACTACTTCCACGATCACGATTTCTTACGACGGTGTAGGTGCTTCCCACAAAATCCTCCCAGCAGTCAGGACTGCCGATGTCTTGAAAGCAAATTATACAATGGCTCAGCTTTAATTCTTATAATAATAATAATAATACTTTATTGCACAAAAAATACAACGGCGAGTCTCAATAATTAAATTACTGCTTTTCAAACTAACCACATGAAAAATACAGAAGATCATAAACATAACATCAAAAGAGAATAAGCATAAGTAGAAAAAAATCATAAATGTAAATACATGAGGGTTAGAAATTGAGAAAGTTACATAAGTACAATGTAATTGTAAGTGTATAGCAGATAATATGAGGCAATATAACATCACAGGAAACACTGAAGTAATGCTAAACATATACATCAAGAAGGTTACAAAAAATTTAACGCAATACATCAAGAAACAGTGAAGAGAGATTAAAAGTTAAGTTTAATAAATTTACAAAGTTTTTCACAAAATGATTTGTAGGGAAGGGTTTTAAGCTTATGAGGGATTAAATTGTAGAAGTGTGGACCAAGATAGCTAAAGGATGCCTCGAATTTGGTAGTACGATGAACGGCAATAACAAGTAGGAAATTGGCAAATCGGGTAGTACGTGAAGCAGATTCATTAGATTGTGAAAAAAGTTTAAGTCGATCCCGAAGATAACTGGGAGAATTAGAGGAGAGCACAGAGTGTACCAGTAAACATAGGTGAAATATCCATCTCTGTCTCATGGTCAACTAATCTGATTTATCCATGAATGGTGATATATGCTCGTATTTCCGAACATTGAAACAAAACCTCAAACACGCATTCTGAATAGATTGAACTCTAGCAAAATTTCTTTGAGATAGTACAGGGCTATAAACAATATCACAGTAATTAAATAACGACAGTATGAGAGTATTGCACAAAATTAGCTTGGTTGACTGTGTTAATTGGTTGCGATATTGAAATAGGGACCTTAATCTCAAATATGCTGCTCTACATTTGATTAACACATGATCAAAATTCCATCCACTGTCCATCCATAAACCAAGATTTTTAGCAAGATCAACATGACCAATAGAATGACCATCAATTAACAGCTGAAAATTATCCGTATTTGCATTTCCGTATTCTTAGGCGATTTGTAGGGTCTAAAAAGAGATAAACAGATTTATTAGGATTTAAAATTAATCCATTCTCCATAGACCATTTATGAATATTATTATTAAGATCCACATTTAAGCAATCAACAGCCAATGAAAGATTAGATGGGTGAAAGGAATACATTAATTGAGTATCGTCTGCAGACATCTGAATCACGGAGTTGAAGGATAGATGCATTAAATCTGCAACATAGATGTTGAACAGAAGGGGACCTATAATGGAGCCTTGAGGTACCCCTCGAGATAAGAAACGTAGAGATGACGTTTTTGTAGCATCCAGGGTGCGTACGACCGTTGACTGAGAGCGAGCTGATAGGTAAGAACTGAACCATTCAATTGCAGGTTCTGAGAAATTAAGGAAGCGCAGTTTAGATAATAGACGGTCATGACTTACCGTATCAAATGCCTTGGAGAAGTCCAATAGACAAACAACAGATACCAAATCTCGATCGAACGCTGTCAAGCATATATCAGACAGTAGAGTTAGTGTGGATGTAGTGCTGTAACCGCGTCTGAATCCAGACTGATTGTGAGGTAAAAGAGAATGTGTTTTCAAAAATCTTTGAATTTGTGTCTCAACACACTTCTCAAGAATCTTTGACAGAAAAGGAACTAATGTTATTGGCCGAAAATCAGAGTAACTAGATGGGTTATTAACTTTAGGTTTTGGAATCACGAGACCGTGTTTCCACGTAGACGGAAACTCAGACTTTTTTAATGAATAGTTGACTATATGGGTAAGATGAACGAAGCAAAATTGGCAGGCACAGTAAAACCATGTTTCCAGAAATGCCACTTGTCAGTTTAAGTGAGCGTACAACATTAAATAGATCTTCTTCAGAGATTGGCTTGAATGTAAAAGAGGGAAGTGAATTCACAACGTGGTCGCTTGGAGAAGAGAAGACTTGAGTTGAATAACGAGCACCAGGGATGGAATCAACAAAGTGGTTATTTATGGAATCAGGATCCGAAAGCAAAGGAGTTGTAGGAACCAAATTGTCACATCGACGAACGTTAGCTAGCTTAAGTTTCTTCCATAGAATATCCGATTTCAAGGATGATAATGAGTCAAAGTATGCTTTTTCTTCAGAACGTAATAAACGCAATGTTTCATGTCTAAGCATTTGATATTTAGCCTTATAATATTCTCTTTCACAAGTTGAGTGAGATTTTTTCATCAGATTTCTTCCTTTTCATCAGATTGTGTTTGCGTATCATACATCGAACATTCTTTGTTATCCACGGCGCCATAGAACGTCTAAAAGAAACAGTTTTAACAGGGGCAAAAATATCAATAAGCTGTACAATAAGAGAAGCTAGGATAGATACCTTCTCATCTATAGATTGACCGTCAAAAATATCATCCCAGCTAACATTGGTAGCCACATCATTAAAATTATCAATCGGTATAGATCGTAGATTTCTGAACATTACAGTGTGCCGCAACTTTTGCTTAGGAAGACATTTAATTTTACAGGAAATTAGTTGATGGTCACTAATGCCCGCTGAGTCCGATACATCAACATCAGTCACTTCCAGGGAATCAGATACAAATAACAAGTCAATAATTGACGATGACGCAGCAGTCACACGAGTGGGTTCTGATATAATTTGTGAAAAATTAAAGAATTTTTGAAAATCAGCGACAAGATCATTAGCAGAAGATAATTGCTTCGATGTGATACCTATATCAACATTAAAATCGCCTAAGCAAACTATGGAAGATGTCATTACCACAATATTGGATATTATAGACTCTAACGTTGAAAAAAGACTGAGGGCATGTAGCCAGGCGGCCTATAGGCAGTGACAATTGTTAAAGGCAAGTTGGCAATTGTTAAAGGCATCTCAGACCATCTATCAATATGCCAACAGCCTCAATATGCGCGCTTGAATCTGAGGAGCTAGGAGCTAAATCTAGCACTGAATAATTCAGTTGAGATTTGAGGTAGACACATCCTCTTCTTAGAGGACGATCACAACGAATAAGATTATATCCATTTATCTGAACATTAGAGTCAGGAATATTCTCGCTTAACCAGGTTTCAGACATAGTGAACACATCAAAGTCATATAAGTACAGGCAGTTACGCAGATCAGATAAATGTGCCGTTAATGATCGGACATTAAGATGAGCAATAAACTCAGATGCAGCAGTACTGGTAACATAATTAGTTCGTTTGTTTGGGATGGTAGAACAAGGACAATGCAGTCACAATTGGGACAGTTTCTGTAAATGAGTACAAGAAGTAATTCTGTTAGGAACAGAGTCAGGTAATTGTTTAACAAAAGTGATTCCTTTCCGCATCCATACTGCAGCTAGACCCTTTTCCTTAACTATTTTTCTGGCCTCATAAAATATCTTCCTCTCAGAGTATAATGATGGTTCAGTTATTGTAATTAAACCTTCATTCCAGTCAGGCGAGACTTCAGAAGCTTTAAGATATCTTTCTTTTCGTTTGGCGGCGATCCATTCATCACGAATAATAGTTGAGATAAATTTCACAATAATTGGGTTACCTTTTGACTTTGGGCGGTGAATCGAGTGAACATCGTGAGTGTTGAACGTTAAGCCCAGAACACAACCAATCAAGGCAAGAATACTCAGAAGATCAGCAGTAGTTTCACGTGGTTTAAGCATCGTACCCAGGATCACCAATTGGGAATCGCGCTCAGCACGGCCCATCCCCTCAGTGTTCACAGAAGTTGTAGTAGAAGGCAGTGTCAAAGCATCAAACGAATGGCAATAAGACCATTTGTTAATTTATACATTGCAGACTTAAATAATATGTAATCTATTTAAGAAATAATACAATTTCTTGGATATTAATTAAGAAATAGTAGACAGGCATTATTTCTACAGTTTGTACCCATGATCAAACGGGGACTCCCGAGTGAGTGAGAGAGAGAGAGAGAGAGAGAGAGAGAGAGAGAGAGAGAGAGAATTTACTGCCCGCCTGAAGTGTGCTGCGCTCTCGTGCACAAACGAGCTTCTTTCCGCAGTAGATGCTAGCGTAAAGCAGTCGAGTTTCTCCGGGGCAGGGTGAAGAGGGGAGAGGGGAACATCATCTGCGCATGCGTCATTGCTCGTCGCAACTCGCGGCAGACGCTAGAAGCATTTTAGCTTCCAAGCAATCACAGGCCAGCTTCAACAGCCCGCCGAATTCAATTATAGGAAATCAATTTAAATTTAATACAAAACGTGTTTCGCTCAACAGACCACTTGTAAGATTATCAATACAGTATTTAAGGTTCTTATATACGGGGATGCTCAGCATCTCAGCGTCCCCTGACGCTATGCCACTGCACAGGTCACTTTTACACATTCTTGCACAGATCACTATTACACTTTCGTACACACTTACGTTTTACACTGCCTTGCACACTTATTTATCATCCCACTCCTGACACCACTTTTGTGTTCTTAAGGGTGACAAATAAGTTATTCCGGGAAACTGAATGCTAAAAGGTTTATTGTATTCATGATACATACGTAATAGATAGTGTGTTAGAACAACTTAATAGAAAAACCGGGAACGCGAGAGAGCGCACATCCGTACGCCCCGAGAATAGACAACTGAATCGCCAGTGTTCTTCATAGTGGAGGGGGGATGCCAGGCTGAGTCCAGTGCGCTGCTTGTTACCAACCACCCCGCGCCAAATCACCAACAAACCAATGCGGGCAGTTTTAGGGTGGATATACAACAGTGTCTTTCTCCGTCATGCCGCTAATAGTCGCATGGTCGCAAGCACTGCTTGATATTATCGCGATCGTGCGATAGTCGCGTGCATTCCTGCTCCGGCTCCCGATCTCCTCGTGCTGTCTCACACTCCCTAGACCCCCCCTACGACCTCATAAGATGGCGGCCGCCGGAAAGTATTTCTCTAGCGATCCCCGCCGTGCCCATGATATGTCGCGAAGCCGCAGAGCGGGCAGCAGGATGGAGTCCCAGCCGCCCCTGACGCAGAGCTGGTTGAAGACGACGAGGCCGACTTCTGGGTGGATGGTTTAGAGGAGGACGAGCGGTTGGATATCCTACCCGGTCCGGTCCGGCGCCGCCCCCGCCCCTGCCTCCGCGCCAGACAGGGCTCTGAGGACCGTGTGGGCGAGAGTGGCGGCCCTCCATGCCCCCCGCCCATGAAACGCTTGTTGCAACGACAGGAAGGGGAAGAAACACCGCAAGGGTGGGAGGGGCAGCCGAAATATTTTGGGAAACTCCTGCGTTACGCCAAAAGTTATCAAATTTTCGAAAAATTGTACATGACCTTATTACGAAATCTATCTTTAAGAAACAGATTTTATTAAGAGAAAAAACTTCGACTCCGAAAAAATTCGAACTTTTGTAATTTTCGAAAAATCAGTATTTTTAACGAACATGAGACATGCATCATTTCCTGAAACGTTCTTCACACAAATCAACAACAATATTTAATCAGAAACGATGGAGATATTTTTTGAAAATTTAGAAACTGTCCGAGGGGCTTCATGTAAAGTACCTTCCAAAATTAAAATATGGGTTTCAAATTTTTGGAGTCTGTGACATCAGCCAGATCGATTGGGGGATATCAATTTGCAAATCGCCTGAACGGTTTAGCTGCTAGCGTTGTTCACAGACGGACGGACGAACGGAAAGACAGACAGATGGACAGATGTTTTGTTGTCAATCGATCTTTCGGTACCAAGGACCCACAAAACATGGATTCTGGCTACAACTTTTGTTAAAGAATTTTTTTCTAAATTTAGCAACTGAATTTATCCACTTTTTCGTTACCTGGGTTCTTTAATAAGCGGTGTGTTTTCCTGCGGGAAATTCGCCGTTTTTTCCGCGCAGCATTACATAACTTTCTCTCTACTCTGTCGCGAGGACGTAAAAGTATATGGCAGGGGTTGCGCCGACAGGGCATCTTTGCCTCGTTCCTGGAAGGACAGGAGAAGAATTCCTCATACTCTCTGCGGTCTGGGGCCAACATGCGCCAGCCAGTGTATAAATTCGTACATGCTGACCTGCTGATTTGCTCTAAAACAGTGGTTGCCAACTCAATGCTCCGTGACGTCACAGAAGTCTGCTGTCTTGCTCCGAACCGACCGACCGAGCATAGTTAGAGGCCGTCGTGGCGGCGAGCGCACAGTGTTCCCATGATGATGTGGAAGTGAGGGAAAAGGTTCGCTCGAAAAATCGATAATTGCGATTTTTAACTGGTAATTATTATTTAGAAATTATTATTTAATAACAGTATTAAGGATTATATAAAAGAAAATACATTATTAAATTACTCAAAACAATATCCGACTCTTTATCATAACCAGTACTGTAATCCCACTTCCATTCTTCTATTAACCCTTCAGTGGGCGCGTGGAGTACCGGTGTACTCCACATAATTTTAAACCTTCATTTCTTTTGTATGAGTTAATTCTTGGAGCTGTAATTTCCGGTAGCTGACTTTGCAACTGTAACGAAGCGCATGTCGGAAATTGATGTCATCAATACCGCTTATCTCTCTCGCGATAACAGATTTGTTTCGAATGGAGCACCATCGTACTCCACGCGCCCACTGACGTCCCTCAGTTGCCACTTGTCAGCAACAGTGCAGTTCGTCCGTCCGTCGTGTCTTTCGCTCCTTTGGTGTTTATCTAAGTATATAATCTGTGTTATACTTCTGTGACAAGCTATGTGAAAGAAACTCACATTTGTAGGCACGTTGAGCAAAAACAAAATAGAAATCCCGCCTGAGTTTTTGCACCAAACAAAGAAACAGCACTTATCAAATTTTGGGTTTCAAAAGGATTGTACATTAGGTTCGTACTGTACTAAAAGGAATAAGTCAATAAGTCTTATTTCTACCATTCACCATGATGATGCAATAGACGCCGACTCCAGAGAAAATACGCCAGAAATTGTAACATTTTACAACAGAACTAAGATTGGTGTGGGTTTGGTTGATTGGTTTATTCAAAAGTACAACGTATCAAAAAATACAAGACGCAGTCATATGCTTCTATTTTACAATTTGGTAAATATATCAGCTATAAATGCCTTTTTTGTATACAAATCTAATCTAACAACACCAGTAGACTTGATTTCATTGAAGAAATTGCTTGGGGCTTGATCAAACCACACATTTTTAGGAGTAATATATCTAGTGTATCGAAAGACATAAGAAGTTGAGCGAAACTATGGTTAGGAGGAGATGAAGATCAGAGTAATGAAAGAAAGCTGCCAAGCGACCATGGCCGCTATGATGACTGCGGCAAAGTCGCGATAGCTCTAATCATAGTTGTGAGAAATGCAATAATCATTGTGCAAAGATTGTTTGTGCAAAGATCATTTGAAAGATATTTGTATTTCTTGTTATGAAACTTTAACATTTGAGCCATTTGAAAAATTTCCCAAGTGATTTGTGACAATATGCGTATTATTTTCTGGATTCTTAAAAAAATATTTTTACAACTGAATTGCCTCTTTCATATCAGTTTATTTGTGTTAGAATGAAACAAATAATAGCAATTTGTTATAAAAATAATAATTTAAGTGTCAAAATTCCGTAAGTTCGTTACAAAAACCGCTCATTCAACTGGAGTACGGGTGTACGCCACGCGCCCACTGGCGGGATGAAAAGTCACGCGCCCACTGAAGGGTTAAATAACATTTTTGGAAAAGACAATTTTCACATTTTAGGACAATAACATTTTATACAATAGTATAAATTAATAAATAGAATTAATTCGTTCTGAAACAATAATTAATGTTAACAAATAGGTAACAAATAGGAACCCGGTAGGAGTCACGTAAGAGAATTTTGACCCCAGGTTTGATTATTACGATGTACAGTTTTGCTTGAGAATGTTGTAAATCCTCGTGATTTTTAGTATCTTTTCCATGATCTTCAATCTGCAAATTTCTTTACTTATTCCATGATTGCGAGCAATGTCAATTCTCAGAATTTATTTTAATCTCGAAGATTTCTCTGGGTCGCAACTAAACGTTTCGCCCTTGTTCCAGTATCTACAAAAGAATACCGTTCTTCCCTAACAGAAAGAAAATTGACAGGTGTAGATGGTTTCCCCTCTAATGTTGCCTGAAATACCGGCAATACTTCCCTCCCCCATTCGCTCGTACCGCTTCTCCGAGTGCCTTATCTCGGAGGGGAAACAGTGCTCCGACGTCATTCCTTGTCCAGTTGGCAATCACTGCTCTAAAAAGTTAAACCATAATCTACAAAGTGGATTCAAATTGTGCCGTCGGAGCTGCGTACGAGAGGATAAAAAACCCCGCCCAAGAGGCTGTCGCGTAAGTTATCACTGTTGCTTCCACTCCGCTACGTGTCAATTACGTCACAACCGAGTGCTTGGACATGTGCTGTCGCAGACACCTCTGTAATATAACAACCAGGTCGATCCTCAGGGGAACACACCTGACTCAGTGGTTGCGAAGGGCCACACCGCCAACCTGCGTGATCCAGGTAGCGCGGATGCATACCAGATCGCGGTGGCATAGAAGGGTCTACGTGAGAGGTATGAGGAAGAAAAGCTGGAAAATACGAGTACCTCCGCACGATGCTCCTGGCCCAGGGTTGTGGAGTCACCTGTGATGATGGGAGCCTTCGGCGAATGGTTTAGTGTTACTGACACCATCGTACAAAAATTCGACATCGGCGGCGAGCTTCAACTAGCAATGCTACAATAGCACATACGTTCTCGCATCAGTAAAGGTTAAGTGAAATTATGATAGCACAATTTCTTATCACATATCAGGCATCACTTATGATATACATTATCAATTGTAGCTCATTAAGCGCGAAAATTCAATTAATCCGTGTATAGTATTAGAGTAAACTACTCGTGTGCGTGTGGAAAAAACGGTTCCGTCTCTCATGGCTAGACCACTTCCCGTGCACCAATCGAGACACACGAGGTGTCATTGAACGCGTCTCCTAATGCGAGATCACTGATAATTTGTTTTCCGATCCGTCCATAAGATTCCAAGAAATTGCCAAAAACGTCTTTTTTCATGTTTTGACGCTGCGCTTTCTATGACGGGAATTAAACCAACACCATCTAAATAGACCTAAGCAGGAGGCGTTGATTAAACCCCATTATCCCGTGGTTATTTTCAGTCCACCAACTCCATAATTTTCTTCCATGAGGATGACAACACTATTCACAAACGAGCAAAAATTAAATGAATATCGCCCGACAGAATGTGTAATAAATTCCTAAGTATTTTAGTTGTTGTGAAGTGTGAAGTATTTCATGTGTATTTTGTATGAAGAATTTGCATTAAATTGGTATTAAATTGTATGAATAATTTGGAACATTAAATTGGAAGAACGTGAAGTGAATACGAAGAACTGTAAATACTAAACAATAAATTTCTGAAGTGTGCAAAAATCGACTTTCAATTTAATGTGACTTACAACTTATACACATAAACATACAAAATAGTAACCTTTTAATGCTTTTCGCCTTCAGAAAAAACTCAGACCGAGTTTGTGGAGATTTCAAATCTTCAAATAGGGGACACAAATATGGAACTGTTAAGCAACTCAGGGGAATTAAAAGTAGTTGTAGAAGATTATACGTCAGAATTTTCCGAACTAATGGAGAATGATCTCTTAGCATTAGAGAATAACGGAGAACAACGGATTATAGGCGATCATTTAAGTTCATATTAGAAAACAAAACGTAAAAAATACAGCTGTGCTGTCGCATCATTCATATATCTGTATTTTTTTACAGCGATTATAATTTTGAAATTGCAACATAACCAGTTCATATCCCATATCTTGTTATCCCATAACGTTTATAACAAGGCAAAAAACACGCTTTTTTTATTTGTACGAAGTCCTCCGAGTAAATTGATTTAAATCCGGCGAAAAAAATTGTTTTTTTTACACCATTTACGATTTTTAACAAACTTTTTTATCCTCGAGGGCAGTTTGGGCTATCTTATTCCGCTACCGCCTTTGTGTTAATGTATTACCTTTAAAGTAGTTGAATGTGGCGTCGCCGACGCTGTAAACTGTTTTAAAAGTATATTCATCTGTTGAAAATTTTCTCATGCTTTATTTCTTTCATGGGTAGCTTTGTTCAAATATGTTCTTAGAGTATCTGACAATGGACATACCAATAAATGGTTGAACGTGTTAATGCTACACTCCAGTTCAAAAATTTCCAACAGTCAATGGCCTTCAATATTAACTCCAACGTGCTTAAATTACTGTTTTTCACGGTAACAAGACAGTTGTCTTGGTAATCGTAATCTTTTCTTGCCGACTTATCTTTTTTGGTGGATATTACCGACTTCACGTGCGGATAGCGATGCAAAGAATCCGCCTTTTTACACAGTTATACATTGTTCACAATTATAATTGAATGTTGTAACGACTATGAAAATGATTTAAATGTGTGAAAATTAGAGAAAAAGTACGATGAAACAGGAGCAAAAACTTATGATTTTTATTGCCTTTTGATGTTTTTGTGTATATTTTAGACTTTTAAAAAATTTTGTAAGCATATATTCAGCTGCTCTAAGAGCTTAAAAATCCGTTCTTCATGAATTGTATATTGTGTCTTGTTTTATTTTTTTTCTTTGCATTGGCCACAAATTGTCCATCCGACTAGAAAGTAAAAATATAAATTGTAAAACGAAAAGAACTCTTCACATTTTCAACGAACTTTCAATTTTTCCATGACTTTTGAGAAAATGACAATTAAAATTTGAATTATTTTCTGTAATAGTGATGTTGCTGGCTGAAGTTTCCGACTGAAATTTCCGTAATAAACCAGTTATTCATAAAATTTTTTTATTTTCCATTCTTTATTTTACTCTTATCTTACTGGACTTCTCAGATACAAAGAAAATCCCTCAAACTATATTACTTTCAATACAATAGAATTTTAAACTGAAAAATTGTTTTATCACCACATACTATTTAGCTTTCAACAGGTTTGGTTTTAAAGATATCTGCAATTATTCCCAAGTTACATTTGTTGTAGGCACGTAATTATTTCTCTTCATGATGCCAAGGAATTCACGTTATTGTACATTTAATGAGAAATCTGAGTTAAATATTTATCTATTTTAATTGCCATGGGAAAAGTTATTAAGTTTGTCTCTGCGAACTTTAAAATTGATTTTTCCCCTCCCGAGGGTATTTATCAACCTAATTCATACTCTTCGACATTTTATCGGAAGTTATTTGAATTGATAGGGAAAACAGTTGATCAGGAATAATAGAAGATACTGGAAAATCGGAAATATTAAGGCACTGGGAGCGAAGAATTTACTGTACAGTTTATGAAAATATTTTATATATTCGAAGGGTTAAGTATTGAAAGGTTAGGATTACAAATTTTTCGATTTATACTTCGAGGTACAATCAAGCACATGAAAATTGGAAGTCCGTGACAAAGTTTTCTTTGACGATGTCGTTTGGCCAGATGAGACTAGAGTAGTAGCGACTTCTGTAGGCTGCGGAGTTTCCAGGCAACATAATGCGGAAGGCGAGAAGAGAACTAATTGAGCTGAAACCATTACAGAAATTTTAAGTAATACGGTGATCGACACTCTAGATTTGGGAGACCACGATGTGGGAATAGAGTATAATAATTTATGCTAATTTTTATTGAAACATTTGTAGACTTACGTAGGTTTATTTTTGAAGGAATTGAAAATAAGTTGAAATAAAGAGTTAAACTTAAATTGTAAATAGTAAGGTAAGTGCAACATTTCTATGCATGTGATTGTTTTGAAATTGAAGTTTCCTGTCCATTAGTATTTTTCTGGAAAGATCACTAGAACAGTATGTTTGCTCATTGCTATTTGGTATAAACAATTAACACTCACACAAGCTTGCAATGAGCACATTCCACCTTTCTCCTGGCAAGAAGCTTGTACTGGAGCCTGATTGTGAAGTGCCGTCTTGAAAGTCCTTGATGACCAGAGTAAAGCGGTATAATGCAAGCTGCACGCCCGAATGACTTCTAGAAGGTTGGGCGCTTTCCGTGTACCGTGGCATTTTTTGAGGGTGGAAGAAAATTAAACTGAAACGAAGAACAGATCCACTATTAGTAGTCCTTCCCGTTCCCACCCCACCTGAAAAAAAAAAATCATCCCTCCCATTAGACCCTCCCTTCGCGGATTTACAGGCAAAGCAGTATGTGGCGAGCCAATTATTCCCTGGGAGAGAACCGTTCCCCTCCAACGATGGAGAATAACAGGACATGCAATCAAGAGAACCCCATTAATAACCCATCCCCATCCCACCCAACCAAAAAAAAAATACAAACCACCCCTTTTTTTCTAATTCCCTTTGAAGCTTTGAGTCTTCCAGGCAAATTATTTACCGGTAGCATTTGCTGAACCAATCGCATCTTGAGCTTGAAAATTTTTTTTTTTTTTTTTTTTTTTACGTAGAAGCAGAGACTTCTAAAAAAGAACAAAGATTATGTATAAATACAATTTCTTTGTGTAAAAACAAAAAAAAACACGCAAGTTTCCACTGTAGTTTACTCACCGAGTTCCACGTTGGTTCTTGAAGACTTGTGTTTGAAAAATAATCGAAGCTTATAAAAAAATAATTTAAGAACGCAATAAAAATCCCACCCCATCTCTTGTGCCATGTCTGGTACATAATTTTTTCCACTTTCCTTTTTCTGACGGGTTCTGGAGAATAGAACCCGACAAATCCCGCGTCGGGAGGCAGACCGAAATCTTCCATTGTGATAAAGAATTATTTTTCCAGTTCTTTCCTGGAATGGAACATTTCGGGATCCGCCTCTTTTGAAGAATGAACAACGATGCACCTGCGCCATTCTGGCAGTGGAGGCCGAGAGCAAGTAATTTCGCCTTCGTCCCCAAATGTCAGTCGTTGTCCTAATGCTAACAATTTCAACGGGCCTACCTAAGCGAGCCAAACTAAGAAAGGTCTCTACAGGCTCGCTTTCCGCGGTGATAGTCAACGATGAAAAAAAAAAATTCAGAGATCACTAGAAATTATTCCGTGCGGATCTAATTATGGCACAAGAGGTTCCCTTACATTAACTGGGCAGAACCATGGCTGTACACCCTCCCTAAGAACCCACTGAAATTTAAACGTCAAGAGTAATCCGGAAGGTAAACTTTCTGCAGTGCGTACTTAATTTTAAAATTGACAACTGAATAACACTTGAATAGAGAATTTAATTCATTGTTAACTGTTAAACTTATGATTTATGACCGTGAAGCTGCTTTACTTTCTTCAATTATTTGAAAATGTTCGGGTATGATTGGTCACTTATTAGAACTTCTGAACTTAAATCATCTAATTAGAACTATCAATATCTCTGCCAGATTACTCTTGCAAACTACGCGCGCTCCCTGTACAGCCGAAGGGGCAGGGATGGGTGGATCTCAGCATACCCACAGAATCGCCCAGTACGGGCGATCACTGCAACTACGAGAGACCACCGAAATGTGGCGAAGGCCCTGCCCAGTGCTAGACACCGACCGTTCGTCGCGCCCCGAACTGCTGACAGAGGCGAGGTCATCACACTTGGACGTAGCCTTTCAGCGCGCCCCGGGCGGGCCTCCGGGCAAGCCAGACCAGTTCGCATCTCACCGCAATCCCCAGTTGCTTCTGCATGCAGCTAATGAAGTACTTGTGGAGATGGCGGTGGAGAGGCAATATATACTATTTGATTCCCCTGCAGAACACCCCCCTTTCCCCTTCGCGACATCCGATTGGCGGCTGGTCAAGTGATTTTACCCGCGAAGAATAGCGGACTATGTTAATCGTGTTTTCGATAAACGTAAAAGTAACTGGAAAATGCACAGTGAATCCCTACAATTAAGTTGTCGCACGTATTTTTAAAAAGTCCTCTTGTTTTGTGATTGGCAGTTCGTGTAATAAACTGTACTTTAGGAAACCCGACTGACGTCATAGAAGCGAGAGCAGGAGTGGGGATTGGGGAGAGGGCGAGGGGCAGAGAAAGATATCGCAGATTCCAAGCGACTGTCATGGAAGCACGATGCAGTTAAGCATTTCATTTGGGTGGAGCTAGTAAGCCAGATTTAAGGAAAGACCCTCGAATGTACAAATTTGTGTCTCCTTAATTGTGAAAAATTAATGATTGTTTAAATATTTTGAACTGTTTTCTAACTATATTCCGTTCATATTGATCATTTTAGGATTATCGTTGTGACAAATCTGTGTTAATTTGGTCATTGGTGATAATTTCACTAGAAGTTGTTTGCAAATTCCTTCACATATTACACACAGTGCGTAAGAAGTCTTCTGTTTGTATAAGCATGTTATTATAACTTCATGATTTTCCGGAACTGATTAACATGAAAATATTCTACTTTACTCGTGTAAGAGTTTGGATAAAGAGGTAATTCGGATCTCTATGCTCTGTCCGAATCTACGCTCTATCTCTCTAAGCCGAGGGAAAAAGTACACCCATAAACAAAAATAATTTATTTTCACAATATTTTTTTTCAAATAAATGCTTTTGTCTTTTTTCTCAAAAATATTGTAGAAATATTGCATTGAGCGCTACAAGAGCCAAGAATTATCCAGTCTAAATAACCTGAAAGAAAATGAAGCTGGAACGAGGGTTAATTTAAAATACTTTTACTTCAAACAACTTCTTTCATTTTTCACCTCGAATAAAGTCTGTAGAAGTGATCGAAGTCATTGCGCCGAAAAGTTCACTCTTATGCATTGTTTTCCGATGACAAAGTCTGTGGCGGGTTGCAAGTTTCTCTATCCTTCAATTTGTCCTAAAAGTTACCTTCGAAAAACACTTCACGAGACGAAGCCACTCAGTTACTGCAATGACAGAAACATACGGCTGGTATTTGAATCATAACATCAAGTAAACGCATTTAACGAATTTAACAAGTAAACGCTCAACTTTCTGCACCTAGTTTGTAGAATGGAATGACGCATATTCATCAACAAATTTGCAAGAGCATTTAACTGAATGCGTTTCAACTTTTCAAGTAAATCATAACGTTTTAGCATATGGCATTGAATTATCGTCTATGCTGTGTAGTACGTAAAACCGCTGCGATAATTTGTTACATTGTCATAGTTTAGGGCATTATGGGCTTTTATGGGAATGTCATGTATCGATTATATCATATTTAATTAAACAAAAATTCACAATACTTTATTTTTCATTCAAATTCGAGTTTGGTTGTAAATATGTGTGAATTTTTTAGAGCGTTCAAAGAAGTGTTACAGTCATATGATTAAAAGTTTTAAAGTGATTGCGAAGTCGTATCCAAAGCACAGAACTCGGGAAATAATGCAGCAATGTCATTGATTAGTTTTTCGTTGTTAATATATTGGTTCTCAAACTGCTACTACGAAAATAAATACTATTTTTCAATTAAAGAAAAGCAATATTGTGTAAGTATCCCTTCGTTTTTGAATGTGACATTTAATAAATAATAAAAGAAAAATGATGAATTTTCGAGACACTTCAATCGATACCAAGTATCTGTTACATGAATAACCCTATCTCACAAACAGTTTGTCTCACTATTTTAACGTTTCAACCGATTTTTAGTATGAAAATACGAAGATTAGTAAAAGTAAATCGTGAAAATGCTTGCTTTTGTTATGAAATATTTTTTTGAAAGAAGGGACTTGTGGCCAAGAAATTGTGTGCAATATCAATTTCAATAAACCTTTTTACCCGTTAGTAGTAATGGAAACTCTTCAGAAACGTTGCTAAACTGTGGAAGAAATAATTGGGAATTGTTATTCAGCCATTTTTTGTCATTTCTCACTACTGAACCCTAAAAATTAATTTCGATTACATTTACTGGTGTACTGAATTACTACAAAAATTTCTTTTGTAAATTCTGGAATATTTAACTCCCTTTTTTGACCACCAACAATTATTAAGTTTTTCTTTGCTTAATATTTATTTAATACAGTAAAACATTTTTCAAACTCATTTGATTATAAATCAGTAATTTATTGAATCGTACATTAAAAATAACAAAAAGGGAATACAAAGAGCATCTCTGTGACTGGGGCGACCTCAGTTCGCTTCAGAAAAGTCTCGGCGAGGGCTTTCTACGCTAAAACAATTCAAATTCATTCAAAATTCATTCTTTGTTCTAACAGGAGATGCATGCAAGGCAGGGTCATGTATTATTAATTACATTTTATATTTTTGAAAGGAACATACCTGTGTGATAGCGTAAGTCTTGCGATGCACGTGATACTAAACACGCGGCGCTGTTGCTTGGAAACGCCGCGCGAAGAATTGCACGTTGATTTCGGTGCTTTTTCTATTTTAACCCTTCCCTAAAGACAGATTCAGACCACCATAAAAATCAGAAAATCGACCCCAAATTATATGTCCTCCATCGAATAATCACAACGATCATTCTGGGTAGTTTCAATTTATTTTCAAAAATAATTTAAATTATGGAAATAAGCCAAAAACCTTTAACGTGCCCATCCAGGGCACCCACAGTTACGAAATAAACCAAAAGTGTTTCTATTCACAACATTGAAGAACTTATATGTTGAACAGAAAGACAATACATTTGAAAAAAAACAACAAACCCTTCGACTCTGTTTCTGTGGACTGTGTTTGGGATCAGATTTACCCCACACGCTTTACCTCATAGTTTTCCTGCATTTCATGAACAGATGGTATTTGGAATTATTAATTCAGAAAATGATGCTATTTATTTGCTTTATTTACTACATCGTACTAAAAAACAAGGAATAATATTTCCAGAAAAACATTCTAGCATATCCTCGTAACTATACATAGGTATCTACCACACCAGTATGAGAATGTTTGATACAGAGCTACGTGTATTAACTTGTAAAAGACAATATGCCAGATTGTTATTCAGAAACAACAACATAATATTATAAAACGGAAACGGACACGTTTTTAGAATTTTTCTTATAATTGAGACTTGTAACGTGGAATCTTTTTGGGATCATATGTGAACCCAACCGTATAAAAACCAAAAGAAGAAACTTAAAACACTGAAACGTTTGCAACACATGTATAACTGAACGTAAATAGCCTACCTAAAAGCAGAAGTTCGTGTAAATAATTTTCAGTGTTGCAAAACATTATTTTCGCCTGAGGTCAGAAAAAACCCAAACAGAGTCTAAGGGTTAAATGCCTTGGATTACAACAAAAGACTTTTCTTAACTTAACTGAGCAAAGAACGGTATCCTCGGAAAGGCGCGTATTCAATTGAGACGCGTATTCAAAGTAATTTCTTAAGCTAAACTATTTAATGAAATTAATTATTCTATTGCTTAATGAAACTGTTCAAATTTGTCTAGTACGTAGTACACTTAAATTTGTCTAAGCATACCAATACAATGTTATTCTAACTTTTATGGTTTACTGACAATGATATAACTCGTGTGGTTTAACGTGTTTTGTAGTACGTAAAATACTGCTATAATAATTTACGTTACTTTGTCTTAGTTTATTTTAACTGAATTTAACAGAATATCATGTATCAATTATACCCTTATTGACGGGTGAAACTTAATCAACAGAATCGTAACGTTACTAAGGTCCGTTCGCTGTAACTTCACTCCGCAAGTAAACAAACTTCGAGTGTATCCCTCCGTTCTGTAGTTCGTGATTGGCAACGCCATTCGCGCCACGACCATACTCAAATGCTGGCACGTGTCGCAGCCAGAACTGTCGAAGCATATTATTTTCGCTAGTTATTATTTAGTACGCCCAAAATCCCAGCCAAAATATGCAGATATTTTTCTTAAATATCACAGAACTTACAGTTACGTGTGTTCTTGTAAGGTAGCAGTAAAAACCCGCCCGAAGCACGAATTTCAATAGAACATACAGTGACGTTCTTTTAAAATTTTTCAGTCGCGAATCTTTGTTAACCAAATCAAGAATTTTATTTTATATTGGAAATTAATTTCTAAGAAAAAAATGTGCACATGATTACGAATGGCAGATTAACAAATTCATTGCACTCGCCCTCTACCTGTTTTGCTCTACATCTCTTCTTACGTGGAGAAGTTACCTTTCCAATGACTTAATTCATTACACAGTTATTAAACAATTTTGACACAGATACCTGCAATTCAGCAGTCATTTCTTCCACCCGCCACAAAGTCATTGACGCATTTTTAGCCGCTAATTATTCAAACACATCAATACAACCTTCTTCTCACCACTGAGGGATTTTCCCTGGGAATGTTTCAAACCGGGAACTGCTTCACTTATTGTGTTCGATGTGGAAACAAAAATCAACGCAATGAGCAAACACAACTTTCACTAACCAAACAAAAATACAACATTCTTTAATAACGTTCTCATTCGAGACACGGAACTTGATTGATAAACGGAGATTGATAAAATTGAGCAGAAGCGGCGCCGACGGACTGAACGAACGTTATCTCAAAGAGGTCCGTTGGCAGCTGAAGGTTGGCAGTTAAGGTCACGCTCGGTGTCTGATTTTACTTCAAGGCAAAGGAGAAAATTATTTCGACTGTGTAGAGAGTCAGGAAATCAATCAATTTTGAAAGGGACCTAACTCCTATAGCGCACGACGCCCTGAAGGGAAGTGTGGTGTCCGTCAGCCAATGAGAACAAGCGACGACCACGTGCATTTGTTTACGTGCTGAGTAAAGTTAGAGCGAACGGACCTTAGTCTGACGTATGTATAGACCTACCCGAGTCTTTCGCAATCTCAATAGTGTCAATATGAGAGTTATTTCCAATATCAGCCATCACAATATTATCACATTATCCTATACTGATGTCAGGTTAGCGGACCTTGGTCAGTAGGAGAAAAACATTTTAAAACATAGTAAGAGCAAAACTTTTTTTGCTCCTACTGACCAAGCCCCGTTATCCTGACTTCAAATATTATTTATTGTTGTTTAGGATTCTCCATGAATCATTATCGCAGTTTGAGGCACGCCTACTTCTGCTTCCTCCACTACTGTTCCAATCATCGGACAAGTACCACAGAACGAGCAATGTAAGATGCTTCTTGTGTGCCTCGGTGTCGATTCATGTTTAGAGGTCAAAAGCTACCTAGTCACGTCCGTCGGCGGCGTCAAAAGATAGATGAGGTTGAAACTCCAATTCGCTCCTCGTAGCGACCTTCTTAGCATACGCCGCGACGCCGCACGTCATAACTCTTTGGTGATAATGATTATTAAATACAGGCAGTGAAGTATTGCGGAATTTGTCTTCACAAGGTAGAATCATAATTAAATATTCAGAAATAACAATTTTCGCATATTTTATTATGCAATATCTGAATTACAAATTGCATTTTGTGTGAAGCTAACTGCTAATATGGACTACTTATCTTATGAATGTACATAAAGTAGAGTGTTTCCAAAAATAATAGTATACATACAGTGCGATGAAAATTTTAAGTCAAACAAACAAACAAAAACGTATTATTTGACCATAGTATTCAGTAATGTAATCTTTCTCTTGGGATATTTAAAATTATTTTACTGGTGTACTCAGAACCATTTTCGTATTTGTTGTAACAACCTCGTTTTGAATTTTTTTTGTCAAAATTAATGTTTGTTAGATTCTGTTATTGAATTAGTTCTACAAATGCGTAATAGAATTCAGCTCTGGTGACTGAGGGGTGTCTCCAATACTTTGAACAATTGAACAGTACTTACTCTCTCACAATACAGGCTGATGTTTTGGATCATTGTATTGCGAAAAAATAATACTGATAATGAGGCCCAGTTTCTCTGGACTTCTTTGTAAATTATAGTAGTAAACGAATAGTTCATTGCGTCCTCAAAGAAAATCACATAGTCCACGCCTGATGCGAAAATACACTCCCAGACCATTACAGAGCCATCATCATGATTGACTGTAGATCTGCACGAGTAGATCATCAGTAGGTCTGCATGAGACTATTTCACTCGCGCGCCCTGGACACAATATATGCCCTGAATGGCAGCCCAGAGGATAGGTTGTAGTTCGCCTCGACGTCGCGAGCTAAAAGCTCTCGACCGAGAAAGTCGAGTGCATTCTACTCCGAAAGTCGCCGCTTCTACTCCGCCGCTTGAGTTGCGATGTTAAGGATAAAACGCAAAATTAAAGATTCTACGATGTTGAAACGTCAAAACAAGGAGTACATTGCGGTAAAAAGTAAGAATGAAAGGTATACTTTACCTTAGACCTGCGAAATTGGCATAAGAATACTTAAATTCCCTAAAAAGTGTGTCAGTCCGAAAACCTAATTAAAATGGAAATTAAAAAAACTGTTCAAAATTAAAACTATATAATTAATAATGCCTTTCGATTTGTGGAATAGAGAAATATATACAATGTTGCTTCGAAATGTACTTTTTTCGACAGAAAACTAGTTTTATGAGTTCTTGACAGCATAAAAATGGACTTTTATTGCACATAGTATTTGGAGTACTTCACATTCTAGAATACGTAGAGTAATCAGAGCTAGGTCTTTGATACCGAAAAAAATTGTTTATGGCAAATTGTCTGCTTTTCCGTCTGTCAGTTCGTTTGGCTGTTTGTAAACAACACTAGTGGCTAAATCAATCATACTATTTATTCAAAACTAAAAATTTCCCGAATAAGAAAAAAATGGAGTCATTTTTTAGATAATTTTGAAAATGTCCCAGGGACATCATGTAAAGTACCCCCAAATTTTAAAGAATGTTTTTCAAAATCGCAGAACTTTGAGTTGGGTCAGATCAATAAGGGAATATTAATTTTCTATAAAATTCTACAAATAGTTTAAGCGCTAGTGTTGTTCACAGACGGAATGACAGAAAGACAGGCACACAGGCGAGCCAGCCGCTAGGAAGGTTTCCAAGCAACAAAATGTGCTGGTGAACTTTAAATTCAAAGCCGTTTCGTCTAGATGTACAAAGTTACATTTTATTTAATTGGAAGTATCCAATTATCTTGTATTCTATTTTTCATTAGTATTAATTTCCCACTTAAAATTAACGATTTTCGAGCAAATTGTGCACTGTACAAACAAGACTGTTACTATCTGTACATTACTTCGTATATATGTACTCATACGAGAAAGTAAAAATCGAAATCAAATCACCCGCTAGATTTGGTAGTTATTTAGCCATTCTTTGGCGTTTTGGTTTCTAGAAAATGGCATAAAGCCAAAGAAAATGTTATGAACGTCACTGGCATACATATGCAAAATTCGATCGTAATTACTAATATTTTGACTACATTTTGGTCCACTTCCATTGTGTAGGGGCCGGCTACGATCTGGTGGCTCAGATCCGGAGAATTCGGATTCGAATCACCGTCGATCCTGGAGAATGTTCACCTTAGGATTGGGTCTGGAACGGGGGAACCCTCAGCCTAGTGAGTCCAAATTGAGGAGCTACTACCAAGTGTCATGATCATCGGTCTAGTGAATCGATATAGGGGTCACCGGGAGTCGTTGCGCAGACCACGCATCACCTCTGGCGAACAGAAGGAGCAACCCACTCGATCGGCCTTGACTCTTCACGAGTTGTCGCCCAAAGATGGCGATGTACTACACGCGCAAGTTTTCTTGATAGTCCACAGACGGGGCAGCGGGGATAGGAGAGCTTTGGATACGTCATGGTTTAAAAGAGCGTACGAATACTGTTGGCATGATCTTAACACGCCAAAGCGTGACACGAGAAATGTTTCGATTGTTTTTAAAGTGTAAGGTGGTTGTAGGCTGCATTATAAGACGTACGTGCCGTTCCGAATCGGACCTAATAACCCAACGGGCGGTGCTACTGATCAAGGAGTAGGGAGCTCGTGTATCATGACAACTTGCGCGAGCACTATTACGTGATGGCTCCCAAAGTATTACGTGCTACGTAGTAGTACAGCTACGTATGCTTTTGTAGAAACCTGCCCTTAATATTATTTCATTTTAGTGTTTCATATCACACACAATTGTGCTGCCTTTATCCTTACAGGGAAAACCAAATAAACAAAAGCACTTTGTTCCAAATGCTAAAACGCTTTTAACCTTCCAGCGGGCGCGCGTAAAATGTTCACACCAACAGGCGCGTGTAGTAAATTTTACGACATTCAATGACTCTTGAAAAAATCAAAGAAATTGTAGAACAATGGAATCGCATTATAATATCTACGAATGATATTTACTACCAAAAACATATCTGTTGATAAACGTTCGTATTTAGTATCAAAAAGATCTTGTTCCGATCCAGTATCGTTCTGATGCTTGTCTGTATTTTCAACATTCGTTTACTGTCACTGTCACTATCCAATTCATGATCTTCCTCCGATCAGACAGCTCTTAAAGAATATTCTGATTTTCGCTCACATGAATTCTTTATCTCGACATTTTACAGAAAATTTCGATTAGGCCAAATTATTATACAATATTTTAGCACAACAGCAGGCGCGCAGCGTAAAGTTTACGTCACTATACACTTATCCCGAATAGAGCATTACAAAAACTGAATATAGCGTGCGAACTAAACAGTGGCTACAGGAATGCATCACTAAAGATATCTGCAAGGAATACCAAGAACGCAGAAGTCTTTGACAACAATAAGTTGACAGCAAAACCAAAAAATCTGCTATTGTCGTAAAATTTACGACAGTGCGCCCAAAGTGCAAGGTTAACGCCCTTTTGGTGACTCAAGTAAGTGCACAAAATCACTGATGTTGGACCAAATTTAGTTTCATAATCTAACATGACGTGGCAGCTGGTACCAATAAATAGTACTAGTAGTTTTAGAAGGGATGAGTCAAACTGTCTCTATGGTCAAACCTGAGTCACGTGAGTGACCTCTGTGGTCCAACCTCTTTCTACAACCCTCTTTCAGTTTTGAAAATGAGAACCTTGGGCACTATTAGTCATAAGTCTTAAAAAATATTAATCTGATCACTCATTTTTTAAAGATACCTTTGTAGTTGCATTTGCAAATTTGCTGGTTCATAATCATTTTGCTGTAGCAAACAAACAAGGTCAATAGAAAGAGCTGTTATAAATATGTTTTGCCATACAGCGATGGTAAATCACTGTAAAAAGTATCACAAAACTGTCAGTTATGATTTGTTGTTCCTGCTTAGAATTTCTAATACAATTAGGTACTTGATGAAAGGAATAAATGTCTAATTTTCAGTATTCATCTCATGACTCTTCAGAAAAAGAAGCACGAGAAATTTAAAATATTTTCAAAAATTATGACAAGCTATTGCAAAAATTTAATATTGTAATTTTACAATATTAATTTTTGCAGTTTTCGAAAAACAGAGTTCACGGAAAATGCACCATGCTCTATTTCTATAAGTGTTCTTTGGTCTACTCGAGACAAAAATAACAAAATTTGGATCCTTCTATTATATTTTGGGGATTTGCTCTTCTAAGTAGCCCTGAGGGTGGGATATTGGTATTCAGGAGAAGGCTCACAAATACTGCTTTTTTTCACCTCTCCCGCCAACTCACAAGAAATAGCCAGTAGCCAAATTCAGCCAATCATGCGATCAAATGTGACCACGGCCAATTATTGGAAAATGGTGAATTATTTCTAAAAATAACACTTTTAAAAAAGAGAGAAAATTAGAACATTGTTTTTATTTCATTGTGTATGTTAGTTTTAAATACTTTCTGAATAATAGTTGTCCTGCAAAATAGGACAACTATCAAGGACCTATGATAATATATTGAGCCCGCAGTGTTCCCCAAAGGTTAATGAAGGCAGAGGGCAAAACCACTGTGCAGAGACCATAGAAGTGGAGTTGCGGACATTACAACCACAACTGTTTATGTTTGACGGTTACACCGCAGCTCTTATCTTTTAATCAATTATTCAGAGTTTTTAAATGTCCTGTTTTCGTAAACTCTTCACTCCTGGAATTATATTGATTATTCCAAACATCATTAAACCCTCCGCCTCAACGCTACAGGCATTTTAAAACCGCCAGCCCCTCTCAAAGGAAAAAAGAAAAAAAAGAAAGAAATGAAAAATGTAAAACCAAAAACAAAAAAGAAAAAAGAAAAAAGAAAAAAAGAAAAAGAAAAAAAGAAAAAAGGGGGGAAAAAGAGAAAAAAGTATTTCCGCCGTCACGGGTGTCCTGGACGACACCACGATGGCGTGCGAGGTTGTCAGCGGGGGCCGACCGTTCGATGCGCTTATCGCGCCGCCGGTCGCGCCGCGCGCGGACCTTCGAGTCCTGACAGAGGCGCGGCGTCACGCGAGCAAACAGGCGCGGGCGGCCGGGCGCACCCCGCGAGCGAGTCCGATCCGCGCGCCACGGCGACCAGCGACGAGCGACGGGCGCTCCCGGGGGCCAACAGGCTTTGCAATAGCAGGCGCGCGGCGGCGAGGGACATTCCAGTGACGAGGGGCCTTCCGGTGGCGGGGAGTTTGCCGGTGACGAGGAGTTTTCCGGTGACAAGGAGTTTTCCGGTGACGAAGAGTTTTCCGGTGACGAGGAGTTTGCTGTTGACGTGGAGTTTGCCGGTGACGAGTTTGCCGGTGACAAGGAGTTTGCCGGTGACGAGTTTGCCGGTGACGAGTTTGCCGGTGACGAGAAGTTTGCCGGTGACGAGGAGTTTGTCGGTGACGAGGAGTTTTCCGGTGACGAGGAGTTTGCTGTTGACGTGGAGTTTGCCGGTGACAAGGAGTTTGCCGGTGACAAGGAGTTTGCCGGTGACGAGTTTGCCGGTGACGAGAAGTTTGCCGGTGACGAGGAGTTTGTCGGTGACAAGGATTTTCCCGGTGACGAGGAGTTTTTCGGTGACGAGGAGCCTTCCGGTCACGTCGGTGACGGGGTCTCTGCCAGTGCTAAAAGACATTCCGTAACGAGAAACTCTTGGGCCTCGAGGATCATTTCAGAGACGAGGGGCGGCCAACAACGAGGATAATTCCAAATCCGAGAAGCCTTCCGACGTCAAGAAGCATTCCAGTGACGAGCATCGACACAGGTGCTTTTGCGGGACGAGAAGCATTCCCAACGATATGGGGCTTCCAGTGACGGGAAGCATTCCCATGACGAATCCAGAGAGCGACGTCCAGTGATGATGAGCATGCCAGTGATGTGGGGCGTTGATGACTGGGGGTGTTTCAATGTCAGTGATGTGGGGCGTTGGTGACTGGGGGCGTTTCAGTGTGTGTGACCGGGGGCAGTTGTGACTCATTCGGTGACATGAGGTAGCGCCTCGTCTGAGGACGATGGGCTACGCCACGTTTGCGGCCGCTTCGCGTGGCCGGCGCGTCCTCCTGTGGACGAAGGGCTACCTCCACGAGGTGATCAGCGAGACCAGCGCCCACGGCTGCAGCCACCTCACCAAGCCCGGACGCCACACCACCGAGAGGTACACCTGGCCCCCGTGTCTCATTGGTTGCCAGTAGAATCCTCTACAGGCAACAGTTTGTTACTGAGATTTATTTATTTATTTACGTCAAAAACAGATTAAAACTGTGTGTGACGAGCCATGGGGAGAAGTGAAATTTGTGCACGTTTTCATATTCTGTGATCTCTATCCTAAATCATATTCTAGTCGAATTTTGAATACGGAAAAAAGAGCGTTTTTTTTCAAGTTTTGTTGAAAAAAATATTCGCTCCTATATATTATAAAATCAACTTTCAAAGGTAAATTAGCTATAAATTTGTGCCCTTATCCCTCATCATGTTCTTCATGAATGAATAATGCTTTTTGACGCGAGAATATGGAAAACGATACTTTGAATAACTATGTTTCCCACTGAAATTCAGGAGACGTGCACAAAGAATGAAGTTACATTTATGTCCAGAAGCAAAACAAGGGACCATCTCAGCATTTACTCAAGGATCAGGGAAACTGGACGAAAAACCTGATCGAGATGGGGGTCATCGGCCCAGAAGCTGTGGTGCAATACTTGTTACAGGTTCTTTAGAATTACACAGTCCAAATGCTAAATAATTACATTAACTATTATTGTTAAAATTAATGTTAACTTTCCTTTTGATACTCGGTAAATTCTCGAATTGTATAGAAACAGTTATGCAGCAGAAAAGATTTTACTTGGGACTTAAACTTTTCTATCGAATTTAATCGTTTAATATCATCTGGCAAAATGTTGTAGAGTAATGTACATGCATTGTATGTGAATTGTTTGTAGTGAGCTGTTGATACTGCCACCTGATGAATATGATTACTACTTCGTGTGTTATACTTATAGACATCAGCGTTTACTGAAAATATGAGATGTGGAAAGAACACATTATAAACGATTACAAGTAGTGTTTCCGCGATCAGAATTAATACGTTAAGGGATTCTAAGCATGATAAAATTATGGGTTCCCCAAATAATATGGAAATACTGAGAATATATAATCGAAATTGATAGGGAACATCACTTTAATCTTTGAAAATTAAATTTATAAAATATTTGAAGAATTTTAGAATTTATAAAATATTTGAAAAGTAACTCTGTACCGTGAGGAAGACTTGTTTCAAGAGGGATCTCCTTTCTAAGTATCCAAGGCAGTATTGTTGATTCCAGGAAGAAAATATATACATTTATTTTTGACCGTTTTCATTTTCCTAGTTTGTTCATTTACCTATGTCACAATTTACTGTTATTTTCAAGAAACTTAATGATAGTAACTAAATGTTACGTTAAATGTCATTTACTATAAACTGATAATTTTAACAGTTGTTAATAAAATCATCAGAAAACATCAATACGTTTGAATATAACTTTGAAAATCGAGACAAGTTAAAAATATTTGAAAGCCTTATTCTCCCTCGGGATCTATCAACAACAGAATTTCAGTCTACGTCAAGGCACAACATTCAGTGGTTTGTTCTTTCTCTGGCGTGCAGACCGGTATGCATTATTAAATTTACCGGCAACTTATCTGAGAACCTTTATTAAATATGCACGACGGTATTTCCCGCTTCTATCATGAGCCTAATCTCGTTGATCAGTTTCATGTTCGAAATATAGGCGTCATTGCTGTAGAATTTGCACGTCTGCCGAAATCAACACGACAGGAATTATACTCACACATAACACTTAAAATATTTCATTGATATTATTGCAGGGATTTCAAGTTTTGATTAATAAGCATTAATAAAATTATTTTTAGTTTAAAGACATTCTCATCATAATTTTCAATGTCAGAAAATATGTTGCAAGTGACGTTCATTTGATGTTTCCCTCACCGAGTTCTCATTATAACCTCCTTGAGTCCTCACGTATGCCGTTTGCAATGTGCCTTTTGTTTTCAACAAACGTATATACAAGGCTCTGTCAAAAAGTTGTATTTAGCATTGAAAGTTGATATAATTTCGACTAAGTATATATATAGTATAGGGAAGGTTATGAAATGTGCGAGAAAAAACGTCGGATTTTCGGCAGAAAAACTCTTATTACAATTTTCAGAAAAAAATGGCGCCAACAATTTTCTCTAAATTGTGTTGTTGAATAATCTGAAGGTCGTTTAGGGGAATGGCGCAGGTCTCATGTTGGTTAAAAACTGTGATTTTTTGAGAATTGAAAAAAATCTAAATTTTTTCGGCGTCTTGCTACAACTACAATGAAGATATAATTTTTTTCTTAATCAAATGTGTTCATAAACAACAGATCTTCCAATAAGGCCACGTTGCGAAATTTTGTTTCAAACATAAGCAATTTTAATATTTTCCTTAAACCATTTTTCTTAAAAACCGCACAACTTTTTTGATTAAATTGGGACCTCAGATAGCATAAAGAAAGCTGAAGATAATGGTGTACGTTTTATGTTCATTAAAATGTCTGATTTTGCAAAAATTTTTAAAAATTAAAAATTTTCGGCGTCTTTCTATAACTACAATTGTGAAGATACAATTGTTTTTCTTAATGAAGTACACTAATTAAAAACAGATCTTCAAATAAGAACATGTTGAATTTTTTGAAAATATGAGTAGTTTATTTATAATTTCGTGAGAAACATAATAGCCCGCTTGGAATTGACTGCGCTTCGTTTTCGTCATCTTCTTACAACTACAATTGTGAAAATATATTTTTTTATGAAATACATTTATCACAAATATATCTCAAATATGGTCATGCTTAGTTTTTTGAAAATACGAGTAGTTTTTCTATAATTTCATGACAAAAAATTCAATTGCCCTATTCTACCCCTTACATACACACACACACACACACACACGCACACAATGACACTAATATGTACCATACTACCACAAATGCCGGGTGACCGGTTGGGGCTTAGAGCTGGTCTCGGCTGGGGGTGGTGCTTCACTGGCGGGAGATACCTGGTTGGGAAAATACCGCTAGTCGACGGTAAGTCTGCGCCGGAACTCACCATCCAGTGGGGAAAGATCACCGCCACCTCCCGAGGAAAAAGCATGCACTACACTTATGGGACGAATGACCTCTGTAGTTGACGCGCCAGTATTCAAAAACCAATCATCGATATCAGGGCTCCACAATGCGAGTTTCTAACAAAAAATCGCCGTTTTTTGGCAACACTATTTAACGTTCTTTACACTCCTTATATACTACGTACCCGTATTAAATATACGAAAAAGATAATATAAAAATAATTTAGAAAAGTTAGAAATACCGTTAATTTCTGTTTCGTATGTTTTAAAACAGTTATTGCAAATAGCAGGTCTTAGCAGCAGTGATACGTTTATTTAACAACTTACTTCTCTCGTACCGTTTTTGCTATTCCACATTTTCTTCTAACTTCATATTCTGTTTACATTGTACTCACTTAAAAACAACATGACTTACATTTTCGCCAAACACTTTATAATTTGCACTCCAATATTTTCTCTCCATAACATTCATCTTCATGTTTGTGCGGCCGATAATTTTGAATTTAATTTTTGTTGCCTTTTTAAAAAATGTCTTAATTTTTGCTGTTTTCAAAGAATCTGGAATTAATCCTGTGCGTAAAGAACCATTTAAAATGTGAGTTAACGGGTGTATAAAGACAGAGCATAAGTTTTTACTAGATGATCTGTAAATTCTCTAAACCAAACGAATATTTATTTTTAGTTTACTGGCTATTGTATTTACTACTGCCTATTGACATTTATGTTTCTTCGTTTATTAATAAAGCATTACTTCGTATCCACCACACTGTTTTCCAAATTATTGTTACGCGTTCTTTACCACATTGGATGTAATAATGAGTCATTTTACAAACGCCGAAAACGTACGTAAACAGCACATAAATGCGATCGGGTAATATAAAATAACTATTTACGACTATAGTTGAGAAAGTGGATCTGATAAAATATTTTTGCCCTGTCATACGGGTACTAGATACTTATGCCTTGTACTTGTACGAACATGTGACTAAAGGCGCATGCGCGATTTCCTGTACATCCTATTTACGGTAAGATGCATCTCGCAATCCCTATCTTGACATCAGTATCATTGGATTTCGTGTCGTTAGAGCGCCCGTGAATGCAACAACATTATGGATGTTCGTGTTGTTGGCGTGATTATATACATTGGTTGAAGGAGTGGCACGCAATGATGTCGTGGTGCATTTGTGCTGCACAAGTGATTGCCGAGTTGCATCTGCGGAAAGGCAATCTTCAAAATTGAAAGTTAGAGATTGAACAAACTGAATTTTCCCGAATCTTATCTGAATTTCTAATCTTTTGAATCCTTAAAAGTTACTAAATCATTATTTATAATAATACTTTTTTCATTCTGGTATACTTACGTAGATACGGTGTAATAGAGAGAAAGTTATGTAATGCTGCGGAAAATATATTTCGAGATTTCAACGGAAATGCACGTTTTAGGGTCCCCTAATGCCGAAAAACTTCCTCGTATACGTACGTATATAAGGAGTAATATACGTAGAATAGGGAAAGTTACGTTATAACGCGACAGAAAAACGACAATTTTTCGACAGAAAAACTTGTAAGGCCCTTACAGAAAAAGTGGAAAATTCCTATTCTCTTATGTAGTAAATTACTCCCTATTATACGTTATGTAGTCTTATTTTACAAATAGTAAGCACTTGATACCAAAAAAGTTTTTTTTTCGAAACATCCGTTCGGATGTCCGTCCTGTCTGTGAACACCATTAGCTCTTAAAACATACGTAGGATTTTTTCCAAAATAGATATTCCCCCGTCCAACTGCTTCGACTCGAAGCTTTGAGATATTGAAAAAGATTCTTTAAAATTTGAGGGTACGTTACAAGAATCCCTATGGACTTTTGAAAATTTTCTCAAAAATGGTTCCAATTTTTTTTCTTTTTTTGTTTGGAAGATTAGAGTAAAATACACTTACAGAGATGGCATAGGTACGTTTCTCACTTTGAACTCTAAATTTTTGAAAATTTCAAAAGTTTTAATTTTTCCGGCTTATTCCTAGTACAATACATTGAAGACAGATTTTTCTTTCAAGTATTTTTTTTCTCCATAGTTAGTTCTTTCATTGTCATGTACATTTTTTGAAACTTTTAGTAGTTGTGCTGAATGTCTTTGAGTTTGCGAACCTGGATTGTGTTCGTAGGTCAACTGCTCTGATCGGTGTTTCCGTGACTTTCTTGATCGTATCCAGGTGAATGTAAGGCAAGGACTCTACACAAAAGGTCACGAACCGCGCAGTCTTACCTTGCCATTCCCTTCCATCCATCTTCCCCAGAAGCGGTGGATGCGTCCCGTATTTCCCTCAGCCGTTAATGGTCGGCGAGGAAGACGCCACCATTAAAGGTAGATTCAAAATGGCTGATACTAATAAAAGAACTGTTTGTGCAGGGTTACGTGGTTCCTCATTCTGGTAGGAGCAGCAGCGGGAGCGATCCTACTGTGTTTGTCTACGTACTCGCGATACCAAACAAGTCCTGTCGTCGTGTCGCTGGAACGGAACTACATTGATTGGAACTTTGTGCTACCAGCCACTTATATCTGTCCTGACACCTATACGGATGAAAAGAAGCTTGCAGATACAGCAGCAAGGTATAGTAAATCTTTACAGGCGATGTGATCGTGGGATTTGTAATTTTTCTCATTTGCAATAGACGTTAGTGTCATTCTCAGGTTCACTGACAAGAATATGCATATTAGCAATTAATTTCTTATTTAATTTTTTGACGTTTTCAAGACTAATGTTACAAGGAAGGTATATTTTATATAATGAGGACGGGTGGTAAAATCAACCTGTATTTCATCTAGGCAAAAACTTTCATTGTTTTTAGCCTTTCGTATCCTCATAGCAAATCATTCTCGATGACATTAAAGTATACTAAGGCAAAACTGTCGTTTATTTCACTGTCATGACTACTTGAGGATTTGTCTTTGTGACATTTTATATTATATTTTTAAGGAAAATATTTAATTTTTTTATAAATACAGTCGTGTATGTTATTAAACATTGAATTGTTTCGCTACATTTTTCCTTTAATGATCACGCCAATTATGTGAAAACAATGATGGAAATTCCTGTAACTACAATAAACGATTATATCAGAATTGAAAACAGGTGAAACATATTTTGGGACTCACAAATTTAACATTTCACACTAAAAATCATCCGGCTTTACCTAACATCCAGTGGCGTAATGAAGTCAATGTGGATCCGCCCGCAAAACTTTTATCTGGGTCCCATTATAAAAGTATATAGAAAATACAAGTAGTGTTAGTACCTGAAATAATAAAAATATCCCTTATAAATAGACTTTTTACCTGGGACTGCCCGCGTTGCGGTCCGAACGTTACGCCGCTTCTAACATCCTCGAATGTTTTTTCAAACCCGAAAATGTATTAAGGCTCATGCTCACCATGTTGGGTTTTTGCAGATTAGCGGAACAAGGTTACACGGGTGGAAACGTGGAAGAATTGTCGGCCTTTCTGCAAGCGCTAGCGAACGCTTCGGCCTACGTGCGCTTGCCCGCACTGGAGCCTTTCCGCGGAAGGAAGGACCTGCCCACCAAGGGCTTTCTGGACCTCGTCATTGCGGTACGACTCTCCCGCACTCTCAATATATATACATATATATATGTATATACACACACACACACACATATATATATATATATATATATATATATATATGTGTGTGTGTGTGTGTGTGTGTGTGTGTGTGTGGACACGGGGTAACAGTTCCTGTGTAAATTTTTGGCGAAACTGTGTTTAGTACTGAAACTACAAGTTAAGTAGCTATATTTTATTTTAGTAAAACGACAGAATTCGAATGTTTCCTCCTTAACGAGAAAAAAGCACCGGGAAATAGCGTTGAGCATAGTAAAAAGTGTTGGCTCAATAATCTAACCCTTGTTTTCTCCAAACTAAGATGTATGACATAAGAACTTTTACCCCGTGACCACAGATATCTCTCCCTCTGTCTGTCTGTCTCTCTCTCTCTTGCACACATTTCGCTCTTCCTCGTGAGCACATCGTCCCCTTCGCTGTTCTCCTCGTGCTTTCTCTCCCTTTTCCGTATTCCGTATTCTCTGACTCTTTCTCTTTTCTCTCTCTCGCTCGTTCGGACTATCCTCGTCCTCTTTTGCAATAGTCGTGTTGACAGGACCGGATTCACTTGTATGCAAAACTCTAGCTTAGGAGTAAGAGTAATTCTCTCTCAAGTTTTTGATTCAAATTTTTAAAAAGATTCATGAATTATTATTAAAAATAAAATAAAAATACAAATGTGTTATATTTTATCATAAGTAATATCTCAGCACTTCGAGCGATATTTAGTGTGACTATTTCACGAATAAACACATTGCATGAGTTGAAAGGATAATTTAAATCACAGGAATTACGAAAAAGAGAAATATTACTCAAAATTATTACCGAAAAATGAGAAACTTTCATTCAGCTCCGACATATCACTGCCTCATGGAATAACTTATAATCAAGTAACATTTGAATAACAGTTTAATGCAGAAAATAATTTCAAATATATTTAGATTTTATGGTAATAAAACTTTCAAAAACAATTATAACAAGGCTACTTACAAGAACATTTATTATAAACACAATTATTATAGTTGAAGTTGAGTTTTCCAAGTCTTGGTCTTCCGTGGACGTATTTGAAAGGGAAGATGTACAAGCTGAATTGGCAGCGGAATTCATCAATTTCGAATGGATTGAAAAAACACATGAACCAATAATTTTGGTTGTAACGTTCCACATAGGTTTGATAGCATATTCTTTGTATCAATCGCGCACCTTTTCTTGACCGATGGCTTGGCGAAGAGCGAGTAGAGAGGGGGTATTAGTTACGACATCAGCCACTAGATTTTAAGGAGCAATGCCAATTTCTGGAATATCAGTCATGCCTTCCCAACTTTCTCAGTAATTTGAGTTCTAACTTTCTCATGAGTTCGAGGTATCTCCTGTGATGGATCTGGATCTGCTTTGGCCATTTTTTTAGATTTTGTTTAGAAAAATACGACCAGAAGTTCTCGGTTTCAACAGTAAATAGATTTTATTATATGCCAATGAAGATGTGTTTGGAATGGTGTCATCAGTGCTCGCTGCGAGCTTTTGCCTTTAACTGTTTATTGCTCAAGGGAGAGGGAAGCAAGGTCATCGGTCCAGAAAAGTTGTGCGGGTAATACTCTTCACCATCTAATCTTCGCATATTAATTGCCTAAAATATATGTAATTTCTTCATTTCACCACTAAACTAACATTTAATGTAATTTATTCATTTGTAGTTTGTGCTGTCCATTTGTATTTTCTTTCTTCACAAAATTCTTAAAATTGCTTCCACACGCATTCTCTGTTCATTTCGCTGTTTCTCGGCACTGAATCTTTAATAATAGATTCTATTTATGAGATTTAAACATTACCAAAATGACAAATTTTGATATTATATTGATGCTCACAAGCTATTTTGGACCTGAAACAACCTTTATCTTGAAAAAGTAAACAAAGTGATTACAGCGGAGTGCAAAGGTAAACAAAGTGATTATCATAAATGGCGATAGACATCTGGGATTGTTTTAATTTGAATATATTCTCGCTTAGCATTGGTTACATACGACACGGAGAGACATGAGTGAAATAGCCTACAATAATCTACATAATTCCTTCACCTTAAATAAAAGTAATAAAAATACAACTCCAATAGTAAATAATTTGATTTTCATTGTCCTTAATTTAATTTTCTGTTTGTTAAACATTTTTCAATAAGATTTCTAGATTTTCAAGGCTCACGAGGAAATACAAATTTCATGGGACACTGCAAAAGAACTAACGATGCACTCTCGTCAGAATAGAAGTCTCTCTGTCATGATAGATGTGCCGAATGGGAATTTTGACTAAAACTACAACCAGATTCCTGTCATAATATAATTATTGGTTAGACAAGATAAGTCCAAATTCAGAAGTTGACTGACCAATAATTTTCATGGTTTATACAGCGTCGTAGATTTATTTATGAATATTACATACGTCCTTTTGTCAGAAAACATCGACGATTGAATGCCCAATTAATGTATTCTCTGAACTTCTGAATAATTAAAACTCTAGAGTATTTTTGCCTTTTTAAAAACGTTTAGTTTCTGTTTATAAGTATATTTTATTGGTGAAAGTAAAATATCTCAAAAATAAATATCGTTAGCATTGTTCAAGTCTAATTTGATTTTTTTGTTCACGCAGGCAAGTTTTATCTGGGATGGACAGACGCCTGGACTCTTTCCTACTGTCACGGAAGTGGGAATATGCTACGCTGCTAACTCTATTGTAGCAAATTACACTTCCACAATGTTAGTACTCACCATATGTTTATAACATACAGTAGAGAGGTAAAAAACGGATTTTAATAATAATAATAATTATTACTATTATCATTATTATTGCTATTTATATATAATTGTCAACATCCCCGTCACCTTGTTGGAAGAGCAGCTGGGCCCAGACCAGAAGGCCTGGGTTCGAATCCTGGTCGGGTCAACCAATTCTTTGAACAAATTTAATTATTATTATTATTATTATTATTATTATGATAATGTATTATTGATATTATTATCTCTTCTTTCTTATCGTAACGAACTTGAAAGAATCGACTACAAACCCTCGAACGGAATGACTTCGTATTTATTACCTCAAACCTTTAAGGCGGAGTTGACACTTCGCTACGCGTGCCGGAGTTCATGACAAGGCTCTGTCCTTCGGATTCCTACGCTTTTAACGCAAAACTTCTTCAAACCTATCCAAGGCGTAATTTCCGACGCACATTCATCCGAAGTACTTTTTGCCGAACACTTCAAGCGCCGATAATGAAGCGCTCCGCATTTCGAAATCCGTGTTGGGGCTCCGGCCTTCGGACTTCTACGCAATGAATATAAAACATTTTTCAAACTTCGAAAACTTAATTTCTAAAGAGTTTTATGGCAGAATGTTTTATAAATTAATTAAAAGCGCAATTCTCATTTGAACTACGAAACAAAATGCCCTAGTTCTCGTCATTAGTTCTTCGTTTTCACGCATCGATCTCGCTTAATGGAGTCACTTCGTCTCAAGGCATAACACTATAATAATAATAATAACAATAATTGTTATTATTATTGATATTATTTTGTAGTATCATAATAAATAGTTTTTTCCATATTAATTTGACTGTTATACTTTCTCTAGTCCTAAGGGGGGTCTATAAATCATCAGCAGACGAAACTATGAATGAACTCCCTTTTTTGGTTTCTTTTCGGTGGCTGGGATCAAAATGAAAACATTAAATATTATTATTATTATTATTATTATTATTATTATTATAGCTAATAAAAATAATAATTTACCTTGGTGAGTAGATATGTCATATATTTTTTTCAAAATTCACTAATTAAACAAAAACATTAAAATGAAACATCTTGAGAAATAGATAGCCGAACAGTAATCACTGAATACTGATGGCAATTTTAGGAATATTTTTATACTGTTTTGAATGACAAACAATAAGAACTCTTCTAATGGTAATCTTCCTCTACGTCAACATTGTTTGAGAGATTCAACACACATATTTGTTATAATTAGCAGACGGATTTTGATGACCTACAACATTGGCAAAAATGATCAATAAAATGCTGTTAAATGTATTTATAATGCCATAAAATCAAAGAAAAAGAACGTAAAAAATTATCTTCCTTTCGTTCAAGTGACTCTGAGTGCAAACGTTTGGTTGGACCGTTTTTTACCAAGAAATCTCTGCCTTTACGTATCTCAAATTTGGTCGAACCGACAATGGCGTCGATAGCCGTCACAGAAACCTTAGATTACATAACACACAGATCACAACGGCTGACATTGCAATTTCTGAGCGAAAAAATCGAATAGGTTACTAAGAAATTCTGTGTATGTCATTGATTGTAACTTGCAAATATTATTTCAAGTAAGTACCATTACAATGTTTTAAAAATGACTAGAAAAGGTAAATGACTTCGCCGAAAAATGCAAACGAAAGGTCATAATGGGTCATTTCCTTTTGTGATAACATAAAATTAATCTCTATACAAAAATGCATAGTTCTAAAGTTACATTTCATTAAAATACGCCCTGTAGTTATACTTCAATTTTGTTTCAATAGTTATACTTCAGTTTTGTTTCAGTTTTAAAATTCTTAAAATATTTAAACATCCATTATTGTGGCATTTGCACAATATATTTGATGGAAAAAGTTATCACAATTATCATCAATTAATTCTGTTTTTGTCCCAGTAATATTCCATCATTGAACTCATTTTTTATTTATTTATCGTCCAAAAGATTAAAAATGATAGGTGCTCTTTGAGATGAGAATAATGAATTTAGTCATAGAAAAAATATAAATATAGTAGGGTAGAATGGGTTTCGCTGGGCAATTTTTGTTTTAATGATATTTTTATCAGACTCAACAATATATTTAAAACAAGATAAATGTAAGTAAAAACCCCAATTTTCAATTTTTAACTCTGGCTTATCTGATCTGATAGCCCAGATAATCCGACTCTATCAAATTCTTCAATTTACTAAGTGAAATAATTTTGACCTTGTCCACACATTGTTCTTAAAAGGTGGAAATAATTACAGGAATAACGTTGAATTTGTTGTATTGTGTTACAGCCAAGAAATCCGAGATATGATTTATTCTGGGGTCAGATGGCCTGCTATAAGTATTAGCTCCCTCAAGAAGGCGCACGAATACACGTACGAAGGCATCAATTCTGGCTACTGGGTGAGATTTTATTTACTATATAAAGACATTTCTTTGATTGTTCGACTTAGGTACTCTGCAAATACTCAAAATCTGATTTTCGAAGTACACGTAAATACAAACTAAGGAGAAACTAGTGGCACCAATCACTTTAGATCCAAATATCCCACTATCGACTCGCCTGTGGGCTAGGAGTTATGGTTCTAATTAGAATTAAATAAGATATTTTTTAGTGAAGTCAATTTTTAAGGTAAATTTTTTGTTCGAATGTAATTTTTTTGAAATACATATTTTAAAATTTTTTCGTAAGTTTTTATTCAAGGGTACAAATTATTAATTTTTAAATGCAATTTCAACATTCTAGTATCCAGCTGATGCCATGTTATACTTTAATGCAATGGATGTTTTGCTAATAAAACAGAGTAAGTAATTCTACACATGTTACGTAAGCTCCTTTACAAAGTTAGTCCCTTTTAAAATATTTAAATCGTCTTTTAAAGTACCTAAAACGGTCTTTAAATTTTAGCGTGAAGCTTCCGGAGGCTTTTGTATGTTACAAAATTGTATTTTTGTCAGGAGAGTTCACGATTTTAAAAGTATTTAATAACAATACTGTTTCCTGACTCGTCATGAAAAAGTATCCTTTTTTATAAAACTAACCGAGACGTGTCAAATGAGATATCGTATCTCCAAAAGGCTATCGGGAGCTTGGAGCTTATCCCGGCTGAGGGCGGTGCGCCGCTGGTGGGAGATACCTGACTGGGGAAAACTCCGCAAGCCGATGTGTAGGTCGGCGCCAAGTCTCGATATCCAGAGAGATAAGATCACATCCACCTCCAGCGACAACTTGCACTACAGTTACGGGTCTAATTTCCCGCAGTGCCCAGGAACATCGACCAATCCGTCATCAGTCTGGTGTATCTTAAGACGTCTAACAGTAACGAACGGAAACAGACATATCAACACACGTCCACCTGCAGGTTTCCCCATTACTAGAGATATCTCAGGAAAATGTTACAAATTTGTACAGTCTAGAGCGGTCCAAGAGGAGCAATTTTTTCAAAGGACATGTAATGTGAAAAAGTACACATCGACCCTTTGAATTGATAAGCTTTCAACTGACAAAATCGAAGAAATTCAGTTGTTAGTGTGGTAAGGTTTTATCTGCCTTCTACAAGTAGAACATTATCGTACTGCAATATGTGGACAAAGAGCTACCGTGGAAGACGAGATGCCTGAACAAGGAGTTACCGAAACTCTGACATAAATTTACTCGAAACGATTAAAATTTTAGTTTGAACCTTCACATATAGAGGGTCGCTGTAACAAAATTATGTATATACGTTTGCCCTTTGTTGTTAGGCAACTGCGCGTGCACCGGTGTACGACAAGTACACGAAATCTTTTAGAGTAAAAACGTGACCTGCAGAACACTAATTCATGATTGATTATTAGTGATTCCTAGCGCGTCAACGAGTGTCATTAACATCATAAGTGTAGTGCATTTTTTCTCTCGGGAGTTGGCGGTGATCTTGCCCAGATGGATGGTGAGATCCAGCGCCAACCTATTCGGTGGCTATCGGTTTTTTTCCATAACCAGATATCTCCCACCATCGGAGCACCGGTTAGGACCAGTTGTAACCGGTCACCCCAGAACAAGTTGTAAGCTCCCAGTTGGTCTCCCGGCATGTGTGGTAGTGGGGTGCATGTTAGTGTAAGCGTGTGTAAGTAAGGGATGAGGGTAGGCGGAAGAAGGGGAAGGAAAGTTCGCGCGCAGTCCGTGGTCCGTTTGGTTGGTTCCTGCTCCGTCATTCGCCTAGTATTGATTGGAGAAACCACAATAAACACCGATCAGAGCAGCTGGCTGCTAGAATTATTCTCTAGATATAAGGCAATCCTGAAACCGCTAAAGCTGAAGGGCCATAGCTGCCTCAGCTCGAAGGGACACGGGTTCGAATCTCGCCTCGGGCATGGATGTTTGTGTGTGTTTGTGTGCGTAGTTTTCCTACAATTCCACTTCAGTTAAAGCTAACACAGTGGTCGCTATACACCGTCACAGAAAAGATACTAAACAGAAACGAAAGTAGAGAGTTTCTCCTTTGATTTTCAGTAAGCCACCGCGCAGCGCGGTCCGCCATCTTGACACTGTGCAAAGGAACAGCAAGAGTCAGCTAAAACGCCATTTTCTCAAAAACGGTTCTAAATTTTTTATTCTAACTTTTTCAACGGTTATTGCTAATTGCACTGTTTATTATGACATACAATTCATTTTGGTGTATTTTGTTTTTTAAAAATTACAGAAATATTTGTTTAAATATCTCTCACTCGGTTAATATACACATTTCCAGAGATTTGAATTTGTAAGTTAAAGTGCTTTACATTATTTCAAGTAAAGTTTTCCGAAAATTAAAAAAGTTTCTGTGAAAAAGAGCTTCAATTTCCCATTTTTAGTAACACTTAAACGATATTTTCTTTAAAACGGCTCCAAATTTTTTAATGAAAATTGTCATTTATGACGAGGTTTCAATCTTCTTTAATATTCTTAAAGTAATATTTCGGTTATACTATTAGGAAACTGAAGAATTGAGAATTTTTTAAAAAAATGTACTTTGGGCGAAGATAGATGGCAGCTGGCTAAAGTATGTGGCAAGCCCGATAAACTAGTTCAGACCAAAGAAAATAGAAAACTAATCGGAGAAAGCCTGTGCCATTCTGCAGCACTACTAGTAATGTCTTTATAATTCTTTACCTTTTGTGTCTATTTTATATCAATATTTGCTTATGTCATGGCCGGGCCACAAGATCGGGTCACCGCTGGTAGGCCTTAGTGCGTAAAGAGCTGTTGTGCCAGAGTACATACATACATACAAACATTTACTTATATGCGACATTTTCCTATACTAAGCAAATATCACCTCGGGTTACGTATGATTTTCCTAGATACACACAAAATATAACGTATAAAACGGAAATAAAAGACACCTTCACCACAGAACAAACGCCGGATCCTACCGCAATTTACACACTTTCAATACGGCGACCAAACGCAACATATCGACGCACAGATCGTGGGTAGCTTTCATTTCTGCATAGTGTCTATCCTGTGAGCAAGTAGTCAAAACGCCACCTAAAAGACAAAGTCCCGCAAGCACAGCGGGCGCTTGGTGTGGGGGTTGTGGTGCGCAGGGCTACATCCACGCGGCGGACTCGCTGCCGTCGCTGGTGCGGTCGACGAACCGCGCGGCGCACGCGTCCTCGTCCAAGGTGCGCACGCGCGCGCGCGAGACGTACGCGACGAACGCGGCACGCTCGCTCACGCCCAAGCAGCGCGGCTGCCGCACGGAGGACGAGAGCCCGCCCGGCGCGCCGCGCCCCGTCTACACGTCCAGCGCGTGCCGCGAGTGGTGCCGCGCGCGCCTCGCCGGCCGCCTGTGCGGATGCAGGCCCTTCTTCGTCAACGTCTGTGAGTCCACCACCGCCCTTTTAGCGATTTTTTTCTTCTCTTGCTGGAAGCGCTCTTCTGGCTGTCTGGATGACGCTGTTTGGGCTTTTGGCTTCGTCGTGGCAGTGGCCCGATACTCTGGGCATAGAGGAGGGACTTAGTGTCCCGGCGCATGTGAGAGGCGCGTCGTCATACAGGCGAAATTGGTTCTTCGTCAACGTCTGTGAGTCCACCACCGCCCTTTTAGCGATTTTTTTCTTCGCTTGCTGGAAGCGCTCTTCTGGCTGTCTGGATGAAGCTCTTTGGGCTCTTGGCTTTGTCGTGGCAGTGGCCCGGTACTCTGGGCATAGAGGAGGCACTTGGTGTCCCGGCGCATGTGAGTGGCGCGTCGTCATACAGGCGAAATTGGTTCTTCGTCAACGTCTGTGAGTCGCCCGCTGCCATTTTGTGCGTAGCGTTTTTTTCTTCTCTTGCTGGAAGCGCTCTTCTGGCTGTCTGGATGACGCTGTTTGGGCTCTTGGCTTCGTCGTGGCAGTGGCCCGCTACTCTGGCCCACTACTCTTGGTGTCCCGGCGCATGTGAGTGGCGCGTCGTCATACAGGCGAAATTGGTTCTTTGTCAACGTCTGTGAGTCACCCGCTGCCCTTGTGTGCGTAGCGGTTTTTTTTTCTGTTGCTGGAAGCGCTCTTCTGGCTGTCTGGATGACGCTGTTTGGGCTCTTGGCTTCGTCGTGGCAGTGGCCCGATACTCTGGGTACAGAGGACGGACTTGGTGTCCCGGCGCATGTTAGTGGCGCGTCGTCATGCAGGGGATATTGACTCCGGCACCAGCCCGGATAGCTAGTAGCTCTGAGCTGGCAGAGCGACCTTAGACCCAGGCATTGTATGGGGAGGTTGCCGAGAAGGCCAACTGCGTTCCGCCGGGATCCGGATATGGGTCCGAGGGGGTACTTGTACCCCTGAGGGGGTTGTAGGTTAGAGGCTAAAGCCTAGGTACTCACCCCGGGGGCTTGCCCCCTAATACAGGACAAGTGCAGAGGCTGCCAATAACGGCAGGCACGTGTACACGTATGTCTAGATGACGCCGCGTCCAACGTTGTGGTGCCGATCTTTCCACCATCTTGTTGTGGTCTTCCTCAAATAAGCCACGAGGAAGACAATGAGAGATGTTCGAAACGTCAGTATCACAGCCGTCAACGCGGCGTGCCTAGACCTATTACAGCCTATAATTTCTGCAAAGCCTACGACTTCACTAATAGTCTTATTGGAAGTACCTTGGGTGAAGCCCAACGCCCGGGTGACGAATTGTGGCGTCCAACGCTGTGATACCGATCTTTCGACCATCTTGTCGTGGTCTTACGCAAACCAGCCCTGAAGAAGACCATGGCAGATGGTCGAAACGTCGGCAGACAGTGGTCTTCCTCGACCCATCCCCGAGGAAGGCCATGACAGATGATCGAAACGTCGGCATCACAGCCTAGACCCATCATAGGCGTCCCTAGATCCATCACACCCTAGATGTTCTGCAATTCTGGCTGCGGAAGCTTACAACTTCACTAAATCTCTTATTGGAAGTGCTCTTGGCTATCCGAGTAATGCCGGCCGGCCGGGTGACGACGTCCTGCGTCCAACGCTGTGAAGCCGACCTTCCGACCATCTTCTCGTGGTATTCTTCACAGCTGATCTGAGATGGTCGAAAGATGGTCAAAACGTCGGCATCACAGCCTTCGTCGCGGCGGCACCAGGAATATCAAGAACCCTTGCAAGACTCTGCCTGCCTACGACTTCACCAACTCTCTTATTATTTCAGATATATTATTTTTCTGCCCCGAAATGACGTAAATTTCTCGTGAACTTAGTAGTAGAGAAAGCATCCTGGAGGTGATGTATTTTAGGTTTCTTAGTCCTACAAAAGGTAGGTTCTATTATTGAAACATCTCAGCAAAAATTTAGCAGCAACTGTGGATTTCTTGCTGGTCCAAGTGGAGGCTGTGTCAACTGTGATGGGTAATCGCACAGCTCTGAACCACAGTTTGTGTGTTGGAAATCTCCAGTATTCAGGCTGTCCAGCAATTCATCTTGTACTTTTGGCGAGAGGTTGTAATCTACAGTATCCCAGTAAAATGCAAGTTATATTACATATGTTTATACTATAAATGGCAGACACCCGTTCTTTGTATTTGCAGTCGGGTTGAGAACATTTTTTAAGGCTAAAACTAGCATCGATTTCATCCATTCAACACAGTCTATTTATCACATATCTTTCGACTCAACCAATTAATCACATACGATTAATTTGATAATCTAAAGTTTTTGCAATAAAACATCACATATTTGTAGCAAACTTCGTTGAATCAAGTATTAACCGTTTGTGAGTAGAAGAAATGCTCAACACGTTATATCACATTCGCACGAATTTACTTTTAATGTTACAGATAGTTACGATCACTTCATGTAAGTAAAAGTAAGATTATTATTGCTAAAAGACGGCAAATAGTTGACATCGTGCTAAATGTGACATTTTACATGTGAAAATACGTTTATTTTATTTTATTTGTGCAGCCCAAATCAAGGAGTGCGACGTGGATGGATTGTTGTGCCTTAATGACCACATAGGTGAGTGCAAAGGCTTTCAAAACATGATCAAACTCTCGCTAACAGATTTTCTAAAATACCTGACTCTTTTACAAAGAGAGCCCTCCGCTGATTTTTTTAAGTGTAGACGAAAAGGGGGTTAAAGAATTGAAAAAACCACGTATTAATACAACTCATAGGTATAGTTTAAAAAGGTGTTTTGACGTAACTAAAAGCACTGTTTTCGCTATTGTTTATGAAATTGTTTAAAAAATATGTAGACTACTTTGGTTTGCGACTATATCGGTTGATATTTTAATGTTCAAGTCTCCGATGATAACGCAATATTAAATATTTTATTGATAATTTTTATTATCTTAATATTATATATTTTAAATAAATACCTTAACGAATATCATCTATGTTACGTAAAATATTTCACACTACTTTTCACGCAACACATTGTAGCCATGTAATATTCTGTTGTTCACTTTTCAGATCTAAAGCTAGAAATTTATATTTACAAAATGTTATAAAAATTTATCGAAACATAGTTTATCCAGTCTAAATTGACAAAATCACATAGAAGTTAGTTGTGCAGTGTACGTACAGTTCGTGATATAATTGCAAGATTGTGAGACAGGCTCTGTAATTTCAAAATGCGAGTTCTATTGTGATGAATCTTTAAAGAAGTGCCCTTCTGATTGAACACACCAACTTCAACAATGTTTCCACGAAATTTTTCCTCTCCAATGTTTTTTTTTCTTGAAAGCATTCCTAAAGCTTCTCTTTCTGAAGGGTTTTCATAACCCTGCTCATATTTTCCTGAACGGCTTCAATCACTGCCCAAACGACCGCGATTAGTGAGCAAGTTGATGCGGTCGTTTTGCGCCTTTGTGACCCGTTCTTCTCGTGTAGATGCTCTCCGTTTCCTGCGCAACCACACGACGGGAGAGCGCCTGGACTGCGGCTGCGCGCCCGCCTGCAACGAGTTCAGCTTCGAGGAGCTCAAAGTCACCGTCGACTTTCACGCGCTGTGAGTTGCCGCGGCGAGCGTCTGCTGACCCACGTGCGCGTCACGAAACAAGTTATTAACCCTTCACTTGTCTGGTGGGGTCCCTGGGACCCCAGGTTATCATAAACTCAAGTTAGTAACTAAAAGCATCGATATATTGGGTTGTGATTCCGTGTATTTCTCGTTCAAGGTCCCCAGCAGATGATCGTGTGTACTTTTTGTCTACAAAAACAACGTATTGTTCATTATGTCTGTATGGACCCCATCAGACAAGGAGTGTCAGTAAATTTCAATATTACATTTTTTTTCACTTTTTTTATCTTATTTACGTTCTCTCTAGATTTTTTCTGTGAATTGGTCTGTTGTTCTCTTATCGACAATATATCAAGACCAAAATGTTGATCCACAAACACAAAAAGCCCAATATAATCAATTATTACAACATCAAAGCGGGTTTAGCTGCACTTGACCAACTTTTTACCAACTACTCTGTGGCTCGGCGAACTCGGTAGCGGTGGCGGTGGCGGTGGCTGGCGGTGGCCAATTGTGATATAATGCAATTCTTAACATAGCAGTTGTAAACACTAGCATTCCCAAGTACTGCAATAAAAATTTCGGGGAAAAAAATCGAAAAGAAAGCCATTTATGGAAGTTGGGCGTTTACTTGTACATCCATACATTTCACGTCGTGGTTTGCCACGTGAAATGCTGGAAATTGTAATGAAATTCGGAGGCAAACAGCTTGAAAAGAACCTTTGGGGACACACACAAGCACGAAAACGCCAGTTGTGAAGTGTGTCAGAGAACAGCAAATAGGAAAACAAAAATTGTATGAATCAACAGCGCCAAGCATATTTCTACCAATCATGCAAAATTTATTTGTGAAAATTTTATTTAAATGTAGCAAATATTACTCATTTCATAATGATCATGTATGTAATTTATAAAATAGTGTTTCAGGTTCTTAATGAAATTTCATTTTATAAAATGGGGTTTGCTGGACCCCACCAGACAAGGAATGTAATTATTTTTCACCAGACCACTTAAGGGTTAAAATAAATCGAAATAAATGTCGCAAACTAGGGAAAATGCGGGCTCGAAGATAACGTTTTGCCAATGAAAATGTGATGAAGAATCTCATAAACTGAATTGAGTCACTCATGAGACTCCATTGTCCCTGATGACTCATTTTGCACTGATGTTTGGCAAGGGCGCGAAATCTCTTTGGCTGCATCACAAAGTGTATTTTCCATGTATCAGTGCACATATTTTTAATTTTAAAAGTGTAATAAAGTGAATAATTTATAATTGACCTCAAAAATCGCTGTTACTTAGTGAATGAAGAAAAATGTAATGACATATTAGGTACGCAATAAATCAAATCGTTTAGGCAATAGGGTGGAATAAAGAAATCACAAATACACGCAAATTCAAAAACATAACCCTACGTTTTTGTTTTGCTCAGTGAGATATACTATATTGTTCATTGCACTTCTCTAAACGACGCCAGTGTGTTAATGTTTTGCGCGTCTATAAAAGTGTTTCAATGAAATGTATATGATAGAATAAATGTATCAAATATATATTGGGGTGGAACGAAATATTGCTCGGCGCATTGTCTAGAGCTCAGTTGGATTATCTCGGTTGGGTTAGCAGTTTGTAGTTTATTGCATTGCAAAGTATCCCTCAAAAGTTTGCTGTGTTGTCGAAACAGAGAATTTGCGAGGTTCACGTTTTATTAAGACATAACTGAACAGTGAAAAATATAATTTTCGGGCGCTTCTTGATAAGAATCTGCAAAGAAACTACACAAACGTTATTTCTAAACCATTAAAACATAATATTTTTTGTGTTGGGCATCAATATATTCAAAAGTATTTAAATGTGTTAGAAATACCATTGATTATTCTCTAATGTTTTTGTTATAGAAGATGATGGAAGCGTGCATTATAAACTTTCATTCTAGTATGTAATATTTGCATTTATTATGCTTTGACCTAACAATGCTGTCGCTTCAAACATTTATATAAATAAAAAGACAATGTTTTTGGTATGAGAAACCAAAGATATCAAAACTGTATAACTGTATATTCTTACTGTATTAACTATAAAACTGTATATTCTGAGTGTACTATATGGTATATCACACCTTCCTATGAAAGTCAAAAAGAACGCTAAAAGTTGGTGTTCGCTGTGTCCACAGAACGCAAATTCTACCAAAGCCTGCTGCTCTCGGACAGCAAGTGATAGAAATGTCCAGGGTGCGGTTCAAACGAGATGTACTTTTCTCCATCGTGGACCTTTGTGGTGAGAATCCTTCAGCTGCTCTGTTAATTGATTATTCTATGAAAACTTGTAAGTCAACTTTGAAGGAGTAGGAAGTTGCACAGATATCTGCTTTACAGATTCCAATATTGCCTTAACTTTGAATGTTTTATATGAGGTAAATAATTATTGTCTATATTTTCATGAAATTAATCAAAAGCATAGGGTCAACTATTGTAAACAGGCAATCATGTACAACATATTTAAAACATAAAAATTATATTTCAACACAATTCAACTTTATGTTTATTAGTAATAGTTGCTGGTAAAGTCAAATTTAAATGTTCTACGTCTTGAAATATTTCATTTTCTTCCTAAAAAAAATATTAAATATTCTTGATGATGATTTTGTTTACAATTTAACTTCACCTTCGCAATTATGTACATACATAGCTACATTGTCCATTGTAGTAAGTAACTACATCTTAAGTAGATACATTGGCCATTGTTCAGTTTTTCCTTTTTTTTAAAAAATTAAGAGCTGTTTTCCGGACGATGACCCAAACATTACATCATACGGGTCAAAACCTCCAACCTCTGAGGTGAAAAAAATATTTCTAATTCTTTACAGTAAAAACCATTGCGTTGTGTTTTCGACTCTCCAAAATTTCTCAAACTGATTTTATGATTCTATGACATTAAATTGACACGAGTTCATTACATTTCCAATTTCAATTTTTTAAAAATTTCTTTGAACACGTACTTTGTTTTTATCTGAGCACCTTTAACTGTTATCTCTGTGTGTAACTCGCATATCTTTTCGTTCATTAGTGTCATGAGACAGCTTGTGCGCATTTGTTGCCTTCTCGTTTGGCGCTCGCGAGTAGCACAGAGCGCTTGTTGCCCTGCGCAGTGTCGTTCGGGGGCGCCGTGGGTCTGTGCCTGGGCTGCTCCGTGCTCACCCTGGTGGAGCTGGTGTACTACCTCTCCATCCGAGTGCTGCTGTCGCTGCGCAGCCGCTGACGCTCACCCGTTTCCGAGAGCCTTCTCCAAAGGTAAGACGTTCCACGACGCAGCTCTCTTCTGGTTTCTTCAGCGTCGTTTCCGCGCAATTGCAGGGTCCGCGAAGCCTCCCCGTCGGCGAAAGATGTTTGTGGTGGAGGAAGTTGAGGGCGGACCGTGCTGTCCCGTGGTGCCCCAGGACGGATTGGGGGAGATTGAATGGTGATGTTGATGGGAGGGGATGGAAAGGATATATCGCACGCGATCAATTACTAGTGGTACAAAGTGTTGCCAGGAAGTGACCAGGAACCACCAGGGAAATCACTGATCCGAACAGTCAGCCTAAGAAATCAATTCCGGCAGGCGCCATAAACTCATCGATGTCAAACAAAGAAATTTTCTGTCTCTTTGCGGGGAACGCACAAATCACTGGTGCGCTCGAAGGCCTTGTGCGGGACTAGATGGCTCAGGGCATCAACTGACGTCATTGTAGTCTGCTCGGGAATCACTAGAGTTAGTTCCGACGGTAAGACACTAGCTTCATGACCGGAATGAGTTAAACCGCTGTCTGGTGGAGAATTTTAACCGCCGGCTGCTCTTAATAGCTACTTTTCCGTCGTTTCTCCAATCAACACCAAGCGAATGCCGGAGCAGTACCTTAACAAACGGGCCATGGACTGCGTGCGATCTTTCCTTCCTCTTCCTTGTCCTTTCCTCGCCACCTTGCATATAAACACACTTATATACACTACATTACCCCACATGTCGGGAGACCGGTCGGGAACTTCGAACTTGTCGTGGCTGGGATGGTGCCAAACTGGTGGGAGGTACTTGGTTGAAGAAAACGTCTAAACGAGTATAGGTCGGCGCCAGATTTCACATCCAGGGAGGAGATAATCACCCCCTTCCGACACAAAAATGCACTACACTTACGGGACTAATAACCATTGCATCGGCGCGCCCTGAAACACGAAATAATCAAGCACATTGCCTTCAAGCACGCCGTTACCGGTATTGGCAGTTTTCGGTTTCACAGTAATATCCATGTTCTTGTGAGAGTGCTTAGTTTTTCCTCCAAAGCCTTGGATGCCTTGATGAGGGAATGTGAAGCAGAAGTATATGATGTGAGATTGCTGTAGAAGCGGGAGAAGTTATGATTTTCAAGTGATTCATAACTTGTAATTCATAAATCATTTATTCGTTGTCTTAAAGGTTTTATAGATGAGAAAAAATTGATGAAGTGTCACAATCCCTGAAATACAATTTAGAGATCATGTTAATTCGTAATTTCAGACATTTTTAGCATCGATTCATGACTATCAAAAGGAAATGAAAGATAGAAGACGATTGAAGAATTTTATATGCAATGGGAATCAAGGATTAGTAAACATATGATTTCAGAAACATTTTTTAATGCGCCGAAGCCTCAAAAAGGAACTTGAATAATTGATAACGTTGGAAAATTAACAGTTAATTTATTTAATACATTTTCACTTTTCTTTCGTTACCTGTGTAAGCAGAAATGAACATATAGTTTATGCCTCGCCGAAACGCAATGTTGATTGAGGAAAAATACCCACAACTCTTTAAACTGAAATTCTATGTTGCTCGCGCCTTAGCGCTTCGTACACCCACATGGGTTAAATACAGTTGTTGTGGAGAGAAGACAAAAATAACTTTCCAAAAATATATTAAATGAATGAATATTCCGAAAATTTTCTCCTAAGATTACGCAAGTGAATGTTTTGTTGTTTTCAATATGACGTAGTTAACGTTTGAGGCAATTCGTTCTCAATTCTATTGAGATTGAGATTGAAAATGATTTCCCATGTTAATATCTACGAAGATAGTGAATTCGTGACACTCGGAGGAAAGTAGACCTATAAATATATTTGTAAATTTTCTGAAATTTTCAATTATTTTTTGTCCTTGCGCGTTATTAGAAAAAATTCTTACAAAAGAAAACTCTGTTGAAAGACAAAATCACGAATGGTAAGCAGATCGACACATGTAAACCACAAATGCACCGTTATATGCATTTCACCATTTCATTCACCACAGCATCTCTTGTCAAGTCAGTCAACACACTTTAATTCAAATGATGTAACGTGGGAAATGGAAAGCAGACATAATAAAGAAGCACTCAAATGATTATAAAAGGTACAAAAATTTATTAGCAAGAAAATTTTCCATTTTCTGGTCGAGTCCAAAAATAGTATGGTTATGAAACGATAAGTTAATTAACGAACAATAAAGTATATAAGCAATAAAAAAGTTATATAAAAATCACTGATTTCAATTCAATTCCGAAAACTCACGAAATACTTGAATTCCTACAAAGAGTACCCCAAACCGCTTAGAAATTCGCGAAATATCTTACATTTCCGAGAGCGTTCGGAAATTCTAGAAAATATAAAAAAATATTAAAACTGTTTAGGGAATTTCTCAAATCGTTGAGAAATTTCCGAACACAAAATTTCTAGGAAAAAAATCGAATTTCTTCACAAGCCTTGCCTTGGCGTCGGAAGGGTGGAGGCGCGGTGGCGTGGCAGGAAATGTTTGAATATCCTCAAAATTATTAAGAATACAGATTTTGCCGAACTTCTCAAAACGTTGAGAAATTTCAGAACACAAAATGTCTGGGGAAAATGTTCTAATTTTCTACCAAATGTCGTTTAGGCGAGTCACTTAGGTTCAGGGGGTTGTTCTAATTTCGTCCTAAATGACGCTTTGGCGAGTGGCTTAGGTTCAGGGGGTTGTTCTAAGTTCGTCCTAAATGACGCTTTGGCGAGTCGCTTAGGTTTAGGAGGTTGTTCAAAATTCGCATCAAGTGTGGCTTTGGCGAGTCGCTTAGGTTCAGGGGGTTGTTCTAATTTCGTCTCAACTGTCGCATAGGGTCAGGCGGTTGTTCTAATTTCGCCCCAAGTCTCGCTTTGGTGAGTGGGGGGGGTGTCAGGGGTTGACGAGGACGTAGCAGAAGGCGCCGCTGTCGAGGCGCGGCTGGGCGCGCACGAAGTGCTGCAGGCCCGAGTGCGCCAGGTCGCAGAAGGGCAGCGAGGCGCCGGCCGCCGCGCCGCCAGGCCCGGCCAGGTCGCAGTGCGCGGCGGCGAAGCGGCGCGCCGCCTCGGCCAGCGGCAGCAGAGGCTCGCCCGGCGCCGGCGCGTGCTCCAGCGGCCCGCGCAGCTGCCCGTCGTGCACCTGCCTGCGCACGCGGCGGAATGAGCGTCAGACGTCGTTCAGCTGTCTGCGCATGCCACGGCGGAAGAAGGCTAAAGGCACACGAGCGCTAAACGACGGACGTTTGTGAATCCGTCGTAGCGCAGCAGGGATGCGTACGGACCGTGACACTAGCGCATTGCAGTGACGCCCGTCGCGTAGCAGCCAATGGGCGTTAGCCGCTAGAATGAGAATGTTGTTCCTGACGGATTTCGTAGCTTCTTAGGCTTCCATACCGTGCAGAACACACGCAGTACTAGCGACCTACATTGAACCCCGTAGAACGAGCGACATACGTTTTTCTATTTAGAAAATGAATAGATTCAAAATAAAGATTAATTAATGAAGTGCGTATGGAAGCATTTCTTCTGGTAGTATAACTCACTTCACGTTCTCATCTTGTCGTTTAATATGATCATGTAATTTCGAGAGCACGTCTGTGAACAACGGCTAAGGCATTCGGAAATAATTTTAAATGTTCTCAGAAACGTTGCATAAAACTGAAAGAGGGGATAAAATGTTCCCTTCAAAAGGCACTCGCTATTACTGGCATTAACCCACCATCTTCTCTTTTCTTTTATAAGTTGAATGCAAGCAGTTGATAGCAAATGTAACTCACAATTGCTAACTCCTCGTCATTCCAGTTTGCCAGCACAAGACGACGGGCGTTCGTTGCGTTGCATTTGACGTCCGTTGCGCGGTTGTGATCACACTGTGTCGCCTGCCAACTAACGGACGTCAAATTGCGGACGTGAACGACGTGCGGTTTTGCGACGCTCGTGTGTCGCTAACCTAAATGTTACAAACTTCTTTACCAGTGAACCCAAACAAAAGAAGGGCACGATGAGGGACAATATCCCAAATCTGTAGTTGACTTGCCTTTGAATATTGTTTTTATTACACGGGAACTAATGTTTTGTTATCAATTCGTACCGAAAACGCTCATTTCCATCTGTATCCAGAATTTAACTTGTATATGAGATAAGGGGAAAACCAAAATTTTAAGAAATGCCTGGATTCATAGTACGTAACACATTTTTTTAAAAACTGTTTTTCACGTTAAATAAATACGAAGCAACCGGACCGTTTTTAAATTCTTCTGAGATCCACCCAAAAGATCAAAGACAAAAAAATAACATTTTTCTAATTTTGATTGGTTTATTGCCAGTAAACACTTCTAGTAAAAATAAGAAAACATTGAAGTGATGTTAGAAACCAATTAGAAATGGAAGAACAGAATTGTCATTATGTTTATTACTTTGTTGACATAGTTGTGGTTTTGGTCGTCACTAGGTGTTTTTGTGGTGGGAGAGTAGGTAGGGGCTGCCATTCGCATTAAGTTGTCCAAAAGTGAACTGTTGCTGTACCCTTTTTTTTACAAAATTCTGATTGGTAAAAGAAACCTCGCACAGGTATGTAAAACTAAACATTGCCTTCACTTTTAGACCACTCCCGACCAAAACTGGATATTGATATACACGCGAAAAACATAACGGACATAACCTCTCGCTCACACAATCAACTATGAGACTGGCATTGTCAACTGTGCGGGAGGGTGCAAGCAATTGTCTTCATATATGTTTGCTTGACCACAGAAAGAAATGTATACAGAATGGAAACTCCTATGCATTCCGCGTGCCAATTCATGCGCCGTGCCGCCATACTGTATCCAAGTAAACTGCTGCTGCTGGCTGTTGCTGTGTTTGCACTGTAGTGTTCAGATCCTGTATGTATTGCGAGTGATTTTTGCTATTTTCTGTTTGCAAATTAGGTTTTTATTAACCAGTAGTAGCTTTATGTAAAATTTATTTTGTGTGTTAAATTTAAACATTTCTTAGTGAATAATAAAGAAGAAGAAATGTGGCCGGTGGTGTTAAGCACCAAAATTGCAAAAATAATTCGCGCCCTAAAACAAACATTAGCTTCTTCGACTTTCCAAAAGACAAGGAACGGTAAAAATGAAAGTGTGTTATCTACTAATTAAATGGCTGGTTTGTTAAATTTGAATTTTGCTTTGACCAATTTTCCTTTTAGAAACTAATTGAGAGAGTCTCATTTCATTTGAGGCTTCCTTCAATCTATAACAGAGAAAATAGTTTCGGAGGTAGAGTATTCCCTACCTAAACCTATGTACAAGTTTAGAGAATACTCTATGTCAAGATGGGGGTCAGCGTAACCTCGTCGCCTCTCTAAAGATCAATAGAAACGCCATCTAGTTTCCCTTCTGTATACTTTCTATTCTGTGGCTTGATGGTGCAACTGCAGGTAAGCGAACCTGAACGTGACACGGCGTTCTACCGACAATTTCCCTGCGGGCTATTTGTAGCTCGCGATCGACCCTTTGGCTCTCTCGTGATTACAGACCATGTAAGAGGGGTTGAAGATTATCAGTTTTTGCCAATGGACATGTGAGAAATGTCGTATAATCAGGGTACACTTGTGACACATTTCACCAGTTGGTAAACATGTCATCATAAACTAGTGTTTAGCACGTGATGATCTGACGCAGTAGATTTCGTATTTCTGTCCAACACCAATGACGAGTATGATCAATCAGGAACAAATGTCAGATATGTAACAGCGTTAAATGAAATACTCCACATATTCACTGGCAAACAATTGTTTGCCTCCAGGTACTAGGAGAAACCGTAAGATTGTCTAAAGGTATAGTAACATTGCCTGTAATATTAATTGCATATTGTAGTTCAATGTATATCACAGTCTAATGTAACTTCCACACGAAAGAATTAATCTGTAATGCAAAAGACTCCTTTACTACCGTGAATTCATTGAGAATTTATATAGTTCCACATATACAATTTCCTCTTTAGTTTTATTTCTTTTACATCATAATTTAACACATGACAGAACATGTTGGGACATATTATACGAACGTATTGCATTGTACCGAAAGTAGTCTCTTCTCTTTTCTTTCGTTTCACTTATATTTTGGTTGTCTAAAGCTGGGGTATACACTCCGAAACACCCATTGCGAGAAAAAAATGATCCTACTTTTTCCGTAAGTTACGGAGTGTTAACCATTTAACAATACAAATAATAATTATTTAGTTATTAATAATCTTTTCACGCTTGGGGCAATAAAACTAAAACGCCAACTGAGAGATAATAGGGTGGAAAAGGCTTTTCGCCTGTTTTGGCTAGCGACCCCCAAAGGATTTCAGCACGCTCCAGCGCCTAACAGAATTCTCGAACAATTAACTCAAAATCAAGCTTTTTATAGCGAATTTTTCTACTTTATTGTCGTATAATAATGATTGTCGATAATGCGCTTAGTTGTCGAGCTATACGCGAAAAAACGAAAGAAAATGAGACATTTTTTGTTTTTTGCTTTTTTCTTCGTTGATTGATTGTTAGTGATTCCGGACGCGTCAACCATTGACGTCATTAGTTCCGTAAATGTAGTGCGTGCTTTTTCATCGGGAGGTGGTGGTGATTTCCACCCGCTGGATGGCGAGATCCGACGTCGACCTACAGTCGACTAGCAGGACTTCTCCCAACCTGGTATCTCCCACCGGCGGGGCACCGCCCCAGCCAGGACAAGCTCTAAGACCCCGACCGGACTCCAGGCATGTGTGGTAGCGTAGTGAATGTGAGTGTAAATGTGTGTGTGTGTAAGAGGTGAGGATAGGACAGGACAAGGACAAGGACAAGGAATGGGAAGGAAAGATCGTGCGCGGTCTTTCTTAGGATACTCCTCCGGCATTCGTCTGGTGTTGATCGGAGAAACCACGGAAAACTACCGATCAGAGCAACCGGCCGCCGCTAGAATTCTCCTCCAGACAGCGACTGGATTCTACTTAGCTGTCAGGGGCACTGCAGTGAAATCAGTTGATGCACTGAACCACTCTCCCGGTAATTTTCTCCGCGAAGTCAACATTTCTCTAGGTGTCAAAGCCTCAAATTCGAATAGAGAACCCCAAACAAACATAGAACCGATGAAGAAAACAATCTTCCTGAATTTGTTTTTCTGAAGCCGACATTTCTCGAGATGGCAATCTTCAAATTCGAATCAAATATATAGAGCGATTTTTCTATTTTGCCTCTCAAGGCCCGTCTTCACGATAGAATATGTCACGGTATATCGCGTTTCTCAGTCGATATCGCATGATCGCGACCTATCAAGCAGTTCTTGGGATCGTGCGACATCTAGCGGCATGACCGAGAAAGTCGCGAAATGCCGTGTGATAATCGATCGTGGCCGTAGGGGCTTGAAAAGTAGAGTTAGAAAAATCGCACTACAGAACCAGCGGGTCTTTCTCAGTCAGATATCGCATGATCGCGACCGCATCAAGCAGTGCTTGCGATCGTGCGACATCTAGCGGCATGACCGAGAAAGTCGCGAAATGCCGTGTGATATTCCATCGTGGCCACAGGGGCTTGAGGAGTAGAGTTAGAAAAATCGCACTACAGAAGCAGCGGGTGGGGGCTTTTCCTTGGCTGGAGCGGCGGGCGAGCGTACTCACGAGAGCAGCGCGAGCGCGTAGTCGTTGCGCATGCCCTTGAGCAGCGGGCAGGCGTCGGGCCCGAAGACGGCGAGCGCGCGCGCCCACGCCGCCGCCGTGGCGCGCGCGGCCTGCGAGGCGAGCGCGCGCGCGCGCGGCCGCGCCAGCCACGTCAGCAGCCGGAACTCGTCGTCCAGCAGCGCCGCCGTGCGCGAGTCCACAGCCGGGCACGCCTCGCCCGTGGGGCCGTGCAGCGGGCACGGCGCCGCGTCCCCGCCCGCCGCCCCGCCCACGCCCGCGCCCGCGCCCCCCGCGCCGCCCGGGCCCGTGCGCGCCGCCGCCCACGGGTCCAGGCGCTGCGCAGCCAGACCACCATTCCCTCAGGGAGTTCCTCTGATTTGGTCTTTTGTTGTCCTTTTAACCTTCTTGTAAGAAGAGAAAGTATTGTAATAGTGCACCGGTAATAGGAGAATTTATTTATTTATTTATTTGTCAAAAAACAGTAAAAACTGTATATGACGTGTGGGGAAAGAAATTTATCTGCGCGCATTTTCTTGAGAGCCAGAATTTAAAAAAAAAACGAAAAAATGAATTTAGAAAATAATTATTTTAGAAAAATCAAAATATTTGAAGCATATTTTTTCCCGAGTTATAGAAAATCAATTTCAACGGTAAATGAACTACAAGCAAAAGGAGTGCTCAACAAAACGTGCGCACAGTGAAGCTACATTTACGTCCAGAAGCAAAACAAGGGGCCATCTCAGCATTTGCTCTATGGTTCAGGGAAACTGGACAAAAACCTGATCGAGATGGGGGTCATTGACCCGGAAGCTGAAGTACATTACTTGTTACAGGCGTATTAAATATTTTTTGAAAATGTATACAATGCAAACGTAAACTAATTCATTACATATCTTTGTTTTGTTACATTAAACATTATTTTTCTTTTTCACGATCAGTATAGTCTCTAATTGTATAGAAACAGTTTTGCAGCAGAAAAGATTTTACTTTAAACTTAAATTTGTGTACCGACTTTAATTGTTTTATGTCATTGTTTTATGTTATTTGCGTCAGTAAAACGTATTGCCAGGGCCTGGTAGCCAAAAAAGTGGATAAATCTTGTTCCTACACGTAATAAATTCCTCTAATGACTTCCTTTTCCGCTAGCACATTCTGTACTCAGAAACCATGTTTTGTGGGTCCTTGATACAGAAAAATGAACTGACTTCAAAACGTCTGTCCGTCCGTACGTCTGCCTATCTCTCTGTCTGCCTGTCCGTCTGTGGTCAACGCAAGTGCCTATACTGATCAGGTGCCTTTCTCGAAAATGAATATTCCTTTATGGTGCTAGTCTCTTTACGGGAAAACACTGAATTTTGGAAAATTGCAAAAAATAATATTTTAAAATGACAAAGTTGAAGATGGAGACTTTTGGATTAAATAGAATTTGTTCTAAAACTTTAGCTCTTGGAAAAAAGTCATTAACATTTTTTAAAAAAATAAGAGGTTTTCGCGTAATATTCTCTTGAAATAAATGCAATTTATAAAAAAACATTTTCTCAAAAATCGCTCCAAATTTTTTTTTAATCTTTCCCCATAGATAGAGCAAGGGGCGATAAAATGTATGGCGTAGGTCTCGTTTTCGTTGAATTCTGAATTTTCTAAACTTGCAATCATTACAAATAATGCGATAAAGTACGTGATGTTGAAGCACCTAAAGTTTTGTATACGTTTATAGGTTAAACTGCTTCATCATTTTGATTATAGACAACACATTAGTCTCATTAAAGAATTAAACACATATATTCTTCAATCTTCTTTTTACATTTTTTACTTTTTTTACACTGAAGAATAAATGTGTTTAATTCTTTAATGAGACTAATGTGTTGTCTATAATCAAAATGATGAAGCAGTTTAACCTATAAAAGCATACTACGAGAAGACAACGAAATTGAAGAATTTTGAAAACTCTAGTTTTGTACTTGGGAAGTGCTCTCATCGTAGGTTGAACCTCCTTGCCGTCTTGGGTCTTACAAACTAGAAGCGCGTCCGTTCCGTGCTCTGTATGGGCCTGATGAGTTGGCGCACCTGCCAGGCCGTGGGGCAGATGGGGCTGGGCGCGCGCAGCTCGGGCAGCGGGCCCAGGGGCGGCGGGCGCGCCAGCATCCCGGCCGGCGCCGCCCCGGCCAGCAGCGCGCCCGCCAGCGCCATCAGGAACCTGCGCACGCCGCCCAGCCGTTCATTTCTTGGGGGGGGGAGGGGCATCGTACATTTTTGTTAAATAATAAACACTGGTAAGAACCCGTGCGATTAAATCGCACGTTAAGTCAAACAACCGAACTGTTTTCTGCTTAAATTCTTTTTTTGTATTCCAGCATTGTAAACGACCTAACCTCACTAAGATCACTAACCTCTCATATTTCAAGATTTCTATTCAATGTAGAAAATCACGTTAATGTGCTTACACAAACTACACTAAACTGAAACAAACAAAAATGCTTGAGATTGCAACATTCACTTGTCCCCCGCCAACAGTGTAATTTTCTTTTGAAAGATAGCGCGGCAATCAGAAATTACAGACTCCGAATTACCACTTTTTTATATTTACGTATTTTTAATGCGTACTTTCGTATGTCGCCCAATTCATTGAAAAGACCAAACAGCACTTTGAGAAAAAAAAGATATTTGTTATTATATTGCCTATTATTTATATACTGTAGATATGATACTATAGAATATTATTGTTTAAATAACTACCTAATTCGAACATAAATAAATATTGAAATCGATTTTGCCAAATAAAGGAAGGTAAACGAAAACTTCAGGCCTTGGGGGAGGCATGACCTGGACCCCTGGACCCGCCAGTGCCAGCCATTCGCTCTCAAAAGCTCAACTCACCAGTTGTAAGACACGGAATTGGATAAAAAATCTATGACGTTCCTGAAAGAAATCAACCAGTCCACTCTTATTGTAATCAATAACTGAGTTCAACTGTGATTAATGTACTGCACCAATTGAAAGCAATACTATAATGTAAGAATAATGAGTTTGCAAATGTGTTGAGAATGAGGACGCAGGAACGAGGAAATCCAATATGTATAAATAGATACACATTATCTATTTATATTGTGTAAAGTCTTAAATTGTGAAACATGAGTTATTTCGATACACGTGTTCTAACAATCCATTATTATTTTCTATATTGTAAGTACTGGAATATTAGAACTAATTCGTGGCTTCTGTCAATATCGGTATGCCAGGATGCAGATGAATGGTCAAATTAAAACGAAAATTCGAAAACTATAATTCACTGGTGTTTTACAAAGTGGATATCACGTCGTACGACATTCTATCTTTCTATCTTATTACAATTCTCAATCCGTTCTTTATCTCACACAACGGTCTCGTTTGATAATTCTCGTATAATATGTGATACGACATTTGCGTCGTAAATAATTATACTTATAAACAACCACACGGCAATAAACCCCACTCTTTCATTCGCCTCATCTCTGCAGCGTGTTCGTGAATCCAAATGAATACTGCAATTCAATAAGCACTCAAATTTTTGTGACAATTATAGATTTTTACAATTGTTTCCATTAACCCTCGGATGCAAATATTGGGTCAATCTAACCCCAACATGTGTTTTTCTGGTTGTCTTCTACAATTTTTTTCTTCGAGATCGGAGCCTTACTGACATCTTTTACTAGTCTTATTTGTTGTAAAAAATAATATCTTTTTAAATTTACTATTTTTGAATGCTGATTTAAAGCTTTTTTTTACAAAAAGAAGGCGGTGAGAATCGTGGGGACACTCTTACCTTATCCATCTATTTAATCCATTATGGATATGTAATAATTTTTGTAGTTCGTATTTCTACCCTTTTGTTAGGGTATAATGTGGTATCACTGTAAAAGGATTTGTATGTGATGATTTTTGTTTAGTATGAGTCCAGTATAGTTCGAATATGTACGCTTAGCCTTAGTTGCGGTAGAGTTTGATTCTTTCACATCGCATTGTTTGGTTGGATTTGTGTTACACTAACATAGTGTCAACAATGGCGTGGAAACCACTTTGCGAACAGGAAATAGAAAATGTCTTGATGAATACGCCACTATTGCAAATGAAAGTGAAGTATCAGACAGTAATGCAGATAATATCTATGACCCTCGTGATGGCGCAAGATTTTCCGAGTTGCCTGAAAGTTTTAGTGAAGAAACTGAGAAAAATATAACTTATTGTGATGAAGGAGGGAAACTCATAACATCAGAACTAATAGATGAGAGTGGTCGTTCGTAGTCTCTCCATCCTCCTCCCCCTCCTTGTCAGACACGCGGACACAATATCTTGCATACGTCAAGTGGACTGGCTAGTGGCATTTTGACAGTATCCCCAAGAAATTATTTCGAATAATTTGCAAACCTACTTAAATTTGCACAATTTAATAGAACAAATATTTTAAATGTTTTATGCTAATACAATAATTTTCTACTAAATTTGTTAATTAAATCACCCCACGATAAACATCACATTGATGACAATGCTTTATTAATTGGGGTTACTTTTTTAATTTCTGAAAACGTCTATTAACGAAAATTTCTGTAAACGTCAATCAATGTCATTAAGGGATGATTTACTATTGTGAAAACCATTAATGATTAAATTACAGAATAAGGTTCTGAAAACGAAACCCATAATTGTAATTTATAAGGCTGGGGTCTATCTGACCTCACCTTTGTAATGGTGTAAATTCACGATTGCATCCAAGGGTCCATTCCGGTGAGTATAAATTGATTTTTTTAAAATCTCGGTGGCCGTCTCTATTTTAAGTTATGAATTCAGTGACACGTGCTGTTCAAAAGTTTGGGATCGCCGTCTTATATCAAATACAAGAATACTCTGAAAAGTACGAATGATTTCAGTCTTTGATTCCATTCAATTGCTTCAGTAATTAAATAGACAAAAGGGAAGAAACATAACAACGCATTTTCCACCTCATGTTTCGCAGTAGAGTAAAAAGGGGTCACTCTAATGGGCGTACGTAGCCCATACGTCATGTCGTTCTAGCTCTTTTAACGTTCGATTAAAATGCTGATTGCGAGGTAGATGCACAGAAAGATTGTACTTGTGAAGAATGTGAAGAATACAGAATTATCATTTGTTTTGAAAACAAAACAATTTTTTGACTCCTGCGATTGTATGGCAGATATCAGAAGAGACAGTCTCGCAAATATAGCACAAAATCTGCATTCTGTTCTACTCTCCATTTGTCATACAAGTTTTCACTGATTTTATTATTTAGTGAACAAAAACCAAATAAATAAAAAATCAATTAATTAAAAACAATCAATTCTTTCAAAAGAAAAATATTTCAAATTTATACTTTTTATGTTTCAAAACCAAAATGTGTGTTTTAATTCTTAAGCTGTCATAAATCAGAATAATCCTATTTTTAAGTAATTAATTACATTAAATGAAAATTATCAATATAAACGATTTGAACTGAAGTGTTACAACACGTCACTTTACGAATGTTTTGCACGTTATTTGAAATATAATAATTCATACTTTGTAATCTCTTATCTACTATTTTCAGCGTTACAAACCTATAAATTTCTCTTCATCAATCTTGAAGGAAAAGAACGCTATACTGAAATCTCAACACGTTTAATGGTCATTTCATAAGGAAAATGAAGTTTTTATTGCGTATATTGTAAGTAATTCATTTAATCACAACTGAATCTAAAATTTGCATAACGTTCACCAAAATTTGTTCCAAAGGCTCTACGTCCCAAACCTTGTGCTTATTTAAAAACTTCACCCTGCACAAACTTACTGCTATAAAACCACAGGCGTACATAAAGGGGGTCGTGCTCCCTTCAAAAATTCGAAACGGGTCTCTCGGCCGTCATAAATTATTTTATTTCCATAAATGCGATCAATTCCTGATTTTTTCTGGGTGTCCATGTTTTCATGTTGCGGGAGTAAAAAAATATTAGCTTTTGTCAATGAACTTGTGGGAAATTTCATACAACGGAATTACACATATGTGGCATTTGCCCCTGATTTTAGGCAACTCTTTATGCACTTGTGTTCGACAGCTTTATAAATCTTATTGACCTCGTTAGAATGTGACCTATCGATTAACTTACGGTTATATTTGTATGGTATACAAGTGATATATGTATACTATATATATAATTAAATATATATACACACACATACACACACACATACACACACACATATATATATATATATATATATATATATATATATATATATAAATATAATGGAGGGCTCAGGGATCTTCATCCCTCCTCCCAAGAGCCACAGATACATATAAAAATATAATGCTATAATTTTCTGTACTAACTTTCTATACTAATATAAAATATTTTCCTAATTTTCAATACCAACGAAAGTAATATATATAAATGTGAAATCGTTATTAGAACAATTAGCAAAAATTTACTTCTAACGATGTCATGTTATCATCACGGTCTTTTCACTTTGCTCTCGCTACATTAAAAGTCATTAAAAGTCGCAACGTAACTATTTACGATGAGTGCGGCGACTGCGCAGTGCGCGTCGAAAAAATACTGTTATTATCTCACGGCTGCGCAGTCACGCTGCCGCACGCAAGGTATGAACTGTGTAGAGTGAGCGGTGGTTTTCAAATAAATTATGGCACGTGATGAATTTCGATTGCCAAAGCCAACACTGGAAGCATAGAACTTGAGAACTGACACTGAACTGCCAGTGAAGGTTTAATGAAGGAAATTTGGCCGTTGTTTGTTGGATTTGATCTCCAAAGTATTTACTAATCGTTGGACCTATTTTATCGTCAAATCAACATATTTGTTGATTAACATTTTATTTTTAGAAAATAATTTATTTTATTTTCTTGTGGTATTCTTTAGCTGTTTTGGAAAAATAGTAAAAAATTCCTGTTTCAATGTACTCTTAATATTTTCATTCTTGTCTGAAAGACACTGTCGAAAAGAAAAAATAAATTAAAACTGGCAGTACTGAGGCACCATGTATTTTCTCGTATTATTCGAAACGGTTGCTATTTTACCTAAACCCTTGCAACCATTTCACGTATTTGAAGCCTATTGCAAATGATTACGCGGCCAGCGGCGGGTTGCTTCACCTGGAGTTACTCATTTACCCAATATACGAATCTTCGAGTGTTTCCAACCCGCAAAAAGGGTATGCCTGATTTGGTGTTTGATCACTTTAAATTATGTTTCTGGAAACAGCACACGTGTCATTCAGTCTCTGGTTGTTTTATCTCATCAGATGCTCACAGGCATCCATAAAATAAAACCTTTTTTATATCCAAAAGTTTTAATTGAAGTTACTGTTGCACCAAATAATTCAATACATTGTGCTTCATCCTTACAAAAAACTAGAAGAAAAATATTTTGTGTCCTTGTGTGCGAAAGAATAAAAATAAACTACATACAGCTACAATAAGCTTCATCCGGGAGGAAGTCCATAGATACTGGACAGTGGGAGATGAATGTTAAACAAAAACTATCCATCCTTGTGATACATAGGACGTTCAGAATACGAACTAATATAAATTAAAAAAATACACAAATAATAACTATATCCGGAGAAGGGGGCTCGTAGTTGGTTGCTTTAGATATACGTATTGTAATAAAGTTTATAAAAGCTTTTGCACAGGTGCGTTGATATAACATCTTACATATATAAATGTCCTTAAGGGCTGTTGGACATTTTGTTTCTTTTTCCAACAATATTATTATTATTTTGAAACCTGTTCTAAGAGATAAGTCATAGTTTCGGAGGGAAAGGACCGTTAGTGCTGATGGCTGCTTATTGGAGGTTATTAGAAAATGTAAACCGGACATTCACTCTAGTTTGCAAAGAATGTAGTAAATATGGTGAGTTGCACAATAGAAATATTGAATAATTTTCGGTACTACCGAAAAATATTTAATACTTTTTAATTATAGTTCTCTACAAAATACCTAAAGATTCGTACATTCGCCTTTAATCAACGCGTTCAAAAGCATTCAATTCCCTGCGTTTGCACTCATTACATTCACTCCACGGATCTTTTCTTCCTATTCGTGGACTTGACTTTAAGTAGATTTGTATCTGCAGTTCGGGCTTCACTCTGAGGAAATTTTAGAGCATGCATGAAAATAATTTATTATTATCTGAAACTAATTACCTCTTAAAATAAGTGGCTCTGGTGTCACTTCTCTACGAAACCTGATATTGCGACCCGATGCAGGAAGGTACTGAATAAACAGTAATATGCACTGGACTTCTGTTTATTATACCGTTGCAGATCAAAATCGTAAATTCTCCAGGAAATTGTAATCTAATCCAGATTAATCTATGTAATTTCACTGACAACGGAGGGAATATTTACACTTGTCGTATGGAAAAATTCACGAGAAAATGAACGTTAATGCAGGTGGTCGCTTAATGGGTGCGGTCGTTTCAGCAAGTTTCGCTACATTACTTTTCATTTTTATTCGGATCAGATTTAAAATGTTTTTTTTTTTTTTTTGCACCAGGGAAGTTATAAGTGTTGTAAAGATCGAGTAGCGACAAGCTCTGGAGCTTCCTGTGGCGTACATCACTAGAACCTGTTAACATCCGTGGTGCATACAATATTTTTATTTTTTGTCTAAATTTAATGATTTAAAGTTCCAATATTCACTTGATCTTAATTTGATGCGGTTTGTAATATTTTTATATTTCCTTCCATTCCCTATTCAATGAACAGGGAATGGAATTCCCTGAACAATTCCTTCCATAAGGTAATTTGTAATTGCTTTCACATTTCCTTCGGATCGCGACCTTCTTGATATTTCGAGATATCCAGCTGAGAATATAAGGCAATAACAAACAATAATAATTCAGAAAAAAATTACAGTGTATTAAGCAACTCGCTTGTATTATCGTCTGCTATATTATTTCAGTCGCATACCTTCCCCTTGCAGCTCTCACACGCAACCAATCTTTATAAATAAGGTCTGTCAAGAAATCGAATTTTAAGGAGACGTGATGAATTGCTTTTTGATGTTAAAAATATGAAGGATTTGTTTAAAAAATGCATCTAAATATTAATGTAAAATGCAAGCCGTAACCCAAGTATGAATTTTTGAATCTACATCGTCAAATAACTCCTAAAAGAAGCGTTCAAGGACCTTAGAAACTACCCTCAAGTAGCGTTTCTCACACCGCAATCTACAGGATGAGATCTTCTTGACCATGCCATTACATTTTTGCTGGTTCGACGCTTCTCGATTCTACCCCACCTACTCAAGGCCTGTAGAATCTGCAACTGTATGTGAAATTACTAATTACTTGATATTCTATGCAATTGAATTACACGGGTATACCTCTTTGCTCAATAATAAAGTTAAATCAAAATAGTTTGTATTGATAAGGATGTATTATATTGTTATCAATTACAAGGTTACATATAGATCAAGTGACGGAGGATAAGAGAGTCTTGAAGAAAAATATATATTACAGGCTTAATATGGAAATGGAAAAATAAGTAAGAGGGGGTGGTATTGCATGCGAAACTTCTCGCATGGGTATGCTAGTTAAGGTTTATTGTATGAGTACATGTTCTGAAACGAGCAACGTTAGGAGCGAGTTTTCAGATTTCTACCAATGAAATAAAGCAACATTATAAACGATTTGCATAAGCTATTGTTTTTTATAACAGCAGAATTTATAAGTGAATGAAAGTTAATTTTTGAAACAAGGTTGACGTCACGGTTTTTAAGAACTGTGCGAAAAAAACATGATCGGCTGTTAGGTTTACCGCTACCACCCCACTATTCTCTTGTTGCCGTTGGCTGAATGTGTGATGACGCAATTATTCGTACCAAAAATGTCAAATACGTCACCATCTGTGATCTCATATTATGATCTATTTCTTGTAACTAAAAAGATCGTTTATAATGCTGGAAACAACAATTATTATTAATGCACCAGGGGCGCTACAAGAGTTCTAATGATCGAGTGACGACAAAATGTCCGAGAGCTTTTAGCCTGAGTGTTTGTCGTCGCCTGAGATCATTAGAACCAGGGAATGTCTATTGTGGCGTACTGGACATGAAAAGCACAGACGACAGATTCTGAATAGTATGTACAGTATATTTACAATAATAAATTACAAGAAAATGTTACAAAATTGAAAACCTTAGGCAACCTTTCTATTCTCTAAGCCGCGAAACCCCGCGACCGTCCCTAGGCTGAGCCCAGTGCCTCTGCTCGAGAGCATGAGAAGCTGCGCGAAGTGCGAGCTGTCGGACATTAGTCCCCGTAACTAGATGTTACATGGCCGGATGCCAAAACGTGCAAGGTTGCACGGAGATACCTCACGTCTTTCGACTCACTAGCGTATCCCCCGAGCGCATGTCGGCGCCGCAATAAATACCCCACGGCTCGTCCCCCACTCTACCAGCGGCGGGCGTCATTCGGCTCGCAAGCCAGCCCTCAGCAGATAGCAGCGGTCTTCAATGGACTCGCACTCAGGCACGCCCAGTTGTCCCGCTTATTTTGGGGCTGGGATTTCCTGCCCGGCGCGCGCCGGCGAGGCGCCGCCGCATTCCACCCCCATCCCCCATCCGGCTTAAGGCCGGGCTTTCCAGCGAAACGGCACGTGCGCCACCTCGCGACGCTACAGACCCTCCCATGCCGGGGGTGAGAATTTTTTTCGCAGCAAAATATGCCCAGGAAAAAAATTCTGCTAGCTAAAGTACCTGGTCCTGAGACATACATCATAATTTTTACATGAACATAATAATATCAAAACCCTATCTAGTCAAAATTTGTGAAATAAATCTGTGGGCTGTCCCCCCGTTTTTTTCCTATGTTGCCATTTACATTTAAACCTTACATCTATTTACATACATAAATATTCTTGACGTATCTTGAACTACATAAAATCCTGAAATACAAAACATTTACTTTACATTGAAATATTACATGATAATTCTTGACGCCTCTTGCATTACATGAAAACCTGAAATATAAAATACAAAACATTTACGTTGCATTGAAGTATTACATAATAATTGTGGAATTCGTTATATACATCATGTGCCGTTCTTAACTGAATTTATTGACACATGTATGTATCTACATATAAAAATGATCACAATAACAAAACAATTTACCCTTGAATTTTATAAAATTATTTACATAGAATTTCACCGACATTTATACATGTCATGAACGTGTGTGTTCCCTACACTCGCCTGTGGATCAATTCACATAATCAAACATGCGACTAAGCGCATCTGCATTAACATTTTCTGAGCCCTTTTTGTGCATGATGCGTAAATCGAGGTGCTGAATTAAAAGGGACCAGCGTAATAATCTGGGGTTTTTGCCAGACGTATTACGCAACCAGACCAACGGGTTGTGGTCGGTTTCGACCTGAATTGTGGCCTGCCCGTCGAGATAAATCTTAAGTTTATCCAACCCCCAAATAAGAGCCAAACACTCAAGTTCTGAGGTGCCATAATGAGTTTCTGTATCACTTAATTTACGGCTTAGAAAAACAACTGGTTGTTCTACTCCCTCGTCATTTACTTGGTAGAGAACCACGCCTAAGCCTCTCTGAGATGCATCTGCCTGAACTCGAAATTCCTTGCTATAATCAGGAGCATATACCGCTGTTTTTTCGCTAAGAGCTTGTCGCAACTCATTGAAAGACTTTTCCTAGTTTACTAGTCCAGTTTTAGACAAAACTGTGGCACTCCGGCGTGAGTTTACAATAACTGCTGCTACCAGTTTTAGACAAAAACTGCGGCACACCGGCGTGAGTTTACGATAACCGCTGCCACCAGTTTTAGAAAAGAAAGGTTCCGAGTCTGTGGCGTACTGGACATGAAAAGCACAGACGACAGATTCTGAATAGTATGTACAGTATATTTACAATAATAAATTACAAGAAAATGTTACAAAATTGAAAACCTTAGGCAACCTTTCTATTCTCTAAGCCGCGAAACCCCGCGACCGTCCCTAGGCTGAGCCCAGTGCCTCTGCTCGAGAGCATGAGAAGCTGCGCGAAGTGCGAGCTGTCGGACATTAGTCCCCGTAACTAGATGTTACATGGCCGGATGCCAAAACGTGCAAGGTTGCACGGAGATACCTCACGTCTTTCGACTCACTAGCGTATCCCCCGAGCGCATGTCGGCGCCGCAATAAATACCCCACGGCTCGTCCCCCACTCTACCAGCGGCGGGCGTCATTCGGCTCGCAAGCCAGCCCTCAGCAGATAGCAGCGGTCTTCAATGGACTCGCACTCAGGCACGCCCAGTTGTCCCGCTTATTTTGGGGCTGGGATTTCCTGCCCGGCGCGCGCCGGCGAGGCGCCGCCGCATTCCACCCCCATCCCCCATCCGGCTTAAGGCCGGGCTTTCCAGCGAAACGGCACGTGCGCCACCTCGCGACGCTACACTATGGTATACATAATATTTTATTTTTTACCAATTTTAATGATCCAGATTTACTTATTTACTAATTTACTAGATGTTAACTTGACTCGTTTTGTATTTTCATATTTCCCTCCCAAAATTGCCTCTTATCATTCCCTCCTTAAGAGAACATGTAGCATCATTCACCCGTTTTCATATTACCCTCATACCCACGATCTTTTCGATCCAGCAAAGTTATGTAGTTTATATCGAGCTCCGTATCCAAGGTAATAAAAAGCAATAACAAATCTCTAAAAATAAACCACACTAGCGTACTCGTGCGAGAACTCTTGCATGCTATTCCCCGCCCTATTCCTTATTTTTCCACTTCCATTTTAAGCCTGTAATTCATATTTTTCTTCCAGACCCTCTTTATCCTCCGTCCCTTATTCTATATATCACCTTGTAATTGATAACAATATAATACATTCTTGTCAATAAAAATTATTCTTATTTAACTTTATCATCGAGCAAAGAGATACACCCGTGTAATTCAATTGCATAGAATACCAAATAGTTAGTAATTTCACACAGTTGCAGATTCTATAGGTTCTGATAAATTCTTATTTAACAATATTGATTTTTAAAAAAATCCTGACGTGCGTTGCGGGTTGCATTTCACATTAATATTTATATGCATTTTTAAAATACTTCATTTTTTTTTAGTCTAAGTGCAATTTGCCACGTCTCCTTGAAATTCTCTTTGTTTAGAGACGTCGTTTGTAAATTGATTGATTGATTGATTCGTGTTTCAGGGCGCGTCACCTACTTTGGTCATTAGTCCCGTAAGTGTAGTGCGTGTTTTTTCTCAGGAGGTGGAGATGATCTTTTTCCCACTGGATGGCGAGATCTGGCGCCGACCTACCATCGACTAGCGGGGTTTTCCCCCAACCAGGTATCTCCCACCAGCGGGACACCTCCCCAGACGGGACAAGTTGTAAGCTCCCGACCGGTCTCCCGACATGTGTGGTAGTGTAGTGCGTGTTAGTGTAAGTGTGTGTGTGTGTAAGAGGAGAGAATAGACCAAGGAAGAGGAAGGAAAGATCGCGCGCGGTCCGTGGCCCGTTTGTTAGGGTACTGCTCCGGCATTCGCCTGGTGTTGATCGGAGAAACCACGGAAAACTACCGATGAGAACAGCCGGCCGCTAGAATTCTCCTCCAGCCAGCGACTGAATTCGACCTAGCTGAAAAGCTAGTGTCGAAAATCCTGCCGCCGTCGGGAGTGGAACCTAGGACCTCCCGGTCAAAGGGGACTGCAGTGACATCGGGTTGACGCACTGAGCCATCTCTCCCGGTCGTCGTTTATAAAGGCGGGTTGCGTCTGAGAGGCGCAAAGGGGCGGTGGCGTGGCGTGTCGCACCGGTTGCGCTTGTCGCGCAGCGAGGGGCAGTGGTACTCGGGCGAGAAGAGCTTGCGCAGCCACGCGATGGCCAGGCGGCGCACGCGCCCGTCCTCCAGCTGCGGCACGGCCTGGCGCAGCGCCGCGCTGAAGTACACGAACTCCGTGTTGAGCGCGTCGTCGCCGGCCTTGGGCGGCGCCCCCACGCACGGCTCCCCTGCGCACGCGCACGCACACATTAGTGACACGCCGGGCGCGTCCACTGCCAAGGGCATTAGACCTGTGAGTGCGCTGCTTTTCCTCGGTTGATAGATTGATGTTTCCGGGCGCGTCAACTAATTTGGTCATTAGTCCCATAAGTGTAGTGCGTGTTTTTCTCGGGAGGTGGCGACGATCTTTTCCCCGCTGGATGGCGAATTCCGGCGTCGATCTACCATCGACTAGTGGGGTTTCCCCTCAACCAGGTCTCTCCCACCTCGGGACACCGCCCCAGCCGGGACAAGCTGTAAGCTCCCGACCGGTCTCCCGGCATGTGTGGTAGTGTAGCTGCTTTTCCTTGGGGGGTGCAGGTGATCTTCCCCCGTTGGACGACGGATCTACACGTCGGCTTGCGGGGTTTTCCTCAAATAGGTATCTCCCACCAGCGTGGCACCGCCCCAGACGAAACAAGATCTAAGCTCAAAATTCTCACCTTTCTTTAGATACAGCGTTGTCTATATTTGAATATATAATTCGCCCATCTTTGACATATGCATGCCCCATTTGGGGTGGTGCAGCGAAATCACATATTCGCAAATTAGAAGTTATACAAAATAAATAAGAAAAGCACTGAAAGCACTCTGGTTCATAAGAAATGATCAAATATTGCACGAACGCAGTATTCTGCATCTAAAATCCTGGATCCTTCGTCTCTCAGACAAATTCTATACTTCCCTTACTTCTTCTCCTGCTTATACATCTTTTCAACTAGGAAAAACAGCTAATCCTTTTCCCAGAATTAAATCAAGTTATTCAAAACTTAACATCCTCCATAGTTAACTCCATAGTATCTATTATTTATTGTATAAATTTCATATATTCTGTACTATTTATAACCAATGTTTATTTTTATCAGTCTCATCAAAATCAAATATACCTATGTCAGTAGCATGTTAGAGATTACTTTATAAGTTTCGCCTCATATTCTTTTCAATGTTATATAATGTTCGCACACTTGAAAGACAAATTTTTGGCCAAACAAGTATCAATAAATATATTGAAAAAAGATCTAAGCTCCTGACATGTGTGGTAGTGTAGGACATGTGAGTGTGTGTGTGTGTGTGTAAGGGGTGAGGATAGGACAAAGAAGAGAAAGGAAGAATCGCGTGTGGTTCATGGCCCGTTTGTTAGGGTACTACCCCAGCATTCCGCAGGTGTTGATCGGAGAAATCACGGAAAACTACTGATCAGAACAGCCGACTGCTAGAATTCTTCTCCCGACAGCTGCTGAATTCGTATCTAGCTACCAAGCTAGTGTCGAAAATCCTGCTACCGCGCCGTCGGGGCTTGAACCGCAGCACCTCCAGGTCAGAGGGCCTGCAGGGACATTAGTTGATGCTCTGAGCCACCTTTGCCGGCCGCACGCACGCGGCTTTTCGCAGCGCACGCGACACTCGTATTCGGCGCAGTCGAACTCCACTGGAGGCACATGCTAGCGGTCCGCTGCTCTCGTCGCTGGTTTTCCGTCATTTATCCGATCAATACCAGGGGAACGCCAGAGCTGCAGTACTAGAAATGAACCTATACCGTTTGTTTTATTTATGTACTTCGTATTTTTAAAATGTTTTAGCTTGGCCCTTTCAAAGTGCTCACACATGTTTACGATAATTTGGCACGGCTACCAATGTTCTTAGACATTGAAAAGCCCTTAAACCTTAATCATCATCATTATCATTAGAGCATTACGTCAAGAAATGCGTCACCAATTTAGGCAATCTTCCCTTTCTTATTCTTTTCCGTCTTTCCCCAAACACACTCACATACACACACACACACTTATACCAACACATGTCGCAGCACTAAACTAATACATATTGAAGCTTAGAGTTTGACCAAGCTGTGGCGCTGCGTATTGGCGGAGATTTCTGAATGAGAGAAATCTCCGCTAGCCGACATACGAGTATACAGGTGTCCGGGTAGGAAACGTCGAAACTTCGAAACTATGCTCTTAAGAAACTATGCATATTTTGTCTAATAAACTATCTGGATATTCCGAATGGTTGAGCCGCAATAAGCACTCAAAAGTTGGTTTGAAAAATTGATTTCTAGGCAAACGTTGCATTACAGAAAAATAGAAACACTCCAGAAACATATGTTGTTCATTATTTACAAAAAAATGAATATATTTGTTCAGAAAGAAAAATTAAGCGAGAAAAAAAGCACCCAGTTTACACAATTCGACTGCTTTTTTACTTCTCGCTTAATTTTTCTGTCTGAGCAATTATATTAATTTCTTGCGTAAATAATAAACAATTTACATGTTTCTGAAGTGTTTCTATGCTTCCATAATGCAAATTTTTGCCTAGAAATCATTTTTTCAAACCCAATTTTGAGTGCTCATTGTGGCCCAACCATTCGGAATACCCACGTAGTTTATCAGACAAAATATGTTTAGAATTGTGTTAAGAGCTTATTTTCGAAGTTTTGACATTTCCTCCCCGGACACCTGTATATCTGCGCCGAATCTCACGATCAAACGTGGGAGAAACACAGCCATCCTTCGAGTTATAGCACTTCTGCACTTGCGGGACTGACGACTATAGAAGTTGACGTGCCCGGCAACGTGAACAAATGAATCAATCTTCGACGAATTATAACAGAACCTTGCATCCTCTGAAATATTCTCAAATCTGGGAAATCTCACCAATCATTCACATATTATAGATAAAGTCGGATGTATCACGCATATTATTTATCGCGAATAAAATCATGCAAATATGGATAACTGCCAATCATCCGCTTAATGTTTACACTATCCGAAGAATGATGAATAAAAGGAAGGCTCAATTAGAGCTCAATCCATGCTCACAAAATATGTGTAACTGAATACTGGATTGCTTTGTTGACAAAACAAGAATATAAGGCACACAGAAAGTATGGATGCAAAGCTTTAAGCGTTAATAGGTGAGCATGAATTTATTACATGCGGTTATACCAAATGAGTTGCCACCTGAATCAATGTTAAAGACATTTCAAGTCCAAAGTGTGAAATACAATAATATTAAAACATAATTAAGTTATATATTATGTAATAATAATAATAATAATAATAATAATAATAATAATATTGGAACAGTCCACATTTTGCGCGAAGTATTGTAGAGGCACCGACAGTCTCTAGATCTACTCCTTAGGTAGCTGGTTGCAACCTGGAGTAGATTTTATATTCAGCCGACACATAACATCTTTAGTCGTGATATAGATGAATAATAATAATAATAATAATAATAATAATAATAATAATAATAATAATAATAATTTTATTTTTCAGAAAATACTTTTTACCGTGTACATTGTACGCGCCATCACCATAAAGACCTCTGTTACAAACATGAAAAATACCATTACAAACATGAGAAGCTCAAACTAAAATGTAATAACCAAATTATACAATAGAAATTAAATTGAAATTGAACTTATTAACATAAATCGAAGTACAAGATAAGACTAAATCCAAGTACAGGACGTTTTCTTAATAGTACACTATCTTCCCTCTCTAAGTGCTTTTTGCACTTAGATAATATATCCATAATAAATATTCATAATAATAATAATAATAATAATAATAATAATAATAATAATAATATTCATCGTGAAAGCTTGAGTGTCTTGCGGCCACTAGTTGTTTGTAGGCTTTCGGATTTTTCAACGTCTGTTGTCTCATTGTCCCGCGTGGCAACAGACTGGCTAAGGCTGCCGACTGTCGCGGCCATTAATATACTCTTAATTTATGATATTTAAATATTTCTTAATTGTATGATATTACCGTTTAATACAAAATAAATAAACATTTGACGAATAACTTAGAAATAATTTCGTATATTTTATGTCATAATAAATATAATCATAAATATAACAACTTGACCTTAAAATAAAGTACGGTCCGACGATGGGTCAACATTAGCCTGCCTCAGCTTTTCTTTCGTCACAGCTATATAAACTGAGACGATTGTATTAGAAAGTGACAGCACTATTTTTCCTCGTCCTTGAATGGAACCTGTGTTCACACCAAGAAAAGCTATCACGCAGTCCATGTCCCTAGGAGCTTCATGAGGAAAACATTTGTTTATTAAGAGGCCGAAACTAGCGTCAATGCGTGCAATAATGAAAGAGTTCAGCAAGATAAAACGTTTTTGTGTGCTTTTGCAACTTAGTGTGTGTCGGCATAAATTTTCAAAACAATAACTGTGACATTAGATAAAAACACAAAAAAATGCACATTGCCTAGCATAAAGGTTGATTTCAAGGCTACAATGGCCACAATGCATTACTGTGTCGTGCGGTTTCAAGATATGAATGCGTTTCAGTGGTATCGAGATGAGTAGGCTCAATTGACTCCCATCTATCTCTTGACCGTTCCATGACAGCAGAAGTTCCGTGTAGTTTTCCATGCAGTTGATGTTATTTCTCACTGTCGATGGACACTTCTAGAATAATCTCTATAACACCCTAGGTTTTGTGGTTTGCACTCGATAACCCAGCGGTGGGTCACTACAAGGAACTAGTAGTGCTAAAACAGCACATACTTTCTAGTCTGTATTTTCACGGAAAATTACGCGAAAAGTAGTCATATTTTGGAAAAAATGTACACGATCTTATTTCAAAATCTATATTTAAGGAACAGATTTAATTAAAGGAAAAAATATAATTGTAGTTGTAGGAACATGCTGAATACATTTTAAATTTTTATAATTTTCGAAAAATAAGTTTTCAAGAACATGAGACCTACACCATTCTCTTACGCGTCCTTCACACTATCCAACAACAAAATTTAATCAAAACGATGGAGCCTTTTTTTTTTAAATTTAGAAAATTCTCCAGAGGTTTCGTGTACCCTCCAAAATTAAAATATCCGTTTCAAATTCAAGGGGCATCGACATCTGTCAGACTGATTGGCAAATGTCAGTTTTGGAGAAAATCAGCTGAACGATTTACCCGCTTGCGTTGTTCACAGACGGACAGACCTTTTGCCGTCATTAGATTTTTCGGTTTCAAGCACCCACAAAACATGGACTCTGGCTACACCAAGTACTAGAAGATTTTTTTAAAAAAATAGCAAACTGGATTTATCTTCATTTTCGTTACAAGATCCTGCAATAAGAGATTTTTGCCGAAAATTCGCCGTTTTTTGTGCAGCATCACAAAACTTCGTCTCTACAGCAACGTAAGCAGTAGTGAGAGAGTAGAACCAAAAAGAAAGGTACCCTGAAAAGAAAATGATGTCTTACTCGCATCGTCTCAATGCTGCAGGTTGCAACGATATGCAAGTGTTTAAAAAACTACAACTAGCTTACCAACACTTCGACTTTTCATCGTAAAGGGTAAACAAATACACTAACATGTTCGAGTGGTGCAAATGCCAGCGTCCTATCACTGATCTCTTTGACCTCTACTTTAAACATGAGTTTGTACAAACACTGAAAAGCGCCGAATGAAAAAGGATATGATATGAGAAAGGATACGATATGATAAAGATAAGATATGAGGACAGATCCTCATATATACAACTTTTTGTGGATCAGAAAAGAGTAGCGTGGCCAACGCCTGTAGGATAGGCAAATTTCCAAACATCTCTGTGAGACAAATCATAGCCACTTTTGTTGCAGGCGTTACAGAGCAACAAAAGAGGCAAACTTGAAAAGATACACAATATATTTCATTTAAATAGCACAATAATTTAAATAGCACATCAATAAATAAAATAGTATTAATTATACAACTAGGTTTGAATGTATTCTGCTGACGCACAACCAGCGTAATGAAACTTTGATAAAATTTGTATACCCAGTTTACCGCTGACTTTCCTGTTCAGATCGGCATGGCGATAAGAAAATGCCATGCCTTTTAACGAACAGCAATGGAATATTCAGGTGAGGTATCTATCAGCAACGCGACATCGCTCCGAGAGTCGTTGTTTTAAGAGCATGGCTTTGGAACTGGCATTCGAGTCCGAAATGAAGCGTATATCGAATGTTAGAATGAATGAACCCCTCGTCAAAACAAGATGAATCTTTTGCTAGTTGTGGTTTTTATCTAAGTGTCATCAATCGTCACATTGTATCTGGGGGCAAAAATGTCAATGAAACGTTTTATCATTTCCTTGGACCTTTTATGTTTTCGCTAATGCTGTAGAATCGCTCGTATTTCCTGAGAAAAAAATAGATCCTTGCGTGTTATCAAGTTGCACGATCTACTTATTACAATTGGTACGTTGGCAGATCTTGGACTACGCTGGGCACAAGCCTTCAGGACTACAATATTGTTCTCAGATTCACCACGTTCTTTGAACTTACCACGTCAACGCGCAATTGGGTATCACTGAAATATAGAGAAAAATTGTAATTTCGGTAATCAAATGCTCCTCCAGAATAGTAGGGAGCAAAAGGTCTTGGGTCCCGATTTGTATACACCAAAGATGCAAAGATATTAGTATATTCATATTTTCTTCATATTTCATTCAATATTCATGTCTGGAGTGGAATTGAAGGGAATCATTTTAAAGATATCCACTCCTTTATAAAAAAAATAAAAAGAATATGGTACTCGTATTCTGTAAGTCACGTACTTGTATTTAAAATACAAAGGTTTTTCGTTTAGAAATAAATTTGACGTTTCTACACAATCAAATTTCAGGATTTTTATTTTAAATAAAAGGCAGTGGGCCCTCATATGTGTTGTGGGTTTCTAATATTAAGCATTTTTATAATATAAACATTAAATTTTAATTAAATGTTAAAATTATATCAATGAACGCTCCTGTGCCGTCATTTGTTCATTCCGTAGTTTGGTTGCGTCAAGTTCTATCTCAAGAAGATCTTGACCAAGCGCGAACAAGTGTATGACGTTATAGTAAGAGAAACGAAGATAGCGATATTTTAAAATACGAAGATTTAATATTTTTAAATGGAAAGATTAGTGAGTGTATATAGACCCAATGCCTATTAATCATTGGAAACGTGGGTCCCTTCACAAACAAAATTGCGGCGACTATTTCACTCATGTCTGTCCGCGTCGTAAGTAGCCAATGCTAAGCAAGGATATATTCAAATTAAACCAATCCCAGATGTTTATCGCCATTAGCTTGTTTACCTTTTTTATCACTGTTAAAACTTTGTTTACCATTTTAAGATAACGCTAGCAATTGTTTCAGCTCCAAAATACCTCGTGTGCATCAAATTAATTTTAAATTGTATCGTTTTGATCATGTTTAAAACTCTGAAATAAAATCTAATATTAAAAATTCAGTGACGAAAAACAGCGAAAGGAACAGAGAAAGCGTGTGGAAACAATTTCAAGAATTTTGTGTTGAAAGAAAATACAAATGGACAGCACATTCTACAAATGAGGAATTTACCCATTTAGGTAATTAATATACGAAGATTAGATGGTGAAGAGTACAAAGAATATGCTATCAAAACAATGTAGAACGTTACATCAAAAATTATTCAGGAAAATACTTTAATGAGTGCACACGTGTGTTCAATCCATTCGAAATCGACGAATTCCGCTGCTATTTCATCTTGTACATCTTCCATTTCAAATCCACGGAAGGGCAAGACTTGGAAAACAACTTCTACAACTTTAATGATTGTGCTTTTAATAAATGTTCTTTTAAATAGCCATGTTATAATTGTTTTTCGAAAGTTTTATTACCATAAAATTGAAAGGTATTTGAAATCATTTTCTGCATTAAACTGTAATTCAAATGTTACTTGATTATAAGTTATTCCAGGAGGCAGTGATAAGTCGAGGCTGAATGAAAGGTTTTCATTTTTTGGTTGTAATTTTGAGTATTATTTCCCTTTTTTGTAATTCCTGTGATTTAAATTATCCTTTCAAATCATGTAATGTGTTTATTCGTGAAATAGATTAAATATCACTCGAAGTGCTGTGCCAGCCGGTAAATTCACTCCTCGCTACGCGAGTCGTGCATTTACCGGCTAGCATAGCACTTCTCGTGATATTACTTATGATTATAATTGTATGTGATTCTTTATGTTTTTAAACTGAGGAGGATAACAGGATTTGCCGCTACAGTCTACTCAAACGTACATGTCCTGATATTGGTAAATGAGCCGTTAAGAGCAAAAGTGATGTAAGTCAGAAAACATACTTTCCGAAAAATGATGTGTCAACTAAAAACGCTGTAAAACCATAGTGGTTAGAAATAAACGACCTAAAGTGTAATGAACGTGTTAAGGAGATGTTCTGTTAACTTACTACAGATATTTTGGACTGAAATATTTTTTATTAATTGAGTAATTAACTAGTTTGTTGACTTTCACCCCTCTGCACACACCGTTTATGAAAACTACGAATTACATTCAAATAATTGGGATGCACAATTTTCGTCTGAAATAGTAATGTGATGGGAAAAATAGGCCTTTGTCACGATTTTCAACCAAGTGAGATGAAGTTTGAAATTACGATTTTGAAATTTCAATATTATAAGGTATAGCGTACCGTTGCGAAAGCCTTTGCCTGTTGTGGTCACTGGCACGTGGTTTGGTTCTCTAGCATACGAGTATTCCCCAATATGGTGCAGGAACTAAGCCTAGTAATAGCAATGCACGAAAGTCGTTACCTTTAAATAAAGGATAAGGAAATTTTGTTGTATAAAGTAAAATATTTAGATTTACAAAGTTTTCATAAACAAGGCGAAAGAAAATCCATTATACAATCGAACGAAAATCCTTTCTAAAATCGAAATAAAATTTCATTAAAGATGGACTCCCTTAAATGTTCCGTGACTTTAAATAATCAATATACGTTGCGTGCAGCAGAAGCATTGTAGCAGGTAAGAGAATTATGACCATTAGGTGTTCTTTCATGATATTTATGTGCTGTAATCGATAACGAAATGCGTTGAAGTTTAGTAATGCTGAAGTGTGAGTTTTTTTTTTAGTTTGATTTTATGAAATATTGTTCTAACCGGACTGTATGTAAAGGACGAAAACATTACCACTAAGAATGGTTGAAAGCAAGTAATAATGACCATCTTCCATCTTTATATTTCGAAGTCCTTTTGTATTTTAACGAGCAATTATGAATAGTGCATGAAATTGATTATTCTATATAATAAGTAAAATGTAAGAAATTTAAATCGGTTTTATTGATAAAGATAATTAAAACTGTGAAGTAATTGTGTAAGTTTGAACGTTTCGGCAGTTTCAATAAGGATACACTATAAAATGAAAAAAAAAGTCGAGAATACACTGTGGCATTACTCCTGAATACATTGAATGGAGAAGTGAAACATTTAAATTAACAATTTTGGTACCGAATTCGTCCCCCCACTTCATTTTCTTTCGTAAAAATATAAATTTTCTCAATTCGGATACTGTTGTGAGGTCTTTTGAACACGTGAATGACATACTATGATAATGTTATCTTTATACCCAAAAATAAGAAGGGTCATTAATAAATGGGACTGAACTTGACAAGCATAATCAAGATAGCTAAATAGTCTCCGGCAACTCTTAGCATATTCTATCAATCCATGTATAACCCTTCTCAGAAATATTACACCCCATTTTTATTAAAATGGCATTGCTGCCCGGTTAAACTTTTTTCATATTCGTTATTTTCCGTGCAATATTGTTTAGCATTACGTACCGATCTTCACAAGATATTTTTATTCAGCTGAAGTTGACATGAAACTGCTAGCTTGTAAATAATATCTTTAATGTATAAGTTCAGCTTACATGTGTTTTGCAATGGGCAATAAATCTTTAAAAAAATATTATCTAAACTCGTACGCAAATAAATCAATATCTACTATATAAAAGTTCAATATCAATATCTACTATATGAAAGTATACATGAATGTAAGTACGCATGCATACAATTACGCATGTATGTAAGTGCGCATGTATGTGAGTGCGCCTTTAAGTAAGTATGCATTTATGTATGAAAGAATGCACGTATGTATATGTTTGTATGTATATAAGCATGCATGTACATGATTGCATCTATGTAAGTATGCATGCATGTATTATGTACTCGTATGTAAGAATGCATGTATGTATTTGTCTGTACGAATACAATAAGAACGCATGTAGTTAAGAGTGCATGTAGATAGATAGATTTATGAGTTCGCTTTGAGCTAATGCTCGGTGGCAAACATGACAACAATTAGAATTAGAACAATAACAACCATTAAAAGTTATAATTACCTAAAGTTATAATTACCTAATTATAAAGTTATAATAACCATTAAAAGTTATAATTAATTTAAAGTTATTATAAGGTAAATAGAGGATGATATCCTAGTTCTAATTAATTTCTAGTTATCTCTAAATTGACTTCTAGTTTCACTAACACTTCACTTCACTACACTACACTGCACTCCCCTTGATGATACTACTCCCTTCCCTTTCACTACACAACACTTCACTTCACTGTATAACGGACATGACAATAATAATAAAAATAAAAAAAACTCTATTTGCAATAATAATAATAATAATAATAATAATAATAACTCCACCTAGGGAGTACACGACCTTGGAGTTGGTGGTGGAGCTTGAGTACCCCCATGAGCCTTAAAGCTATGTCAGTGGTAGCCTAGCTACCGGTAGAGCCTCCCTTGCTGAATAGGTTGAAGGTGAGGGGTCAGACGAAGAAGTACTCCATTTTGAGGAGAGTGGGAAGTAAGTAGAGAGGGAAGGGTCATGAACCTTTGGACTTCCTGTTGTCGGCCCATAGAGGGTACAGGAGAGAAACTGGGTTGGCACACCAGGCCACTGATTAGAGTGGAGGCCCGAACCTTGCATTAGCCAGCGAAGGAGGCTGCCTTCAGCAGTCAGTGAAAATCCCGTAGGGTTTAGTAATGCCGACTGGCGATCGGAGGGACCCCTTGCTGGGCCCTGCGGGGGGATGCCCCGAGGCCACTGTGGGTCGCAGTAACGGATGGCAGGAAACAACCCAAAAATTAAGTGTGATCTGTGAACTCGAACTTGCGTCCTGCGAATCCTCAATTCAAACCAATGAGCAAAATGGATAGAACAAGCAATGTAATGAATCTTAACGTGCCTTGTTCTACCAATGTCCCATACCTGCTCAGAAACCGAGCTAATGTCACCTTGTCGACGTCTGGCCATCCCACGGGTGTTAGTCCCAGGGACCCAGAGCCGGCAGTAGCTCGAAGCCATCGTCAGAGAAGGACCCGGGATGAATTAAAGGAGGTGATGTGGTGCTTTTACTATGCAAAAGCGAAAAATGGGGGCTCAGAAATAGAAGTTTTCAAGGTATGGAGAGAGCGGAACCCAGATATCAGACCTACCCTAGACTCAAAGAAGCTTGCCAGTCAACGGCGATACATACTCAGCAGTGGAAAATTCACAGCAGAACAACTTGCTGACATTGAGAGAAATGCGGAGTATGTATTTCGCTCGAACAATCCACATGACGAACATGTAGAACTTGAAAATGATGATCCCGTGGAAGGTTCATCGCTTTCCAGTGAAACACACGTCAGTGGTGAAAACTCATCTGGCAATGAATTACACGATAAGGACATGATGCGAAATCTCCTTCGGCGCGAGATAGAAAGAGTTAGTCAACTTCCGTTTGAATGTCGCGAACCGTTAAGGAGAATATACGAAACTGCCAAAGCTAAAAGAGTGATAGAAACAGTGAATTCTGTCTTAAATGAGGTGGTTGAGACCCCAGGCAGAGATCTAGATATTACTGAAATCAATCACATCATATATGCAACTGAATACCTAGTATCTCAGATAATTTTGGGGCCAGCCAAGAACACCGACGGCCGACAGCAAAACAGAGTAAACAGCTCTGTACCCCCATGGATGAACAGAATTATGAAACGGATAGCCGACACCCGGCGTGAAATATCATTCTTAGCTGAGGCATCTTTTAAATCAACGCACACCTCTAAAGTTCAACGAAAAATATTCAATGTTGAACAAAAATACCAAATTGAAAATGACACCAGCAGGCTAATGGTAGTTGAGAAGCTAAAAGAGAAAATTCAAGCATGGGCTCAACGAATAAGAAGGTACAAACGTAGAATAGATTTCCGTGTACAGAACCGGTTGTTTGAAACAGACACGAAGAGATTCTATCGCAATCTGACTCAAAAACCGAATGGCAAAGCTGTTACTCCTTCAAAAGATGACGTCGAAGCATTTTGGGCAGGAATCTGGGAGGAGAGCAGATCCTACAACAAAGACGCATCTTGGTTTCAATCTGAAGTTGATGCTGCCGATGAACTTGTAGAAACAGTGGAAGATGTTCACCAATTCTCGGAAGAGGACCTCTTCCAAGCAATTGAGAACATGGGAAACTGGAAGTCCCCCGGGATTGATAAGATCCAGATTTATTGGATTAAGAAATTAACAGCAATACTTTCTCATCTAGCAAAGGCTGTTAATAAAATTTTAGAAAACCCAAAGGAACTCCCGGAATGGCTCACACGCGGCATCACGTATTTGCTACCCAAAGCGGGAGACAGCTCTTTGGCGAAGAACTACAGGCCAATTACTTGTCTGCCAGTACTGTACAAAGTTATAACTTCAGCCATAGCTGACAAAATGTGCAGACATCTAGATAAGAATCATCTAATGCCATCTGAACAAAAAGTATGTCGAAAAGGCTCTTATGGCTGTAAGAAAATCTTGCTACTGAATAAAGTCATTTTGAATTATGTAAAGAAACGCAAACGTAATTTGAGCATGGCTTTGATTGACTACCAAAAAGCCTTTGATAGTGTACCACACGATTGGATTTTGAAGACCCTGGAGATCTATCGATTTCATCCTAGACTTATTGAATTTTGCAAGTCTAGTATGAAGTCGTGGAGTACGAGGTTACTAATACACAGCGGAAAGGAAGCAGTAGAAACCAGAAAAATTCAGATTAACAGGGGTATTTTTCAAGGAGATTCACTATCCCCTCTGCTGTTTTGCATTAGTTTGATCCCACTATCGAGACAGTTGTCGCAAGCTGACTTTGGTTTTAAGCTCCATGGTGATGAAAGGCCAGTATCACATTTGTTTTACATGGATGATCTGAAAGTGTTTGCTAAGAATGAAGCGATTCTCTCCCAAATGCTGTCTGTCGTGAATGACTTTAGCAATGACATCTGCATGAAGTTTGGTCTTGACAAGTGTGCAAAAATCAATTTAAAAAGAGGGAAACTCACAATGACTCAGAACATTGAAATTGATACGCACACTGTGATTCAAGATCTTGAGCCAGGTAAAACTTACAAATATCTGGGCATTGAAGAATGTAAAACCATCTCGAACGACAGAATGAAAGAGAGAATTCGTAGGGAGTATTATAGGAGAGTGAGACTTGTCCTGCAGTCCGCTCTGAATTCCAGGAATAAAATATCTGCAATAGGTAGTTTGGCGGTACCTGCAGCTGAATACAGTTTTGGACTAGTGGACTGGACTGAGCAAGAAATTCGCACCATGGATCGAAAAACCAGAAAACTGCTAACAATGCATCATGTTTCCCACCCTCGAGCTGATATACATAGACTTTATGTGTCACGTAAGGAGGGAGGAAGAGGCCTCAGACAAATTGAGGCCTCCTGGCACAACACAATAGTCGGGTTGGGGAAGTATGTAGTCAGCCATCAAGATGACCCTCTAATGAGGCAGGTCATCAAAACTTACCGAAGAATGGGAAACAGAGGGATTGTTAGTGTAGCTAGAAGCATTGCGAAGAAAACTAGGCAAGACACGTCGAATAACACAGACACTGAACTTCTGATGCTGCTAAACATGAAGTGTGACACACAAAAAATGTTAAACAAATCGTGGAGAGACAAACCACTTCACGGACAATACCTAAAAAGAATGGACAAGGTGCAGATCAATAAAGATCAATCATTTATGTGGCTTAAAAGGGGAAGAATGAAGCCAGAATCGGAAGCACTTGTAATAGCTGCCCAAGATCAGGCGTTGAGAACACGACATTATGATAAAGCAGTTCTCAAAATTTCCCAAGATGATAAATGCCGCATTTGCCAGGAGCAAGTAGAAACCATTGATCATATTGTCTCAGCTTGTCCAAACCTAGCAAAGACCTAATACCTGAAATGACATGACAGGGTGTGTAGCTACCTCCACTGGCAGATCTGTACCGCCCTCGAAGTTCCAAACACATGCCCCAAGTGGTACAAACACTCACCAAAACCAGTGACGTCTGTTGGATTGTGTACGATATTGTACGACCAACAAATTCACTGATCGCACGATAGCGGCAATGTCCTGACATAAAGCAATAGTCTGGCTGTCGCACGAATACCCAGGACGAAAACCGTGTTAATTTTGAAAAAGCCAATCAGTTTTATTCCAAACTTTTCTAATATACTCTGCAATTAAGTGTTCCATCTGCTTGCTTACGACTGATGTCAAACTAACAGGCCTGTAGTTGTTAATAACCCTTCTGTCTCCTCCCTTGTGAATCGGTACTACAATTTCCTCCTTCCAATTTTGAGGTGTCATATTATTATTTATAGTTACGTCCATTAATCGCGCAAGGTACGGAATCATGGCTTCCCCTTCCAGTTTTAGTATTTCGTTTATTTACGTATGTAAAAAAGGGTGATTTTTTTTCTTTTCCTCGTTACAAACTAGTAAAGGGAGGAACAGAATTGAATCAATATCAGTGAGAAAATTCCGTTTGAGATTATTTTCCGCCATTACTTCGGAAACAGAACAAGTTAAAGATATTTTAGTGATGTTCTAAAGATGGTTAAGATTGATGCAGGAGAAGAAGAGATACATGTAATATTGTACCTGAAAATCGATTTGCGTGGATGGATGGTTCACGCATACTCGTAACTCTTGTTAGATTACATGCTTTTGTGCTGCTGAAACTTAAGTTTGTCAGGAGTAAAACCTAGTTATTCCGTTCCAGAGACCATTAAGATATTTTAATTTTGGGGGGTACATTATAAGAGGCTCCTACGACATTTTCTAAATTTTCTGGAAAATGGCTGAAATCTTTCTTGAAAAGTTTTGCTCATTTAGAACAAAGACCATTTATAAGTATGATATAGTTTCGATTTTTATTAAAAACTCTGGCATTTAGAAAATTCCAAAAATATTTATGTTTAAAAGAGTTCTCGTTTCGAAAAAAGTTTTGAGGTTTTCACTCAAACAAATTTCGTGCTTTTTTGCTTCAAATGAGGGGTAGGATGATCCAGATGTTTTATCGTTTGCTATTATTAACCACTTTTATTTATTAGAAACATATTCCAATAAAATCATATATTTAAAAGAATGACCTCATTTGTTCATTATTTCATTTGTTCATTGTAAACGATCTGTAAAAAATATTCGTCATTTCCTGTATTTGGTGTCTTGTGTAATAATATATCATCATCAATATATCATCATAATATTGTAAAATACAGGAAAAGTCTGTTCTTAACACATTGGCCAAAAAATGAAAGTGTATATATTAGCCATTTCCTCTTGAGAAAACCTGTGATTGTTTGTTGTTACAGAAACTATTGCGAGTTTTCTTAATTTCAAAGAGTGTTTTTAAATATTAGGAGTTTTTATAATTTTAAATATTTGGATATTTGCAGTGTTTTTAAATATTTTAAATGTTTTGCAAGTTCTCGTGCCTTTAGGAGTCCTCCCTCCCTACTGGTTCAAGACTTGGTTCTCGTAATACTCGTACATATCGCTGACCATGGTCAAACTCTCCTGCCTTCTACTAGCCATGTAGGAAAGTGAGGTATAACCTCAAAGTCCACGCACCATTTTCCTCGAGTCGTCACCAATCACGGCAACAGAAGGTTCTAAAGTAAAACGATCGGCAATTTCTTGCTGGAAAGGTCTTGCTCAGATCTTTTTGGTCATATATTGCTCCTCCTGGCTCTTGCTAGTGTAAAGATGACCGCAAGAAGCAGAAATAACTTCCTGAGAGATATTGCGGAAACGTATTGCTAATGTAAGGCCAGCATTAAGGCCCATTCTCAATGCAGACGTAAACATAAGCGTAACGCACAGACATAAACTTAAACGTAAGTGATGGACTGAAGCATTCACAATGTACAACATAAGCGTAAGCAAAGATTTTCTATTTTCTGTGGTCCATTCTAGTTACTATTGGTTGGATGTGAGAATCTATATTTCATATATATTGAAATTTTGTTTAAAATTTGCATGTTTATATAAACATACATAACATATATAAACATGTGTGTATGTACTGTGGCACAACAGCTCTTTACGAACCAAGGCCTACCAGCGGCGCCTCGGCCTTGTGGTCATGAGTTGGGTTAGGTTAGGTTAGGTATTTTAATTTCAATAAAAATTCGAACTAAATGGTACTACTACGAATATTACAACGAAACTAAACTACAAAAAGATCGTATGCTACAAAACAACACAGAAAACCGTCGAAAATCAACGAAGCAATTTGGAAAACAAGTCTTTTGTTCGATCTATCGACTTCGATGCAATTTTGATGCTCGATTTTGAGTTAAACGTACTGTGATTGGTTCATTTCTTATTTCTGACATAAGCATAAGCACAGAAGCTTGCAAGCTTTTAAGTTAACGTCTTGTGCGTTATGCTTATGCGAATGCATTGTGAATGAGTCCGCTTATAAACGTTGTCCTAACTTTCATGTTAACGCTATGCTTATGTTTATGTGTGCATTGTGAATGGGCGTTGAGTGGCGCGCCCACCTTGCGAGCAGGCGCCGGCGAGCGAGGACGCGGGCCCCGGCGAGCGGCAGCACGCGCTCTGCGGGCGGCGCTGGCAGCACGCCCCGCCCCCGCCCCCTCCCCCTCCTTCGCCGGCGCAGCAGGCCCTCGCGCTGCGCCTGCGCTCCGCCTGCGCGCTCTGCGACCGCCCGCGCTCCTGCTCCGCCATGGCCTTCGCACGAGGGCGGGGCAGAAGTCTAGAGAGCTACTGAGGGTTGAGCGGCGTAGGTGGAAGGCCCCGGTGTCGGGGGCGCTCGGGGGTTGAGCGGCAGGGTTAGAGGTTGCCGGGCAGCCGGCGTAGCCTTGTGTTGAGTTGTTGGGGCGACGCCATCTTTTGTCGAGCTTCTGACGAATCCCTACGCAGGATGCATCACCTACGAGTACGTTGGCCACAGCAAATATCTTGAAAATGGTTTAAGGTATCAAGATGCTATTTGAGCCATATTGTTGCAGATGACGGGGGCAAATAATATATTTCGTTTTTTTCTTAGTACCGTATGCCATATTCGAGAGATTGACACAACTTTGGTTTTTTAAATAGAAATATATTTTTTTCTCCAGAATGCTAGAGTTTTTTAAAAATGAAATGCAATGAAACATTGTTCATATTTGAAAAGTATTTTTTGCAAAAACAGTGCAATTAGAACTTGGTAAACGCCATGCAGCAGCGCGCAAGGACAGCTGACCTTGCTGACATCGTATACATGAGTCGACGCACCTTGATGGAAAACGAGTAATTTCGCCGATTAGGGGACTTCCTATACAATTGTTACAAAATGATTAAATAAAAGTAAATAAATGTACTTTAATTTCCCCTCAGTGTACACGTGGTTTTTCCTCTTTCCGTGGAATACGATAGGCTCCCCAAATTTAAATTTAATACAGGTATTTAGATACACATCTCCGTTGAATCAATGTGATTTCGAATACCTCTCCTTCCTTGCGCATGTAGAAATTGTAAAAGTCCAACACCGAAGTCATTAGCATTACCAGTAAGAGTATAGGAAGCCCTCTAATCGCGAAATTACTCGATTTCCGACAGGGTGCGTCGACTCGCGTATACGATATCAGCAAGGTGAGCTGACCTTGTACGCTGTAGCATGGCGTTTACCAAGTTGTAATAGCACCTTTTTGTAAAAAAATACTTTTGAAATATTAACGATATTTTCATTTTTAAAGAACTATAGAGTGCTGAAGAAAAAAATGTATACTTCCATTTAAAAAACCGAAGTTGTGTCAATATCTCAAAAATGACGTACGGTACTAAAATTAAATATGTTATTTGCCCCATAATCTCCAATAACAAGGCGCAAACAGCATCTCGATACCTTAACCCGTTTTCAAGATATGTGCTGTGGCCAACTGAGGTCCACCCTGTACAGTATTTGAATAACTGAGAGTGTGCGTGAGGGCGTACGTGCAGTTCCGTCCCTCACGGTTAGACCACTTCCCGTGCGCCAATTGATACATGTGAGGTATCACTCGACGCGTCTCGGTCTCCTGGTGGGGAACTGATCATTTATTTTCAGATCCGGCCAGAAGATTCAAAGAAATTTTCAAAAACGCGTTTTTGCGTGTTTTAGCGCTGCCATCTTAATGAGTTTGCCGGGATTTAAACCAACGCCGCCCAAACAGATCTATGGAGGTGGCGTTGAATACGATTGCAGAAGTAGAAGCAAACACAATTAGACTGACTTTGTGGAGTTTTAATCTCTTCAAATATTAGGGAACAAAAATGTGGAAGTGTGAAGCAAATCCTGTGAAGAATAAAATGTAGTTGTAGAAGATTTTGTTACAGAATTTTTTGAACTAATTGAGAATGATCTTATTAGAGAATAACGCTGAAGACAAGCTTACAGATGGCTTTTTTTGTGTATATTAACAAAAAACGTAGCTGTACTAAATTCTAACGGTTCAACATCATTCATACCTGCAAGTACTTTTTTTAGGGCGTTTATAATTTTGAAATTACAATTTTACCAGTTCATATCCCGTATAGAGGTAGCATGCAAGGCCGTTGGGTATTGGGAATTTTTGAACTGGACTAGAATATTATTAGCTACTACTATTTATTGGTATGTCCAATGCTAATGACCGTAAGAACGTCTTTGAACAAAGCTATGTATGACATACATTTTCAACACATGAGAATACAGCGTTGGCGACGCCAGATTCAACTAGTAACAAAGATTGTTGTTACTATCAGGCTGAGGTCGCAGTTAGCTTTAAAATATTAGGATAAATATCCATAATGTTATTTTTATTGTATTAATTTCAACTCCCTGAAAGGCATGGTACGCTGAATAGGAACAAAAACTTTTTAAAAAGTCGGGCGGTTCGCGACGCAGAGGCAGAAGTAGTTCACTTCAGCTGCCTTGGACTCCATTACATCGGTTCTTCCCACGAACTATGCTCCCTCTCGTAATGCATACGAATGTTTGGAGGCAACGTTTGAAATAATTACTTTGAGCCTCCAGCCTTGTGGCTGGTCGTCGTGTGGACGTCATTGAGTGTGGACGTTTTGTCATTGAGCATTGGTGAGCTTTAAGGAAGCCATTCGCGGAACAGAGCCTGCTCACGGTTACTGCAGTTGCCGTGGACTCCAAGATCTTTTCTATTAACTGGGGTCCTTCTACTAACGCTTGAGAACATTTGTTGAGGAGTAAGTTCGAGCTTTCAAGCCTTGTGTTCAGCTGTCGCCACAAAAACTCCTCCTTTTGTCGCGATCCGAGAAGAGAACTTCAAACAAGCAGTTCGCGAAACAGAGCGAACTTAATGTTACTGTAGCTGCCATTCATTTTGTCATAATCTTTGACATGAACTGGAAGTCCTTCAGTGCTAGTTGAGAACGTACAGATAGAGATAATTTAAATATTAAATGTTTCATCTTGGAAAATCAGATATGACAGAATGCACTACTTAAGATGACGGTGTCATAAAAAAATAGTTGTAGAGCCTTGTCCTAATATTCATGATTTGGAAATAATTACAGAAACGTTGTTTTTCTCTGAAATGAACATACAAATACGAAACTTTTATTTTGAATAACTGACTTTCTTAAGGTCTTTAATACTTTCAAATGTTAGAATGACTTCTGTTATTGACCATACGTATACTGTGACAACTACAATTCTTAAATAAACTCCTTTATCTGATTTGACAACGTTAACTACTAAATGTTTGTCCATCCTCCTCTGGAAGTGTTCTTAATGGAACTCTGGGGCTTCATACGCAATATTTACGCCGCACGGGGGAATCGTGTTAATTCTAAAGATACAGTCGGTAACAGTCTTTTTTGTACAGTCCATAATTTGGTCGAAAAACATTAATTTTAAGTGGAAAATTAATACTAATGAAAAATATATTACAAGATAATTGAATAATTCCACTTAAGTAAAATGTAACTTTGTACACCTACGACAAATGGTCTTGAATTTGAAATTCACCAGCACAATTAGTCGCTCAGGAAATAGCCGCTAGGAATGTTTCCAAGTAACAAAATGTGCTGGTGAACTTCAAATTCAAGGCCGTTTCATCTAGGTGTACAAAGTTACATTTTATTTAACTGGAATTATTCAATTATCTTGTAATATATTTTTCATTAGTATTAAATTAACGATTTTCGAGCAAATTATGGATTGTACAAACAAGACTGTTACTACCTGTATAAAGAAACAGTTCTGATCTCAACCGAGGGTTCTCAGACTTCATGATAGGAAAGTGAAAGTTTCAATTCCATTCTGTCAAATTTAAAACTTGTAAATACAGTACATTGTTGTGCAACTATTATAATGTAAGTTGTCATTTTCTTTGTCCGTGCTGGACACGGTAAATTAGACTGAAGAATTTGTCTAATGTCCTACAACTCGAAAAACTACTTTTCAGTTGAATACCTTTCAAAACCTATTTTTGCATAAAATAAAGATACTTTTATAAATTAAATATGGTTACCTACGTGCTCTGAATCCTCCTTAAGATCCTGCATTATTTTTGAATACTGAATGCACGAATACTGAATGCAAGAAACGATTTACATTTTCATCTTATCTAACCTTTTGGGTTTTGAAGCATGATCGAAACCCTGAAGTTAATACATCCAATGAGAAGCAGAGCGAAGGAATAGGGGGGGGAGAAGAAGAGTGGTGCCTCCTTACGGCCTCCTTCGAATTACGAAAAGCGTTCTGGGCTGTAGTAGAGAATACAGTACAACTTACGGAAGTCGTTCAAACAGGCATTTCGCGCCGCTCGGGCGAATGGGAAATCCACTGTGGAAGGGATGAGGGGGTAAGGGGGTTTTGAGGGGAACCTTTCGAATAGCAGGGGCAGTGAGCAATGTTCATAACATAATACATAATTATAACTTAATAGGCAAGGCATGGGCGACCTAAATAAATTTTAAAAATTAAAGTAATTTTAAATTAATTATATTTAAAACTAAATTAAAAAGAATTTTAATATTTCGTGATTGATTTCTTTCTTCGGTACATTTCACGACCTAGTACCTTATCGGAGCGACATAACTATTTGGTCTGTTGAAGCAGGAGTCACAAAGCGGTAATTTTGCAGTTTTATTTTGATTTTTTGTATAGGTCGAGGTAGCTTCCTAAGTGGTTAGCTAAGTTACATTTCTTGCGTTTTTTTTGATTATTTGTGATCGAGTGTTAATGTTAAGAAGGTGAGAATAAATATGGTTCTATATGCGTGGAGCAGAAAGGGGTTTTTGGCCGCGATTAAGTGGATTCAAAACCATGGATTGATTGCGACAGGGTTTACATGTACAATGTGAAGTGTCTCATACGAAGTTGGCCGAATGAAATGACTTGTGTGATAGTTTCGAGTGGAAATGTAGTAAGAAAGACGAAATTCTTATACGTAAGTGCAAAGAAGGACGTGGTTCGCGAGAACCAAACTAAATACATGCAAACTCCTTTCCTTTCCTAGGAGTGTCTCCAACTGATACGAAATGTGAAATTGCACTTTGGTAAGTTTTATTCATTTATTTCAGAGCGCTTTTCGCAATGTTAGAGGGGGCGTTACGAGACGTCCATTTCCCCCCTCCCACTCCACCCTCTTCCTCCCTGCTCAACCGGATGCTTCACTAGGGAAATAACTCCATTATTTCCACCATGGGTGTACCGTGTTCTCTACTTTAAAAACGTTCTGGAATAAATTAATAAAACTTACCGAAGTGCGATTTCTTCATGTTTTGTATCATTTGGAGACGTCCTCAAGGAAAGGAAAGAACCTTTCATACTGATTTTGCTTCTCGCGAATCGGTGTCCCTTTTCACACAGAACACATGCACCTTTCTACACTTTCATTCGAAACCTTCACATAACTTCTTTGCCAACCTTATAGATTTCTTATACACAGGTCAAGAAAATCCTGTAGCAATCAATCCATGGTTCTGAATCTACTTAATTACAGTCGATTTCCCCTTTTCGTGCTACGTGTAAACTAGTGGTGCTACAGAATGGCACACTTTCCCGCATTAGTTTTCTATTTCCTTGGGTCTTCGCTAGCTATTCGGAATTGTCTACTACTCTTTCTTGCCAGCTACCATCTATCACCGCCAAAAGTAGTACATTTTTTTGTCATTTTCTTAATTTTTCGGTTTCCTATTGGTAGAACGAAAACATTAATTTTAGAATATTAAAGAACACAAAAACCTAGCCGTAAATGGCAATTTTCTTTTAAAAATTATGTGCCGTTTAAGAGAAAATGGCGTTTTAGCACTACTAAAAATGCGAAATTTGAAGCTCATTTTCACAGAAAATTTTTGAGTTTTCAAAATACTTTATTTGAAGTTATTTGAAGCACTTACACTCACAAATATAATAATCTTTACAAATTGCGGATAATGTGCATATTAAAGATGTGAGAGATCTTTCAAAAAATTTACATTTATATAATTTTTGAAAAAACAAACAAATAACTCAAAATAAACTTTACGTCATATTAAAGAGTGTAGTTGTCACTATCCGTTACAAAAGTTTCAAGAAAAAAATTGCTGCGATTTATGAGAAAATGGCGTATGAGCATTTCTGAAAATGCCGAAATTTGAGCTACTTTTCACAGAAAACGGTTGTTTCCGAAAACTTTACTTGACATTATTTAAATCATATATACTCGTAAATATAATAATGTGAAAAAATCGCCGATAATGTTAATATTAACGACGTGAGAGAAAAGTAAAAAAATTTACATTTTGGTAATTTTTGAAAAAACCAACCGATAGACAAAAATGGCTTTTATGTCACTGATAGAGTACATTTACCACTATCCCTACCAAACGTTTAAAGAAAAAATTTGGAGCCGTTTTTGAGAAAATTTTGTTTTTGTAATTTTTTAAAATTGCACATATTGCGCGAAGTATACTAAAATTTTCAAAACAATGTAGATGACCTTAAAGAAAGAACTCACTATGAAGAAAAAAAATGTATTTGAAGGAAAAATCTCTATCTTCAATTTTGTAGTTCCAGAAAGACGCCATAAAAATTTTAAATTTTGCAATTTTCAAAAATTCAGAGTTATCCGTGAAAATCGGACCTATGCCATGTAAATAAGTATATTTTACTCTATTCATACAAGAAATGTAAAGAAAAAATTTGGAGCCGTTTTCGAGAAAATTTCGAAAATCCCTGGGGGGCTTCATATAAAGTACCCCCAAATTTTGAAGAATCTTTTTCAAAATCTCAAAGCTTGACTAAAAGCAGATCGACCGGGGAATATCCATTTTGGAAGAAATCGTAAGTATGGTTTAGGCGCTAGCAGTGTTCACAGACGGACAGACAGACAGACGGACGTTTTCCTTTCAATTGGTTTTTCGGTATCAAGGACCCACAAAACAGGGTTTCTGGCTACAGCACGTGTTAGGGGATTTTTTTTCTTAATTTAGCAACTGGTTTTTATCCACGTTTTCCTTTTCACGGTCCGGCAATTATTTTTTTTCCGCCGAAAATTGGCCATTTTTTCGCGCAGCATTACATAACTTTCCCTATACTACGTATATCACTCCGTGTATACGTACGTATACGGGAAAGTAAAAATGCGCTTTTCTTCTCACCATCGTAGCACAAACACTTGATCAAAAACACAAATTAAAAAAATCGCAAGCGCACGAAACACGTGAGTTTGATAGAAAACTAGCTAATCACTTCGACAGCTATGCTAACACACACAGACGTTCAAATAACATTGCAAAATTACATTATGCGTTTCAACGGACATGCGTAATAGGAATGGCGCTCCGACACAGTTCTAGAACTTAAAATGACGTAATGAATAAAGTGACAAATCACTTTAGACTGATGAGAAGAAGCAGAAGAAGCAGCATCTTCCTAATTGCAAATAGGCGTGAAATGAATGGAAAATATGAATATTGTTTTTTGTCTATAAATGACAAACCCATACTACTTACCCCAATTTTAGTATTACATAGTTTTAGAAGTGCAAATACTTGTCGGGTGACTAAATACTAATATTTCTTTGATGATAGCGATTCACCGTAGTTGCACTGTTTCCTCTATGGTAGTATATCTGTTGAAGGAGTATTCATTTCACAGGGGGGATTGGGGAAAGAATGTCCTAGGATGACATTTTATCCACCCTCTAAGTATATATGTACAAAAAGGATGGACAGTGAATTGCCAGAGGCGACTCTCAGCCCTGAGAGCAAGGAGAAATGCTCTCACCTTTTTTCTTTTGAAAACTGCCACAACGAGTTGTAGAATCAACTCGTAATGGATTGGTATCCAGCTCAAAGCCCTCCTCTAAGGAATAGTTGTCAACTTCACAGGTGCTTTCAACTGTCAGAGATGGAAGGGCCACTGTTAAAAATGTTGGAAAAAATCGCGCTGAAGAGCAACATTACGATCACAAATATTGGGAACCAGCTTGACCTCCATCTCCGACCTCTTCCAATTTCAGGAAGTTTAATTGCACTCATGGAAACTGTAATAAATGTACAAGGAAAATTATCGAGGTGCTTCCTATTACAATTTACACCAATCATAAAACCTGAAATATACAATTTTGGAAATATAAAAAAATGCAATATTACATCTATCATTGCAATCAATAAAATCAGTGTCAAATATGGGAAAAGAGAATTTTCAAAAAGTTCTTACACATAGTTAAATAACAGAATAGTTTTTATTACAATAAATAGTTTTCACAACAAGAAAGTTTTATTATAAAAAAAAAGAGTTCAGGTAAGTCTTAAAATTAGTCACTTATGGGGCAGGAATTTAAATGCACATTTTCCAGCACGGTCATGTCCGTCCAATCTTTCCTTTGCCGCCCAATTACTATATTACGAATGCAGCCTTTGAAATACTCTCTTGTTATTAAGGTTCCTCCTGTTGAATTTTCTGAAAATATAAAATAAATAATTGTAAACAAAACATTTTATTTACTGGAATGTACTGGAACTATTTAATTTATTTTACTAAATAAATACGTAATCTTTTGATATGGAGGATATATAGGCACAGTACTGAAGGACTCAATTAAAGCATTCATTTTCAAAACTAGTGGTGCTGAAACAGCACATACTTCCCGCCTGTATTTTTACGCAAAATTTTGCAAAAAAAGTACTCAAATATTTGAAAAATTGTACACATCCTTATTTCAAAATGTATCTTTAAGGAACGATTTCATTCAAGGAAAAATCTCTATCTTTAATATTATAGTTGTAAGAAGGCACTGAAAAGATTTTGAACTTTTGCAATTTTCAAAAAATCCTGGTTTTCAACGAACATGACACCTGTACCATTCTGTTAAATGTACTTCATACTGTCCAACAAAAAAATTTAATCAAAAAGGATGGAGCTACTCTTTTGAAAATTTGGAAACTGTCCTAGGGGCTTCATACAATGTATTTGCAAAAATTAAAATATCAGTTTCAAATTCAAGGGACCACAACATCAGGCAGATTGACTGAGGAATATCAATTTTAGAGAAAATTGGCTGGCCTGTTTAACCACTAGCCTTATTTATAGATGGACAGATAGACATTTTGCCGTCATTCAATTTTTTAGTATGAAGGGCCTACAAAACATGAATTCTGCCTTCACCACGTGTTAGACGATTTTTTCATAAATTGAGCAACTGGATTTATTCACTTTTTCATTACCAGGGCTTTGTAATAAAAGTTTTTCGGCCGAAAATTCGCCGTTTTTTTCGCACAGCATTACATAACTTTCTCTCTACTCTGGAGCGAGAAAGTAAAAATGAAAATGTTAATATTTGGTATTAAAATGGCTGTACTTAATTACAAATAAAATTAAATACAAAATACAAATTAAATACTTAATTACAAAATGCAGTGAAACATGTGTACTTTAGCTTATCTGAAAGATAAGTCTCTTAGGAAAAGAGGTCCCTCTCAAGAGAAACACCATTTTTTGAACAAGTACCTTGGAAAGAAACTTGAAGAATAGGTATTATAAGTAGGGCTCTTTGAGTTTTGCTGACTTAATAAAATATTTTACTCAATTTTCATACCTGGTACTCCGCCTATATACAAAGAACTGCCAGTGTGACTGATAACTGCTGCACCGTTGTAAGAGAGGCCTGTCACATTTGGTAGATTATCCACTTTCAAAAACAGGCCGCTGGTCAAAAATGTTGCATGAATACTATGCCACTTGTTATCACACAACATATACTTTGATGGAAAATTCTGCTCAACTTGTACTGGTTTGCCATCTCCAGAATCACATCGTACTATAACCTGCAATAACAACAGGGAACACAGTAATTTAATGTGATTTATTGCCATCCACATTATGAAATATTGCCAAATGCCACCAAGAATCTGACAAATGTCACCACTGTGATGCCAACAATCAAATCTTTCAAATTGTACACCTAAAAAATGAAGAACATGTTTTTGTCTGTACAAATATACTCATTGTTTCTTAACTCATTCACGTATCAAGGTTTGTAGTAACCAAGCAGTTTATGCTAGATTTTGGTTACATATGAAAGTACAAATAAAATTAAGTTTTTTCCATAATGTAATAAAGGTAATTTTTTAAATCTTTAAAACAAATTTGAGTAGTCCAAATATCATCAAGCCACCAAGAATCCATTGCCAAAACCCGTAAAAAGTTGCCAATTTGGCCACAAATTGCCAATACTGGCAACACTTGAATAATAACTCCCTTTCATTGAATAACCATCAAAATTAAAATAAATATGGAATTTGTAATATATTGTATTTTACTAAACAAAAGTTTTAATAATTAATTCAACACAAATAAAATTTAAAAAAAAACAACAAAAAACAATTTACTTAACTAGGGTCAAGTAATGTATATAGCTACTTGCCTTGCCATTATTCAGTTCCAGAGAAATAGCAGGAACACCTGATTGTTCTGCTACACTCAGCAAAATACCCGTTAGTTCCGAAGTTCTAAACTCAAGCTCTAACTCTTGTAAACTTCTTACTTGAAATTGATTATCTGAAACAAAATTATTTTTAAAACAATATTCAGTTATCTCAGTAAATGTGAGTGAAAACTCATTAGGAATATAATCAGCTCATGTATACAAGTCTGGAAGCATGGAAATCTGATAAAATAAAAATTAAATTTGTGAGGGCAGTACTAACAATAAGAAAGCAAGTTGGATGCCTTAAAATTAGTACTAACCATATAACGCATAAGCATCTCCTGGGAAATAAGCTCCTCTTTCAACCGCTGGATAACACTGCCGTACATTCTTTGCTTGTGAATTGTGTCCTACCAGGGGCTCAGTTACTTTGTTTATGGTAAGAGGTCGTACACATCCTTTGAAGGTCTCCACTGGTATCTATTGAAATATAAATACTGACTTTGTGATTCAGTTAATTATGTATGAGAATGTTTGTTTTTAATTGATATCTCATTAGTGGTGATTAAATAATGTGTTTCATTACTGGACAAAACTAAGTAGCACATTTAATATCCCAGAAAATGATTGCCATTTCCTTGTACTTACTTTAGGTGAGAAAGTGGCACTGGGAGGCAACCCTCCGATATAGAACACTGATCCCAAACTAAATTTTTTTGGTAGTTTGCTATGGCCTGCAGGATTCTGATTAATGAAAATGTTGAGGTTTCTGTTCACCCGTTTCAGTAAAACATTATGCCACATTCCATCATTTAGCTCTGATTGTCCAATAATTTTGTTAACTTTTTTCCTGCCCTTCAATTCAACGTATAAGTGCTTGTTGTGTAAGGCGATCATAAAATGACTTTCTTTCTTACGTTGTACCTGCAAAAAGAAATAGTATTTCCTTAAGGATATTAATGGCTTGATTATGCAAGTTAAATATAAACAACTATAATCCATTGTTCTCAAATCCTTAGTTCTTAAAAGCAAAAATATCAGTTTGAAGAGAATTGTACAATCTCTGGTACTTTTTGTTACTTTCTGCAAAACCTAATTAGGATTTCCAATTATGGTAATAAATTATACAGAACCAACATTTTTGAACATGGAGAAAAGAATACCATAATATATGAAAATTGTAATTGAACCTACGTACCTCACCTACTGCTTCTCCTGGATATTGCAAAGAAAGCAAAACGAGTTTGAATCACATTTAATTCACTAAAAGTACTAGTCAGAAAATATTCTGTGATATTTTAAAAAATATTTCAAATGAATATGCTTTTTTATTTATTAAAAATTTCATATCCCAAAATACTAAGTGCCTGTATGTACACATAATGAAGAAAAAAAGTGTCTTGGCTGTCCAAATGATAATATCAGTGAGTTGCTAATGCTTTGTGCTCTATTGGACTGTGCCAGGCAACAGAGTGAAGCAAAATTTAAGGAATAAAGCACTCAACGCAATACTAAACAATGTATATCATCATGTCTGATAATAGAAATTTATTGAGTTCAAGAAACATTCATACCGGAACAATGAAGAGAAGGCCATTAGGGTAATAAGTCCGGAAACTGAATTCAATTGTGAAATTCTTCTGCAAAGGATTGGCTCTTCGAGTCATTCGCACATAGCTTTCAGGAGAGTCTCCGAACTTGACAGCATGTGGTTCAACAGCATAATGAGAAACTTTGTGGCATTGAGTTGGCAGTGTTGGTGCTGGTGGTTTAAATGAAATCTCTCTAGTTTCTCCAAGCTCCCAAGGTCCAAGGCGACCAATATCTGCGTGGTGAAATGACACTTGATCTTCAAAACGTAGTGACCTGCACAAGTTAAATAAGGCTGATGATTATACACTATTTCAAAGCATATTTAGGGATATTATTTTGTTTATGTGTTCTATTTTCCTTACACATTTCCTTTCCAACCAAGCTTTCTAACAACATAAAATAGAAACAATTACAAACATAGCAATGCTATGTGCATAAATTATGTAAAGTAGAAAAACAACTACAGCATGCTTTAAATGGTGTACAAGGTTTTTCAGAAAATATCAATACACATTGCCTTCGTTGCACGATTTTTTCTTTTAAGGTCAAACTTTTTTGGGGAATAATTTGGTTTGTGCAGATATTGGGAAAAATAGATAAAAAAAATTCTAATTTACATCTGTGTCGTAAAATTGAAAATTTTTGCTTCTTTGCATATATGCAAAGATGCGTGTTAAGTTATACACTTTACCTTTGCATGTAGCAATATTGTGGAATAGTGAATATGACACGTACTTTGTTAAGTGCTTGCAGTAAAGTTTATAATAATAACCCATAGTAATTTTATTCGTTATCATATTATATTTTATCTATTCAATCATTTGTTTTATTATATTATTTGATTTTTACTAATTTTCATGATTACATTTTTTACGTCATAAAAATAAGTAAAAATCAAATAAATTTGAACACAATACGTAATCTCCAAAACCACTCCTGATGTCGCGGCACGATATATAATACAACTTCTTGAGCTTTATTCTCGGCACAAAAGCTTTGTGCTCCTTATAACATTTACTTATCATCTGGCAAAACGTACATTGTCGGCAACAAGGAAGCGGCCGGGCTTCCAGATTTCAGTGAAAGAGATAAGACAAGAATAGCACGATCTCACAAAAGATATCTTCTCGAAAGGTTGGCCAAGAGCAAGAATCTCATTGAGTGTTCTCAGTACAACACCGCGACCATTGGAAGCTCAATGCAAATTTATGCGCACTTTTGCAGATATGCAAAGTCCAAAAATCCCTCTTTAAAATTACAACTATAAACAGAAACTAGATTCCAAATAATTCAATTCTTACAAAAAACTTCACTTTTCAACCACAAAAATCCCCATTTAATTAAAGTAATTAACAACCACAAAAAAATCAGTCAAAGTAGGGCGACAAGCACTCCCGGAGTGAACAACTACTCACCAAGAAAAAAAAATTTCAAAAAGACTACTTATGCTCAAATTGTCGAGTACCCAATGAACCTAATGGTAAATAAACCCTTTCCAAATACGTCATAGTGCACACAAAGACTTATAATACAGAAATATAACCGTAAATCACTTCCAAAAGTGGCTTTGCATATCTGCAAAGCAGTGCAATGAAGGGTACAATTTTAGGAGAAATGCCCAATTTTATGTAAAAGCAGAAATTTATGACTTAGAAATATAAAAAGCACTACAAGTAAAAAATGCTTTTGAAGGTAGATTTAGTCTTTTCATTCAGCAATGACTTAAATGGAATATTCATTTATAAATACTGACAAGGCCAAGTCAAAAAAAGCCAAGTAAAATTTATGATTTATGTTCAAAATTATTTTTTACTTTAGTTATATTGTATCTTTCTTGCAATGTCTCTGTTCATTCCTGGGGGGAATGTACACTTAAGTGGCATGCTTGAAAATTCAAAAAAATTAAATTTAAAGAAAATATCTGTGTAAAAGGTTCAAAGAAGTCATTGTTTCAGAAAATTTTCTGAAGTATTTTTGGAAAATTGATCTTATTGCATTCACAATTATGTAAAAATTACTAGGATATTGAAGGGGAAAAAAGGGAGAAAAAAAAACCCTACATGAAAACATTTACAGTATCTACTAATATTAATAACTGCAATGCATTAAAGAAAAAATTTCAATTAAGTGGTTTGAAAAAATTTTGTTTTGCAATCTTCAAAAATTCTTTCTTCAATCTTATGTTAAGATACCCTTTGATTATTATTTTCTTCAAATATAATTTATTTTGAATGAGGTATAATTGAATATTTTGATGCAAAATAACAGTAGGCCCCTACGTTTTGCACAACAATCTATACACAACTTTTAATGATTGAGCTTTTGACGAGAATTTTCATTGAAGTGTGATCTGCCTTAGTAGAATAGGGATTTCCTCATCTTGTTGTCAAGTGAAAATGTCTTTGGAAGCCTTGGTAACTTTGATTTACAAAAGATGCTTAGAATGCAATTTTGTAGCCTAACTACTTTCCTTTTCTTTTGATTCTTTTAAGCACTGTAAATAAAAGATAAAATCTATAGATTTTTTTTCTATTTTCAAATACAGGAGTTAGCCTTTTCTAGGTCAAAGATCTAGTTAGTCTCCAGAGGCTAAAATTTAAGTTTTCATACTACCAATTACCTCCTTTTATTTCAATCTGTTAAAAGATTTGCATCTCCTGAACATCTGAATTTAAAATTACAAACATATTATTAGATAAAACTTGTTACAGTAAAGCAGTAAATGACTAGATCATCTAAATACAAAGGGAAGAGAGTAAAAATTAATATATTCTGTCTCAAATATAAAATTAAATAGGGTTGTTGTCTATTCTATTCCAACTTACTGGTTGTTGAAGATGGCATGCTTAATGGTGCCCACCAAAGATATGTAACTGGCTGCTTCTGGTTCATGGGGCACTTCTGTTGGATCTCCTCCAAAGAACAGTCCTCCTTTCCTAACCTTCCTTGGATCACTTGGACTAGCTACACGCACTTGATAGTCACTAGCTTGCATCACAAATGTACCGTGATCTTCTTCATCTATTCTTAAAGTTAGTTTTCTATTTTTCTTTGTGACAGACAATGAATGGAACTGACCATCGTTGAATTGTTTCTTTGATTGATGTATTGTTCTAGTATCTCCATTTGACACCCACACAACAACTTTGCCACCATGGAGAGCAACTGAATAATAATCACCTTTTTCGTACCCTTTGGTTAGCATAAGAAGGGCATCTTTCTGCCGACTTCGGAACACAAATTCGAAAGAAGATTCCTTTTTCTTAAGTGGATGGGGTGGAAGTTCTAAGAAGCCTCGCCCTCGAAAACTCACAGTGGTATAAGAAACTGTACATGAGGCTTCTACTCCATAAAATTTGCCTGACAATGGATTGACACCACCACTGAAAAGCTGAATATCTGACATACAGCCTAGAAAATGTGGTGGAAGGACTAGAAGATTTGTGTTCAACAGAAATCCTGGAGGAACACCACCTAAGAAATATTCTTCTAACTCAGGAATATCATCTGTTGTTGGAGGTTCTGAAGGAGAACTCTGTTTAGACTCACCATCTATACTCAAAAGTGCTGCAAGAAGAAAAACAAATGAAGTAGGATAAACACATCTACAATAATGTTTTTGCTACCATTATTTCTTAGATTGTAAGTAAGATTTCATACCGCTCTCTAGCCGTCTTTCAACTTCAAAAACACGAACTGCTTCACAGCTCACCCATGTTCCTGTATTTACTTTTGTTATAGTTTTTAATTGCAATCCTATTTTTCTTCCATATCCAATGTGAAATACTAAGTATCCATTTTCCAAAAGTAATGCAATGAAACGGGTCTGAATAACAAATAATTTTAAAAATTAGCACCTATTGTGAATAACTTAGTATGAAACAATAAAACCATTTCTTAATTACATAAAAAGCAGTTCTTACTCTGTGTTTATCAACAGCAATAAATAAAATTGCATTCTCATCCAATGTTTTGAATTTGAGAGTAATACTGAACTGATATTTGTCAGATATATCGTAACTATTAACTGTGTGCATTGAGTACCCATCTCCTGCGAAATGGTAAGCACTTTCATCTCGTGTCTCTTCCACTCTGAAACAAGAAGGCAAGAGTGAAAAATAAAACCTTTCTACTTCGACAACCCTAGCTTTTCAGTATACAGCTTTCTGGTTAATATCAGTATCCTGTTGTTCAATATCAGCCAGTTCAGAACAATATCCATTGTCTCTGCAATATTACCCATTTATATTACAGACCAAAAGAATTGAATTTTTGTAAACATTTTTGTTACATTTGGATATTGTTTTTTGGGTTTTAGAAATCAAGTATTAAAATACTATTAAAATGCACTAAACACAGGCCTTTAATTAATTAATTTGAAGAAGGTTGCAGTTAAAACATTTTACTTTGTTGAATAACATTTTGTGAATTTATCTTTTCAATCTTCAGATTTCAAAATTAGTTTGCAAAGTTTAAAACTACAAAAGAAGAAACAAACATAAATATCATTCTATGATATTACAAACACTTGAAGAGAAACAAAACACATAAAATATGAACATATATAGTGAAAGACAAAATCAACTTAGTTAAAAAGATTGAAAACAAGTGCAGAGCCCAAGACAGAGAAACTCATCTGGTAAATAATAAAATAGGCATAAGAATTGTCAGCAGACCAATTAATGGTCTGTGTCAATAATATAGATTTAAAATAAAACCACATATTGGTATGAATGGAACTGTTGAAAAAATTTACAATGATTGAGGCATTATGGAGAAGTCATAAATGATATGAATATTTACCAAAGAACGTACATGACAGAATTTCAATTACAAGATTATCAGTAAAGCCATAAATAAAAAGAATATCCTCAGAAATATAAAGGACTCTATCCTATACCTAAAGTCTGATAATGTTGTTTATTGTTTTCCATGCCTGGATTGTCAGGTATCCTATACTGTTCAAACTAAGAGGAAATTCCAGATAAGGTGAAAGAGTGCTATATTAATACAAAAGGCATGGTGTCTTGCCTTAATTCCACTTCACAATATAACGTCCAAACATCTCAATTTTAATTTTCGAGAACCTATAATTTTGGAGAGCTTGGGAAGTATTCCAATCTTATCTCTGAATCCTTGCAAATCAAAATACAGGAAACCTTCAACACAAATTTGGAGTCAAATTTTTTTACCTCTGTTTATGACATTGTTTTGATGAAAATAAAAAAATATGAGTTACTGTCATCCATTCTACTTTCTTTTGCATCCTTCTGTACAGGCTTTTTACTATTAACTTTTCTTGATTCATTCTCTCCCATGAAATTTGTCCTTCATTATTTCCTTTTGCAAATAATTTTCCTTCTTTTCTCTTGGCTTCCTACTACATTTCCCCTGTCTCTCCCTACACCCTCCCCTCCTTCTTCACCTCTTTTCTCTTCTTTCAGCAGTCATTCACAACTTCTCCAAAATGCATTGACCGTTATGAATTTTTTCAACATTTCCATTTTTACAAATATGTATTTATTTTAAATTTATAATATTTGTTGAAGTAACAATTTCAGATTGAATATTGTACTTGTGTGTAATAGATTGAGTTGGATCGATTGGCCAAGTGACGGAGCTGGTTGCATGCTCTCTGCTTCTTGTGGGTTGTCTCTTTGTGCAGGGACCTTTAGTCATGCTGTCGACTCCGTATTGTGCAGTCAAGAGTTGTACCTCGTGCACAGTGTTTAAATTCTGTACTAATGTAACATTGTAGTTTCTTTTGTGCATTAATGAATAATAATAATAATAATAATAATAATAATAATAATAATAATAATAATAATAATCATCATCATCATCATCATCATCATTGTTTGTGTTCTCTTTTACAACCCGAACGACAATATTGACATAGCCCATTAATTGGGCTACTGACAATTCTTGTGTCTCATTATTTACTAGGATAGTTTCTCCAACTTGTGCTTGCACTTGTTTAAAATAGTGTTTAATGTTTTTATCTATTATAATTTTGTCTTCATTATATAATTTTATATTTTATACATATTCCCCTTCAAGTACCATGGAATGAAAATGATAAAAGAATCCCTCAGAACATTTAATTAAATAATATTTTCTTTACAAAAATAGCAAATACAGCAACATTTGATGTAACAGTTTTTGATAATAACAGTCTTCAAATTATATTTCTCTAGGTCTATTAATAATATTATTTCAAGGAATGCTTACCCTGCTATACATGCTGTACAACTGTTCTTGGTTTCTGTGGCAAAATTCCATAGCCCAATTGGTCTTCCATCCAGCATAATGCGATGAAGACAGCCTGCTAATCCGTTACTAGGAGCCAGTAACTGCGGAGGAGCTGTGGCCCCTGGAGGCAAGCCTCCAATCCAAAGCCTGTCTCCAGGTCGTACATCCACTATTCCAAATCCAGGCTTCGAGCTGTTTGAGACTGGATCACCTGAGGCATGTGGTGAACCTTCTGGTAGAATCTGCTGCCTCACAGAAAGCCGTGCAATATTGCTGGTTCTGGAAGAAATAAACATCCAAATTATTATTCTTTTGATTCAAATTCATTCATATATTCAATTTGCATTCATCAATCTAACATCTAACAATCTAAAATGTTATCATCACATAACAATAATTATAACTCATTATCTTTTGGGCATCATGTAGCAAAATTCAAGGCCCTTGGCGTGTAGCAATTAAGTTTTGGATCTAGTTGTGATATGATTATCACATTAGTTTCATCAGCTTATCAATAAATTAGTACATTTCCTATTATCATTTCTCACAAGATCTTTCTGCTTCTGAATCAATATACTGTTTCTCAATGATAAAGTGATATTTGACTTCTAAAACTTAGTTTTAAATCTGAAGTGATATTTTTACCTCAAAATACTTATCTCATTCATCAAATATGTTATTAAGTTTCTAAAATTTAGTCTCATTTGTCTTCAAAATTTACCTTTCAACTTGGATACGATACCAGTTTTTGTCCTCACGTAACACAGCTTTTTCTATCTTCTGAGGATGCACCACAACACCAACACCACCACCAGCATTCCACACAAATCGAATGGTTCTATTTACCATCTCCAAAGCCATGAATTCTCGCTGCATGTAAATACACAAATTGAAAATATTTGATGAAAGATTCATGTTGGGACATGAATGAGGTAAATAATTCAGTGCTAGGGAAATGAACTGACAAAATTCTGGAAATAACTTAAAACATTTAATAATAGCTTTCAGTAGTCTTAAATATTCATAAAACATTGATTTTCATTAATTACAATGTTAATTAACACTATGAGGTATATTACAAGTCAAGGGACTAAGATGAAATAAGAACAGAATGAAAATCAATACGAATAATTTCTGTGAATAAAACAACTTACCGTATCATTGTTTGCCAGATAGAATAATGATGCATCTCTCTCATCAGTATGAACTGCATAATTGAGTATAATGGAATTTGTTGTACTTGGTGTCAAGTTATGAAGTCTATATGATCGAATACAACCACCCATTGCTCCAGATGTCAAAGACAAATGTATCTGAAATGTTTGAAAGAACATTCTATTTTTTGAAATAATTATGTTCATGTTCATTATTACCATGAAATTTCATATTAAATGTCATTTCGGATCATGAATTACTAACCCCTTCTGCAGTGTGCCTAGCCTGAGTTATTTTACTGCGGAGTTCTTGAAGTTTGAAGCCATTGTATTGTTCCATCTATTGAAATTTTGCTTTTCATCATTAGATCTTTGATTCATTTTTTCAAGGAGTTCTTTTATTTTAGCAATGTTCTTTTGAGCAGCTATCACTAAAAAAGGAAAAGTTGATGTTACATTTTAATGGTTGGCTTTCAACAACACCAAAAATCAGAAAAAAAGAGGGAAATAAATATATAGAGAAAAAGTTACATACATTTTTCAGTGTGACTGGCAATAAGATCATCTTCACTAAGAGTAGCCAACAACGGTCGAAGTTTACTTTTGACATCACTGCTTACTCTAGCTGCAGTGGCATTAGTCTGCCGACTTAATTTTAGAGCTGATTCAGCTCTCATCATGGCTTCTGCAGCATATTTTTGTACTTGATCATAAAAAAAAAATACAGAAAAAACACCACTAATATCAGATAAACATGCCACAAAGAAATCAAATGCTGACAGTTAGAAGAGATAAATAGATTTTTGTTCAAATCATACTTTTTTATTGTACTCACTTTCACCACTGTTCAATTTCTTTAGTTCTTGAAGTACACGTTTATTTCCATGCTCAGCATTCATAATTGTATCCCTAACTCCATCAATTTTTGCTTTGGCATTAACATAATCATTGTTTACATTGTTCACCCTTAAACGTTCTTCTTCAGCTCTCTTTAACAAGATGTCTGATTTGTCTCCAACGTCTCGAGAGAGTTTTACTACTGAAGTTTCAATTGAACCAGGATAGGCCTTCAATGAAACAAAATTTTTTTAATGATTTATTGAAGAATATATATGTTTTAAGCTCACAATAATATTTCAACCACTCTACTTACAGTTTTGAATGCAATATCTCCTGCAAAACTAGCATTCATAGCAGATTCTTTTGCAGTGTGGATTGCATCTACTATTCCTTGATATGCTCTACTCGCTCGCAGGGCAAAATCTGCCTCCTTTCTGGTAGAGTTGAATAAGCTAACAGACAAAACATAATAAGCATTTTATAAATCTGGTTATGAAACAGAATCAGGTAGTTTAACATTTTAATGGAGCCATGGATTCATGTGTCGCTATTGGAGTTATCCGGTCTGACAGACTGGGTGGTTAGATTTTATTTTACAAACATAAACATGAAGCGTTGGCAACTTATATGTAATAGAAACTGTAAATCAAAATAAATAAAAGTTTTCCAGCATTTTATTATACCAAAGTTACAATTTCACTTAATGAATAAAAATCTCTCAAAATTTTACCGAATTTTCATCAAAATAATTATGTATAATTTTATGAAACTAAAAATAAAATAAACTTGTTTACAGTTATTTTCTGTGCATTTTATACAAAGAAATTGAATTCTCCTTCTACCACAAAATCAAACACAATCAGGAGCACAATCCGCACAGACTTTCCGGCTGCACTCAACGCAGATAGGTTTTGAACATCTGATACATTGATGTTGTGTCTTTCTTTCTGTGAGAGAAGGACACTTGCTGCATGTCTTTCGTTTGTTCATCTTGTCACTTGCAATTTCTCGTGGATTAACTAGAGGATCATCACTGAGTGCCAGGGCATTTTTGTCTGGGTGATTGCCCATGGCTCTGGCTTGAGCTCTGAGGCCGGGTAATCCTCCCCTAATAATACTGTGAGCTGGAACCCCTACATTTGCCTAGGCTCAGAACTATTCCAATTCAGGCCACGCTCACTCTTTTTAGGTTTCCCATAGAAGTATTCAGGCTCTACATTGTATTATATCTCGCCTCTATCAAGTTCTTCATTCAGAAGATCATCACTTTCCACACTGGAGTCTGTCAAATCAGTCTTCTTCATTTGAAATCATGAAATTGGGATCTTTGTTGGAATCATCGATTTCTGAATCTGAACAACATTCATCGCCAGTCACTTCCTCTAACATCACTTGAATTCGTCGTCCACGTCATCAACATGCAGTATGCAGCTAGTGGAAGGGTTATCCATTACACTTTATTTTCAACTAAACCCTTCTTGGAGTAATCCGGTACAACAGACCTGATGCAGTTCATACGCTACTGGAGCTATCTGGTATGAGAGACCAGTAGGATTCCCAGAACAGACACAATGCTCATAAACTATGAAACGAAACTGATTAACAACAATTGGAATGTAGAGAGGAGGCTTGGGGGGGGGGGAAGCTATTGGGCCGGAGAACCACTTCCCCCCTAACAGGTGTGCCAGTATTAACAAACAAAAATATTATCCAGTGTCAGAGACCAGTAGCTCCATTAAAGTGTTAAGATTCAAGTAGTATTGTTACGTTTATTTAATTATGATGTTTACTCACTCACGATATTGCTGAGCTCTTTCATATAACAAATCTGCATGTTGTTGGGCTTTAAGTACATACTGATCATGATAAATAGGATTTATTCTGTACAAAATTCCTTCTCTTTCCTTGACTTGCTGGGTGAGATTTGCAAAGGATCGCATATTGTCTTCAAGTATCTGAAAATTCGAGAGAAAAAAATAAAATAATGCTGATGACAAAATTACGTCATTAATATTTAAGTTTTTAGAATGATAATAAATTTGATAAACATTGGTTGCCCCATGGCAACCATGAAAGCTCAAAATAATTTCCTTAAATATGTTTCACAGAATGAAAATTGACTGTTTTACTTCATAGTTATCTTAAATAATTACATATTACAAATTCAAAACAAATGTAATAAGTAGAGCAATTGTTGACATACTAGAAAACTTACCCTCATGTTTGTTGTGGCATTTTCCAGGAATGATCTTGCATTTTCAACGAGAATTTTTGCTTCATCAGAAAGAACCTCTACTTCTCCTTCAAAATCTAATATTTGATCAATATTCTTCTTTGTACTTTTCAGAATTTCTTTGTTGTTGTTAGTCAGAGATTTGGTCTAATAAAAGGGGAAAAAATAAATGAAAAGCTGCATATCTTTATTCCAAATAAATATTAGGTATATTATAAGTAAACATTTATTTGAAGTGGAGTAAATTAAACTTGATGTTAATATAAATAAATGAATAAAATTAAAAAGGTTTAAAGTTTTATTAATACACTGGATTTCTGTTTAACCCGTAAACTGGTGAGGTCATTTTCTGTCACATAGCTGGTGATGTGGGGACTACACATACCTAAACACAAAAACTTGCTTAAAAGTATTGGAATAACAAAAATGTTTGTTTTGATGATATGAACAAGAAATGTTATGCATTATCATTAGGATTATTACAAAAATAATTAAATAAAAAGCACTGACTTACCAAAATAAAAAAATAAAAACATTTAATGTCAACATGTATCACTAAAAAAGCACTCCTCCAATTATATTTTGAATCAATACACAGACTATTCATAAAATTGCTTTTTGAGGACCAGAATCTGATTAAGGAGGATGAATTAATCACATCTCATGACTAATACAAACAACCTCAATTTTAAGTCACTTTCCACAGTCCCACATTCATTATACAATTTCCGTATACTACACACTCTCCGTGGTCTCTCCCTTTTCACCACTGAATTTGCTTTCTTCCACTTTTTTAAGAGGAATTTTCTCTCTTTAAGAGGAAAGCACGTGTTAAAATGAATTGAAAGCTTGGAGAAAAATAAATTATATTTTTCATTTGTGTCAACAGCGTTATAAACTGCGTCCCATGATTCCTTCATCAAGTAGTCCGTAAATAATTTTATATTAACTTTAGTGAATGCTCTGCACATGTGTGTATTATTTATTGTGTCAGTGTTTATGTTCTTAGTAATTGTAAGAATTTGTGCATAGTGGTCACTGTATCCTAGATTATTCGTTATTATTTCATATGTAGTTGTGGTTTTGTTAATTATAATTTGATCTAATGCTTTTTGTGATTTAAGCATATTCCATGTAGGTACAGTCACTGTAATGTCTAAATTAAAAGAATGAAGTAAATTGAGAAACTGCTCTTTTTCGTGGGATTCGGTCAAAAAATCAATATTGAAATCTCCACACACAACAATGGATTTAAAAGAGAGTTTACTAATTTTCTTCAGAATTATCTCTAGATTTTCCAAGAAAGTGAAATAATCTGAAGCTCGCTTTGTTGGAGGTCTGTAAATGCAAAGTAAGATAATTTTGAGCATAGTAAGATGTACTACTGTTGTTTCAAAAACTTTTTCAGCTGCATATAAATTGAATTCTGACAAGAAGGTAGAATCAATATAATTTCTTATGTAAATACATGAACCTCCGTAAGCAGGGCCCTTATTTGATTCCCTCGCTCTACAATACGATCCTGCAAGGTAAAATCTAGGAATTTGGAGTGTGTTTATATCATTTTGAGACAACCAATGTTCTGTAAAGCAAAAAACATCTATTTGTCTTAGATCACATTGTAATGCTGCCTGATGCCACTTCTAAATTGACCTCGACTCATCGCTGAAATCATGGGTCATCTCTCCTATCCCCCGAAGCATCCACTGATTGAAACATATTGATTATACCCCAGGAACCAGAAAAAATTAAATAACAAATTTCTGCTTATCTTCAACAATGTAACCATCACTGGGTTTGCAGAACAACTGACTTCCTGAGAGGTACCCAGAAGCATAGGCTCCTTTGCGCATCTTCACATCACCATCACATCACCAGTTACGGGTTAACATTATGTGAATAAAGATTGATTCAATAACAATTTACTTCTGACAATATTGTATTAACTTTTGTAGTAAATGGAATATTTTATATAATATCAATTGAAAAGATGAACATTTTTCAAGAAACTTGAAAGTGTCAGTGCATTTGGCAATTCATATAAAAAATTTAATATATAAATCAATAATTATTTTTGGTACAAAAAAATTAATTAAAAAAAAAAATTCTATTATGCAGTTGACTCAATTTACCTGGGCAAGGACTTCTGAAGTACCATGCAATGACTCAAGAAGGCTATCAAGGCGAGATGTCAACATTTCTAAACCCTGACGTAGAGGTCCCACTTCAGGTCCTCCTTCCAGTAATTTGCGAATCCTATCCAAAATATCTTCAGATTTCCTATAAAATAGTTAAAGATTATTTAATATTTTCTCCTAAAGTTGATAAAAACCTTTAGAAAATTAAATAAAATATGAAAGCATTTTTAGGTAAATGATACTAATTCAAGAAAATTTAAGAATTTTTTAAAAAATAACTGAAATATACAGAAAATATATTCTGAGAAAACTATTTAAAATAATTTTTGATAATTAAATATTTATGTTTTCCATTATTTAAGTTCTAAGACTTTTTAATGCTGCATTACCAACTAATGTTTGAATTCTTTATAACAATGACACACACTTATACAATATTTTATTCTCATGGATTTTTACTTCATGTAATGATGATTTCTCAAAACCTAAAATAATTTTGTCTTGTTAATTATACCTACCTCAAAGCATTCATTGCAGCAATTTTCATGGTGTTTATTGTTCCATTTCTCCTTCTGATCTCACTGGCCAGATGCTGCGCCTCTCGCAATGCATTCTCAACACTTACTTCACCAGCTCCAACCTGGCCATAGTTCTTCAACCCCTGGACAACATCTGTTCTCAGACGTTGAACACAAATAAATGTAATGTTCATAGAAAAATGTAAGTCAGAGCAGATTATGTATGTATTAGTCATGGCCATGAACATTAAATTTCTCTAACATACATTTGAAAATCATAATAGAGATTCATTGTACAAAAAAGTTCAATTTATTCACAAGTGAGAAAGTATAACACACATGGTAATAATAGGAGCCAAGGGGGTTAATTCTTTCTTACAAGTTAGTTCAATCGTTTTTACTCTCAAGTGCTATGTTATTCATTGCCAATATGAAAATGAAAGAAAGTTTAAATATTGAATATTGGGTGTTCAAATGGATTATGTCTTTTGTTCTTGTTAAGAAATTGATTACTTGTGGGGATGAAGAATTTAAGAGCTGGAGTAGTCAGCCGATTGCCAGTGCTAATGACAGAGTTCAGACCTATGAGTGGGCTGTGAGCAAACAGAAGTGAAGGAACTGAGGAAGGGAATAGTTTAAAGTTGAATGTTGAATGAGAGACTGTTGATAGATCATATTACTTTCATTTCTATGACATTGTGCTCTAGTAATTTTTCTAGTTACTAAATCATCATTCATTTGAAAAGTAATTTTATTCAATTTAATCCCACTACAAGTTTCTAAATTGTTTTAGTAGTAAAATAAAATTCTCAACTGTGGAATTTCTTTTTCATTAGTGAATGAAACCAATGTTTATGTTGCCAAGAGAAATGAAATGAATGATGGTTTACATTGCTGTTGGGGAAAAATTTTATTAAATACTTACTTCAATTATGAGTTATTGGGATAGGCATGACAATGGCATCAAATTACAACAATACATACAACTATGTAATGAAAATATTTTTGCTTACCATTTGTGTCCTTTTGTAACCTAATAATTTCATCCAACAAACGATGTGCTTCATTTTTCACTGCAAAACTATTTTCTACATTTTTGTCTCCAAATTTGATGAGCTTTTTGGCCTGTGTTCAAAAGGTAAAAAATTATTTCAAATAATTTAGGCTTTAATTATAAATTAATGATTATCACATATGGGGACTACCTTATTGAGAAGCAGTTTTGCTTTTCTTTTGAGTTCTTCTACCACTGATACTGGAAAACCTTCCACTTCACTGACAGTATTTAGCCATTCTTGTAAGCGTTCTTCAAGACGTACTGCACCATCTCTGATATCATACAGAGTTTGCCATGGTGGAGGTATGGATCCTTCCATTATATGATGGGTGTTCTGTGCAAGTTTAGATGCCAGAGTTTCAATTTCATTTAGAAGAACTCCTGTACAGCTGTCATTACAGGCTGAAAAAATGATACAAAAACAGAACCAAGAATAAGAGAGAAGAAACATAGAAATTCAACAATTGCAACAGATAGAAAATTAGGTATCAGATTTAAAAGTCGGATAAGCTAAAAGATTATTCCACAAAAGTTTTTTATATTATTTTCTTTTTTACTAGTGGAACCCAGCAATGCTTCGCTATTGCAGTGTGTTACACATCACCCACTACTGGTCATGTGATTGTTAATCACATTTTACGCTACACTGTGCAGAAATTCTAAAAGATAAAAGACCTTCCCGCAAGCATGGGTTTGTTCTATGTCCAGTTTTGGATATAATTGTCAAGTTTCGTATTGTTAAAACGTTCTCCCTCAAATTTGGGCATGCATTAGCTGGAGAAATTTGATATTTTGGAGAAATTTGATTTACTTGCCCTAAATTCAAGTAATAATTCTGACTGATATTTTACAATCACAGGGGCAGAATACTTGTATGCTGTGAAGATGTGCTTAATCCTTGACTGTGCGATGGATTGCATAAAGTTCAGGGGTGCTTGAGTTATCATAAATGAATAAATCATCATCAACACCCCCACTTCTCCGATTGAATTCCAACCACTCTTTAAACACTAATTACTAATAAGAACTAAGTAAGAAAATTTCAGCAAAATCTGTCGAGTAGTTTCTGCGTCTACATGTGATACACATATGTGCATTCCCTTTTATTTATATATCGATTTAGCTTTTGAAATATTGTTCTGATGCACATTTTATTATTATGAATTGAGAAATTTTCATATAAACCTGTTCATAAAATTGCAAAGAAATGAAAATGATTTCAAGTTGGCAACTACCTGTTAATACTACATAATATATAATACAGTGTATAATATTTAATACAATAAATTCTCCTTTTGAATCACAATGAGCTGAGGTTAAAGGAACTTAAAAAGATAATTTTTTTTTCATAATTTTGAAGAAAAAACCAAAAACACCCTCCTCCACACAAGTATCATTAAACAATTTATGGTAACTTCTTGTAGAAGCATAGACATTTTTATGAAATTGAAACTTACATTGACAACCATATTCTGTAAGAACATGTCTGTCTTGACAGTAGCTGCAGTCACGACCAGTAATACCAACTCGACAGTTGCATTGTCCTGTTTCTTCGTCACATTCATCACTGACACTACCATAGGGATTACATTTACAAGGAGTGCAACTTCCTCCTTCTTCTCTGGGGAAACCAAACCATCCATAGGCACACCTACAAAAAGAAAATGGAATCAAATGTTAGTTAAATAAATTGGATGATCAAAATAAGAGTAATGTTGTAGTTGTTTGTAAATAAGCTTTTGCCAAAGTGGCATAATGTATATAATAGGTATATAAGTTTAAAAAATAAAATTTTATTTTATAATTTATGAATTTTTTTTTAAAATCTTGAGTCAAAAGATCAAACAAATATGAATACTGTACAAATTCAGATAACAGAATTCATCTTGAATGTAAGTTTGCATACCTGTCACATCTAGGCCCAGTATATCCAGGTTGGCAGTGGCATGTTACTTGATTGTGGGGCTTAACATGGCAGGTAAGAGCAAAGTTGCGATGGGGACTAGGGCAAGGACATGGTTGGCAAGGTCCTTTATCTGGATTTCCATAGAAACCATCGGCACAGCGCTCACAATGTGGTCCTCCAGTGTTTTGAGAACAATTCTGTAAAATTCCAATTCTAGCTTCAATGCAAGAAATGAGTGTCTTCAATTGAACACTTGATTGTTTTATTATTTTGTTTACTACAAATTTTATGTATCAATATGACAAAAATAGTCAATTGAATTGTTTTTAAACAAAATGTATAAACAAGAGACAATATATCTGTGACAAAGCCAATTTTTAATAACAGATCAATTTTTCAACTTTCTTTAATCTTACCAAACAGTGCCCTGTTTCAATGTTGCAGATGCGTGATCGTCTATTGCATTCACAAGGACGTGCTTCCCCTACTAGCTGAATCACAATGGTGGCCTGTCGAGGATCACCTGAGTACCATCGATAAAAGCCAACGCTAGGATCCTGACAGGAGGTGCTGTTGTACTCAGGAGGACAGCTGCACAACTCTATTCCACGAGCTGATGCTGGCTGTCCAGGAGCTTCTATTGCCGTATCCAGAGACACATTTCGAATGCTAGAGACAATGATGTGAATGTTTTAAATGCTAGTACCTGTGATTATGTTATTTTGTTAATTCTTTTACATATTTTGTCCACACGTCCTTTCCACATCAAATCCCCTTCACTTGAATTTTGCTGAATTTGAATTCTGTCTCTTAGTGCTCCGAATAATATTAAGAAAGGACAAATAAAGGTAGTGGTAATAAAATGAGTCATCTCTTTTGACTATCAAAGAAAGAAAATCTACGGTTTAAACTTTTTGATTATTTCAAACTTGTGCATGCAAATAATATTACATGAAATTGAAGTAGTTAAAATATATTTTGAATTTTTAATAAACAATTGTAAATAAAAATTTTTCAATTATTATTGAGGAGTTTACATTTTCTACTCATGTTTATAATATATTACAACATACTGTGTAAATTGTTTCATTTTCAAACTTATGTATGTTAATTTAATTTCACTAAATAAAGCTTTAACAAGAATTTCTTGCCCATTATTTCAAAAAAATTATTCCACAAATGATGTGCAAAAGTTTAGGTGAAGTGTTTTTTTTTTTATTTTGTATAAATGTCAACTGAAATTCTCCCATATATTTCTAATTATTTCTGAAGTTTAGAACATGTAGATTTTTTAGTATTCATTAATTAATGGTAAAATATTTCCTCAAATCAATCCCATGAAGAACACTTATGATGTTGGCTATCATGTCCTGTCAATAAGAACCTTACTTTCCTTTTGATGACTTCATATTTTCATTTCATGCTAAGAAAATACAATTATTTTAAAACTTACATTGCAGAGCTGAAATCAAGAGTAGGAGAAGCCTGCACTAAGATGTGTTCCACATTCTGCAATGCAAGCATAAGAAGCTCACGTGTTGCTTGTTGTGGAGGATCATTTCTTAGTTGCCAAAGAGACTCATGTAACCTTTGAAGAAAAGAAACAAAGTTTCATGTTTGTCCAATTCAAATATTATTCTTTTATTACCAATTTTATTATAGTATTTCTGTAAGTCAAATAAATCATTTATCTTTGTATATTGTATACATTGAGTTATATTTCTAAAACAATTAAAAGCACTTTTGATTTGCCCTGGTATGACATAATCTCCAACCTACAATTTAGAAATGGAGTTAACAATGTATTATTATTAATCCTTCATTCATACTTGCCTTACACCTTGTCTGTCAGATGTTGATGGCAGCAGAGAGTAGTGTTCCAGAATCAGTCCATTGCCCTGAAGTTGCACTAATGGATATGAACCAGGTGCATTGGTTGATCCTCCTTCCCAACTGCGAGAGAAGCTGAGTACACCACCATAAGACAACACCTGATAACAATAACAATGGCATTGACGAGCAGATAATATTTTTCACTTTTTTATTTTTTTCATTCAGCTTTCTCAGTTTTATGGTATACTATTTAATACTATTAAAATTCAGAGACCAATAGTTTTTGTAAAAACACTTCAACAAAATTAAATGGATAATACCCTACACCCTCTAAGAAAGAAGCCTTTGGCAATACTTCTTGTTGTGCAATGCAAATACTACCAGATACCTAAGAAAAATAAAGAAAGAAAAATAATTGATGAAGAAATAAGAGAAGAGATATGGTGAGTATATGAACAATATGAAATAGATAACAAAAAAAATCATAAGGAGGAGCAGAAGAGACACGTGCACAGTTCTAGGAAGATAATGACAAAGAGGAAGAGTTTGAGAAAGCTGAAGGGAAGGAAGAAAGTAGCAAAGTGCAGAAGTCACAAAAAAGAAATAGAAAAATGTATAAAAAGAAAACAGAACAAATTTAAAGGAGGAAAAAGAAATAACCAAGGGGTATATTAGAAAAAAATAAACAATTATGGGAAATATGGAAATGTTCTAAAAAAAGGATGTGGATGAGATGTGGAAGGAAAATAAGAAAAATTGACAAGAAGGAAGAATTAAAGGCAATGAATATGAAGGCAGAGAAAGATTAGCCACAAAGAAGTAAAAAAAGGAACAGATGAAAATGATGATGAAGACTTACATGAAAATGAAGATGAAGACAAAAGGTACAGACTAAGATACAGGTAAGAGACACAGATGAAGATAGAGGCAAAAGACATAGATGAAAATAGAGGCAAAAGACACAAATGAAGATAGAGGCAAAAGACACAGATGAAGATGACAAAAGTCACAGAAGGTAAAAGACACATAAAGATGAAAGCAAAAGTCACAGATGAAGGTAAAAAGAACAAAATGAAGGTAAGGAAGATGATGATGATGATGATGAAAATACAGTTGAAAATGAAGACGAAGGCACACATGAAAATAAGAACTGGCAGTTGACAATGAAAGCGAAAACGAAAACAAAGAGAGACGAAAAAGAAAACAAAGACCAAGCCTGAAAAAGGCGACGCAGACAAGCTCTAAGAGAAGAAGAAGAAGAAGAAGAAGAAGAAGAAGAAGAGAAGGCGGCGGCTCACCCTGTCGCCGTGGAACTTGGCGGGCAGCGCCCAGTAGAGCGGCGCGGGCAGCGGGCCGCGCAGCTGGAGGGCGGCCTGGGCGTGCGCGTGGGCGTGCGCGGGCGCCGCCAGCAGCCCGCCGCCTCCCGGGCGCCGCAGGGCGTCGCGCGGGTCGGCGCCGGAGGGCACGAGGCGCGCGGCGCGCGGCGGCGTCGCCAGCACCTGGCTCCACGCCAGCCCGGCCTGCGTGCACGCCGTGCTGCGCCCGAAGCAGAAGCAGCGCGTGCAGCCGTCCGGGTTGTCCGCCGACAGCCCGAAGGTGCCCGCGCGGCAGCGGTCGCACTGCGCGCCCTCCACGTTCGCCTGCGATTCAATTCAAACCGTTTCAATTCAAACCGTTTCAATTCAAACCGCTAGAGACTTTCCCTCAGAATGTCAAAACTTTTAAAATTAAATTAAATAAATTGTAATTTTTGTTAGAATGTGTTAACATTAAAATTATTTTTTTGTATTCTTGTTATTTTATATTAAGGTTAGCTTTAGCATACGGTTAATACATTAATTTTATAAAATTGTATTCAGTAATGTTGTTTGATGTTCATTTTGTGTATTTGTGGTATTTATGTAGTGGTTTGATGTTTGTTTTATGTAGATTAATTGATTAGAAAACGCTACCACCGAAATTATTTCATGTATCCTAAGTAGCGAAATAAATATTCTATTCTATCCTAAACCGTTTCAATTCAAACCGTTTCATTTCAAACCGTTTCATTTCAATTCGATAATGCCATGTTTTATGTGCCGAGACTCAGGCCCTCAAGCCTGCTCTTCCTTCTGGCCACGCAATTTCGCTACGCTTCTTTCACCCTCTAGCGGAGAAAGAAGGGCAACTCGGGCAACGAAAGAGGCGATTTAAATTTATCTCACACCCTACTTTTAGGCGTTACGGTCTTTTACATGGAATAAATCTACAGTATCAGTCAGCTTTATTTTCCCTCCGAAAGAAGGCGTACGAAGTCTTTTTTTCGCCCTTAAAAATCCACGGCTCCGATCGGACTTGGGTGTAAGCCCGATCCGCAAACCGTTATCCCACCAAAGCTGCATAGAGCTCGCGCCGCCCCGCCCCGCCCACGTCGGCTCGTCCAGCGCGCTTGATTTATTACTTCCAGTTTCTGGGCGCGACAGATGCTACGACTGTTAGACGTAAGTGCAGCGCATGCTATATCTCGCGAGGTCGCGGTGTGTCTTCCTTAACGGTACGTGAGATACGGCGGCGACCTACACAGAGGCTTGCAGAGTTTCCCGCCTCGACAAGGTATCTCCGCCAGCGGGTCACCGCCCCCGTCGCGACAAGCTCGGAATTCTCGACTGGACTGGACCCCGACTGGATATGTGATAGTGTAGTCCAGGAAGAGTGTAAGAGTGAGAAAGAGAGTGAGAGAGCGAGCGAGAGAGAGCGAGACAGAGTACGAGAGAGAGAGTGCAAGAAAGAGTACGAGAGAGAGTGCGAGAGAGACCGTGCGAGAGAGAGTGCGAGAGCGTGAGGGAGTGCGTGAGAGAGAGCGAGAAAGAGTTTGAGAGAGTGTGGTGTGAGAGAGTGTAGTGTGAGAGAGTGTATGAGAATGAGAGAGAGCGAGAGAGAGCGAGGGAAAGCGAGAGAGAGCGAGGGAGAGCGAGGGAGAGCGAGAGAGCGTGAGAGAGCGAGAGAGAGAGAATGAAAATAGAGAGGATGTGAAAAGGATTAGGAACGAAAAATCTCCCGCGGTCCGTGGCTTCGTACTATTGCGGAATTAGCTTGGCGATGTTCGGAGAAATCAGGGAAAACTAGCGATCAAAGCAGCCGGCCGCTAGAAGTTTCCTCCAAACAGCGGCTGAATTCGACATAGCTCTCTAGCAACTCTCGATCATCCGTCACCGTCGGTACTCAAAACTTAGGACTTGCCGGTCAGAGACACAGCAGGCGCAACAGTTTCCCTGAGCCATCTCAGTGGATCTGAGGACAGAACAGTTCACCCTAGAACGCGGACGAAACTAGACGGGAAAAGCAAACACGTATCCCGTAATTCTCTAAATAATAATTTTTCAAACTTTTTTTACCATGAAACACTTGCCATTTACAAAAATGAACACGAAATGCCTACAACTAGCTTAAAGAAGTGTCTCCCACACTAAACAGCTTCAAAAATATTTTCATTTTTATTAATTTGAGTTTTTAAAAATTAAATACAAAAAAGATACAAAAAGTGGTCATTTGCTCACCAGCAGACCAAGACATGTCGAATGACTCTCGACTCAAACGATGGACCGGAAGGAGTCTAATCGGCAGTGACGGTCAGGCACAAGTTATCTGATTATTATGTGTAAGTCACAGAAAAAAATCAGTTTCCTTATCTATCGCGCCGATGTAGCTCGTGAGTCCACCGCGTTTATGCCTGTATTCAAGAAAGGTAGCTGGCCCTCACCTCAATGGTGCTGAGTGTCAGATGATTGTGCAATTACGTTGTTTCGTGAATTTTAACACAGTACTTCGGAGGTTCCGGCGAAGACCGAAATAGATCTGCAGGAATCAAATCGATGGCAGTGACAATGGCATTACGAGTAAAAATTGGCGACAACGGCAAAAGTTACACGTGATGAGGATAATGCCGACTTGTTCAATGATAGTACTTAAGTCCTGCGACGTTTCAATGATCGTCTCTGGGACAAATTCCCTTCAAAGTATTCTCATTCAATTAATTATTTGTGTTGAAAAACGTCGCGTCAAATGATAAGAGAAAGTGAATGTATAATAGCTACGCTGTTTTAGCGATTCCGCGTAAAATATTTTTTTTTCTTGCGTTCAATTTACTCATCTATTTAGTCATCATTGATATTATTTTTTCACTGTCAATAACCATCATTGAAAATCCAGCAAACCAATTACATTTTTTTCAATATTAGAACAGTTAACTTCACGGTTGCCCCGAATGTTTGAGCACGTAAAAATCACTCAAATGCAAATAGTACCATTCTATGTACCAAATCTTCGCGGGAAGCTCACAACTTTCAATTCCCCTAGGAGATTAGATACTGATTATTACTCAAAATGTTTATTCAAGATTTAAAGATTGTGAACTTTTAACAACGCGTATAAAATAGAATTAAAATTCCGAAGGGACTTTTCAAAAAGCAAAAAGAAAATATATATACTAATTTAGAAACCTTTTACAGAAAAAGGTCATAAAATGGTTAATTATACACGTAAATATCTGAAAATAAACAATTAAATACATTTAAAAGGCTCAACGTACGCATTTAAATCGTTTACTAAAAAATGGACCCTTTTATAAACATCGAGCGTCAAGTGATGACAGTAGCAGTAACAGTCGTGGCTGCAGCGCCGGTGAAGTGCCTGGCGCGAAGGAGGCGGGGCCTGACACGTGGCGTGGATGGCGGGGGCCATGAAACGAAGCGGGGCCGAACTGCAGGACAGGGGACGGAAGCGCAGCGAAGTCCGTGCAGGGTCGGGCAAGGGTCGGTAGCATGGCACAGAAGCAGAGAGGATGAGGGGGGAGGGAGACTACAGCAGAGCGAGAGCGGTGCGGGAATGGGGGGGGGCAGGGTTGGGCTGGGTGAAAGGAGAACGCGGCTACGCCGGTGCGGGGAGGTTGTAATGTGGGTTGCTGTAAGGAAGTGATGCAGGAGCAGGTTGGGGACGGATGGATGGGGCGTGGCGGATGCAGGGCGGGAGCGGGGTGGGGCGGGGCTATGCTGGGTAGAGTGAGAGCGGGATGGGAGCGGGGCAAGTAGGGGTGGTAATGGGGCGGGAACGAGGAGGAGCTGAGGGGAAAAGCGTGAGGGAGCGAGGCAGGAGCAGGGTGGGTGCGGGCGGAAGCGGAGCGGAGACATGAGTGGGGAGGGCAGTCGGGCGAGCCGGGGGGGGGGGGGGAGCCGAGCGGGAGCGGGGTGGGTGCGGAGTAAGAGCGGGGTGGAGGAGATAGGAGTGGGCGGGAACAGGGTGAGGGCAGGACGGCAAAGGGAGTGGAGCGGGGTGAAGGGGGCGGGTACCAGGATGGCGGGGGGAGTGGGGAGAGGGGGAGTGGAGAGAGGAGAAGGGGAGCGGGTCGGGGGCGGGACGGGTCGGGGGCGGGGCGGGTCGGGGGCGGGGCGGGTCGGGGGCGGGGCGGGTCGGGGGCGGGGCGGGTCGGGGGCGGGGCGGGTCGGGGGCGGGGCGGGTCGGGGGCGGGGCGGGTCGGGGGCGGGGCGGGGCGGGGGCGGGGCGAGGCGTGAGCGGGCGGAAGCAGAGCGGAGGGGGTACGAGTGGTATCGGAGCGGGACGGAACGAGCGGGGAAGGGCGGTGCTGGGCTGGGCGGGGCTGGGCGGCGCTGGGCGGGGCTGGGCGGGGCTGGGCGGGGCTGGGCGGGGCTGGGCGGGGCTGGGCGGGGCTGGGCGGGGCTGGGCGGGGCTGGGCGGGGTTGGGCCGCGCTGGGCGGGGCCGGGCTGCGCTGGGAGGGGTCGGGCGGGGCCGGGCGGGGCCGGGCGGGGCCGGGCGGGGCCGGGCGGGGCCGGGCGGGGCCGGGCGGGGCGGCGGGGCCGGGCGGGGCCGGGCGGGGCCGGGCGAGGCCGGGCGGGGCGAGGACGCGCGAGGTCGCCTGGGCAGTGTCACGCGTCGTGGGCGGCGACGGGCGTCTGCGCCTTCCCAGCGCGCGACCTCTCGCCCCGCCTAGGCGTCGCCTTCAGGCACTCCCGCGCGGCCGCGATGCGGCTTCCCGCTTTCCGCCGCAAAAAGGAGTAGATCGCTTTCAAAACCGGCTTGGGGAATTACGTCTCTGTGTACGGATGTGTGAAGCTGCGGTTTCGCGAGTGAGGGTGTGTGTGGGTGTGCGTGCTCGTTTGCGTGCGTGTGTGAGTGTATTCGTGTTTGAAGGACTAGCGGTAGCTGAAAGCTAATATCTTACAGCTACCGCAAAAGAAACACGTGTAGTCGTAAATGTTGACACGTTTTCTTTCATTGTAGAGAGGGCAACGATTTACTTACACTTCAAATGTACTCCTGTTAGTACGGTAACAGCATAGGATCTATTCCAACTTTAATGTAATAAAGTTCAAAAATGAATATGATACTCCTTTGTGTTGAAATCAATATCTATTTTAATGACGTATTTTGATAATGAAATGAAATTGCATTTTATTATGTTTAAAATAGGTACCCAGACTTAAACTGTTTAAAACAATTTTAAGCTGATTTTAAGGATATTATGTCCAAAGGGGTCCATAAATTACGTAACGCTAAAGGGGGGACCAGGAGGTCTGAGGCAACGTTACGCTGCGTTACATAGGGGTAGGGGAATGCATTACAAGGGGGATAGGGGGTATTGAAAATACTAGAAATCTGCGTTACCTAATTTATGGACGGCCCATAAGCTCATTGTAACAGGCATGACAATTTATCTCCAAACATTATAAAGGTTAGACATTAAGATATTGCAGCAAACGTTCTGGGTTATATAAGAATTACTCTCCAAAATTAGAAATCAGAGGATATAATCGAATTTTTGACACATTAATTTCGAGCAAATGTATCAACATCTTAGGGAGACATTGCTCCTTCATTCCTTAAATCAAGAAAACTAAGACTGACACGTCTTCATTCCCTAGTCTTTTTCCCATACCTGGCAAATGCATCTGATAACTCACTTTCTTCTCTGGAGCACCTGGATAATTTGTTACAATGAATCTTAATTTTCAAATATTTTGCGAACCAAAGATGGCATTGTTTGATTTATTTCGTTACTCATTTTGCGACGTGGGTCAACATTATCATAAGCAAGACTAGCGCGTAATCCTGCTTGCCTTACAAGGTTTGTTTTGACCAGGTGTCCAGATCCTCGGATTTATCTTCGTAGCCAATACAAGCCGTCACAGAATGTGAGAACCGCACAATGCTTCTAACAGAATGCTCCAAGGAAAAAAGAAGTTAATTGTCTGCAAGAGTGCTCCCAGCACGTTTGACTGCATAGTGAACATAACGATCACGAAACGAAACGTTATGTTCAGTGGAGTTGACATAGGGTAAGAATTCAGTGTTGCGAATAGTTTAGTACTGTTGACTATTGAGTCATGCCTTGATCATATTCCCGTCGTGTTGTCATGTACAATGACTTAAATTTAACTTGTTTTCAAACAACTCGTTGTTCAATGGGATGTGACCTCGATGCTAAGATAAAGGACGTTTGGTCTGAACTCTGGATGCAAAGTTGAAGGACTACATTCTCTGTGTCGATATTGTGGAATGTACTTCGCGGTAATTTACATGTAGACAAAGCAAAGAACAAAGTCGTCTGTTACACGGAGATAGAAGGCGATACGTTAAAGAATGCAAGAGGGCATGCTGGAGAAGTCTCGGGAGATATCCGGGGTTGGAAGGTAGGCACAACACGAGAGGTGGAGGCGAGAGAGGGATTCCACGGCGCGTAGCCATCGAGGTGACAGATTTGGTTGGGGACAGCAGAACTATTGGGTCATATGATGTCACTTGATGATTTCGATGATCTTAAAGATAATAAATTTAAGACTTCTTGTGACAAGCACCCATTATAAAATGTAGTGATACATTTAAAAAAATAGCAATACTGACATTTTCAGAGGCATCAAATTACTGTGGCCGGTGAATGTATTAGTACCTCCTACACACTATCTTTTGTTAACTTTTGTACACCTTACTTGTACGTCAGGTCAAGCAAACAACATATGGTCTTGCGCGAGTATTATGTCCAGAAAGGTTTTAGATGTGTGAGCGTACGGTAACTCTCAGCAGAAACTGAAAACCTGAAAAGCTTTTTTTCTGGTCTTGGCTCTCTCGGAAGCTTACATTTGGACTGTCTTGAGTTTTGAGAATCGAGTCTTAGCTTCATCGTTATATCCGTATACCCGTTTTTACACCAGTTATGACCCTTTTGAGCAAATCTGAATCGTTGTTTGCCTCGTTCACCATCTTCAGAGGAATATTTATTCAACAATTTCGGAACAAAGTTTTGCTGCTACACGTTTCATGCTCACAACCACCGAAAAAATGGGGAAAATGGGTCTTTCCTCAATTTCGTAATCATTGGATTCCTTGGTCACCATTGAGTGTATTCTTCGTCATTGACACTCTGTTTTAGTTGCTCCTCTACGTAGGCGGTAAACGTAATTATTCCATTGTACGATATTTGTACTCGTGTATTGTTTATCCAGTTAACGTGTTGACAGGGTACAGAATCCATTAACAAATATTTGTATTTGATCCTTATCTATAAACTACAGTTTTTGAACCCCGGACCCAATAACCTCGGATAGTCGTAAGTATGAACACAATGAGGTTTGGTAAAATGTTAAATGTTACTTTTTGTGCAAAATATGCAGATATATATTGTTGACGAATGTTGAACAAAAATCAAATTACTTCCTTGTATTGAACTTATCGTAATATCATTTTTATACGGGATATATTTACAAAAAAGGGCCTTGTAAATAAAAACAAGTTCTTTTCGAGCATTTAACTTTAAAAGTGTTAATTTTTTAACAAAATCTTACAGGTCATGTTTTGTAGGAAATAGTGTCTACTTTAATTTTGTATCGGCCATAAATTTTAGTAAAATTGATTGTTACGGAGATATATGCAAAAACGAAGAAAAACCACGTTTAACCCCCCCCCCCCGCCTCCAGCTCACCATCACACTTCAGGATTTTTAGTATGAGTGGTAGGCGCTAAAAACTATCACACTAGTTTCAAAACTCCGGGATTTTTTTTTCACTGAAATTGTCTAATTTTACTGTACTAATATTGAAGGAATATAACTGAAGAAAGTATTGAATTTGGCATGTGGCCCCTAATAGGCTTTAACAGTGGCATGCCAATGCCATTATGGAGCTCGAGGTAACACCAGTGAGGGGTTCAAGGCCATTCCGGAGCCCCAAAATAAAATGCAAACATAATTGAAGGAGCAACTTTTACATTCACGAACTACCGATATTTGTATTCAACACTACATGCCAATAATTGTATACAAGTTTCTATTAAGTATTTTCATTTTCTGATGTTTGGCAGGGTCACATGTATTTGAACACTTTCGGTACTTGCGGTCTTGCACGCGGGGAGACAAATGACCACGTCCTAGTTTTGAAGAACTAGTTCAACGTTCACTACTTGCTCCGATAGCACAATTGTTATCTATATCCACAGATACTAAATACGATTGCAACGTGATGATGGGCAGATCGGGTGCAAGAAAACACGGAAGTTTGCATAAAGCGATTACGCACGGTTTAGATTTCTTCAAAATCTATAAACGTTGAATGGCGAAACTATCACTTAGGGAGGCATGTCATTAGCTCATAGGTCCACGAGTGATTTGTCCATCTGGGTAGGTCGACTACTAGCACAGAGTTACACATCATTGTTTTTCCTCGCTTACGAAATACTTTCATTTAAAAAAGTTTCATTTTGCTCTCAATTGACAATTTTCAAATATGACTTTTGTATTTAATCTAAATGAATGATTCTTTGCTTTGGTAGAGGAAATGGGAAACGGTATCGCTTTTAGAATAAAAACTGTCAACCGAACATGCGCAAACAATTGTCATTGGGCCAGGTATACAGTGACGTATAGCCACTCACCGAACTATTTGTAGAACTCTCACTTTGAACTCTCGTGGACGTTTCTCTGAATGCAGTCAGTTCCCACGAACTCTTAGTAAGTTACCAGGCCCGCGACTTAGGATTAAGAAAGATTCTAATAAACGAGACTTAAACAGTGAAACTAACTCCTTACCTAAACAAACATCACGGAGTAAAAACAGCGTCGTTGTATCCCCCCCCCCCGATTGATATGCGAATGTCTCCGGCACAAAGAAAACGCCCTTCAACTGCTTCAACCTTTCAACAGCTTCAAGAGGAACGTGAGCGCCAGCCGAATCTGAAGTAGGTATGCATCATCCATAACAAAAACCGCAATGTTTCTAGGCATCAGTGCTTAAAATTAAAACATCGATGTTGATAAAATCGACTAAAACCATCGATGTCATTAAACAAAGATGTTTTTTTAAACTGGATATGCAACCATTGAAGTTCACGAGGGAGATGGGATTTAATTTAAACGTGGTCTTATTTATTTATTTTCATATTTATCTGACAAAACAAAGTCAAAAATAATCAGTATAATTAACGAAACGTTGATAACCTGATTCACAAATTCAAAAATAAAATAGGCTTCTTTATTGACGAAAACTCGATTTTATTTATTTTTCATCCTTCGTCACTTTAGTCTGAAGAATATTGAATTTATGTTTATCTGTAAATTATTATAGATATATTATTATAAAGTATTATATTTGTTATGACGGATCTGTCTGAAGAATATTGAATTATCAGACAGATGATTTTATCATTTAAAAATATCAACCACGTACAAAGGTGAAACACCTAACATCAATGTTAAAAACATTATCTTCACAATACCGATGTTAAATACATAGATGGTTTTACAAACAAAAAAAATCAATGTTTCGAAACCATGGACATCGATGATGTATGCTTATAGTGCGATGTTTCTAACTCTGCCTCTCAAGGCCCGTCTTCACGATGGAATGTGTCACGGTATTTCGCGTTTCTCAGTCGTGCCGCTAGATATAGCAAAATCGCAATCGTATGAAGCAGTGCTTGCGATGCAGACACGGGCGAGAAAGACGCGAAATGCCGTGTGATATTGCATCGTGGTCATAAGGACACAGTTATAAAAATCACACTAACGGAATCGTCCGGATATCCGGAATCGTCTAGGGAATTGCGTGTGATGCTAAATATTTGTGAGTGTTATGTTTCTTAGTTACTTTCGTAGCTTCCTTATAATATGTATTTTTAAGTTATATGTGCATGTCTTTATACAGGTGTCCGGGGAGGAAACGTCGAAACTTCGAAAATAAGCTCTTAAGACAATTCGAAGCGTATTTTCTTTAAAAAACTACTTGGATATTCCGCATGGTTGAGCCGCTATTAGCACTCAAAAGTTGGTTTGAAAATTGATTTCTAGGCACAAATTTGCATTATGGAAGCATAGAAACACTCCAGAAACATGTAAATTATTATTTAGAAAAGAAATGACAATTGCACAGACAGAAAAATTAAAAGAGAAATGTCTCGCTAAATTTTTCTTTCTGAACAAATATGTTAATTTCTTTTGTAAATAATTAACGTTTTACAAGTTTCTGGAGTGTTTTTATGCTTCTATAATGCAAAGGGTCCCCCCCGATAAGATGGTAAAAAGTTCCCCTCAACCAAATTACATATGAGTGGTTACACTATAATTCTAACGTAAAAAAAATATTTTTGAAAGGTTTCTTAGCCTCCGTCCTACAACTCACACCCCTATACAGCCAAAAACGTGTCTTTTTAATTTCAATTTTTTTTCGACAACTTAACACTATTTTATCAGACTGAAAAAATATGATAAATAAGAACACAACTTGGACTATCAGAAAAATATTTTTCAATATTTTCTCAGGCCCAAATTCGAACACAAAAAAATATTTTCGAAAAAAAATATCAAGAAATATTTTTTATTGTGTCTTAGAAGCCTGGAACAGACTCGAAAAAACTGTCAAAGGTTCCTCTTTATACACAAATTGTTGTGTATTTTTTTCAGATTTTTCCGATTACTGGGCTGCAGTTAAAAAAATAAAAACCATTTTCCCGCATTTAAAGCACCTGGACTTTCAATATACTTTGAAACTGACTGCAACGGTTCTCAGTATTTATTTTAGTCTTTATTATACATTTGTATACATTGCTGTATCACCCAATAAAGTTTTGATTTTGGAATATACTTACGAAGTATCATTTTTAAAGCTTTCTAATCCGTTGTATGAGAATATCATACGCTAAGGAAAGATAATAGTGTTTGGCAGTTTATTAAATAATAATTCCGTCATATTTGAGGGATAATTGGGGGACATGTGGAAAAATGAAGGGGAAGAAGTTAGACCCAGATTTACAAGAACTGTTTTACTTGTCTTAGAACACAGACACTGGCACGAAAATAATCTTCAAAACTTCATCTCAGAATGCTTGTGAATTTTTTCATATTTTTTTAATAGCTGGGTCATAGTTTTTTAAAAAAACTAAGACATTTGTAGTCAACCACTTGGCAGTTCGGCAGTTGCCGCGTCCTAAGCACGTGCGACCTTGCTTGAGGAGGAAGGCCACAGAATAGCAGCTAAAACGTTGACAACTGAGCCTAGAACGCAGCGCCTCCCGGACAGATAGATTGTAACGCATTGGTTGCGGAAGCCTGTGGTCTCACGTCTGTAGATTGTTTCAGACTAGAGAAAAAGTTGTCTTTTCCTTTACCTAAGTATTTGTTCTTGTATACGTATAAATATGGAGACACTCGTACAATCTGTACACGTGCGAAAACTCTGCACTTTGTAAATAATAATTGTACGAAAATTGAAAATTGATTTAATGTAGCACCCAACTGCAAACGCTCATCCCCCGAAAAGTAGTTTACGGCATTATAGACCCGGTACTGCGCGAAAGAATTCATTCCAATATTGCTGAGCGTTGAGATAAAAATTCGCAGAAAATAAAATAGTCCCGTTAATTTTATCGTGAAAGATAATTTCAGTATTTTCCTTCAATTTAATTTTACATTGATATTGGCTTCTCTTTTCTGTCCATCTGTGCTACGGAAAAGGCGCACCAAAAGAACTAATATGGAAAATTGTAAAATGGGATGATCATGAAAGTGGTATTTTGAAAAATACATCGCAACAACATAATCGGGGCCTAATATGTTCCCCTTCACTTCACCACTGTCCCCCATCTATCCTGCACACCAAATGTCCCTTATCATTTCCGCATTTGTCATCTACCCGTCCCCCAAAACATGTGTGTTAGAATTTACTTGTTCTCAAAAAAAAAAAAAAAAAAAAAAAAGGCGTGTCCCCATGAGACAAGCAAACCTGGTTTAAAAGGACTAGGAAGCATCGATTCCGAGTTATTTACCATTATAATGTGTGTTGCAATAATCTTTTTTTTATGTCATAGTCTGCAAACTTCTATTTTTTCTTCTAAAATCTGTTTGATGTAGGATGGGGTGTAATTCTTTATCCACCAGTATCACACTTACAAGGTCTTGTGTCGATTGTTTCTTATAAATTGCCAAAACTATCGTCTTTCCGTAGCATACGATTACTTATGCAAACGATTAGAAAGCTTTAAAAATGATACTTCGTAAGTATATTCCAAAATCAAAACTTTATTGGGTGATACAGCAATATATACAAATGTATAATAAACACTAAAATAAATGCAGAGAACCGTTGCAGTCAGTTTCAAAGTATATTGAAAGTCCAGGTGCTTTAAATGCGGGAAAATGGTTTTTATTTTTTTAACTGCAGCCCAGTAATCGGAAAAATCTGAAAAAATACACAACAATTTGTGTATAAAGAGGAACCTTTGACATTTTTTTCGAGCCTGTTCCAGGCTTCTAAGACACAATAAAAAATATTTCTTGATATTTTTTTTCGAAAATATTTTTTTGTGTTCGAATTTGGGCCTGAGAAAATATTGAAAAATATTTTTCTGATAGTCCAAGTTGTGTTCTTATTTATCATATTTTTTCAGTCTGATAAAATAGTGTTAAGTTGTCGAAAAAAATTGAAATTAAAAAAACACGTTTTTGGCTGTATAGGGGTCTGGGTGGTAGGATGGAGGCTAAGAAACCTTTCAAAAATATTATTTTTATGTTAGAATTATAGTGTAACCACTCATATGTAATTTGGTTGAGGGGAACTTTTTACCATCTTATCGGGGGGGGGACCCTTTGTGCCTAGAAATCCATTTTTCAAACCAACTTTTGAGTGCTTATTGCGGGTCAACCATTCCGAATATCCACGTAGTTTATTAGACAAAATATGCTTAGAATTGTCTTAAGAGCTTATTTCCCAAGTTTCGACGTTTCCTCCCCGGACACCCTGTATGATCTGTATAATCCCTGCCACCGAGCGAAAGCTCGTTAGCAGGAAGTAATAATAGAACAGTACTATACTTCGAGGGGTGGGTGGTGCGTGCGGCCTACCTTGCAGGGGCAGGCGCCGTCGGGCCCGCAGCGGCAGCGCGGGTGGGCGTGGTGGGCGGGGCCGGAGGCGCAGGCGTCGGGGCGCGTGCCGGCCGGGTGGCAAGCGCAGCGCCGGCAGGCGGGCCAGCCGTGGTGGCCGTCGGCGCAGCGCTCGCAGCGCGCCCCGGCGAACGCCTCGCGGCACACGCAGCGGCCCGTGCGCGCGTCGCAGCGCGCCGCCGCCGCGCCCGACCACTCGCAGTCGCACGTCTGCAACACACGACGCACGCCATCGTATGAACTGGCAAGCCGTTGCAGTGGGAAAATAATCACTTTTTGGACAGGCAAGTCGTTTCAGTGGAAAAATCACTTTATGGACGGGAGAGTCATTTCAATGGAAAAACTTTTTTTTTGGACAGGCAGGTCATTTCAGTGAAAAAATCTTTTTTTGACAGGAAAGTCATTTCGGTGGAAAAGTCTTTTTGGACAGGCAAGTCATTTCAGTGGGAAAAAAAGTTTTTGGACAAGCAAGACATTTCAGTGGACAAATAGTTTTGGACAGGCAAGTCATTTTAGCGGAAAAATCTTTTTGGGCAAGCAAGTCATTTTAGCGGAAAAATCTTTTTGGGCAGGCAAGTCATTTTAGCGGAAAAATCTTTTTGGGCAGGCAAGTCATTTTAGCGGAAAATCTTTTTGGGCAGGCAAGCCATTTTAGCGGAAATATCTTTTTAGACAGGCAAGTCATTTTAGTGGAAAAACCTTTTTAGACTGGTAAGTCATTTTAGAACAAAAATCTGTATTTGGACAGGCAAGTTATTTCAGTAGAAAACTCAATTTGTAAACAATAGTATTGCTTCTACTTGGCTGCGCGGGAGACGCCGTGACCAAGGCACACATGCCAACCTTTCGGCCGTCAGTCTGCGACCCGAGGAAGGTCCGGGAAATGCGCCGAGGAAGGTTGCAGCATGACGGCCGAAACGTTGACATCGGTGCTAGGACGTGCAGAGTTTCCCGGACACCGAAGTACATACCGACTACAGCCGTGCAAGCCTACGCTTTCAATAGAATATTGTTTCCGGCACCATCAATTACGGTGGTCGTAAGCATTGTTAGTATAGGGCGCGTTTTATCCAAGGAGGTGGCGATGTTCCTACCCGTTGGATGGTGAGATCCGGCGCCGACCTACAAGTCGGCTAGCGAGAGTTCACCCCCTTCATGTATTTCCCCCTAGCGGGCGTCGTCCCAGTCAGGGCAAATTATAGTCTCCGATTAAGATAAGCGAAATTCACGTTGATCAGCTGGGACGCGATCACCCAATCGGGAACTTCGATTCCTAAAATTAAATCGTTGCAAATCTTGCGATTGGTTAAACGCATCCGAGCTAATCAAACGTCAATTCTACTATTTTAATATGACTAAGTTAATGCGTTATTTTCTTTTAAAATTTGCTCTTGCTCAGGGTCCACGATGCATGATGTTCGTGTATCCACGTGTGTTGATTGTCTGTGAGTGTTAGCTTATTGGGAGTTGTCTAACGGTATACCCTTGTTCTACCGACGTTCTTGTATTGAAGAACGCTGGTGACACTTGTTTATCGGAGGCAAGAGATGGCCTAAACGCAGTAGGTAATAACGGAATCAGAGTGCTAAGTGTCCCTGGCATTTCGCTTTCCTTTCTGCTTCGTTACAGAACAATTAACGAAGCATACAACGCTAAAAAAGCGAAATAAACTTCTGTTTGACAGGAACTCTCCTTATATTTTAATCATTTTTGGGGCATAGATATATTATGGCCCAACTTAGGCAACGCATATCACTTTGATGGTCCACTATCAATGTGCGGTCCAGTTAGTAAGTAGATAAGCAATACCGATCACAGATAAATAGTTAAAGCAATTAAAAAGTTCGCCTGTTCTTACGGTTCGCAACCCGTCAGCCATCCGTGTATTAATATCGAGAGGTTGTGTTGCCCCTGCCATACCGTATTTCATCCCTATGAGTCGTTTATACAGTACAGCGTACTCTTCGTGTATTCTGTTTTGTCATTCAAACAATGAAACTATATTTTAAAATATTCACACAATACCTATGTAAAAGAAGGATCTTTGTTGGCTATATCCAAGACGGATCTACTAATTTTAATGAATTTTTAGAATTGGGTAGGACAGACCCCAACTTAGGATCTCATCGCAAGACACAAAATTGATTATGAATACGATTCGGATTTTAATGACTTAATATGATAAATCGCCAAAAATGATAAATAAAATGCAGTTAAAAGGTTTTACTGTATAGCAGCATTATAAACTACCTTTTCTGTAGCAAGAAATCGTTCATAATCGGACGTTTTACGGTACAAACGATGACGTGTTAGCACTTTGCAGCATTAATGATTGCATCATCACGCACTCAGACAATCGCAACGAGAGAATTGTGGGGGGTAGCGGTAAACGGAGCAGCCGACTACCGTTTTCTCGCAGATTGCTAAGTATCGAGACGTCACAAGAAAGTTGTTTCGCAAAATAAATTTTGATTTTCTTATACATTTACAACTCTATTATACAAAAAATAGCGTACGCAACTCTTTTTTAATGTTGCTTTATTGCATTCGTTAAACATGTTCTCGTGCAATAAAGCTGAACATTATAGACTAATTGCATCGACTATTTTAAAATGGTCTAAAAGCAAAGAAAAATGACGTACAAAATTTGATCAAAACAAGTTAAGATGAACAAATCGAGCTGTTGGATATGTTACTGATGTAATCGAGGCTTCTTCCTTACGTTCAAGTGAATTCAGCTTGCAAACATTTGGTTTGGATTATTCTTTACCAGGAAATCTCTGTCTTTAGTTATCGCAAAATCGGCCGAACCGACACAGGTGCCGATAGGAGACACAGGAACCTTAGATTACATATGGCTGACATTACAATTTCTGAGCGAAGAAATCAAATAAGCAAGTCAGGAATTCTGTGGAGAATTTGTTGTATCTCATTGTATCCCTTGTATCTTTTGTATCTAGTATCTCTGGTTAAAATCGATGAAATCAGTGAAAATGCTTTAAAAATGACAGGAAAAGATAAAAAATGACATATTAGTGGAAATTGGCGAAAAATGCAAAAAACGTTGTATAAAACTGGGACATTTCCTTTTGTCATAACATAAAATCAATGCCTATACTAAAAAGCATTGTTCTAAAGAAAAAAGAAAAAATGACATTTCATTAAAATCCGACCCATAGTTATGAACATTTTACCCAAGACAGAAAGGATCAAACACGTACCACTTTTGAATGTTCAGTTTGATTCTTATTCAATCTGCTGACCCTTGCGACGAGACGGATGGTCCTAGTTCATAATAAAAATAAACATCTAACGCTTTATCATTTAAATGTAATTAAAGTGAGCATTATTGTTAAAATAAACCCAAGAAATATTACCTTTTGCAAATCCTTGCACCTCTCTGACTTTGACCAACTGGACCTGCTGAGTTTAGCTAAATGCCAGCAATGGAGGAGAAATCTCTCGACGCAGACGTGAAGATCAACGTTGGGTCTCACTATCGAGTGGGGAGAACACAATCGTCTTCCGGGATAAAAAAATTTCACTACACTAACAAGACTAAGACCTTTGCAGTTGCCGGGCTGAAAACATTAATCAGATAGCAAATCGGCAATGCAGACATTATGGTTCCATAAATATGACATTGACCGCAGGTGACATTGGTGGCAGAAGACCCAAGTCGAGATAAATAATGCAAAATACTGACAGAGCTTTATGTTAAGTTGCTTGCCTCTGATATTCTTTGCGAAAGTGAATTAAGAGACAAAAAGGATATCACTAATGTTTTGGTTTGTGAATCTACGATCCTCCGAAAGACAGAGCGGTGATTCCTAGAGATTAGACAATTGGGTATAAAGCCGACTAACTCATTAAGCCTCGCCACCGCCGTTTTCTTGTTCACAGGCGTGCGCAGCGTAAATCAAGAGGGGGGTCAACGACAATTTTGGACCCCTTTTCAAATGGGGACCCTTGGGCAAATATATAAAACAAGGAAAATGCAATTATAACATTAATGACACAATTAGAGTAATTAACGAAAGTGTGGATAAAGAGAGGTACAATTGCACGAGTGATACTTCCGAGTTTTCGAGTGCTATTATACCCCTTTATCCACGTGTTACGTTTAGTATTTTTTCGTTTCTACTTCAAAATAGTTTAAATTGTGAGAAATTCAAGCACATCTTTACCATTCGAAGTATACATTTGATGACCTCGTATTCCTTCTGGAAAATACTTATGTTAGTAGGCCTTGCATTACGTACTTATGATCAACATAGTGACTTAGAGGTTAAAGAAATGATTGAAAATAGAAGATATTGAACGTATTCCGGATGAAATATTAAAAGAAGCTGACAAAGCGATGAAAACTTTACTTCCCACGAAAAGGAAAGACAGGTAGGTAAGAGAATACAATTATAAAAGTTGGAAAGTTAAAAATAAAGAGTCACTTTGGACTCAAAAGTTTTGCCGGCGTACTTTAATTTAACAAGGTAAGAAAATAAACCGACGTTTACATTTTTTACATTTATAATATGCTGAAATATAACATGAAAAACACGCTATATATTTTATTTTGCTCCATTAGCTAGAGGTAAACCATGTTTATTTCACCAATTTTGTTTTAGTCATTGTTTAAGTCTATTAGACATAGATATGCAATTACGTAATCTGTGATAGACATTTTTGTTCATGCCTCATGGCCAACTGGAAATACCTTGGCCACGTCTTGACCAATGACTTCATTAAATGATTTGGATTCTTTTTTGAATTCTGGTTGGTAAGATGAGTTTTAATTGCACGTATGCAATAAACATAATGATAACCAACGATTTGTCATAGAATTAATGAGCATATTTAGTTAACTAAACGAAAAATAAATATTATCGATTTCGTGTGGAACCATTCACACTATTACGAGATGGCTTGGAGAGCATCATTCCCAAATGTTGTGCCTCTACCCCAAATTGTAGGGTCAAAAAAGATGATTTGAACGTATTTACATAATTAAAACATTTTATTACGTAAGACCCACTCTTTCAACATTTTTAGTCGTGACACGGCCACGTATGGAAGATGTTTTGCCTTCTTCTTAGCTTTTAAGGTATTTTAGAAAGACGCTGTATTTCTGCTTAATTTACTTTGTTAAAACATTCAACCCTTTGCATACAACATTTACTGCATAAAACATTCTCACCCTTTTCCTCCCCTTTATAGCTAGAATCACCACAAACATTAGCTTATCAAGCATTCCTCACACGATTTACTCGTATGTTGACTATTCCACTCGCGAAATTAAAACCAACAGTATTTAACTATATAGACAAAATGCCCCAATCAGGTCGGTGTATGTCAAAAAGTTTATCGCTTTTTTCTATTCGATTTTTCTTACCGCTTCTCCCTACTGGCCAATTATAAACTGTGACTCATCTATCTAAGGATGCAGTATACATAGATCGCAATGTCGATGTCCAATAAACTGCTTGTGTACTGTAATATGACCTCTTTAATTTTAACATAGCCTATAGATATTTTCAATATTTGGGACATTTTTAAACTCTGTTGGATATAATTTCACTTGTGGAATTAAATACTATTAAATACCAGTCGTGCTTTGGAAATTATCAGATAAATCCCTTCCTTGCTTCGCGAGTCCGGAATTTATCAACCATTTCCAAAGTATTCATGGTATTACCCACGAAAAACGTCAGAGATTTTGGGGTTAAGAACAACATACGTTAGTAAACGCTCGTTACTTTGCGACTTTTAAATTTTATCTCCAGAATGTTCAAAACAATCTATGAAAATGATCTCGTGTCTGTTCGTATGAATTACTGTATGGATTGATTTTTCGTTTATTCACGCGCGTCAACTGCAATAGCCGTTAGTTTCATGAGTGTAGTGCATGTTATATCTTGGGAGGTGGAAGTGTTCCACCCTCACTAGAACGTAAGATTCGGCGCCCCCGTTTGTTAGGGTTCAGCTGCGGAATTCGCATGGTACATCAGTTGTTACCCAAGAGAGTATACTCAGTCTGTTGTGCTTATACGGACTTTCGACGGGTTCAAGGACATCTTTTTTTAGATGTTCAAATTTTTGTTGATACAATCGATTGTACGGCACTAGAAACTTATCTACCTCGGCGCTCACTGTTACGATTCGCGTTCGATCAAAGTTATCTTTTTCTTCCGCGTCACTATCTTTCGGGAATAAATGGAGGCGATATTTGGAGCATTGACTTATCCTATACTGTGACATTCGAGGATAAATTCATGATAACAGTTGTAAATATACTTGTACTCTTGTACGTTTGGCCAGTATGATCGCACGTGTCAGTTCGAAACCCGATAAAGTTAATAGTATTGGGTACACATTCATGTATGTCGTGTAAATAAATGGTTGTTATACTCAAAAACACTAATAATTTGTTTGCTGTTTGTTTGAACCACACAGATATGCTTAATTTTTGAAAACTAAATTTTTTCTACTGTTCATGCAACTGTTTTTCCTGTACGTTTGCATATGCATAACTTATCATGTCAATTGGCATAGCGTAAGCAATGTTTGACGTTAATTTCAACAACCCCAAAATGTACTCTATCTACAAAGTTAAATTGAATTTATTTCTCTAACAGTATGAAGTTTTACGCACTGAAAAAAATTACCCTTGTGTGTCATATGTAAATAAACAATTTAAAAAATCCGCCAGAGCAGAATTCTGAAATTTGTTACAATACTCCCACTGAATTTCTCTCTTCATGGTTATTCCCATTAAAAAGAACCAATCCGATAGGTGTATTTACACATTTTTTTCTCGAGTCATCTGTCTTATTTTATCGAGCAAATTTGATTTATGTGAAGTTGCGACATATTTAATAATTTGAGAATGTATTTTGACAAAAGTTCTACTATAACACGGAAAACTATGACGAACCTAAAACAATCTCGCAAAAAAGTTACAATTTAGGCTCAGTAATGAACTTTTAATACAAATGTTTCACACTGTTTTGACCAAGTATTTGCTTCGTTTGGTAAATACTAATTTGTGAGAATGACGTAACTTCTTGTTAAGTAAATTTCCTAGCTTGATATTAATTTCAGCGTGATATGCACATTTTTAAAATCTCATATAAAAGGAAGGAAAGTGAGTAAGTAAAGGAAAATATTGTCATTTGCATCTTAACGGAAACTAAATGAAGTCATCGTCAATTTCTCTTCTTTCGTCACCTCCCGTGATATCTGTTCACCCCGGAAGAATCTACACTAATCTACATCATTCGCGGAACATCCGTAATATTTATTTCAATTACTTCTAGATGATCATTAGCTTCATATCGAAAATCGATTCTATATTTTTTAATACATTTTAGTGACTCACAAAAGAATGTTCCTTACAACTTCAGAATTTTTATGACTGTCAAATACTCAGGCAAGTTCTAACAAATTATACCGCGGAGCATCTGCAGACATTTACCGAGAATATCTCTACAATCTTACCAAAAAAAGTGGACACATGTTATTCCTAATTCTCCTTATTTCGCGACAGACTCATATTAAATCACAGAGCTTTTCCTCAAAACCCACAAATGTTGCTGACAATGACGTAGAAAAAAACAGTATTTAGTAAATATATCATTAAACAAATGATTCTCACTTTTTTAAACTTCTTTTCTAGATAGGAGGTCTGCAGTTTGTTACTTTATTAAAGCATCCCGTAAAATATTTGCGAACCAGCGATGTCAATGATTACAAAGTGAAGCGCTCATCTCGGTAACCATATTCTCTTTTTTTCGGAGTGCCATACACTCATACATAAATAAATACCTTTCCCCAAATCGTCATATCTTGATTCAATTTTTTTCAATATTTGGATCATTTTTTCAGAAATTGGAAAGGTTGGGGCACAAGTCATGGCGACTATTTTTTATGAGAATACGAGCAGGGTTGAAAAATGTGAAATTTACGCGTGAAAGGACAATGTATAAACTAAGTGCATGGAATTTAACGACACACCAAAATTGTGTTTCTCATATTTGTTAAGGTAATTGAAATGACTTTACTGGTTTCATGTTCCAAAGCATTTTAGTACATTCGAATTCACATTCCAAAAGTAATACATTCCCGTTCTAGAGGCTCAGTTAGGCAGATGCTCAGTTACCACACGTGTCATATGCCACGTGCCATTGTAAATGTAAATATTTAAGTGGTTAGGCGGAAGAGCAGGCCTTATGGGCTGAGCCTCGCCAGAAATGAAGACATTATTATTATTATTATTATTATTATTATTATTATTATTATTATTATTATTATTATTATTATCGGTCTGAACACTCGCAGGTTGTCACATGGGGTGCTGATGACTGGTTGCTACGCATCTTTGCAGACACACTCCTGCGCATTTCGCGACTGTCCGGTCTGGAAAGGCATTATTCCCAAGTGACATTCACGGGCATTTCTCTTACGGAGAATGAGCGTTGCTCGAAACATGTTCCATTTTATCTCGCACGGCAGTAATAGAACAACTGACTTCACGTTACTAACAGAGACTCTGACAAATCCATCTCTCAATGTGAACAGACCAGACTGCAGCATACCTTTCACCCTACAAATGGAATTGTGTGATGCAACAACCTTCTTTTAGAAAAAAAAATAGTTGCAATGACTTGTGCCTCAACCCTTTCGTTTAGATAATACAAAATATTACAATTATGTTCAAAGAACAATGGATATAGCCGGCTAAGAAGCCTGGGGGATAAAAATAGGATTTAGCGTAATGTTGATCCCCCTGATGTACTGCATGCTCGGCATGGCTGCGTGGTCGGAATTGGCCTGTTCGAAAACAACAACAACAACAAACACAAATAAAAAACAATGAAATAATATAGTTGCCATGACTTGTGCCTCGACCCTCAATGTACGAGGGTTGTACCAAAAGTAAGGTTCCCTTATTTTTTACAAATAGAAAACATTATTTATTGTTATTAATTAATGCATCGTTGGAAAGCTTACACTATTGTCTATTTTGCAACATAGTCTCCATTTTTTTCAACACACTTTTGAAGACGGTACTCCAGCTTTTGTATTCATAAGTCGAAGAAGTCTCCCGCCAATTCGTTGAGGAAGCGTGTGACCTCTGCTCGGACTTCACCGTCGCTCTTGAAGCATTTGACACCTAAGTGTTCCTCTAGCTTGGGAACGAGGTGATAATCGCAATCGGGAATGGGGCATAACGGTCCACCCAAATCTCTTCAAAAGCTCTTGTGCTGGACGAGCGACGTGGGATCGAGCGTTTTCGTGAAGAAGCACTACTCCTTCCGTCAGTCGTTCTCTCCGGCGATTCTGGATTGCTCCTTATGGATTGTGGTAACTTCCTTGCGTGGAGAAACAGGATTACTGCTCGAACCTCGTACTTGGCGGGAGAGGCTATCAACACTTCCATCTCTAACGGCTGCCACGTGAACACCGAGCGACGTAGCGAATCGCAGATGGGCGGGCTCGAGAATGGGGGAACCACTGCGTCCGGCACTGTTGTCGGATTTAGCTTATCACCTTCCCTCGAGGCTCATTGGGAACCTTACTTTTGGAACAACCCTCGTACGTTCAATAAACAATGGATAGCCGGCCTTGTGGCCGAGATGACTGAGCCAGTGGTGCAGTGGCGGCCTCACCTTGCAGCCGGTGCGCGCGTCGTGTCCCCAGGCGCCGGCCACGCAGCGCTCGCACGCGGCGCCCTCGGTGAGCGGCGGGCACACGCAGCGGCCCGTGTCGGGGTCGCACACGCGCCCCGGCCGCTCGCACGCCTCGCACGCTGCGCACACACAACATACATATATACATAAACTATTAATAAGTAGAAGTAGACAGATAATAAATTATGAACTCCGTATTGCTAATCGTCACAACTGGTTATCGATGGTTAGTAATTCTGTGGTCACAGGGTAGCAGTTCTTAAGTCAAAAATCTTAGTTTGAAGAAAACAAGGGTTAGATTTTTGAGTAATTGTTCCTATGTTAAACGCTAATTCTTAACGTTTTTTTCTTGTTAAGGAGCCAACATTTGTATTCGGTTGTTTTACTAAAGTAAAATATAGATATTTAACTTGTAGTTTCAGGACTTAACCCAATTTTGCCAAAAATTGACTGAAGAACTTTTACCCCGTGACGACAGAATTCCAAGAAAAATTCAATGTATATTATATCTGTAAAACAACATGGGAATAAAAATTATTATTATTATTATTATTATTATTATTATTATTATTAACATCGATATTTTGTTGCCAAAACATCGATGTTATTTTTTTTAAACCGCACGGCGTAGAGCAATCCACAGCAATGTCGATGTTTTGCGTCATCCTCTTTATCACACTTCACATTTCGCCTGTGCAATCTGAGCAAGTTTGCGAGTTTCTAGTGTTAGGAGTTTCTCGTATTATCGCTAGGCGTGTCGTTGCCTGAATCGACAGTAGTGTTTGAAATGGTCCTCAAACGCTTTGACAATTCATGAACCAGAACCGGACTCACTCCACTGAATCCAGGGAAGTCCCACAGTAACATGTGATGTGTCGGTCATTCCATATTAAATCGACACATCTAATTAAAATTTTACCTCACCATTTTAGATTCATATGAAATTTGACACATAGGTAGTATGAATGAAGAATAAGAAAACTACAAATTTTGAGTAAAATATTTCCACCCATTTGTGAAATAAAGCCATGTAAAATTTTACAAAATTGGGTTCCCGAAAATTTTTAAATTGATGTATAACCTCTCCAAATTAAGATAGAGAGCAGGAACAGGTATCATTTTTCAGCTTTTTTATGGCCTTTTATATGATATACAATTCAATAGGGGTTGGATTAAAAAGGTTTTTCAAATTTGCATTTAAAATTTTGATTTTGAGTTTTTTCAAAATGCTCATGTTCAAAAAAATTGAAAAAATTCTAAAATAATCCGTATATGTTTCAAAACAGGTGATGCAATTTTAAACATGGGACTGCAATGGGTTCCTATGGTAATCTTTACTTAAATAGCTTAAAAAATGTAGCTTTCTCCATTTCTCATGCTTCTCTCTTTTTCTATTGACTCTTATTTTCTTCTTGAAATAAACTACACTGAGAATCAGATTCACGTTTTTTCTCCTTTTTTCTACAGCGGATAGTACATTGCAGAAAGAAATAAAGAAAGAAAGAATGTTTGGAAAAATTTCCAATTGCAGAAATTTTGAATGAAATTTCAGAAGATTTTAGTTGGAATCGCTACTATTCATCATTAGATCCTACAGTAAAAGTGAAACTTTGACAAATCCTGAATATAATAACAAAGACATCAGCGATATTGCAACCAATCCCATTATACCCACACAGTCTGTTTCTAAAAATGGTGGGGAAAGGTGAAGTATTCTGAGAATGATAATTTGCATTTGGACCTGGACCCACTGTTTCAAAGTTAACAGAATGTAAATTTGGATGGACATATCCCTAGAGATTTCTTCCTTAGCATATTGCCGAAAACATGCCTGAATTAGCAGACATGTGTCTGCCAGATACACATCAGAATTGAAATTGCAGAGCAGACTCATTTGTATGCATTTCAAAAAGGAAAATAACATTTTAAATTCAATCTGAAGGACATGACCATGTTTTGGGGAGTAACACTCATTGTGATGTATGTTATACAAAGTATCAAAGAACTTAGTGCCAACAATAAAACATGAGCTAGCTCTCCATAATCTTGTTCTAATACACCGGACGCACAATGAGGTCTTTCCCACAAAAATGACGCAGCACTTCCCCGACAGCGTAAATGTAAGTAAATTTATATTTCAAAATTTGCATGTGTTTTCATGTGGTAAAAATTGTACCATCGTTGTTTCTTCTAATGATTACTATAGAAATGATAATAAATTTAAATCTCAGTCGCGAAAAACGCCAGGCTTAATTTACATGTTTCAAGATGATCGCCTTTCGTAGCAACGCTTCTAATATCAGTGAGTTTGTAAAAACCTTGCAGTAGCAAGGCAGCAAAGAGTCAAAGAAGGCATGGAGACTATATTTATGGAGCGGCAGTTTGTGGCCGGATTATTGCTGTATCCTCATATTTCGGGACCCGACAACTGACCACCTCTCTCCGAGAAGGAAACATTACTTTGAGTAGAATCGTATCAACTTTTTACTTGGTAACATCCATGAGCACTGAGCAGGTAATTTGAACATTTTATGTTCAAGTACCATGGTCACTAAAAGTGTGATAAAAACTCAAGTGACTGGTCAATTAAGGTTATCCTACAATTCATGTTTCAGTTTTTCTTATCCTGGAGTCAAGCGTGTTTAAAATGAAGAGTGAAAAACTAGTTTTCAATGTTGATTAACCTGTTGCGAATCGGATACGCACTTGATTCTTCGTAGTTATTTTCATTTACTTTCGGGAAATGGAAAATAAAATTTATTACGTGTCGGTAAAATAGAGGAGACGTAGTATAAAGTGCCTACACAAGAAACTACTTAGCTAGAGGCTTTCGGTTGATTTCTGGTTGTAAAGGAAAGACTTCATGTTACGTGTGGTAAGAAATTGTGAGTTTAGATGGGCGTAACTTTTCGGTAGTACAATTTGCACAACATCACCTTCGCGTAGCATAGAGAAATAGAAGAAATAAAACGATCATTTTTGATTCTCTGCCTCTATTTGCAAGGCCTAGTTGATTCACTGTTTCGAATTTGAACACAAAAAGCATCCCAAAAATATCCAGCAGAACGGTACGTCCTTTCTGCGCGGGCAGATGACATCACTCGTTTCTCAAGCACCTAATTCCGCTGTCAACGTTTCTGTCTGCGATCACGCACGCCTTAGTCGCTGATTTCGCCAGTCACGATGGTCGACTGCAACAACTCTTGTCAAACCTGAGGCTGCATCCGAGACAACTGAATTGCTTTCTGAATTGAACCCACACTCTGCTCTTACTGCAAGACATGCCGTCCACGAGTCGATCGGCATTATCGACTAGGCTGAGTAGTTTTAGTGTGTCGCTCCAGGTAATCGAATAGTATATCCCATTGCCTGAGTATATCCCATTGCCTATTTATTTCAAAGTGTAGTACCTTTTGGTCGATTTGCAGCATTTAAGACACTAACAAAGCACTTGTAATAGCTGGTGTGCATGAAATAAATAGAAAGATATAATAGTAAATATAAAAGTAAGATTTAACATTAGAACGAAGAAAACAACATAAAATGTGAGAAAACAAGGAATTCCAACTCGCTTCCACATTACAATTCTTTTCGGCCACCGGATCGGCGAAGTGATACACTGTTAGGTGATTAATGAATACTTTTTACTTCAATTTGAGATTGTCATTTTTTGCCATTGTTCTTCAGCAATAAAACTTCGAAAAGAAAATAACCTATCATTTCCTCCATAATTTCATATTTCCTTTAGTGTGAATATTTCTTTCCAGAAGAAATTTATTCACATTAATTTGCTGTTAATGGTTTAAAATTATGGGTATTAAAATATAAATATACTTTTCAAACTGCAATTTGTGAATAGAATTCGAAGTGAAACATTTAATTCACGTCATTTAGAAGTATCGTTCTCCCAACTCCTTTATTATAATTTTAATAGCGCGCAATGGAAAACGCTCAAATCTGATTTCACATGCTGTGAGATGTGCCTTCGGTGAAACAAATAGTAGCAAAAATAGCAAAAGGGTAGAACATTGATTTCTGGATCAAAGAGAACACACATCAATTAATGTTTAACATCGTAGAGGCACGGTTCAAAGCCGCCCAACTAATGTTTATGTTCCTTTATGAGGATATAAAGGCTGTCGGCACTTGTCCTAATAGCGCATTCGATAAAACGCGAATAGATCAAAGACGTACCATAAAAGAGTCATTACAGTCTTATCTGCTCCTGCTGGTAGCCGCCGGAAATGGCCAAGTCAACACGCAAACCTATCTTTAGGAAGTCTTTAAGTCTTAATTTTGCTTCTAATTTGCAAGAACACGTTGTAATGTAGGAGGAGGTGAAGATGTAAAACACACAGGTGTATTTTTTTTATACCTACCTCTTAATATATTTCGATCGCAATCTTTTTTTCCCTAGTTCATTTCACTATTTTCAATTTGTAAATTTGTAGAAAGATTGATAGTCTATTGAGGAATAGAAACTCTAAGAATATTGTATGTTACACAAAAAAATAATAATCGTGTGGGCAACGCACTGGAGTGATCATTATAGGTAAGAAAATTAGCACAGGTTTCAAATGATTCGCAATTACATTCTACCTATTATTTTGGTTTGTCGGTTTCGCTAAAGTAATAAACACCTTTTGAAGTTCGATTACTTAATTGCAAATCATTATGTAGCGATGTCCAAGTAATGCAAGTCACAAATCCATTAACAATAGTACCTTCATATCGTCCACATATCTCATGTGTTTCGGGTTGTCAGGTCAAGGATGCAAATTGCACGATACAAGTTGTAAATGGTTTAATGAAAAATGTGACAGTACGAATTATGGGTTGTGGGACGATTAACATTAGTAATCAATTGAGGGCCGATTAACATTACTATATTCCGTATATGAGGGTCATTTCAGAACTCATTGCAATTATTTTATATAGTCCGAATAACTGCATATGCGGTTATTGCACTATATACATTTAAAAACATGGTGTAGACAGTACGGAATGCGGCCACCAGATAACGTCTGAGAGCATTGGTGTCTAGTAGACAACACGCACTGTTGCATTGGTGTCTAGTAGATAACATTACTGCGTGGCAGAAATGTTCGTGAGTGTCATGCCGAGCTGCGAGAAGCATTGGGTGATAGGGCCGTTTCCCTGTTGAACTGTTGCACGTTGGGTGGAGGCCTTCAAACGTGAACGCGTGGCAACGTTGACCTGCCGCGCAGTGGACACCCAGTGTCTGCTTCCACAGAGGTGCAAGTGGCTGTTATCGAATCCCGTTTAGCAGATGAAAGGCGTTGGACTGTGGCGGAATTAGCCACTTATACTGTTATGACAAGCGTTTGGACCAGAACTGAAGAGGCAATCGAATGAACGGCGATGTCATGGTTCGCTACGAAAACACAAGTTTTGATAGAATCCATCACCCACGAGGTTCAGGCTTATTTTGACTTATAACGGCTAAGGTATTCTAGTGTGTCTGCCTGTTCCCGAGGGCAAAACTGTCACTTGCATGCACTACAGATCTTTCCTGCTGCGCACTCTGCGTTGTACACTGCGGAGGAAACGTCCAGGGCTTCTCAACAAAGCAATACTCCTCCGTGATAATGCAATAAGCCATTCTGCAGCCTGTGTCCAGAACCTTGTGCGGCGGTGGGGATAGGAGATCTTGGAACACCCTCCGTACTCCCCTGATCTCAATCCGTGTGACTTTGATCTCATTCCAAATATGAAGACGCCGCTGCTGGGAAGCCTTTTGTAAACAAGGGGGGACATCCTTCCAAACAGCGCATCGACGAGAGGTGGCGCGCATACACGTTCACAGCTGATGGTATTCAGCGCCTTCCTCGTCGTTGGCAAAAATGTGCGGACGCCTTGGGGGATTATTTTGAAGGTTGGTAGCTTCTAAGAGAACGCGTATTACGAGTACTGTTGTGTTTTGTGTATATGTAATATGAATAAACAATGCTCTTTATTCACGCATTCAATGTCACTTACCCAAAGCGCCTTGTATCCGCATCCAAATTTAGTACCAACATTGCGAAGAACATTCCCGCGACCTTCAATCGTATATCTTGATTTTTTGTTTCTTGGAGATTTTTTGACATAAAAAATAGTTGTCATGACTTCTGAAATGACCCTCATATAAAGGAGAAAAGACTGACATCAACCCAGATCAGAAACTACTGAAGCTAGAAATGCGAAATTTGGGAGAGAGCTATTACAGTTAGCGTATTGTGAACCTAAGAGATGATCCATATATTCATCACTAGATATCGGATGTTTAGGCACTAAAAAATCGCCTTTTGGGCGCCTAAAACGGCACTGAAGATGTCAAGAATAAGGAGATAAAAAGGCACTGTCCTAAATTACATTCACAATAAAATTAAAAATTATTTGTAACACTCCATACATATTTACAACTCTTCTACATTTTATTCTTAATAGTTTTCATTGCAATATGTTACCAGTAACATTTCAAGGTTCGCAATTTCAAATCTGCGACGATTGGGAGACAAAATAAGTTTGAATACAGAGAAGAATTTCTGAATATCTACTGATGTGTCTGGCATTTCGTTTAGAAGTCCTACATTAGCAATACTGAAAACTTCCGGGAATTTACATTTATTTCCACTCGAAGGTGCCCTCGGTGTATTGTCAAACGAACATTTTCTCAGAGCATGTCTAGTATTTATGAAATAGAGAAATGGAGAAAAATATGTTGGTATACTTTCAGGAATTCTCTCGTATTTCAAAATACAAATACATGAATTGAAGGTTTCGTAATGAATGGTCTGGTTGGACCATGGCCGATTTTCTAATATCTTAGCATTGTATATAAAAATAATACATAAAGGGCAAAACGTGCAATAATTCTAAAGCAATTCAGCAATGCAGCAATTCTCATGCAAAAAAGGCATTTATGCTAAAATAAGCAAAAATAAGCATTATAAAAACTTCGTCATATGTCGTCATTTGGCCTGATTCGTGGACATATATTATCAGCATTTAAATAAGTTCTCTAGAAAAAAATAGGCATTTCCCTAAACATCCGATGTCTATTCATCACTTGTCTGATTTCTTTCTTTCTCCCGGAGGCTTTTTTGCAGCTTTCAGCTACCCACGCTGGGAATTCACTATGTCCCTCATGGGGAAACACGTTAACCTTTAACATTAGACACACTTGCGAGCTCTTGATGTGTGGTCAGCAGACTAAAAAGGCCTTCCGCGATCACACACATACACGAAAAACAAGGGACAAACAACCGTGCCCACGGCTGGACTCGAATCCACGACCCTTCCGACCGAGGCGCTGAGTTGTCACGCGCTCTAGTCACCTCTGGCACGCAGTCGGCATTCACACGTCATCACATGAAGGGGTGAAATAGGGGTTCGTGGAACTAAAATGTAAGTTTTTTAAGTATGCAACCCGCGAAGCGCCAAGATGTTGCCGGACAAAGCTGGCTGGCATGGTCGAGGCGGGGCCGAGAGGAGCAAGAGGGTGGACAGCGTCAGGGATGGTGGGCTGTATCCTATAGTACCACAGCGAAAAGGGATGGGGTGGGATCCTAATTGCTTGCACGTTACACTCTTTCATTCTTTTTCCGTCTAAAAGATTACCGTAACAAATACCCGGGTTACTTAAGTCACTATCACGGTATCACGGGCGTGGTAATAAGTGCCTAATGTTTTACATTAAGGCGGCTGCACACATTCGCTATTCGGCGAACAGCGAGCAACCGCTCGCCGAATCCCGAGACGTGTGGATGAGTTGCTTGCTATTTGCCGAGTGACGAACATTCAGCGCTCGCCCACCGCATGTCGGTCTTTTGGACACATCAAAGGAAGCGAACGTTTGCCGAACATCTCCGCTCTTCAGGTTTGGGCGAACAGTAGCTCGCTGCTCGGCGAATGCCGAATGTGTGGAACCGCCTTTACTATTTGCAAGCGAGGAAAATCGAAGCCGAAGGAAATATTGTGACGCAAACTGGTGCACAAAGCTCATTGCCTGAAACCAGATTGGCTGCGCAGCGGCTCACCCCTGTCCTTATTTCATAAGGTGGATCAACACACAAGCCATCGCCAGTCGCAATACCACCGGTTGAAAGTAGTGATGTGACATCGATAACAGAACACCGATGTTAGCAAACATCAATGTTCAAAATACATCGACTAAAAATCATCCATGTTTTATATAATATCGATGTTTTTAGACTGGTTTAGTTACTCTAACATTAAATCCGTTTGTATTAAAATTTAATGTTCGTGTTTATCAATTCGCCGAAGTACGAGAAGAAGAAGAAGAAGAAGAAGAAGAAGAAGAAGAAGCAGAGCCTATGCCCATGGCGTATTTGTTGACCACATCTCAATGTACGGAATTAATACGAAGAACGAGAAAATACATGAAGGTCTTCTCGGGCGAGAGAGTTTGGTCCAGGAAAGTTGTACAAATAGAGTTCCTTTGGTTCCAACATATGGACTAATGGTATAGCCATAAGTTACTATTCCATATTTTAACTTTTACAGTATTGTGATCATGTGAATTGTTCATTCAGAAACAAAGCATCCGAAAAGAAAAAAATAACCGATCACAAAATATCGATATTTAAAAACATCGGCGTTAATACATCTACAAAAACATCGATGTTTTGAAAACATCAACATCGAAGTCGCATTCGTAGTTTAAAGGCCGCGAACTCACGTCGACAATACAATAGGGAGTTTTTGCCACCTCGAAGGGTAAGCACTATCGATCTTCTGCTCAGGCGCAGTTCAAGATTCGCATCACTTTAGTGCATCTGCGCATGCGCAAAGATCGATAGTGCTTACGGTTCGAGGCGGCAAAAACTCCCTAATGGGCGTTCATACATCGATAAGACTTCATTTAACACATCGATGTTTAAAACACCGGCGATTTGAAAGCATGTCGCATGCTAACGCACTTCGGTTTGTATGCATTGCCGTTTGCGATGGTGTAGCGGTTAGTGTAACGGACTGCTGTACCCAAGTTCGCGGGTTCAAACCCGATCCAAAAACTTTAAAAATCCCAAAACCGTGGATTTTTAAGGGCGAAAAAATCCTTTGTACACCTTCCTTCGGAGGGGAAATAAAGCCGGCTGTCCCATGTAGATTTACTTGCATGTACAAGATCCTCAAGCCTTAATGAAGCCTCTGAGCTAAATTCAAATCGCCTGTTTCGTCGCCCGAGATAATACTTTCTTTCTCAGCTGGTTGGTGAAAGGAGTGTAGCGAAATTTGCGTGGTCAGACGGAAGAGCTCAGAGATATCAATGTGTTAATAAGGCACTTTACTTTAAGTTATATGACTACGGCAGCTTTATAATGAAAGATTCTTTCTATCTCTCCTTTCAATATTCCCCGTACAAATATAAGAATAAGACATATTTATTGCTCTGATAGTGGTTGAGTCTCGCCACGTAAATTAAGGCATCAATTCAATTCAATTCAATTCGTGCCCAGGGCGGGCGCGCACTCACGTCGACATCCGGAAGCGGAGAAGCCGAAGTGCGTGGGCAGGCAGGCGTCGCAGCGCGCGCCGGTGACGCCGGGGCGGCAGCGGCACTGGCCCGTGCGCTGGTCGCAGTCGGGCCCGTAGGCGCCGAGCGGGTCGCAGGCGCAGGGCTCGCAGCGCGCGCGCCCGGCCGCCAGCCCCCAGTGGCCCGCGCGGCAGCGGTCGCACGCGCGGCCCTCCACGCCCGCGCGGCACCGGCACTGGCCCGTCACGATGTCGCACGCCGCCTCCTCCGCGCCCGCCGCGTGGCACCCGCACCCTGCAACACGCACACGCACGCGCACGCGCTCAGCGTCGAAGCACCAGGGCAGTTCATGAAAAGGCACTGGAGCAAAACAGCAGGGCAGTTCACAAAAAGACATTGGAACAAAACATCAGGACAGTTCACAAAAAGGAATTGGAACAAAACATCAGGACAGTTCACAAAAAGGCATCGGAACAAAACATCAGGACAGTTCACAAAAAGACATTGGTACTAAACATCAGGACAGTTCCCAAATATACATTGGAACAAAACATCAGGGCAGTTTACAAAAAGGCATTGGATCAAAACACCAGAACAGTTCACAAAAAGGCATTGCTTCAAAACACCAGGACAGTACACAAAAAGGCATTGGATCAAAACATCAGGACAGTTCACAAAAAGACATTAGTACAGGACAAAAAGGAAGGACAAAAAGGACATCAGGGCAGTTCACAAAAAGGAATTGGAACAAAACATCGGGACGGTTCACAAAAAGTACATTGGAACAAAACATCAGGACAGTTCACAAAAAGGCATTGGAACAAAACATCAGGGCAGTTCACAAAAGACATTTTTATAACGACATACAGATACAAAATTCTTGGACCACAACAGAAGAGATCAATTTATATCACAAAAACTTAAAATAAAACTTATATGTTAATACGGCTCAGCTACACCTAAGGTTACCGGAGACCTAGTGGTAAAATTCAGCATTGTTGAATCAAAAACTCAGGACATTACACAAAATGTCACATTTTTTATGACGATATGTCACAGTTTGTGTACTACAACTGAAGAGAGATCAATGTATATGTTAATACCGCACCGCCACAGCTAGTGTTATCAAAGACGTAAATCGTTGGATCAAACAATCAGGACATAACACGATTGATTGATTGATTGATTGATTGGTGATTCCAGGCGCGTCAACTTCTAAGGTCATTAGTCCCGCAAGTGTTATGCATGTTTTATCGCGGGAGGTGGTGGTGATTTTCCCCCTCTGGATGGCGAGATCCGGCGCCCAATTCCATGTCGGCTCGCGGGGTTTCCCCATACCAGGTATTTCCCACCAGCCGAGGCGAGATCAAAGCTCCCGACTGGTCTGCCTACATGTGTGGTAGCGAAGTAAGTGGGTGTAAGGAAGGGATGAGGATAGGACATGGAATAGGAAGGAAAGATCGCGCGCGGTCCCTGACCGATTTGTCAGGGTTCTGCTCCAGCATTCGCCTGTTGATCGGAGAAACAACGGAAAACTATCAATCAAAGCAGTCGGCAGATCCAATTCTTCTCCATACAGTGGCTGAACTTGACCCATCTTTGAAGCTAGTGTCAAAAATCCTGCCATAATCAGATTCGAACCCTAGTACCTCCCGATCAGAGGCAGTAACATCAGTTGATGCCTTGACCCACCTAAAATGTCAGGACATTTTTTAGTAATGAAGTACAGATACAAAGTTCTTGTACTACTAAAGAAGAGATATCAATGTGTTAATAAGGCACTTTACTTTAAGTTATATGACTACGGCAGCTTTATAATGAAAGATTCTTCCTATCTCTCCTTTCAATATTCCCCGTACAAATATAAGAATAAGACATATGTATTGCTCTGATAGTGATCGCTCCAAATAATTTAAATTAAACAGTAAATAGATTATACATATAAAGTCAGGACGTTTGAAAACAAATCAGAACAGTGAGGACAAAGTCCAAAAATAAGGGCAAATACATGAAAGGGAAAATGCGTCAAATAATTTTCAACCTATTACCAACCCCACCAACCTTCGGAAGCAATTATGCAGAGTCGTCATCATCGCATTCAATAGTCATGCTCTCGTTGAGTATATTAGTCATATTTGGGCGGTAAATCGCAATTAACGCAATAACCCTCAACCACAATCAGAATGTCGCTTTAAATACTACACTCGGACTCCTATATCAACATCTTAATGTACGTTTGGGTTAATTAGATGAGATAAGTAACGTAACTGTTTATTTCACACAAACAATCACGGAGATGGAGAAGGAATTTTTTTGAATTGGGAAAGGGAGCTGTAAGAATTTTTTTGAACTGGGAAAGGGAGTGACTGAACTACACTCAAAGGCAAGAAACTTCAAAAACCGAAATACTTGATCTGTCTTCATCAAAAACAGGCGTACGCTGTTACTTATTTTTTATCCTTTAATAAATATAATATTTTTTCACAGAAAAACATTAAATGTTATGTACAAACATTATTTGGTGTAATGAAATTATAAGAATGAAGTGCACTGACGTTGATCTGGAGAACATGTATTGAAAGTTGACAAGTTTGCATTTATCGATTGCTGTCTTGAAATGTGTACAACACTAAAATAATATATTTAAGTGGAGATATATTGCATTTCCCTTCATTGCGTGAATTTGTGACAATTTCTCCTTCATTTCTTTAATGAACTGAATTTTAACATTATTACTGCCAAACTCATTAACATAGTGCTCCACATCACACCACTCTCACCAAAAGGGCTAGAGTGTACTCGCATTTCCGCTTAGTTTTCCGACCAGGTGACTCACGTTCATCAACGTCTGCAGGTATCAGAAAAGCATCAAATCATTTTCAACCCATCGGATAATATTCAGACGACATGACACATATTTAATGACACATTCTGTAATATTTCCTTGTGCTATGACGGCAGTTCGTATGTGCTTTGCGGGTTGCATTTGTATTGTACGAGTAGATTTGTAGTGAGTACATCAGTAAGAGTGAATGTCCATAACTACATGAAAAGTGAATATTTAAGAAAATAACTCGATAAATAAGTTTCGAGGAATGTGTAAATGTGTCATCAAGGAACAATTCTTAAAGTTCAATGGGCTATTTGCAGGTACATTAAATAATCGTGTACTTAAGTAAATCACGTTTTACTGAAACACAAAATAGACAAACAAACAAAATGAACGTTACGGGACCTCCTGTGCAACTTCAGAATTAGCTGTTTAGCTAAATGATTTTTACCCGTACATGCAATTGAGAGTCTTGTGTTTTCTGCTTTGTCACTTACGAAAAGGCATCGTGTACTATGATTGAGAATTACGTACCACTCCTCCGGTTTAAGGAAGAGATAGTCCGTGTGAAAACACAACTTTGGCGTCATTTCCTGAAGTATCACGAAATACAAACCTATGTCATACGTCAGCTGTAGAATCTGTACTCCCTATCTCAAAAGCACTACTTCTCCGGAAAGTATGTCAGTCGTTACGGAAATGACATTTTAAATTTTCAGACATTTAAGCAATATTTTTTCTAGATTAGTGAGTAATAATCATTTCAAATAAATATTTCTAAAAAACACATTTGCACGTTTACGTGGAGAACAGAAAATTGTACATTTGAAAAAATGTATGAAAAATATGAAAAGCAAACGAAAACTTTCAGATTGGTTTAAACAATGTAAAGCAGATGTAAAGCATTAATATAATACACAAACATCGCAGAGAAAATAGTTTAATTAACTAATAATGTTTGAAACATTCTGAGACGACTTTGACCCTAATTACAAAATTCGATGTTGACGTACAAAATAAAAGACAATTACTTCATCTCGTGAGAAACATCGACCTTTATTATTGACTTTAAATCCTGTTAATAAAGATGGATGTTTGCCACCAGACGTTAACATATCAAAACTTTACTTCACCACACGGCATTCCCACGACACGGGACCATACTCGAAACAAAGCACACAAACAAACAACACGATTTTAGGAAAGCCGATTTCACATTTCAATGCGACTCCTCCACTCCCCCACGTGCAACCCGTGTGAAACGGAACCCCTCGCTGGTCACCTGGAGGCGGCTGCACCCCGCCCGGCGGCCACTGGGGCGGGCGGCACGCCCAGAAGAAGATCCACGCCCCGGGCGGCGGGCGGGCGGGCGCGGGCGAGACCACCCACTCGCCCGGCACCCACACCACCCGCGGGCCTCGCTCTGCCGCGCACCCCGCCACCACCACCACCATCACCACCATTGCGATCCGCGCCAGACCGCGCTTCGGTGGCATCCTGGCACAGGTGCAGCCCGCGGGCGACTGTGGCGGCGCGTCTTCGCGGTGGGCGGTCCTGCCCGCCGCAGCCGCTCCGATAAACGCCACTTATCGCCCGCCCCGGATGGGCGACGGCGGCGGCGGCGGCGGCGGCGGCGGCGGCGGCGGCGGCGAAGGCGGCGGGCGCGCCCCCGCGCAAACAGCGCCGCTCACACGCGCGCGCGCACCGCCGCCGCCGCCGCCTAGTTCACGCCGCGCTTACTGATTGTTATATTTATTATTTCCTGCTGATGAGCTTTCGCTCGATGGCAGGGTTTATACAGATCATATAGATACAAATATATCTTAAAACACATATTAAAGGAAACTACAACTAAGTAATTAAGAAAACACACAAATATTTAGCATCACACGCAGTTCCCTAGACGATTCCGGAAGCAACGCGCACTAGGGGGAAAAGTCGCTAGTGCTGCAGCGGGTAGATTGTTCCAGTCAGTTATTGTCCGGTTTGCAAAAGAGTATTCATCTACATCGGTTTTTTGATTCCTATATTTAATTTTGTATGGAAGGATTGTATTGATTATTTTGTACGTATGGATTTTGACTAGCGCATGTCGTCGGGGCGATCCGCCGTGTAGTGGTCAGGCCGCTGACCTTCCAGCTCTGGGTTCCGGGGTTCAAATCGCAGACGTTCCATGTGAAATTTGACTGGCTTAGTAGCTGATGCCACTGCAATGCCTCTGACCGGGTGGTCCTTTACTTCGAGTTCCGACGGTGGCACGATTTTTGACGCAGTCTACATAGCTAGGTCGAGTTCAATCGCTGACTGGAGGAGATATCTAGCGGCCGGCTGCTTTCTACAGTCAACATCTGGCGAATGCCGGAGCAGTTCCCTAATAAACGGGCCACGGACTGAGTGCTATCTTTACGTCCTGTTCCTTCTCCTATCGTACGTCTCCTTCTCCACTTACGTTGTTACGCCCCTTTCACACACACACTCACACACACACGTATATGTACGACACTATTACACATGTCGAGAGACCAGTCGGCAGCTTAGAGCTTATCCTGGTTAGGGCGGTGCATCGCTGGTGGCAGATAACTGGTCGAGAAAAAAACCCGCTAGCTGACATGTAGGTTGGCGCCAGATCTCGCCATCCAGTGAAAGAAGATACCCTCTTCCCTGGGAAACATGCACTACATTTACGGAACTAATGCTCTTATCAGTTGGCGCGCCCTGAAACCCAATCAACCAGTGAAAGTTGTGGTGCACAAAGCGGCAGCGCGGGAGGTCTCTTCTGGATGTGCCAATTTTTCCTGCCTCTCATTCCATTATTGATCCGTTAGTAATATCATTTCAATATAATCATTTCGCCGGCCCGAATCGCTATCAGTAGTGCCATAGCAATATCGGAGAGAAGGGTCGCGGGTTCCAGTCCGGCCTCGTGCTTGGCTGTAAGTGTTTGTCCTTTCACGGTCTATCATCACTATGTCATTTCATCCTCATAGATACCATCACGTTACAACCCTATAGTGGTCGGTAATGACTAAGCTGCGGATTTTTGCCTGTTTGCCGATTTTTATTCTTCAATCATAAACTCAGTATTTTAGGTTACTTATTCATTTTGAAGCAGTGGGTGTATTTAAATATAATACTACTAATGCCACAAAATGAACAAGTACCCTAAAATACTGCACTTTTAATTGAATGATAAAAATCGGTAAATAGGCAAAAATACGCAGCTTAGTAATGACCTATAAGTTGATGCGACCGTAAATAACAAAAAAAAATCATTTCCCCGTCCATCAAAACCAATCATCCCTAGTGTGACCGAAAAGGCTACCTCGTAAAAATACAATTATATCTGTTATATCGACATACCGCAAGCAAACAGAAGAACGTAAAGCAATTATTTTTATCGGTCTGCGTCCGTTGATGATTTAATAGACCTCTGGCCGTTAGGAAAATCCAAACAAACGAGTTCTAGCTAAACAAGGCACATGAGTACTCTTGCAAGTTCGCGCATGCGATCGCGGCTTAGGTCGCATGTTCCCACGTTCGATCGCTTCCGTGGTGTATCCTGGCGGAAATCTTATTTCCACAGAGCAGAGATTCCAATCGCAGGAGGTCTTGAATACCAGGAAATGAAGCGGCATTACCACGCGAGCGAGATCATTGCATTACTTTGAATTTCAGATTACCACTCCCAAAGAAATATTTGACAATAGTACGGGTTTAGAGTTGGAGAGGCAGATCAGAAAACCAGTTATTTCGACGCACAGCGGATATCTTTGCCATTTGTACTCTCCGTGCTAATTTTTTGCACTCTGGAAAATCTCTTATATACAAAACTATTTTGGTATGAAAAAAAACGATAGGGAAGCCAACTTGGGCAGCGGGTGCAACATGGCAGTTAATTGCGTGCGGACTGAGAGTCCGGATGCAATTATCTTTCCTTTTTATTTCTATGACCTTAGGATCAATCACGATTTCAATACTCCCAACAAACAGTTTTTATAAACAATTATTTCGTTTCAGATCGACCAATGCAATGATATCAGTGTTATCAGCGATTGCGAACTCCCATTCTCCCGCAGGTACTAGTGTTTCATCTTTTGCTCAGAATGTTTAAACACGGAAAAGAATGGAAATGTGAGTAAAGTGAATGAAATGTAAACTGATAGGTGTGGTGTACCGTCTTCATTTATTTTTGAATCTTGTACAATTTGTTAAAAAATCACAAAAATGATATATTAACTTTAAAATACTTCTACAGTCATACTGACGCTGGACTTTCATTGTCATGTTTAACACTCCAGATCGTTTTAGTAGGTTTTGTCTAAATCTAGGCAAATACGACTCGTGTATTTTGTTTTTATCCACTTTCGGCTACGTGAGGAGTCACAACCTGCTGCAAATACTGACGTTTCAAAGTACGGCGCGTCTACTAGGGTTAAGGCGGTAGCGTCGTAACTTCCTCGGCTCAAAGGGCGAACGAATATGGCCGTGGCAATAAATGTTTGCATCTGTGTTGTGGCATGTTGGGGCTCTTCCGACCACCTTGTATTCCCCCTAAAACCCCTTTCCTTTCACTCCCTTCATACATTCAACGCCATACCAAACCATCGCTATAATCCTTAGAATTTTCGTGATCTTCACCACCATTAAGGCTAAAAAGAACTACAGAATGTTAATATACCTGGAGTGGAGGAGATGGAGGAGGAGTAGAAGAGGGGAGGCGGAGGAGGATAAGACGGAAAAGGGGAGTGTAGATGGAGAAGAAAGGAGTGAGACGGAGAAGAAAGAAGGATGGTGACAGAGAAGAAAGGAGGAGGAAGGGAGACCGCAAAGAAAGGAGAAGGAGGAGGGGAGACGGAAAGTAGAGGAGAGAGGAAAAGACAGGAAGAAGAGGAGATCGAGAAGAGTGGAGGCGGAGACGCAAGTAGTCGAGGAAAAACGAATAAGGAGGCGGAGAAGAAAATAAAAGTGGAAAAGGAAGGAGAAAAAAAGAATAATATAAATAACGTATGCAAAAATGAAGACATGTGATGCAACATAAAAATGAAATATGACTACTGATGAGAGGAGATCTGGAGCTTCGACAAAGTTGTGGTTTCGCACTTCGGTGAAGATCACTGCACTGCTTGTTTTGGAGGCTTATCCAATAAATCTTCGATGTACTAAATCGGTATCAGAACACTGATAAGTAGAGCCTCAACACACGCGAGATTAGCGCGATATTTGCTTCAGAAATCAACGTACCGCACCCCTCGACCACCGGCGTTGCATCTTTCCACCCACAGCACGTATGCCTTGCGGCTCACCAACGCAAGGGCTCCTCCCCGACAGCGGCTTATTGACTACTTGCTTGTTATTTCCGCTGCCGCGCCTCCGTCGCTACTGTAGCGTCCGTTCACTGCAACCTCCAGGGTTGCTAATTCAACTGTCGAAGTCAGCAAGTTTCCAGAACTGTAAGCTGCTATCCTATACTTCCTGTTTCTGCCCGCACACACAAGCAGAGGTATTTATAGTTTTCACGCCCTGATTTGTAGTGCAAGCTCTCCTTTTGCCCTCACAACGAAAAAGAGAGGAGAGATTTGCCACAACTTATACACTCCGATTGACGGTACCAAGCTTCAAGTAAAACTTCTCTCTTAATTCAAAAAAATAATTCTGTTTGTTCTATAAAGAGAAAAAAACAAACTACATATCCAATATCCCAATGAAAATTATGCAAGTGCAGCAAATATAAAATCACGAGAAGAAACATAATCGATCATTTTAGAACTTGTTCGGTTTGTGTATTTTTGGTATTTCCTTTTTTTATTGAAATCCCTTCCACTGCTGAGATCAATGAGGTCCATGGGTTGATCTAATGAGCCGATGATGCCGATAACGATGAACGAGCAATGATGAGAAAACGGGGAGAGGAAGTGGAGAAGCCCGAAGAAACCAGCCGAAAATTCGCTTTGATCAGCAAAAATTCTACGTAGATTGGTCAGGGATCGCAACTGTCACATGTCACCACTCACCCTCCAGGTTCTATCGTTTCTTTAATTGTTGTTTCTGGCGATGAAGTATCCATCTATTCAGTAACGTAGGTTTTAGCAAACGACTGTAGTTTCAACTTCTACCATCAGGGATCATACAATTTTGATTACAACCAGCTCGGAAGTTCTATTTGGGACTTCCGTGACAAGCTCGTCGTTATAAATGATCAGCGTAGGCACATCCGCATGTACCGCTCACTGGCGCTTCCTTCGTTCTCAGTGCCGTTCTCACCACCAAATGTTTAACGCTTGACCGCGAAGTCAATTGCTTCCTTTATTTGTTTGCTTGTTGACGGCAGTGAGATGAAGGGTATCATGAAACACATTGAGTAAAAGAAACGCTATGAAACGTCAACTACATCGAGAGATGATACCCTTCATCCTTGCTTAACTTCCTAAATGTTTCAACCTGTGGAACAAGGCGATAAATGGTTTGGAATAGTATATCTAATTGTTTACAAAAGAAACATCACCAAGTTCTTAGTATACACCAACTCTGAAATTTCTCTATACGTATTCGCTATTCACAGGCGATGATAAATTTTTTTGGAAATACAACGGTTTAGATCAGCTGTCTACGAAGTTATTGAACAACATTGGCTAGGTAAAAATGTTTCATAGTCACAGGCGTTCACTTTCTTATATATATATATATATATATATATATATATATATATATATATATATATATATAATGTCAGAGAATTACACGTAGGTTATTTTTTTTAAAAAAGGTCCGTTTCTGAATGAGAGTGAGATTGAGTGAAGTTTCTGGTTCCAACATATTTTGCCCGCTTTTTGATGCCTTTCCCAGACGTATTGTATGTCTGTGAGCCACGTTGTAGAACTTTAAAATGTTTAAGACAATTGTGTCCCCCCTCCGATGTTCCCATGTGTCTGCACGAACACAAAGGATACACAGGTCTTTGGAAGGAAACAATTAGATTATCTACCTTGTAGTCCAGACTTTGCAACTAGTGACTATCACATGTTTAGATCTTTGAAGGATTTTCTTGGTTGCTAATGGTTCAGCGACAACAAAGAAATGAGAGCTGCAGTCAGAGATTGGATTTCTTCACAGGCGGCAGATTTCATTGACGTCTGAGTTCAAAACTTGTAGCACGGTATAACAAATTTTTGAACCAAAAAAAAATATGTAGAAATGAAGATGAAAGTACATAGATTATTGAAAAAAATATGATATGTTCAATATCTTCCGTTTTATTAACAAACGGACCTTATTTTTAAAGAAACCCTTGTACATTAAAAAATACGTATCTAAACGTGTTTATTTTTACGTATTACATTTTTCAGAAATAATCAATTTTTGATAACGAGAGTATTTCTTTTATAATGTCTCTCTTCATCTCCTATGATAAATTCAAAATTAATTTCCAGATTAATTGATTGAAGTTGAAGCTAAGTTTTGGAGTTGCAAGCGTGATTAAGTCATAACACATACATTTTTTCAACTAATTTATTTAATAATTTTCATTATGAAAACAAATTCCGGATAATTAGATTCCGAATAATGAACCTCAAATTGGAGTTTCCCCTGACGACAGATTTCAAATTAAAACGTTATGTCATTATTCGAACATCATGGATCATGCCTTTTTTCTTCATCTGCAATTACGACGATCCCCATTATGGTGGTAGAATGTGTATAACAATATGGATTCACTCGGTCAGTTTTAGAAGTTTTATTCACAAGCGACTTCACTTATAACTAACCGCAAGAAGCATTTTATAGAGAGAATTTTTCTTGCACAGCTCAACATTTTCCGTAAGAAATGGGACCCCATTCCGTTGGGGCTATAAATTTCGCTTATTTTGCTGTATAGCTTCTCCTGTACTGTAAAATAAAATATGACAACATATCCGGAGACAAGGACGACGACGATAAAAATGTAGTGGGAAGAAATATTTCACGGTACATCTAACCTAAACTATGTAAAAATATTTTGACGAGAATATTCCTGGAATGCTTTTAACAGTAAATATTTTCGAAGAGAATGATTACTGGAAAATTCCATACAGGAATGACATTTGTATCTGTATTCTCATCGAGTTTTCTGGGGAGTCTTTTTCTGTTTATTCCAAACATGAATACATCACCAAATGTTATTTCACACTTAACACGTACAAATAATATCAATGAACTTACATTTGCTTGGTATGATGTTTCTTACTTTGGCGGAATATTGAAAAGGAAAACAAATGTTTTGGATCTGAATTTGCCTACAATACTTCACCAGCTGCATTTTTGAGAAAGAATTTGAAATGATTCGACACGGCCAATTTCGTTTGACCTTAACACTCACAAGTATTATGTCACTAACACACGGATTATCTAAAATGCGATGAGTTTACTTTGCTTATTATGGAATGAGTGATTTGTTTTGAACATAAATAAGAGGTACATTATTATTATTATTATTATTATTACTATTATTAAAAGATGAATGAAAACCCCACAAACTGTAGAGAAAGGGAAAATGCAAAAATGAAAACGCCGAATTCGAAAGGCTTAAATTCTATTGAACAGGCTGCACATATAAGGATATGATGCATCTAAACTCAGTGTGCTTATATCCACGGATGTAACGCTTGAATGTTCAACGTGTCAGTTGCGTACTGTACACATCATCCAAAGCACAAACAAGGAGTATATCACTTGCTGATAAGATCTTCACAGAAATGTGTTAAAACGTCTAATCTAAGTTAAAAACGGACAAAATTGGAACATCAAACATTGGACATCATTCTGATGTCTCAATATTGAATTAAAAACATTTAATTTTCTATGTAGATTAAGAAAATAGAGTGAATTTTTAAATATACTAATAACAAACAATTGAAACGAACAAAGATACTATACGTATTCGATATGAAATGTTCCGAAAGCTACTTGTAAACAATGTAATAGAATATCTAAAACTTTCTCGCATGGTGCTTGACGTAGGCTGAGGTAACTTGACGCCTCTCCGCTGCAAAGACCTGTCACGTTGGCGTTCGCATTCTTACACACGATGCCAGGTCTTCCAAGGGTTTCTCCTCCGTTGCTCTTCATTAGGTTTCTATCTCGACACAGCCACGTGGCATTGTCTTACAGGCGTAGATCACACGACGCTGTAGAATCAGCGTGAATGGTATCCGGTTCCTTTATTCTCATAATGAAAAATCTTCTGAGTTCATTCACCACGAATATCAAAATTATCTTCATTTCTACATTCCTTTGATGTAGCATGTATTCGTTGATTTTTGGGAAGAAACAGTACGCAGAAGTGTCAGTTTACTCATAAGAGAGAGAGAGAGAGAGAGAGAGAGAGAGAGGAAGAGGGAGAGAGAGGGAGGTGGAGAGGGGGAGAGAGGGAGAGGAAAAGAGAGCAAGAAAGAGACGTGCAGAGGGAAAGAGGGAGAAAGAGACGTGGAGAGGGAAAGAGAGGGAGAAAGAGACGGAGGGCTGGAGAGAGTGATACGAGGGATATTCCATCTGCGAATTACAAAGCATTGAACAAGGAAGTGCCCCCATAAAACCATTGGAGAGAAAAATGTTTTCCAGTAGCGACGTCAATCTTCGCTTTCTTTCATTTATTCCACTTCATCTTTTTATTTGCCTATAAAATCAAGCAGACGCAAGATAAATATTGTTTTTAACATAGCTTTAGACGGTTCCTTCTCTTCACCTGCCTTCCCAGGACGAGCGTCATGTCACTTTCCTGCCCTTGTCACCACAGTCGCTCGTGTCCGCGTATTCGACGAGCGGGGCGGGAGCGTTTGTCGACGCGTTTGTTTATTTCCGCGCGTGTGTACGGGGCTGTCACGCCCCCGCGCCAGGCTGTCGGCGACGGACGCGGCTCAGGAGACTGGCCCCAGGCGCCAGCGATGCCGCTGCCGCCGCTCCGCTTTTGCCACTACTACCTCTAATGTCATCCTCCACCTCTAAATTCCCTCAAGCTCTCTACATCCTTTGTGGCCCCAACATCCTCTAAGGCATCTACCGCCTTACCGTCTTACGCCTCTGTCTCTTACGCCTCTACCACCTCTAGCGCCTCTACCGTCTCTACTGCCTCTACCGACTCTACCGCCTCTACCGACTCTACCGCCTCTACCGCCTCTACCGACTCTACCGCCTCTACCGACTCTACCGCCTCTACCGACTCTATCGCCTCTACCGACTCTACCGCCTCTACCGACTCTACCGCCTCTACCGCCTCTACCGACTCTACCGCCTCTACCGACTCTACCGCCTCTACCGACTCTACCGACTCTACCGCCTCTACCGACTCTACCGCCTCTACCGACTCTACCGCCTCTACCGACTCTACCGACTCTACCGCCTCTACCGACTCTACCGACTCTACCGACTCTACCGCCTCTACCGCCTCTACCGCCTCTACCGACTCTACCGCCTCTACCGACTCTACCGCCTCTACCGACTCTACCGCCTCTACCGACTCTACCGACTCTACCGACTCTACCGACTCTACCGACTCTACCGACTCTACCGACTCTACCGACTCTACCGACTCTACCGACTCTGCCGCCTCTACCGACTCTACCGCCTCTACTGACTCTACCGCCTCTACCGATTCTATCACCTCTACTTCCTCTCATGTCTCTACCACCTCTAATGTCTGTCTTCAGCGCTGACTCCGTAGTTCCTTTCCTGGCCTTTGCGGCCTCTCAGCTGCCGTTCCTGCCGCCTCCGTCGTGCTCACCACTTTTACTGTTTCCGCTGCCTCCGCCTCAGCTGTTTCCGTTTCCTTCGGCTCCTCCCTCCCACCATGTAGAGACGTCAAAATTGACTACTATCCCCGACTCCCTTTCCGTAGTATATGCATTAAGGAAGACGAAATAATCTGCCAGAAGTATGGTGTGTACTCAGGCAAAAAATATAAATATTGCAGTTTAACGAAATGGCTTCTAGTGTGTCGTTTTGTCAAGGAGATTTAGTTTTTTTTACTAGTGTAGTTTAAATTTTGAATCACTTTAGTGACACTTCTGCAAATGAAGAATACCATTTAGCCATTTCGCGGAGTGAGGCCTCTAGATTATGAGAAACAGATAAGAAAACCAGGATGGGACGTTACATAAAATCTAATCCAATTTACACAATCGATTATTATATGATTTACACAACAACTAATGGAACAAATGAATTGTTTAATTAAAAGAAAAGAGAAGTATCTGTTTTTCGTAGATGAGGCACATGATTTAGGTAGTGCTTCTGCCAGACGTTAAGGACAACTGTCGTTGAGATCCAAGTTCTCTGGGTTCGTAAAATCTTCAGCTGTGAACAGTCCCCGTCCGAGAGCAGTGAGCGTGGCGCGTGGCGACTTCTAATGTGTCTCTTCTGGGAACTTTTGTCTGGTAATGTGTGAGGTGCAGATTAGTTTGTCATACGAACCGGTGTTATTTCTGAGCTGCTATGCGAGAGCGATGTTTAGAGGTTTCTTAACCCACTCGCTCCTCGGCGCGACGTTTGGCGAGGTTTGGAATGCTTCAGGAACCCTCCTCGACATTCACAGTTTCATTTTACTATTAAACAAAATATCATCCCTTTAATCCCGATGACACTGAATTGAAACCAGAAGTCGAAACTGAGCGGACTAGCAATAAAGCTTTACAGAACTCGACGTCGTACATTCCTATATGCGTGTAATGAATGAACCTGATTGACAGTTAATTGTGCGCTGTGGTTTAGACGCTTTGGGCGCTATGCACGTACCAACGAGTGGTTTTCTATTGCACAATGTTGCAATATGTCCTCCGCAAACAGTGGCATATTTTTGCGCGAAAATCCAGAGATTTTTTCTGACAGATTCCGATACAAATGAGCAATACTGAGTTAAAATTAAAATTCAAAACAGCGAGAACGTCCACCAGCCAGTTAGGCGGATATGCGAGCTTTTTTCTAAGTGTACTCACGAACAATATTTTTAAATGTAATATTTAAAAGATTGATTGTTCGTGATTCCGAGCGCGTCAACTACTAAGGTCATTAGTTCCGTACGTGTAGTGCTTTCTCATCGAGAGGTGGCAGTGATCTTCCACCGCTGGATGGCGAGTTCCGGCGCCGACCTACCGTCGACTAGTGGGATTTTCCCCAACTATGTATTACTCACCAGCGAGGCAGCGCCCCAGCCGAGACAAGCTCTAAGCTCCCAACCGGCCTCCCAGCATGCACGGTAGTGTAGTGCGTGTTAGTGTAAGTCTGTATAAAGGGTGAGGATAGGACAAGGAAGAGGAAGGAAACATCGCTCGCGGTCTGTGGCCCGTTTGGTAGGGTATTGCTTCGGCATTTGCTTGATGTTGATTGGAGAAACCATAGAAAACCACCAATCAGAGCAGTCGGCCGCTAGAATTCTCCTCCAGATGGCGACTGAATTCGACCTAGCTGGCAAGCTAGTGTGTCGAAAATCCTACCGCCGTCGTAATATTTAAGACTTTTTGTTAAAATATCCCCAAGGAACGAGTACTTTCCAGCCCCTTTCGCAATGGCTGGTGGACCCTCATTAAAGGGTTATAATGGGCGTGCGTGCACGGACAGTACGAAAAGAATCAAGAATTGCCTGATTTTTCTCTTGATACTACCAGTGCTTCTAGCGATGGCTGACTTTGCAATTCGTTCCAAATTCTTTAAGTCTTGTCGCATCCCACCGTCTGCTTTGCTTTGGTCTAGCATGTGACGAAATTCACAAAATATGGCAAGAGCGAGCCACTTAAGGCAGCACTGTCAGACACATTCTTTCATTAATTCCACTGTTTATGCACTGGTCTCCCCAGAGATACAGCAGCATGCCATTGCAGGCTGTCTCCACACAACTGACCAAAACCAAACTCTCCGGTCTCTAAATGACTTCACGGGTATGTTAGTGTTATCTGCAATCCACTGCTTTGGACTACAGCGTCTGTATTAAACACTCACTGCTTTGTAGAAATCCTAGCAGTGCCATTCATTATAATTCTTAAAGTCACCTTCAGTAGTTTCTACCGTAAATACAGTTGTCTCTTCAATATTTCTGGCAACTTCTATGATCAAGCTATAAAGACCACCGTTATTATGTATAGCAAATTCGCTTCCTGTTTATGCTTCTTCATAGAAACTGCGTTTCCTATAAAGTAATTGAACAATTAAATATTAATAGAAAAATTCTTAATAAACAATGAGAGCCATTGTTCGACAACACACAGTGTATTTTGCGCTTGAAAAAACTATTTGCAAAGTGTAAAAACTAATTTGTTTCAATATTCTACATTTTTCTGACAGTTTTAAACATATACTTCATCAAACAAACATCAGAACATTAAATCTTGACGGTTCACAACTATGAAAGCATTTGTGAGTTTCAAACAAATAGCCGGATGTGTACCTATTTATCGTGTTCCTTATACTCCATTCACGGGATGATCGTCGCATGTCAACATTTTATTCTTCAAGGGGATTCAAGTCCTTCAAAGGTACCAATTCGGCAACCAGAACAAACCACCTCGTTTAATCCCCAAAGTTAGTTATGATGATACTAACTACAAAGAATACCACCTCCTTAAACACCCTTTTACATGGTACAGTTTTCATGCAGATTCTCACACAGAAACTTTACAGAATCTTCAAGATGCCAAACTAAATGTATAAAATACAAAAAGCGTGTTTCCACGATCTGCATGTTTTCTGCGAGTTGCCACGAGACGCGTAACTGGCGCTCTGCTGGCACACAAATAAATTGTCGAATTGAGCGGCCCGAGTTCATGACACTTTTGAAGAAAAATAGAAAAAATCGTGTACACGCTTGAGGCTTTATCGTGAGTGCAGAAGAAAACGCTTCGAAGAGAGGAGTCTTGGCTGCAGAAGTGCGATTCGGTAACCTCACATTTGCAAAAGGTAGTAAAATAAACTCACCAGAAAATCCGAAAACTCGAATCCACCTCCAGTACACAAAATCTTAGGAATCGCACCTAACCTAACCTAACCACAAAATTGAAAAGGGGGGACGATTTCTTGCATAAACAAAGCTGTTAGTGAACGATTTTGACGCTAGAGGCGCTAGAGTCAAACTGAGAATTACTATTTGAAAAAAAAAAAAATCGAACAAGCTCAAAAGTGTTCATGTAGAAATCATGCAGTCTGGACAGCACGCTTTTCGTAAGCCCAATCTACCCGAAACCCGTACCGTGCTAAAGGACCTTAACCCTGGAAATACCAATTAATGTAATTGTTGAGACTGTTTAATTCTTCGTTTTCCATAACAGTGCCCGATACTTTGTGCTCTTTCTTTTAACCAGCGTTTTTGGAGTGCGTGTTCGTCGAGACTTCCCTTGGTCAAAGCCATAGGCTCTTTTTTAGTTCTCGAGTTATTTTTCCCTTAAAATAAAACATTTAATATAAAATTTGTAATTCTAAGTGTTCATTAAATATCTGTTCTTTTGAAAATACATATACTGTTTTATGTTATTTCAGTTTCTACAAACTAATCGGCGGGGTGGAGGGGTGGAGCTCGACGAGCCACCCCTTGGCTAAAGACGTTACTACTTATACCCTGGTCGACCCTATATACTTACTTATACCCTTGATCGACCCTATTCCGAACCGTTCCATCCACCACCGCCGCCGCGCACCGCAGAGCGCCTTTCAGGCCTAAGAATACACGCGCGCAGCCTGCGTCTGGCGGGCGAGGGGAGGGGGGAGGGGGAGGGGCGGGAGGGGAGGGGAGGGGCTGGAGAAGGCTCGATGGGGCGCGGAATGCGCGGCGCTGGCGGAGACGCCTTTGAGGGCCTTCGCGCGCCGCGAGATGACTCAGCCCCTCCCCGCCTCCCGCACCCCCCCCCGCGCCAGCGCCGCTCGCCACCGCGCGGCAAAAATAATAAACGCGCGCGGACGCTGCCGACAGCGCGACCGTCGATGGAGACGTGCGTGAAAGACCTAGTTCATATGAACGATAGAGCAAATAAATGTGGTCGACAATCAATAAGTGAATCAGTGAACGAACCGATGGGTAAATGAATGAATCAATTAGTTAATGAATGAGGGAATCAATTCATGAACGAACGAATGAACAAAGATGGGAACGCATCTATTTTCGAAATGAACGGAAATGAAAGATTTGATGAAAGCGTATGAAAAATGACGAAACGAAAGAACAAAAAAAAGGGAATGAATGAATTAATGAATGCATGAGAGGGTGAATGAAGAGTACGAAGACAAATAAATGGAAACTGCATTGACAAAATTGTTGTAAAGCATTTAATGGGCTGGAACGCCAATACGTGACATTACATTTACCGCTCTTATCTTCCGTCCCCGGATGTTGTGACTCAAATACCGGACATACCAAACGTGATACTTTTCTCTCGGCCATTCTTACCATTTGCTCTCTTTTTCAGGGTTTCCAACACACTTGTTGGACATAAGATTCGCAGCCAGTTCTCTAACCGTAAGTGATAGCCCCGATAGAGAATTACTGGACATTATACTAATTTGGCGTCAATTCGATGCCATTAAAACTTATTCACCCAAGTTTATAGATTGCTGAGACATCTTTTTCGGAATAACAAATTATTTTTATATGAAAATAATATTGCTTATTGCTCAACGTTTGATTCAAATGACGTAGCCAATATGGTGTTTCTAATCAATAGTTTATGCGCTCAAATGTTTGCGCTCTCTCTCGCACACACACACACACACACACACACACACACTATCGTATGTGATATACTGTTTGTCAGTTTATGTTCTGTAAGATTTATTTCCATAATAAGAACTTTTTTATAGTAACGTAGAATTAAATGCGGAAGGCGGACTTTCTAAAAACAATATTTCCGTCTGTAATTATAAATTAAAATATCTGTATCTACTTCAAACGAAATGATATTTCCACAATATTGACATGTTTTGCATACATATTTTGCCACAACACTGACTTATCGCAAGTGACAAACACCATCAAATTGAAATTTGACTTAAACACTTTCATTCATACTTTAACACAACAATTTGGCAACACCTTAAACGTAAACAGCACTGTTGGTACGGTAAGTTATTTATAATACAGGAACAGTGTACTCAACAAGCCTTTCCCATTATTTACTACCATGGAACGAAAACATGAATTATAAGTGGAACTGGCAGAAAGTTAATAAAGGGGCAATTCATTCACTTGCTTAATTTAGGAAGCGTGTCGAAATAAGAGCTTTCTCTCTGGCGCGCACGCGAACTTCCACATCACTATCACACTCCCAAGAAAAACCTCTTAAGAAAACAAACGGTCAGAAGAGCAGGCCGACCACTTCGCTGGGTTCCCAAAAGCGAGCCGCCTTCGCCGCCCCACCCCGCCCAGCCGCGTCCGGCCCCGCCCTCGCTCGGCCCGGCCGGACGGCAGCACGCCCAGCACACGCAGCTGCGGCCGACGCGAACGTGGAATCAATCACGGCCGCCTCGAAAAAATCCGGAGCGAGCGCAAAGGCCGAGTGCACGCGAAGGGAGGCGGTGAGATGTAACTCGCAGCTGCAAATTAAAATGAAAAACCACGGAAGAATGCGACGTAGAAAATTAAGATATGATGAACTGTACCTCGAGTAAAATATTTCCGTAATTTATTAGCAATGAATGGCAATGATGATGATGATGATGATGATAATAATAATAATAATAATAATAATAATAATAATAATAATAATAATAATAATAATAGCCGAAACGATGGACGAGATTGCTAAGTCAGAAGTGCAGTGGCGATCTCGGACCAAAGGATCGCGGGTCCGAGTCCCGCCTCGGGCATGGGTGTATTTGTGAATGTGTGTGTGTCGTCCTCTCACCCCTCATTATTATCATTCCATCTTCCATACCCCCAGGGCTAACAACCCTGGTGGATAAAAATTGGATCTAGCGTAACGCTGATCCAACCTGAATTACACACGTCTATCTCTCCGGGCCTCGGAAGATTACGTCTAGCATGGTCATAAATGGCCTATATGCAAATAATAATAATAATAATAATAATAATAATAATAATAATAATAATTATTATTATTATTATTATTATTATAAAGATGATGAAGAATACCATTCTTAGTCCCCGAGCGTAGGCGAGGGAGGAGGCTTACATCTTTAAACCCTCCCCTTTTCTGGACGGACCATCTCAGCGGTTGGCCATTGCTTCCTCCATGATTATCCTTAGGGATAACCATGAGGGTGAATGATGCGACAGGCAAATGATTATGACCGGGATTCAGATGTGATACATGGTGGAATGAGATGGCAACTGCGTCACAATCGCGAAGTGACAACACGTCACTTATGAGGAAGACGAACCTGCAGCCTTCGACACTGAGAACTCAAACACTGCTTCAGTCCCCTGCGTAACTTAGTCTCCATCGAATATATTTTGTAAATAAAGGAAGGCGAGGGAGTAAGCATGAAGTGCCACGTCTTAACTTTACAACACATTAAGAATACTGTTATTTTTCTTATGGATCCGAAACTTGGGACCACAGACAAGATCGAACAAAATTTTAGAAAATAAAAAGAGGACGGAAGAAACTTGAACTGGCATAAATGAAGAAGAATACCAATAAACAGTTTTACGACATTTGGATAATACTTATTGATAATAAACATTCAAATAAATTTTCTTTAAAAATCTTTTGATGTAATCCTCTCTATTAATGCACAGACATACCTTATTTCGCAATATGATTTTCTAATTGTCGATGAAGATTGTAATAATCAAACAGTTACAGATTTTTTCCAATTAGAAATCCACAATGCCACACTCATCGTTCATTCTTTCGGGAGATCCACGTATGCCTTAGCCAATGAACCCAACTCCAACGATTAACAATATAAATATTTGTACAGACGAGAGTATTTTCAGAATACGTTTAAAACTACTGGTTCACATAGTTTAATTTTATTATTTAGCCCAAATTAAGTTTTGGAAAATTTTATAGAAAGATATATTTGTTAGAGGTTCTTTTGATTATTGCAGGCTTTGGTATATAAAATCGCGACATAACAGACACTCCTCAAAAAATTGACGGCAATATGTAATAATTTGAGACTGACCACTGACCACATAATAATTTTATACTGTTGCCGATGAAAACGAAAAAACGGCAAATAAATAATGTGTATAAAATGTCTTTTATTTATGATATATTCCGGATGAAGATCGTTTCACTTTTAAACGTGAGATTTACGTTTTATAATACCTGTCTTTCATTCAAGCGATGGTGTCCACTGTAACATGCACTCACGCACTCGTGAATCGGAAGGTGAACCTGGGAGATGGAAAGCCGTAAAGAAATCCGCTACGCCTGTGAAGAAGCCATTAAGTGAAGAAGGCTTGCATTCAAAGCGCAAGGAGCCATAGGCGTCTGCAACCACGGAAATAAGAGCGATCGCACACACAATGCGGTAGAGAACGAAGTAGCGTGTACATTGGATTTATGCCAACAAGGAAGACGAAACAACGTCCGGGTATTATGAGGGTAGGATCGGGGGCGCAGTAGTGAACGGGAAGATGGCTGTCTGCGACCGAGTCAAAGGAGACGGTGAAATGACTGAAGTGGCGCCAGTAGGAGCAAGAAAGGTGAAGGATAAGGCGGAAACATCGAATGGATGTGACATGTGTTACGGGGTTGACGAGTAGTTGGAGACGACGCCAGACGTGAGGACGACGGGTGTAAAAGTATGTAACGAGGTGGAGGTGATTAGTTGAATACATTTCATTGATTGTTCGAGATTCCGGGCGCGTCAACTACTGAGGTCATTAGTTCCGTACGTATAGTGCGTGATTTTCCATCGTGAGATGGTTGTGACCTTTCCCCGCTGGATGGCGAGATCCGGCGCCGAACTTCCGTCGACTAGCAGGGGTTTTCCCAACCAGGTATCTCCCACCACCGGGTCACCGTCCCAACCGGGCCACGTTCTAAGCTCCAGACTAGTCTCCCAGCATGTGTGGTAGTGTAGGGCATTTTAGTGCAAATGTGTGTAAGGGGTGAGGATAGGACAAGGAAGGGGAAGGAAAGATCTCGCGCGGTCCGTGGACTGTTTGTTAGGGTACTGCTCCAGCATTCGCCTGGTCATTGATAATGGAAAAGACGCCAGCTCAGGGCTGACGGGATGACGAGGGAGTGAGTGAAAGGGGGACAGGAGAGTGAGGGTTCATGATTTGACGCGAAAACGGGGATGATGAAGTAGACGTGGACGACGGAAAAGTAAAAATTCATGAGGGTAAAGACGAAGACGGACAATACCACAGACAATTATTGATAACGAGAAACTAAGTAAAATTTTGCAACAACGACATTAAAGAGTACCACCAACGACTACCAAAACTTCAGTTGTCAGAATAAAAGAACACAAAAGAAATACGGAGAAAAACAGCTGGAATATCACAAAGGGAGGAGGAAAACAAAGTGATAATTGAAGTACAACGGGCAATGAACACTATGGAGATTATTTCAGTACAACATTTGGAGAGCGGGAGTTCGGGGAAGGTAAATTGATTGTTCAAGGATGATGATGTAGGAAAAGGTGAACTCCGAAACACGTGATACAGACTGACATTGCTGGAGTTTGTAAAAAACATTAATCATGTAGGCGGAAGTGAAAACGAACCTACGGTGAAGCACGTCCCAGTGAAAAAGTTGCACTGAAGCTGGTGGGAAGCAAAGAAAAGCGAAAAGGCGCTGCTCATTTAAAAACACCTACTGCAGCGCCTCCTGGTGAAGCATGGACAAGTCACAGGCGGTCCTCGCAAGCTTCGAGCGGCAGCGGCAGCGGCGGCGGTGGGGGTGGGGGCGGAGGCGGAAAGATGAGAGACGCCGGCCGCCGGTCCCGCCTCCGCCCGCGCGCTCGGCCGTGCGTTCTCTTCGCGTGCACGCGCGCACGCTCGCGCCAGACACGCGTGCGCACAGTTCCCGGAACCCGCGTAAAAGCGTGCGGCCCCTGCCCCCCGCCCCGCCTCGCCATTTAGACCCCTCGCGATCGGCGACCCGGCAGTTAGGCGCTCGTTGCCCAGGAAGTAATGAACCCTTTATCACTGTGTTTTGCCCTCCCGCCGCCAAATGGTTCCTTCGCGCGAAAATAAAAGCACGACGCCCAATCGTATGTTACTCCGCGTCTTTATTATGGTCATTACTGGTAAGTTTGCCGTATTTAATCAGCGAAACACGTGTTTTAAGACCCAAATAATGGTGAATTCGGTGTCCGAGCTTTGCAGCAGAGTGCCTAGTGGTTCGGCTGAGAGAACATTCGTAACACCCAAGGTAAGAATGACCCTAAGAAGGCGTGGAACGAATAGGAAGGGTACGTTAATTGCCGAACGAATGAGAAGGATGAGTAGCCAAAGTGACTAATGAAGATAATTACACAGACGTACGAAAATGCGAATAGCTTTCTGGTGAATAGGAGACCGAAAAGGAGAAAACACGACGAAGAGAGACAATACATTCAGAGTAATCGATGCGAGGCGTATTAGTATTATAATAAATTGATATTTTCGGGACGCTTATGATAAGAGTGAATAGTGATACAAATTCAACATCAATAAATTTGTTAAGGGCCATTTTTCAGGTCGTCCAAAAACTGAAACTTAAGCCGAGTTACAGAATGAAAAAATTAGACTTCCCAAAATTCAAGTTAAATATTCTATCCTAATTAGTCCAATATTGTGCGAATATAAATGTACAAATTTTGTACGTATTGAAGAACTGAATCCAACAGAAGCGATTGAGATATAGGCAATAAATACAAGTCCTATATATGCGATATACGTTTGTGGAAAAAGAGTCAAAAATAGAGAACAAAATAAATAAAAAATAAAACTGAATAATAGAATGATCTTAACACACAAACTAAATCTCTAATGAATATGCGGAAATGCAGAATGGTTGAGTCAGGAAAATAAGAAAGATTTTAATAAATATTTAGAAGAGAAAGTGAAATTACTATAAGAAAACAAAAATCAGCAGAATAATTAATGTATCGCGATAATTAGAAACTAAAGAAAATGAAAAAACCAAACAGAGGCTTCAAAATACGCAAAAGAAAGTGGGAGAAGTTGGGGAAGTACCGCAATCAAAGATGCAAAACATGCGGAAAAGAAAAGTAAACTCGAAAATTAGTGACAAAAGAGCTACGGAAAGAAGAAAAGTCTTAAAAAACAGGCAGAAGTAAGAATGTGCGAAAGGTTACACCAAATACCCTAGCCAAGTATTGGGATAGAAAAGGAAGAGCAAAAATCAGAAACTAAAAAGCTAGAGACAGCAGAGAGAGACTTGACTAAAGACGCAAAAGCCAGAAGTTGTGATGACTTTGGTGGCTCAGGGAATAAATTCACTGCAGTCAAGTCTGTCTGCATTCAATGCTCAGCGTATTCATGTCACTGCAGTCCCTCTGACCGGGAGGGTCCTAGGGTTCGAGTCCCGGCGGGGGGGGGGGTTTCGACATTAGCTTCACAGATAGGTCCAATTCAACCGCTGTCTGGAGAAAAATTCCAGTGGCTGGCTGCTCTGATCGGTACTTTCCCGAGGTTTCTCCGATTAACACCAGACACATGCCGAAGCATTACCTTAAGAAACGGGGCACGGACCGCGCGCGATCTTTCTTTCCTACTTGACCTTACATGCACTAAGCGACCAGACATGCCGGGAGACTAGTCGGGAGCTTATACTGCGATTTTCTTAACTGTGCCCCTGACAGGAAACAGCTGTTGACGGTTTCATCCAATCGAGAGCTTGAACGTCACCAGTGACGTCATTGTAGCGACATATAAACTCCCGATTGGGTGAAACCGTCAACAGCTGTTCCTGTCGGGACCAGCGTTAAGAAAATCGCAGTATAGAGCTTGTCTCGGCTGCGGAGATTCCGGTTGTAGAAACAACCCGCAAGCTACGCAGGATATTGCGCCGGATCTCGCCATCCAGTAGGGGAAGATCACCGCCACCTGCCGCGTCATAACACGCACTACGCATACGGGAATAATGAACTTCATAGTCGAGCCACCCGTAAACAATCAATCACTCACTCCAACTAGAAGTTGGGGAAGGAGACGAGGCTACCATAAGCACACAGGCGCAGAGCAAGTGTTCGGGTTCGTTGGCACCGGCGCCAGCCACTTGCCAGAGGCGGGACAACGGCGCGCCGGGCGGGCGGGCGGGCGGCGGGCGGGCGGGCGGGCGGGCGGGCGGGCGGGCGGGCGGGCGGGCGGGCGGGCGGGCGGGCGGGCGGGCGGGCGGGCGGGCGTCGTGACCCGCGCGGGGCGCCTTGGCACCGCGGCCGACGGGTGGGCGTGCGCACCGTCCCCCGCCCACGCCCCGCCCCGCGCCGCGCCGCGCCGGGCAGTTTGGGGAAGGGAGGGGGCCACTGCCGATGGCGACGGCCAAGTGGCCGCCGATACGGTTCCAAGGGCAGCAGTGAGGGCAGTGAAAACGGCGACGAAGGTACGACGAGGTAAGGCTGGAGGCAAATAGTCGTGAAGATTACAGATGACCCTGGCTGAGGAAATGTGAGGGCTAGAAAAAAAAAGAAGGATCTGAGGAGTGTCCGCTAATGAGGAGTTTAGCCACGAATATTGCACGGTATATGAAAAGACAATGATGTTGGAGAGTGGACATTGTTGGTAGTGTAGTGGCAACAACATTCTTTAGTTATAATAATAAAAATAATAATAACAACAATAATAATAATAATAATATTCACCCTTCATTATCATCATCATTACATCTTCCATACCCCTAGGACTAACAACCCTGGAGGATAAAAATCGGATTCAGCTTAATGCTAATCCTCTGATGAATCACATGCATCTGCCACCGAGATAAAAATTATACTGAGCACCGGTAAGTGTGTGGTCCGAGACGGCCTATTCGCGAACAAAAAAAATACTAATAATAATGTCTAGGCTTACTGGCGAGTGGAGGTAGTGAAATGCGAGTAAATTTTATCAGTTATTTTACAACATATGGCGAAATGAAGTTGATGGTAACGGAAGTTAATGAACATTAAATGGAGGTCTTGGGTGGGAGAGACTTGCAGGTATGGGGCTGGGACCGAGCGCAGAATCGACGAGGGCGTGAGGACGTGAATAAGGTGCAACCAGTGACGCGCGCGTATCCAGGCAAGCTTGGAGCAAGCTTGGGTAAGATTTTGAGCCACCGCTGTTCCTACGCTAAACGCTATTTCTTAATGTTTATTCTCGTTAAGGAGGCAACATTTGAATTCGGTCGTTTTACTAAGGTAAAATATAGATACTTAACTTGTAGTTTCAGTACTTAACCCAATTCTGCCAAAAATTAACTTCAGAACTTTTCCCCCGTGAGCACAGAACTGACAACTAGAAGTGTCCAGAATTTGCGCTTGAGATTGTTCCAGAATAATATAGTAGATGAACGAAGTGCCGTCTGACGAGAGCTGCCACCAGAAACCGAAGAAAGACGAGTTTAATGGCCAGAAACAAGCGATATGGTGTGGTAGGGTCGGAGCCAAGTCACGATGTCAAGGTCCGGGCCAGGCACAGTCGGGGGAACGAACTCGAGGATGAAAGACCGGCTTAGATGGCTGAGGGTATCAACTGATGTCACTGCAGCATTTCTGGCTGGGAGATCCTAGGGTTCGAGTGCCAACGGTGGCAGGATATTTGACACTAACTAGATTGCTATGTCGAATTCAGCCATTGCCTGGAGGAGACTTCTGGCGGTCGATTGCTCTGATCTGTAGCTTTCCGTGGTTTCTCCGATCAACACTAGGCGAATGCTGAAACAGTGCCCTACCAATCGGAACACTAACCGTGCGCGATCTTTCCTTCCCCTTCCTTCTCGTATCCTCACCTCTTACTTACACTTACACTAACTTGCAGTAAACTACCACTTATGCCGGGAGAGTTGAGAGATTACAACTTGTTCCGCCCTGGCCACAGGCGTGGTGCCCTACTGGTGAGAGATACCTTGTGGGGGAAACTCCCACTAGCTGACGCGTAGTTCGGCGAGGTATCTCACCATACATCGGGGAAAGATCACTGCCAACTCTCCAGAAAAAAAAACGTGCACACTTGCGAGATCAATGACTTCAGCAGTTGACGCGTCCAGAAACGATGGAATCAATCAGTCAATCAATCAAGGACGAGAGCGAAGACGGGGAGAGGGCGCAAGAATTGGTGAGGAAGCGGATGAAAGCAAGGAAGCGGGAGTTGGTCAGGCGATAGTTGCGGACGTGAATGTGCCCAGAAACATACCCGTAGGGTAGAGGCAATAGAATCACCAGTGGCAACGAGCTATGAGGAAGAGGGAGAGGGAGACGGGTTCGCATCAGAAGTCGGTCGCTGAGCGCGGGCCAAAGCGCGGTGATGGGTGCGAGGCCGTGCGGGCGAAGAACAGACGAGGGCGTGGACACACGCGCGGGGAGCGGCCAGCGACGGCCGCGAATGCTGGGAAGCGAGTACGCCAACGGGCGCGGCGCGGGTCGGGGGGGGGGGGGAGGGACGCAGACCGGAGCGCGTGGTGCGGCGGTAATGTATGCAGCGGCCGGGCCGCAGCGATTACACGCGCGGGCGATCGGCAGGGCCAGCCCGGGCGCGGGGGCGGGAGAGGGGGCGTGGCACTGGCGCGCTGGCAGGGCCGCGTCTGCGCTCGCGCCCGCGCCGCTCAAAGGCGCGACTGTGCGCGCGTGGACGCTGCCTGTCTGCCTGGCGGACACGCGGGAGAGAGAGAGAGAGAGTAGGTGGGAGGGGCGAGAATCGTGAAGGGGCGAACGTGGGCGCCCGTGGGATGGCGATTGCGGGCGGGTGGCGGACGGGCGAGGTAGAGGGAGCATTGAAGGGCGGGTGAGGAAGGGGACGAGGAGGGTGAGGAGTTGGGCGAGGGTGGGTGAAGGTGGGTGAGGAGACGGGTGAGAAGGCGGGCGAGAGCGGGTGAGGAGGCGGGTGAGGAGGCGGGGAGAAGGCGGGCGAGGGCGGGCGAGGGCGGGCGAGGGCGGGCGAGGAGGCGGGCGAGGAGGCGGGCGAGGAGACGGGCGAGGAGGCGGGTGAGGAGGCGGGGAGAAGGCGGGGAGAAGGCGGGCGAGGGCGGGCGAGGGCGGGCGAGGGCGGGCGAGGGCGGGTGAGGGCGGGCGAGGAGGCGGGCGAGGAGGCGGGCGAGGAGGCGGGTGAGGAGGCGGGGAGAAGGCGGGCGAGGGCGGGCGAGGGCGGGCGAGGGCGGGCGAGGGCGGGCGAGGAGGCGGGCGAGAAGGCGGGCGAGAAGGCGGGCGAGGGCGGGCGAGGGCGGGCGAGGGCGGGCGAGGAGGCGGGCGAGAAGGCGGGCGAGAAGGCGGGCGAGGGCGTGCGAGGAGGCGGGCGAGGGCGATGGCGCGGGCGAGGGCGCAGGCAAGAGCACGGGGGCGTGCGGGGCGTGTGAGGATGTGCGGGGCGTGCGGAAGTGTGCGGGGGTGCGGGGTCTTGCGAACACGGGCTGGTGCGGGCGGGGACGGGCGGGTGCGGGCGGGGGCGGGCGGGGACGGGCGGGGACGGGCGGGGGCGGGGCGGAAGCGGGCGGGGGCGAGCGGGGGCGGGCGGGGGCAGGCGGTTGGCAGACGAGCGGCGTGTGTGTGGTGGGCGGGCGGTAGGCGACGGGGAGAGGGCAGCGGCGCGTGGGCGGGGATCGCGGTCGCCGCCGCGACGGCGCGGAACGCTCTTTCGCGCCGCGCCCGCCAGCACGCTCACGCGGAAACGACCGAGCTGCGTGCAAGTGCTCGCGATCCGAATCACGCGCGGGCGGAGGCTATTCCAATGAATGACCGTCAGTTCGGATTGGGTTATGTCGCTCAGTATATGCTACACTTTTTTAACTAAAAGGAGGAGCTAGTAGTATGCATGCAATGTAAAAGTTTATATGAATATTTTATTCGCCAATGTAACAAAAGTGACACTATTTGTATCGCAAACTTTGTCAATGTTCGCGTTCTGATTTTCTAAATCTAAATTTTCTAAAGAAAAATATGGCGTGTAAATCACTTATCCATTTTACTTTACGTGATTTCTAGTGAAATTTGAAAATGGTACCCATTATTTTGTGTGGTATTAACTAGGAGGTACAATAATAAACTAAAACGTTTGCGGTAATACGGATAAATTTTCCCCGTGGTCATGTATATAAAACAACATGCCAGGAATGAAAAATTCAGTCTGTGATGATGTTTGCTATCTGAAAACTGTGAACACCACAAGATAAACCATGAAGCACGTTTATTTTTTTCTCCGCGACGATCTACTTTCTTCATCTTTATGACCAGCGTTTTTGTTTTGATATCTTACATCCTATTTCGTGTAATCATTTCACCACCTCCTGCAAGTGTGTTCCCCACCTTTGCTTTCATTCCCGATATCCACATTCGTAACTCATTTTCTCCTTTTCTCGCTTCTTTCCTCCCACCAGTAAAACGCTTTTACGTCTGCTTTGCTTTATCTCTTCTTGTTATTACGATCTCTCCCTTAGCACTTTTCTTTTCCTTGGACGGTGCAGCATGTAATATCACGCGAGTACATCCGTTCATTCTGTGCGTCCTCCGTCTGATACCGTAAGGAGCTACTACAGCTGGGCGCACGTGCAGTAGCAGTCGAAGATGGACGACCGACAACAGCACTGCAAGAGAGCCACGCCCCTCGAGGCGTAATATCTCAACCGCGAGGCAGCAACGAGGTCAATTAACGAGCGGTGCTCTCCCGCAGTCACTGCACGCAAAAAGAGCGTCTGATTACACGTGTTGTGTACGATCTGAAGGTGTATGCCGGCGCAGTAATAAAATATTTTCTCGGTTAATTAACGGAGTAATTATTGGAGTGTCATAGTCCCGGAAAAGGAAGCTTTCGAAACTCAGGTGCAACTCGACTCTCCATTCCCATGAATCATTTATTAGTCTACGTGTTTCAATTTTATCTTCTGTGCTGAAGAATTTTTAAGCAATAATGGCCGGACCTAAAGATTTACTGGCGAGTCCGCTTATGTGTTCGCGACCTTCCTTTTCAAGATGTATAAAGGGCTTCGAGAACGGTTTTAATTTTTCCCCTGAAATGTTTTAAAAGTTTTATCAGAGCACATCGCAAGCGAAATGAAAAGTGGTATAATTTTTAAAAGTAAAAGGAGTAAATTTTCTTTACAACATTTCTTGTTCAACGTGATTTTAAGAGTGAAACATGCAATTTTAAAGCAGTGTTTCTTGTGCCTCTAAGGTAAGTGTAATTTGAAACACCTGTACATAATGAGAGAGACGCTATCCACTGGCTCGGGGATGTCAGATGCATTACCAGCAGGCTTTTTACGCCAAACAAATCATCGTGCGGCAGAATGTTATGTTGGGTATAATTGAAATATTGTCTGATCGTCGGTTAGACGTTTTCCTCGTTACTACACTCGCTTATGATTTACGACGTTTTGTGTAGAGTAATACATGTTATAAAACATTCATAATTAATGCTGCATTTGTAGAGAACATGATCCCTACTCTAAACACAAAAAAATTAATAATTTTGCCATGTATATAATTATATCTGAACATCTAGAATGTGACAACTGTAAATGATAAACTTTGGAAAGTATATTTTTAATACATTTTGTAACTGATATAACAAGTTCTACTCCAGTGCACAAACGTCCTAAATAATTTACAACTGAAAACATATTAACGAAATTATGTTGTTCATGTGTTTATAAACTATTCTTACTCCTATCCTATCATTAAGCCTGAACTATTACGAGTTTGCTAGCACATATTTAGTTGAAAAAACAATAGAAAACTCGTCGTGTTGGGAAACAGCGATACGGAAATGGACGCACAAACAAGGCCTTGGAGATAACAAATCTTTTTCAGAACATCTCATTAATGAATGGATAATGTAGTGAAATATCTTCTTTGATAAGAGAGGTTTTGTAATTTTAGTGTTTTCACTGATAACTATTTTTAGATTAATAAAATATGCTTATCAAATTTTCTTGAAGTAGCCAAACTGTCCATTTCAGTGGATCTCAAATATGTGAGAAATCCATGCATATTAAAATGAATTATATAGACAAGTGAAATTTAATAGTTTCTTCTACAAGTCATTACTTCACAATGAACTACAATTAAAATATTGTCGCATAATAATATTATTTCTCAGCACACATTATTCAAAATGAAAACAAACATTTACGTTAGTCAAAAAATAACATTCGTTAATCACCAGACAAAATCAGCATTGTAATTGCTATCTCATCAAAATTCCAAAAATTAATTTTTCTCAACACCATTTCGCAGTATCTGAAACTTCTTACTAATGTTAAAGTGGTGCTGAACAATCTTGTAATGTAGAAGCCCGTAGTCCCGCATGCTCTAGTTTACGAGCGCTAAAATAAGCACAAAACCTCTCTGCAACGAGGCTCACATTTCAAAATTCAGAAGGCGCGGAAACAGAAGAGCGCTTGTTGGTCGCATTCCGCAATCGCCTTCCTCAGTGAGGCGCATGCGTGAGTAGGGGGGCGGAGCGAGGGGGGGGCGGTGTGCAGCCGGGGATGCCGGAAGTGCGTATCGCGGCTCCCGGAAGCCCGAGGATTGGGGTCACCCGCCAACACGGGCGCTCTGTCTTGTGGAAAATGCAAGCGGCATATCAGAGACGATGAATGGGGATGGCGGATTTTTCAAAACATTCATGAATCGTTATTGCAATGCTTTAATGATCGGAACAGGTTAGCAATACACGCTACAATATATTAAATTGCATGAAACGTGCCGGTATTCGGCATGTTGCACTTGCTTTTATTTGGCGACAGAAAGGGAAAACAATTGAATGAGTAAAGCGGTAGTCGTGACGTAGATTCCAGTCTTCACCATTGGAGTATGCTAGTCACAATGGGAAGGTAGGAGACATCTTCAAGATGTTCAAGTCTGAATTGTGGGAGTAGATTGAAAGAGAAGAGGGAAGATATTGCATGGATTGTGCCCCGTTGTAGGTGATGCTACAACGGCGCAAGTTGCATCAAGTAAATTTCTGGTTCTTGGCGGGGTTCGAACCCGGGACCTTCCAGTCAGTATGTTCGTCAGCAAGGCGTCGCCTTTCGCTGTCAGCTCTTAATTAAGTTTTTTCGTTATCAATGCATCTATATACGAAGTGCTGAATACACTGACAGAGTAATACTCGTTAATTAAAACAAAACTAGTAGTACAATCCCTGTTTTGAGCTTCTACTACCTCTAGGTACCAGCAATCATCCATGACATTGTCAGAATCTTCTTCCTCGTGCTTATTTTGATCAGCTGATAGAAAAGAAGGGCCTTACATTCAAACCATCCATTTTGAGGAGCACTAAAGAGAATACATTCCCAGCTGATAGTTTAATATTTATCTCATTTTTAGTGGCATTTGTCGAGCATCAAGTAACAAAATAACACTGAGAGATCGAAGAATTTTCATTTCTCCGATACGTTTTAAATCTTATAGATTTCGATTACTATTAACCGTGCTTTGTATATTTAGATATAAAATATATAGGAAATTGTAACAAATTCAATATTTATTTCTAAAAATACTGAAAGCTCTCAGAGAAAACATACGATTAACTTTCATATTACATAGCACAAAGATGAATGTGATTTCAAATCATCGTAATCTATTCCAAGAATACCATTTGATTCTTATATTAATGGCCAGTTTTTATCATCCATTAGAAAAGGCGTGTACGCATCCTCGAAAATATGAGTACGCATCCTCGAAAACAAACCCTTGGACTTTCCCACGCGATTTCTTCGCTAGTTCCTCCATCTCCGGCGATTAAAAGCAACTTCCGGGAACCCGAGAGGCGGGAGCGTCCGTCGCAGTTGGCGAAGACGCCCCCATAAGCACGCACAAATACGTGCCCGCCGACTGCCGCTCTCCAGAGCACGACTCCCCCGCCGCCGCCGCCGCCGCCGCCGCCGCCGCCGCGCCCGTTGCGTAAGGAACTGAAGTCACCGCCGCAGTTGCAAATCACTTCGCGGCGCTGCTTTTTGCTTTGCGCTGACGCACTTAAAGGGACTCTCAAAGAAGGTAGTTGCTCGGACGAGTCGGATGTAGAGTGTGATTTTTAACAGATTTGAGGAGTCGCTTTTCGATAGAAATGGAAGTGTTCAGGGTTGTCTAACTGGCGGCCCGCGGTGCCATTTATTGTGGCTCGCGAAATGTTATTAGTAGACATCGGATGTTTACGCACTAAAAAATCGTCTTTTAGGCGCCTAAAAAGGCACTGAAAATGTCAAGAATAAGGAGCAAAAAGGCACAAAGGAGCAAAAAATTAAACATTATTTGTAAAACTCCATTTATATTTCCAACTCTCCTACATTTTATTCTTAATAGTTTTCCATTGCAATATATTACCAGTAACTTTTCAAGGATCGCAATTTCAAATCTGCAACGATTGGGAGACAAAATCAGTTTGTATACAGTGAAGAATTTCTGAACACCTACTGATATGTCTGGCATATATTTTAGCAGTTCAACATTAACAATACTGAAACCTTATGGGAATTTACATTTATTTCCACTCAATTGGTGCCCTCGTTGTATTCTCAATCGACCATTTTCTCAGAACATGACTAGTATTTATGAAATAGAGAAATGGGGAAAAATATGTGGGTATACTTTCAGGAATTCTCTTGTATTTCAAAATACAAATACGTGAATTGAAGTTTTCTTAATGTATGGTCAGAATGGATTATGGCTGATTTTTTTATATTTTAGCATAGTATATAAAAATAATACATAAAAGGCAAAAACGTGCAATAATACTAAAGAAAAGGCATTTATGCTAAAATAATCAAAAATAAGCATTATAAAACTTGGTCATACGTCATCGTTTGTCATGATTATGCACACATATATTGTCAGCCTTTAATAAGTTCGCTAGAAAAAAATAAGCATTTCCCTCAACATCCGATGTCTAGTTATAGTCAAAACTGAAAGTCCTTTTCATCCAAGTCGGGCAAGAACATTGCGCTCCTAGCTCACGCGCCCTGCCTCAGTCAACACCCCCTTTAATGTAACAATAGATTAAGTTCAGATTCAAGGATTTCTCTAGTAAATCCAGAAATTCAAAATTATCCCAATGTGTTGTAGTTGTGCATGCTACGACCTGATGTCACGAATGGTTCCATGCCCAGTAGGCGGGACCTATTGCGGAGATCAACAACACGGCGACGTCAGGTGTGGATCGCCCGAGTAATGAAAATTTGACCCGCAGCCTTATTAAATGTTTTTGTTGTGGCCCTTGAGGCCTTGCAAGCTGGACACCTCTAGAATTGTCTGTAGTTGTTCTGTCCCTCTTCTTTCTTTTTAAATTTTTCAATGATTTGAAAAACTATAACACGCCTCATTGTCAACAAATTTATTTTGTTGATAGATGTACAGATTTGTGAATATATACATATATTATTATTATTATTATTATTTTGTTATTAATTTATTTTTAGCTAACAATTCTCGATTCGATTTTCATAGAAGTTGGGAAGACCATCCAAGTTACGGTGTTAATATTGGGAGAATCTTGGACATAAAAGGTAAGTATCAAAATAAGCAACATAAGAAAATTAGCCTATGTTAATCCATGTTATTCTCAACAAATTTACACGAGAAATTAAATTACCAAGTTCACTAAATAATACGAAATATAAGAAATTTAATTAACGAGATTATTTATTTATTTGGTCAAAAAACAGAAAAAACTGTTTATGAGTATGTGTTATGAGTATGTGTAAAAACTGTGTATGGGGTGAGAGATTATCTGTGCACATTTTCTTCAGCTCCAGAATTAAAAAAAAAAAAAAAAAAAAAAGGAGTGCAAAAGGAGTGCTCAACAAAACGTGATAATATCATGTAATTGGTTTGGAACTATTCCAGAGAACTTTTTGTATAAGTCTCCTTGATTTCTGGTCTCAAAAAGTTCCCACACTTTTCATTTATCTATCATTTTGCCTTTGCGCCTGTTTTTATTAATTAATGCAATATATATTATCTTTTGCAATTTATTTATTAATCATATATATATATATATATATATATATATATATATATATTGTTTTTTCTCAATATTTGTTTTATTTCCACTTCTCTATTAGCTTTTTTATTACAAGAAAAATAACTAATTATTCTTTTGAGCTCAATAAAACGCATCTACTCCTTCATTCATTTATCATTTTCTGGTTACCCTATAGTATTTCTCTACAACGTCTTCTTAGTATCGTATGCTTCCTTCTTCTCCGTTCCATATTCCGTTCGTTGACGCTGGTCCCTCCCTCCTGCGAGATCCGAGACGCCGTGAACCGAGGCGGGCGAAATCTTACGTCTCATCGCGTCATTACGCATTGGCCAACGCAGATTCTTCTCTTCCGGGAGCGGTCGGACCACCTCCGGCGGGCGCGCCCTGCGAAGGACACTGGGAGGGGGCGGGGCGGGGCGGGGAGGGCCGCACCGTTACAGCGCCACCCACCGCCGCTCCCCGGGGGCTTAGGGTTTCAAAGCGACCCAGCACGATTCATGTCCACGTGCAGCCCAAAACAAACAAGCCGACGGCCCACGTGAGGTGAGGTGAGGCGCAGGAATGCCCTTGGGATACGCGCACGTCGCCGCGCCGCGGAGGCGCAGGCGGCGACGGTGGCGGTGGCGGTGGCGGTGGCGGTGACAGCGGCGGCGGTGGTGGCGGTGGTGGCGGCAGCGGCGGTGGCGGTGACGGTGGCGGTGGCAGTGATGGTGATGGTGGCGGTGGGGGCGGCGGTGACGGTGGCGGCGGCGGTGGCGGTGACGGTGGCGGTGACGGTGACGGTGGCGGAGGCGGTGATGGTGGCGGGGGCGGCGGTGACATTGACAGTGGCGGTGGCGGTGGCGGTGGCGGTGGCGGTGGCGGTGGCGGTGGCGGTGGCGGTGGCGGTGGCGGTGGCGGTGGCGGTGGCGGTGGCGGTGGCGGTGGCGGTGGCGGTGGCGGTGGCGGTGGCGGTGGCGGCGGCGGTGGCGGTGGCGGAGGCGGAGGCGGCGGCGCAGGCGGCGCAGGCGGCGAGGTGAAGGCGGCAGCTGTGACGACAGTCCGCCCGCGGCGCGCGGGGGGCGACGGCGGCTGCGAGGGAGACGTCGCGTCGGTGGCAGCGGAGGCTCACGTGGAGAACGCAAGAGGAGCGGAGAAATGAAGACGGGCGTTTCGTAGGCTGATTCGTGATGCAGGGGGCACAGAAAGCTCCCTTTCCGCATCAAGGCCGAGAGTTTTCGTTTACTTTCCTTTATTTGGCAAAATTGATTTACGTTTTTATTTACGTTCAAATTATGTAATTATTTAAACAACATTTTTAATATTATCATATCTACAGTACAAAATAATATACAATATAATAACAAATATTTGTTTTTAACAAAAATCTACGATGAGAGGGGCATACCCCCAAAAAAGAAACGATCGGCTGGATCGGCCCCTGTGTGTACCGCGGTTAAAACACGGTCCATCCATGTGAAATTTCTTACGCACAAAGGGCGTTTATGGGAGGTTTTTTTGAGGTCGTCCCGCTTCTCCTGCCTCTCATTCCGCCATTGCCCCATTATTATTCAAATCATATCAACCTCATTACCGACCATTACTCATTCTTAAACCATTAATTCCAAGTCGAAACCATTCATGACTGTAAAGGCTAAGGAACGAGGAACATAATGAAGTCCTTAGAGGCTGTGTAGTGGAGAGACATTACCCAAAGTTACCTGACAAATGGTTCTTTTGATATTATTTCTATTGTTTGCTCAATCGTTACACGATTCGAAGGGTATGGCGGCATGAGTATGCTTCAAAATAGCAAACTTTCTTCACTTAATTTATTGCCGGAGTGTGGGATGTCTCCCGCAAGATTGTTTTAGAACAAATGGTATCATCACATTTGAGAATAGTGACTCCAACCGGAGGAAGAGGAGGTGACTTTGAGGTGGCAATATGCGGAGATGATGAACGTGGTGGCGGAAACCCTGGAGATTAAAGACTAACGAACTGTTCAAGATTCACATAATCGACGCACTGTTACGAAATAGTGGTGATTGTGGTCAGACGGCGGGTATTCTGGTTATTTATTTCTGCATGCCAGTTATTTAAATAGCCTTCCTAATGTTCTTATTAAGAAAAAGAAAAAAATTGTTCACTAATACGTATGTATCAATAAATAGTTCGAATTACATCGACCTTTTCAGAATTTACTTTGTAGGGTTTACCTGTAGACATTTTGCTCGGAGACTACAATGCTCTTAAAATCATGCCTACGAGGAACCCATGGGAACGCAATCGTTTATGAAAGCGAAGTTTTGGGGAAGCGATAACAATTAATATAAATCAAAACAAATAACAATGGTGGCAATAATAATAATAATAATAATAATAATAATAATAATAATAACAATAATAATAATTTTAAAAAATGATTCAGCATCGAAGTAGAGGTACTAAAGAAAACTCAATAGATTGCTGGCAGATGTGATTGGCAGCAAGATTGTAGACGCCTTGTCTTTCCAACAGCTGATCACCGTGGAAGTAGGGTCATATTATGGTTACCATTACACAAAAGTGCAACGTGTTTCTTCGGTTTCTGATTTTATTAGCAATTAATACCCAGTGAATTACACAGTATTACAACATATTCTATATTTCAAATGAAACTGCACTACAGGGCAGAATAATCACTTGCAGCACTGTTTACATAATGATCTTGTTAACACATTTTTCCAGTTTATGTAGAAGTGAGCAACAAAGGAGGAGGTTGAAGGTTGTAGCAATATTACAATGGAAAGTAATTGCGGCTCGAGAAGGTCGTACCAATAACTCTCTCTCTCGCAGATGTGAATCATCATTATTATGTTGCTATTATTATTTTATTATTAATACTATTACTGTTAATTTATTCAGCTTTATGGGCCGTTTCACAGCCAGGGTCATTCAGGTCCGTGAGTTATAATCTAATGAGCAGAGTGGTGGATAATGGTGATGAGGTGTTTAATGAGAGAAACGGCGAAATAAAAGTCAGAGGAAATGAGAGACCCTCGAGAAGGTTCGCCGCGAGTGCGCATCGTAAAATGCACGTGGATTGGCCGGGGACCGAACCCGACCCCGGGCGGGGGAACACGCACGCAGTATCCATTACGCCACAGTCGCCCTCCCCATAGGTGGCTCGTGGGGACGTCAGAGTGGTAACGACAAGTTCTTCACGGTGATCAGAGGTGGATAAGGCTGATATAATCGACGGTGGTGTGTCGATGTCAATAACCATGAAATGTGCTGTACTTCATGGGAAAATCATCAATTATAATTATGATAAAATGATGGCAACGGCGATGATAACATCAAGTAGAGAGGCCGCGATGACTGGAATGGCTAATATGGTGCTAAAGCAACATGCGGCACACAACAATAACGCCATCATCATCATCATCATCGTGATTGCTTTCACTGACTGAACAACGATTCTGATATCGAAAGCAGCCATGAACATTAACGGCGACTGCAACAACGACGACGCGAAGGGAAAGAACGGTGATGCGCACGCAGGCCAGAGGCACGAGTTGCGGCGTAAGCACCCGCGGCGGGAGTGGGCAGCGCCTCCGTCGCTCGTCTTTCGAGAGGTAAACACACGACACGAGAGGGGGGGGGCGGGGTGCGGGTGCCTCTCCGCCGGAAGCCACGGAGACAGCGCCGCCGCCCGCCCGCCCGCGGCGGACGTGCGTCTACCGCCGTGCTTGCGCGCACGCGTGCGTGCGTGTGCGTGCGTGGGGAGTGCGTGTGCGGGCCCCGCCGCCAGGGCTTCGCCGCCCGCGACGCGACGCGATGCGATGCGATGCGACTCGACGCGACTCGACTCGACTCGACTCGACGCGACTCGACTCGACTCGACTCGACGCGACGCGACGCGACTCGACTCGACTCGACTCGACTCGACTCGACTCGACTCGACTCGACTCGACTCGACTCGACTCGACTCGACTCGACTCGACTCGACTCGACTCGACTCGACTCGACTCGACTCGACTCGACTCGACTCGACTCGACTCGACTCGACTCGACTCGACTCGACTCGACTCGACTCGACTCGACTCGACTCGACTCGACTCGACTCGACTCGACTCGACGCGACGCGACGCGACGCGACGCGACGCGACGCGACGCGACGCGACGCGACGCGACGACGCGACGCGACGCGACTCGACGCGACTCGACGCGACTCGACGCGACTCGACGCGACTCGACTCGACGCGACTCGACGCTCCGGCACGCGGGCCTACCTGCCACGTACGTGGGCTACGGGGCGGCTTGGGGCTTAACAAGTGGAGCTAATGCACGACATTCCACCCACGCGGCGAACGGCCAAGTGGACGCCTTTAAGCTGCATAATTAGGTCGGAAGGAGCACACATCCGTCCTTTGAAACAAGTGTATGATGGATGCCAGACCCATTAGGAGAAGGGAGAGGGTTTACGTGTGGAAGTAATCCCATTTACTAAACAGGGGACCACAATGGTGGTTTGCCTTTGCCTTCCACTGCATGAATGATAGTAGGGTGATCATGAAGGATGATTAATACTAATAGATTAATGATAATAGATGGGATGATATTCTGACAGAGTTCGTGGTGGTAGGGGAAGTCTAACCACATCACGACCACACAACCTAATGATTCATGCATAACAGCACAAAATCCTATCAACTTCAGATCCGCTTATTTAAATGATGTTCCACAGTCTGCGCTTTGAAGCCGGGTTTCAAACAATTGAGCCTACCTAAATAGCAGAGACAACAGCAGTGAAAAGTCATTGCTCTAGGGATGTGGGTTCGTATCACGCATGGCATGAATGCTTGAACTCTCCGATTCTGACGCGCTTAACTTAAGAAAACTGTCGCACATCCCTATCTTTCATCTTTTAATAATTGCCAAGGAAAGCAAGGACATTTACCTAATTGCAGATATGACTTCCGTACTGATAAGACTACTTCCTCGTGAATAAGAATGAAATGATAATGAGGAGGTGGAAGAGGAGGAGGTGATAGAAGAAAAAGAAATCAAGTGTATGATCGAGATGGTCAGAACATGTGCCAGCTTAGCGCCTTGGAGCGAAGCGCTGCAGATTCCTGCGCACCTCTGAACGGATTCTCTTGCGAAAAGAAATGCGTTGTGTTCTTTTCACGTCAGAGAAGCCTACGTTTGTTTCCAATGTGTGGCGTAGTTACTTCAATGTAAAATGTTGAAATAAATGGTGTAACTTTGGACACAATAATGTGAATAAGAAGAAGAAGGTAAATTTATTCCTGTGCAATTCCACACAGGCTGATGTGGCCCACAGGGCAGATGAAGGTAGGGTTCCATCTATTCCTCGCCGTCGGCACGAGGAGGAGGTTGTGTGGCGAGCACAGCGCTCCGGCCGCCTTTACCCCCAGGAAAGATCCTGGTACTCACTTGGAAAGCAGGCTGAATCGACCCCAGAGCCGCCCTGAATGGAAAGCAGAAGATAAAATCCCAGCCAGCGCCGGGATTCGAACCTGGGTCCTTCAGGTCAGGTAGCAAAAGCCAATTAACACCACCGCGGCTCCAATAATGTGAATCAAGTGTAATTAAACATTTGATGTCGGCAAGCTTGCGTTCAAGAACGAGCGAGGCAATTTGACAAAATTTCTACCTTTTCAAAAGTGTGTTGGATGCCCATTATCACCTTCGTTTATCTTTTTTGTAAGGTTATAAATACTTTAAATGAAACGATCTATCAGAAAGAGTTTGAAACGCTGGAATTTATTTTATCGCAATTGTCTTGAAAAGAATGTATGAACTACCATCTTTCTCAATATGCCAGTAAGTTATTTTTATTTATGAAATTAATGTCGTACTAGAAACGCGTTTTTGATGGGATAGATAGAGTAAATACCTCTTCGTAATAGTAAACATGGGAAAATATTCTGCTGAAACACATATTACTTGTTACATACGCTTCTGTAGAAATGCATTCTCGAAATGTTTTAGTTTTGAAATAAAACAAGTGAAACGAAACATTGAGCTCGCATCTGGGAGGCAAAAATAAAAGAAAACCCTTACGAGAATGGAAGTTGTAAGAATGAATGAAACATCGGACCTTGGAGAAGTCAGCAGAAGCAATACACGGATGCGTCACCAGACGAGAACCCTAATTTGCTGAAGAAGTCACGTGGGCGAAGAACTTTGGGAGGAGGGGGGTCTGTCAAAGACCACAACCGTGAGGAAAGAAGAATTCAAATGATGCCATTCAGATTTCGTACTCGCCGTGATTCAAAGTTCTCGGGAAAACCACCAGGAAAAGTAAACTTCGCCCACTCGTACACTACTCACAATTCCTCGGACCGCCTTCATCCGGAGGACACGAAACAAGTTTTCTTTCACTACGGCGCGTGTATGGCACCTCATCCATCATACAACGTACTACACTCACTGATGCTATACCGGAGGTACAATAAGGCATTGTCAAGAAGATTACGGTGATCAGCACCTCGAATTAACATTCGCGCTCCCCCTGTTCCATCCAACAGCAGAGACGTTTAATAAGATTAGAAAAAAAATCAAACACGTTCTTCCTTGCATACAAATACGTTCGATGTTTGGAAACAACATAAATCAAGACTTACCAGGCTGGCAGTTCCATACAGAACGAGACGCGCTGTAAAATTAGGTCGCAGATTGAAGGTGAGGCGGAACTTCAGACACAAAGTGCCAAATAAGGTAAACTCCACTTGCTTTGGCAAGAGCGCCCGAAACCCAATGCCGTCGAACCTCCTCGTTCATCATTCGGTGGAGGCGCTCTCTGGGTTGACGACCATTTATGGCGAAAGCTGTTCATCCTAATTTTCTCACGCGCCAGAGAGGATTCAGGAACTTATATGGTTATTAACTTATTAATCTACAACTTATGAGATACCGAGTGCTATGAAATATTGTTAACAAGTAATGAAGATATAATGAAAATGTTAAACTGAAAGATAACACATTGCCAAGGGTAAACACAAATAAAACATCCAATGAAAATAAATATGACAGCTAATTTTTTGGGATTCTTATTAATTAATAATTTGTAGAATATTACATACAAGTAGACGATCGAAATGAAATTTTCTTTTAACACATATATTTGTAATATTGTAATAACTTATACAAGCGTGTTCAACATTTGAACCGTTCATTATTAACTTTGAATTCAGACACTCCACTACACAAAATTTACGTGCATTGTATTAAACATTCTTTCCGGACTGTATTTCGAAGTTTCGATATTCTGTATGCCATCTTCAATGAACCAATTGCAGACAAAAACTACCCTTGATTAGAATACAAAATCTCTTGTTTGGATTAACACAACGCTCAGGTTTTCTGTAGCGATGAAAGACAATGCATGCCCCCCTCACAAAGTCGCCGTTCTCAAACCAATCATTTATATTCTGTCTATAACGCCCTACGAGAGAGCCCTCTGGCACGATACGTTTCAAACACTTAACAATGCATTACGTCACTTTGTCGGGCTCTCGTCCAAAGCGCCTGGCACTCGGACGGGGCCAACGTTCCCCAAAGCGAAAAAAGTTTTTTTTTTCTTTCTTTTCTTTCGAGTGGGACGTCCCACCGACGGGATATCACAGGGCGTGGTTACCCACAGCTACATGAGGCGGGGTTAACCAAATGCTCGTAATAAGAGAGTGGAGCCCTGTTGCCATAACTAGTTTCGGTGTGGTATGACGACCGCCTGAATGAGGCAGAGGTTTTGGGAGGCGACTGAATGCAGCAAGTAGAGCAATGCTTAGATTTCAACACGAAATGAAGCTCGATTTCATAAATACCAATAAGCCAGAACACTGAAATAACGTTAATATTAATAGAAAAAATTATGCTCATTCTGGGAAGTGCACCAATATCGTTATGAATCGATTTTATAGTTAGTATTTTTAAATATATTCAACATCGCTCTTTAATTTATTAATCCAAAATGATGAGTCAATTCTGTCGCGGGTGTTTCGTATGTCGCTGGTATTAATAATAGAAGACAATGGGGTTCATTTATCACTCCTCTTTCTCTGTTCGAAATGTTTGACACGAACTCTGTAACGAGAAGTTAAACTCTCCTAAGTGCCATCACCCACACACCCCACCAAGAACCGCTACACGCTCGCACAAATCTTCAACATGAAACAACGCATTTCTTTAGGGCGCGAATGAAACGCGTGTCTTTTCACCAAAGGAACTTAATTATATTTTACTACCCACGAAATAGTCAACACTGTCACCACTTGGCACTCATCGAAAAATGAAGGTACAATACGGCTATGCGAAAGAGTCGTTCATTCACTCTCACGCCTAGCTCGAAAACGTTTCTAAAGAGCTTACGCGGCTGGGAGGTGACAGCGCAGTAACTCTTTGCCAGCGTTTTGCCGACCGTTGCCAACCAACCGCGCTATGATATAGCGATGGACGCGAGACGAAGGACACGACGCCTTTCCAGACCGCGACAAGGTTTCTTGGCCGCCGCGTGTCGAAAAGCCTGCACTAACTTCGACTCTTGTACGCGTATGGAAGTTCTCGCAACCACGAAACGTCAATCACTGGTGAAGGTTTTGACAATAATGACAGTGAAGACATTCATCAGAAGAGAATAGTTTAAAACCACACAATAACGTCTTTACAGTATGTGTAATGGTTTAAGCACGAAGTAATGTAAGTCGTAATGCTTATGCGTTGTTTGTAACGTTTATGTAATTTGCAATCCCTTCTCATGAATTCCTTTTTGAATCTGACTATATATGTTTAATGATATTTTCATTCAGAAGTAGGAAATTTAAGATTAATTTCATTCATAAAGTAAGCACATCTACTCGTGTGACAAATCGGAAGATCCTAGACATCTCCGAGAAATGTTCAAAAGGCTTCTGATGGACAACGTCTCAAACACAATGGAGGTAATATTCATAAAAATCGCATAAAGAATGAAAATCTGAACTGTTGCACGTTGTTACAATGGCTGTTTGCAGAAGGTCAGCGTATTCTCGAAGACAAAACCGTCTCGCAAACACTATACACATTCATGAGAGCTGAACGGATGGGGGCATCGACGCACACATCATGCATATATACATAAAAAATTTGCAGAAAGACACCGTCACACGTCGACTGAGATGGGTAAGAGAATAACTGAGTTCGCTCAGCGAAACTCAGTGGAAGAAGTAATAGTATTCACGTCTTTTTTTTTAAGAATATAGTTGAAAACAACACTATATAGAACAGCGCGTAGTCCGTGGCGGTCAATACCTATCGCAATTTCCAGTGAATTGAAACAATACACTAGAATTTCGCATTGTCTGTAACCTAATGTTATGCAGAGCCGTAGAGATAGGCAGTCAATTAATAACATGACATTTAATGAGCCTGCACCATTACCATTATTTAATTCATTTGAGTGTAATAATAGAAAAATCACCAACACCGCACTAACTGCCGTTGTTATTGCGACAAACTTACCCAACACATGCAAATAGACTCAAATTGAAGGCGTGAGTGCAAATTTTACACACTTTCTCGAAACGACCATGAGCTGGAGCAGTCACAGTACGCTCACGTTTGTAGTTGTCACGCAAAATACCGTTGCGCGGTCGTGCAGTTAGAAATACAACTCTCACAAGCAATCAATGAATGAAGGCACACAACAAGATCCAACGAAACGTTGAAATATTTTCATTATATCTGATTTGTGTAACTCAAGAATGAATCTCACACACACATACACAAATACGACGACGATCGAAGAAATCACGTGCAAGATACACTTTCCAGCACGCATGGCACACACTTTCTCGCGCCGAGAGGGCTGGTGCGCACTCACCGTACTTGGGCCCGTGCCACGTGAGGGAGGGCCCTCGGTAGCGCGGGCGGGCGGTGGCGGGCGCGGCGGGGGCGGGGGCGGCGGGCCCGGGCAGCGGCGGGGGCCGGCGGGCGGGGTGCGCGCAGGCGGCGGGCAGGCAGCGCCACAGCGCGGCGTCCAGCCCGGCGCAGGGGGCGGCGCAGGGCGGCAGGGGCGGCGGCGGGGGCCGCACGCCGGCGGGGCACGGCGGCAGCGGCGGGGGCGGCGGGCGCGGGCAGCGCGCCGCGGCCAGCGCGCAGCACCACACCGCCACGCACAGCAGCGGCGGCGGCGACGAGTGCGGCGGCGGCGACGGCGGCAGCGCGGGCGACGCGGCGGCGGCGGCGGGCATGGCGGGCGGGCCCCGCGCGCCCGCGCGACGGCGGCGGCGGCGGCGGCGACGGCGCGGCGTCGCGGCGCGGCGCCCGCGGCGGCGGCGGAGAGTGCGTGAGGGCTGGACCACGCGGGGGGCCGCCGCCGCTGCAACTGCCTCCGCGCCGAGCCTGCCCTCCTCGCCGCCGCCGCCGCCGCTGCCCCCCTCCGCGCTCCGCCCGCGCTCACCCGCTCGCTCGCTCACTCGCGCGCCGCCGCCGCCGACGGAGTGGGAGAGAGGGGGCGTTATCAGAGCGGCGGCCGCCGCTAAGCCTTCGCGGCCACAAATCTCGGCTGAAGCGCCGCGCTGCGGAGGCACCGAGGGAAGCGGAGCAGCGGAAGGATAAGCGCGCCCCGGTGGGGGAGGAGGAGGAGGAGGAGGCGGTGAGGATAAGGAAGAAACGCAGGTGCAGAGGAGACGCCGCTCTAAATGACCGTGCGAGAGAGGGGCGTACATTTGGAGACTTGAGTGGAGTGAAAGCTGTGGGAGATCCGGAAATGTTCAGTTTGCAGGAATCGGGAGGAGACGATGAAATTGAGAAGTGAAAGAGGTGGATGATGGAGGAACATTGGTAGGTTTAAAGAAGACGGAAGTAAGTGTAGGTAAATTCTTTTGTGTTAAATATGCAGATGAATCAGAGCATTTCAGATTTCTTTTCAGGTAAAAGAAAGATGACAACACACCTACAGTACTTCTCAGTAATAATAAACCAATGCTGAATTCCTGTAAGTGGTCATCCTAGACAGTCTGACTTCCACATGTGGTATTCACTGTTATCTAGTCCTTTCCTAAACAATGAATATTGTGCCATCTGTTTCTTTTGCAACAATATTTGATGGCTCAAGAATGAAACTTGAAAGAGGAGGAAGAAATTGTTTATTGCCATCTTCACAGAATCGGGAAGATTGGAATGCATTCTGAGAATATAAGATGTTAAAGTGTAGAAATGAATGCCGTAATTGCACTTTTATGAGTCTTGTGCCAAATGGTTAAACGATTATAATACCCGACGTTCCTGTGCAATGAATCATCGAAAATATATCTGGAATGCTAGATAAATGGTTTATGAAGATTCAGGATTCAAACGGCATATTGATTGAATCGTGATAGTGCCAGAACATAATGTCGCAGTGTTGTCTCCGTCTCTTTTATTCGAAAGCGTATTCAGAGTAATAGATGCAGAAATGGTAGTCAAAATCAAACAAACTAACATTCGTCGTATGTGAATGAGGGCATAAAAGAATCTATTACAATATAAAAGAAGAAAACGAATCAAAACGTACATGACAATATAATCAAATTGATTTGTAGAATTTGTCGAGCACTGAAAGGATTCGAATAGATACAATTCCCCCGTCATTCCCCCCGAGTCATTTAATAGCCGGCAGGAAATAGTACTAACATCCCACATCTATGCAAGAAACCTATAGGCTCGTATTTCGTAGCGGCCACGAGTGACAACAAAAGCATTTGTTGGAGGTGTTGTGAATCGGCGACGATGAAGAGGAATGTTAGTAACTGAGCGGATCAAGAAGAAAAAATCAAAACGTACCTGTCAACATAATAATCAACTTGATTTGTAGAATTTGTCGAGCACTGAAAGGATTTAAATAGACACAATTTCTCCCGAACGGTCATTTAATACCCGGCAGGGAATAGTACTAACAGCCCACGTCTATACATCAAGAAACCTATGTTGCGATTTTTCTAACTTTGCCTCTCAGGGCCCGTCTTCACGATGGAATGTCACGATATTTCGCGTCTTTCTCAGTCGTGCCGCTGGATATCGCATGATCGCGACTGTATCAATCGGTGCTTGGAATCATTTGACTTCTAGCGGCACGACCGGGCAAGACGCGAAATGCCGTGTGATATTCGATTGTGGCCACAGGGGCTTGAGAGGCAGAGTTAGAAAAATTCGCACTATATGTGCTCGTACTTCGTAGCGGCCGCGAGTGCCAACAAAAGAGTCTGTTGGAGCTGCAGCGCGGGGGTGTTGCTGAAAAGGCGACGATGACGAGGAAAGTTAGTAACGGGGCGGATCAACAAGAAAAAATAATCAAAACATACCTGTCAACATAATAATCAAATTGATTTGTACAATCTGTCGAGCACCGAAAGGAGTGAAATAGATGCAATTCTTCCCGAACAGTCATTTAATACCCGTCAGGAAACAGTACTAATAGCCCACGCCTATCCATCAAGGAACCTATGGGCTCGTATTTCGTAGCGGTCGCGGGCGACAACAAAAGCGTTTGTTGGAGCTGCGACGATGACGAGGAATGCTAGTAACGGAGCGGATCAAGGGGAGCGAGCGGTGCCCGGGAGCAGGAGCGCGGAGGCGGTGACTTGACAGGGCCGCGGAGGCTGACGAGGACAGTGACTAGCCAAGCGCGGCCCACTCGGGTGTCTCGAGCTGCAACGGAGGCGTTAGCACGACAGGTTCGAGGGCGATCCCGATAGCGAGCTAACGAGGCCTATAAGGACAGATGCGAGTACGTCTCGCTACGTTGCTTGGAAACGGAAAAAATAAAAGCAGCGCCAAAGAAACGGAGGGAGAGCGGCGAGCGCGAAGGCGAACGACTTGATACGAGAGGACAAAGGCGTTAGTTCGTCAAGTGGCGTCTGGATTGGCGATTGACGAAGCAATGAGAAATTAATTGGAAATGGGAATTATATTGATCAATAACTTCTGCGGGTGACTCCAGACAAATGTAAAGAAAAGGCGAGAAAAGTAAACGAAAAGACGACAAAACACTTTTAGCTGCGATGTGGAGAGCGATGGATATGCAATTGAAAGCTCAGTTGAATTGCAGGCATGGAAGACTGAAAGAAATCTTCTAGGTCATGAAAAATAGCATGGGTGCTGAATTTTTATGCGCGGCTTGAGTGAAATAAATGCAAAGTTCCGAGATTTTAAGGTCGAGAAAAAATTACGAAGAGACGGGGGCAGCAAAGAGCTATACAAAGGGACGGCGCGTTTGCGAGCAACGATAGATTTACGACTAGCTATGCGGCCTCTAGCAACAACGTAAAATAAACAATGAGAAGGCGTGGATGGCAAGCCCACCTTGCTTACATAAACGCGAGGTAGTTTCTTCATGCTCGCAGAAACGTTGGAATTATTCAATTCCGTCCTCTTCGTTCTTAAGCTGTGGTTATCATTCATTTTGGTTTACCCATACAACAAGTGTGTTTCTTAATGGTGTCTATAAACTATTTGAACCTGAACGAATGCGGAAACTTCATCTACAACAATGTGCTTGCATTGTGTTTGCAGGTAGAATGCTGGACGTAGTGTGATATACGAGAGGGTTGGGAAGGGGCAGCATCAGGCAAGCAAGAAATGAATGAATGAATGAATGAAAAAAGACGTAGTGACTCACAAGGCACCAGAACAAAATTCGCTCGAGTACATAGAAGAATATTACAAAGCAAAAACATTTCACGAAAACAAGCTGACACAGCGAACCATGATTGCATCTGAGCGCGTAATCGAATTAAATTGACCTTAAATTGTCAGGACATGATGTTGCAATACATGAGTCAAGATCGACTTTTCAGCTTAATAACTTGATTGAAATCTACGGACCACGATTTTTTTTGGCTTCTTGTGAGTAACTCTACTACGACACGCAGTTTAAAGTTTCTTGTTTTTTTTCGTAAGCGACCATGAAAGAGATTTCTCTAACTGAAAATGAATATACAATGACACGGCAAAACAGCGATCTGGGTAAAACAGTGGTCTAAGACAAACTGTTTAACTATATGGCAAGTGTAGATTAACTATCCACCCTAGTCCATAGGACTTTGAAGAAGAGGTAGTGGAAAAGGGCAACTGAGAGGTGATCCATTGATGAACTTCACACGAAATGTTTTTATTAAATCCCAATAAGTTATTGGGATTTAGTCGTCTATTCAATTACTGAAGATTTTTAGACACATGAGTGATGATCTGATCAGTAGATGATACCGCACAATGAGGCATATGCCTAGTCATTAAGCCACGAGCTCCCCACGTAGAAATGAAGACTCGCTAAATGTAAGAATTTTGTTTCAGATACATAGAACAATGCGTAGAAAATTTTGAGGAAATACCAATACCTCTCACGGAAACTGTAATGAAAGTGTGTAATGATGACACCAAATTTGCGTTTCAATAAGCTTATTTAATTTGATTCACACATCATTTTTATTGTACTTTTAAATAGTTATTACTTCTAAGGCAAACCTTTTTTTCCATTTTCGGCAAACTTTGGATCCCGTATCGTGGTGACTTCAAGAGTGAGTGCTTACTTTTCAATCGTACATGACGGGTACTTGAGAATATTCATGAGCGGTTTTACAAGTAGAGGCTTATTGCGTGACTACACCTCCGACTGTAAGTTCTAGAGTTTGATGATGATGGTAAAAGATGATTGAACCATGCCTAAGGTGGTAAACGGAGCCACGATCTTTGCTAACGAAATTGGTGTAGCGCTGCGTCGTTCGCAACTAGTATCCCCATGACGACCACATTGAATATTTATCTTATCGAACTTCTATACTACTGGAAAATTTCAACTTCATCTTAATTGGCGGGGGTTTCCAAGAAGGTATGGGTCCCCTCCCGGGAATCCACGGATCTGCTCCACGATACACGCACTCCTTTATCACAGATGCAGACCAGACAAACTACAATGCGGGGTTCTCGTAAGTATTCGGGTGAGCTTTTACAGCTAGACGTTTCTTCGCAAGCAACAACGACGGTTGCAACCTCTAGATCTGGATGATGATTCTAAAACATCAGGCGCACCCTAAGACTCGATTTACACGCTTCCTTTTGATGAACGATTCGGGAATTTTTACTTACGAGCACGCGCGCAAAGCGGCTCGCAAAAACTCCCGAAATCGTTCGTCAAAAAGAAGCGTCTACCGTATATTTCAGAAGATAAGACAATAGAACATACAGGGTCGATTTATAAGAAAGATACAAAACACTCACGCTCATCTGAAGCAAATAGAAGATGAAGTGCATCCTCACTTTCGTAGTTGAGATGTTGGTCAAATGGGTTCCATTCTGTAATTAGACGAGCTGCAGTGCTGCCAATTGCAGGATATGATGATCGCAGATCTAAACTAAATGCATAGGCCGCTGATAGTTCGGAGGCCGTCTTACAAGACAAGAATGAGTTAAAATTATAAAATCTTGACGAAAATGTATAGGCTTACCTCGTCTTATCTTCTGAAATGTACAGTAATTCGGGTACATGTGCAGGGACACACGAACCAGCGATTTTTGCTACTGAGTCTGTTGGCCAGTTGCTTCCTTGCGCGAGAGGGCATCGCCGCAGTGGCGCGGCGTGGCGTGGCGTGGCGGGCGGGCGGGCGGAGGGAAGAGGGGGCCTTGGTCAACGCCGCGAAGCACCTCCCGCGCTGCACGCGTTTTTTCTGGCGGGCGGCGGCGGCGGGGTCAGAGGCAAAGGCGGAGGTGGTGGCGTGGGTGGCCGCGGGGGCGAAGGGGGGACGGAGACGGAGGAGGCGATAGCGCGGGCAGTGGGAGAGGCGGAGAAGGTGATGGTGGTGGCGTGGGTGGAGACGGGGGAGAAAAAGGTGGGGGCGGCGGAGACGGCGGGGGCAGCGGGTGCGTGTGAGGTGTCGGGGGCGGCGTGGGGGGGAAGGGACGGGGGTGGCGGGGGAAGCAGAGGCGGCGGTGGGACGGCAGGTGCGGTGGTGGCGGGGGCGGAGGGAGAAGAGAGGACGGTGGGGGCCGCGGCGCGGTCGTGGCCAGGGGGGTGGCGGGGGCGGCGGAGGCGGGGACGGCGAGTGCGGAGGTGGCGATGGGAGGGCGGGGGCGGTGCGGCGGGGACGGAGGGAGCGGAGGAGACGGCGGGGGCGGCGGAGACGGCGGGGGCGGCGGAGGGCGGTGGCGACGGGATTGGCAGGAGTGGCGGGGGTGGTGGCGGGAGCGGCGGTGGTAGCGGAGGTGGCGGAGGCGGCGGGGGCGGAGGGAGCGGAGGGGCGTGGGCGGCGGGGGCGGCGGGGACAGAGGGGTCGGCGGGGGCGGTGGGGGCGGCGTGCGCGCCTGTGGCGCCGTCCCACGCTCGGCCAGTGCTGGCGGCGGCGGCGGCGGGCGCTGCTCCTGGCGCGGGCTTTTTCCGGGCCGCCGGACGCACATGTGGCCGGCGCAGCCACTGGAGCCGAATCGCCAGTCGCCGCCGACGCCGACGCCGTTCCGGCTCGGCCCAAAGGAGCCTGCCCCACGGAGGGCCGGTTCTTGTGAAAATATGCATCATGTCAAATATTCATTCTGCGAGTCAATTTCTTCACACACTTTTTCAAAAAAATGATTAATTAGAATCTATTTCTTTTGCTCTATTCTTTTATTTTTCTGCTTCTTCTTTATCTTCTCCTTCATCATCATCGGCATTCTCTTCTCAGTCATCATCGCCATCCTCTTTGTCATCAACACCTTTATCTTTGTCTTTACCATTTTCTTCTTCAACATTCTCTACATCTGCAACGCATTCTCGTGCTTCGATCGATTCCGACTATAGTTTTATCAAATCTTTTTTTATAGTAAATTTCCTTTTGTGCAGAAATTCATAGTGATATTAAACGACAGATTCCGTTATTATACTTTTCAACGATTGCTAATAATAATAAAAAATTGTTACTCAATTTATCGTATAGTCATAGACAATATGTCTTACAATATAGTAATATACCGTAATAGTAGATATAGTAATGTATCGTCATAGACAATACATTACTTGATTTCAAGCTTATTCTTGAAGCAAGCATTTATTGCTTCAAGATTCAAATTCGTGTGAGGAAAGTCTCACAAAAAGAAATAATTTGTATGCAAATAAATGAATGTTACCGTAGTAACAATTATACTTCAACAAGCTCTGACAATATATAGAGTACCCTCCGCTTAGCTCTTTCTGTGCCTGTCTGGCTCTCTCTCTCTCACTCTCTCTCTCTCTCTCTCTCTCTGCGTACTTGCTCGATTCTACGCGCTAGTGGTTTATTGCTGCAATTCGCTAGATTACCAACTGGGCCGAATGGAGGACTAACATTAATTTCGTCACCTGTGTCATCAACATCTAACACTCCAAAACACACACGACATTGATATTTGGCATTTGATATTCATTATGTAATTCTCGAACGGCACGGTCGTATACAATGTTGACAATGTCCGTTGCTCGTATCGACCAAGCCGTCACCATCGCCCTACACTGTGCGCACATCGCCGCACTACCACCTTGCCATCAACTACGACCAGGTCTTCGGAGATCGCGGAACTAAATGCATGCCCTTCGAAGGATGTTATTTGGTAACGATAAATCAAGATAATTTGATACTCCAGGAAGCACAAAACGATGCAAAACGGCTGGGAGATTCATAGCTTCATTTCCCGGTAGTTTATTTTCGAACTCGAGATCAGAGTTATTGGCAAGAGATAAGTTTATGAAAATGATCATTAGCACGAAAGTAGAATGACCTCCATTGTCGACAGGAGGTGTTTGTCCGCCTAAGTCCAAACAAGTTCACAACTGGTGATTCGGTGTCCGCGAGTCATGTGTAGTGCACATCACTACTCTTCCTTCAATGCTACAGCTTATTTAAGAAGATGCTGCTTTATTTGCAAGTTGCGGCTCCAATAGGAATCTCTTCACGTAGAAAAGACTCAATCTCCCATTTCAAGCAATTCTACAGATCTCTAACAACTATTAAAACACATTTTATTTCAAAAAAGAATGAGAATTTGTAAGAACTCGCTCAAACTCTGAGAACTAAAATGAATATTTAGTATTGACTTATGTCTTCGCACAACGAGCATCGTCCAATTATGTAAAAGAAATGACTGCGATCATCGCTGTCATCCCTGTGTCTATGACTGCTGTTGCTGTGTTGCAACCCAGATTTCGGAAATTTTATTGTCTTTATCTTTGGTTCCTTCGTTTTAAGTATCGCTTTCATCACGATGTTGTGTTAATCACGTTCGTTGCTATCGCCGCGATAAATTTCTTCGCTAGCTCGTTACCTCGCCTGCCCGCCGTGCCTCCTCGATGGCCTCAATGGCCTGGCGCGAACCGCTCTGCGGTAAACGAAGAATAGCGGCCGATGGGGCTCGGCTCAAGGTGTTTTCTAAATTGTTTCTCACGTAACGAGGGAAGGTGGCGAAGGCGGTAGCCGTGGACGCACACGTGGGAGAGAAGCGATGGAGAAAAGAACGATAGTGGTGGTGAAGTTTGAGGAGGAAGGGGAGAACTTGGCTTTTGCGATGGCTGTGATGTTGTGAAGCAGAATGCCTAAGAAAGTAGAGGAGGGAATGGTGACGAAGCGGAGACGGATTTTTTTAGTGGTAACTGAGGATTTAGTGACAATGCACTGAAACTTACAGGGAAATTGCACACTGAGAGGCGACAGAGGACCAGCGATGGTTTGTGCAGCAAAATATTTGGAACAAGAACGAGAAGTTTGTAATAACATGCTGGACGGTCCGATCAGGGAAGACAGTGGATTGGGAAAGAACTGCCAATTATAGGGACGACGGCTTGTGTGACTGAAGATTGAGGATCGGCGGGTTAGTAGAGACGTAAGTTTCATTAGTCAGCCTTTTGAGAGAATGCAAGGTTGGGGTCATGGAAAGAATGAGTTGGAAGTTAGTGTCGCGAATACGAAGACGTTGGGTCATGGAAGAGTTGAGGAAATGGCGAGTTGGGGTGACGGCGAGTTGGGGCAACGGCAAGTTGGGGCAACGGCGAGTTGGGGGTAACGGGAAGTTGGGTGTAACGGGGAGTTGGGGGTAACGGGGAGTTGGGGGTAACGGGGAGTTGGGGGTAACGGGGAGTTGGGGGTAACGGGGAGTTGGGGGTAACGGGGAGTTGGGGGTAACGGGGAGTTGGGGGTAACGGGGAGTTGGGGGTAACGGGGAGTTGGGGGTAACGGGGAGTTGGGGGTAACGGGGAGTTGGGGGTAACGGGGAGTTGGGGGTAACGGGGAGTTGGGGGGAAACGGGGAGTTGGGGGCAACGGCAAGTTGAGGATAACGGGGTGTTGGGGGTAGCGGCGAGTTGAGGGTAACTGCGAGTTTGGGGAACCGCGAGTTGGGGGAATGGCGAGTTAGGGGGAACGGCGAGTAGGAAGGAACGGCTTTCCAAGAGGAGGGCGGCTATTTCACGAACCGCGAGTTGAGGGACGGCGAGTTGGGCGGTCGGCGAGTTGAGGGAAGCCGAATCAGAAACACGTCGCATTGTAAGGCTGCCGACGAGTCTTCTGAACTCGACCCAACGGCAAGCGAGGGGATCGGCGGAGGCGTCGAGCCGCGAGCCGACGCGTCGGGCGCGAGAGAAGCCAAGCGGCTCCTGTGGCGGCGGCGGCGGCGGCCGCGAAGTCGGAAGCAGCGGCTGCGGTCGGCGAGGAAGCGGTGGCCCGCTGCTTTGTGTCCGCCGGGCCGTCTCGATTAAGAGCGAGGCTCTCCCCGCTTTCTCCGTCGCTTCACGGGATTACGCGCTCCCGTTCGCCCCGGCCGCCCGCCCGCCGCCCGAGCGCGCCAATAGTACCTGTTCCGAGGTCTTTGGCAGCTCGATTGCTATCGAAGGTCATCATCTATAGTCCAATTATACGCTCGGAGCCTGTTTCGGGATGAGTGGAGGGCCGCATCTGCCCTCTGGTATCCCGGCTGCCGGCGCTGTCTCGAATGCAGGCCGCTGTGCAGCGCGGTTTCCCGCTCCGGCTCTGCGACGCGCCTTTAAATGCGATCGTGATCGAACGGCAGGTAGTGTAATCGACGATAAAGCCTATGTCTGTTCGCAGCCGTAGTCTCGAGAATAAACATTTTACTTAAGAAAGGAAGAGTGAGAGTAACTCTGGGATACACTGAATATGAAAACACTGAAGCAATACATCCGGTAAACTTGAAGAGTATATTTGTGAATATGTTGCAAAAATAGTGCCCAGTATTAAGAGCACATGTAATTCGAATATTACGTTCAATTTCACGTGGCCATAAATTATATAGGTTGTTGGGCAATGCTTGGGCACATGTAATCGAAAGTAATGCACAAACACGTTTGAACGATGAACACGTCTGAACTTCATCTTTCTTCCGATTCAGTTGATGAGCGGTCAACAACCATTTTTACAGATTGCAAGAGATACAGGATGAACCAATAGAGCAAAACATGCATCATCTTTGGGCTCTTAGTGAAAATTCTAAGAATAAAAAACATAATCAAAACTTAATAGGAGGAATTATTTATTTATATGATGAGAAAATTGTGGTTATTATATTATACAATGAGAAATCATGTAATTATTTAATTTTATAATATACGATGTTCGGGACCTTCAATCTGTTCAACGATTGAACGCGTGTGGGATTTAGTCAATTTTCTCTGAGAGAAATCTAACAATTTCCCTTATCAGTGGACGTCAAGTAACGATAAGAAGGTAGATCATAAAGGCTAACATACGTCTGCAAGTTATAGGTGGTGAAGAAATAATTTATCGTCAGTATTGTAATAATTTCTTTGAAACTATATGAATGACCCCTTCTGACATACGACCGATTTAATGATTGTATTACGTAACTTCCTGACACGTACTGTCTTGTCCTTCGCGAGCTGTCAAGAATAAAATGAATGAACAAGTTAGCGAAATCAGAGAAATGATAATAATTGACGTCGATGCTGATATATTTCCTGAAAGCAATGATATGCCTCCATTGATATGTGAGTAATATTTACCAGCATTTCATTAATTAGAATTCAAAGATAAATATATAATGTCATTATCGGCATGTACAATACAATGTGTTAAAAGAAACAGAAAATTGTTTCCAGACATAACATTTTTATCAATGACGACAGCAATCCATACAGCCTGATGAAAAATTATTTTTGTCAGGCCCATTTGTCACTTGGCTCAATAACACCGCCAGCGATTTCGAAGTTTCTAAATCAAGCGCCATTGAGACCCGCAAGCAGGCGTAGTACACCGCAGCGGGGCCGGCGGAGATGACGCGATAGCCAAACGCCAGGCGCGCGTACGCGAGATGCCCGCCCGCCTGCCTGCCTGCCTGGCGACCCGCGCCGGCAGCCGACGTACTCGCGCCGCGCAGGGCCGCTAACTCCATAAAGAGCGCAATGCCCAGCCCCGGCTGCCATCCATCTTCGATGGCGATCGAAGGATCCTGTTGGGCGTGGGGCCCCGGGTGGCGCCGAAATCGCCGCCTTGGCCGTGGACTCGCCGCCTCCGCCACGCTCCCCACCGCCCCCTCCACCGCCGATCGTCACGGTCCCCACCGCCGCCCTCTCCACCGCCAATCCCCACAAACCCAAGTCGCCTCCGCCACCGTTCCAACACCATTGCCATCTCTACCTCCCCCGCCTCCGCTCCATTGCCACGGCCACCGCCCCCACCTCACCACCTCCGCGTCCGCCAACATCGTGTCAGCTGCCGCCGCCGCCGCGGCGTCGCGCGGCGCCGAACGGGACGGCGGCGGGGGCGGGGGCGGGGAGACGCGGCCGTGACGAGGCGCCGCCGCCGCCGCCGCCTTTTGGGGCGCGCCAAGGCCCTGCGGGCGGCGCGGGAGGAATCGCCTTTCGCGGGCGAGCGCTCGCGCCCTCCCCCCGCCACTGGCCCCGGCCCCGCCCCCACCCCCCGCCCGCCCGCCACGCACCCGGCCCCGGCCCCACCCCCGCTCCTACCGCTCCCCCCGCCCGCCCGCCCACCCCGCCCGCCCCCCGCCCCCGGCCCCGCCCCCGCTCCGCCCCCCCGCTGCGCAGGCGGCGCCGGACCAGGGAGCGGCGCCCGGCGCCGACCTTAGTATTCCGGCTGCGGAGGAGCGGAGGAGGCGGCGGCGGCGGCGGCACAGCGAGATGGGGGCCGCTCCGGTGCGACGGCGGAGGAAATGACGGTCGAACCGAAGGCGATGATGGAGGAGGTACAGACGTTGGCGGCGATGAAGTTGGTGATAGAAATGGTGACAGTAGAAACGGTGGTTATAGAGACCGTGGAGACTTGGGAAGGTGACAGAGATTGGCAACAGCAGGGGCGGATCCAGCCGATTGTTTTGGAGGGGGCCATCATTGATTTTTGTTAAATAATGTTAACATTTTTATATTGTATATTATTTTTGTAATGTATATATGATACTAAACAATATTATTTTTTAAATAATTACATAGTTCTAGATAAATATTTAAATCAATTTGGCCAATAAAAGGAAAGTAACAAACGAAAACTCGAGGCCTTTTTGGGTAGTCGTGGCCCCCGTGCTCCCCCCGGATCCGCCTCTGGGCAACAGGCATGTAGCAAATGTGGTAGGGAAATGCGCGGTGGCGGTTATAGCGGATGTAAACCAAGATGATGGTGTGGGGGAGGCACAGGAAAACGGTGGCGGTGGGGGTGGCGATGACGTAGATGCAGGCGGTAGAGGCGGTACTAGATGTGGGAAGGAACCGGACACAACGCGGGCGGAGTCGGTTTGGCAGAGGTTACGAGGGAATGGCCGGGGTGGGAGTGGCGGCGGCGTGAGGGAGATGTCTCCGCTGATAGCGTTGAAGGTGAAGACTTGCGATTATGGCGGTGGCGATGAACAAGACAGCAGCGGAGGCAGCCTGTTGGGGCTCCAGTGGCGGAAGGAAGGGAGGAAAAGGCAGGGCGGGGCGCAAGTCGAGAGGGCACGTGCCGGTTCGTGATCTGGTAGCGGAGGAGGTGACGCAAGAGATGAGAGACACTACACAGCCATCAGGAAAGCCGTGACGGAAATACGTAACAGCTAATACGGCATTAGGAAAGAAATCAAAATAAACGAGACAGCGAGTAAATAAAGTGAACGAAAGAAAAATGAGTGGAGAAAAGCAACTTTGAAATGCTCCAAAAATAGAACAGACCTCAAAAATAAAACAATAATCAATCTTAAGGAAATTGTGTTGAGTGCCATTGCAGGGGAATGGAGAGGAAAGGAAGGATGGAAAAATCGTAAAAAAAGGTAATGCTCTTACAATATGACAAGCATTAATACATTAAAAATAACGTGCAAAACTAAGTGCAAGAAAGGCAAAAGGTGCGAGAAGTTCGACGACAGGAATATGATTTAGTTAGTACATGAAACGGCCAAGGGAGTTTTAAAAGAGGATAAACAGGTGGGTGAAGAGCAAAGAAAATACGTGACACAAAAGAGTAAAAAGTAGGGGAGAATGGAAAGGGAGCTGGAGAGAAGCGCGAAGAGAGAAGACAGAAAAGAGATGGAAGAGGAATGAAAGAATTAAAAGGGAGAAAATGAAATTTCGGAGATTCAGCAAATACTTCTTTAGCGGTAATTTCTTTTATAGTACCGGCAGTGTATAAACGATTCTGACAATTCAATGCGCTGTTGCCACACATTACCACGTACATGGCACTAACTACATCACAGATAAATTAAATCTCAAAACATTAAGAAGCTATGGCACGTCGTGATATCATGTTCATAACTTTCGGCAAAGCCTGACCACGTCGCCTCCGCGAATTCGTGTGGGTCAGATGAGCGGCAACGCTGAACACTACGTATAAGAAAGGAAACAAATACACGCAAGCTGATTGCTTCAGAGCAGGTCACGTGACGTATCGCACGTGGAGAGAGAACTTTCAGATTCGCTTATACGCCGTCGGTTTAGTTTAGTTAATGCCTTATTTTATGTGGCGAGACTCGGGCCATCAGGCCCGCTCTTCCACCTGACCACGCAAATTTCTACTACGCTCCTTTCACCACCTAGCGGAGAAAGAAGGTATTATCTCGGGCGACGAAACAGGCGACTTGAATTTAGCTCAGAGGCGTCATTTAGGCTTGAGGATCTTTTACATGCAAGTAAATCTACTAACATGGGACAGCCGGCTTTACTTCCCCTACGAAGGAAGGCGTACGAAGGATTTTTTCGCCCTTAAAAATCCACGGCTTCGATCGGGTTTGAACCCGCGAACTTGGGTATGACAGTCCAGTCGGTTCTGTGACAGTCGGTTCTGTGGTGTACAATTTAAAAACCCCTATACTTCGTAACTTTGTCCCTGACAGGAATCAGCTGTTCACGATTTCATCCATTAGGGAGATTGAACGTCACCATAGTGACATCACTGTCGCGAAATACGAACTCCCGATTGGATGGAGCGAAACAGCTGATTCCTGTCAGAGACAAAGTTACGAAAATCTCAGTCTATATACCGGAGACGAAAACCAATTGTGACTAAAAACGAAAACATTGTGGAGACGAAGAAATCTCCGGGTGCAACCAAGGAGCAGAGCGACTGACCGAACGAGGTTCCAGGCGGCGACAGCGCGGCTGCCCGTGGGGCGCAGCGCAGGCCACGCGCCCGCGCCTTTGTCACCTGGCGCCGCCGCACCGCGTCGGCGTCAAGCGCACTCGTGTCCCGTATCTTCAAACGGACAAAAACGCGCACCGCCTTTTATTGCCCTTGGCTATCGCCGCCGCGGAGCGTGAAGGGGAATGCTGGCCGCCGCCGGATCGCCCGGGCACTCGGCCCCCCGCGTCACCACGCCGCGCCACGCCACGCCGCCACGCCGCCACGCCGCTCGGTACGAGTACGACGGTGAACCTCAACACAGTGCTCTTTTTCACTTCTCTTTTCCTTCTTCCCTTCCCTTCGCTTTTCTTTTTTCTTCCCTTATTCTTTTTCCCTTCCTTTCTCTTTTCCTTCTTCGCTTCACTTTTCCTTCTTCCCTATCCTTCGCTTTTCTCTCTTCCCTTCTCTTCGTTTTTCCTTCTTCCCTTCCCTTTTCGTTTCCCCTTCCTTCCTCTTTTCCTTCTTCGCTTCCCTTTTCCTTCTTCCCTATACTTCGCTTTTACCTCTTCCATTCCCTTCCCTTTTCTCTCTTCCCTTCTCTTCGTTTTTCCTTCTTCCCTTCCCTTTTCTTTTCCCCTTCCTTTCTCTTTTCCTTGTTCGCTTCCCTTTGCCTTCTTCCCTATCCTTCGCTTTTCCCTCTTCCGTTCCATTCGCTTTTCTCTCTTCCCTTCTCTTCTCTTTTCCTTCTTCTCTTCCCTTCCCTTCTCTTTTACTTCTTTCCTTCTATTTTACTTTTTCCCTTCTCTTTTACTTCTTTCCTTCTATTTTACTTTTCCCTTCTCTTTTCCTTCTTCACTTGTTTTTGTTCAACTTTTGTACTTAGTATCTAATGTTTTTCCTCTCTTCTGTATGCTTTTTTCGCTCAATTTGTTTCAGTTCTTCCTTCGGCATTAACTAATAGGTAAAATGACTGGGTGATAGCTTTCGTGGCGACCGTGAAACGTTTTGCAGGCTTTAATGTGAATTATATTGCGATAAGAATGGTTCGAAATAATGCTTAGATCACATTATAACAAATATATAACTATAAAAAATATAGAATTCAGCTATCGAGATACCTTTCAATTTTTATCATACGTTGGAAATAATTAATGCTTGAAAACATTAATTTAAAACAGAAAGTATGTTCTACCAATGCCGGGTTCTACCAATACCGGGGCGAATGATAAATTCACTTTGTTTTTTTTTCCTCTTATTTAATTATTCGACTTTTTCTTGTCTTACCACTCATTAACATTCTCAGTAACGTACAGTGTGAAATAAAGTAAAAAAATAGTGACACTATGTATTACGGGTGTGAAAATTACTTGTATCTGATGATTTGTGCGTCATATGCAAATAAACCTTGAGACCTTGATAGACCATAAAATTATGCTTCATCAAAAGGACGTTGATCCAGCTCTAATTGCTATCTATATTCTTCGCATCAAATTTTATTACATCTCAAATCTTTTATTAAGCCTCTTATAAGTTTTAGTATTCCTTTAGGAAAAATTTAACATTGTTGATTGAACACGTACCTTCAACATAATCTTCCAAATATGATTCATAATGTAAGATAAAAAACTAGCAAAAAGGAAATTATCCTTTCAAAAATATTAAAATGCATGTGAAATGCGCTATGAAAGGCATTTATGTGAGATAGTGTAATATAGAAAGTTTGTGCCACAAACATACGTTTTGAATGTAAACTGTTATTATAAATTTGACTGTCCGAAATATTTTGGTTGGATCATTTTGAACTTTTAAATCAAATCTATGTGACAGCCTTACAAAAGTATTTCAAGATATTTTATCTTTTATATTAAACTCTATTTACATCCTTTCTATCTACGCAATATACATTTATGTCTCGTATTGATGACATAAAATTAAATTTATTGATATGATAAATGATAATAAATGTTTCTAAGCTTTAAATCATGCATAGAAACATTTTATATTTTAGCTTTCCCTTTTATGTAGCTTGCTTTTAGTCTATTCTTTGCAGGAGTCGCAAGACAGGTCACATAAATGGAGAAAAAGGTTTCAGTATTTACACAGTAAAATGGAATGAGTTACTCTGAAAGAGACTAATTTAGATACGTGTTGTGCTCTTTTATACGGAGCAAGGATATTAAATTCGAAGTGATGGAGGAAAACTGGTTGAATAAAGAACAGAAATCTAAAATTGGTCATAATACTGCGAGGAACTTAATGCGCAGTCTTTTTATTATCGAGTGGTCCACTTTGCATGTGTTTCAGCACTGTTCAAAACTATCATTCGATAATGGACGTACTCAGATTACAAAACAACAAAACGTCAAGAAATCGTAAAAAAATTGTGACCGTCTTTCTTCGACAGCCCACTTTAAATACATTACTTGTGATCTGTACGCATTTTGGATTAACATTCTAACAGAGGTAAAATATTCACAGTTTTAACGAATTTTGAACAGATTACTGTAATTATTTTTGGTAACATTTAGATGACTGGACTAACTTATTCACAAAATAATCTCTTTTGTAAATAATATTCAGCTCTGATGATAATCGCTACGCGATCGGAAAGATCTTAAGTCAATAAAAATCTAGTAACCTAGAAAAAAATTGTTTCTTAATTTAATGTTTTGGTGAATTATTTCGTGGCATTCGTACTCCACCATATAATAAGTTAATTGAGAAAAAAAGAATTAGTACATTTTTCCAAAATGTCCTCAAAATAAAACAAATCTATTCATAAAGTATAGTTTTGAACTGAAAGTTGAAGAATTCAACACTATAATTTTATCTCCTGTAAGAACTTGATGCTATATATTTTAAGTGGAGATGTTTGAGATGTCATGCCCAACCCAATGAACGCCAATTGCATATTTCCCCGGAGTAATTATAACATTTTTTTAAATGTATGAAAAATTCAAGCGTAATGAAAATCGGTTGAGATATATCATGTGTTCTAAAAAGCCTTTTGGAGTGGTAGGGATACCAGCCTCCGAGATCGTTTAAAAACATTTTCCCTCCATTCAGATCGTTTGAAAGAATTTGACGCAGCACCGCATACATTCGTCGCAGAGACGCTAACGACTGGACACCACATTCTTCTAAAAACTGAAAATGTGATCTTCGTGTATCCTTTGTCATTCTTTCCCTCGCTCCGTGTTTTCTACATTTCTAAGACATGTAAGAAGTCAGTAGGAAAATGATCGCAGGCAAAAGTATTTCCATTTCAAAATTTCTTTTATTCATAAAATCATGTAATGAAGACCTTGTGCAGATGGTTCATATATTTATAATACAAATAAATATCAGTATAATTATTTCTACATAACTGTGGCGGATTCTTGAAAACAGACTCTTGTACATCGTCGTCTCCTCAACGTTGGAGTTTGAATACGCCGAAACACAGTTCTTGTTCCGAATTTTGAGGCTTTCCGGTCTACAAAACAAACAAAAATCAAACATTATCGTACGAAAGTCGAACTGAAAGTCGAACGTTCCTATAGAGGAGAACTCGGCAGAGTGCCTCTGGTGGCAAAATGAATTCCTTCCTTTGTAGCGAAGGCGCCCTCTCCTCCTCCACGGAGGTACTCGCACGCAGCGCCCCGGCGATCACAATCTGCAGCCGTCAGCGCAGACAGCCGCCGGCGGGGAGCGCGCTGGCCGCGCCGCGCCATGCCATGCCGCCTGCACGCGCGGATCCGCGTGGCTGCGACGGCCGCGGCGGCGGTGGCCGTGGTGATGGCAGCGGCGGCGGTGGCGGTGGTGGCGGTGGTGGTAATGGCGGCAGCGGAGGCGGAGGGGGCTGTGGCGGCGGCGGAGGCGGCGGCAGAGCGGGCGGTGGCGGTGGTGGTGGCGCCGGCGGCAGCAGCGGCAGCCGCGGTGGTGGCAGCGGCGGCGGTGGCGGTGGCGGTGGCGGTGGTGGCAGCGGCGGCGGTGGCGGTGGCGGTGGCGGTGGTGGCAGCGGTGGCGGTGGCGATGGCGGTGGCGGTGGCGAGGGCGGTGGTGGCGGCGGCGGTGAGGGCGGCGGCGGCGGTGAGGGCAGTAGTGGCGGCGGCGGAGGCGGCGGTGACGACGGTGTGAGCGGGGCGGTCGCAGCGAGGGAAGTGGGGAAGGCGTTGATGGCAGCGGCGGCGGTGAGTGGGGCGGCGATGGCGGATGTGAGGGCGGCGCTGGTGACGGCATTGAGGGCGGCGGCGAGGGCGGGTCGCCGGAGGCGTTGGTGGCGGCGGCAGTAGCTATGGCGATGGTGAGGATGGCGGCGGTAGTGGCAGTGGTCGTGGTGTTAGTGGGCACGACGGTGGTGGCGGTAGCGTGGGCGGCGGCGGCGGGGAAAGGGGGGTGGTGGCGGGGCCGGCGGAGGCGATGGTCGCGGCGTCGCCAACGGGCGTGGTAACCGTAAGGAGAACGAACGGCCGGCAGAGGAGCTGCAGAATCTTGGTAAGGTGGAAGAGTTGCGGTGATGCAAGTGACGGAGGGAAGGAAACGATGTGAACTCACGCCAATGTTCAAAGCGTGGATTTCAAACAAATATGCCTTGTCTGTTCTGATGATGGCGAACGATTGTGAAAATAATATTGCTTTATTTTTTCTTAAGGAAGATCAATTTCTGGTGGGTTTAATTAATTGAAATTTCGAATCGAATTTGCACACGGCTTTGTCATCACTATACAGGAAATAATTATTACAATGCAATAAAGTGAGGTAGTAAGCTCAATACAAAGTGGTAATATAAATTCAAGCCATCTGTAAAAGTGTTGTCGTTGATAGGAAATACCTACTATATCCTAGGTGTTATGTTTAATGAATGAAGGAAAAAAGTAACGTCACTTTATTATAACGAAAAGAACGCTTATTTCTGATTTCTTCTCATCTTTAACGGCGTGTACATCTAAACAAAACGCTCTCAATGGAAAGAGGGAAGCATTTCGATATCTAGAAACACGACGGTAGGGCAAGGGGACGGTACATCACGAAAGTCGTGAGCGATGAGGCCGGTGGCGCAAGGGAGTCATCCGGAACGAACTAAGGCAGAAGTTGCAGAGAACGTCCGCGGTGGAGGTGGCTGTGGTAGTGGCAGTGCTTGTGGTAGTGGTATTGGTGGTGGTGGTGATGGTGGTAGAATTGGTGGAGGTGGTATTGGTAGTGGTGGTGGTATTGGTGTTGGTGGTGGTATTGGTGGTTGTGGTGGTATTGGTGGTTGTGGTGGTATTGGTGGTTGTGGTGGTATTGGTGTTTGTGGTGGTATTGGTGTTGGTGGTGGTGGTTGTATTGGTGGTGGTGGTGGTGGTGGTATTGGTGGTTGTGGTGGTATTGGTGTTGGTGGTAGTGGTTGTATTGGTGGTGGTGGTATTGGTGTTGGTGGTAGTGGTTGTATTGGTGGTGTTGGTGGTGTTGGTGGTGGTGGTATTGGTGGTGGTAGTGGTATTGATGGTGGTGGCGGCAGAGGTGGAGGTAGCGGTGGTAGTGGCGGTAGAGGTAGAGGAGCGGCAGCGGAAGAGGTGGAGGTGGCATAGCGCCAGTGGCGTGGGTGGCGGTGGGAGGGAGGTGCGAGCAGCAGAGAGGCCCGCGCCGACGGCGGAGTGGGCTCGCCCCAACAGGCGCCGCTTGTGTGACGGCGCAGCGCGGTGGCCGCTTGACCCCGCGCCGCGCAGCGCCGCGCTTCCGGGCGCGGGGCCGGCCGCCGCGGGTCAAGGCGGCGGCGCCGGCGGCGGCGGCAGCACGCCGTCGCCCCGCGGGCGCTGGCGGGGCGGGGCGAGGTGGAGGGAGGCGGCGCCGCCAAGGCCGCGGCCGCTGACCGCCACCCGCGCCGCCTCCGCCTCCGCCGCACCACTGCCCCCGTCGCCCCGCCGCCGCCGCCCGTGCTCCTTCTGCCACAACAGGGACCGCTGTTTTCCACCGTCGTCGTCGGAATTGTCGTAGATCGTGCCGCTGCGTCTCATTGCCTCTTTTCGGATGCGAAATTGGCATTTGCTCTTGTATTTTTCTTTTTTTTATGAGATATACGCGTCATTTACCCAAGTGACATCGACCACTACACCACCTGATCTTTGACACCGCTACATCTATCACTGGCTGTAAACACATTTGCCTTTGCTGTCGTTCATACTAATAGCATTAAACATGAGTGACAACACTGCATCTCAATCATTTTTATTATGATCAGAAACAGTGCCGCTTTACTCGCATTCATAACATTCAGACAACCTTCTTTGTCTTTACATTTTGCTGTGTTCCATACGCGGGCAGCACCAATGTGTCATCTTAGGGAGCGTGCCTGGCGCTTCTGACTATTTTAATCTCACTAGGTCACGCGGCAACTTTTATCTCATCGAATTCACTTCAGCGACATCATTTTTTATTATCGATATCGCTAGAATTCTATCTTTACTAGTTTTATCGTCGCCATAGTCGTCGACGAGACGAGAGGGAGAGAAAGAGAGAATTAGACAGAGAAAGAAACTGAGAGACAGAAAAAGAGAGGGAGAGACAGAGAGAGAGTGGGACAAAAAGACAGAGAGAAAGAGAGGGAGGGAGAGAGGGACAGAGAGGGAGAGAGAGACACACACAGTCAAGCAGACAGGCAGATGCATCGTTGGAAACTCCGCATGCGCTAACTCGATCTCGAAGATAGCAGAGCCCTCTGTTTGGTTGGAGACAGCGAGCGACTTACATCGAATGCTAATCGATCTCGGTCAATGTTATATCATGACAAAATTTTCATCATGTGCTATATGGAATTTTTGCATCTGTAGCGGCAGAAGGAACTGGTAACTCTGTATTCCGATGATGCAACATCATGTTACTGGCATTAATATAAAATTATCTACATTAATGATATCAGTTAGATTTATTTAATAATATAATATTTATGAATGAATATAGTTGTGTACACAGATCAGTGGATGATGGGCAGCTCAAGTCAAACAAATGTGAATCAAGATGTGGCATTGTGGTAATTTATCGCACACTCGGCTGCGACATTTCGGAACTGTTTATTTACAACAAAACATTCTAAATAAACGCCAAATTTTCGCCAACATCCGGAGTACTGCTGGAGCCTTTGTACTAGATAGAGATGTATCAATGGAAACAGAATTTGAACAACCCCAGTCCCTAAGAATGGGAACGGAAAACATATTTTGGAAAGAAGGATCGCGTTCGATCAGAAGCTCATAGTTTAAATGTAGTCATCCGCGTTGAACTGACATCTAAAAAATATTGATGGAAATGAACTTTGCAGTTTCAGTAACCGCCATAATCTACATCAATAATGTCACCACTACATTTTCCGTAACTCTCTTTAGCAACATTCATTTCCATAGCCAACCTTTGCACACATGACTCCACCTCTATAATCACAATCTCATCAACTCCGCCATATGACTAAATCGTTTCCATTATCACTGCCGTAACGCCGTCTACACAGCCACACTGCACAACTAAATAGCACTGCCATTGCGTCTCCTTACAGATAATTGCACAACACACATTTTGTTGCATCCTCCTCTTAGTTTTTGTCTCCAGGTTCGTTTTCACCAACGGCACCACCACCACTATCGCAGTCTATACTACGCACCCAATGGGCGACTACTATACCTCGGCAACTTGCACCAATTCTGCTACCATTTCAGTCACAAAATTCGCCATCATACCCATTATTGATTTATTTCACAACATCCAATACCTATGCAGTCTTGCATTGGCGTCACATTATCTGTACCGGTCTGCATTTGATCTTCTCACCCAACATCGATGGTACCGCCACCTTCGCAGACGTCGCCAGCAGAGTTGACCACGATCAATTTCGTAGTATATATTTTGATCCTCGTCACAGTCTGTGTCAGTCACCACCACTACCGCCGCCGTCAAAGTCACCACCTCAGCACCATCATTCGAATTACCAACTGCAAACAGAGGTCCACAACTAGCGCTAGTTTTTCGCTAATATCACCTCCGTTAGTAGTTCCTGACTTATTTCGCAACAATCAACCTCAACAATCAACAAACAACAATCAATAATCATTTCTCAACCACGATGGTCGTCGTCATGGCAGGCGACTTGATAGGCGGCTACCTACACCAGCGCGAAGTTGCTGCCGACTCATTTCAACATCATCACTCATCTCAACATCACAACATCTATGACCCATTTCGCAGCATCGGCGTTGAACGACTACCATTGCACTATCTATGGCAGCCCCCGCCTTCACGACCACAATTGCTGCACGCAACCTCTCCGACGCAATTGCTGCTGCTACACCACTGTCACTGGGGCAATTGATTTATTGTTAGTAATTGCGGGCGCGTCAACTGCTAATGTCGTTAGTCCCGTTAAGTGTGGTGCATGTTTTTTTCTTGGTAGGCGGCGGTGGTGTTCCTCCACTGGATGGAGAGATCCGGCGCCAACCAACCGCCGGTTTCTCCAACCAAGTACCTCCCACCAGCAGGGTACCGCCCAAGCCGGGACAAGCTCGAAGCTCCAGACCGTCTCCCAGTGCTTATTTATGTCTGTGTGTGTGTGAAAGGGGTGAGGATAGCGCAAGGAATAGGAAGGAAAGATCACGCACGGTCTGTGGCCCGTTTGTTAGAGTACTGCTCCGACATTCGCCTGGTGTTGATCGGAGAAACCACGGAAAACCACCGATCACAGCAGCCAGTCGCTAGAATTCTCCAGACAGTGGCTGAATTCGATCCAGCTACGTAGCTAGTGTCGAAAATCCTGCCACCGTCGGGACTCGTACCTACGACCTCCCGGTCAGAGGGACTGCAGTGGTTGATACCCTGAGCCACCTCTCCCAGTACTGGCGCAATTGCTGCTGCCATTCCCCCTTTCATTTCACCATCACCACTCACCTGTGACTCATTTCGCAACATCCACGTCAAACGCAAGCTCGTCACAGCATCGGCGCCGCCACCGCCCCCGCCGCCGCCACCGCCATCGCCATCGCCACCGCCATCGGCCCCGCCCCCGCCCCCGCCGCCACCATCGTAATCGCCACCGCCCCCGCCCCCGCCCCCGCCATCGGCCCCGCCCCCGCCGCCGCCACCACCACCGTCACCGCCACCGCCACCGCCACCGCCACCGCCACCGCCACCGCCACCGCCACCGCCATCGCCATCGCCACCGCCATCGGCTCCCCCCGCCGCCGCCATCGTAATCGCCACCGCCACCGCCGCCGCCGCCGCCGACGCTGCTGCCGCCGCCGCCCCCGCCCCTGCTCCGCCCCCGCCACCCCCGCCGCCGCCACCGCCGCCGCCGCCGACACCGCCACCGCCACCGCCACCGCCGCCGCCGCTGCTGCCGCCGCCGCCGCTGCTGCCGCCGCCGCTGCTGCCGCCGCCTCCGCTCCCGCCCCGCCCCCGCCCCCGCCCCCGCCACCGCCCCCGCCACCGCCACCGCCACCGTCACCGCCATCGCCACCGCCACCGCCACCGCCACCGCCACCGCGGTGCCGGCGTGGCCGCACGCGACCCGATGGTGGTCCGGCCCGCGGCGGCAGCGCTGGGTGGCGGCGGCGGCGGTGGCGGCTTCTTCCCGGCCGCGCCCGCACTCCCCGCACACACGGCGCCGCGGGGCGCGCCCGCCCTTTCGCCTGAATACTGTAATGCCACCGCGCCGCCCAGGCGACGTCCCCTCGCGGGCCCAGGGGGGAGAGCGGATACCCGTGAGTAAGTTGGTTTTAAGTGTTTTTCTCCACGCCTTCTTTTTTATACGCAATTTTCACGTCGGGAGTAATGATCGCGCGCGGGACGGATGAAAAATAAAACAAATCACGGTCGACGCACTCGCGCACGCACGGAGAGTGGGTCAGCCACTGTTCTAATTAAGAAAAAATGCGAGATAATGCCGGGAGGAGGCGGACGTGTCATTACGGGTAATGCCTTGTGGTGAGAACGAATTGTAATCTATTGCTCGCAGCTGTATGTTCTCGACGCGGTTCACGCAAAAACGTGTTTCCTGTTTGGGGTCTCCGAGCACTTAGTCGGAATGACGACTGAAAGAATCGTGTGTCAACGGGATGTTGGGAGGGGAGGGTGTGTGGATGTGATGCGAAGACATGTTGAGGCAGGGCAGGCACGATCTGTTGGATGACGCTGTGGAGAAGTCGTTTTGTTTTTGACAAATCATAAATTAGATGAATAGTTCTACAGAACAGTATGAAAAGCAGGGCATAATTCGAAGTTAAAACAGACTTTACACATTTATGAGAAATTGAGATAAAATGAAACTACAATTAAATTGTTTACCAAACCGAAGGAACACCGATTCGAATTTATACTCGTGCACGCATGTTTACTTGTGTTGTGGCATGTTTCATTCTTGATTGGCCTGTGCAGCACAGGGGCTTGGGGCGCATGCGACTCAGTACAAGAAAGCGTTATATCAGGGCAGAGGGTTCCAATTTCGCGTAAAAATGGATGATTTGTGTTGTGACATGGTTTGCAAATTTGTCACACAATGTTTCGCCTTGAGCCGCAAATCATGTCCATACCCCCCCCCTTCCTGGTAAATTGTGAGTGGGGATGAGGCCAGGTGCGCCGCATATAAGCGCAGCATCAGCACTTTGGAGGTAGCTCTTGGGGTTCCCTTTACTACAGGACTTAGGCTCACATTACACAGGTCGAACTGTACACTGTCAGAAATGCCATTAAATTTAATGTAGATTAATGTGTTGTATATGAAACTTAATGTAATATTGTACATTAAAATACCTTACTATTTGTACATTAAATTTAAGATATAATTTAAAACCACTGTACATTTAATGTAGAAGTTCTCCTGTTTCTCCTGCCTGTTATCATTCACCTCATATGTTCATAATAATCAGTCCATCAAGATCATTCCTTCATACCCTATATGACCATAAAAACATTGACTCTTGCATTCTAATGAACATGTGTACTTTTAATTTAATGTGCGGTCATGGTAATTAATGTAATTTACACGAGCGTAAAGTGGAAATTTCTGACGGGGTATACACAATGACCGATATGGGCTCAAGGGCCATATCAGCGCGAGGGAAGATGGGACTGGAAGGCACCACACAGGCAACATTTGAAGAAACGCGTTTCAGCCGGAGACGTTAGAGCGCCTGAGCGCGTCTTATTCTCAGAATTCCGACGAACAATTTGTTAGAAAACGATTCTCGAAAATTTTGCACTCAACTGTAAAGTTTGATCAAAAGTGTGGATAGAATCAGAAATTCAACCATTTATAATATTTCCTAATTAGTTCATTAAGCTGCGCAATGACTTAACGATAACATGAATGCTGACATTTGGAATATCGTGCAGAGTAACAGATAGGGTAGATCATGTCATCGTCTTACATATATACACAATTTTTAAAACAATTGATAAAATTGACCTTATTTCTAATTCTACAACTATTATCTCGCTGCTTCCTCGCCCCTCTCAGTGTTACATTTTCTGTTATTTGGAATAATTCCAAGTGTTCGCAACACCGAAAGCAAAGTACGAAAGTTAGTAAGCTTTGACACGATGAGTGATTGCAATCATTTATAAATGACTAAATCGTTTAAAAATAGTCGATTATCATAATTTGTCGTGACCAAACTTCATCGTTTATTTGAAATCTTGCAAGGAAGATATTACATCCAAGAACGTATTGTAGTTGTATAAAGTGGATCTAGGTCACACATTTTTTCAGCAATTCTTTACTTTATGAATCCAGTGACATATTATATTCTCTATTTCAGACAGACATAATTGAGTGTAAATGAGTGTTGTTGGGTTGTTGTTGTTAAAAGTGCAAGTAGCGTTTTTCTTTCTCTTCAGAAAAATTTAATTTTATATTCGCTACTTTTAATATAATTGGCTTTTGAAGTATGCTTTGAATATTTCATATTAGTATTTACTCACTTGCTTTACCTACGAGATCAAACAGTCACGGGTGACGTAACTGATTACACTTCTCTACAGTTTTAATTTTAGCTCAGTCTAACACCTTACTACTGACTCGTTAAAAAACACCATGTAACCTTCACGAAATCACACTTCAAAAGAATTCGCGGCAATGGCTCAAATTGGTGGTGAAGCTGTTCCGACGAAGTTCAGAGCAACGTAACATAAGAGCGTCGAGTCAGAGAGGCGCGGTGCGGCGCCGCCACTACTGAGAAAAAGAAGAAAAAAAAAACAAGCTCTAACAAGCTCAGCGGAGTGGAAGACTTGTTTGGAGGGCTTCGTAACCAGAGGCTTCGAATACGCATAACGGCACTTTGTCAAAAAGTGATTTTCCAAATAAGAAAAGCGAGACACCTTTCATTTACCTTCTCAGCCGTTCAATAACACGAATCTAAATAATACTGCGTGTGTGTCACGTGGCTCATACTATAACGAGGCGGCAGCGGCGGCGAAGAGAAGTTATTTTGCTTCTCCATGGCCGTACGCATTTCGCTTTAATAAAAGGACACAAAAACCACGGGCCGAAAGCGAGAGAGGCGGGGGTGGGGTTCCGTTGTGAGCAGAGGAGCCTACGACAGGCCAATCAAAGTGGCAGCAGGAGGAAAAAGGAATCTACAAAGGGGGTTCAGAAGGAGGTCGGTCGGGGCAGCGTATTAACCCCCGCCCGGAAACGCTTTGATGAAGAGAGAGCCAATGGCCGAGCTGTAAGGACGTTGTAAGGAGAAACCGAACGAATTCCGAGGGCCGTAAAAGTACGAGAAAGGGCGGGCGTGCGGGCGCGCGCGCACGTGGTTTTAACTTGCGCTTCCGGCCGCTTCGCTGAACGCCTGCGCGAGGGGCGGGGAGGCGGCCGTGCTGATGGCGGGCTGGAGGTGATGAAAGACGAGGCGGAAAACCAAAGAGGGTGATAGCGAAGGCAGGAACGAATGTAATGGAACACACAAGGATAGAAGAGAGAAGAATAAAGCAGGTAGAGGAGAGATAAAGGACACTTGGAGGGAGTCAGTGGGAAGGGGTGGCAGAGAATGGGAGGGGGAGACAGAGAGTAGCAGAGGGTGGCAAAGTGTCAGGGGGGACAGAGTGGGAGAGGAGACAGAGTGGGAAGACGGTTAGTGTGAGAGAGGGAGAGAGAAGGAGAGAGTGGGAGAAAGAGGAAGAGTGTGGGAGGGAATGAAAGAATGGAACAGAGAACTGTAGAAGTGGTGGAAAGAAAGAGGGGAAAGAAGAGAAGATGGAGAAAGGAAGTGGGGGCGAAAGACTTTGGGGGAGAAAGAGTGTTGGGGAAAGAGGGTTGTGGAATGGGGGAAAGAGAGTGGGAGAGTATGGGAATGAAAGAAGAGGGTCGTAGAGACAGAGAGAGTGAGAGAGATGGAGTATGACTGTGGCTGGATTGTGTAGGGTACTGGCAATGGTTGTGGCACTGACGGTGACTGCGGCTGTGTCAACGGACAGGTCAGTGACGGTTGGCATTGCGGTGACGGTAGTAGCAGCAGTGTGAGAGGTAAATAACGATGAAGGTTGTAGCAGTGTGTGACGATATGTGTCCATTTCTTCAGGAGGAGAGAATGTACGTCCTCCTGATGCCGGTTTGGTAATGAAGGCTGGGAATCGAGACGAAAAGCGGATACGGCACGATGTGTAAAATTGATAGTGAGATTGAAGAAAGAAAGTCTAGGCAGCAGACGAGGGAGACGAAACCGCCCACAAGTTACACTTTTACTGGCACGTAATCAGGATTACGTGTAAAACACGTACAACTCTTATATAAGTTATTACTCATTATTTATGTTTCTAAGTGATCAATCATTTTAGACACTATTTATTTTACATTAAACTCAACAAGTGTAAGTATACGATTTTGATTTTTCCAGGAACTTGGGGTTAATTTTTATATAGAGAACATCATTTACTTTCACAAATTCCAGGTTCTCTAGTCACTTCTAGGGGCCTTCAAGATTGCCAATATTATTTTTACAAAATTGCTATTACGATTCGAATTGAAACAGTGCAATCCAGACTATAATGCATGAAATTATATAAATATTACATTATTTAATTTATGAAAAAAAATTATTGAAATGATTTGGATTCCTGCAGCAAACTTCGGCTACAAAACCGTAAATGCCTCTAAATGTTTATCTACTGCTGTGCAGAGAATCTCAAAACCTCTCCGCCTTTTCACCTTCAAGACCCCACTATATTTGTACTTAGGAAAGATTAATGAGAGGGCACCAAGGGCCGCATACCACCACCTCGCATTCATCAATCATAACTATAATTGGGGAGGTAAGTTGTTACAAAGACGGAGAAAGTGAAAGGACGAGACGGCAGAAGAAACGGGAATGCCCTGAGATGACTCGTCGCAAACCCGACGGGCGCTCCAGAAATCACATACGCCACTCCTGAATCAGACCTTTGAGGCAGAGATATTTATTTTACCAGAGGGAAAGATTTACTGGGTCGGAAGTTCATATTTCGGGGAAGCCGCCCCATCATTTTTCACAACCTAAACTTAGCTTAAATCCAGAAGCGCAGCTGAGATTCGGGTAAACGGCGTCTGGAGCACGGAAAGTGAAATGCTAGGGCCATTCAGTGTCTCGGATTTCGCACCGACCTGCACACTCCACAGCTTTGCGCCCGAAACTGCACTCGCGTTTCCTAAACGCCCTCTGTGCGTGCCACCCCCTCCACGACTTCCTCCCCCTCCTCCTCGACTTCTTTTTCCTCCTTGGTGGCTACTACAACCCTCCTCCTGCACGACCTCCTTCTTTTCTTCCTCCTCCTCCTTTGACTTCCTCCACAATCCACACAATGTCCTCAACACTGTCTTTTCATTCTTCCTGCTCCTCCTCCTTTGACTTCCTCCCTCTCTTCCAACATTATGCTCTCCTTCCCTTCCTCTAGGACTTCATTTTCCCCCTCCTCCATCTCCTCGTCCTCTTCCACGATGTCTTCCTCCTCCATCTAGACGTCCTCCCCCGTCCATCTATATATCCTCCTTCCTCCTCCAAGATTTTGTCCCTTTCCTCCTCCACCTTCTTCTCGTTCTCTCCCACGATGCCCCCCTCTTCTTCCTCCTTCTTGAATTCCTGCCCCTCTTCCACGACTTCTTCCCTGTCCTCCTCCACCTCCTCGTCCTCTTAAACGTCTTTCTCCACCTCCTAGGCGTCCTCCCCCTCCTCCATCTATATATCCTCCTTTCTCCTTCTCCACGACTTCGTTCCTTTCCTCCTCCATCTCCTCCTCGTCCACTTCCACGATATTTTCTTCCTCTTCCTCCCCCTCCTCCAACTCCAACCAATATGCCCTCCTTCCGCCTCCTCCGGGTCTTCCTCCCTTTTCGTCCTCCACAAAGTCCTCCCCCTCCAATATCTCCTCCTTCTCCGCCCCCCGGGCGATAGCCCCGAACCTCCCCGGACGTCCTCCTCAGCACGCCGTCGCCCGTGCCTTGTTTCCCCCCGCCCTGCTTCCGCCTCGGCCCCGGCGCCGCCCCCCGGGGCAGGTGGCGCGGCGGGGGCGGGGACGGGGGCGCGGCGGCGACGGCTGCCTCCACCGCATCCGGCTGCCGCTATTTCCGCGCCCGCGAGTATTTATGTAGCGCATCCGGCCACCGCCGCGCGTCGGCGCCTCCGCCACGCCCCGCCCCGCGCCACGCCCCCCCGCGCCGCCCCACGCGACGCGGCAGACAGCATCCCTGCGCCACTTTAACCTCTTTCTTGATGCGGCTGTCCTCTTAGGAGTGTCGAATTTACAGAGGTAATTCCTACCCTCAAAAGGGAACTTCCTAAAAAGGTAAACTTATAACTGTACATCATCATTACTTTCGTAGTTTTATGTACTCTCCTCCGTATATCATACATCATTCGTCGATTGTTCCCTGAGGGAAGTCCGTATTTTTACACTATTCTATTATATTTCTATTACACTATTTTCTTTTACACTCGCCTTTGCACTTTCAATCTGTATTGCGATTCGTAACTTTATTTTTTACATTATTGATCTAAATGTACAATACATGCAAGCAATACATTTTTTTTTAAATTTTCTACTAACTTCCATTCTGTGTGTTTCTTTCTCCGAATAACAACATTCGAATGAATTATGGTTCAGAAAGTGTAAAAATTGAAGATTCTTGTATTAACATCATATACTATATCAATAGAATTTTTATTTCATTTCTTTAGGGTGCTTTCCTTCCACTCATTTTTATTGCAGATATAATACACGATTCGAGAGAATCCTACATCATTATGGTTAAACGGATGATCTATTTTTAACAGAGTTGTAAAATTCAAGGTTCTCTAAAAATAACAAATTCGGCCACATTTCCCGTTTGGATGGGGAACAAAATAGCACGGAAACTCTTTATCAAAATATGTTTATCTCGCAAAGACCTTAACAAGGACGGCAACATTTTGTATCAGACAGTTCTTTTATTAAAGATTTATTTATATTTATATTTGATCTCTTTTATATTCTCTCTCTTCCTCTCTCTCTTTCCCTCCCTCCCTCTTCCTACCAGCATCTGCCAGTGTATCTCTCTCAGTCTCTCCCTGCCTCTCCCTGTTTCTTTCCTGTCTATGCGTGGGTGTATGTATTTTTTTCCTGTGAGTGTCTCTCCCTACATCTCTCTCTGTCATCTGTCTGACTGTCTCTCTCTAAAAGTGATAGCTCATATAATTTATGTGTTCAATATTCATCATTGTATAGTGTTCCATGTTTTTCGTAAGAGATTCCAATTATTTATGGAGATCACACTGTTTGACGTTCTGTTGTTCTGATTGCAGATCCATCAATTGGTATCGATTTGGTGACACAATAACTTGCTCGGTTTAGTTTCCTGTCAACAAGATACTCTTATCACAATAATAAATTGATTCCCACACATAATTATCTGTCTGAACTTGGTCCAGAAATTGAGCAATGACCTTCATTGGCAAAGATGGAGAAATATGAGACGAGTAATTTACTAGTAAAACGCACACCAGAAAATAATTAATCTGAAACAAGGAATTCTCATTTCAGATAAAAGAGTAGCTGGGATAAAGCGTTTACTTGAAAATGTATTTTTCCATCAAACGACAAAGAGCATAATTAGCACAAACTCATTGGCAGTAGACACCAAAACTTAAACACCACTCTATTTGAATGGAAACAGGATGCAAAAGCATTAGAAAATTTATGATTTCGTGATGATCTCTTTTGATGGCCATTTGTGATTTTCACACACTGAAATGTTGAAACAAAATTAAATAAATTGTACAAGAAAACATTCGTGAGCACTTTATTTTGATTCTCAATCAGATTGTGCATCGTAAGCGAAGATGTCTTCGTTCTACTCACCAATCCTCTCCTCCCCCTGAGATTTGCATGTCTCTCTTTGGAAAAAGCCAATTTGCACCGGGAATGAAAATACCATCCTTTCTAATTGATCAAGTGGTGACTACAAGAGCATGATTTCTCAAATACTCGTTCAACGTCTAACTATAAAACGATTTTTGTCCCTGTTCTGTGCGAATAAAATGTGACATGATTAAGAGAGTGGTTCTTACAAAATGAAACATTCTATAATAAGATTTTACAGTATGTAGTAATTTATTCGAAGCGCATTCATTTTGTTTAACAAGGCGTGTTTTGAACGCCTCTAGGGAAATGGGACATGGTCTACTAATCCTCCTCCATATTCCAGACTTTCTTATGTTTCTGGCTGGCACTCTATCAAAGGCGGTATATTGTCAAGCTGAATTCCAATTATACTTCTGACAAGAAAGACACTCAAATGATCACGTTAATCCTTTACAATGCAATCAGTTCAACTTACCAAGTGGCATGTCGCTTGGAAGGAAACAGCAATCCGCTGTACTACTTTCCACTCCTTTCGTGGAACCGTGAGTTGATGGCACGAGATGAAAGAAGCAACATGTGTTCCTAAAAACACGGCTCACACTTCATTCCACGACAGACTTTTTCTGAAGTTGAGAAAGTGATAACTTGAAAGGTTTTTACTGCTCTTTCTTACATCTTGTGTTTTAACAATTCATTACTTCAGACCGCAGTGATACATCTTCATTTTTATTTACTCGTAGTTTATCGGTATTTATTGTTCGTCTGTATCTTGGTCGCTATTGAAATATTATAGCAAATTCATTTATCGCTATAAATGCTCGTGTCTCTCTGAGCAATGACCTGAATTCAGTAAAGAATTCAAATTTTAAAAGAAATTTTAAACAACTAAATTAGTGATACTAAAGCAGCACACACTTGTATCCTCTCGTATTATTTGCTAAGAATTCTTAATTTTTACTGAACCCGTGCAAAAATGACTGACGATTATTTCGCATGAATCTTCGCGGTCAGTGACAGCTTTGTTCACTGGGAGATCAACTCATTGATACAACACACGCCTCTGCAATAATATTCGTCTCGACTGAAATTGGACCTCAACAATGTAGTATCCGAGATGAACATGCTGCCCATTACACCGTTGGGACGGGACGGGACGGAACGGGACGGGACGGGACGGGACGGGACGGGACGGGACGGGTCGGGTCGGGTCGGGTCGGGACAGGTCGGGTCGGGTCGGGAGGGGTCGGGTCGGGACGGGTCGGGATGTGTCGGGACGGGACGGGTCGGGTCGGGACGGGTCAGGACGGGACGGGTCGGGACGGGTCAGGACGGGACGGGTCGGAACGGATCGGGACGGGTCGGGACGGATCGGGACGGGACTAGTCGGGACTGGTCGGGACGGGTCGGAACGGGTCGGGACGGAGATGGTCAGGAAGGGAACAGAGGTTGAGCGGAACGGAAACGAACAGGGTCCAGGAAGAACGGGGGCCGAGCGAGATGGGAGAGACGCGAAGATGCGGCAGGGACCAGTGGCTGCGCGGGAATAGAATCGGGTTGGGGCAAAGCAATGGAGCGGGGCGTGGAGGAATAGGACGGGATGTTCGGGCCGGCATGGACGTAAGAGGGAGTGGAGAGTGGAACAGGAGAGAAACGGAGGCAGATTGGTGATGCAGCGGAAGGTGATGGGTTGGCGATGAGGCAGGCAAGAACGAATGACTGAAACTGAGTGGATTGATTGATTAGTGATTCAAGGGGCGTCAACTGATAAGGTCATTAATCCTGTAAGTGCAGTGCATATGTTTCCCTTGGGAAATGGGGGTAATCTTCCCCCGCCGGATGATGAAATTCGGTGCCGACCTTCCGACTAGCAGGGTTTCCCCAACTAGGTATCCCCCACCAGCGGGGCACCGCCCCATCCGGAACATGTTCTAAGCTCCAGACCGGTTCCCCGGCAAGTGTGGTTGTAGTGCATGTCAGAGTAAGTGTGTGTAAGTAAGAGGTGAGGATAGGACAAGGACGAGAAAGGAAAAATCGCACGCGGTCCGTGGCCCGTTTGTTAGGATAATGCTCAGGCATTCTCCTGTTTATTGAAGAAACCGGGAAAACTACCAATCAGAGCAGCCGGCCGCTAGAATTCTCCAGACAGCAGCTGAATTCAACCCACCCACCTAGCTAGTGTCCAAAAACCTTTCACCGTCGGGACTCGAACCATAGGACCTCTCGGTCGTTGGTACTACAGTGATATCAGTTGCCCTGATCCACCTCAGCCGGTAAAACTTCGCGGAGTGGCATCGAATGGGGAGTGGCAGTAGTGGGCGTGGTGAGGGGTGAGGGTTGCAGACGGGACGAACCAGAGACGGTGGGCGCAGTGGGCGTGGTCGGCGCTGGCGGTTGCAGAGCGGGCGAGCGGTTGCAGCGCGAGCGGGCGAGCGGGCGAGCGAGCGGGCGAGCGGGCGAGCGAGCGGGCGAGCGGGCGAGCGAGCGGGCGAGCGGGCGAGCGAGCGGGCGAGCGGGCGAGCGAGCGGGCGAGCGGGCGAGCGAGCGGGCGAGCGGGCGAGCGAGCGGGCGAGCGGGCGAGCGAGCGGGCGAGCGGGCGAGCGAGCGGGCGAGCGGGCGAGCGAGCGGGCGAGCGGGCGAGCGAGCGGGCGAGCGGGCGAGCGAGCGGGGCGAGCGGGCGAGCGAGCGGGCGAGCGGGCGAGCGAGCGGGCGAGCGGGCGAGCGAGCGGGCGAGCGGGCGAGCGGGCGAGCGAGCGGGCGAGCGGGCGAGCGAGCGGGCGAGCGGGCGAGCGAGCGGGCGAGCGGGCGAGCGAGCGGGCGAGCGGGCGAGCGAGCGGGCGAGCGGGCGAGCGAGCGGGCGAGCGGGCGAGCGAGCGGGCGAGCGGGCGAGCGAGCGGGCGAGCGGGCGAGCGAGCGGGCGAGCGGGCGAGCGAGCGGGGCGAGCGGGCGAGCGAGCGGGCGAGCGGGCGAGCGAGCGGGCGAGCGGGCGAGCGAGCGGGCGAGCGGGCGAGCGAGCGGGCGAGCGGGCGAGCGAGCGGGCGAGCGGGCGAGCGAGCGGGCGAGCGGGCGAGCGAGCGGGCGAGCGGGCGAGCGAGCGGGCGAGCGGGCGAGCGAGCGGGCGAGCGGGCGAGCGAGCGGGCGAGCGGGCGAGTCGGAGCGGGGCGAGCGGGCGAGCGAGCGGGCGAGCGGGCGAGCGAGCGGGCGACGAGCGGGCGAGCGGGCGAGCGAGGTCGGGCGAGCGGGCGAGCGAGCGGGCGAGCGGGCGAGCGAGCGGCGAGCGGGGGCGAGCGAGCGGGCGAGCGGCGTGCGAGCGAGCGGGCGAGCGGGGCGAGCGAGCGGGCGAGCGGTCGAGCGAGCGGGCGAGCGGGCGAGCGAGCGGGCGAGGCGGGCGAGCGAGCGGGCGAGCGGGCGAGCGAGCGGGCGAGCGGGCGAGCGAGCGGGCGAGCGGGCGAGCGAGCGGGCGAGCGGGCGGGCGAGCGGCGAGCGAGCGAGCGGGGCGAGGGCGGGCGAGCGAGCGGGCGAGCGGGCGAGCGAGCGGGCGAGCGGGCGGCGCGGGCGAGCGAGCGGGACGAGCGGGCGAGCGAGCGGGCGAGCGGGCGAGCGAGCGGGCGAGCGGGCGAGCGGGCGGCGAGCGGGCGAGCGAGCGGGCGAGCGGGCGAGCGAGCGGGCGAGCGGGCGAGCGAGCGGGCGAGCGGGCGAGCGAGCGGGCGAGCGGGGGCGAGCGAGCGGGCGAGCGGGCGAGCGAGCGGGGCGAGCGGCGAGAGGGGCGAGCGGGCGGGCGAGGCGGGGCGAGCGGGGCGAGCGGGCGGGCGAGCGGGCGAGCGAGCGGGCGAGCGGGCGAGCGAGCGGGCGAGCGAGCGGGCGAGCGGGCGAGCGAGCGAGGCGGGCGAGCGGCGAGCGAGCGGGCGAGCGGGCGAGCGAGCGGGCGAGCGGGCGGGCGAGCGAGCGGGCGAGCGGGCGAGCGAGCGGGCGAGCGGGGGGCGAGCGGGCGAGGGCGAGCGAGCGGGCGAGCGGGCGAGCGAGCGGGCGGCGAGCGGGCGAGCGGGCGAGCGGGCGAGCGCGAGCGGGCGAGCGGGCGGCGAGCGGGCGAGCGGCGGGCGAGCGGGCGAGCGGGCGGGCGGCGAGCGGGCGAGCGCGGGGCGAGCGGGCGGCGGCGGCGGGCGAGCGGGCGAGCGGCGGGCGAGCGGGCGAGCGGGCGGGCGAGCGGGCGAGCGGGCGAGCGGGCGAGCGGCGAGCGGGCGAGCGGGCGAGCGGGCGAGCGGGCGAGCGGGCGAGCGGGCGAGCGGGCGAGCGGGCGAGCGGGCGAGCGGGCGAGCGGGCGAGCGGGCGAGCGGGCGAGCGGGCGAGCGGCGAGCGGGCGAGCGGGCGAGCGGGCGAGCGGGCGAGCGGCGCGAGCGGGCGAGCGGGCGAGCGGGCGAGCGGGCGAGCGGGCGAGCGGGCGAGCGGGCGAGCGGGCGAGCGGGCGAGCGGGGCGAGCGGGCGAGCGGGCAGCGGGCGAGCGTGCGAGCGGGCGAGCGGGCGAGCGGGCGAGCGGTGCGAGCGGGCGAGCGGGCGAGCGGGCGAGCGGGCGAGCGGGGCGAGCGGGCGAGCGGGCGAGCGGCGAGCGTGGCGGATCGGGCCGAGCGGGCGAGCGGGCGAGCGGGCGAGCGGGCGAGCGGCGGCGAGCGGGCGAGCGGGCGATGCGGGCGAGCGGGCGAGCGGGCGAGCGGGCGAGCGGGCGAGCGGGCGAGCGGGCGAGCGGGCGAGCGGGCGAGCGGTGCGAGCGGGCGAGCGGGCGAGCGGCGAGCGGGCGAGCGGGCGAGCGGGCGAGCGGGCGAGCGGGCGAGGGCGAGAGGGCGAGGGGCGAGCGGCGAGCGGGCGAGCGGCGAGCGGGCGAGCGGGCGAGCGGGCGAGCGGGCGAGCGGGCGAGCGGGCGAGCGGGCGAGCGGGCGAGCGGGCGAGCGGGCGAGCGGGCGAGCGGGCGAGCGGGCGAGCGGGCGAGCGGGCGAGCGGGCGAGCGGGCGAGCGGGCGAGCGGGCGAGCGGGCGAGCGGGCGAGCGGGCGAGCGGGGCGAGCGGGCGAGCGGGCGAGCGGGCGAGCGGGCGAGCGGGCGAGCGGGCGAGCGGGCGAGCGGGCGAGCGGGCGAGCGGGCGAGCGGGCGAGCGGGCGAGCGGGCGAGCGGGCGAGCGGGCGAGCGGGCGAGCGGGCGAGCGGGCGAGCGGGCGAGCGGGCGAGCGGGCGAGCGGGCGAGCGGGCGAGCGGGCGAGCGGGCGAGCGGGCGAGCGGGCGAGCGGGCGAGCGGGCGAGCGGGCGAGCGGGCGAGCGGGCGAGCGGGCGAGCGGGCGAGCGGGCGAGCGGGCGAGCGGGCGAGCGGGCGAGCGGGCGAGCGGGCGAGCGGGCGAGCGGGCGAGCGGGCGAGCGGGCGAGCGGGCGAGCGGGCGAGCGGGCGAGCGGGCGAGCGGGCGAGCGGGCGAGCGGGCGAGCGGGCGAGCGGGCGAGCGGGCGAGCGGGCGAGCGGGCGAGCGGGCGAGCGGGCGAGCGGGCGAGCGGGCGAGCGGGCGAGCGGGCGAGCGGGCGAGCGGGCGAGCGGGCGAGCGGGCGAGCGGGCGAGCGGGCGAGCGGGCGAGCGGGCGAGCGGGCGAGCGGGCGAGCGGGCGAGCGGGCGAGCGGGCGAGCGGGCGAGCGGGCGAGCGGGCGAGCGGGCGAGCGGGCGAGCGGGCGAGCGGGCGAGCGGGCGAGCGGGCGAGCGGGCGAGCGGGCGAGCGGGGCGAGCGGGGCGAGGCGGGCGAGCGGGCGAGCGGGCGAGCGGGGCGAGCGGGCGAGCGGGCGAGCGGGCGAGCGGGCGAGCGGGGCGAGCGGGCGAGCGGGCGAGCGGGCGAGCGGGCGAAGCGGGCGAGCGGGCGAGCGGGCGAGCGGGCGAGCGGGCGAGCGGGCGAGCGGGCGAGCGGGCGAGCGGGCGAGCGGGCGAGCGGGCGAGCGGGCGAGCGGGCGAGCGGGCGAGCGGGCGAGCGGGCGAGCGGGCGAGCGGGGCGAGCGGGCGAGCGGGCGAGCGGGCGAGCGGGCGAGCGGCGAGCGGGCGAGCGGGCGACGAGTCGGAGGCGAGCGGGCGAGCGGGGCGAGCGGGCGAGCGGGCGAGCGGGCGAGCGGGCGAGGCGGGCGAGCGGGCGAGCGGGCGGGCGAGCGGGCGAGCGGGCGAGCGGGCGTAGCGGGCGATCGTGCGAGCGGGCGAGCGGGCGAGCGGGCGAGCGGGCGAGCGGGCGAGCGGGCGAGCGGGCGAGCGGGCGAGCGGGCGAGCGGGCGAGCGGGCGAGCGGCGAGCGGGCGAGCGTGGGCGAGCGGGCGAGCGGGCGAGCGGGGCGAGCGGGCGAGCGGGGCGAGCGGGGGCGAGCGGGCGAGCGGGCGAGCGGGCGAGCGGGGGCTAGCGGGCGAGCGGGGCTAGACGGGCGAGCGGGGCGAGCGGGCGAGCGGGGCGAGCGGGCGAGCGGGGCGAGCGTGCGAGCGGGCGAGCGGGCGAGCGGGGCGAGCGGGCGAGCGGGCGAGCGGGCGGAGCGGGCGAGCGGGCGAGCGGGCGAGCGGGGCGAGCGGGCGAGCGGGCGAGCGGGCGAGCGTCGGGCGAGCGGGCGAGCGGGCGAGCGGGCGAGCGGAGCGAGCGGGCGAGCGGGCGAGCGGGCGAGCGGGCGAGCGGAGCGGGCGAGCGGGCGAGCGGGGCGAGCGGGCGATCGGGCGAGCGGGCGAGCGGGGCGAGCGGGCGAGCGGGGCGAGCGGGCGAGCGGCGAGCGGGGCGAGCGGGCGAGCGGGCGAGCGGGCGAGCGGGCGAGCGGTGCGAGCGGGCGAGCGGGGCGAGCGGGCGAGGGGGCGAGCGGGCGAGCGGGCGAGCGGGCGAGCGGAGCGGGGCGAGCGGGGCGAGCGGGCGAGCGGGCGAGCGGGCGAGCGGGCGAGCGAGCGGGCGGTCGGGCGGGCGGGCGGTCGTACGGGCGGGCGTACGGGCGGGCGTACGGGCGGGCGGCGTGCGAGCGGGCGGCGGGCGTGCGAGCTGGCGGGCGGGCGTGCGAGCGGGCGGGCGGGCGGGCGGCCGGGCGGGCGGGCGGCCGGGCGGGCGGCCGGGCGGGTGGGAGGTCGCGCGGTCGCCGTACGCGATAGGGCGCCGCGCCGGCACTTCCGCGCGCCTTAGCTTCCGTCCGAGTCAACGCCCGATTGGCAGCGACTTCCGCCGCCGCCGCCGGCAGCCACGACGCGGTGCCTCCGCGGTTACATCCATTCACACAACCCCCGCCACGCCCCCCACGCCCCGTTTCCTAAGAGCGCTTCCTGCATTTTGGAAAGTACAAGCCGGCGGAAGCGTCAAGGCACGTGGCCGGCTTGCCGTCAGAATTGGCAGCTGCGGGGGCTATTGTGTGACGTTGAGGCAGGAGGAGGGCACTTTTTAGCCCGTAACGTACGCTTTCGCTCATAACTAAAACCAATTTATTACACACTACAACATTTACTTGCCGGCCCGGTGGCCCACATCGCTAAGCCAGTAGTGCCGTAGCGATCTAGGACCGAAGGGTCGCGGGTTCGAGTCCCGCCTCGGGCATGGTTGTATGTGTCTGTCCTTTCACCCCCTTTCATCACTATATCGTTTCATCCTCAAGGATACCATAACGTTAAAATCCAATAGTGGTCGCAAATGACCTAGAAGTTCTTGCGACCTTAAATTAAAATAAAACTTATGTATTACTTATTCACTTGGAGTTATTTTTCGTTTTTTTATAAGCAGCGATTCGTGAATTATCCATTACGATACTCATCGGCCATAATATAGATGAAATTGCATTCGGAGCGCTCTTGATAGGTACCAACCAACGGAGCGTTCTTGATAGGTAAAATCTGCGTTGAAGAAGACAGAGAAATTTCATCTGAGTTGAGCGTTTTCATCGAAAGGATTGTAAATGGCATTGAAGTGCTTCAATATAATTAAATGCTACTTTTATCTTGAGCTAGACAAGACTTCTTTTATGCATATGAAATACTTAGCTATCACTGACAGCCGTCATTCAGTTTCGTACGTTGTGAAGAAACGAGTAAGTAACGAACGAAAAGAGATGTCATAACAATGTACATCGAACTAAGAGATATTTTGAAGAAAATATAATGAATAATAATTCATCAAGAAATTATAAAATAATAATCAATAAATTAATTATTAATAAAGAAATTATAATTAATAATGAATATCTAACAATTAAACATAAGTATGAAAACATGTAAGCATGAATTCAATGATCCATAAATTATGTTATAAAAACAATTTTGACTGTTTTGGAAAGAATATCCTTTTTACAATTCTTTCGTACAAATCAAACAAGTCTGAGCTTTTATTACATAATAGGAATATTCAAATTATGCCCATGCTATTAGGTATTTTCTTCACAGAAAAACTTCATATCATCATTATCCGGTGTTTCAATAGACGCATTTTAACGAGCGAGCAAATTATCGAATTCCACGAAAATGTTTTAAAAGTATGTTTCTTTTCTAAGAGAAAAGATGTTTTAACTTTTAATAGGTGAATGCATGAGGAATATGTAAACTATTCTCCATCTCTACTTCTGGAGAACCAAAAAGAAAAATATGAAAAGAATCTCTACCGTCCTTTCAGAGCCGTAAAAAGTAACTGGTTGCCACCAGATTTTCGCAAGATGACAAGGCCATACGACAGAGATATCAAAACAAAACAGAAACAAGTTGTTTTGAAAATTTGGAAAATGTCCCAGGGGCTTCGTGTGAAGTACCCCCCTCCAAAAAAAAATTAAAACATAGTTTTCAAATTCAAGGGGCCGCCACATCAGCCAGATCGATTGAGGAATTTCAGTTTTGGAGAAAATCGGCTGCAGGTTTTGGCATCGTCGTTCACAGACGTTGTTCACAGACGGACGGGCGAATGGGCGGACGGACAGACAGACAGACAGACAGACAGACAGACAGACAGACAGACAGACAGACAGACAGATGTTTTGCCGTCAATTGATTTTTCGCTATCAAAGGCCCACAAAACATGGGTTTTGCCTACACCACGTGATAGAGAGATTTTTTTTTCTAAATTTAGCAACTGATTTATCCACCTTTTCGATAATAGGCAAAAATAATTTTTCTGCCTAAAATTCGCCGTCTTTTCGCGCAGTATTACATAACTTTCTCTCTATTCCTTAGCGGGAAAGTAAAAATGGTCAACTGACAGTGCGCAATTCTTCCTTTCTAAATTTTCTCCCACTCTCATCCTTTGACCCTCGCGATAGGGGTTTTCTTCGTTCCCATATCCCATGAAGAAGAAAGTCTCGCTAGTGATGTGAGTACACGAATGTTGACAAAACTAGTGTGCCGCCCCATCGATGAGCAACGTTTGCTGCTACATGCTACAAGTTTGTAATAAAATGAGTATCAATCTGTCAACACCTGTGCGGAGAAAAGATTCTGAAAAGGTGCCGACGAAATTGGCCCAGATCCAGAAAACTCTCGAACTTATCGATGTCAAACACAGCTCGAAGTAGAGATAATTTGAGCATCGTATACATGTGTGTTGACATTAGTACGATCTTTAATGGAGGCAGCTGTTCGTCGAATTCGCCTTCGTTCTTGGCGTCTCAGATAAAATTACCTGCTCCTAGAAGCTCCCATCAGGCTAAGGACTCACAGAAGAGACACCCAAACACTTTCACTAAGAGGCTCAAGACATCGAATGCTGTATTCTTCGAACAGGAAGTGATAGGATTCTCAAGTTCTTGTATACGAAGGTTTTTAAATTTAGATGATTTAAAAAAGTCAACATGATTAGATCAGTCTTTATTGAGCATTCTTCAGGGCTTAATTATTTCTAAATGGTAATTAATTTACACAGTCTCCGATTGTAACTGAGCATAGTTATGATCCTACAGTGGTAATGCGCAATGTTTAGAGATCAGTTGCCTAGAAAATGTAAACTCTTAAGGTGAAGAATTCTTGTATAACAGGAAGAGAAATATCTGAATTCGAATTGATTTGATTTATTATCGTCAAAGAAATCTGTATGTGACTTATGTGCGAGAAGTATTATCTGCACAGATTTTCGTGAACTCCAGTATCTCTTCCCTGTCCATTTACTATACATGATGAATTAAAGTACCAACAAAGCGAGGTTAGCAACGCTGAAAACTAGCACTTGTCGCAACCGTGTTGTAGAAAACTTCTTTACATCGGTAAACGAACCACAGATTTGATTTTTGAGTATTACTCACAAAATATCTACCCAGAAACGTGATCGAGATTGTTGTTATTTACCCAGAAGCTGTAGTATATCACTGGTTACGTTATATTACGTTGGAATGGTAGCCACAATGCACTCTCAAGTAGAAACTAAGGATTGGCAGTTGACGTCTATCAGTCGCAAAGAATGTATTTTTCTAATACGCTTCGTCTTTGTAATGAACAATCTATATTGATTTTTTAAAAATATTTCATTTACTATTCTACGGATTTCTGCGTTTGTGAATAGTTTAGCAGAACCAAAATCACTCTGCAAATTTCGGTCGAGGCGTGGGCACAAAAAAGGAAACTAGCACAGGCAACTTCGAGCACGATTGCATCAAATTCTGAATTTGTTTCGCTTAAGCTGTCTTTGTAACCCAGCTATTTCAACAATGACACCGCACGCGCCGCGTATAAGGCAGATAATAGTCCGAAATATTCGTTCCCGGTTGTAAAAGAACAAAAGAAAAGTGGTGCTAACACGATCCGTTGGGCGTTCGCAGCCAACTCGCTCACGCACAGGCAACGCACGCCCACACACACACACACACACACACACGCATGCACGCACACACGCACACACACACACACACACGCACGCACGCACACACACGCACACACACACACACACACGCACACACACGCACGCGGAGAGTGCGAGGCGTATCCCAACGCAGAATCCACGCGTGCCGGTCGAACGAGAGGTGCGGCTCGCGGCCGCGCCCGGTCTCGCCCTGCTCCCCGCCGCGCCGCTCCGCGCCATACCCCGCCACACCCCGCGCCGCTCTGCATCTAACAGTGGGTCCACGTCACACTGAAGAGAGCGCGTCTTTATTAGGTTGCAATGTGCAAGCAAACAGTTCGAATGAAATTGTTATTTGTGCACCGAGGCGTTACTCGTCTAATGATCGAGGGGCGACAAATAGCCTGTCGGTCTTTGGCTTTAGTTTATTTTTTTATTTTTTTTTATTTTTGGTTATTTCAAGTAGCATCAGCAACTACATGATTAGCGAGCACTATTGAATTTAACGTTATGGTATGAAGGTGAAACAATGTGGTGATGATAGGGGGTGAAAGGACGAACACATACAACCATGTCCGAGGCGAAATTCGAACCCGCGACCCCACGGTCCAAGACCACTACGGCACTACTGCTTTAGCGATCTCGGCCAATGGACCGACGGCTCTAGGTTCGTCTTTTCATACTTCCCTCCCATATTTCTCTTTCATAATTCCCTCCGTAAAGAAACATGTAGCATCGCTCAACTGTTTTCAGATTTCCCTCTTCTCCACGGTCCTCTCAATCAAGGTAAGTCATGCAGCGCATATCGAGCTGCCTATCGAAGGCGATGACAAGCAATAACGTTTCAGTAAAAACTAGAATTACGCATAAAGGTCCGAATGGTTGGGTGGTGGTCAGTTTTCTATCTTTCGTGGTAACCGGCATTCAAATCCCAGTCTCTCCGAGTGGAAATTTTTGTTGGGCAAAGAGGGTTTCGATATATTTCCCCTGGAACTCTCCCAATTACCCGACATTCATTCGTCTATTTCTCAGAGTTTCATTCCGTCATTTCCGTCCATATCATCTGTCAATTTGCTTTCTGATTCATTGTCCATACGAATTAAATTTGTAATTTTGATGCAAACATTTCGAATAAAAATGTGTTACGTATAAAAGTCCGAACAATAGAATGGTGGTCAATGTACCAGCTTTCTTGATATGTGGCATTCAAATCCCAATCTCTCCGAGTGGAATTAGTGTGCGGTAAAAAATATTTTCTGGAGATTTTCCCGGGACTGTCCCAACAACTGGTAGAATTTCAGTTACTCTGTCATTAACTCGACTATTTCTCGAAGATTCATTCCATCAGCGCCGTCAGCATCATCTCTGTCCATCAATTCATTTTCTATCTGAAGTTCCTCGCCCTACAACTACTAAAATTATAATAAAGCTAATGTTACACGTAAAATAATAATCCGCTCGTTTTCAACGATTTTTACCATTTTTTTTGTTTGCTTTCAGTGGTAATCTTTACGATGTGATGAGAACGCCTCGATGACATACGCAACAATTCTTTAACATTGAAGAATGATTTTTCTTTATAGAAATGTTTATTGCTTTTTGTAGTGCAGTTGCAGTTTCATTATGGAATCAACATTCTTTTACGAATTGGCTGACATGATATAATTCCATGAGATTACTGATTTTATTTTCTCTTTTTCCCTCTACGCGCCTTATTACCAATTTACGTCCAGTAAGCACATTTGGAGTGCGTAACACGCGTTGTGCCGACGTGACTGCCGTACAGGCTGCTGCGCCAGAGAATAAAGATTGCATGGAAGCAAAAAATGAACTTGAGGTTTCTGATCTATGCGGAGACTTGCGTGAAAGAGCTGACGCGTGAGTCAAACGGATGTGTTACAAGGGAAAGAGACGTTAGGAAAGAAATAGACCATTCTATTATTTGAAAACCTAACGCTGTTCTTTTCCATTACTTCACGTTTCCTGCTTCTTAAAGATAATACATTTTGACATTTTCAGTCAAACCTTTTAAATATAGACAGCTTAGAATGGTAGTTGTGTTGTGACGAACAGGATTAATTAAAATATTGAAACAACGATCACCAGACTTACTTCAAAACTAGCCAGAATGTTCCTCACTTAGTTTACTCGTTAAAGATAATGTGCCATAACATTTCTACATCTAATTACATTATGCTTTTTAAAATAGCAGATTTAACCAGCAGTTTTTCGATGTATTTTATTTATTTATTTACAATGAATATATATGTCTGTTGTATTGCTTGTTTATTATAATGGCTTATTAACCTTAATAAAACAGACTCTGTAATTTTTATAAAACATTATTCATTGGTATACAAGATTTGACGTCTCAACCCAACTTGGTGCTTTTTTCAAAAATAACGTCCAATCATGTACAACAATAAATAAATTGTTACAAAAATTAGCGAGTCTGTTTTATTAAGGTCAATAAACCATTACGATAAATTTACTTGTTTAATTGTTTTCTTATGAGTTCTGCTCGCACTTCAGCCTCACTTGGACCAGTGAGCTCCAACTCCTCCCCCCCCTCCGCCCGCCTCTCCCGGGCGCGCAGCCAGCGAAAATCTGCGAGCGTCTGTTGCCACCCTTTCAGCGCATTATCTGGGCCGCCGGCGATTGCGGCCGAAATCTGCCCGCGCTGTTTACACAGCGCGCCTAACAACGCGGGCCGTGCCTCGCCTCGCGGCCCGGGGCCAGCCCACGAGTGCCCGGGTGGGTGGCGCCGCTCGCGGACTGGGCACTGGGCACGCAGGTAGATACGCCCCGCCGCCTTGCCGTCTTCCAATTAAGTAAGAGCTCGTGAGAAATTGTTGAGCTTGTATGAAAAATATTATTGAATCGTGTCTCTAGGAGGACGTGTTATGAGGGGGGCTGTTGAGGTTGGATGTAAAACGCAATTGAGTCAGCACTAGAATAAGATATTTTTTCCGCCGTCTTCGAGCTCAAGAGCTCTCTGAGAAATTGTTGAGCGCGTATGAAAAACATGATTGAATCGTGTTCTCTAGGAGGACGTCTTATGCGAGGGGCTGTTGAGGTTGGAGTAAAACAAGTGAGGAAGCACTTGAATAAGACATTTTTTCCGCCGTCTTCCACCTTAGTACGAGCTCTCTGAGAAGCTGTTGAGCTCGTACGAAAAATACATGATTGAATCGTGTCTCTAGGAGAACGTTTTATGAGAGGGGCTGTTGAGGTTGGATGTAAAACAAGTGACTCAGCACTAGAGAAAGACGTTTTTTTTCGCCGACTTCGAGCTTAAGATCTCTTGGAGAAATTATTGATCTCATATGAAAAATATGATTGAACCGTGTCTCTAGGAGGACGTGTTATGAGAGAGGCTATTGAGGTTGGATGTAAAACAAGTGAGTAAGCACTTGAATAAGACATTTTTCCGCCGTCTTACAGCTTAGTAACGAACTCTCTGAGAAATTGTTGAGCTCGTATGAAAAAATATGATTGAATCATGTCTCTAGGAGGGCGTGTTATGCGAGGGGCTGTTGAGGTTGGATGTAAAACACAAGGAGTCAGCACTAGAATAAGACATTTTTTGCTCTTGGATAGAAAAGTAATCTTATATTCTACTATTTTTTAACTTCAATTTTGATAAAAAATAGCATATTTGTCATTGCTTATTTTTCTCAATAAAACCTATTTACTTTTCTCTGGAGTCTTCGTTTACCCTCTCCTTCTAAAGTGAGATGACATCATTAACATAATCTCACGGCATTCGCATTTATATTTGCCTTAACTCCTATAATATTTGCTTTATTGAGAATCACTTCCTCATTGTAAAGCTGGTGCGCTTCTCGCTTACATATGAGAATCGAAGTTAGCGAAGTTGCGTTCATATCGCGGGGAATTTGCGACGAGCAAACCAGATAACGGCAGATTTCATATAAACTTCATTTCTCCTATCCGCCAGTTTATCTTACCTCCTTAATACAAAAGAGCGTCTACCTAAGACGTAATAATATGAGTAAGAGATCACATTTCACTTTCGTATTGACCCCCATTCGCGTTGAGAAATCGAGAATTTTTCTCATTAGTCTTTTAATTTAAAAAAATTATTATTTATTTTTATTTAACGCATGTATCCATTTGTTTATTTAACGTCGCATCGACAATGACCCAGTTGTCGATGCGACGTTAAATAAACAAACAAAACAAAAAAATAAAATACAAATAATAAAAGTTGGAAGCAGTATGTTGAACTCATTCATTTGTTCTTCGTAAGTTCATAATTACGCAAGATATAAGCCAACTTCGAGTTCTCATTACCATTTGCTGAATTTTCAAAACGACTTCCCTCAACACGCACAAGTGAATCGTATTAGACTGACGATGAAATTACATCACATCACATAAACCTTTCTCAGGTATTCAAAGCAGCTACACGTTGTTCCTGTAATTGCCTTCATTTGAAGACGGTTCATTTTGGTCCAGACTTCCGTATAATCACTTAATTGGGAGTGAGCGGCCAAACAGGCGGTTTCGAGATGCGCCAAGCTCTTTGCGCGGGGCTCGACAGAGCGGCCAGTCGCTGAGGGCGGGCGACCATCGGCCGAGAGGCGCGTGGGCAGATTGGCTCGTTCCCCGCGCGAGTGCGCTGGCAAAAAAGGCGGCAGAAACGCACACCGGGCATTTCCTCCGAGCGCTTTCTGGGGAACGCCTCTCATCTGCCATCTTCGGGGCAGCAAATATCAGACCGAGGTATAGCTCAGGTTCCCAAGTACGCCTCTACTGCCAATAAATTACCGCAGTCTTGGTGCATTTCTTACGCGTGTATCCATTTCCTGAACAGCGGTTGGAGATAAGCACACTGAGTGGTATTTCCTCTGAGCATTTTTGGGGCAATTCTTCGCAACTTCCATCTTCGGGGCAGCAAATACCAGACCCACGTTTAGGCGAGGATCCCAAGCACGCGTCTATTGGCAATAAATTACCGCAGTCTTGGTGCATTTCTTACGCGTGTATCCATTTCCTGAACAGCGGTTGGAGATAAGCACACTGAGTGGTATTTCCTCTGAGCATTTTTGGGGCAATTCTTCGCAACTTCCGTCTTCGGGGCAGCAAATACCAGACCCACGTTTAGGCGAGGATCCCAAGCACGCGTCTACTGGCAATAAATGACCGCAGTCTTGGTGCATTTCTTACGCATGTATCCATTTCCTGAACAGCGGTTGGAGATATGCACACTGAGTATTTCCTCTGAGCATTTTTGGGGCAATTCTTCGCAACTTCCATCTTCGGGGCAGCAAATACCAGACCCACGTTTAGGCGAGGATCCCAAGCACGCGTCTATTGGCAATAAATTACAGCAGTCTTGGTGCATTTCTTACGTGTGTATCCATTTCCTGAACAGCAGTTGGAGATAAGCACACTGAGTGGTATTTCCTCTGAGCATTTTTGGGGCAATTCTTCGCAACTTCCGTCTTCGGGGCAGCAAATACCAGACCCACGTTTAGGCGAGGATCCCAAGCACGCGTCTACTGGCAATAAATGACCGCAGTCTTGGTGCATTTCTTACGCATGTATCCATTTCCTGAACAGCGGTTGGAGATAAGCACACTGAGTATTTCCTCTGAGCACTTTTTGGGCAATGCCTCGCATCTTCAATCTCCGGAGCAGCAAATTTCAGATTCAGGTGGCGCTGTTATTACCATGATTCCCGGGCAGGTGTCTATTGGCAATAAATCACTGCAGACTTGGTGATTGGTAAATAAGTAAATGGTAAATTTCTACCGTATCGTATCGTATTGTTCCAATCGTAATGCAAAAGAAGTTGGAGAAAAGAAGACTCAGAATTTTCTTACAGCAACTAATGATGAGCACCTCTCACCGTCCTCTTAAATTACTTTCAAATCTGGTTGCAGTCACTGTTCATGTTCGCCAGGGGTGCAAACTTCGTCTCAATAATTTGCGAGACAAGTTCAAGAAGTTCACAATTCAAGACAATTAACGATATACTCGCCGCCGTGTTCATAGAGAGATTATTCTCAAGCAAATTATTGGAATTGTGAAAGGCATCAGCCGTGAAGTTTCTATCGTATATTTTTTTCAGTATAAAAGGTTTGATAAACACAGAGTAAACATCTTATGGTGAACGAATCTCATTTTCCAACGTTTGGGTACAAAATCAGGATTTCTGATGTCTCTTGTTCATTATTTTATTTTTATCTTTTAATTGCATTGCATGTACCTATTTTATTACGTTTTGTATTAATTATAATCCTTTCATTCGATAGTAAAAACAAAATTATGATTTCAATTAAAAGAAAACTGGGCTTGCTCAATTAAGAATGCGATTTTGAAAGTTTTTATGTGTTTTTTCTGTGAATGAAGATGAATACCAAACATTTCTTTAAGAAATATAGATAATAAACAACAAAATGCGACTATGATATAAACTAGTAAATAATGAGCAAGTAAACAATATTGATCCTATGTGAAATAATGTGATGTAACTATGAATTACTTTAAAAGCCTTTGTTTAAAGAGCCTTCTATTAGGTCATCAGACTTCCGTATAAAGAGTTAATTTAAATTCGCAGTAATACTCGAGATTTACGTCTGCTAAGCTGTTTACTCAACATTTCATCAACTTCCATTAAATACATATGTAGACACGAGGCCATTGAAATTGCCTTCATTAGAGGCGGTTACTTCCGCTTTAACGATTAATTTCAAATTCGCGTGTTCTGCAAGAACTGCTGAAAAGTGCCAAACCGCTTACGCAGCGTGTCGGCCCTTGCAGCTGCGAGCGAACCAGCATTGTGAGGACGCAGGCGCTTGTGTAGTTAAGCTCCTTGGTCGCACTATCACACACGAAGATTAGAACTCAGAGCTCTACTTGTTGGAGAAAATCTGGAATATACGTGTGCTTTTATTGTAATTGATTCAATTTACACGTTTTTCATTTAAAATCTTGCTTACTCAACAGTTTGCAATTCGCCGCCTATGAAAGAGATTGTAAGATACTGCTGACACGTTGCCAGAGCTATCTGTGAATATACAAATGTAAGTCGTACCAAGCTGATGATCATTTGAATTCCCTACGAACGTTCTCGGACATCGTGTGGATCTGAATATTTGATTAATATCGTTTAGTTAAATGAATACGCAAATTAATCAATGAATAAACTCGTAAAAATGCCAGATCACCATTCCTTCGTAAATTTTACTCGGACTATTGGCATACATTGGTTTAGTAATACCCCACGAAGCTTTCTCGCTTCACTTATGTCAGAAAATACATCAGAATTGCATTACACCGTATTGTTTATGCATGAGAGATAATCTGCAACTTCTTTCGCAATTCCTTTCACTAGCAGCTACAGAATGAAGATCTGCTGTTTGCGAGATTTGAATCCACAACCTTACCCTACCTTTAAAACAAGATAAATCAGAAGTAACTCTTGTCAATTTTCATGTCAAATGTGAATATTCCAACGGAACACAACGAAGTGGAAAGCAATGTACAGTTAAAACATATCGCACGATGTGGGCACGTAGAGGAAGAAATGTAAGAACAAGCCTTGCAGCGGAATCCATCCAATGTTGACAATCGTGAATTCTTGTTTCATTCTTTCAAGAGATAAAAATACATAATTATCCCACTACATCTCCATTAGATTATGATCTATGTCTCAAAATTAAAAAAAAATAGAACCTCCGATTTTCCCTTGAGACTCCTACCAAAGTAAAAATTTTCAATGTTTGGGGTATTTAATTTAGCGACATCAACATGAATTCTTTCACAAAGAATATGCGTTCTCGGTGGTACGTAGAAGAGAAAATAATAGAAAACTTTAATTAATTATACATCTAAAAATAAACCTATTTTCAAATATAACAACTATTTTTCATCAGTGTCTCGTAAATTGATGAGTATCTGTATTGCACGCTCATACACTTCCGACTTATTATTTACCTCGGCTGCAATACCATTTGTTCCAGCTTCAGGGGTTTCATATTCCACAGCACAATGCTGAGAAAACACCGACGCTTGGAATACAGGCGCATCCGTCAGAACAATGCTCATCCGCCTGCGTACATCTGGAGCAAGGGTGCAGCACGCGGAGCTGGAGAGCGGCTGCGCAGCTCGTGGGCGAGAAAGACGCAGGCGGAGAGAGAAAGAAACAGAGAACGACACAAAGTGAACGAGAGAGAGAGAGAGAGGGAGGGAGGGAGGGAGGAAGGGAGGGAAGAGAACACAGTGACCGAGATGCTGGGTGGGTACGGGGGAGGTGCGGGGCGGTAGCGGCGTCGAGGACAGGGGCGAGGACGCGGGGGTGGGGCGGCGGAGGGGGCGGTGAAGGACGGGGAGGGGCGGGGAGGGGCGGGGAGGGGGTGGGCGCTTGGGCGGGCGCGTGGGCGAGGGCGAGGAAGTGCGGGGCGGAGGGAGGTGACGGAGGAGCAGCCGATATTTACGAGAGCGGCCGTGCGTGAGCGAGCGAGCCGACGCGCGTGCGTATGCGTGAGCGTGCGTGAGCCGCGCCCGCGCCACCGCCTAATGAAAGCGGTGCGTCTCTCCCCGCCCCGCCCTTCCCTGTCTCGCCCCGCCCCGCCCCGCGTCGCGCTACGTCGCTCCAACCCGTTCGGCCGCTTTTACAAGCAGCACCACCGCCGACGCCGCCGCACCCGCCGTCTCTCAATGAGCTTCTCCGGCTTTTTACGGCGAAAGATACCACGCGCGCCGCCGCCGCCGCCGCCGCCGCCGCCGCCGCCGCCGCCACCTCCGCCACCCTCCACGCCGTCTCTGCCCCGCCCTCGCCCTCTCTTCCGCCCCGCGCCGTGTTCAGGTTTCCGCAGAATTCGGTTACGAAAGAGCCGTACACAAGAACGAGCCGCCCTCGCGGACGTGGCTGGCGCCGGCTGTGAATCTCGCCGCCGCATTGCTCTCCCTTGTGGAAACAATGAAGCAGGTAGCAGCCGCATAATATTTTTAACCGATACGAGCAGGCTTGGGAGGTGAGGTTTGGTCATGGGTTCCTAGCTGAAGGGTGTCAAAAGTTGTTTGCGAGGTGTTGACAAATTTCGCTTATTAGTTTGAATGGGAAACTAATTTCCTTGTACCTCGTGATTCAAGTAGAAGAGTGGTTTTCCCAAAACTACTCGATACAAATTGTAATGTTTATATACAGGTTTCTTCGATAATGAAGTAATTTCGAGGCCCTGTTCAATCAGTTAACGGTAAATATTGGTATACTTAACTCTCATTTAATCGGTAAAATGACATGCAAGAAGATAACCCAATTATTGTTTATATATATATATATATATATATATATATATATATATATATATAATCAAGGTTTATGCAGTAAAGTATTACATGTGCATGCGTTTAAGGCTCTTAGTACTTTCTAAGAATGTTTACTTTTATTTTTATTCTTAGTACATTCTTTAATAGGAATATATTAATTCCTTAGGAGGAGGAGGAGGAGGCCGACGAGAACAACAAGCATTTGCGACATCCCTGTCACCATCAGTGTTCCCGACTTTCTAGCAGTTGAAACGTACATTGACTTGGGCGGCCATTTTTATGGTTTCAGATGTCACTTAATTTCCAGAGTGGGACGGAATACTTATCCTGATGACACCCCTGTCAGTGCAGACCAGCAAAATCTGACAAAGAATCCTTAGCTGTCATTTCACGTTTTCATTCATCGGTGTTATCATTAAATAATCTGACTACATTTCTCATTATTATTCCTGCACATTTCCTCACAACGGTCTCAAGAAGCGAGTTAGATTGTAGTTGTTAACTATCAAAATTTAAAAGTAGATTGGCACTTGTGAACCAAATTAAAATATATGAATGTAATAACATTATCGTATATATCGCTTCCATTGACAACAGCCAGATGTCACTACCAACTACAGCAGCCGCCGCCTTCTACATTGGACCATCGCCTTTGGGCGTTGCCGCCAGACTGTTTCATTCTACGCTCCGTTAGTGAGCTTTTTTTCCGACGATCGTTTGCACCTGTTGCCGGCAATCTCTCAGCCGGTAGCCAAGTTCTTTGCATTAGATCACGATTCACGTGTTATGCATATGCATTTACACAAAATGTCTGTGGGGGAATTTAAGGGGCGTTTCTTTTTTTTTTAGAAGAATATGCGTAGGAAGACGATATATCGCAATACAAAATGATTCGTGCCTCTTAAATGACTATTAGTGTTTCAGAAAGGTTAAGCCACTAAATAAGTTTTTGTCTAAAAAAATAAATGCCCTGCTGTATCATGAAGACAAGCTTTCATTACAATCAATAAAACAATTAAGTTTGTCGGAATTTATTATTATTATTATTATTATTATTATTATTATTATTATTATTATTAAGCCTTTATAGTTACAGAGAAGTTCACTTGTATGTTAACTTACTACTAATGTGGACAAATTTTATTGACAAGTCAGCAATTAATCACCATTTTATGAGAGCTGGAAACACTAGACGGGTAATTCATTCTCTGCGATAAAATGTTAAAAAAACATGACATCTTCACAGCTGTATAAAAAGTGAATGCTACCACCAAACACAACGTGTAGTTGATATATGTTGAATATACTAGAAATTTATTCTGGGAGTAGATATATGACTCTTTTGTTTGTACATTCAACATCATGAATTTTAAAATATTGTGAAACAGTTTCCAGATTCCCATCACAATTTTATTTATAAGAGCAATTTTTCTGTGGCGTGACGTCACATCTTTTTAGAAAGAAATTTTCTTAGTACTGATTACAAAAACGTCCGGTGAACAAATTAGAAACCTGTACTTTTCGTACAAAGTTGACTACAAAATTAGGAGCCCGACATGATAAATATTGTTCGAAGAGAGTTTGAACCTGATGATACTTTTCCTGAGAACAGAAACTGCCTTTAAAAGTGATAAATGAATCACATTTCTCACTTCATGACTGTTTGCAATAAATTTTGTAAAGCAGAAGCAAAGGCAGGGAATTATCAGCACGAAAGAAGCATATAATAATAAGAATGATAATAATAGTAATTATAATAAACCCCGTATGGTGTTCTGAGATTTTAACAGAAAAGTACCACGGGGACTTTCGCCTGCAGTAAGTAAGGACTGCCAATAAAAAAAATCCTTCACACCCTGTTCTTTCTTCCCCACCTCATGGGTCCCAAAGAGTGAATTGAGTAATTTAGAGGATACTGATTCCTATCAAAATATATTTCCTTAACGCACTTTTCCTACATAACCTAACCCTCTTCCCTCAGAGATCGGAGAACAGCAGACCCATACCGGGGGTAACAATGGGAAACCTGCCGATCCGGTGGCCAATATCGCTAAGCAGTAGTGTCGTAGCGATCTCGGTCCGAAGGGTCGTGGGTTCGAGTCCCGCCTCGGGCATGGTTGTATTGCGTTCGTCCTTTCAGCCCCTATCATTACCATATCATTTCATGTACTTCACAGTTACCCATAACAGTTAAACCCAATAGTGGTCGCTAGTGACCTAGATGTTGATGCGACCTTAAATAAAGGGAAAAAGTGAAACCTAGCCGATCCGCTAGGCAAGAAGTGGCCGAGATCGCTAAGCAAGAAGTGGCGTAGCGATCTCGGGCAAAAGTATGGCGGGTTCGGATCCCGTCTCGGCCATGGTTGTGTTTGTGTACGTCCTTTCACCCCTCCCCATCATCACTATATCATTTCATCTACTTCACAGTTACCCATAACGTTAAAAACAATAGAGGCCCTCATGACCTAGATGTTAAAGCGACCTTAAATAACCACAAAAAGAAGAAAAAAAAAAGAAAAGGGAAACCTTAACTCAACGAGTGCGAAGGATAACTTTCCTGCGGGGTTTATTCATTGGACAGCAAGGTCGGACGCTGGATGGCAACCCAATCACCAACCATACCCATAGCAATATGGAGAGTAATAGTCGCAAGGCTTCAGAAAAGAAGTGGCTGCCTAGGGCGCCGTTGGAGCCAGTGCTGACCGTGTCAGCCGGCAAGGCTCTCGCAGTGTGCAGCTCAAGGCGGGCACGCACCGGGACACCCGGAACCATCATATCCAATGCTAGCAGCGATAAAGAACTAGCTGCATCTGCTGACAGTGTTTCTTGAACATTACTACAGACTACTCAATCAGGTCTGCCACGACAGAGAATACAATGGATAGCTCTCATGCTTTTCATAAATGGAGGAAAATCCACACATTTAAAATATTTGCAAATTTATAAATTTGAAATGGAATAATTTAAAATATTTAAATGCTGACCCGTGTGACGCAGGTGCTTGGGGTCGAAGGCTGCGTGTTCGAGCCCCGCTCAAAATAGCAGTATTTCCAGCACGTGACTGGGTGTATTAAAGGTATATTAAAGTATTAATACAATATATATATATATATATATATATATATATATATATATATAATACAATTTCGTAAAGATATATTCGTAAGGTATAATTTGCCCAAAATTATTCACCCTTCATGTTACCCTTACTGTCATCCATTCCGAGGAGGACAATGGCAAACCTTGTCTTCCCAGGAAAGGGGATAGTACAAAGATATCTCCCAAAGAAACGCTCGGGGAACAAATACGGCACACATTATTGTCATGTAAAGTACGAGGCTCGACCAGATAGTACCTTTCCCTAGGTTGTCGACAAAAAGAAAACAATTTATGAAGAAAACAAACCTTTGCTGTAGATGATGCAGTACACGGCCCTATTTTCCCATATAATCACCATCAGAATTGAGACGTTTGTGATTCCGTGGGATTCACTTGTTACCTTACGTCTTACAAGTGTGTTGCCAGTGCTTGAAAAGCATTTCTTGAGGTGTAACAAAGGATGAAAAACACCGGGGCGAGATCCGGACTGTAGGGTGGATGGTCAACTACTCCCAGCGCAAATGCTACGGAAGATCTGGTACGAACCGAACCTTGACGGAGTATCCCGCGTTGCTTTCATCTCACGAAATTCCGATCCAGTCAGCATTACGGGTATCAGAATGTCGCAGACTTGGAGGTACCTGTCAAACTCTTGCTCTACCCCAGACGGTAGACTTCTACGATACAGGGATACCAATGTTGATCCCAAGGTATGACAAATGACTCACATCTGATGGAAATTATTTGCAAAAATAGTGCAACATATTCTATACAATAAAGTTTTTCTACGAAACTTGTATTTTTATTGACGATATGGGGAAACTTACTTTTGGGTTGCCCCTCGTATAAAACAACAAAATGTGTGCATGTAACGGAGAAATCCTTAATTAAATAAATCGTCGCCTAATGTCAAAATGTTTGATTTCAAGTACAAATACTTGTCGGGAATATCCCAAGATATTTGAGTACGCTGTCTCCCAGTAATTCCATTCTTTAAATTTCTTTTGGCTGTCTTTTCATCTTCGAACGCTCACTCATTTGATCTAGGGGGCGATTCATATTTGACTGTTTTCAAGTGCCCAAGGTATCATTGGAAACCACGAGTGTATTTTCGTTTCCACGCAAACGTTTCTCCTTTCGCGAGCTCGCGGTAACTTCAACTTCCTCTTGCCACCGCGGGCGCCCGACAGTGCGAAGAGAATTTCACTCTCAAACACTACGCGCGCACTGGTCCGAAATTCACCAGAACAAAAACACAGCAATCCAACTAAATATTAATAAATATTATTTGGGAATTCTCTCAACTGTATAATGTTAATTTGTAATGTCGAAGAGCATAAAGTTTCAGGGAGAAAATAAGAATAGAGTAACTTCACTAGATACATAAATACAGTCACATCGAGCGTTCTTTCACGTAAGTTTTTCTCTGAGGACTCAGTTGTTTTGTAACTTGACCTGAAGGAATTTCTTGCAAATAGAAGAGAATGATTGGAATACACAAGTATATTTTCTCTTCCAAACAAACTTCATTCTCGAGCTCAGAGCGCAGCAGCTGTCTTCTGGTTCTGTTGCTTCTTTCAGACCGCGTCGGGCACCTTATGCTCTCCAGACCCTCACACTTGTCTCAACTCGATCTAAAAGTCGCGCCGCCCAAGGCAAGAATGTCCGTGAATAAATCTTAAAATCATGTATGGGTGCAAAATTTTGGTCTAGTAATGAGAAAAATCGAGTATGGGTGGAGTATAATATTTAAGAGACAGATAGTAAAGCACATCACTAGATATTGAAGTGCTGTGAATTACAACGCGTATCATTTTTAAGGTTCAACCTGTAACCGACCAATCTGATCAAGGCGACAAGTTTATGCTCGGGAGGTTTTAGCGAAAATAACACAGAATCATTGGATCTAAACGTCGCGCGTCCCAAAAGCAAGAATGTCCGTGAATAAATTTTAAAATCACGTACGAGCGCAATATTTTGGTTTAGCAATGAAACATCTTCTGGTAGGAGTGGAGTACAATATTTAAGAGACAAACTAGATATTGAAATCGTGAAAATTCCATTGTTTAGCACTTGTAATGCTGAAACTGTAACACCGACCAAACATATCCAGGGGGCAGTCTATGGTCTGGAGTTTTTAGCACAAATAACACAGAACCATTGGAACTTCCAAATATATTTTGGGTCTGGCGCAAACTTTACTCCATTCCCGAGCATAAGGTCTGTCTTCCGCCTGCGACGGCCGTCGCCAGAGCGCGTCGCGCGCAATACGCCCCCCAGACGGCGCGACTTGCGCGCGCGGCCTGTAAACCTTTCAACTGGCTGAGTAACGACTGGCCCAACTGCTTCTCAGACACGCAGGAATAAACTCTCCACTAAACGTGAAAACAAGTATTTATGACGGTATAACCCGAGCAGGACATATGCGTTGTCGAAACACGCGGGATGTTATAGTCCTTCCCGCGGGGCGCCGCCACCGCCGCGCCGCCAGCAGCGCCGCTGAGAGCGCGGTGACCCTGTGGCGGGCGGGCGCTGCACCGGTTGCATACTAATGGAGGGGTTTATGAGGATGATGAAGGCTCCGGGGGATGAGGGGGAACCCGTCTTTGCCTTATGTCGCGAAAGGACTCCCGCTTTCGGTTGCGCCGGAGAGAGCCGACGAGTGTCTGTGGTCGAGGACCATTGCAGCAGGTGCTGGTCACGTTTATTCCGACACGTCTGACCCCCACTCGGAGAAGTCGGTCTGTTGGGAGAGGAGGGGTAATATATGGTTTCCAAAGTTGTAAAGTTTTCTTGGCTTCTATGACAAGAGGTGCGTGGTCGCGGAACAATTTATGGAGAACCAAAAGTTTCACTCGGAATGGAAATATATTTCATCCATTTGAATTTTAGAAAGTGTTGGGAGGTATCCAACGAACTGAGGTTATCACCTGTCCAAAAATGGAAATACGTGTCAGATAATGCTTGCAATTCTTAAGAAGCATTCGTTTTGCTTTATGATAAACTATGTTTAGTGAAGTCCTTCCAATCCTGTCGCACATTTCTCTCTAGTGTATTTTATTGTGCACATTAAAATGGTAAGATAAAACACGCTATTTCTCATTAACACGACGTACCATTTTGTAAAATTCACCAATATGTATGTTGTATTAAATAACTTAAAATTATACTGAAGTAAAATTGTAAAATACTTAGTGAGACAGTTTAACCCAAAAATCCATCCAAGAGAAATGGTAACATGTTATAAGTAAAATGAGGATTTAAATAATGTAGAAAAACAGGTGAACTCTGATTTTCAGAAGTTTCGTAATGAAATATTACGTTTATGCAAGTCGTATATTACACAATTGGCTTTTCTAGGGATATTTCTGTTTCATAACTTTGTAGACGAGAATTGAACAATTTTTTTTCTTCATAAATTTAAATTTTTAATAATACTGCTAAAGGCTTTTTTGTCTGAAATACGAAATCAAAACTAAGCGAGCAGCAAATGAGAAGCCACATAATGATTTTTAATATCCACGTTCGTAGTTATCACCTCCGTCCGAGAGATACGCTCTAAAACGACCCATTGCGGACTCGTAAGTCAGAAGCAGCGGAGCGCGGTCGTAACTCGGAAACCGGTTCAGCACTCACGCGAAATCGTCGGCGGGAAACACTGAAACGGCCATTGGGCGCGGAATGGAATCTCAGATTCCTCAGCATGCGTCTCCTCGCAGAGGCGGCGACGGCGGCGGAGCCAGATATGCATGCAAAGCGACAGCGGCGGCCCTGCGCGACGCGACGCGACGCGACGCGATGCGACGCACACGGCGGCGAAGGCGGAGAGGAGGCGGAGGCGGAAGCCGCGGTGGTAATGGTGACGGTGGTGGTGTTAGCGACAGGACCCAGCGGTCACGGTGGTGGCGAGGGCGAGGGCGGGGGCGGGGGCGGGGATGGTGGCGGGGTGAGGTGACAGGGGTGGTGGTGGGGTAGTGGTGGTGGTGGTGGAAATGGCGGTGGGGGGTCGGGCTGATGGCGGGGATGGCGGGATGGGGTGGTGGCGAGGAGTGGCGGCGAGGGCGGTGGCAAAGGATGGAAGCGAGGGCGGCGGCGAGGGATAGTAGCGAAGGTGGTGGCGAGGGCGGTGGCGAGGGCGGTGACGAGGGCGATGGCGATGGCGAGGGCGGTTGTTAAGGGAGGTGGCGAGGAGTGGAGGCGAGGGATGGTAGAGAGGGATGGTGACGAAGGATGGTGGCGAGGGATGGTGACGAAGGATGGTGGCGAGGGATGGTGGCGAGGGATGGTGACGAAGGATGGTGGCGAGGGATGGTGGCGGGGGTGGGATAGTGCGAGGGATGGTGGCGAGGGATGGTGGCGAGGGATGGTGGCGAGGGATGGTGGCGAGGGATGGTGGCGAGGGATGGTGGCGAGGGATGGTGACGAAGGATGGTGGCGAGGGATGGTGGCGGGGGTGGGATAGTAGCGAGGGATGGTGGCGAGGGATGGTGGCGAGGGATGGTGGCGAGGGATGGTGGCGAGGGATGGTGGCGAGGGATGGTGGCGAGGGATGGTGGCGAGGGATGGTGGCGAGGGATGGTGGCGAGGGATGGTGGCGAGGGATGGTGGCGAAGGATAGTGGCGAGGGATGGTGGCAAGGGATGGTTGCGAGGGATGGTTGCGAGGGATGGTGGCGAGGGATGGTGGCGAGGGATGGTGGCGAGGGATGGTGGCGAAGGGTGGTGGCGAAGGGTGGTGACGAAGGGAGGTGGCAAGGTTGGAGGCAAGGGCGGTGGCGAAGGGGGTGGCGAGGGCTGTGGCGAGGGGTGGCGGCGAAGGTGGTGGCGAGGGCGAGGGGGCTGGTGAGTGATGAGGCCATGGCGAAGGTGATGGCGGTGGCGGTAAGGTGACGATGGCGGGAGCCGTGTCGAGCGCTGAACAGGGGCGCGTTCAGGAGTTGGTACGTGGGCGGCGCTCTGGGAAGAGAGCAGAGGACGAGGTGGGGGCGGCATTGGGCTTATGCGTTTGCGGAATTGAGGGGAGGTGGGTTAAGGCTCCGACAGAGAGGACAACAGTAGCAAGGGCGAGAGCAGGGAGAGGAGCGGGGCACGGACGGGCGGGATTGGACGCTGGTTTAGGGTCGGAGATTGGGGCACAGCTGAGGGCCGAGTACGGGGCAGCGGTGGGTCGTGCCTGGAGTTGAGGGGCGACGTGGAGAGGCGGCGGCAATGGCGACGGCGGTGGTGGTGGTGGCGAAGGCGGCGCTGACAAAGTTAAAACTCGCTTTGAGCGTCGGCAACTGCTGAGGAGACGAAAGCAGCGCTCAGAGGGTGGAGCGATGCCACGAGGAGAAAGACCAGTGAACTTCGAAACTGATGGTGACACAGCAGGCTGCCTTTTTCTTTTGAAGGCGGAAACTCCCGAAGACTGAGATGGAGATTAATAAAAGGGCGAATTCAATGACGAAAAGACGATGAATTGTTGGGTTTAAAACAATTTAAAGTTGAATTAATGTTGTTATATTATAAGTAATGAATGACTAAAAGTATGAGAGGCAAAGAAAAACGGTCTGGGGTGGCTCAGGGTTTCATCTGATGTCAATGCAGTGATTCCAACAGAAAGACCCTAGGGTTCGCATCCCGACGGGGGCAGTATTTTCGACACAAGCTAGACAGATAGCGCTGTCTGGATGAGAATTCTAACTGCCGGATACTCTGATCAGTAGTTCTAAGTGATTTCTCTGATCAATGCCTGGGCATGCCCTAACAAACGGCCCACGGATCACGATCTTTCGATCCTCCTGCTAATCCTATCCTCACACACACACTAACACTTACATGCACTAACTACCACTCATATGGAGCTTAGGGTTCGTTCCGGCTGTGGCGGTGCCATGCTGGAGAGTGAACCCGGTTGGGGGAAACTCCTACTAGTCGATGTGTAGGTTGGCGTCGGTAATCACCATCCAAGGGGGAAGAACACCACCCTGTGGAACTAATGACCATAGCATTTGTCGTGCCCGGAAATACGAAATAATCAAGAAATAGAGAGAAAAAGAAATATATATTAATTCCTCCAATGTTAGTGGTACTTCTTTATCAATTTCCAAGGCGAATAATTTCTCACAATTATCGACCAAAGGATCTCCTCACGTTTTCAAAGCAATAATTCAGAAAATGATTTTTTTTAAAATGATGTGTAATAGATAAAATGAATAGTAGTTGTAACGCGTACGAGTTACGACTGGACCTCTTTGATCAGAGGGACGCCAATTTGATTGCAATATATTTTTTCCTATTATGTATTATCAGAGTTTTTCAACGTCCCTTATTTATTATGAGTTTCTTACTATTACTGATGCTTTTGTTCCTCTCATACAAGTTCCTCTAAAGTGGTACAACACACAATCCAAACTTTAGGCGTAGGTTTCCTATTCATAGACTCAGCACAATCGAGATTTACACAAAGAAATTAAAGGTTATTCGACAACGGACAAACGACATGACAAACCGAGGGTGATTTCGAACTCTTGATCTCTCAAAGCCACTTTAGAGTAAAAGTCTACACGGCGAAAAGTCTTAGCTAATCATAGGTCTCATAATCTTAATAAATACGAATTCAAATATGATAAGCTAATCCGGGAATCTAGAGAGGTAGATAGTAACATTATTCTGCAATTGGGGTGGTGTTGCCCGGCGACAAAATACAGAAAAAGTGAACTATATGTGCCTACGTTTGTATTTGACATCTTAGGGTCGTATTAATCCAACTTTTTTTCAGCTAGCGATATTCGCAGGCTTCGGTCCTTTTTTTATTTATTATCCACGCCTAGGGGAAGGGAGACGTTGGCGAGCGTAACGTACGAAATTCCCATAACCGTTTAGTTGGCCTCAGTTAAACCCAGTTTAGTTGGCCTGCCTGAGCTTCTTCTTTCGTCATACAGCTGAAGAAAGAGAGACGATTTGTATTAGAAGGCTACAGCTTTCCCGGCAGAAGGACATGTAGATGACATTAGTATGTCGAATTGCGGATATTTTCTCGATTTTAAATTTCAGTGTGTACGAGTAATGCGACTAATACGGTATGACACTTATCATCAGCGGGGTGGTCTAATGAGGAGGAACGTATACCTCCAGAAACTTACTTTAAGTTCTCATTCATTCAACCACAATCATCTGCTATTCCTAAGCCGTCCACCTCTCATCGCTGATTTATTATATACACGAGAGAGTATTCAAAGTTCAATTACACATTGTCTATGGTCAGAAGACAGATTATGCGATGTTTTACAGAGACTATAGTAGACTGTGCAGTTTGTATTTAGAGACTGTTTGGTACGGACTACAATGGTAAATAGACAGATGAGTGAAGAATCGGTTAGAAAAGTGTTTTTTTTTTTTTTTTTTTTTTTTTTTTTTTTTTTTTTTTTTTTTTTTTTTTTTTTTTTTTTTAAGATTCACCGCTCCGGTTGGGACATGTCAGATGCTTTATTAAACACTATTAGTGTTAATTTCATGAGTGGATTTGTGATTTTAATCACACAACGAATCCGTTTTCTATTAATGTTTTATCGGTACATGGTTCACATACACACACACACACTCACACACACAGTCACGCACGCACACGCAAGCAGGCTCTCATAAACCCTCGACTTCCCGAAGAAATTCAATCTGAGAATTCCGGCCCAGTCGCTCCGGAGCGCGAGCGCAGAGGCGGAGGTGGGGGCGGGGGTGGGGGCGGGGGCGGCGGGCGTCCCGTGGTGACCCTCGAGCCCACGCGGGCCGCCTCGCGCACGCGTGCGCTGCCCCGCCGTAAATCAGCACCCTCGGGAGGAGAACCGGTCCACTTAGCACGCGGGGCACGCGCGGGCGCCGCCGCCGCCGCCGCGCGGCACAGCGCAGCACCGCGGCACAGCGCCCGCCCTCGCCCTCGCCCTCGCCCTCGCCCCACCCGCCCCCGCCCCACCGGGGTGGCACGGCGCTCCGCCCGCTGGGAACGCGACTACGTACAGAGGTGGGATGCATCCCAAATTTTATCGCATTCGACTCCTAAATAACCCCGCTACCAAACCTCTCCAATCTCGATATTTCGAATAGAGTAGGTATTACCTACGTTCAATTATAAATTTAGGGAAGGAATTAGGAATACATATTCCTGGAGGGGGGAGCATTTCAGAGGAATTCGCATGGAATGGTGCCCTGCCCTAGGGGAATGGAAGATGTTAGTAAAAGTAGGATGGATCCGAAATTCTACTGCATACGAGTCCTAAATAACACTAATACCAAACCTCTCGAATCTCAGTATTTCAAATATGCCATGGATGGTACACTCAATTACGTATTTATTACTTTATACTACTCTCAATTACATATTTAGGGGAGAAATTAGGATGAAATATTCCTGGAAGGGGGAACATTTGTGGAAGACTCGTGTGGAATGGTACCTTGCACTACGGGAATGGAATGTGCTATTAAACATGTAATGAATCTTAAATTTTCTTGAACACAATTTCTAAAGAAACCTAATACCGAACATCTTGACTCTCAAATACGAATATTTAGAATATACCATGAATAGTATGCGTATTATTGAGTACATTCGTGCATTTAAAAAACACTGGATGGACGGAAACCTCTGAAAAGGAATATCGTGGCATGCATCGTGCCCTCCTGTATTCTATAAACGCAAGGTGGTATTAAAGATATTGGGATGAACCTTAAATATTCTCGGACACCAATCCTTGAAAATTCTAACCTCAAATATTTCGAAACGCAAATATTTTGAAAATGTCATAAATAATATTCCAAATAATATTTTTGGAGAACTTGGGAAAAAAAGGAAATATGTTGAGAAGCAATCGTGTGGCTTGGTGCATCGTTCGGCGTGAATATAATGACAGAGACAAATGCTGTGATGAATCTTGACTTTCTTGTCTCCAATTTCCAAAGAGTTCTCAAATGTCTCGAATTTTTTGAATTGATTTTTTTCAATTTTTAATTTTTGGTCTCTTTAAGTGTACCTAATAATTCAAAATGTTATGTATTCGTTTAATTAACAAGGTAAAGGAAAGAAAGCTGGCATAAAATTTCAGAGTGTCAGGTGACACGGTGACCCGCTCTCTGACATTCAGAAAATAAAGATGGGATAACTGGTACATTTTGACGATTTTGAAACGATTTGCAAAACGTTTTTCGTTACCGAATGTAGTGAACAACAAAAATCAATAACAGGTTAAGTGACGCCCTGAAGGCCTTAAGGAGAAGTTGAGAACAGACGGGCATCCTGTGCGGGGAAATGTAATCTGAACGATGTGCTTCCCCAGAATGACCTAGTTGGGTTCCCTTCTGCGCCAAAGGAGGATTCGTTCCATAAAAAAGCTTACTGTAATGTTAAAATGGAAGTGTAGGATGACCGGGTATCTGAAGGAACGTGAAACCACCTTACATTTAAACAATACTTTCTCTATACTGCCTAAGCAATGACAAGACAATAAAAGTCAATACATGAAATATATTCCCTCACAAATTCCTGACGCCGCCCCACGTGGCTGCTTCACAGCCTATTTGTCCCCTCATCCACCTGCACAGGTTTAATGAGATTCAATTTCTCTCCGTTTTAACGGTTGAGAATTAGATCATTTGACATGTTCTCCCATTCTAATTTGAAATTCATAAACGATGAAAAAAGTTGGGAAAAATGCTGTAGATATTTCCCTCGCAATTACAAGTTAAAGTGCATGCGCTATGTAGTTAGATTTCGCTAACTACAAATCAGTTTAGCGTAGATTAATGTTAGTTAAAATGATAAGTGCTTGTGAATATACGAAAGGTATTTAATAAAGTTATTTCGTACTGTAATGTACGGCCAAGTGTTTTTAAATAACCACATACGATTAAGCGAAACACGTGAGACCGGCCTTCGCTAGGCGCCAAGATGTCGGTGTCGTTTTTTCCCATTATAGGAGAAATGGGGTCATCGATAAATTTACAACTGGCGTGAGCCAGGTTTGATAGCCGAGGGGTTGTTGTGGATGGATACCTTCAGGTATATTAAATTACACAAACGTAATACCTCGTACGCTTAATCATCGTAATTAACGTAAGGTTATCTTGTACACATGGTATCACAAAATACTACAAAATTAAGTTTTATTGTTTCTTCCATTTTCTGTTGTTGAATTTTCATTCCGACGCAATTCACTTTCATCACCTCTCATCACGTTACACTTTACACCTTCAAAGAAAAGCCTATTCTTCTGTTTCTAGATATCAGCTAAATGCAATGAGGAGCGATCAAGCGTAACGACAAAAGAATCTCGAAGAAAAAGTTTCTTTGTAGTTTCGACAACAAAAGAATTCCCAAGAGAAAAGACGGAGAGAGAGAGAAAGAGAGCAGATACTTCTTTTGAAGAATTCTTCGAACAATTAAAACACGGCGCTCTGTGCGACTTTCAAATATTGGAATATTGAGCAAGGTCTCATGACCTGTTCCTCAAGTATTGGGCAAGGGCAGTAAATGCATACCTTTGCTCCGAATGTTTCTTGTTCACTTTTTTATCTTGGAATTTTAATTTTTCTTTTGTATAGCGCTATTAAAAAAAATCACTGACGAAACGCATGAAGAGAACTATATGAGTTGTATTTATGAGTGATATATTGCTCTGATAATTTGAAATGGTATGTACAATATTCTGATTGCGTAACGAAAGAAAGATATTCTGCCATTAAAAGCTCATCCCATCAACTTTTGAAAGTGTGCTTGTCGAGTTGATTTAACCCCCCACCTGCTTTCTCTTAGTTGTGTGTTGAAGCATTCTCTTAATGTCCATGTTTCTTCACTTCAGAGAGAAAAGACTATTTTCTCTGCAGACAAGCAAATAAAAAACGATTTAACACTATTTAATGTCCTCTAGATGACGTGTTTTCTCTCGCCATAAGTGAAGCCCTAATGATAAATACACAGAATAACAATGGTTATAGAATATAAGTTATTCGTAATTTATATTCTGTTTGTTCAACTAATTACAAAGTGTGTTCTTGTACAAAATAAACTTATTTTATAATTCGGAACAATGCTCCATTCTTCATTTAAACGCGGGCTAAAAGAAAATGGTTTTGTCTTTGAGATCAAAAAACCTTTTGGTTTGCTTTTCACTTGACGGATATTTTCCTCTTCGTCTGGCAGAACGTTTCTTAGGTGTGTGCTCGCTTAAACCATTGTTTCTACTTGCAGTCAGTTCCTGACCCCTTCATCCCTACGCCCATTCTCACATACTTTCTTCCTCTTTTTCTCCCAGTCCCCTTTCCCGCCGGGGCCTTCTTTCATTCTCCCGCCCAATTCCTGCCCGCCTCTACTAACGAACAGAATCGCCTCCAGACTGCCGTAGGGTCGGGTGTAACATCTTTTTGGGGTCACCAAAAATATATTGTCGTGACTGGACCAGAAATACTGGATTGCAGTTAGCCGCAGCAATTAAGCCTGCCCGCGGCTTCTCCTGCGTCTATGTGTGGGTGCTCGCACATGGCACACGAGGCAGCCTCTTAGCCCGAAACAAAGGACGCTTCAGAGGAAGAGCTACGAACTTCGCCCGAACTCGAATTCAACTATTTGTCCGACAGACAAAAAGTGTGTAAGAAACAATTGTTTCTTTGGGTTTTACTAGCAGGTAATTAGGACAAAGTCGGAATTGAAATAAATACATTTTTATACATACAATTTAAAGGACTGCAAAGCATTATAACTAAACACACTTGCGGTAGTTTCTAATACTTTTAAAATCAGAAAAACAGATTATAAATGAACACGTGTAATTTCTAACGTAATTACTACAGTGTTTTTCACTTCAGAACATTTGGTTGAGAAGTGAAAGTAGGAGATGACTTGCTAACATTTTAGAGTTAATTGCATGTTCTACAGATTTAGAGAGTACACATTATGTAGCTTACACTGATTTTCCAAAGTGACAATCAATCTCAGAATTTTAGCCACAAATTGGATTTTCCGTTCGTGGGAAAGCGTCCTCTTGCTATGACCGCTGTAAAGAATTCATTAGATGAGAACATTTGCCCGAGGAAAACATCAATTATCTTGTCGATAATGGTGGCCTGCTATTTCACTTAGATGATGAACCAGACACGTAGCTAGCCCATGGGCTTCGATGCTGAAGCCCCTCCCGAAATACAAAAATAAATCCGTTCAGTGTTACTCAATAAGTTCATGACAATGATTTTTTGCACACTAAAAACATTAATATTTACCGGAATGTGATGTACCGATAACCATTGATTTGCAAAATGCTATTTAGAGAATCAAATCAGAAATTCGTCCCCATGAAAAGTAGCCAAAGGTGCAACAACTCCCTCTATCATCGCCTGATTTGCTTCCCCTAATAAATTTGCCGCCTGATTTGCCCCCCCCCCCCGTTCAACAAATGGCGAAATAATTGATATGAAATCTTTCACATCTTTAAAATGAAAATGTTTCAACTTTTCGAAACCGGGTTTGATGAAATGTTACATAACAAGTTTTCGTGCTTTTAGTGCATCAGTTAAACATTGAATATACACATTTCAAAGTCATAAGTACATAAAGATAAAAGTCAAATGTACATTTCTTGCCACACGAATAGGAAATCCTGGCAACGTCTTCAGTGAGAGAATATTTACATTCTCACCACACGTCAACTACTATGGTCGTTAGTCCTGTGAATGTAGTGCATGTAATAGAAGAGATGTGGCGGTGTTGCTTTCGGGCTAGAAAGTGAGATTCGGTGCCGACCTATATCTTACGACGGCTTGCAGGGTTTCCCCCTCTAGGTGTCTCCTTCAGGCGAACACCGCCCCAGCCGAGATAAGCTCTATGCTCCCGACTACTCTCCCGATACATCTGTAGTTTGGTGGATGTCATTGTGTGTGGGGAGGCATGTGTGTGTAAGGAGAAAGGTAAGGACAAGGAGAAGGAAAGAAAGATCGCGCGCGGTCCGTGACCCGTTTTGTCAAGATACTACTCCCGCATTCGGCTGGCATAGTTCGGAGACACCACGGAAAACTACTGATCAGAGCAGCCAGCGGCTAGAATTATCGTTGAGACAGCGGCTACGTTCGACCTAGCTGTATGGCAAATCCATCACCGCCGGGCTCGAACCCAAGGACCTACCGGCCTGCGGCGAGAGTTCGGCAACGCCCTCGCGCCCTCTGGGGCCGAGAGAGCCGCTCCGAGGCGCAGACGACCGCGGCAGCGGCGGCGGCGGCGGAAGAGGGCAACGGAGGCGGCGGCGGCGGCAGAAGCGGAAACCTGAACCTCGCACTCCGCTTGCGCCGCCGCCGCCACAGGGCACGCCTTGTGCGGTCAACGCGCGCGTGACCGCACGCGGGATGCAAACGCGCGAAGCACGCCGCCGCCCCTCTGCCGCCGCCGCCACCGCCGCCAGCCGTGACCCGAACGCCGATTCCAGCTGGACGAAAGTCAAACCGCCGCGCCGCACCGCCAGCGCCATTGCGAACGGCGAACGGACGTTTCGGTACCGTATGTTTCATTTCGGGTATTCAAACTCATCTTAACGCTAAGGTGATTTTGAACTATTAAATATTACAATTTAAAATTGCACATAGTTATCACGAAAAATAGCATAAAGAAATAGGAACATTGTTAACCAGAAGAGATCAGTCATTTATTGATTTGATTAGCAAGAACACAGGGATTAAAAAACACGAGAAGGACTACGTGACAAGAATAGAAACAAGAGACATTGAAAAAAAGAACGAGGTAGAACATTTTGAAATTTTTACTACACTTCGTGTCAGGATCTGGTAGCGATCGTATGTTGGATTGTGTACTCTGAATGTATAGTTTCTTGAGACTGGCGCGTGATAGAATCGAGATGTACGAACTGTAATCGTCATCTTCTATGATTAATTTGAGATTGGAACTCGGTGTAAGAATTATATAGATAAATTTTAATATCGGGATAAAAAAAATTAAAATTCGTGATAAATTGAGAAACTGAAGAATTTGTAATGAACTCATATCGAAATTTTATGTTTTAGGTGGTTACAGGAGACTTCCCTACATAAATGCTATACTAATGCTAACGTTCAATAAATGGCGAAGAAATAGCAAGAAATAACTTATCAAAATAAATGTTGCGATCGAGTAAAAATTTCAGACTTCCCTAAAAAGTGTTAGATGTGACAGTTTGTTGCCTTGAATAATAATTTATTTTTAAAAATTAATGTTATTCTATTTTTGATTGTTGTTGTATTTGTAACAAATATATTAAGCTATCTTATGAGTCTTAACTATCAATAGAAGTAACAACATTTCAAGTTCTGAAACAAAAACCAATATTTTAAAGTATTATTTAGCACCTGCATCTATCAGTTATTTTCAGCTCTTTTTAATAGTTTCAATTCGGCTGTTTCCTCTATTTACGATATTTTACTCAACAATCTTTACGTCTCATCTCACCTTTCTTACAGGAACATACCATTTTAATGCTTTACGACTTATTACATACGGCCGGTACAAAAGAAAACCGACACTTCTAAAAACGCATCTCTTTGCAAGAGAACTCTTTAACTCGGCGTTCGTTGCCAAAGAAAATATTTCGTTGCCAAAGAAAACTTTTTATCTGGGAATTTAGTGAAAAATATCAATAACAGTTTTACTAATAAAAATATACGTACTTTTTTCTAAAAATATTATTAATTTACTCAAAAATGACGATTTTTGACACTTCACTTCTCCGATCACGTACGATCGAGCTTTTTCATTTGTTCGTAACCTGAAGTTCATTTCTCAAGAGATCCAGTCTGAGTTACATATTTTTTCCCTCTTGTGTTTTGGAATCTGTTGAAAGCATAACATTATATTAATTAGATAATTTGTTATTTTGGATAACTCCCGTATTTTGTTTAGGTAATTACTGCCAGGCACAATGGTCGCCAGCCAGTGTACGCAGCGGCCGCCGATGCGCCGCTGTCAGCAGCACACGTGGCGCTCGCGACGGGCAAGTGTTGCTTCAGCTGGCCCCAGACGAGCGGACGCCTCTTGACCAAACAAGGAGACGCACTCGCGAGGTGAAATGATCGACAGCCGAGAGAGACCCGCATCTTGCATGCGAGGAGGCAGAAAATGCTGATGAATTGCCGAAGAAAAAAAATCTTTATGGCCCTGCTGAATTTCTGTGAGTCGCGCGCTAAATCACTAGCGGGCGGTTACACTCGTTTGCAGATTTCATTTGCTCTCGTGTTCGAGCGCTCTCTCCGATGTCGTCCAGAAGGGCCTCACATCGACGTACTCACAACACTACCGGAGTATTCACAATACTCCCTTCGCAGACCAAACATTCCTGGGTTGGTTCATTGATTGATTGAATATTTCAAGCACGTCAACTATTAAGGTTATTGGTACCGTAACTATAACTCATACTTTTATCGCGCAAGGTGGCGATGATCTTCCCCCGCTAGATGGCGAGATATGGCGCCAACCTACACTGGACCTGCGGGTTTTTCCCCAATCAGGCACCTACCACCAGTGGGGCATCGCCCCAGCCGGAACAAGCTCTAAGCTCCCGACATGTGGGTTATGTAGTGCATGTTGGTATAAGTGTATGTAAGTGAGGGGTAAAGAAAGGGCAAGGAGGAGGAAGGAAAGATCGCGCGCGCTCCGTGCCCCTTTTGTTAGGGTACTGCTCCGGCATTCGCCTGGTGTTGATCGGAGAAACACAGGGAAACTACCGATCAGAGCAGCCGGTCGCTAGAATTCTCCTCCGGACAGCGACTGAACACTGAACCCAGAAAAATTAGGGGATCATAGGCTGTAGACCGGCACTCAGTATGGCCGTGGGCAGAGGATGGATTAAAAACGATTGCTCTCGGCTCCTGATCCGTTTATTAAGGTTCTGCACATCCGTTGTGTTTGATCAGAGGACGCCGGAAAACGACCTGTAGAGCAGCCGGACTCTCGAGTTCTCATTCAAGCAGAGGCGTCATCCGGTGTCGAAAATACGGTGTCGTCGGAACTTTTCTCAAAGGTAATATTATGTGAGAAAAGTAATACATTTTTCCTCGTTTAGAGCAAAGGACACGAAAAATGGCACAAGCCTCATTTTCGTTGAACTCGATGAATTTTCAAAAATTGCATAAAATAATGCGCGAAAGTATTTGCTGTTATAGCACCTCAGGTTCTATTCTGCTATTTAGGGATCAAAAATTTAGGAAAATTTAAAAAAAGAAAAACAATAGACGCTGGCATTAGTAGCACCTGGGAAGGGGCTGGGGCGAACGTCAAAGAAGTCCAGTTAAGATTAAAGAGATACAAAAACTAAGTAGTACGAGAAAGTCTGTGCCATTCCAAAGCACCAATTGTTAAGTCTGGTGCAATGCTCTCGTACGCAGCAGTGTCGGCAGAAAGTGTGCGTTGAGCTGACTCAACTGCGTTTTGCATCAAAATAATTTTTTGTTTCATCTGCAATCCTTCCATTCCATAAAATTGACGTGGTATACGTAACATTCCATGACACTGGTATGGTAATACGAGCTTTAAAATGTCATCTGTAATGTTTAGTTAGTGGTCCCCACTCGACCAGATGGTCCTCAGTGGTCAGCCGAGCAAAAATTAAATAATCTGAAAAGTTTACCTGGGTAATAAATGTCGTGTCCTGGCCCACCATAAATTTCGCATATATTTGTATTCGAATTAGACAAGTAAATAAATGAAATCACAAAAATATTTTAATAAAATTATTTATTTTTATAACTTTTGGTTTTGCCATCTGTCCGTACATGTGTATTTAAGTATTAGAATGCTCACATTGAGTGTGGAAAGTCCAAATTTAATGATGGGAGGGACAGGCGAGACTCGTCATAGAGTACCGTCATAAAAGTTAAACACAGACACACGAAATAATTCTACAGGAACTATTTTCTTGTAATGTAATCGGCATTTTAAAACCTATTGGTATTACGGTTTATTATTTTAAGTCCTAACCTACATATCCCTCAATGGCAGAAATATTTTTCTGTCTCCATTCAATTCAAATTAACAATTTCGTGCCAACAGAGATGAAAACTAGTAAAACAAACTCCTTGAAAAGATCGTAGAAAACGTTTACAGTATATCAAAAGTTGTATCAAAACTTCAAGGTGCAACAAAAACCAAAATCAAAATAAACCAACAAACAAAAAACACATCATGGGTAATAATAATTCAATGAGTTAGAGGGCCATAATATGTATCTCTCACACGAGTGACCTATGTTTGCGCCATTAGTGTCGAGAGTATTCCAGCCATGCAGAGAATGCATATGGACGACCAGGGAGAAACATGCCACTTCCTTTCCCGTTGCCAGAACCACCATTGCCAAATGTATGGCAGACAGACGTGATGGATTGCGGAATGCTCGAACTGTGATGAATTAATGGGACACCTGCGAAACGCGCATAGTTCACAAGCAGCCAATAAATGGGAATAAGCATATCCGGAAACCATAAATGTGTTTCATGCAATCCATCTTTAATTTGTTTCTCCCATTTGGCCTTTCTTTCTCGTACTGCTGGTGAATACAGAAACAAATCATTGGTTTCTGAATACCAAAGATTACAAATCATTGGTTGAACAATGATCCTAAACGATTTTCCCTTCCATATCTCCAAAAAGACAAACGGGTAGATGGTTTCGAAGGGCCTTCTTTGAAATCGGGCACCGCAGGTGTGGGAAGATTTTTCTGAGTTTTCTACAAAGTGTTTTTTTTTCTTTTTTTGAAAGTGAGAAGTAATTACTACAAGAGGAAGGGTAGTTCTTGAAAATCTTTCTCAAGACTTATTCAAAGTGTGAAAAATTGTTTACATTTTCTATTCTACTCATCAACTAATTATTAATTCCTTATTTTCTTTAAACAAAATCCAAAATGATTGACGTTTGTTGGCTATTTGTCCTTCGCTGCCTACCTAGACTTTTTTACTCTTTCGCTTACTACATCTTATGGAACACGCAACTGTCTTCGTAGGAAACGGTTAATACATCCGTATGTACAAGCTACGGTCAAATCTTGAGCCTTACTCCCTATTTTTATAACATATCTCTAAAAATGTTTCCAAAGAACGACTGGCATAGAAAATCCTACGTCAGAAAAAATTGAAAATATGCAAAGGTTGTGTCGTATCTCAGTTGTCACAAAATAAGAATCCTTTTCGTTCACGATATTTGAAAGAAAAAGTGAATGATCATTAAAAATATTTGAATGAGGAAGTATTGACATAAATTATTTAAGAACGTTTACGTTTTAATCCTAGCTTATTTTTTATCTCCAATAATATACATGACCAATTGTAACTTATTAGAAATTATGATAAACTGTGTTATGTCTTAAATTAATCGAAACAAAATATCAACCGAATTACATAGTAATAAAATTTTTGATTTTACTGCAATTAAGATAAATGTGAAAGAATATCGCTTCTAGTAATGTAGAGTAAAAAATATGTTCTTCCACATTCCGACTTTTCTGCAATGAACATTAATATTTAATTTTTCTAATTTCCAAAGCAACAAGGTATTTGGCAGGAAATATACTTATTAATAAAAAGATGAAACATTTAGAATATAATTTCAAGAACATTACACCACACGAAATTACATTTTATTTATTTTAAAGAAATGAATAGAAGCAAGGTAAATCAAAACATATTTGATATCTTTCCTTGAGAAATTGTAATCCTTATATCTCTTTGGTCAGACGTTATAGTTGAACATCTTTGCGAAATACGCTCATGCGTTCGAAATTTTAACGAGACTTCGCCTTGAAACCTTTAATATTGCATGGCTGACTATGTCCCAAATCATGAACAGTACTGAAAGATATGGGAAGAATATGAAGGAAGTAGAGGACTCTCCGGAAGTGACGGCAACAGGATGTGCAAGGCGATACTCATTTCACTGCCATGAATGAATGTAGGCCGTAGGTCTCAGAAGAGCGAAAGGAAGCCGACACTGGAGAAATTCGTCTTAGAGGAACTCCGAAGAAATGAGGAAAGAGATTGCTCGGCAACGAGAAGTCTTCTGTCACCCACGGGCACTTGCGTCGAAAAGAAAAATCGGATGTAGCTTCCTCCAGAAGTTATCAGCTCTGACAGTTCCGGAATCTCAAATTGAAACTTATGACTTACGACGACATCAACAGCGGACTTCAGAAATTTCACTCATCCAGCTTAAGAGTTCGAGGAGCAATCTACTAATGACAAGAGAAGCAAAATGTACCTTTGTTTTACTTGTTCCTTGTCAAAACTTTAAGCTGGAACAATGCAACAGAATCGCTGCTGTTTTCGACAGAAGGTAGCGAACTTCAACTGCGCGTAAAAGCTGAAATATGTTTAGTTATATGACATGATTACTGTCAATCGGCGAGGACTCTTGACAGTTTAATTCTTCAATCTGTTCTTGATGAATTCTTAAGTAATTTTCATTGTCAATTAGTATTTTAATGTGTGCTTTATTTAATTAGTAAGTAGTTAGCACAGATGTTGGAATACGTAGTAACTATCTTCTTTAATCGTGTGGACTAACAGTTTTGCAAGCCTAATTCCACAATCGCTGTTTCCGTTTGCAGAACATGAGAACTTCTCAAACATTCCAGGTGTTAAAGAATTGAATTTTTCATTTAAAAATGACTGAGGAAAAAGCTTAAGTAATTCTTATGAGGTTCAACAAACAGGAATTCGAAACTTGTAATTTTTTGACTCCCTGTCGTACAATTTGTGAAAAACCTATTCTCCCATCCTAGGAACATCTTACAACTTACAGAATTACAAAAATTTAATAACATTAGTATAATATTTAACTAAACGGTGTATAAAAAGTAAAATAATTAATCACCATTACACAAACAGTTTTGGCGAGTTGGCGAGTATTTATTATTAATTTGATTACTGTCAAGCCTAAATGGTACCGAACAACACATCACAACATGAAAATTACACAGAATAATTTTAATAGGACCTGTATTTTAAAAATGCCTTGGAGAGCTATTTTCACTTTTAAAACAATGGTATATGAAGTTCGAAACGTTTGTAACTGTCCATCTAGTTGAAACTACTCGTATAATAAAAATGCAATAATTGTAACACGAAAGGAGATTAAAGTATATTGGAGCATTCCAAACAGAAGCTTTAAATAACAATACAAAATGGGAAGAGTACCATGGGATGAATAATTGAAAAGGGTACATACACTAGAAAAAACAAGCGTCTTATTTGAAGGCGTTTTTATAAAACACACCCGAAAAGTATCTCAAAAACACGTTTAACCGAGAAAAAATACTTAGAATACTGTAGTAGATTCATTATTTCATGTCTTTAGTCGACCGTTTCGTTTAATGGTATCCTAATGAGATAAAGTTTTCAAAATTCTGTCGCAACCGCTGAAGTACTCGTAACTGTATATTCACTCCCATATATCGGCCACGGACGTGAGGGTATTAGAAACGCCTCCTCCCACATCCGGCTGACTCCATCTGCTTCGGGTTAAGTGTGCTTGCGGAGGTCAACGATTGGCAGCCGCCTAAGACGCAAACCGATAAATGGACCGGAATGATGTCGCATGGGGGAGGCCTGCTGAATGGGCCCATTGAAAAGAATCGCCTCACTACACGCCCCACTTCAAACCGCGCTTCTGAAGAGCAAAACTACGAATGCAACCGCCACTTGCAGGGCCGGATTTCTGTGGTCACGGCGTAAAAGTTCTTAAGTCAAAAATCTTAGTTTGGAGAAAACAAGGGTTATATATTACTGAGACAACGCTTCTTCTTATGCTCAATACTATTTTCTAATGCTTTTTTGTCGTTAAAGAGGTAACATTTGAATTCAGTTGTTTTATTAAAATAACGTATACATGCTTAACTTGTAGTTTCAGTACTTCACCCAATTTTGCCAAAAATTGACTTAAGAACTTTTATCCCGTGACCACAGATTTAAGAATATGCCGCCTGTAGGCTAAAGTCCATTTGCCCCCCCCCCTCTATTAATCATAGTTGGATAATACATTTATTTACGATACAACAAACGGTGGAGTTCATTCGTGTTTTCATCTTTTGAAAACATTAAAGTACAATAGCTTTCACTTAGTTTAGTTAAAATTACAATTTCAATATTATTAACGTCCGAAATATTGTATTTATTTTTAACTTTTGAATAAATTGCCAAACTGCCGCCCCTAAAAATTTGTCGCTCTAGGCTGCAGCCCACTCAGCCTATTTAGAAATCCGGCCCTGGCCACTTGACCAAAAAATCCAATGACTGGCCAGAAACGAATGCTTTAAAATCGTATATTTGTCACCAGACACGTTGTGGCGTTGTCTTTTTCAGAGAAACTGAAAATATTACATAACTTCTTAGATACAGCGGTTTCTTAAATCTCACGATACAAGCGCTCAGTCCCACACACGAAATGGTACAAGATAAAATAGTAAGTCTTCAACATGCAAACTGTTCCTGACGAACTTTAAAGATTGAATATTGAAAGAGAAAAATAAAAATAATTTGCATCATTATTCTGATCAAGATCGTTGTAAACACGCGGACTTAGTTCGCATTGTGCGATCATAGTGCGTTTGGCATGTTGCAAAATTTATAATCTAGACACGCCATTATTTTCATGCGTCGTCACAGTCATACGCAACAAAAAATCATTACTGAAAATCTTACCGACTATTTTTATCTTTTTTAATAACAAACGTCTTACGAACTTTAATTTGTTACATCATAACACTTCAGAGTTATGAAGCCAACACTTTTTTGTATATTTTTGATATTATTCCTTTCATCTCCGCAGGCTCCGCGGCTCCTTTTAATCTCCTCAGATCGAAGAAGCAAAACTAATGCCTTGTACAATGGTTTCCTATCTTTCACTTTATGATTACGAGAGTAAAATAGAAACAGTTTACTTTCAATACATAACGAAGTACAAAATCTCATTTTTGTTTTAATCAGGCGTTTATCGTTAGATTAAGAAAATGCTTTCTAGCATAAGTACGAGAGTAAGTAATTACGATGTTATTTAAAACTAGTAGTCAACGTTGCAAATAGATTATCCTATCAAAAACCCTTCCCTTACTAATCAAGCAATTCCAAGAAACTACGAGCTCATAAAAAAGTTGCAAAATAAATAAAGCGAACTCGCAAACAGGAAATAAATCGTGGTATCTGTTTGAGTACATCTCCTGCCTCCATATAAAGCATCGTTCTGAGGCCTGACGGCCAGAGCAGGTCGATTAACTTCACCTTCGTAAGAAGCGCCAGACAGAACCGCGGAAGGCGCGCGCGCTCTGTCGGCAGTGAATGGCGTTGAACATCTCGACGCGAGACCACTTGCTCACGAGAGAGCACTCTGTCGACGAGATTGAAAAGATTCCGACCGCACAGTCGCATGTACAATTTCTGCGCTCAACTTTGATCATTACGTCTTATCTCTTACTAGCTTGGCGGGTACTTACATGCTGATATTTTTTATGTCTGCTTTGGAAGTTCGTATTAAAAGGGCACTTTAAATACAATAAAGTTGAAAGCTCGTCTATCCTCCGAAACAAATGAAAAAATTACATGAAAAAATCATACATTTTTTTTCGTGTTTCGTTACATTACCAGGTTTAGCTATCACAAATTTAGTGAAAAATACTCGTCATTATATTTAATATTGTCATAAGGATTCAGGTTGATCCGGAAAGTCAGTATAGTAATCCACAGCGTTTCGCCACTATAGGTCTTAAAACATTTGTTGTTGTTGTTGTTGTTGTTGTTGTTGTTGTTGGTCTTTTTCTAGAATTCTTCCAAAATGATGTGGAAAAATCCGGCAAGAAAAAGAGACTATCGATTCGTCTTGTCAAGAGAAATAAAATGTGTTCACCTCCGTACGTGGCTTTAAAGCTCTCCCAAAACGTGTTTTGTGTGCCTAATCCCACCGCTTAATACATTTTTACAATAATAAATTACAACTATCGTCAATCTGACGAATCAATGAATACACATTTACACACTGCTGAAATTCCATGGCCTGAAATTTCAGCCAATGAAAATAGCCTGAAATTTCAACACCCTGAAAAAAGTCCGAAATTTCTTGGCGAATACACTTCTGATAAGCATACTTTCAATAGATGGTTCGTTTTCCAGAAATTCGCGAATAACTTACGTAAAAAACGAAATTTTCCTCAAAAATGTACGGAAGTCGCCATTTTTGCCAATTCTTTTAAATTAAAATTACTGTCATACCTGCAAGATAAACAGCAATGTACATACAATCTCTAGTGTACATCTCAGTGCTGTAGATCAAATAGTTTAGGAGCTAGAGCATGTCAAAATTGACTATATTTTAGAATTCCTTGAAGCCCACGATTTTCGGAAAAACGCCTCTCAGAGCACATTTATCGTCGGAATGCGGCAAATAACGGGATTTTCTAAATCTATATTAAATTTTGAAACAGGATTTTGCTTCCTGTATCGAAATATTTTCCTATAGTTTCGGAAAAATGGGCATTTTCTCCCAATTCTTTGGGGTAGCTAAAATAGCGAAAATTGTTGAATATGGCGACTTTCAACAGGAGCTCGTTTCTTCTCAAAACCAGAGCCCCAGTCTGAAATTTCATGGCGAATACACTGGTGATAAGCATAAACAACAGATGGTTCGTTTTCGTGTATTAATTCATAGCGTTTCACCGATGCTTTCGTATGTGCATTGAAAACTTCAAAGCAGCATATTTCAACAATTCTTCCATAAATATCCAAAAAGCAATCACCTAAGAATTATGCAAATCGATTTGTTTAGACGAGCAGAATCGAATGACTGCTAATCACCTCTGCAGGTGCCGTAATTCGCCAAAAACGCGTTGTAGTTACTTAAAAAATAAAACGCTTTTTTTTGGGGAAACAGAATCTTCTGGATGGATCAAAACACAGTTCCCCACCAGGGGACCGATAAACATTGAATGACACCTCATTTGTCTTACTGTCTGAAACTGGTTCTTATTGGAATAACTCTCACATACCACCAGGTACCAAAACTTACTAGTAGAAACATCTAATTATTTATAACCATTTTGCAACATTATCATCTGTATTAAGAGAACAAACTGATGGTGCAATATCTCTGTAAAATAAATGCCCAAATATTCTATAAAAATGTACTTACCCTCACACCCAGTGGATGAAAATCCAAAGTGCTGAGGCTGACACAGATTGCAATGAACCCCTGTGACTCCTGGTTGGCATGAGCACTGCCCTGTGTCTGGATCACACACCTTGGAGGCAGCACCCACGCTGTCACAACTGCAAGGTGGGCAGCCAGCTGATATGTTTCCATATCCAGGCTTAAAAACAAAGGCCTTACTTTATTTTTACATTCACACATCTGTCTGTATTACAAATTATCTCAATTTCTTTTTTGTGACCTCAAGTTACAGACAACCAGAAAAGTTTGTTTGTTTGTTTTTTAAGTGGTATTTTTAGCTCTTCTTCTTTCTATTCTTTCTTTCAATCAATTTCATTTTTGCTTTACTGAAATTTAACCCTTCATCAAAGAAGGATACCTTTTGATGGCTCTTCTTCACACCCTGAGATGGGTTAGTTCCACCTCTATTCCTAGAGAGCCATATCTCCACATTGGAGATTTACCTCTTTTAGTGAGATAGTGTGGAGATGGGAGATGACTCTAACGATACAATAAGCTGGCTACCTACTACTACAATGACACCCCCATACCCACCATTTTTTCATGTCTACTTTGGAATGCTACAAGTACTATGTCAAACCAAGAACCCACACTGAAGGGTTAATATAAACCAATATAAAAAAAACAATGTAAAACAAGATAACATCATAATGGAGATGATATTCAAAGAGACAAATAATTATCGAAGAAATAACTAACAAAATAAATAATGGACTCCAACTGTCTGCAGTCAACTTGGTGTCACAGATAATTATTAATTATTGTGGGACCTAAATGTACAGGATCAGAAAGAATCAGAAACTTAATAAATATGAGTAATTTTAGACTTTCTTCTGTTTCACTTACAAAATGAGAATTATTATTATAACTTAAATCACTTTATAAAAAATAACAAAACATTAAAAGGAATAAGATAATAAAGACAAATCATCAATGAACAATCTTTTTTAAGTAAATTAATAATTAAAAATATATTTTTCTTTAAACAATTTTTTTTATTTTGTACACATGTACCATTCATGACCAAAATAATTTTCACTTTTACATCCATTAATAATTTCATGATAACGTTGGTTTATTAAAATTTTTAATATTTTCAGTTTAGTTTTGCTTACCTTGCACTGATTGCACATGCGCCCTGTGAACTGAGGGCGGCATTGACACTGTCCTGTTTCCAGATCACAACTTTTAACAGTAATTGACCCAGCGGGATGACAGTCACATGCTGAAAGGTATAAAAGACATACACTACAGAAATGATACGAATATAAATAATGAATTCTTATGCCAAAGACAAATATTTTACAAATTGAGAGAAGTCATTAAATCATTACGTTATTTAATAATTCAATTGAATTATAAGAAAGTTATTTAATAAAATGTGTGTTTGGAATGTGACCCAATTAATATACAAAAACAAAATAAATCCGGAAGCTCTCAAACATTTGTCAGACATAAATGTTTGAAAATAATAAAATATTAATGAGATATTTCAAAAATAGTAATAATACAAGCATTCTTGGTGAATAATACAGAACAAATGTGAATAGTAAAATAGTGAATTAAGTAGAAATAACATATCAATTATTACAATGGAGATTTGGGGAGGATCACAAAAAGTGCATTAATTTGAGATCTAGTCAGAAACATTTAAGAGCATATCCAGTTATAGAAGCTAGTTGGTTATATAAATCAGACTCATGCACCCCATGATTTGTTTTAATTCCAAACAACTAATAATTTTTAAATTAGATATTAAAAACAAAGGAAAAAAAATACGGGTTTAACGAGATATAGCATACAGACAAATGTGTTAACATCTTGCACAATAGTTTCATATCTTGTTAAATTCCTAAATATTGTGAAACTAAATGAACCATTTCTCTCTTGCAGATCTTTCTTTGGTTTTACAAGAAAGTGTTTTTGAACTTAAATTACCATTTAACATTAAAGCCTAAATATACAATTTGAAGACATGAATGCTGACCACTGAGATTATGATTTTTTTTAGATATACTGAATGCTTTTTTAATATATTTTCATTAATTCTCAAATATAAATACATGATGTAAGCAGAACACTTACATCATGCATAGATCTTATTAAAGACTTATTATTTTACATTGTTAGAATACACATAAAATCTTTTCCTTACTATTTTTTGTTTTAGTTCCTTCAAATTCAAATATTTCAATTCGTTAATTGTCCATTTCTCTATTTAGAAACTTCTCCATTTTGAACTCCCTTACATAATAAAAAAAACTTACGCAGACATGCAGCTGCTGCTGGATCCCCATAATGTGCAGGAAGACATCTCTCACATCGCCAACCTTCAGTGTTACCAGGACATTTCAAACAGCGCCCAGTCAGAGAATCACATGGACCTCCTCCACATGCACAATGTTTGCAAGCACCTCCAGGTTCAGCAGGATTGCCGAAATATCCAGGCTCACATCTGTTAATAGAAAAACTTTAACATTCAGAATTTATGCCACAAAATTAATTGTCTATCTGTCTTTTAGAGGCAAATGAGTAGAATAAAAGAATGAGATGAATAGTTCGTAAATGAGTATAAGTTTCTAAATGATGTTAATTATGAAAATATAAATTAATATGTATCAGAAATAGCTTATAAATGTAAATTCAGTACATGAGCATGTTTTCTTGAGAGGTTAGTAATCAAATCAGCAGTACCATCTAATCAAATTTGCAGCTTGCAGGTTGATGCAAATTTGTTTCTATTACATGTGGCAAACTTTTTTTTCTTGATGTTGACAACACTGCTACCTTTATTCAATATTCAACTATGTGTAGTAAAAGAGAATGAATAGGTATTCCATAGTTGAAGAGAATATGTGTAGATAGTTTTTCCTCTGTTCATAAAATATGATTTTTACTATTTTTATAAATATATAAATAAAACAAAATAAATAGATAAATAATCAATACAGAACATATTAAACTATTATTGTAAATATATTTTATAACCATCTACATATCACTGTAAATTTAGTAATTATAAAATTTATAAATTGAAAATTGTGTTATGCTGGTAATTGCATTTATTCCTAATTGTTAATATTATATCTGTAATTCCTAGCATCATTTGTTGTCTTTTGTCTTGTAAGAAACTGCAATGAGAGGACTGAATGAATAAAATGAACATTGTTTGAAAAAGAAGTATTTTAGATCCTTTAGAAATTTGGAAGAATTTTACTAAATGGAAATTCACAACATAATATTAAAGTAAGTTTCAAATTAATTATTTCTTACTTTTGAATTTGTGAATTTGTCAAGATGTTTACTACAAGTAATTAAAATGATAAGGAATTTGTCTTACAATGCATTATTTTAAATTACATTGGGGTTTTATAGTAGTGATTTGTATTGGTGTTTCTCAATGTATCCAAAAACACACAACTGTGTTTATAAGTTGGCGGGTAAAATGTGTCAAATAAAATCTATGTTAATAACACATTATGTTTTCAATGTCTTCAAAATGTACTCTTTCACATGACACATAATGGTAAATTATAAATTCAAAACATTCATGGCACATTGGAATACCATGGCACTCTATTTATCTGCAGTCATATTCTGTGACTGGTACTGCCCAGTTCAGTTAATAGTGAGGATTGAATGAAAAAGAGCTGTGAGCATCTCTTCTTGATAATCACAAAACCACACAACTCAATTCAACATTCTGAATTTATTAAAAAATTTTACAATTGTGTCAAACTTAAATATATGGTTTCTTCTGATGTTATAAATAGTATTTTAATGTGAATTACGAAGCTTTTTATTAAATTTTAGTAAACAGTTATTTATTTGGAATAGCTCTATATGTATTGAACACAGAAATTTCTGAAATTTTGAACAGATCTTCATTAAAATAAATTTCAACAGAGTAAAGTGAACATCAATTAATTCCAGAGATTCACAGTAATATCATTAAATTATTTCAAAACAAAAAATAATGATACATCTATTAAAAATTATGCAACTACAATTCTGGTATATGAAGCATTTGAGATGTAAACTTTAATGGACAAAAAAAATTTCTTGAAACAAATTCACACCTTTCACAATGTGGTCCTGCATGTCCTCTTGCACATGATGTGCACATGTGTCCACCGCCAGGTGTTGCTGTACAAGTAGGACTGAAGGAGTGCTTAGGGTCCTCACTAGGGCAAGCACAGAGTTTGCAATCAGTAGGAAGTCCTCGTGTGGCATTGCCAAAGAAACCTTCTATACAAAATTCACAGTGTTTGCCAGTTGTGTTGTGGAGGCATTCCTGAAAAAAAAAGAAATAACAAATGTCATGCAAATATCATATTGGATATGAAAAGAAAAGAACATCTTTTATGACACACAAAGTGTTTTTTAATGTCCAAATATTTTCCCATGTTTAATAAATAGGAATTCATTAAGAAGCAATGAAAGAATAATTTACTATCTGTACAACTTTATTCTCATTCATAATTTTATAACACTTTTATTATAAATTCAAAATGTTCATTTTATAAATGTGCGATACAAAACCTCCCCACATATATGTATTAAAATTATCATACTCTTAATCTTTTTAACTGTCACTAAATTTTGTTTCTCATTTGTCAATTATTAACTGTTAATGTAATTCCACTTTGATATATATTCTAAATTCAAGAAAAATGTCATTATTACTCCTAATAGAAATGTTTCTTTAGTGTCTTTTACATTGGTAGGCAGAATTTGCTAGATTCAGAGAGGGAAATTCATCGTATTTGTCACATATCTCCCTTACTCCAGGCAGAAATTAAGCTAGTTTTGGGAACACAGCCAACTGGCAAACGTCAGATATGCAACCCAATTGCCTAACATAAATATACAAAGAACTTTTATGTCACTCATTATTTCATTAATACTTAAATTAAGAACAGAAAAATTAATTTTTTCAATGCTAAATATTTTTAATTAAGTTTTGTGAATGAATGTACATACTTTTAGAATTTGTGTACATGAAAAAGAAACTATTAGATCTTTATTAATCTCTTTCTCGAGGTTTTCAGCAATTCTCAGTAGGATCAACGCTTGAAACTTTGCAAAATACAAAAACACATATTCTTTACAAATGACAATATCACAGAGCACTCCCAATCTATGAAAGATTCTGAAGATACAGAATTTTTAATGATGAACAATGATTTACGAACACATGGATTGATATAAAAACAATTATTTTGACTTTTTCCATTGCAGAGAATCATCCTAAAAGTTTCCAATTCATTTGTTATGTTAAGAAATACAGAAAAAGTAAATTTGAAAACCATATTTCAATTTCAAAATACGGAGGAAAATCTTACATCCAAAATTAATTGATTTGAAAGTTATAGAAGTGAGCATTAAGTTCCATTGAACTTTCAGTTACCATAATCTTAAGACTCCATATGATGTTACAAAGCCGAGACATGTAGAAGTTTACTAAAATTGCTGGTCTTTGAATCATGCACGACCAGAATCTTCATCAGTGGGGCAAGGATTCTTAGTTCCTTTGATAAGGATGTACGTAAAAGAGAAAGTGCAAGTTTAACTCGTTAATTACATGCGTGTGTGTGAGTGTGTGTGTGTGAGTGTGTGTGTGTGTGTGTCTGTGTGTGTGTGTCTGTGTGTGTGTGTCTGTGTGTGTGTCTGTGTGTGTCTGTGTGTGTGTCTGTGTGTGTGTCTGTGTGTGTGTCTGTGTGTGTGTGTGTCTGTGTGTGTCTGTGTGTGTGTGTGTCTGTGTGTGTCTGTGTGTGTGTCTGTGTGTGTGTGTCTGTGTGTGTGTGTCTGTGTGTGTGTGTCTGTGTGTGTGTGTCTGTGTGTGTGTGGCTCTGTGTGTGTGTGTCTGTGTGTGTCTGTGTGTGTGCGCGTGTGTGCGTGCGTGCGTGTGCGTGTGTGTGTGTGTGTGTGTGTGTGTGTGAGAGAGAGAGGGGGGTAGGGGAACAAGATTGGGGAAGGGCAGATTGGGGAAGGGCTGATCGCGCATGGTCCGTGATCCGCCTACCCCGGATTTGTCTGGACTTAATTGGCAAATCAACAAAAATCTGCGGGAATTCTCGAACAAGCGAACAAAACTACGGATAGTTTGTTCCCAGTAAAGTGTTGATAAATTTAAGAAAAGGAGTAGGGTGTACTTGAATTGCATAAATGAAACGGTACTTTTATATTATTTGCATCCTCTGTAGAAAGCTATTTAAAAGATTCGATTTCATCAAAAAATAACATTTCGAAGATGTTAGTGGCAGTGGCGTAGCGTCAGGGGACGCTGAAATGCTGAGCATCCCCATATATAAGAACCTTAAATACTGTATTGATAATCTTACAAGTGGTCTGTTGAGCGAAACACGTTTTGTATTAATTTTAAATTGATTTCCTATGATTGAATTCGGCGGGCTGTTGAAGCTGGCCTGTGATTGCCTGGAAGCTAAAATGTTTCTAGCGTCTGCCGCCAGACTGCGACGAGCAATGACGCATGCGCAGATGGCGAAGTTCCCCTCTCCCCTCTTCAGCCCTGTCCAAGAGAAACCCGACTGCTTTACGCTAGCTTCTACTGCGGAAAGAAGCTCGTTTGTTCACGAGAGCGCAGAACACTTTAGGCGGTCTAAATTCTCAATTCTCTCTCCCTCTCCCTCTCCCTCTCTCTCTCTCTCTCTCTCGGGAGTTCCCGCTTGGTCATGGGCACAAACTGTAGGAATAGCCTGTCTACTATTTCTTAATTAATATCCAAGAAATTGTATTATCTCTTAAATAGATTACGTATTATTGAAGTCTGCAATGTATAAATTAACAAGTGGTTTTTTATTTATTTATTTATTTATTTGTCAAAAAAACAGTAAAAACTGTATATGACGTGTGGGGAAAGAAATTTATCTGCGCACATTTTCTTGAGGGCCAGAATTAGTATTTAAAAAAAAAACACGAAAAAATGTATTTAGAAAATAATTATTTTAGAAAAATAAAGATATTTGAAAAATGTTTTTCCCGAGTTATAGAAAATCAATTTCAACTGTAAATGAACAATAAGCAAAAGGAGTGCTCAACAAAACGTGCGCACAGTGAAGCTACATTTAAGTCCAGAAGCAAAACAAGGGGCCATCTCAGCATTTGCTCAATGGATCAGGGAAACTGGACAAAAACCTGATCGAGATGGGGTGGTCTCATTGCCACTCGCATATGAGAATTAAAGCTGAGCCATTGTATAATTTGCTTTCAAGACATCGGCAGCCCTGACTGCTGTGAGGATTTTGTGGGAAGCGCCTACACCGTCGTAAGCAATCGAGATAGTGGAAGTAGTTCCAGTGTATCTGCCTTGTGTTGCGTTCGCCTGTTAGATGTAGTTGATAGTGACATTTTGTGTGTTATTGTTGAGCATCCCCAAACGTGGGAGTCACGCTACGCCACTGGTTAGTGGTGCCTGTTCTACATCTATTACTGCTAGTAGTACTACTACTTCTCAAGAAACATCTGTGTCTATATAAAATATAATAGGTAACCGTGAAATGAGAGTGACTTAAGGGACTTTTAAATTCACAGAAACATGCCAAATTTGTAATTTTCGTATCAATTCAACAAAATAATATTTATGTTGAGTTTTTTTTCTAATTTTTTCTAATTCCATTCATATTCAGTTTCATGTTTCTTAAGTTTAATAAATGGAATTCATAAAAAATAATTGTTATTTGCAGTTGGTACATGAAGGATTCAAAACTCGCGCGGGCATAAAGAATCTCAAAGAACATCAAAGGCAAGAAGTATGCCATTACGTGTTCTGATACAGGTCTATAAACAAACAGCAATGAGCTAGTAAACAATGCAATACTTATATTTTCTACTGATGTGTCATTGCCTTCGATGCAGACCTCGGTATACAATGCATAATTTATCTGAATCGAGGGGATCGTAGTCATGAGGCAAATATAAAAACAGTAGAATGATGCTCATTTTCTTTTGTGGACGGAATTATGAGAGATAATTGTGAAAGGGAATTATGGGAGAGAAGTACGAAAATACAGGGTCAAGTTTTCATTACTTATTAAATAAATACGAATCATTAAAATTAGGTTAAATATAAAATCTTGTACGCAGCACGGGCGTTAACTGCTTCTATCGAGCTGGGACGACAAAACGTCCTCAGGCCAAAGGTCCGCAGTCTTTTTGTCAACGTTAGACCGCCCTTGGTGCCATTTGCTAGTTAGTTAGTTAATGCCTTGTTTTACGTGGCGAGACTCGGGCCATCAGGCCCGCTCTTCCGCCTGATCACGCAAATTTCTACACCACCTAGCGGAGAAAGAAGGTATTATCTCGGGCGACGAAACAGGCAATTTGAATTTAGCTCAGAGGCGTCACTTTGGCTTGAGGATCTTTTACATGCAAGTAAATCTACTAACATGGGACAGCCGGCTTTACTTCCCCTCCGAAGGAAGGCGTACGAAGGATTTTTTCGCCCTTAAAAATCCACGGCTTCGATCGGGTTTGAACCCGCGAACTTGAGTATGACAGTCCGGTACGCTAACCGGACACCATCGAATCCGCACCTCATTTGCTGAGTGATCTACTCACCGTGCAGGCGCCGGTGTCGGGGTCGCAGGAGGCGGCGTGGCCGTTGCAGCGGCAGCGCCGGCACTCGAAGGCGCGCGCGCGCGCACGCGCCCTGGCGGCGGCCGCGTCGCCCTCCGCGCCGCCGCCAGGTGGCGCGCGCACGTACCCGAAGGCGCAGCGCTCGCACGACAGGCCCTCGTAGCCCGGCGGGCAGTCGCAGCGCTCCACGCGGACGTTCTCCAGACCAGACGCGCCCGCCGAGCCCCAGCCCAGCGACGCGCGCAGCAAGCTGCCGGACCAGAGCGCACGTTCATTTCAAAGGGCTCGGGGCAGCAAGAAGGCAAGCCACGCAAGCCTCCCACCAATCGGAAATATTAATATTTCAGTTTTGGTGAAAACGTGGCTTATGTTGTTTCTCGGTATCTTCACTTTTATGAAAGCCTTCAGGCAGAAACAACAGCTGACAGACTTCGACCAAAATCGAGATATTAACATTTATGAATAGCCGGAGACTTGCTGCAGCTGATGTAGCTTATATTGTTACTGGTTCAAGCTCTTCATCTTTTGGAAAAATCCAGTTCTACTGCTGCAGGCTTGTTGGAAGTTGGCTGTTCTGGCTATGATTAATGTTGGATATTACCGTCAAGGTCCGTCCATTCCCGGCAGTTTTTCTCTTTCCGGCATTCAAGTTCCAGAAAACCATTACCATAGTTGAAGAGAAATAAGAGCCAGCTCGGGACATTGGAGGACCTTAATGATAACCATTGAGGATGCTGGAGGAGAGGCAGACGGGAGGGCCACCACAAGGATTAAGGGGCAAGGGATATCACAAGTCAACAAAGCAAAGTGGAAGGCATTATGAAAAATATGAATAGCACAGGGAATTTTAGTTAGATACTAAGAAATGAGTAATAAAGTATTGTTTGCGCTACATCCACTCCCCTTGATCCAAACCTTCTTGTCGGCATGCGAGATTTTCCCTCTCGGCATCTCTCGCAGCGGGGCTCTGCCCCAACCAGGACAAGTTCTAAGCTTCCGACTGCTCTCTGCGTGTGCGGTTGTGTAGTCCATGGATGTATGTATACGGGAAGATGGCGCGGGATCATGTGTGACCGGGAGAGGTGGCTCAGGGCATCAAATAAAGTGGCAACGTATGTTGTCAAGGAGTCATTGCGCTAGGTACATCGTGTTGTCATACGTCGTATAGTTTAATTATGTATCCCATTTTCAATCTTTATGCGAACAGAATTTTTTAACGTGCCGTTTTACCTAAAAACAACTGCTGATTCTGTTGAAATTTCGCCAGTGATGTCGTCACTCAAGCCCTGTTCGTAATAATATCAGTCCTGATTGTGATTTATAGGGAATTATGGGACATTATGGTATTGTAGGCGTCAGGCATTTAGAGACCTCGCAATCCAGGGCAAGAAGAACCGCCACCTCCCGAACTTTCAGAGTATTACTATGGATCCTCAATTTTCGTGTTTAATCCGTTCAAAAAACTCTGATGATAACTGTATGTACGAAAATTGAAGAAAATGATTTAAATCCAATTAATCCGTTTCAGTCATCCAAAAACACGAAACAAAACATAAAACAAATATGCAAAACATAAACTTTATACGCCAGTTTAGTACTTGGTTGAGTTTTTTTCTATTGTGATTCTCTCCTTTTTTATCGAAGGAAAGACACTCTAAACTTACTTTATCCTCATGGTGACTTATTTAGCAGTTGCACTCAATAAACAACAACAGCAGATTTACGAAAGGTTTTGGAAGAACTAGCGGAGTGATGGTTACTCAATGGGAAATTGCCTTTGGAAGGCATAGGAGGCTTGTGGGGGTCTCGATTTCGGGAAATGAATGGCTGAGTCGGGTGGGCAGGCCGACGACAAAACCGACCAAAATTTCGATGGAAAAATTCGTGGAATATCAATTTTTACGAATACCGCAGTCCTCGAATACCACGATTTGAGTGTATTTCTTACAGAAGCAACGTACTCTCGCCGCTTGACTATGCAGAAGTTCTCGATATTGTCAATATCACTATGTGGTGCAGTGAAAGCTGGCTTAAGCAGTCAACAATGGTTCCAGCAAAAATTGGCTTTTGATACAGGTGACCGCTTAATGAAGTTTGTGAGGTTACTGGAAGCGTAAATCAAAACATCGGCGTAAATCATTTGTGCTAATTGCTACGACATGAAGTGCGTTCTCTTCACATTTTTAATTATCATATCCTGAAAAAAATATCATTAATCATATTCTGAAGAAACTTTACAGCAGGGCCGTCTGGCGAAGGAGCTAGCAAATGACCTTTAGATTAGATTAGCGCTGGCGGCATACTCCGCGAGTCCTTAACAGATTCCCACAGAAAGGAAGCACGACTTTGCAAACATTAAGAATACTATGAAATGGCTGAAACGGACGCGTTGTCATTCAATAGAAGATATTTATTAAAATCATTTCACCTGAAACAGAAAGTAACCTCCCTGCGAAGTAAGCGACTCTGGATGTCAGTTTGGAAGTAATCTGACATTGCGATCTGCTGCAGGAAGATGTTACGTTTAAGTTAATCTCTGCAACTTTTTCTCTTGTTATAATACAGTTCAAAATCGCTTGAGGCGACCGCTAAATGAAGGTCAGTTGACGAAATGTGCTCGACCGTAGGCCACTTAGTCAGAGACAACGTGAATATTTAGACGTGTCTTACGGAAAAATCAATCGGTTCTACGAAAAAATGGCCATTACTGGAGGTAACCGCTTATTAAAGGCGGACGTATAAGCAAGTTCCTCCGTGTATCAATACTGGGACATTTGTCGCGAGTCTGAAGTTAAAATATTCACAACATAGCTAATCAATGTGACAGGGTTGGTTATTATATTTTTCTCTTTTATTACAAGACAAAATTTTAATGTAACGAAAGAATATTAGAAATTCAGGAAAATAATATTTATAAACCAGTGCCGAATTATGTTTACTCGTACATTCTGAGTAATTTAATATTTAATTTATTTCGAGATACGTAATGCCACAATTTTCGTCAATAATGTTAATATGTCTAATGGCTTACTTTACTCAATAAATAGTCAATATGCTTTATAACGTGCTCCTTAAGGTGATTTTTGTGTTGTTGAGATTTGAGTACCCGCAAGAAACAGAGAGCAATGTGAACTCGATAGAATAATTTCACATGCCCTTTGGAAATTATAAAAAACTATGTATATAAAATTATTTATAATATATATATATATATATATATATATATAATTATATATAATATATAATTAATATTAATTATATATAAAAGTATAATAATATATAAAAATTATAAATATAAACATTTTTAAACAGTTGTTTTAAAGGTTCATTTTCTTAGATTTGTTCTATCCGTTCTAGAAACTGCATTGAATTTATCAATTGCTTTAAACTACTTTTGTTTCGAAATAACCTGCCATAAATAGTATTCATCTGAAGAAAAAATATATTTGTTCTTGTCATGTATCTAGTTATTTCATTTTTCCAAATTTTACTACATGGACTAGTATCACAAATCATTTCACCCGACAGATTAACTTGCAAACGAAGGGATGTCCGCAGATATGTTTGTCTGGGCTAGAAATATGAGTGACTCTACAAGCAAATAACTAAGCAGCGAACCATACAATGAACTCATGCAATTTCTACTCATACATTATACATGCCATTGACGTAAGGCAAACTGCTGCCAGAGGCAGCCGCTTGGTCTCGTGAACCACAGGTCAGGTTAAAGCAAAGGCGTAGGAAGCAAGACGCACGCCCACACACGTTTTCACACGGGGCGAGACAGAGAGAGAGACAGACAGACAGAGAGTCAGAGGCACAGAGTGTGAGAGAGAGGACAGAGAGAGATAGAAAGTCAGAGACAGAGAAATATAGACAAAGAGAGTCAGTCAGAGAGAGGGAGAGGGAGAGAGAGGGAGAGGGAGGGAGAGAGAGAGAGAGAGAGGGAGAGAGGTGGAGAGGAGTGAAGACGAATGAGACGCTGTCCTTTAAGACCGAGGGTATAAGAGCGCTTTCCCACGCGAGTGAGGGAGATGTGCAGGAAAGAAAATGAAAAGAGGTAGAGAATTAAAAAGAAGATGGAAGACGAATAAATTACGGGAGTGAGAAATGACATTGACAAATGAGAAAAGATATTAAGAAATACTCTAGGTCATGGAAATGTTTGATAGGCAATTCAACGGTCCAGCCATGGTGTCTATTATGAATGCTTTCCATCTGAGAGCAACGTTTGCGTTAATTGGACCCAACAATGCACAGCAGATTTTACTTGACATTTCTATCAAAATTATTTTTTTTCTTTTGAACATGTCTACAAATTAGGTTGAAATGGAATTTATTTTATAATTGAGTAATCTACCATCTTACATCATGAAATCAGAACACTGACATGTGAACAACCTTCTATTTAACATTACAAATTTATTTCTAATTGATACCTTAATCGTTTATCTAAAACATAGTGCAGGTATACTAAATCATACATATTGTTTAAAGTCATTAGAACTAATTAAAATAAAAATTTCAAAGTCCTGTCTTTCAAAATACACCATAGAGCCCTTCTTCAGCTAATCTGATGAGGCGGTGCCCTTCTGGGTGAGAAACCTGGGGGAGAACAGCAAAGGCTGTAGGTCGACGCCGGATCTCACCATCCAGCGGGGGGGGGGGAGAACACCTCCACTTCCCGCGATAAAACATTCATTACACTAATGGAGCTAACGGTCGTAGCAGTTGACGTGCAAGGAAACATGAATCAATCAGCAAGACACAAGAATGAAGTTTACGTGCTTATGGCTCTTCCAATTCTTTTACACGGCAACGAAGGTTCGGTGTTATCGAAGAGAACTCTTAGTAGAATACTGGCCACTGAAATAAAGTTTCTGAGGAGAATTCTATGCAGCACAAAACAGGACAGTACTAAAAACGAAAAGAGGGAAATAACATGCAGAAAGAAATGGGTGCAAAGTAACTAATTATTGAAACGACTGTAAGTAAAATACACAAAGGATCGATAACGCTAGACTACTTTAATTGGCTTCAAGCTATCAAAGAGACGCGAGAAGTTCCAAAAAACGATGTAAGGAAATCTTGTGAAGACGGATCAGGCTCAAGCCTAATCCGTGAAGTGAAGAAGAAGAAGGATAAGGATAAGGGGAGGGAGAGAGAGAGAGAGGGAGAACTGAATCTCATCCTCAGGCGACTCAAGAATTTCTCACCCCATATCATCCAGTACGTATGATCTAGAAAGACTTTGGCAGAGGTGCGAATACCAGGTTAAGTTCGAATTGGATTGCAGCGCCGTAAGAGGAAGGATGAGGTAAAGAAGACTCACATTAAATAGAATTAAATAGAAACATTAAGTAGAAAGAAAAAGAATAAAGGGAAGTAAATGAGAAATAAAGTACACACTGTTGGATGGAGAGACAAAGTGAATGACTTGGCAAACAAACCAAAAGGTTCCGCGCGCCCTCGTCGTTCTTGAAGCTAATGAAATTATTTCATCTAGCGACAGCCGCGTGCGTTCGTGACCCTCCCCGCCGCGCCGCGACGCGCCGCGACGCCAGCGCTCATCCCAGGCTCCCTCGAGAGCAGCGATTACTTCTAGATGGGGCTATTAGACGGAGCTTGCTTCGGTTGCGTGGCCCTCGCGTCTGTCACGGGCGCCTAACGAAACGCACAGGGCAATTGGGAGATGGAGCACGGGCTTCCAGGATGTCAACATTCACAGGATCAAAACATTGTCTACTGTTTGCTGGCTGCTATCTCTCTCTCTCCCTGCCTCTCCTCGCTCTTCCTCCTTCTCTTTTCTCTCTCCCCCACATCTTCTCGCTCTCCCCTTCCTTCTCTTCTCGCTCTCCCCTTCCTTCCCTTCTCGCTCTCCCCCTCCTAATCTACTCTTATCTCTCTCCCCCTCCTACTCTTATTTCTCTCTCCCTCTCCTCTCCACCCTCTCCTGTCTCTCCCCCTCTCCCCTTTCTCTTCCTATCCCCTCTCTCTCCCTCCCTATCCCCTCTCTCCCCCTCCCTCTCCCCTCCCTTCTCCTCTCTTTTCCTCTTCTCCTCTCCACTCCTCCTCCCTCTCCCTCTTATTTCCCTCCCTCCCCTCTATCTCGCCTCCCTACCTCTCTTCATCTCTCGCCTCTCACCGTCCCTCTTGTCGTCCTTCCCCGACTCATCAACGGCGCTAGAACTCAGTGGCAGAGCCTCGGCCCAGACTTGACATCCAAAACTCACAGTTTAGGAATATTTTCAGACAATGCGAGAATATACGATTGGCAGACTAGTCCATCACCCAGCTTAAAAGATGGCAACAGAGGTAGGAATGGGAAGAAAGGGATGGTGACAGAGCAACACTGGTACCCTTTATTTAATATACTGCTCGTATTGAATGTAATTGATCAGAGCAACCTATGCAATCAACCACAGCAGCCGGCTTCTTTTGGCTGTTCTCAGCAAGGCAAAGGCATCATCGACACGGTCAGGACTCAAATATTAAAATCTCGCAAGAAGTACGCAGTCACTTCTTGTATTTATTTTCATCTAATATACTCGTACTAAGTTACTTCAATATACTCGAGAAAGCTGGTTCAACCCCGCCAACATGAATGGATTCCAGGGGCATGAAAACTCCAGGCATTTTCTTCCATATGCATCAGTAGAATCTGTATCAGAAATTTACGACTGTGACAAAAGCTGACAGGCACTGGCAAAATGAAATGACAGCATGCACGTCAAATTAATTTGTTGGATGTCGTGTATGCCATACGAGGTGAGTCTAGTCACTTAAAAATATTCATTTTAAATCAGATTTTGAAGTAAGTGCTTCCCTTATACGTTCTTCATATTACTGATGAGAATACTACACGTGTTTTAGAGTCACGCAAAATGTGACAGTTTTGATGCAGCATACACCATTTCACGTCGGAAATTATTCATAAAATCAGTACATGCAAAATACTATTCTGATGGCCAGACATAATTTTTCCCTTTTTTTCCGCTTTTTTCCTTAGAAATATCTCGAAAAGACTACAAAACGTTTATTATGAATTCGGTATCAGTAGTCATGCTACAATGAGAAAATTTCTGTATTGAGGATGCTGATTTTAAATGTAACACATCCCAAGCTATGTGGAACAAAATATTTCCTTAACGTAAAATAACCCCGTTGTTCTGTAGTATCTTTCTTTGCAAAGACATTTCTAAATGCCAACTCCATAATACGTGACTGGAAGTCGAATTGTATTATTATTTAGGGAAAGCCATTACACGAACAATTAGATGGCTAAATATAATTATACAGATAATTATTAATTTAGTGCTATAATTAAACGCATATTGTGGTACAATTATAATTTGGAAATCCTGTTCTGTAGCGCTTTTCAACTCTATAATGAGGAGCCACACAAACATGGTCAGTTCCTCAGGGGTAATATTCACGGGGAAAATTAGGTAGCGAGATGCAGTCGCTAGTAATTTCAGCATTATTTATAATAATAACAATATTTACAATTATTATTGTTATTATTATTATTATTATTATTATTCCTCTAAATCACGACTAAAGATGTTATGTGTCGGGTGAGTATAAAATCTACACCAGGTTGCAACCAGCTACCTAAGGAGTAGATATATGGTCTGTCGGTGCCTCTACAATACTTTGCGCAAAATGTGGGCTGTTCCAAATAAAGCAATTTCTTGCACTTCCCAGTCTTTTCATTTACCTGGGAGTTTAGACAGGTTTTTACACAAATTTTGCGGAACAAATCCCCCAGCTCCGATAACTATAGGGACGACCCGTGCTTTTACGCCCCACATTCGGCTGATCTCGATTTCCAAACTCTTGTATTTAAGACGTTTCTCTGTCTCCTTGGTAACGACCTTTTGATCGCAAGGTACAGCAACATCGACAAGTAAACACGATTTGTTCTCCAAATCCCGGATGACTGTATCCGGTTTGTTTGCCGCTATCGTGCGATCAGTTTGAATTTGTTGGTCGTACAATATCGTAAACAATCCAACAGACGTCACCGGTTTCGGTGAGTGTTCGTACCACTTGGGGCATGTGTTCGGAACTTCGAGGGCGGTACAGATCTGCCAGTGGGGGTAGCTAAACACTCTGTCGTGTCTTTTCAAGTATTAGGTCTTTGTTAGGATTGGACAAGCTGAGACAATATGATCAATGGTTTCTACGTGTTCCTGACAAATGCGGCATTTATCATCTTGGGAAATTTTGAGAACCGCTTTATCATAATGACGTGTTCTCAACGCCTGATCTTGGGCAGCTATTACAAGTGCTTCCGATTCTGGCTTCATTCTTCTCCTTTTAAGCCACATAAATGATTGATCTTTATTGATCTGCACCTTGTCCATTCGTTTCAAATATTGTCCATGGAGTGGTTTGTCTCTCCACGATTTCTTTAATATTTTTTGTGTCTCAAATTTTATGTTAAGTAGCATCAGAAGTTCAGTGTCTCTTAGTGTTGTTGTTATTATTATTATTATTATTATTATTATTATTATTATTATTATTATTACTATTACTATTACTATCATCCTCTCTACATGTTTAATACGCAAAGGATATATGACTGTTTTTGGAAATAATAAGAAACCATCGACACAAAACCAAGAAGTGTGCTACGGTTGAATTACATCGCCTCCAGAACCCAACAGAATTAGGTTTCTTCAAGAGTATTCTACAAAATGAGCAGTTTTTGAACTTTATATTACATTTTTGAAAATTTACTTCTTTTGGGTGTTCCCACTCCAAAACATGGGTGGTCATAAAAGTGCAGAAACACTCTACAAAATTAAACTCAAATAAAAAGAGAAATAAGCTTTGTCGTTAACAAAAGATTTTCCGTACAATTCACTCTCAACGTTTAGCAATATTAGAATGGTTCCTCTCGCACTGTACTGGCCGTGTAATGATGCAACACATACTTCAAGGTCTGGCCATTGTGCATTAGATTCTATTCTGAAGCAATTTTCAATTTTGAAACAATTATTTACCAAGTTTTTTCATTTATTATTCACTAGTTGTTATTACCAAGGCTCGAATTCTGTTGACATATCATCTTTTCATTGGTGCATTCTATACGCAGCTAACTTGGAAATGAATGTTTATCACGACATATTTGTGGAAGAAATGTATAGTTGCTAAAGCATTTTTGTCATTTTTGCCAGTTTTCAATTTTTAGGTAGTGTTTCAGGACATTTCCGTCATTTTTTGTCATTTTACGCGTTATGTTTAGTTTTTCTGTTTGTTGTTAGTGAATGCTTCATGAATGCCGATAAGCGTCACAGGAAACCTTAGATTACATACTCACAACGAATGGCATTACAATTTTTGAGGGAAGAAATCAAATAAGGTACTCAGGAATTCTGTGAAGAACAGCTGTTGCATATCGTAAATATTATTTGAAGCACGTACTATTAAAATTAAAATAAAATCGATAAAATCCGTGAAAAATGTTTTCAAAATGACTTATTAGTGGAAATCGAAGAAAAATGCACAAAAATGTATTATAAAATTAGTCATTTCCTTTTGTCGTAACACAGAATGAATTTACACTAAAAGGCATTTTTCTAAAGTGAAAAGAAAAAAAATTCATTAAGGAACCTTCCATAAATTACGTAACGCAAATTTCGAGTATTTTTAATACCTCTTCTCTCCCTTGTAACGCACCCATAACGCGCGCTTGAACCCCCTAAATAATTACGTAACGCTTGCAACAACACCCCCCTTCTAAATGCAAGAAGTGAAAATAAATTATAGCTCAGTAAAAACAATTTCCATTTCTCTGACTCGTGTGAATATTAAAATGAATGATAATTAAAGTAGAAATTAGTTGGCGAGGCTCGCTGCACCTGACAATAACTAACCAAACACTTAACTAATACCCCCTTAATGTAACGCAGCGTCACGCTGCCTCAGACCCTTTTAGCGTTACGTATTTTATGGACGACCCCTAAAATCCGCCCTCTATACTTGGGTTTTTTATTTCTTGGCGCGTGGAGGCGTGTCATCACGATGGAATATCTCACGGTACTTCTCGTCGTTCTCAATCTTGCTGCTAGGAGTCGCAAGATCGCGACTACATCGAGCAATGCTGGCAATCATACGACTCCTAGCGGTAAAACCGAGAACAACGCGAAATACCGTGAGATATTCCATCGTGATGACGTCCCCACGCGTCAAGAAATAAAAACCCAAGTATAAAGGGCGGATTTCAAGGGTCGTCCATAAAATACGTAACGCTAAAAGGGAGGGAGGGGGTCTGAGGTGTAGTGGTGGAGGGGCGGGTGTGCTCACCTGCCCTCGACCTGGTCCATGTGGAAGGAGGCGCGCAGCAGCACGTGGCGCAGGTCGGCCAGCACGGCGAGCAGGTCGGCGCGCGAGGCGCGCGGCCCGCGGTGGTCGGGGCGGCGCGACGGCCGCGCCGGGATGTCCGTCACGTGCGGCGCCAGGTGGAACCAGCCGGCGGCGCCGGTGGCGGTGGCGGCGGCGCCCGCCGCCCCCGCGCCCGCCACGTCGTCGGGCGCCGTCAGCGGCACCGTGATGTTGGCGTCGGCGCGCCGGTACGCCACGTGCCCGTACGCCAGGCGCACGCCGTTGCCGCCCTGCGCACAGTGCGAGACAAGGTTTCATTCATTGAGGCCGGAAAAATATGTAGTATTAAACGTCAAAATATGTACATAAATATGTAATGAAGATGGTAGGAATATGTAAAAAATATGTAAAATCGGATATATGTAACATTAAACTTCTCTAATTAAAAACCATTTACACAGCACGAAATTGCATTTAAAAAAAATGCTCTAAATAAATTTTAAAATGAAGGCAAACTTTTAAAAACATTTTGGAGAGCACCCGTTAGTGCATACTTTGGCATCATAGGATATTGTCGTCGGTAGTAAAAGCTTTATCTATTGTAATCCAGGATTGCAGTTTAGCAGCCAGACTAGACGCAATAGAATCCATTGTACACAGTGGCGATACCTACGACCAGCATGCAACATTTTCATCGAAGTGTTCAACGTCGGCTATCGCAATTTTTTCTCGGAAATTAAGGTTATGGGTCACAATACGCGATGTAAATGATACTTTTGACACCTAGATTTCACCAATAATGTAGGGAAAATGATGATATTTTTAAATACTTAAAAAAATGTAATAAATTTAAAGAAAATTGATAGAAGAAAATATATTGTGAAAAGAGCAAAATATGTAAAATATATAATATAGTACTAAATATGTATAAGTATGTTAAGAAAAAAATGAATATTATGTTAGGAAGGCGATGATTCGCCAAGATTACAATTTTGAGAACGATAAGTAGGAAGACAAAAATGTAATTACATAAAAATACGGTCTCTGTTGATTAGGGATTCCACTCTGGAGAAGCTCAAAGTTCCCAAATAGTCTCCGGTCATGTGTTGTACTTTAGTGTTATGCTAGTGTAAGTGTGTAAGTAAGAGGCGGAGAAAGGACAAGGAAGAGGAAGGAAAGATCGCGCGCGGTCCGTGGCCCGTTTGTTAGGGTACTGCTCCGGCATTCGCCTGGTGTTGATCGGAGAAATCATGGAAAACTACAGATTAGAGTAGCCGTCCTCTAGAATTCTTCTCCAGACAGTGGCTGAATTCAACCTACCTAGTGTCGAAGGTAGTGGGCCTAGTGGTACTAGTAGTGTGCCTAGTGGTCGAAGGTAGTGTACCTAGTGTCGAAAATCCTGCTCAGGACTCGAATCCTAGGACCTCCCGGTCAGAGGCACCCGGGCAGACATCGTTTTGTGCCCTGAGCCACCTTTTCTGGTATGCAAGTCGGAGAGAAGGCGAAAGGTTGGGACTGTCAACGAAATACGGGGTAGTTTCTTGGGCCCTTACGGTAATTTACAAAAGAAAAATTTAACTAGAATACAGAGAAGAGCGTGTAAACTTAACTTACCAACCGAAGCAAAAGGAAGAAAGAATGTTCGTTTCAGTACGGGTTAAAGTATGCCGGTTATCTAGCTTGGAACGATATCTTCATCGGACTCTGTAAACCCACGTACTTCGGTAAATGGGATCTCAAGCACAAAATGCAGTTCAAGTCACAGAACAGATGCTAGAAAATTTTCCTTTACAAATAGAACAATCTGGAATAAGACTGGAATGGATTGGAATAAGTTGGCTGCGACAGCCATTGAACCCTTTCCTCTAGGGGTTCAAAATTTAAAAGTAAATTAATTAATGAAATTTGCTAACATTATTACTGAGTAAATTAATGTTCTGTCACCAGGTTGCTGAAACCTATCTGCAGAAATAATGAATATCTGTCTATGAAACCAGGGGGCGTTGATGTTCGTTCGAATCCGGATGCCAGCCTGACAGCGGGCGTAACTCGGCACGACACGAGAGGGTTGAGGATAGGAACTAAATGTCGAAGACGTCGTTCTGAGGGGAAGGGTTAAACCCTCTGGTATGAAAATAAGGACCAATAGATTCAGAATCACTATGTGTTATCAAAGTTCTCATTCCCGTGTTTTGTTCTATTATTGGCTAAAACCCCGAAAACCTGCGAGTACTTTTAATGCATTTTTACGTTTATTTAGAAAGTATACTCAGAAGATTTCAGTCAGTAAAGCCATGGTATATAATGACCGAGTAATAATTATTTTAAAAAATACGTAAAAACACTGTATAGTATATTCTATAAAAAAGAGAAATATGCAACCCGCAATGAAATCAAAACAAGAAACCGAAAATGGATGCATAGCGAATATGAACGGAGCGGAACCGGGATGTAAATCAAATACTTCTGAATTACACAATTACTGAATATAATCCAATCCTTTTCCTTTCTAAAAGACTGTGATAAATACTCGGGTAATGCCGATTCTTCAGATAGTTTAAGATTTACGAAAGATGTGAAACAAGCTTTTACTACATCGAAATCTGATTTTACCAAGTTTCAAATTATAGTAGATTAGGGGTGATACCAGGCTTTACTAACGACGAAGAATATTTTTGCAGGGTTGAAATGAGCTCTTCAAAAGTTAATACAATGAAACCTTTAACGAGGACTCCAGTAGTCAAAGGAAACACTCCCAATACACAGAGTTGTTAAGGTAAAGTAAATATTTGTTTATTAAAAATAGTATTTGACAAAGGGAGACAAAGGAGGGACCATACTAAAAAACCGCACTGTTTACGATTTCAATGACATTTATTTATTTATTTGTCAAAAAACAGTAAAAACTGTATATGACGTGTGGGGAAAGAAATTTATCTGCGCACATTTTCTTGAGGGCCAGAAATTTTATTTAAAAAAAAATAAAAAAATTAACATTAATTTACAATTGATGGAGAGTGGGATCAGAGTGTAACTATATTTCGGAATATTTGAGAGGATATCGAACATTTTTCGAAAGAAATATATTCGAAAATAAATTTGAGATTTAAAAAAACTTATTCGAGTTACATTAACTATCTTTGTTAATAATGTGTTACTCGTACGCAAGATTTATTGAATATTAACTGCTTTAAAACTGAATATTTTAATCCAATAATTTTTATCAATAATTAATAATTTAATCCAATATTTAATAACATTACGCGTAGTGTCGTGTCTTAGTTGTAACTGAATCCATTTCTTTAGTGATTTAAATGTTAGTAAGAAAATATTCAACATAAGATGTAATTGAAAGATATAGAAATTCCGACCAAAACAGGAATAAATTAGATTCCATAGGGAGAAATTAAATTCAAAAATGAGAGCGACAGACTTTATTAAGTTACATTGTAGAATAAGAACGAAGAAGAGAGAAACCCCTTTTCAGAAATAAACCATTGCGCTTGTCACTGTTAGCGGGATGTAGGTCTAATTTCCAAGAAAGGATTAATTTCTTCTCGAAAGAACCTCGCACAAATCTTATGGAAATGAGGTTTTGGTCAAATTGTCTGAAAATGTATTATGTTGTTCCTAAGATCGTACCGATCAAAAGTCGTACAAAACAACAAAACACTGCAACGGGGCAATTCAAACACATTGAATATCACTACGAATGCATCTTGTATTGATTGGAGAATGGGCAGACAAGTGGAAAATGAAAGTAAACAAAAATAAATCAGCTCATATAACATTCCCTTTGGGAACAAAAAATGCCCCATAGTAAATATTAATAATAAACCACTCTTGCAGATTAAAACTGCGAAATATTTTGGAATACATCCGGACAAAACGCTTATATGTAAACCCCACATACTAGCCAAAAATAAGCAACTTCAATTACAAGTGAAATAAATACATTGACTACTAGGATACCATTCGAAGCTATCCCTAGAAAACAAATTATTGACCTACAAAACAATAATAATCCCTACATGGACTTATGACATCCAAAGTCGGGGCACAGAAAGTAGGGCAAATCTCTCCTTTTTACAGAGATTTCACTCAAAAACGCATAGAATGATTGCTGCAGCTCCATGGTGCTCAAAACATATCACTACACAGAGACTAAAAAGTTTCGACAGTCTTTGAAAGAATCAAGCACCTCAATCTTACTTCCAGGTCTGGAAAACCACCCAAATCCTTTACCCATGAACCTGTTAAATAATAGGGAAGGAATCAAACGATTACACTTTTTTTCTCAACGCAAGGAGACGATGGTGCAATGTACCACTGGGATACTTTCACCCATATTAATTTTTCATTGCAACTGGTAATTTATCAAACGAATTAATTATTTCAATATGAAATAGATTTTAAATTTACTTTGGTCAGAATAAAGAAAAATTCGTACAGAAATTAGTGATTTTCATACATATTACACTCAGGCACTAACAAATGAGTATTCTCCGATCTCATTATATTTACTGCACATTCACGAAATCTAAGGTTCGTTGGCATAGTTTTCAAATTTTTATACAAAATATTAACAGCATTTCCAAAGGAAAACACTAACAGTATTTATATTTTCAAAGGGCGTTCGTGAAAACGTTACACGAATCCTCACAGATATTACATATTTACCTGGAATAATCAATTTTTCAATAAATCGTAGATCACAGTGTTAATTTACTTCATTATTCTAGAATGGTTCATAATTTAATAACTTTTGAATTAAGCAAAATGCCAATGTGCATTACCGCCGATTTGTACGATAAATATTCTAAATGTTTTATCACGATTATACTTTGATTTGATTCTAGGGATCAGTAAAAGCATTTAATTAGCTAGAGTCCATCCTGGTCAAAAAAGAGAAATTCTGAATTAAAACAACTCATGATGCAAAAAAGGTAATTAGCTGCATCAAATGGAACTGCAGTTGGTCAACCAGTTAGCCAGTTGGGGCTTATCTGGGGTATGCATTGGATCGCGAGTTTTTATGTGTGTTCCGAAAACTGCAGATAACATTAAAGTCGGAGCCAAAACCTGTTTGCCACATATCACTTCTCACAAGGTTCATAAAAAAGATTTTTAAAAAATTCTAAAGAGGGGTGGTTTGAAATATACATTTATGTACAACAATAAACGTGTTATTATCAGTGTTTATCAAACGATAAGCATCAGTTTATTATAACAAGAATGTACTGGGACGAATTATTCAGATACACACTTATTTAGTCTACCAGTCATCAACTAGGTTGTTTTCGATAGCCCATTTTATGCAAGAATATTAAAAACGAAACCCTGCATAGTCTGAAGATGTGAAGTTTGTTTCAATATGGAATCGGCATCTGGTGAAACACACTGGCAAAAGGCAACGAAAAAGTCCTGTTCATTATTCTCCATTGATAGTCACTATAATGAACTTAGAGCACGTATAACTTTGCTGAAGTATTACCGCATTCACTTTGTATCTACTTTCAATGCTAATCAGTTGGTTCGGTCTCTCCTCATTACTTGTGGCGTTATTTGGCGTACGTAGTTAATCATGATACGCCATTTAAGAACATGAACTATCTGAAAAGAAATGCCCAGCGGAGTGGGTGTGACGTGAGTTGCTTAAGAGAGCAGCAACCGAGAGAAGTCGACGGAGGACAGAAGAGCGGCAGGGTAATAAAAAGAATCGTCTTAGAATCCCGCAGCCATGTTGTCTGTCCAATTTATTTTATTTCATTCCACTGCCTCTGCAAGGACACAGTCCACGAATTTCAGTTGCCAACTAGATCTTCTGAAGACAAGCCACTGAGAAGTGCGAGACGTACCATATCTGACTGTATCTGTTCCCAGACACAAAGGCTGTCTTGGCCCTTACGATGGAACCCAATGAAAAAGCGATGCTCGAGAACACGTGACAGTCGCGGAGCTTTCGGATACGAGCTATTCAACTGTCCGTGTACGATAGCCATCTGCGTTATGCGACATTTGAACGTTTTATGGAATGTTTTTATATGAGCATCAAAAGCGACTGATCTGAAGATCTAACATTTTTGAAACAAACTCATATAAAAAATAATATATTTCCGAAATATGTTATCAGAATCGTATCCTTGAACATATTTTGTCATTAACAAAATTAAACGTTCAAAAAAAATAAAAGGAAGGAAGTGATTATCTATATTAACGGGAACTGCTGTGAAAAGATTATTAGAAAATGTAAAAATACACTCACATTATTAGAAAAGGAATTCTTTACATATCAGAAATGATAGAACATAAAGGCGAAAACCGCCAATAAGAGGAAAATATTGTTAATGATAGGAAGTGAGAAGATAGATATGTGTATTTTTTATTTGAAGTATAGGCGAGTATATAACAATTATTTTCATTTAGAAAAAACATCAGCCTTATATTTTTTTATGTTCAACTTGCTTTTACCAGTAAAATAAAATATATCACTTTGTAAACTAATTAAAAATATTATATCCTGTGATATGTTGACTCTTGAATAATATGAAACACTAAATGCAAACAACCACAAGAGCTTGTAAAACGTTTGTAAAACAATTATACTTAAGTCTTCGAACATTTTGAAATCCTTGTGTAATTACGAACTAGCATTTTATGATGGACATTTTCTGATGTCACAAACGGACTTTAATAAAGCTATTTTACTCGTTAGCAGAGGAGACTATTAACCAACAAGATTATAATATTTAAAGAGCTCCTATTGATATTTTGACATAAGAATATTTTACTGAAACATGAATATCAACTCTATTCAAATATAATTAAATGAATGACAAAATATTATTATAAGAACATAAAATATCGGTTTTTTGTTGATAGAGCTAATAACATTTGAAAAGAAAACTTAAAGGTCTTGAAAAATACGAACAATAACCTCATGACTGATAAACATAAAGGACACAATTTGCAAGATTGCTGCTCAGAATTTATTCATAATTTACTCGTCATTTTTTCATTAATTCATGAAGACATCTACGTTATTTTCCCCAACGGTTCCACCTCTTTGCCTCTTCCTTTCTCACTTTGTTACAAATGAAGAATAATGCATTCGCCAAAACGCTGTAGCCATTGCCTTATCAATGTTGCAAACTTGTTTTAGCAGCTGAAGATACTCATACGTTCATTACTTCACTAACGCAACAGCTCTTTCTCACTGCTCGAGTACATTTATCTTCAAGTTGCGCTATGCAGTCGTAATTGCTAACTGATCAATTAGTCGAAGATCCAACTACATACGGAACTCATTTATCAGCAAGACAAGCTAGCTTCAGCGAATGAAGACACTCAATCTCTCATTACTTCAAAGACTCACTGGTACGCACGACACATATGACGTAAAAACTAGCGTCACTTAAGTTACATTATGAGATCTCATTGGCAATGTCAGTTTATTGCCTCCTATTCAAACCGCCATACACTTACATTCAAATCCTTCGCTGGTACATTTACACCTTCTAATGCCAAAATGTCTTCTAGATTGAAGCCCGGGCGCATAAAATAGAAAACGAACTACGTTGAAAAATGGCGATCATCCAACTCCCACATCCACTTAAGGTGAGACGGTACGCTGATTTTTTTTAATGGAATTTTCTTTTTTTGCATAATTAAATAATATGTTCTTTTATGAACTTTTCTAGATAAGATTCATTGATTTATTCATTGATTACTGTACTCCTCCCCTTACAACTTCTAACATCTATGGTTGTAATTTTGTCAGAAGGCTAGTTTTTCTTTACTTTTGTAAAGGAATTTTGTCTGCAGGTGCTGATAGAACTGTCTATGCGATAGTCCAGTTTTTGTTAATGGATTTATTTTGTAAACAATTGCTTCTCACGTATAGAAGCGTGACTTCATGTGCTTGTTGTATAGTAATGTTCAATTTAGTATCCACTCTAGTGTGTTATAGGCTATAAAATTATAAGAAATGGTTTCATATGTTCTATAATGGTGAATTGTAAAGGAATCTTTAAAAGACACATTTTCAAAGAAAATCAGCATATCAGATCAAACCATTTCCATCACGAAAATGATGATAATATGAGACCGAATGCATGTGAAACTCTCCCTAGTGAGGAAAAAACGTAATGTAAATACAAAAGTTGAGAATTACTAAGTGAAGACATAACTTCTCAGAAGATGTCTACATGGCAAAATACAGAATGTGAGGCATTCAAGAATACCATTTGTAAAAGCATATCAGAAAATCTTTTTGTAGGTCACAGAAATTTACAATTAGGAGTATCTGAAGCTGCTGTAATATATAACGATAGAAATTGTGCCATAAGAAATTTTCTGAAAAATTTACGTATGTCAACTGGGAAAACCCATGCTGACATTTGTAGAGAACTTGACAGATTACGCATTACAAGGGAGAATATGGTGATCAGCAAATGTCAAAGAAGGCAAGAAAGAAGAAAAGAAACACCCAGATTGATGTAGAAGACAGCAAAACCTATTATTATGATGTAGGCTGCCTTTAGTTACTCTCTAGTGAAAAATATTCTAAGTTTTCCTAACATATGCTTCTCTGAAAACTCAGCCATTTTCTCAGAAATTAAAATTTTCACACGTTTGCCCCATTATCTCTGAAACAATTCGAGATATCTGCAGGAAATGTTTACTGATAATAAATCATGTTATACTAAGAATATAGATTCTCAATCATGATTATTGCTTTCATAGTTCATGCGTTAAAAATTGTTTTGCACATTTTTTTGAGAAAAAAATTCTTTTTTGGAAAAAAATTATAAATTGCTTCAGAAAAGAGGTAACAACTCAATTGAAGAACAGTAATCTCTTCATGAATCACTTAATAAGTAGTGCAAAATTCATTGAAATTGATTCCGTAGTTCCTGAGAAAATGGGTCACCAAGTTGCTTGTTTTAACATTGATGGGACAGGACTACCGTTTGATCTTAAATTCTCTTATAATCATTCTAATTGTAGTCTCTGGTGCACAAGCACCCCAATACTTACCATCGGGCATCTGCTTCTCCGCAATCATTCATAAACATTTCCTCATGCGTACTCTTATTCTCATTCTGCCACATTTACATACACACACATTTACATTTATATTTATATTCACACTTTTAAATCACTTTTACATTTACATTCACACTCACACCTTTACATTTACAATCGCACTCACACCTTTACATCTACATTCACACTCACACTTTTACATTTACACTCACTTCATCCTCGCACATTTACACTCATTTCATCCGCGCACATTTACATTCTCAGTTTCACACTCCCACGCATAGCCACACTCCCACGCATAGTCACACTCCAATGCATAGCCACACTCCCACGCATAGCCACACTCCCACGCATAGCCACACTCCCACGCGTAACCACACTCCCACGCATAGCCACACTCCCACGCATAGCCACACTCCCACACATAGTCACACTCCAATGCATAGCCACACTCCAATGCATAGCCACACTCCCACGCATAGCCACACTCCCACGCATAGCCACACTCCCACGCGTAACCACACTCCCACGCGTAGCCACACTCCCACGCGTAGCCACACTCCCACGCGTAGCCACACTCCCACGCGTAGCCACACTCCCACGCGTAGCCACACTCCCACGCGTAGCCACACTCCCACGCGTAGCCACACTCCCACGCGTAGCCACACTCCCACGCGTAGCCACACTCCCACGCGTAGCCACACTCCCACGCGTAGCCACACTCCCACGCGTAGCCACACTCCCACGCGTAGCCACACTCCCACGCGTAGCCACACTCCCACGCGTAGCCACACTCCCACGCGTAGCCACACTCCCACGCACATCCACACTCCCACGCACATCCTCACTCCCACGCATATCCACACTCCTACGCATATCCACACTCCCACACCTACTCACACACACTCGCGTATTTACAGACACTCGCATATTCACACTCACACTTGCAACACATAGTGAGAAACCCACATTCACTCACGCGGACCCACTCCAGTAAGCGTACTGGAGGCATGCGTCCGGGGCACTCACCACGAGCACGACGTTGGGCCCGACGGTGGGCTTGCCGCTGGTGTCGCCGCGCATGGCGGCCCACGCCACGGAGAAGGAGATGTTGCGGCCGTAGGCGTGCAGGCGCGCGCCGCCCCACGCGGCCGGCGCCAGCCAGAAGAGCGCCTCGGCGCCCGGCAGCTCGCCCGCGCCCACCGACAGCCGCCCGCCCGTGCCGTTGGACGGCGCCGTGGTGCGCGACGCCGTCAGGTCCGTCAGCAGCCACCCGTCCAGCGACGTCTCCTGCAACGACGTGCACTCTTCACACTCTCGCTTGGTTCAACTGCTATAGTCGTTAGCCCCGGTAGTGATTGATTGATTGATGCGTGTTTCCGGGCGCGTCAACGTCGTAGGTCATTAGTCCCGTAAGTGTAGTGTTTTTTCTTGGGAGGCGGTGATGATCTTTTCCCCGCTGGATGGCGAGATCTAGCGCCGATCTACCGTCGACTAGCGGGGTTTTCCCCTCAACCAGGTATCTGCCACCAGCAGGGCACCCCTCCCCAGCCGGGACAAGCTGTAAGCTCCCGACCGGTCTCCCGGCGTGTGTGGTAGAGTAGTGTAGTTAGTGTAAGTGTGTGTGTGTAAGAGGAGAGGATAGGCCAAGGAAGAGGAAGGAAAAATCGCGTGTGGTCCATAACCTGTTAGGTTACGGCTACAGCATTCGCCTGGTGTTGATTAGAGGAAACCACGGAAAACTACCAATCACTCCAGCCGTTAGACGTCGTCTCCGAGGAGTGGTTCAATTCGATCGAGCTACAGAGCTGGTGTCGAAAATTTCGCCATAGTCGAAACTCGAACCCTGGGACCTCCCGATCAAAGTCACTGCAGAGACAATGAAAATAGGCTAAGGCCGCCGGTAAATTAGCCTCTTGCGCGATTGGCGCATTTGGTTTATAAATAGAGGAATGAGAATAATAAGCTTCTTATTGCACGCATCATGTAACAAACGAGAATTTGGAAATTTCCGACTCTCGGCACTGGATTGGTGTTAAGAAAGAGCTCCTGGAGTCTCAAAAAAGTCGAAGAGTGACTCCGAGACAGAACGCACGAGGGAAACAAGGCATCGTAGGAGCTCGTGGTGGAATCGTGGGAACGTCAATGATGCTCGTCAGCACTGGCTTCATGGAAGCCAATAGTTTCTTGCGAGCGACGTGGAAACATCAATGTGGTAACGCGAGAGTGATGTGGGGCAAAACGTAGCTTTGGTTCGAGAGTCGGACATTCGAGGGAGTTGTGGAGGTGACATAAAGTAGTGAGGGGGTCATTCCATATTAAATCAACACAGTTTTAATTAAAATTTTACCTCACCATTTTAGATTCAGATGAAATTTGACACATAGGTAGTATGCATGGAGAATAAGAAAACTACAAATTTTGAGTAAAATATTTCCACCCGTTTCTGAAATACAGCCATGTAAAATTTTGCAAAATTGGCTTCCCGAAAAATTTAAATTGATGTAGAACCTCACCAAATTAAGATAGAGAGCTGAAACAGGTGTCATTGTGCAGATTTATTTATGCCCTTTTATATGATATACAACTCAATAGGGGTTGCGTTCAAAACGTTTTTCAAATTTGAATTTAGGGTTTTGATTTTGAGTTTTTTCAAAATGCTCATCTTCAAAAAAATTGAAAAAATTCTATAATAATTCTTGTATATTTCCAAACAGATGGTGCAAGTTTAAAAGTGGGACTGCAATGGGTTCATATGGTAATCTTTATTTAAAATGCACAATATTTACTTACTCTAGATTTTACTGATTTAAATTGCATTTTATTTCAAATTATAAGACCTAACATATACAAATTATTAATTTAGTGTTTTTATTGGCGAGTGTGTTGTGTTTTATTGTTATGAATTTTCTTCTTCTTCTTCTTCTTCTTCTTCTTCTTATTATTATTATTATTATTATTATTATTATTATTATTATTATTATTATTATTATACCGCGGAATGTCATGCAATTGCATATTTTTACTGACTGTGCATATCGAAAGGAAATGTATATAACTTTACCTATCACCAAAAATAAAACAAACCATGGTCACCTTTCAGTTAATGAACCAGATACGTGGGAACCTAAACATTTAAGCGAAATGAATCGTTGAGGAATGAACACCAACTTTGAGCAGCGTCAGCAAGTTATTTACCAATTTTGCAAAATGCAATTAATGAAAAAAGCACAGTGAGTGACAATCGCATGGTCCATCAATGAATAGGCGATTGAACTGCAACCCGGAGGAGAACGTCCGAAGACTTTCTGATCCAGAAGAGAATCTTGAAAATAATAAAGAAGGACCCTAGTATTAATGCACCAAAAGTTACTCCACAGTTATAAATTAGAATTGGCACGAAATCCCGAAACCGTGCGAAGGGTACTAAGGAAGTTCAACTTCCCTAGCCGCGTTGTCAGAAGAAAGCCACTTCTAAGTTGAAAGAGAAATACCCGAAAAGATCTGACCTCGATCCTCTTCTCCACAAAAACCTGGAATACATGCACTAAAATATACTGCATACATTAAAATACACATTTAAACTAAAAAATTGCACACATGCAAAATAAAAATAGGGTAGATTTGTTTTATTTTTGGTGATAGATAAAGTTATATACATTTCCTTTCGATATGCACAGTCAAAACAATCGCAATTGCATGAAATTCCGCGGTCTAATAAAAATAATAATAATAATAATAATAATAATAATAACAATAACAATATAACACAACACACTCGCCAATAAAAACACTAAATTAATAATTCGTATATATTAGGTCTTATAATTTGAAATAAAATGCATTTTAAATCAGTAAAATCTAGAGTAAGTAAATATTGTGCATTTTAAATAAAGATTACCATATGAACCCATTGCAGTCCCATTTTTAAACTTGCACCATCTGTTTGGATATATACAAGGATTATTATAGATTTTTTCAATTTTTTTGAAGATGAGCATTTTGAAAAAATTCAAAATCAAATTTTAAATTCAAATTTGAAAAACGTTTTGAACGCAACCCATATTGAGTTGTATATCATATAAAAGGCCATAAATAAAGCTGCAAAATGACACCTGTTCCAGTCTCTATCTTAATTTGGTGAGGTTCTATATCAATTTAAAAATTTTCGGGAAGCCAATTTTGCAAAATTTTACATGGCCGTATTTCAGAAACGGGTGGAAATATTTTACTTAAAATTTGTAGTTTTCTTATTCTCCATTCATACTACCTATGTGTTAAATTTCATTTGAATCTGAGATGGTGATGTAAAATGACTGTGTTGATTTAATATGGAATGACCCGAGGGAGTTATTTCCGAGGTTTTGAAGTTCATGCCAAAAAAACAACAAAAAAACAAAATAAGCGAGTAGGTTTTATGGGAGAAGATATGGCGCGTTGTGTAGTCTGGAGATGGTGTTGGGACGTAGGAGGAGTGGAGGATCTGACGTGGCGGCTTTTGAGTGGCGTGGGAACGGCGTGGGGAAGGGTTGGCCGAGTGTTGTGGTGACGTGCACTACGAGTGTGGGCGGGGGCCGCAATTGGATGGCTTGAGAAGGATTGCGGGGTAGTGCAGAGGAGTGGGGTGGATTGGATCGGAGTGTGTTGGAGAGGATTTGGTGCAGGTGTTGGAGCGGATTGGAGTGGGGCGAAGTGGATCCGAGTGAGTTGAGGATTGGATTAGAGTGGATTGAAGTGTGGCGTAGTGGGTTGGAGAAGTTTGGAGTGGGGCGGAGTGGGACATAGGTACGGTGCGAGGCGGAGTGGATCGGGATGGGTTGGTGGGGATGGGATTAGAGGGAGTGGGAAGGCGTGGGATAGCGTTGGGCAGCGTGAGGTAGTATGAGCTGCGTGGGCGGAATCGTGTCAGCGACGTGACTGAGAAAAATGAACTGGAGATGGATGTCGTGAGGAGGAAGAGGGCGTTGAGGCTTGCCAAGGAAGCAGCGAGAAGGTAAGGCAACATTATGTGGTCAGAGTGGGAGGGGAGTTTTGGAGGTGTCGAGGCATCGTCTGAAAACATCACAGCGTCATAATGTTGTGGATATCTCAGTGGTGTGGGTGCGGTCGGGAAGATGCCAAAGTAGTATCGGGGTATGTCCGGAGCGTTGGCAGGGCACTACCCTTGTAGCGACGAAGGTGGAACCCGGACAGCGTCGCCATAGGGGCGGTGTTGGGGCAGTGCGGGGGCGGCTGTGAGCGGCGGGCGCGAGATTGAAAGGTACCGAAGGTGTATCGGTGCAAATCCAGAGCGGTGGCAGTGGCAAATCCAGAGTGGTGGCAGTGTAGTACCCACGTGGCGAGGGAGGCAGAACGCAGTGTCTCACTAGTCGCAAGATTGGAAAGGTGTTGAAGGGTGCCGAACGGTGCAAATCCAGAGCGGTGGCAGTGGCAAATCCAGAGCGAGGGCAGAGGCAAACCAGAGTGGTAGCAGGGCAGTACCCACGTGGCGAGGGAGGCAGAACCCAGTGTCGCCCTACCCGCACGATTGGAAAGGTGTCGAAGGGTGGGTGCCGAAAGGTGCCGAACGGTGCAAATCCAGAGTGACGGCGGTGGCAAACCCAGAGCGGTAGCAGGGCAGTACCCACGTGGCGAGGGAGACAGAACGCAGTGTCACCCTATTCGCGAGACTGGAAAGGTGTCGAAGGGTGGGTGCCGAAAGGTGCAAATCCAGAGCGAGGGCAGAGGAAAATCCAGAACGGAGGCAGTGTAGTAGTACTACACTGTAGTACCCATGTGGCGAGGAAGGTGGAACCCGGACAGCGTCGCCAAAGTCGCAAGATTGGAAAGGTGTCGAAGGGTGGGTGTCGAAAGGTGCGAATCCAGAGCGGTAGCAGGGCAGTACCCGTGCGGCGAGGGAGAAGGCACCGGAGCAGCGTCGCGGCGCCATAGGGGCGGCGCCGTGGCAGCGCGGGGGCGTCGCGGCGGCGCCCCGCCGAGAGCGCTCGTCCATCACGAGACGCCGCCGCCCTTATCCGCCGCCGCGGCGCCATTAAGCCCTATCGCCCCCGACGCGACCCTCCCCACGCGGCGCGGCGCGGCGCGGCGCCACTTAAGTAAAAGGCCTTGGACCTCTCTCGATAGTGACGCACCTCCCGAAACATGCGGTAGGCGGCCGTCCACTTCTCCAAAGAACCGGAATTTACATTTTTAGTTTGTTTCACGGGATTTTTTAAAAAAAGGTTCTTGTTATCAATTTATTGTGTAAATAGACTGTTCTCTTACTAGAGTTTCGGCTTATTTGTTCAAATGGATTTAAAGGACAAGTACTTTTTGTGTTTTGTGTGCTGTGCACGTGGAAGTTGTTCAAGTAAATTAAGGGGAATGCCACATTAAAAAAGTAAATATATACATGAGATAGGTATGACAAGTATAGAAATATTTTGCGTTAATTATCAGTTATCTCGTTGTTATGACTATTCGTTTTTTTTAATTGAATTTCGTCTAATTTAATGGGAAATTCAGTTAAAGAATTTGACATTAGATTGATAACCTAAGAGGAAAGGATAAAGGATATTGCTGAAGAGAAAGTTACGAACTCAGCAATTGCCACACAATCAATAGAAATCTTCTGAGAGATTCATTTGCAAAAGTGGTGATCCAACTTGATCTCTTGAGCATCTTTTCAAATATTATCCACTCACCGAACTTGTTCTGGGGGACGTCGATTTTCTAAAGACGAAGAGAATTGATGTGCGCTAATGCCATCCTTTCTCTGGGACAAGGGTTATGACGTCACAGCTACTTAAGATTCCATCCAACGAGCCTTTTACTTTAAATGACCGTTGATACGAGAAATCAATTACCAAGATATCTCGACACTTTTGGAACACATTCCACAACAAGTTCGTCGTCACGCAAGGATCTCTTGAAAAGGTCTGTTATCCCGTGATTTGAAATTGGATCCGTGTCTCACGCTTGCTTCTCAAAACGAGAAACGCTTCCCAAACGACCACGAATACTTCAAACTTGTAAGCAACAAAATAAGCGTCTGGGTAGCAGGCGACTCTGACATTCAATATTCAAGGCCTCGACAGATGTCCGGTTTAACCAAACAGGATAACGTAGTCCCTATTTCACAAATATCCATTTATTTTCCCCGGTTCGTTCATTTAAGATTTTTTTTTTTTGCTCTTCGCTTTGAGGGTTCGTGAGACGCATTTCTCGCCGTCCGCTTCTCAGGTTTTCTTCCTCAGCGTGATGCAAAAGAGAAGAGAGAGAGATCTCTCTTTCTCTCTGCCTCTCCCGTGACTGGTAGTAAATTTCCCTTCCCACAGGCCCTCCCCCCCCCGTGGCCGGAGAGTCGTCATACACAATTTATTTCGTACATGCAGCGCTATCGATTATCATTATAATGAGGGAGGGGATGGGGTGCTTACCTCTCCGAGCGGCACGGCGGCCGAGTCGCAGGAGTCGCTGACGCCGGAGCAGACGCAGCGCGCGCAGCCGGCCGGGTCGTCGGCCGACAGCCCGAAGGTGCCCGGGCGGCAGCGGTCGCACTGCGCGCCCTCCACGTTCGCCTGCGCCACCGCACACACACACACACACCGCAATGCAACGCGCTGCTCACGACACGAGGCCGATATACAGCAAATAACGGACGCGTTTGTAACGGATCCGTTATTTCTGATATCGGCCATCTTCAATACTGTTTGTAATTCACTATTGTAAGAAAAAGATCGAATAAATAAGAAACACACATAATCCATGCACAAGCAGAGTCCATGCTTAGAAACAACTATTTTTGTATTGCTCTTAAAGGATTGATAATATTTTAATGAATGCCGGCCATTAACGTCAGTTTTTTTGTTCTTTTCGGTTGCTTTATTTTGATAACATAGAACAGAATTACGAAAAATCAAGTAAAAGCGTTGACACGTCATTGCGTAACTCACATCATGATGCCGATAAGCAGCAAATAACGGACGCGGTTCAAGTTTGTAACGGATCCGTTATTTCTGATATCGGCCATGTTTAATACTTTTCGTAATACCACTGTTGTAACAAATAATTCATGTAAACACACAATCCATGCTTAGAAACAACAAATTTTTATTGCTCTTAACGGACCGATAAAATGTTTATGAATGCCGGCCATTAATATCAGTTTTTTGTTCTTTTTGGTTGCTTTATTTCGATCGAACAGAAGATTTAACAGAACAGAATTACGAAAAATAATGTAAAAGCGTTGATGTGTCAAAGGGTAACTCACGTACGAGGCCGATATACAATAAATAACGGATGCAGTTCAGGGTTGTAACCGATCTGTTATTTGTGATATCGGTCAAGTGTCGTTCAATACTTTTCATAACCACAATTGTGAGAAAGGAAACATGTAAATTAGAATAACATTTTTTGAGAATATGATCACTCATACGCCATGTTTAGCCATTGTTCTTAATGGATATCTTTAACGAATGTAGGCCATTCGCATCAATTTTTAGTTCATTTTGGTTGCGTTACTTCGTTGAAATAGAACACAATTACGAAAAATAATGTAAAAACATTGATGTTGGGGTAACTCGTAGCTGACAAGTGATAAAAAAATTACCTTCTAAGCTAGGAGAAACACAAGCTAAAAACAAAATATTGTGCAACACATTAAAAATTCAATGTTGAGATACTTAGCAGAGATTAATGTTCCAATAATTACTTTTCAGATGGGGGCGTATTGAAACTCAAAGCAAAATAACGCATTGCAGATCAAAACTTTGAATGGGAGAGTTTGTGGAGGCGAGTTCGAATAATTACTTCTCAGAGGTTAGCGTGTAACACTATCTCTGAACAAATCTACAAACATATTTCCATAATGAATCGGTCTCACTCACGGGAAGGCAGAAACGCCGATACTGATATGTATCGCATTGGAATGTTCAAATTATAACTTTTCAGGTGGATACGCCAGTGATTTCAACACAAAATAAAGTACTGCAGAGGAGGCAAAATCATCAATTCCTGCAGTTTGGAAATAGTTCGAATAAATTACATTCTATGCAAAATGAGAAACTCATTATTCAATGGTATATCAATAATATTTCGACTCTGATTTAATTAACATTTGTGAAAAAAAGATTTTGAAAACCTTATTCGCAGGGATTACCTTCGTCACTAATGATGCGTAGGAATAGCTTAAATTCAGCGCTCTAGGAACCACTATAGGCTGTTCAGGTTCTCACGATTTGACGGTTACATCAGATGAATCAGATTTGATTCGCAAAATTGAACGTGAGTATTCAATGCTAGAATAATTTGCAGAGTTCTAATAATTACTTTCTAAATGGGCATGAACAATAATGAATGAAAACTACAAAAATATTCTGATACTAGGCAAATGTGTGTCCTTCGGGAATTTTGAGCAATTTATTACAAAGTGGCAATGCACTTTACAAGTAATAAAGAGGAATGGGTACTTCACATCAAAACTTTGGAATTCACATAACCTGTAGATTTTGTTGATGTACGAATATGTGTTGAATTATCTTCACAATTTCTGAAAACAATGAAACTAATGTAAGAAAAATAATATACTTAAAAGTATTACTATTCTGTTTCTAATATAAATAAGTTCGTTTCATAATATGAAAGAATAGCATCACTTAAAGAGTCCGTACGTAGGCGACATCAATAGAATCGCAGGGGCCTGTATAGGCAACCCTACAAACAGCAGCTGGAAGACCATCAACATCCTGTTTACCTCCAAGTTCATTCATCAGGTTGAACGGGAAGTCGGTAAAATAAATGTTTAGCATTGAAGTTATAGACTATAAAGGCAAGATAGCGACGTAAATACAAAGCAGGGAGAGGAAAGTTGAATGAATTGTAGTTATATCTCGCTGGAAATTTCCTTGCAAATTACGCGTCAACCTATATCACACATCCATTCTCGAATAAATGCCAACGCTTTCATGTAAGATAATGTACTGCATTAATAAGTTTGGCAAGTGGAACATAAATGACGCCTACTTCTTGAGGTATCGAAAGATGAATTGAAATTAATTTGTTATTCCTGCTGTCACATAAAATAACAAACTTGTTTGGGAACCCACCTGTTGTGTATTATTCTTATAAACATTTTGGATTATGATAATTATTTTTAACCTCAACTGTTTATAATAGGCAACGATAATTCCACAAATCATTCTTGTTTGTTTGTTTATTCTTCTGATTTCTTAAAGCACAATGAAGTAAGTGAGTTGAAAGTTAATCCTATGGTGGCTAATTTTCATCGGATAAACTAGAAGAAATAATAACATTCTTTGTCATACAACAAGACATGTAGCTACTTTTTTAGCATAATTATATTTTTTAATATTTTTGTAATATAAAAACTAAAGTATTCTCGATTTATATGAACATGATCAAGTATGTTCTTTGAGTGCCTTGTAATTCCCCCACCCGTGTTTAGAGATCAAACCAAGTATCATTTTATGTAAATTTTAGTCGCGTGCTTGGCTGAAATAACTAGCTGAAATTATATCATACTTAAATCATTGAAAAATACTAACAAGTTTTTACTTCAACAAGCTAATAAATTTTCTCAATTAGTTTTTATTTTCACGTAATTAGTCCTTCAATTCTCCGGAACCATTCTTAAAAATGTAACTTTCTGTTTTACTGTTAGTACATTCTCCACTTAAAACTCTTAACTAAACAACATGCTATTTGCGATTCATCTCACTGGTTGCTGCGCCACGTTAAGATATTAAATTTGGTGGCTCTGCTATTTGTTATTAATCGCGCAACTTTTCTTGACCAATGACCTTGCTTCTCCCTCTCTGACACAAAAAAACAGTTGAGGGCAAAAGATCGCAGCGAGCACTGATGACAACATTCCAAACACATATTTACTGGCGCGAAATAGAAACTATTCTATTTTGAAGATCTGAAAGTCTGTCCGTGAATTTCTCCAAAAAATCTAAAGAGATGACCGAAGCCAGTGTAGATCCATCACAGGAGATACCTCGAACTCCTGAGAAAGCTACAACGCAAATTATTGAGAAAGTTGCGAAGGCATGATTGATTCTTCAGGCATTGGCATTGCTTCATAAAATCTAGTGTCCGATTTCGTAACTAATATCCCCCCCTCTACCCGCATTCCTTCAATCCATCGGTCAAGAAAAGTTGCGCGAGTAATACAGACCCTCCGTTCTTGGAATCCAACAGTGTAAGCATCGAAATTCAGGTCCTCTGTGTTCCCAGAAATCGCACGTACGTGTGCGCAGCCCGTACGTGTACGGGCATTTTCCAATCCTCTGTCTTGGAACGAGGAAGCATCCAGGGCAGTTGTCCTCCCCAGTTGGTCGTATTTTTATTCCATTTTTTTACCCTTTCCTCATATTAAATAGTGTGGCAAAAATATTTCAATGCAGTAACGGAATACTTTTCCGTGTACTATTATGAGTATGTTTTTATAAAATATGTTGATTATAATATAATATATTTATTAGGCTACAATTGGCTGATTGCCAGGTGGTAACCATACGTCTGTAGCTTTACAGTACATTTACATTTGCAATTAAAAGAAACCCATTTACAATATAACACAATAAAATAAATTACAACTACTACTACGTGAAAGGATGCCCGATATATTTGTTTTATCAAAATAGCTTTTGCACTATGTTCTTCGTAATAGCTCAGTATATTTTATTTCTTTACTCATTTATTGTGCATTTAGAAGAACTTGTCAGGGCCTCTGGAATTGAGCTCCTGTACCTTTTCCCTTATTCCCAAGTTGTACGTCCCTAACATGCATCACGGCCAGGGGTATTTAGTGCTTCTGCCTTTTTAATGAACGTATTTATTATTAAATGAATGTACGTAGTTCAGTCTTATAATACTACATCATATGTTATTAGACTTACTATTAAAATTGATTTCTAATTACAATTACAGCTAACTACTCATGAATAGGAAACTCACAGAGCACCTATGGATTAATTCATCTGTGACAATATGTTGAGGAATGAGTCTAATGGGTATCTATTTTTTATTCTAGTTGGGAGCTGGTAGGTGGTGGCTAGGTCGTAATTGGTTTCTTGAGTTGTGTTAATTTTGGAGAAGAAGTTGTTAGATAGGAGCGCAATGTGGTGCACTATGATTCTTCTGCTTCTGCGGAACTTCAGATCCAAAGCGTGCAATTAGCCGGGCTGGCGCGCGAGCTGACTTCCTGCACAAACGTGCAAAGGAAATCACCGCCCCCCTCCCGTGTCATTCAAACTTCGAAACCGAATGGCGCTCCGCAAAAGCTACTAAATTGTTGTTGGTCCAATAGCAGTACTTTTATAGCGACTCGCTCGGCTTTTAATTTTTTATAGCTTATCGAGACGGTCCATCCAAAAGACCTTTTTTGGTAGCATATCCTCAAATCATAAGTAATAATACGAAAAACATATCTATCTTGCTTCACTTACTCTCACTTTACAATACCTCGGGGACGGAGGAAATTATGATATAGATTATATTTTTACTCAAAAGTAACTATCACATAAATCTTATTATGCATACTGATAAATGTCGCCAACATATTGTATTACAGGATTATACAGAGTTAGCAGGACAGTACCGTCACAGTTAGGAACAAATTTCTTATAGCGAGATCGAGTGATTGTTTAGCATTCTATAAACATTTTCTCCCTAATTGTGTCGGAAAAGCGGGCTCCAATATTCCTTTGAGTTGGAGTTTGTGGATGCGCAGAAGCTCAAAGCTTGTATAAGCTAAGATGTTTCAAACTGCAAAACTAATTTACTAGTATAATCCTACATATAGCAATTCTTAGAGAAAGGCCGATAATACATCTAAATAGACAAATTAGTCCTTTGCTTATTATTATATTATTAAATATATCATATATCGTTAAATTAAAAACTAAGTTAAATCTACTTCAATTTTTAATTTTTTAAACTTATTTATATAGTAACACCAATCAATATACTGTTTACATTCACTGCTTATGTCAAAACGTTTTTCAAATACTAAATTTTGATAGCATGTCGACTCATATAAATATTATTTTGGGTACTCTTAAGGGTAATTCTAAAATTAAAACTATACAAATATTGTTTATTTAATTCGTAAAAATATAAGTTCACAACATCGAGCATGTTTCTTAAAGAATACAGACAATAACCACTTGTGTTCAAAGACGAATTCAGAGCGTAGCTTTCCGTGGCTGCCGTCAGTACCTTCTTGGCTGTCCGGGAGACGCCGCATCCTAGGCACAGGTGTCAACGGTGCGGCCGTCATTCTGCGACAGTCCTTGCATTTCTCCCTGAGGAAGGTCGCAGCATGGCGGCCGAAACGTTGGCGCTGTGACTAGATTGCTTACTAGTGATTCTAGGAGCGTCAACAGCTAAGGTCTTTAGCCCCGTAAGTGTACTGCATGTTTTTTGCTTGAGAGATGGGGAGTGATCTTACCCCGCTGAATGGCGAGATCCGGCGCCGACCTACCGTCGACAAGCAGGATTTTCCACAACCATGTATCTAACAGCATCGGAGCTCCGCTCCAGCCGCGACAAACTCCAGACCGGTCTCCCAGCATGCGTGGTAGTGTAGTGCATGTAAGTGCAAGTGTATGTAAGGGGTGAGAATAGGACAAGGAAAAGGAAGGAAAGATCGCGCGCGGTCCATGACCCGTTTGGTAGGGTACTGCTGCGGCATTCGCTTGGTGTTGACAGGAGAAACCATGGAAAACTACCGATTAGAGCAGCCGGCCGAAATAATTCTCCTCCAAACTGCCACAAAACTCGACCTAGCTATTTGGCTAGTGTCAAAAATCCTGTCGCACCGTCGGGACTCGAACCCCAGGACCTCCCGGTCAGAGGTACTGCTGTGACATCAGTGGATACCCTCTCCTGGCCCTGTGCCTAGAACGCTGCGTCTCCCAGACAACCAAGTAGTAAAAGAACAACAATATAGACTTCTTTTTTAGTTTGTCAGTGAAACATCAATTCGAATTGCCAACGTTTCGGCTTTTATTACGCCTTCATCAGGGATTCAGTGAATACAAAATCCTTTTGTTGAAGCCCTGATGAAGGCTCAAGAAGAAGTCCATACGTTGGGATTTTTTTTGACGTTTTACTGACCTAAACTCAAGAAATCCTTACTATTAATCAACGAGGTCAAGAAATCAAGTACGCTTAGAGAACACCTCAATTCAAAGCATTTATTATTTATTTATTTATTCATTCTCTGAATCTGAATCAGTGAAATTGTCGCTGATTCAATCAGTGAGAGCCGAAGTCACTATCTTCAGTCGAAGTGTGTACTTTCGCTGACAATCAGCGAATATGCGAACCTTTTCATAACGACCGCCAGCGTTTCACTGGTCGTCAGTGCCGCGCGACATCCCTCACTGATCATCGTTCAGTAGATCACGTGCTGCTGTTGTCACTGTTTCGTTGATTCAAACAGTGAAGTTTCACTGATTCAAAAAATGGACCCGATTTTCACTGATTTGTTCAGTTCAATTCACTGATTGTCAGTGGCAGGGTAATAACTGACACCATCAGTGAATAGTCTCTGTCAATCAGTAGTTTTTCACTGATTCAGACTGAGAGAGTATTTATTTGGTGAAGAAAGAGTAAAAACTGTACATGAGGTTTGGAAGAAGAAATTAAGCTTGATGGCCAGAATTAAAAAAAAAAGAAGAAGAAGGTGAAAGGTGACGTACCTTGCAGCGGCAGCGGCCGTCGGGGTCGCAGGCGTCGCTGGCGGCGTCGGCCCCGCGCTCGTCGCAGGGGCAGCGCGCGCACTGGGGCCATCCGCGATGGCCCGCGGCGCAGCGCTCGCAGCGCGCGCCGGCGAAGCCCGCGCGGCACTCGCACGCGCCCGGCGCGCGCCCCAGCGGGTCCTCGTCGCTGGCGCAGCGGCCCGTCGCGCCGGGCCCCGCGCACGCGCACGCCTCGCACGGCGACGCCGCGTCCGCGCGCACGCCCGCCGCGCGGAAGTAGCCCTCGGCGCAGCGCTCGCAGTTCACGCCCGCCGTGTGCGCCTGCCCAAGCAAGCAACGCGCTCGGTCACGCTTTGCTAAGGCTATTCTAGTCGCAAAATCAGACGCAGGTCATTGACGTGACGAAGGGCCAGTTTCTGATAACCACTGCTTATTGGTCCTGCGTACAAGCGCACGAGTGCGGGTCCAATAAGCAGTGGTTATCAGAAACTCACCCTGCGTCACATCACGGACCTGCGTCTCATTTTGCGACTAGCCTTAGTTGTGCAGTGGTGATCATTAGCCTCGTCATGGTCATTAGTTCGTAAAGACATTTGTCCCATGAGTGTAGTACATGTTTTATGTACGCCCGCCGCGCGGAAGTAGCCCTCGGCGCAGCGCTCGCAGTTCACGCCCGCCGTGTGCGCCTGCCCAAGCAAGCAACGCGCTCGGTCACGCTTTGCTAAGGCTATTCTAGTCGCAAAATGAGACTTAGGTCATTGACGTGACGAAGGGCCAGTTTCTGATAACCACTGCTTATTGGTCCTGCGTACAAGCGCACGAGTGCGGGTCCAATAAGCAGTGGTTATCAGAAACTCACCCTGCGTCACATCACGGACCTGCGTCTCATTTTGCGACTAGCCTTAGTTGTGCAGTGGTGATCATTAGCCTCGTCATGGTCATTAGTTCGTAAAGACATTTGTCCCATGAGTGTAGTACATGTTTTATGTACGCCCGCCGCGCGGAAGTAGCCCTCGGCGCAGCGCTCGCAGTTCACGCCCGCCGTGTGCGCCTGCCCAAGCAAGCAACGCGTTCGGTCACGCTTTGGTTAGGCTATTCTAGCCGCAAAATGAGACTTAGGTCATTGACGTGACGAAGGGCCAGTTTCTGATAACCACTACTTATCGGTCCTGCGTACAAGCGCACGAGTGCGGGTCCAATAAGCAGTGGTTATCAGAAACTCACCCTGCGTCACATCACGGACCTGCGTCTCATTTTGCGACTAGCCTTAGTTGTGCAGTGGTGATCATTAGCCTCGTCATGGTCATTAGTTCGTAAAGACATTTGTCCCATGAGTGTAGTACATGTTTTATGTACGCCCGCCGCGCGGAAGTAGCCCTCGGCGCAGCGCTCGCAGTTCACGCCCGCCGTGTGCGCCTGCCCAAGCAAGCAACGCGTTCGGTCACGCTTTGGTTAGGCTATTCTAGCCGCAAAATCAGACGCAGGTCATTGACGTGACGAAGGGCCAGTTTCTGATAACCACTGCTTATTGGTCCTGCGTACAAGCGCATGAGTGCGGGTCCAATAAGCAGTGGTTATCAGAAACTCACCCTGCGTCACATCACGGACCTGTGTCTCGTTTTGCGACTAGCCTTAGTTGTGCAGTGGTGATCATTAGCCTCGTCATGGTCATTAGTTCTTAAAGGCATTTGTCCCGTGAGTGTAGTACATGTTTTATGTACGCCCGCCTCCCGGAAGTAGCCCTCGGTGCAGTGCTCGGAGTTCACGCCCGCTGTGTGCGCCTGCCCAAGCAAGCAACACGCTCGGTCGTGGTTCGTTGTCGCTCGGTCGTGGTTCGTTGGTTAGGGTAGTCGCAAAACGAGACGCAGGTCCGTGACGTGACGCTGAATGACTTATGGTGAGTTTCTGATAATGCTCAATGGGCCCGCGCAGCTCCAATAAGCAGTGGTAATCGGAAACTCACCGTGAGTCATCCTGCGTCACGTCAAGGACCAGCGTCTCATTTTGCGAGTGGAGTGCCGGGCGCGGCAACTACGGTCATGGTCGTTAGCCTCGTCATGGTCATTAGTCCGTAAAGATATTTGTCCCGTGATTGTAGTGCATGCTTGATCATGGAAGGGTGCGGTCCACATCCCGTTCGTTCGCTGATTCGTTAATATTTCCGGGTGCGGAAATTGCGGTCATGGATATTAGCCCTGCAATGGTCATGACAGTCATTAGTCAATATCGACATTTATCCCGTGAGTGTAGTACATGTTTTATGTACTCCCGCCGCCCAGAAGAAGCCCTCGGCGCAGCGCTCGCATTTGACGCCTGCCGTGTGTGCGTGCCATCAAAAGCCGCTCGTTCATGGTTTAGTTAGGCTGGCCGCAAAACGACACGTAGGTCCGGTACTCGACTCCCAAAATGAGACGTACGTCCGTGACGTGACGCAGGATGACTTGTGGTGAGTTTCTGATAACCACTGATTATTGGTCCTGAGCACTAGCGCGGGGACAATAAGCACTGGTAATCGGAAACTCACCGTTAGTCACGTCACGGACCTGCGTCTCGTTTTGCTACTAGCCTTAGTTGTGCCGGGCGCGGCAACTGCAGTGGTGGTCATTAGCCTCGTCATGGTCATTAGTTCGTAAAGACATATGTCCCGTGAGTGTAGTACATGTTTTATGTACGCCCGCCGCGCGGAAGTAACGCTGCGCGCAGAGCTCGCAGTTGACGCCCGCCGTGTGCGCCTGTCGACGCAAGACGCTCGTTGTTGATTTGGTTAGGCTCGTCGCAAAACGAGACGCAGGTCATTGACGTGACGCAGGGTGAGTTTCTGATAACCACTGCTTATTGGACCCACGCTCGTGCGCAGCTCCAATTAGCTGTGGTAATCAGAAACTCACCACAAGTCATCCTGCGTCACGTCACGGACGTACGTCTCATTTTGGGAGTCGAGTACCGGGCGCGGCAACTACGGTCTTGATCGTTAGCCTTGTCATGTTCATAAGTCCGTTAAGATATTTGTCCCGTGAGCATGTTTTATCATGGAAGTGGCTGATCCACACTCAGTTCGTTCGCTGATTGGTTAGTGTTTCCGGGCGCGGCAACTGCGGTCATGGTTGTTAACCCTGTTATGGCCATTAGTCAATATGGACATTTGTCCTGTGAATATAGTGCATGTTTTAGCATGGAACGTGGCAGTCCACACCAAATTCGTTCGCTGATTGGTTAGTGTTTCCGGCCGTGGCAATTGTGGTTATCGTTATTACTCCTGTCATGGCCATTAAGACTATTTATTATGCATATAATGGTCATGTCCCGTAAGTGTCGTGCATTCTTATCGTAGAAGGTGGCGGTCCTTGCCCAGTTCATTCGCTGATTGGATAGTTTCCGGGTGGGGCAACTGCGTCATTATTCGTCCCTTCATGGTCATTATGGCCATTAGTCATTATCCGCATTGTGGTCATTTGTATCATCATAAGTGTAGTCCATTCTTATCACGGAAGGTAGCAGTCCACATCCAGTTGATTTCCTGATTGGTTACAGTTTCCGGGTGCGGCAACTGGTCCTATGGTCATTCGTCCTCTCATGGTCATTATCCAGTACGGTCATTTGTCGCGTAACTGTAGTACATGTTCATCACGACGACAAAGACGTCGTCGCCGTTGTAGTAGTAGTAGTAATATCATTAGAAATAAATCAAATGCATAATGTGAAGTAATCACAAACAGCAACATCTGAATCCATGTCATATAAGCTTGGAGGGACCCGACAACCATAAAACATAGTATAGTAAAGAGAAACATAGGAAGGAAAGCAGGAACTACCTTGCCAATTAGAAAGATTTACACCTTCCTGTGACAAAGGGTAACACAGAACCGCTAGATTATCGTGCACAATGGAAAGCTCACTTGTCTATTACGCTTCGTTCCCTTGAATGAAATCCACAGTGCAGCAAGATAAATTATTATTTTAAGTGTTCCTACTACTACTACTGCTCAACATACATTTTAATACACTGTTAATGAACGATATTTAATATCGAAACAAAATACCCAGTACAACTCAACGAAACATTAGATACATACGCAATACATTTTTGTGTCATGATAAAAACTTCTGTTGAAAATTATTTGAAATCTATAAAAGTATCGGATCACAGAATAAAATAAGTTAACAGGAACCATGCAATTTAACTAACCAGATTCAAAACACTGGCGTTTACAATATTTTATAATTTAAATAGCGAGCAATATGAGGATAAAATTAAATGGGATATTGGAAATTTGTGATCAAAAATGGCCCGGCAATTAATTCACCTGTTGATTCATGAAAAAATAATAAACAAAATTGAAATGAGAAACATTTCCAGCTCGAAAATTTGTGAATATATTATTGCCACGCTCCTGCAATTAAAAAAAATCCTATCACAGTTAAATTTACTGTTTTAATTAATCATGTGATTCAGTGCAGTAATTTGGGTAAAAGCTATATGCGTTTTCCAAATGATTGTACGTATTTATCCTTTAATCTTATTATTTAGTAGTAGAGAGCAGATTCTTATCACGAAGGTAGCGGTCCACACTCGGTTCATTTGCTGATTGGTTAGTTTTTCCGGGCGCGGCAACTAGTAGTTTTATTTTGATTTTTAAGAGTATATATTTATTTAGGTGCTGCAGAACTGTTAACTAACTTTTGAGTACATAAATTGGGCGATTTAATTATAGCTTGTGCAGTAATGCACATAAAACATTTATAAATTTCTTGAACACGCTAAAAAGTGATGATGATTTTCACTAGTTTTGTTATTGTCAAATAACTTATAAAGAAATGAGAAGGGTGAAATAAAATTTTGAAAATCTAAAATTTTGAACTGATGGCAAGTGGAGAATAAATTACGGAAAGCATTTTATTTGTCCAAACGGAAATATTAAAGAATAAGTATTTTTCTAAGTGAGTAACGGCAATGGCAGTTTAATTCCCACGAATTTAATTCCCGCTTGCATATAGATCCGTGGTACTCTCACGTATTCTTTCAATTAAACTATTTTTAGAGAAAATTTTGATAAGACATATCAGTGCACATGAAAATTGTCGTATCTTAGACATCGCCATTTTACTCGAGAACTGTTTTATTTCTGTGCCAGTAACTAAGCGTTTTACTCAATGTATCGATAGCCAAGTAGTTAAAAGTAAACTATTTTCTACACGCATTTTTTCACATGACTCGATAACGATGTTTGAAGCGGATCACTTCTTTTGTGCACTGATGATATCCATTAATCAGGCATACAAACTACTGTAAAAACGTCACATCCAAAGCTTTGACACACGTTTCTCTATAAATGTGGATGCGCTGAATCCGAATCTGAAGCCGTTTTTTCTGGCCCTCAAGAAAATGTGCGCAGATAAATCTCTTTCCCCACACGTCATATAAAGTTTTTACTGTTTTTTTGACAAATAAATAAAAAATAAAGCCAAAATTGCGTTACCTCTCTCCAGTTTTTTTAACTCCCCCGAAACCCCCCGTGAAGTTGTAAATTAAAAAAAAATTAAAAGATTTTAAAAAACTGGAGCAATTCTGGTTTCAGATTCGAATACAGCGCTTACACATTCATAGAGAAACATGTGTCAAGTGTTTGGGTCTCACCACTTTTTTATGTACATGTATGTGTTATTTAAGGTCGCATCAACTTCTCAGTCATTAGTAAATCCATTAGAATCCACTAATGGATTTTAATGCTATGGTATCTACGAAGATGAAACGATATGGTGATGATAGGGGGTGAAAGGACGAACACATACAACAATGCACGAGGCGGGACTCGAACCCGCGACCCTTGGGTCCGAATCGTTACGGCATTCTCAGCGATCTCAGCCACCAGGCCGGCAACTTTTTTAAAACTTTAAAAAATGTTTTTTTTTAATATTTTGTGTGGCTGTGTTTTGGCGGGCTGTGGGCTCACCGTGCAGTTGTCGCAGACGCCTCCCCCGAGGTATCGCCCGCGGGCGTCGAGGCTCCTGCGGGCGGCGGCGACGGCGGCGTCGAAGTGGCACTCGAAGGCGTGGCCGTGGCAGTGGCAGGGCTCGCAGGGCGCGCCGTAGCGCCACGGCCGCTGGTTGTGCAGCGCGCAGCAGCGCTCGCAGCTCGGCCCGCACGTGCCGCGCCGGCACGCGCAGCGCGGCGGCTCCTCGGGCCGCGCCTGCGTACAGCATTGCAAGCCAAGCCCTCTATTGATGTTGGAAGGCAAAACCCGTATACTGATATTGCAAGAACCGGTGTACTATAAAATTCTGGAAGACAAATCCGGTGTGTTGTAAAATAGTGAAGGGCAAAACCGGTATATAGATGTGGCAAAACATTGGGAGCCAAAACTCGCTCTATGTTGGATTACATTAAAAAAAAGGTATATGATATTGCAATAACCAGTGTATTATTAAATATTGAAAGGCAAAACCGGTATATTGGAATTGAAAAATATTGGAAGCCAAAAATCGGTCTATCGATGTTGTATTACATTGAAAGGCAAAACCGGTATATTGGAATTGAAAAATATTGGAAGCCAAAAATCGGTCTATCGATGTTGTATTACATTGAAAGGCAAAACCGATATTCGATATTGCAAAATATTGCATTTCAAAAACCCGTGTATTGTAAAAATTTGGAAGGCAAAACCGGTATGTTGATATTGAAAAATATTGGAATGCAAAAACTGGTTTATTATGAAATATTGAAAGGCAAAACCAGTATATCGAAATTGCAAAATACGAGAAGGCAGAAACAGTTATAACGATTTTGTAATACATTGGAAGGAACACTCTTAATATTGAAATTATAATGTTTTATTGGAAAGTAAAACTGGTTCTTTGGGAGAGGGAGGGTTACAGATATAGTGCGCAGCCACCTTGATATTTCTTTATCGAGATTGTTTTATTTACGCTGCATACAGAATGTATTTTTATTGTTGATATTTATTATTACTTTCAAATAAACAATTGTTACATTGAATGACTTTTATTTATATGTGAAATGACTTTTTTAGTACAGTTAATTAGCAAAATTAAATTTTGTAATATGTATCATTTGCTTCCGGAGGGTGGGAAGGGCTGACGTCCCTTGGGTCCCCCTCCCCTCCCTTGGGTGCGCCGCTGCTTATAAATTCAGATCAGTGGTTGGTGTGCAGCTCTAGTCGAACAAATACTAATCAAGAGGACGTGGAATTTGCGGGAATTCAGCCCACTCACTGGAGCCACAGTTCGGAATTTCTTCTAAACAGAACAGAACGCGCAGAAACTATTTACACATCACACGCCACAGGTCACATGGTTGTCTAATAAAGTTTTACGCTACGTTACGCAAAAACACTTGATTTGACAGAAAAATGTACTGTTATTTGAGAGGAGAAACGATATACCGTTGCCAGCGGATTTACAGGTCACGTGTTTGCCTAATGAAGTTTTAGGGTGCCTTCACACGGAGCCACTCAGTGGCGCCACTGAGAAGCTGCAGAGCCCTTCAGACACAGTCTCCTCCGACCGCCACTGACCGCGAAAGAGGAAGAAGCTTCGTGAGTCACAGCGCTGTGGGCTCAGAGAACCAACAGGAGAGCAGCAGACAAAACCGGTTCGGTGGCGCTTCTAGTGTGAAGCCTGTCATTTAGAACTTTATTCTGCTGGCAGCTGCCGTGGACGCGCGTCTGCGCTGCTGGTGGCGGGAGCGCCAAGCAGGTCGACTACTCCACTGGTGTGAAACCTTCACTTAAACCCATACTTTGTCAGCAAACACGCCACCTGGAAGCGCTGCTGAATGGCGCCATGTGAAGGGGCCCTGACGCCACACTTGCAATGCATTATCTTAACGTAAATTACATTAAACTGATTATCATGAACGCACATTAAATTTAATGTTAACATGTACATTGGGATGCAAGATTCAAAGCTTTATGGTCATACCTGGAAGGAATTTTATGTATGATCTTGATGGACGGATGATTGTGAATATACAATATGAATGATGAGAGGCGGGGGAAACGGAATAACCTCTTTATTAAATGTACACTGATTATAACTTATGTATTAAATTCAGTGTACAAATACATTAAGATATTTTAATGTGTAAGGTTACATTAAGTATAATGTACAATACATTAAGCTCTTTTTAATGTAGATTGTTTCATAAAATGAAATGTACAATACATCAAGCTCTTTTTATGTACAACGTTACATTAAATTTTAATGTACAACGTTACATTAAGTTTAATGTACAATATTGCATTGAATTTAATGTACAATCTTACATTGAGTTTAATGTACAACGTTACATTGAGTTTAATGTACAATGTTACATTGAGTTTAATGTACAATGTTACATTGAGTTGAATGTACAATACATTAATCTACGTTAGATTTAATGACATTTCTGACAAAGTAGGCAAAAACTCTTCTTTAACAAAAAAGAATTATTAGAGAAAAGTAAGGGCAGCCCGCTGCCAGCCCTACCTGCGCGTCGTCGGGCGGGGAGTCCTCGCGCGGCTGCGGCGCGCAGGAGGCCGCGTGGCCGCCGCACGCGCAGCGAGCGCCCACGCGCACGGCGCGCAGCGCGTAGAAGCGCGAGGCCGGCGCCGCGGCGGGCGAGCGCAGCCGCGCCAGGCGCAGGCGCACGAAGCGCGCGCGCGACCGCTCCGCCTGCGCCGCCGCCGCCGCCGCCCCGCCCCCGCCCCCGCCACCGCCGACGCCCGGCGGCAGCAGCGACACGTGCACCTGCGGAACAGAACACATTGTAGAGGGTTATTAGGGAGTTCTTTTACACGGCGTAGGGTACAGCAGTCGACGACATAACTCATCTTCTGGCGCAGGCAGGCACAGCTCGAGTTTTGCATCAGGTTTGTGCATCTGCGCATGAACAGAAGATCGAGATTGCATTTGGCTACTTACTGAACGCTATGCCGTGCAAATTTTCGTAATGCAGGTGAAGTGTTACAGCCATCGACAGCACTATCTATCTTTTGCGAAGGCGCAGTTCGTGTTTTGCATCACTTTTGTGCATCTGGGCATGAGCAGAAGATCGAGATGGCAGTTGAATACTGTACGCTATGCCGTACTATTAGAGAATTTGTGCACGCCTTAGCGGGCAGCAATCGACTGTAATCTCGGTCTGCGCGTGCGCAGATGCACGAAAGTGGGGAGATTTTGCCACCTTTAACGTTAAGCACTATCGATCTTCTGAGCATGCGCAGATGCACTAAAGTGATGCGGCGCATGCGCAGGAGATCGATAGTGCTGTCCACTGTGGCATGCAAAAACTCTCTAGTGTTACGAAACTCGAACTGCGCGTGTGCAGAAGATCGATAGTGCTTTCGATTGCTTTAACGCTCGAGGGTGCACAAAATCCCTATAGCTTCCATACCATTTTCGGTATGGATACCAACAACAACAGCGGCTAAAATGGCTCAGGACAACAGTTGTTATACTGCAGCATCTCTCACCGGGAGGTTCTAAACTTTGAGTGCCAACAGTGATGGATTTTGGAGACAAACTAAAGATAGCTAGGCCGTATTCAGTCGCAGACTGAAGGAGAATTCTAGTGTCCGGATTCTCTGACCTGAAGTTTTCCGCGGTTTCTCCGATGAATACCAAGAGAATGATGGATCAGTACCGTAACAAACGGGTCATGGGGAAGGAACACCTACGGGACTAATGCCATAGCAGTTAAGGCGTCCGGTATCTCGATACAATCAATGAATCAAACAATCGAGGAAAACTTTGCAAATTATCTAACCATGGGCTCGTCTTGTCTGACAGCACGTCCGATCAAGAGACAGATGTCGAAGTACTATTTGATTGTTGTCGAAGAACTATTTGATGTTTTGCGTCGGTACTGACAATCAAACAAAGAATCTACATGTGAACCAGCATTGGAGAAGAGAACTAAGGTGTCAGGGTCAAGAGCCGACGAGATACATGATTCGATTCATTAGCTATTGATACTCGTACATTAGTTGTCGAAGAATCTACGTACGGAGTAGTCGAATCACGGGTGCGACATTTCTGACCATCCGCACCAGGGAGGGTTCTACCTTCGAATAGAAACAGTTTCGTGTTACATCGAAAAATTCATTTCATACGAAATTTGGTATCGATTCCCGCAACAAACCAAATAACTGACATATCTCTACGCGACCGCTCCGTCTAGGCTGGGGCGAGACATGTTCCTTTGGGGAAGAACACAGGTGTAAGAGACAGATATTGAGATCATGAAAATAAAGGACATTCAGTCTTGAAGGATCATTAAGTTGGAAGATTGTAATATAATAATAATGATAACAATAATAATAATTTTGAAATTACTATCTTACTACTTACTGCTTACTAACTCCTGTCTCACCCTCTTTCTTTCATTTTGTTATGTTACGTTCTTTCCCCTTACAAATATTTGCCACCAATATTTACTAATGAAATATGTTATTTATTTAATATTGTTTATTCTTAAGGATTTAAATGTTTCGTGATAAAATATTAAATAAATTGATTGTAAGGACAACACTCTTTATTAAAAGACTTCAAATATTAATTAAATTTAACTTAACTATTGCTCACAACAAATATTACATTCTTTCAAATACCCTGAACGTTTCTTAGACTGGTTATATTAAATAATTAAGAGAACACTTGATATGATTCCACATATAATTGACTCGATTTGACATCAAAACCAACAACAAAGTAATTGATAAAGCAATATCTAAACGCATGCGTCAATACTACCTTGGAAGGCGCGCGTGAGCGTCCCTTGTGCTCTATCTTCCACAAAATAATGCCAGTAATAAAATTTGTGACGTTACAACTGAGGAGAATATTTTATTTGCTGTTTACCGCATTTCTTCCTTCTAAGCAAATTAGCTGGCATCTAGTTACGTGTCTGTTCCACGATGGATTTCTGTCCAATAAGTTAGGTTTCAATACATCATATTCAAAAGCTGCAACGCAATCTGCACCTATCCAGTCCTTCTCAAATCCAGCAAATTTCATGGATCATTACACTCTGAGTATGTACTGTAATGCTTCATAGCCCTCTCCAAGAATTATATAACACTTTAAATTCGCCTTGAATTATGGACGCAATAATTTGGGTGGCTAGCTCAGTAATGTGTTCTCGTGACATTACCATACTTACTCTCAGGGTTCTCTTTCTGGTACCGTGGGCTGAAAAATACCGCTTATACAAGATTCCTGTTGATAATTCTTAAATTTACGAGCATATATAAAATGAAAAGGATGGGTTTATGAACTATTCCTATTCCAATTAATAACAACAATAGTATTCCTCTGTAACATCAGCGACATGAAGTGTCGACCGCGTTCTTTATTTAATGATCTCTTTTCAAAATTGTTCAATCTACTTTTTCCTTTTTCCAAAATTCAGGTTTTAATAATTCTTTTGAGATGGCCATCAACTAATTTGGATAACAATTTCTTTCTTAACCTTAAATTTAACTAAAATTTACAACATTTTTGTGCCTTGAACAACGATATTTGTGACGGATTTAATGTTCTCATTTTCTCGCGATTATACTTCCCTGTTGACAGGCAGCGCTGCACTCTTCACCGTCGTCTGCTGCGACCATTTACCATAAAGTATCATTTTTGTGTAGGCTGTAAAATTCATTTCTGATCCATCCACACATAAAAAATACGTGATTTAGATATTTCTATTAACCGTTCATGTCGCGCCTGAACATTATCACTTTCGATCTCGTCACCCTAGCATCTCACTTCTGCCAATAACTTTAAAAAAACCTCACGTCTCAGCCCAGAGCTCACGATCCGTACCTTATCGCGATCATACCACTTCTGCTAATAAGTTTTATAAATCTACATCTCTTTTGTTTCATTCGTCTCTTTTTTTTCATTCTCTGGTTTGTTCTCTGGATATTCACCCCCTTGTTACTTGTCAAACCAAGTCAACGACTGTCATTTCTTTTCATAACAATATCCCTGTATACTTGCATTATTCTAATATAATATTAACTAAATAATATAATTTCCCCCGTTCTCTAAATAAACCCGTTCCCTATTGCCGCATCTTTATTAATTTCCTCATCAATTTTATTTACGAAGTACACGAAAATGTCGGAATTGTTCCGATGTACTTCAGTACTTGCAGGGATTCATATAATATCTAAATTAATGATAATGAACAAGGTGCTACAATGCGCAATCTAAAAATTGACATTCATTAATTCACATGTTATTAATGACAGCTACATTTTTTAAATCTTTCGTTTCTAAATAAATTGTAATTCAACCAATATAATTCAATGACCAGAAGCTAAAAGCAGTTTAATATCAGCGAAAGATTCATAATGTCACAACCTATCATGCTACACTAATGTTTGCCTGAGTAGCACTAACCCTGAGAAAGCAGGAACCCAAAGAATTAATAAATAAATAATAATAATTCACATGTTGAGAGTTACGTTAAAGGGACAAATGTTACTGTATTGTACTACAAAATATACGTGACACAACTAAGCGTTTTAGACAAAATTAAAATGTTCAATGGGATATTCAACTTGTTAAAAATTCACGAAACAAATTAATAAAACCAAAAGTTTCATTAGTTTTCGGTAATGAGTGAACGCTAAATACCTGTTCATGCGGAATTAAAGAAACCCAAATATTCCTCCACTGTTCATTCGATCCATTTTATTATCCCTTTACGTTGTATTGATAGGTAGCAAAGTGTAGCCCATAAGGGCAACTTTTATCTTTCTGTGAGGAATTAACTAATTATACATAATGTACGTACACACGTAAGGTAATACACGATACATTTCATTATTAGCTGAAGACTTCAAATTCATGAAGACTTGAATAAATCAGACTGTAATATTATTATAGTAACTTTAAAAGGGATTTTTTTTCTTTTCGAATGCACCATATCTAGAAAACAATGGAATATACTCTATTCAATTTTTGCGGAAAATCATTATTCAGTTTCAATCAGAGAGGATTTCGATTTTATTTATTACAAAAGTCAGAATTAATCGCCTTCTTTTCCACCTTTGCCCTTTCTAAACGATTTAATCAATTTCGCACAGCCCTGCGGCGTTCATTAAATTCTAATCTCGCGGTTCTGCCAGTTGAAATGGGATTGCGGGCATTCGGCAGTTACTCACGGTCCGCAAACAGTACTACTGTTGCAATCGGCGCGGTGCGGCGCCGGGAACCTCTCGGGCCCTGTTGACCATCCCGCTACATTACGAGACCTCTATCAAATGATTTGCTCGACGTCTAATTAGGGCGCCCGTGACGTCATCACGAGGCGCCAGGGGCCTGTGAGCGCCGCCGCGGAGCCGGCGTTCCGGGGCCCGTGACTCAGCCGCGTCGCGACGAGGCGGGCGACGCTCGGCAATTATTGTCTCTCCGCATCCTTTGGCCGTCGCCAAGGAAACCGTAAGAAACACGAGCTCTGTGCGGGAGGCAAGTAAATTTTTCTCTAGACAAGATTATACAGTAATATCACTGCTGTGATAGCCGGTAAGTTCTCGACTCGCGTAGCGAGTACTGAATTTACCGGTTATCACAGCACTTCGAGTGATATTTAGTGCGACTATTTCACGAATTAACACATTACATTATTCAACAGGATACTTAAAATCATAGGATTTACGAAAAAGAGAATTATATCTCAAAACTTCTTCCAGATTATACGAAACTTGCAACCAGCTCTGAGTTATCGCTTTCTCCCAAACATATATCCAAGGATAATATGAATAACAGTTTAATGGAGAAAATAAGTTTAACTATGTTTCAATTTTATGATAACAAAACTTTCAAAAACAATTATAACCAAACAACTGAGAAGAACATTTATTAAAAACACAATTAGAAAAATTGTAGAAAGATGAGTTTTCCACGTCTTGGAATTCCATGGAGGTATTTTAAATGGAAGATGGAGAAGCTGAAATAGGAGGAGGATTCGCCAATTTCGAATGGAATGAACATACGGTTGTACTCATTAAAGTATTTTCCTGTATAATTTTGACTGTAAAGTTCCACATAGTTTTGATAGCATATTCTTTCTACTCTTCACCATCTTATCTTCCCATATTAATTGCTAAATATTTCAAAATATAATTTCTTCATTTGTAGTTTGTGTTGTCAACTAATATTTCCTTTCTCACAAAATTCTTGAAATTGCTTCCACACACTTTCACTGTTTCTCGGTACTGAATATTTAATAATAGATTCAATTTTAGAGTTTGAAACATTACCAAAATGATTCATTTTTGTGTTATATTGATGCTCACTGTATTATTGACATAAAACAATTGCTATCCATGACAAAAAAGAAAAACAAAATGATTAAAGCGAAGTGCAAAATTGATAAACACGTGGCGATAGACATCTGGGATTGGTTAAATTTGAATACATTCTTGCTTAGCATTGGCTACTAACAACAAGGGCAGACATGCGTGAAATAGTCATTCAATTACAAAATAAAACAACCTTGACTGGAGTAATAGATTGATTACTCGTGTAAGGTAAATGGTAATTTGAATCTTATCGTTTTCCGATTATTTTCAAAGAGCAGACACATTATTATCGTGTGTACAAATAATAATTATTCGTACGAACTAGTCCTTACGGTACATTAAGTCGACACAGGAGCTAAACGTTTTCCCTGAGGATTAAATATTTTATCCACTCAGATTATCTTAAAACAAACATAGGATTTTTGTATAAAAACATTGCCTAAGTAGATAAAATATGTACTTCGTGACATTTGTATTCTAACATCTTATACAATATTAGACATCTTATTACATATTATCAATACATCTTTATTACAAATTATCCCATTGTGACATATGTCAATGACATTAAGAGAGAAATTTTATTAGCTGTTTGTAATTAATCTCCTATAGCCTGTATCCCTCCGGAAGTAAAAATGAATGCACTGATATCTTAGAAAATAAAATCTGACGAATTGTTAGACCTGTAGAATTTAACACAGATACCATTGTTGGAAACTCTCCAGTAACAATACTCTCCTTTTGCGATTCGCCCAAAAGTTTTGTTGAGGGTGATTTGTCCGTGACGGCATTTTCAGTGAGATCGCTCAATAATAGTACATCTTACGCGTTCTTCATCACGTTCGGTCAAAAGTTAATAATGTATAAAAGCATCATTTACAATAAGAAATTTACCTTTAAAATTACAATTTTTCCAAACAGCGCGCGTATATTGTTTTCACAATTTCATTTCTTAACAGGATACAACAGACGTGGTTTAGCCAAAATAATGAAGGCCTTTTAGCTTTAAAATGGGCATTTACGCATGAAATTGCCTCTAATCGAATGTTGCAAATTGTTGCGGGTTAATGTGCCCCGGTCAATCTACTCGTGGTTCGAGGAAAGAGAATGTAATTTGCAAATACTGTATCAGTTTGCTGTCTAATTCATAACCGCTAAACATAACCGAAAGGCTTACTAAGATCGGAGTACTATGACGCATGTAAACTTTTGAATTTCGAAGGTGGAAATGAAATCAATATAAGATGATGTATTTAATAAATCATTGTGAAAATAATCATTTTAATTTTAAAATATTTTATTTCTCAGAATTGATCCTCTCCCATGATAAAATTAAAATAATCATGAGAAACCTTACTTATTTGTATATAATAATTATTTTATATCTCATTTCATTTGCATAAGTACTTCATTTGCATAGGTATCATAATTACAAGAAACCACTTTTCTCCTAACTAAAAATAAGACAGTCAACGTTCGTTTCCGGCTAACAGACCTGGGACTGGTTTGACGCAGCTCTCCTTATGTCTTGTGCTAATCTTTTCATTTCTGCGCAGTTTTGGCTCATGCTGAATCTCACATGTCATTCAAACTAGCGGGTAACAGAAAGTGTTACAATTTCTCGCAGTGCTTCCTCCTAAATTAATTCGCCTTCTGTCAGTCTTGGGCGTTCTCTGACTTTGAATTGGCATGGAACACAAATCGTGACTTTTGAGCTGCTTTCGCGCCGGTTTGAATAGTCGCCGAGTTCGCAGCATCTGTGGAGTTATGAATAGAGTTAAGACGCATGAAATCACCGGCATGACGTCATTTCGGTTATCCCGGTACGGTTGGGTGAATTCACGACTCTAGTGCGAATCTTGATGCGGTTAGCCTTGGTGGGCGTGTAAACGGTCGTTCTGAACGTTTTACATCTTTTTAGTAAAACCGCCCAACATTTAGTGCTAAGCAGAGCAGAAAATAATTATATTAATGGTTAATGTGAAAAAGTATTTCAATTCTAACACACTTCCCATAATCGAATGTTTATATTAACAATAATTGTGGTATATGAAACCTTTTTATAAGCATAATAAAAACAGTTGTGAAACTTAATTTAGTACATCAGTACTTACTTATCCCCCTTCCCGCGCAAAATATATTATCCAGAATAATTTATGATTTTAATGATTTGGAAGTAATTCACACCACAGCATTTCTGTCATGACTTAAATTCAGTCTCAGCACGAAATCCGTAATCATTAGTTTCAGGTGTTCTTTATGATCAGATAAATTAATATTGAATTTGAAGGAGAACTTCTAGTTTTGAATCATGTAAACCCTTTCCTCTGCTTTTCTGCCTTTCGTTATACCAACAACATTCATATCAGTTTGCCAGAATGACCTGCAAGAAGGGAGGAACTTTGTATATTTATGAGTGTCAATACGATCTTATTTACGTAAATAGCATAAACAAAAGGTTCAAGAAATTAAATAATTCCAATATTTTGTGTGAATTCCAAGGGCCTAAATGAAATGAGAATGACTGCTGCTGGCTTACAATCAATAACTTGTCAAAGAGGATTAACACTACGTGATTTCTCTACTCGTGTTCTAAACTTTGTGAACAATTTCACTCACTTTTCTTTAAATTAAACAAACAATATATAAGATTTGCAAAATCTCCAAGAATCTCTTTAGATCCGAGTTTTTGAATCAACTCGGCAGGCTACTCTCACTTCTCTCGCATGCTGTCTCCGTCTGTGGATGAGGATACAATTAGAATTAGGGAGACAGGAAGCAAGGCAGACACAAGTTTAATTCGTTAGCTCTGGTGAGTTACGAGTGAGGCGAATTCCTGAGAAAGGCGTTGACGTTCGCCTCTACTTTGTTTCGTACCATCTTGACGTTGAGAAGTTGATCTATTGCAATTCTTTTTCTGGGGTATTTACATAATCAAGGTGGATTATAGAAAAACGTGTGAATTTAGAAATGTAGAATGGGGAAAAATTCCCACGTACAAGTATAAACTAAATAAACTGCGGGGTTGTATTAGTAGAACTCGTATTTACACGATTGTCTCAAAAATATTATCTGAAATGGGCACTAGGCTATTTTGGATTGCCTGAATGAATGGGGAATTACATGAATTTGACAGCGTTTAATTTTAAAAAATCTGGTAAGCACATTTTTTTGAGAATAATCATACGGCAAAGAAATCCCAAAACTCTGTGATACATTCTGGCGCGCAAAGCACAAAGGTCGTATCTGCAAATTATGGCCAAATTCAATTATTGTCACTATGAAGCTCTCTGTAATTTGTTCTAACAAATGCTAAGATTCAATAGTCGTATTACCGATATGAAGTATTTAAAAAAGTACTTTTGAATAAAGTGGTACCTGCTCTTTTTATGTGGGTTACTAAGATCATTTGGTCTTAGTAACCCACATAAACATCACATCTTAGTAACCCCCATCACATCTTAGTAACCCACCCCCTTGACAATTGCTTATCGCTTTATTTACGATATATTTACAAAACAATACTAACGAATTGAACATTTTAATAATTTGGAGATCAATTAAAGAACGGTGTTCAACTGTAAACCTCGATTGCTTATTTTGAGCTCAGTTGCAGATAAGATCAGTATGTAGTTCCTATTAGTATGGCAATATTTTTTGTCCCCGACTCTCACACATTTTTGAAACCGTGATTATCAAATTAAGATACGTAACAAATAATATTTCTCTTGTTAAACAAAAAGAATAATATGAGTGATTGCTGGAAAGAAGTTGAAAGTTTGAATTTGAAAGTTAAAGTTGGAAAGTAAATGAATGTTTAGAGAAAATCCAAAATTGTTATAGGAAAAAGCAGAACGAAACTAGCATTCATTCTAATTTATAACAGCTGTCATGAGAAAGTGAGACCAATAACATTTTAAGTATTTCACCGCCATGAACACAATCTACTTTAAAATTGTTAATGAATTTGAAATTCTAACGTTATTTGCATCGCAGAAATTTTTATAAGAATATTTTCTACTAGCTTAGCGTATGGCCTTGTTGACCATGAACGTAGTATTTAATACCTGAAAAACGAAAAAAAAATTAAAAAAACAAAATTCGCCACAAAACATTTCCATCCACACAAAGCAACGTTTTCTTCAGCCTACGTTCACCTCGCGACTGCATCACTACTTAAACCGAAGTCGTAAAGGCAACAAAACGATGTTCCACCTGAAACGGGAAACACGTTGCCTCGACGAATGCACAAATTACAACACAAAAGAGCCATCGCGCTGGCCCTGCGTTTAAACCGCCAAACAAAATCTGCCCATTCACCGCGACGCGCGAGGACACCTGCGCTGCGACGCGAGCGCGGGGGATGAATGGCGGCGGCGGGGCGAAACAACATCCGCCAGAAGAGCGTCCTTCATGTCGGTATTTGACTTTCCTTCTCTCCGAGAATTTCCAGCGTTCGTGGGGAGCAAGCGGTGTTTCGACAGCTGCTCTCGGTTGTTCACACAGGAAGCGCGTTTGTCTTGTTAGAGTATCAAGGCGAATGACGTTTTCGATTTCAAGACTGTGAATGCTTCCCAACTTCATTTGTATCTGAACGTCGTGCATGAATGTGTTTGATAGGAGTATTTAGCAAAATGTTCGTATTTAATTATAATCAATGACGATTTTCGGAGAACTATCAGAGCTGATAATAAATATAAAATGTGGGAAAATCTTGCTGAGGTACCACAATCGAAAATGTTGCCTAATAGCATAGAGATCCAATGTGTGTGGTCTTTTCCGCACCCCAACAAACATACTTTTAGCGCCTTACTACCATGGTACACCGCACTTTCATCAATGCCTCGAAGTAACTGACATCTTCAAATTAATTCTATGCCACTCGCATTTTTTCACGAGACACGATTCAAATCATGCGTTTAGAACAACGTATTTCTTTATCACAACTACGTTTAATGAATACCTTCCATTAACAAATATTTTTGTAATTTAAGCTATAGATCCCATTCAGAGCAAGTTCCCCATCGACAGTTGGAAGTGGGACTTATAAAATCCTGAAGAGTATTTTCGAAATATCACGCGAAGGTTTTTCAGCAATTACAGATTCAAACCTCGTCCAATCGCGGATGCCCAATTCAACTGTCGACAGAGTTCTTCAACCAACAAGCGCTCCACTTGAGAAGCAGCGAGGGCGATGACGCATGCCCCTCCATCAGTCCTTCGCAACAGCCGGCGGCGCAACAGAAGCGTCTCGGCGAGCCCTACTCGCGCGAAGAGCCCCGAGCCTCGCTGGGCAGCCCTGGGCCGTGAAGGGCCCTCCACGTCTCGCTCCGACGCGCCCTCGAGGTCCTCCGCGGGGGGGGGGGGCGGGGAGGAAGGGCGTGTGCTCCGGATGGCGCGGGCGAGCACGCTCCTCTACGCTGCCGTTCCGCCCTGCGACCTGCGACTGACGACGCGGGACGCGCCGCCCTTGCCGGTGGCTCACGTACAGATACGTCACCGCGTCAGATTTCTACCTGTTGCGATTCATCTCTCAATGATCCGTCCCATACTCGAATATACTTCTCCGGTCTGGGCTGTCGTGGCCAAAACAATTATGAATAAAACGCATATTTTCCAAAATGCATTATCACAAATGCTCCCTGGTACACAGTTAACTCCTTATACACAGTTAACTAATAAACTTTGCATTACACCCATTCTCGTCCACTCTCCCCTTACACGTCATTATAAAATATTACATATTCCTTTAGAAATTTCCTTTTACCAATAGGTAAGCAGAATCCACACGGTTAAAAGAAAGTTACTTAAATAATTTTTCGATCTCCATAAACACGAACTGATGAATCTTTTCTCATTTATCGCCTGTTTAAGCCGAAAATTGTTCTTTATCTCAAAACAGAATATTGTTTTCCATAAATCATAAGAAGACCGTGAGGCAATGTCATGATACGCTACATTTCTAAAGAAATTGAGATATTCGTGTATTTCGACGCCCCATCGATGTATCTAGATGTCGGGGTTTTATTTTAAATATTCGCCCCAAGATGGCAGTGTAATTCATAAGTTAATGTTCTTCATCCCTATGCGTAGAATGCGAAGTCTAAACCTTTACTTGCCGTTTTCTCCAAACTTACGTTGTGATATACCTACGACCGGTATTATTTATTACAGATTATTCGCGATGATATAAGTACATACATTTGTAATTTGTTAAGATGTGAGATGATGGTGACTATTGTTATGGGAAGGTGATATCATATGGAGGGGGCCGAGGAGAGTAAAATGGAAATGTTGTTGGTCGGCAGCACGGAAAGCAAATGGTACTTTTGGACGGTGTATTCGGAATAAGGAATAAAGGGAGTATTGCTCTTAACACAGAGAAGCTGAAAAAGTGCAAGGAGCGGGCGTTCGTCGACGAGAGGAAGCATCTTGAATTGGAGTGACGACAACAGAACGGAAGTAAACGTAAGAATGTCAACTCATTTTTTTAAATAGGTTAATAGGACTGGAGACCAGGAGATTTATGTAATTTAAAGGAAACAATAAATACTAATTGTATGTGAACTAAGCTAACTATTTGCGGGCAGTCCGATGTAGTAGAGTCGAAGCTACAATTTCCAACAGCTTTGCTCATTCGTATGGAGGGCACGTCGACCGACTGGACTAGCAGGGCAAAAAAAATTAATAAAGGTTCCAGTTTAATTAGAAATGATTAATAGAAGAATTGAAATAATCATTACCACGTATAGTGGCATAGCATGTTGTTGCCCAGAGGTCTTCATACAATGTCTTGAAAATATTCGGTATCCATTGTAATTGTCTTCGCGGTTGCAGAAGGGCCAAGAGTTTTTTTGAATAAATTTCAAAAAAGAAGGCGAGAAAGTAACAATTATATCGACGGGTACTCCCGCAGATTCCACATGAAATTGGTGATGTCGAGTGACCGGATTTCATAAATAATATTTTATCCCTGTAATGAGAAATGCTCTCTCGCTAGTGGATGAAACATAAAATCTCTAATTATTGAAGAATAATTATATTACGCTTATCTAGCAGACTTAGTGTTTTCTAATGGGCACAATTTTTTTGAAAATTGCCAATTGCTCGGCACACTTTGCTATAAAATTTGTATCGTTACTCATGATTATTTACTCTATTATAATAAATTATATTTGTCAATTAATAAATTAAATTTAATTCGTAAATTTTGCAAATTTTGTTTCTACATATGTAGTTTATTGTAGCTAATTCCCATTTATTATGTATGAATTCAGCATAATATGTAACAGAAATATCATGTTTGTTTCGATTATTATGTGTCAAGTCCGTCTTGCCCAGCTAAGTCGCTAATGTCGAAAATAGGGCCACAGTCTGACTCGAATCCTAGGACCTTTCGATCAGAGACACTGCAGTGACATCTATTGATGCCCGGAGCTACCTCCAACGACCCCTAGCTGTGTAGACACAAGGGGAGCAATGCTGATCCCCGAGATCGCTAAGACAGCGGTCGAGATAACTAAAGCAGTAATGTCGTAGCGATCTTGGACCGAAGGATCGTGGGGTCGAGTCCCACCTCGGACATGGTTGTATTTCATTTTACCCCCTATCATCACCATACCAAGTCATCTTCACATCTATCGCAACGTGAAACCCAACAGTGGTGGCTAATGACCTAGATGTTGATGTGACCTTAATAAACCAGGGGCCTTAAGGCGAGTAAAAACAATCGGGGAATATCAATTTTGAAGAAAATCGGCTGAACGGTTTAAGCGCTAGCGTTGATCACAGACGGACAAACGGACGTTTTGCTGTCAATCGATTTTGCAGTATCAAGAAGCAACAAAACATGGATTTTGACTACACCACGAGATAGAGGATTTTTTTTCTAAATTTAGCAATAGGTTTTATCCACTTTTTCGTTACCAGACCCCTGCTATAAGAGTTTTTCTGGCGAAAATTCCCCGTTTTCCGGCGCACGATTACATAACCTTCTCTTCTTACGAAGTATTAAGGCGAGAAAGTAAAAAGAAAGAGTCCGGCCACTGACCTCCCCGCCGTCGCTGGGGCCGGGCGGCGCGACGCTGCAGGGGGCGTCGGCCGGGTGGACGTCGCGCGGGTCGGCGGCGTTGGCGGCGGGCGCGCCGAATTCGGCCCAGCAGTCGGCGTCGGAGGGCGCGAAGTAGCGCCACGGCAGCCACTCGGCGCCGTCCAGGGAGCGCTCCAGCGCCCACGCGGCCGGCAGCGGCGCCGGGCCCGCCTTCACCGTCACGTGCACCACCTCGTACTCCTGCGCACACCGCACACACACATGAGGAGGACATGAAATTACACAGGCACACAAAAAATAAGTTGCCAGACCCGAAGACTTGACACATGATTTGGCACATGACACCCAAAGACTTGACACACTATCAATGGAATAATATCACAGTCACACACACACACACACACACAAGTTGCCAGACCCGAAGACTTGACACATGAGACCCAAAGATTTATTAAGTTGGCTGTCCGGGTGATGGCAAAGGTGCCGACGTTTCGGTCGCCATTCTGCGACCTTCCTCAGGGCGTAATGCCTACGCTCTACGCTCTACACACAAAGTTGTCAGACCCAAAACTTGGCACATGTTTCTCTGTGTATGTAGAATCCGAAGCCAGAATTGGGTCACCATCTTTCAGTTTGCTTTGAAATCGCAGAAAAATCAATGTGAAATTTTCAATTTACAATCCGCGGTTGTTTTCGCGGTTTTGAAAAAAAAACTGGAGGGTGGTCGAACAATTATGTTTTTTTTTAATATTCGGGTCCAGCGCATCGATATGCATAGAGAACCATGTGTGAAGTCTTTGGGTCTGGCAACTTATTTTTTGTGTGCCTGTGTTTGTTTGGTGCCTGGGTGCCTGTTTTTGTGTGCCTGTGTTTCATGTACTTATATACTCTACGAGTAAATGCTTATATCAATATCAATATGAACATATGACCATTTAAATATTAACTATGAACATACTAACAAACAAGTATTATTATATGTCGTAGAATACATTTTAAAATCATTTATTAGTAAAATATGTAACCACTTTGATTTATATGTGTCTGATTTCTGAAAAAAAAATACAGAAAGTTGTGAATAAAGAAAACATAAAAAAAACAATAATAACAATAATACTATCAATAAAACGTATATGTATTATAAAATTTCCAATCAATTATGATATTAATTATAATTTATTGAAAAACATAATATTAATGTATGTAAATTTTGCTGCCTCAGAAATGAGAAGGATCTATCCTATTTCGAGGAAACATTATAGGAGAGCATACTGAAAACTTGAATGTGGCGAATACACAAATGCTTTGTCATTTTGTTCGTAAAGGGTTTTATACATGCCTGCTTGAAAACTAGTTTAAGGTAGTAGAGCTGATGATACAGATTGCGAACATGTTGAAACATCAATTCCGCAAAAAATATCTTGTCGTCATTAAATTAAGACGTCCACCGTTACTGACATTCATGAAGCTACAGATAGAAAAGTTTTGATTGCTTAATCCCTTTAAAATGTGTTTCAACCAAATTCCAAAACATTTAAACCTTCTGTAAGTTTACCAACAATATTCAGCATTAAAGAATATTACATTCATTTAATAAGGGAAGAAAAGTATCAGAAAATGTTAACTGAAGTGACATGACCACTTAAAAATTTAGAAAATAAAAATAAACTAGATTTCATATTTAAATGGCATGTGTCCATTGTATTCATCCATAGGGCTTAATTACACGTACAAAGCAATAAATGCTGATGACAATGTCTGTCGAACGTATAATGAAAATTAATTACAATAAATGATCACGAATCACTTTAAAGTCAGCAAAATACAACTTTCTTCACCACTTACTTCACCCCTGTGTTTTTAATTGTGAAACAAGGATGATTAATGACGATTTTGTGGATAAAATCTAACCATATTTCTTATCCAACGTCTTGAAGTATTGCTATTGAGTGTAGAAATGAAAAAGAGAAAGTGATAGGAATACAGAGAGAAAAAAGTGGTAGAGAGAGAGAGAGAAGGAAAGAGACACCGGGAAAGAGAGACTAGAGAGAGACACAAAGAATGACAATAAAAGAGGATACGAAGTTAATTTGGGTGAAAAGTTTGAATGTATGGAGTTAAAAACAATCAATTTATCTTATGATATAGAAGATCGGTCTAATCATTAACAGTAATTTCGATGATACTTAAAGATGAAGAAGCCAGCAAAACGATTATTAAAACACCTAATAGAAATAAACATTGCAGACATGTTGAATCTCCATTTCGTCTATGCAATAGTCAAGATATTCACCTGCATACTCATTTATTACACGCTTACCCCGATTTATCTACGAGATAGAATGTACATCGCGAACTGACGAATTTCCGTAAAACATATATTCACTGGTCATGTGACCAATTTGCGGAGACACCACTCCTCAAAGTATAATCACGGATTACTTCTCGGAACTTGGAAAGCGCGAAGCGGGGAGGGGGGGAGCGGGGGCGGGCAGGCAGGGCAGCGCGCACGGGAGGCCGCCCCTCGGCCCCCGGCTGAGTCACGCGGCAGCGGCGCTTTGTGTGCTAATGCGGCGCCCGCGGCGCGGCCAGGCTGTTTGCTTTGCTTTGCTTTGCCTCCAGGACAGGAACAGGAGGACGAGGAGGACGGGGAGAGGTCAGAGAGCGAGAGGAAAGATGATGAGAAGGGAGAATAAACCAGAAAAGTAGAAGGAAGAGGATGGCTTGGAACAAGACGAAGAGGTGGAAAAGGAAAAAAAAAACAGAAATAAGAAGAGAACACACGTGATAAAGAATATCAAGAAGAGCATGGAGATGAACAATTGGAGAGTGACGAAGAGGAGTAGGGAGATGAAGAAGAGGAGGGAGATGAAGAAGAGAGAGGAAATAAAGAGGAGTGAGATGAAAAAGAGGAGGGAGATGACGAAGAGAAAGGAGATGACGAAGAGGAAGGAGATGACGAAGAGGAAGGAAATGAAGAAAGAGATGAAGAAGGAGATGAAAAAAGACGAAGTTCAGATTAGGAATAAAAAAATTAAAGTTTAAATTAGGAATGAATAAAACAAAGTGGAAGAAAACATCGAACTGAGAAACTGGAAGGAGGTATATGAAAATAACGAATAGAAAATGAGGAAGCAGAAAATGCAGATAAGGAGAACGAAGGAGTGGTAGGGAAACGGTAAAAAACAAGGAGGATCGAGAAGCAAAATGACAACTGGAAGGATGATGAGCCATTCAGTTACGAAAAAGAAAATGAAAGTGGGATTTCCCTGCCGATCGAGTCGTGCAGATCCGTTCAATGAGATAAAACAACAAGAGGCAAACCCGTCAATTGACAGTGATTGAAATGAGTGAATGAATAAAATACAATTATGCATTTAAGTTCGTGAGATACAAGTTCAAAAAAATCAAGAATATGTGTTTGTTGTTTGCTATGATACAATACATTTTGACACAATTTCAACACAATTATGATAAGCTATAACACGATTTTGATTATCTTCATACAAAATTTGAAATATTTATTGGAAAAGAAAACAACTTTTGCTGCATTCACAATACAACTATAAGGTAGAACGTGCAATTGATAATTAGTACCAATGTTGAAGATAATTTTGTCGTGAAAGTAATGCATCTTGCTGACCTCGAGCATGAAAAGAAATGACAAGATGCTTTACGAATATGTTTTCCTTGATCCTACAAACATTTAACGAATAAAGCCGCGCGAATATTCCATGTGTTGGCATAAATATCATGAAAAAATTACTATCGTGCATTTTCATGAAACAATGAGAATAGTAATGTGAACAGAATTAGGAATTAAAATTTAATAATAATAGTATTAATAATAATAACAATAATAAATAATAATTGAGGCACACTCTTGAAAATAAATATTTTTACACGTACGAGAAAGGTGCTGAACGGTTGGTGAAAAGCAACACCCTGGTTGTTTCTCACCAATGCTGGCCTTTTTAACAACGTTAAAACATTACACTCACTTCCCGGAAATATGCTTAATTACTGACGTTATTATGAAACTCATTCGTTCACGCTTGTTCATATAATGCTTAATTACTGACGTTATTATGAAACTCATTCGTTCACGCTTGTTCATACGCGTACAAACAATAGGCAATGCTGCAGAAATAACTTACAGCTGTCGACCATTTTGTGAGCATTAGCAGAAATATTCATAATAGAAGCAATTACTTCTTAATCTGGTTCTGCATTGCAGGAATGAAAAATAGATGGCGGAGTGGTATTCGCACCAACACAAGACTCGCGCTTTTTGCACCATCTTTGAACAGCGTGATAGCTAAGAAGACTTCAAAAGTCCTATTTCTCCAGTGTGAGGAACGAACTTTTTTTCCGGATCACGTATTCTGATGGATGTTCACTTCAGGTTCCCTCTAAAATTAGGTTTCACGCTGGTAGAGTCGATAAATTAAAGGTTAAAGTTTCCTCCTGTTATTTGAGAACTGCAATTTCCGGGCCACACCTCAACGGTGATTTCACAGTGAAAAAAGAACAGGTTTCTCAACTTGAAAAACCAAATGCTGTGTTACGAGACTCCTGCTTGAAGTTCAAAAACACTAAATAATTATGTGTTTTGTTAACACTGTTCTTGTATACAATGATAACATTCATTAAAACAATGACGCCCTAACGGTGAATTTGTTCTACTTTTCTGTTAAAAATACTTTAACAATATGACGTTTCATTATTGTCTCTTAACGCTAACTTTGTTATATCAATGAAGAAAATGAATTTATCTTAGTGTTGTTATTGCCTTTTACTCTGTAAAAGCATATTATACAGTTACAAGAATAGATTTGTCGTAATAGAACATAATATTTCTTTCACTTAGAACTGTTCTGCGGTACATTCTTTCTTTCAAAATGGCACATGGTGAATGTGCGATCACTTTGTCTTCAGTGCAAATATGCTATTGTCGGCATAAAAATAACTGAAATAGGCGGATCAAAAGCTGTGTTAATAAAGAGATGGAATATGTACACAAGCTAACAGAACATCTCTCTCAATTCACACGTAGTCAATTACGTTACGTTACATCCATTTCCTTCTGATGTGAATAGGCGTGAGAAAAAAATTATTTTCTTGTCCACGTCCACTTGTTCCTGCTTTGGACATCAGTTACTCAAGAAGTTAGCATCAGCGTCTCGATGAAACGTATAAGCTTCAGCGGTGTGCTTCCAAGACCGCCGTCAAAGATCGGCATTCGAATTGTGTGTATACAGTCTCCTCAAACCGCTTCCTACAAAGGGATGTCGAAAGTCGAAATACGTACGCAAACACACTTTTTTCTATTCTTCTGAATTAAGGATACGTCATACTTTTAAAACCGTAAATTTATGACAGTTTAATTTCATATGAGAATATGACTTGCTCGTACTCCCTCAGATAAACATAAAAAGAACCTGAACGAATCATTTCTCTTGAACTACACAATTCAAATACAAAAAGAATGCTGTCAACGAAGAAATGGCTTTTGTGATTCCTAAATCATCGATGTTTTGTCTGCTTATTACTATTACGATCAATAGAGAACTGTTTATCTGATATTAATAATTGATAAGATTCAGAATATTTCAAGTGACAAGAAGAATGTCAAGATAATTATTTTTTATTTCTTCTTCCAGCTAACACAAATAATTTCCTAGCATCCTTCATTAAAATTGTCTGTTGATAATAATAAGTACACATTTTATATTGAACTCAACATTCCCTCAGAATAAACTTTCGAATGAAACAGCGATACAACAAAAGCTTAACGTCTATAGCTTTGTTAGAGATGCTGTGCTAATTGAAATAACAAATTTAGAATAGTCTTACTTTCAATAAAATTGTGAAAATAAAAAACATAAATATAAAATTATCATCAATAATCACACTTCCCTTTTCAATATTTATTATCTCGGAAGATCAAATTTTCCACTCTATCCGACAAGGGGTCTTAACATGCATATTCTTCAGGGAGGTACTTGCCAACTCCGGTACCTCGTTACCAAGAGTGTTGCACGAGAAATTAAAGACGAAGTGAAACGTCTTCTGAGCACGACAGTGATCAAGCGGACACCGTAAACCATACATTTTCCCCGTTCGAGAAAGACACACCTTTGACCCATAACTATACACACGTTTTAGTTTGTAGCATTTCACTTAAGTCGCCCCGTAGGCGGAAAGTAGCAAAACCGCTCATACCCTATTGTATATATGCTAAAGAGGCGGGTACGGTCCCACTTGCCTAGTACTCGCCCACGAGCCGAGTGCCAAAATAGGTGTGGAACTGCTACGGCAGCGCCGGCGCGGCGCGTCGAGGCGAGTGGCTGCCTGCGAGTCAACGTTTGCCCAGCCAGCGCCTTCGCTGGACCGCCGCGCCGCGCCGCGCCGCGCCGCGCCGCGCCGCGCCGCGCCGCGCCGCGGAGAGGAACACGAGCCGAGCGGGCAAACGTTGTCCTTCGGCAGGGCGCGGCGCTAAAGGTCGGCACGGCGGAGGCGGAGCCCACACGGAGGAGGCGACGGACGCGGAGAACGAGGGGGAAAAAAAGAACAAACTGTGGGTGCACCGCATAAAAAATCTTTCACTGCGCTCCTGGGGTCGGCCACGGCTTTGCGTTGTGGTCCCACACAGTGCTGGATTTATGAAATTTTTGGTTTCGGAACGCACCCTAAATCACTTATTAATTTAATAGAAATAATGACACGTTTATACGAATAATTTAATAATTATTTCCGAGATACCGGAACGCTGTTCCGTCGCGTTCCACCAGAAATCAAGTCCTGGTTCCATATATAAAGACATGCCCGGGGACTTAGATTTCCGGTGATTCCGAACGGGCGTTTCGTCGTTAGTACTAAGGAGACCGCTGTGAGGAGATGGGCTGGATGGAATTGAAATTGCATGCCCGGAGGCCCAGATTTCCGGCGATACCCACGTCGTTAGTGCTAAGGTGTACGCGTTGAGGAGATGGTGTGGATTCTCCGATCCGCCCGGGTGTAGTGGCCCGGTGAACCTCCACTTGATTATTTCGTTTCTGTCGTGACAGTGCTCGATACCCGTGGGTAATTGAAGATGGACTTGACCCGAATAGGTGAGTGTGAAATACTCCGGCGCCATCCTGGAAGATGGCTCCGAGCTGACGGAGCGGCCTCATTCAGGCTTATTTGGCGAGGCTTCTGTTGGAACCTAGGTACCTGACGGTGCTTTAGTGCAAACCTCGAGCAGAGTTCGGCCACAGCTCGACCCAAATATAAATGTCCTGGTGGGGAATTAAAACGGCATGCCCGGGGACGGGGTCTACATTTCCGGCGATACCCACGTCGTTAGTGCTAAGGTGTACGCATTGAGGAGATGGTATGGATTCTCCGATCCGCCCGCGTGTAGTGGCCCGGTGAACCTCCACTTGATTATTTCGTTTCTGTTGTGACAGTGCTCGATACCCTTGGGTATTTGAAGAGGGACTTGACCCGAATAGGTGAGTGTGAAATACTCCGGCGCCATCCTGGAAGATGGCTCCGAGCTGACGGAGCGGCCTCATTCAGGCATATTTGGCGAGGCTTCTGTTGGAAGCTAGGTACCTGACGGTACTTTAGTGCAAACCTCGAGCAGAGTTCGGCCACAGCTCGACCCAAATATAAAAGTCCTGGCGGGGAATTAAAACGGCATGCCCGGGGACGGGGGCTAGATTTCCGGCGATACCCACGTCGTTAGTACTAAAATGTGTGCGTTGGGGAGATGGGTTGGAGAGTCGGAACCACCTGGGAGTAAAAGTCCGGTTATCTTCCAATTGGGCTCTTGGTTTCTTCGTGGTGATGCCTGATACCCGTGAGTAATTGAGGAAAGACTTGACCCGAACTCGTGAGCGTGAAATACTCAGGCACCACCCTGTAAGTTGGCGACACGGAGTTGGCGGAGCGGCCACATGCAGGATTGATTGACGAGACCTCGGTCCGGATGCTTCACAGTGCATTAGTGCAACCTGAGGCGGCACAAAAGCCAAAAAGGCAACGGTGCCCGCGTTGGGGTGAGACAAAGTCCCCGTGCTATACAATCTAGTACTTTCCATGCGGTCTTGCAGAAATTCAGCTGTTGAGGGTCTCAATGTGCATAAGCTAAAATATTTTCCCCACCATTTTCCTCACCACAACCATTGGGATTCCCTGAGTAACATACCCTCTATCGTTCAGTGTGATGTTACAACACGTTCGGTAACGGCAACAATTGCTGTTGTGCCACATGCATAAGACCACCAATGATGTACAACTATTATTCCATTGGTGGGATGCATAGCTCCAAGAATTCACGCCCGAAGACCTTGGGTGATATGAATAAAAACCAGCTATTAGTTCTCTCTCGAGTTTTCAGAGCAATTGCTTGAAACAATATGAATATGAAAGGACGTGAGTGATTGTTATTATCTTCAGCGATTTCTCCACTGACGAGTAACTGCTCGTCCGAGGAGCAATCGATTACTTTTCGTATGAATGAAATCGAGAATTTTCTTCCAGTGCGAAGCACTTTTTTCGAATTTTCGGAGCAACCATTGTAGGTGACTCAAGTAGAATTGAATGGATAGAAGAGAGATTACACACAACTTTTGTGAGCTGGTTGTAATGTACGTAGTGAATGAATGATGGAAGACTTCCTACAATTTTGTCAACAACGCACAACTGTACTATTAAACCTAACACGATCGACACCATCAGGAACAAGCACGCATCACGCGGAAACGTAGACAAAAAAAACAGACGAAAAACGACCAATCGCAACTGATCAGTTAGTGAGCAATTACTCAGTAAGAGAAGTAAATGCTCCAAGTCCCACGAAACTTTTTATTCATGTGACAAGAACCAATCACTTATGAGAAGTAGTAGTTCTCACTTGTACTCGTGAGCAATTGTTCTGGAGAACGTACTCATTTTTATTCACATCACCCCTTACTTCGCTGCGAGAGTTGTGAGAGCTGCTTCCCTATGCTGCGAGACACTCCTTCGTCAAGATCGTTTTCTTTGCGGTTCTTTATTAGTGCTAAAACATAACACATACGAAAAGAATATAATATTAGTTTCATACAAAATACCCTTTTAAGTTAAAAGATTCGTTTTAATTCGCAAAACTTCAAGATGAAACAGATCGAAACATCAATTAAAGAACTTTTAATGGTTTACGCTGCTGTATTAATTCCAGATGGATAAACGGCTGTCAAAATGTGTCTCTCCTTCAAATTCTCAAGATTAATTCTTTGCACCTTTACCTAACTTTCAACGTATTAAGTTAGCGAGGAAGTAAATTGATGAAAGTATGTCCGATTGATGGCAGAAAATGACCTGCTGAGCTGTCCTAAGCAGAATACTTGGCTGAAAGAACAATCCAACTATAGATGAGAAGGGGGTTCAAGTATCACACAAAACATGGGCGCTTTCGTAATGTGTTTGTGGCATAGTTGCAATTTCTTAACGAAGTGCAGGAGAATTAAGATCATTTAAACGAAGCAGATGAACTACTGAAAACTTGAGACAGCCAATGAAATTTAACACGACTCACGACGTCAGGTTATTTAGATCAAAATGTATAGGAATGGGTTGCGGAATTTCTTCCAACAAATGCAGCACATAACCAATTCAAGAAGAGTAAACAATGAGTCAAGTCGCATTCACGAATCTCAAAAAAGTGTAGATAAAAAAAGAAAACCAACGTTACGGAGAACATTAGTATAAAAAATTCATGAAAAAAAGCTGTCGGCGAGAGTGCAAAAAGCGTTGAAAATGTCGAACCCAACGTCTCTGGTGGCAGCGAGTGATGCAGGCGACGGGGCGAAGGTGGAGAGGTAAATTTGCACCGAGAGGTAATTGACACGGACACTCGAGCAGAGTGACGTCGAGAGCATTGGAAAGAACTGACGCGGCGAGCAGAGACAAAACTTCCAGGAAGTCTCCGTAGAGGGCGACGCATTAAAACAACCTAGTGGAAATAAAAACTTTGCACTAACTTTCTAATACAAAAAATCCATATTTTTATATAATAGATTTAATTATTTTATTTATTTATTTAATTATTTTTTATATAATAGAAACTCGTTAATTCTACCTCCTGACCTTCCATAATTTCTTCACATCTCAACAAAAAGTTTATTGATTTAAATCCGACAATTAAAAAATCATTTTTATTTACGATTTAAACCATCACCCTGCATCAAATCACTTAAAAAAGACGTTCTTGCTTTAAAAATGTCTTTCAACCAGTCAGCATTTTTTCATTTTATTGTTTGGTTTATTTTTCTTTCATTTTTCGGCTTGGCACGTGCTCCAGCTATGCTTCTCGAGACGATGTGGGACGCTCCAGGGTGCCTTTCGAGTCGGACCGCTCCCACGCACCCATGCTGCAGGGACAAGGGAGGGGTCACTCACTAACCTAAGAAAACTTCTCCACCCATTCACAAAGGTCTGTGGGTTGGGGCGTGGTCTGGTATACGGTAAGTGCCGTGAGACTTTGGGAAGTAGGTTGAAAAATCGAAAAAAAAATTATGATACTGGATGTTAAAGAAATTCTCATCTCAGTTGGGAAGAGAATATTGTATTAAACATGGATAATCTATTTGATTTTATTACTCAAAATTGTATATTAAGCTATACTGATGCTTTCATGAAATTGTGAAATTTTATACTATAGGAAAATGCCAGTATTGCACACAATTATACCAGTATTTATCTTCATATAACCAGGAATATTGATAAGAGGTAAAACAAAAAAGATGCCAAATGAAGAGAAAATAGGAGAATTGTGCATGGTTAATGTAAACATCAAAACAGTAAGGAAAAGTGAATAATACATTTTAAGAAACAACAGTGAGAACATGCTAAATATTTTTATTACATGGGAGCTATAATATCTTCTTATCAATTCTTGCCAAAACGCTCTTTTCCACTTGTATTCATAATTCAAATTATAAGGTTTAGAGCAAAGATCCAAGAATTTAAGAAAACGAGCACATAATAAACGTCTCTACATTGTACGGTACATCGCACACTGTTTTATGATGTTAAATACAAAAATAATAATATCGAGGACCTATAGAAGGAGACAGAATGTAGCACGGGACGTGCATAGGGCCGCGACAGGAGGCGAAATGGGCACCGACGACGAAACAGGCAACAGAGACGAAACGGGCACCGGAGGTAAAACGGGCAACAGAGCACCGAAAGGGGCACCGAATACGAAACGGGCATCGGAGACGAAACGGGCACCGGAGACAAAATGGGCACCGGAGACAAAATGGTAACCGGAGACAAAACGGGTACCGTATGCGAAACGGGAATAGGAGACAAAACGGGCACCGGGGACGAAACGGGAACCGGAGACAAGAGACTAGTTTGGATGTCGGTGGTAAGAGGGGACGAGGCACGCCTGGAACTTGCAAGCAATGGGGCATGAGCGGGTCAGTTCTGGGGCGGAGGCCCCGTAGGGGTTCGGGCCATTACTACATCGGGGCGAGGGGCGAGGGGAGGGGGTCGGGAGGGCGCGGAAGGGCGGGGCGCGGCGCCGCTGCACCCACGCGCCCCGCGAGGCGAGGGCGACGGCGCGGGTGGACGCCCGCTGAGCAGGCGCGCCCAGCACCTCCGCCGAGCGACGGCCAGGGCACGGCAGGGAGCGCGCCCAGCAGGGCGGGCTGGCGCCCAGGCGGACGGATGGGTGGAGGGGCGGGCGGGGACGGCGCGGGCGAGGGCGGTGGTGAGGGCAGAGGGGAAGGCGAGAGCGATAGCGGAGGCGCGGGTGAAGGCGAGAGTGACAGCGAGGGTGCGGGTGAAGAAGTGAAGGGGTGGTTGAAGGCGATGGGGGAAGCGGGGGTGAAGGCGAAGGTGAGGGCGATGGCGAAGGCGCGGTTGAAGGTGAGGGCGTTGGCCCGGGGGGGGCGCGAGCGAGGGCGCGGGCGGGAGCGCGGGCGGGGCCGCTGACGGAGGCGAGGGCGGAGGCGGCGGCGAAGGAGCGGGCGGAGGCGAGGGCGGAGGCGAGGGCGGGAGGCGAGGGCGGAGGCGAGGATAGAGACGAGGGCGGAGGCGAGGGCGGAGGCGAGGGCAGAGGCAAGGGCGGGGGCGAGTGTGGAGGCGAGGGCGGAGGAGACGGCGGAGGTGGGGGCGGAGGCGAGAGCGGAGGCGTGGGCGGAGGCGGTGGCGGAGGAGCGGGCGGAGGCGAGTGTGGAGGCGAGGGCGGAGGCGAGGGCGGAGGCGAGGGCGGAGGCGAGGGCAGAGGCGAGGGCGGGGGCGAGTGTGGAGGCGAGGGCGGAGGAGACGGCGGAGGAGACGGCAGAGGCGGGGGCAGAGGCGAGAGCGGAGGCGTGGGCGGAGGCGGTGACAGAGAAGCGGGCGTAGGCGAGGGCAGAGGCGAGGGCGGAGGCGAGGGCAGAGGCGAGGGCAGAGGCGAGGGCGGAGGCGAGGGCGGAGGCGTGGGCGGAGGCGGCGGCGGAGGAGCGGGCGGAGGCGAGGGCAGAGGCGAGGGCGGAGGCGTGGGCGGAGGCGAGGGCAGAGGCGAGGGCAGAGGCGAGGGCGGAGGCGAGAGCGGAGGCATGGGCGGAGGCGGCGGCGGAGGAGCGGGCGCGGGCGTGGGTGTGGGCGCCAGAGAGGGCGGTGGCGCGCGAGACGCGGGCGCGGCTCGACACGGCGACGGGGAGTTGCAGCTCGGGACGACACTTGAGGACACGGCCGAGCACGCGATTAAATCAAAAGCACGGGAGGGAAGCGCTGCCAGACGCGGCCCGTGGAATGTGGGTGGACGCGGGGCCGCTGGAGGAACTATGTAACACTGGCCTTTCACGCCCAGATATGTAGGATGAGGCGTTGATTCGTAGTACCACGAGTTTGGGGCTTGGTGATCATCAAGTTGCTGTAGATAGATGTGCTCATCATCGTGTTTTGACGGCAATACAAACGTAGGCCATAAAAGGCGGTTCTCAATTCCGAGAATAGCTAGTGTCATGTAATTCAAGAATGTTATGAATCAGTCTGTGAAATTCACCATTTCTGGGATCAGTTCCTGAGGTGTACGAAGTCGCTGGATCCATTTAACACATTTATGACACATTATAAAAACCGATAATAAATGAAGTGCCCCCTTCCTTCCCTTATGCACTCGTTTTCTAAGAGTACAGAGCACAAACCTTGTTTCTAAAGTCAGTTTCTTAGATAAGACTTTCTGTTATAATGTTCTCTATAACTGAAAATTGCTTGAAAGACTTTTTGAAAGTATATTTCACTTATATTTTGAGCTCAAAAATATAATATGCAGGCAAGTACATCATATTTCGATCTCATTTTTTATTTACTTCCTAAACCACTTCAATTCGTTGAATTAATCTCATAACCCTCTTATTTTCCTTTCAGCTTGTAGGACAAGTGTAGCCTCTCAACAAATGCCTCCGAGATCTATTTTATGACACTGTAAAGTACTGTATCTGAAATATCTACACGTTCGTTTACGGCCACATATAAATAAAAACGTCTTCATACATTCCAGCCTTGCTATTATCTCAACCATTCAAGCACTATAAATGTAGCTGTAAGCAGACTGCCTTGTAACGTTACATCATCTGGATCGGAGAGACCCCTGTTTCATTACCCTGGGCTGAGTACTTAAAATATATTTTAAAATGCATGCAATGTACTCCAGATCTTGTTTAATAAAAAATCGAATGTAGTCAATCTCTCGCAGTACTACAAGACATATCTTACAGTCTCCGATTAGCTCCAACAAGTATCTGCCAGTTGAACAGAGCAGCTTCTCGACCTTCACGAAATAAATCAAAACTCTCATTAGACAAGAAGTTGAGTTGTGACTGCATGTGTTATGAACGTCGAGGATTTATGAGGAGCTCTTTGCCCTTTCGAGTTATCACTTCCGAACCTCGCCTACCTGCTTGGGTCGACTCCATCCATGTCCCCCCACCAGTCTCCCTGGGGAGGAGGCCGTTTATTTTGCTCACGGGTACATTTTCGCATAGCAGCCCTTTGGCTAGTGCGAAGCTAATAGTGATAAACTAGCACGTATTTTTCCGCACGTATTTTCACGCAATACTGCGAGAAAACTACTCAAATTTTCGAAAAATTGTACATGATCTTCTTTCAAAATTAATCTATAAAGAATAGATTTCGTTAAAGGGAAAATGTCTATCCATATTAGTAGTAGGAAATTCCGAAAAAATTGAACTTTTGCAATTTTCGAAAAATCAGAGTTTTTAACGAACATGAGATCTGCACCATTCTCTTGAACGTCCTTCACACTATCCAACAATTATATTTAATGAAAAATGATGAAGCCATTTTTTTGAAACTTTGGAAAATGTCCTAGGGGCTTCATGCAAAGTACCCCCCCAAAAATAAAGTGACGGTTTCGAATTCAAGAGTCCGCGACATCAGCCAGATCAATTGGAGAATATCAGTTTTGGAAAAAATCAGCTAAACGGTTTAGCCGCTGGCGTTATTCACCAACGGATAGACCGACATACGTTTTGCTGACATTCGATCTTTTGGTATCAATGACCACAAAGCAGGCATTCTGGCTACATCACGTTCAAGAGGATTTTTTTTGCTAAATTTATCAACTGAATTTATCCACTTTTTCGTTCCCAGTGCCTGTAATAAGAGTTTTTCTTCCAAAAATTCGCCGTTTTTTTCGCGCAGCATAACATAACTTTCTCTATACTCCGTTGTGAGAAAGTAAAGTGAGCGGTCAAATAAACCTTTCCTTATTTGTGGCTTAAAAGGAACGTAATCTATCGTTGTGGCCAGGATTTTTGGTATTCTATGATTGATTTAATCAAGACATCAAAACATTTCAAATAACGTTCCGATTGCGCTGTTCCGATTTCGGTGTAGGTAATTAAATTCATTTCATTGTTTTCTGATCGCTTATTAAAACATTGTGTTGTAACTGATTTAGTTCGCGTACAGATCCTTGGAGTCTGTTTTTACTTACTTGATGACACGGCTACTGTCATGGACGCGCGCCCCGACTGAACTGGATTTTTATAACATTTCTGTGCTGATATTGCCCTACCACCAAAAGAATCCATGAATTATATCCTTTACAAAACAAAATCTTCAGTTCAATTGCTTACATCCATACTCCTCTATCAATACACGATACAATCCATTCTAATTTAGTCAACCCCAGTCTGGATTGCCGCATCCAAAAACAATCGTTTCAAAATGAAAACAAATTTGCAAGAACAATGACTAAAGTACTACGGTTTATCCGAAACTCCCAGCTTCGCCAAGAACTTGGTATCAAAACCATCACGATCCATTTATCTAATAAGTCCTTACAAGTATACCGCAATATTTCCCGGATACTGTCAGCTGTTCACTTCAACATCAGAAAACAGAATTCTCAGCGGCAACGAATAAAGCGAAAACTGCTCATGAAATTATTTTACCCGCCTTGCATTGGCTAGACTCGATTAACGTTTGTTACTAATTTGTTTGTTCGTGAGACATCGGTTGTCGTCATACGACTAAATGCAAATAATTTTAAATACCACACAGCTCACTTATAATGGTAAATATCACTCTAAAACATGAACTCAGTGTAACAAGTTTGCACGAAATTATGAAGAACATTGAAACACTGACATCAAAGTCAAAACAGTTTCATTCGTTCTCAATCCCAACAATACATTTAATACAAAATAGCAGTTTGGTCTCACTATTGAAACGATTTTGAATGGGTACTGTTGATGTAACGTTTTTGATTTGATAACTGAGATTTAAATATATACATTTTATTTTACAAATTTGTTTTTGTAATTCAATATTAAAAATGTTTTGGTGCGATGTCGTTCATTCTTTCATTTATTCATACATACATTTTTGTGTTGGATTTTGCACACTTACTCTGATATACAACATAATCTTTCATAACTATCGTCTCAACTCGTCAGATCTTGTACCGATTCAATTCAACGAGTCGGCGCAAACCGGTCACAACAGCTGTTCTCCACTTCCCGATTCCTCGCTTTGTGCGTGGTTGTGCGTGGCCAAACGCAGAGCATTGACACTGGGGCCAGGCCCGTCCCACACGCACCTTATTCATCGACGTTTCTGGACGCTGACAGCCCGTTTGAGGCCGAGGCGGAACTCGTCCCTGGCTCCAAGTGTCTCTTGTCAAAGAGAAAAAGTGCTTCGGTTTGGATGTGCATGTGACGGATACTCCAAACAACATTTGATCTATCTCATGTCGTGATCAGAAATGTAATGTGATTGGAAATACGATCGCTACTGGGTTGATTAACGGAAGATGTTCGTTATAGGAAACCTGTTTGTGATTCTTTATATCATATTCATCAAAACGAAGGTTCATACAGACTTCTTTACCTCAAATAACTACTCTGAAGGGCAATTTAAATGTATGTAAATGACCATTATAGTTTCTCCGTTTGTTTCTACAGGTATATATTTCAAAATGAATTTCTTTATTATATCATTCTAAGTCGATAATATTTTCTAACTACCAATTTTTATAAATAGGAAATAAAATTAGAAAGATTTTAAACTTTCTTGCTGCAAGTGTTTTGAAAAGCAATGAACAAAAAGAAGTGTGGTAGTAATGGAGAGAAAATAGGAAGACTTAGATAGAGGGTGAAGGAGGGTTAGAGACTGAATAAGAGAAAGAGAAAAAGTAAAAGAGAGAAAAGAAAGAGAAAGAAAGAGAGAGAAAGAGTGAGCGACAGGGAGAAAGAAACACTCTGGTAAAGAGAACAGGCCATGAAAAGAAGTAGAAAGGCCGAGAAGACAAGAAAGTGAAAAAAAAAACGTTCAGAACAGGAAAGATTAATTCTGTAATCGTTGACTCGATCATCGTAACAGATACACACAAAAGAGGCGTGAAGCCCATTTCTCAAACACTCGCAGTCCAACCAGAGAAGCAGAGCCTACTGCGGCGCCGCGCCGGCCACGCGTCTGACAGGGCCCAGACGCCGCGAGGCGTCGCGACAGGTTGCATCACCTTGAGGCTGGGCGCGGGCTCCGTCGGCGCAGTGGGTTACAATTTGCGAGCGGAGCCATCAGCCCGAAACAATAGCCGCGCGCGTGAATGAGAAACGACCGAGGCACTATGCGACATGCCTGGCGAGGACATGGCCTTGCGCGGGCGACGGCGCGGAGGCGGAGGAGGCGGCGGCAGCCATGGAGACTGCTACAGCGGCAGAGACTTCGGGTGTTGACGGTGTTGGTGTCGGCGGTGTCGATGTCGATGTTGATGTCGGTGTCGGGGACGGTGACGGTGTCGGTGACGGTGACGGTGTTGGTGTTGGTGTCGATGCCGATGCCGATGCCGATGTCGGTGTCTGTGTCGATGTCGGTGACGGTGTCGATTTCGATGTCGATGTCGATGTCGGTGTCGATGACCGTGTCAGTGACGATATCGGTGTCGATGCCGATGTCTGCGTCGGTGTCGGTGTCGGTGTCGATTTCGATGTCGGTGTCGGTGTCGGTGTCGATTTCGATGTCGGTGGCGATGTCGACGTCGACGTCGATGTCGATGTCCGTGTCGGTGTCGATGACGGTGACAGTGACGATATCGGTGTCGATGCCGATGTCGGTGTCGGTGTCGATTTCGATGTTGGTGTCGGTGTCGATGTGGATGTCGGTGTCGGTGTCGGTGTCGATGTCGATGTTGGAGTCATCGGAGGCAGAGGCGGAGGCGGTGGCGGCGGCGGCGGGGCATGGGCGATTAGCGTCGGCGGAGGCGGCAACAGTGGCAATGGAGGCGGCGTTGCTACGGAGCCGATTACGGTGGCGGTGACTCGGTGTTGTCAGTGTCGGTGTCGGTGTTAGTGTCGGAGTTAGTGTCGGTGTTGCTATCTGAATCGATATCGGTGATGGTGACCTTATTGGTGAGGGTGTCCTGACGGAGCCGGGGTGGCGTTGGTGGCGGGGGTGAGTAGCGTCGGCGGAGGCGGCAACAGTGGCAGTGGAGGCGGCACGGTTACGACGGCGGTGGCGTCGCAACGGCTGCAAGCGAGCAGGAGGCGAGTGGGACGCATCTGGGCGCTCTGTTAAGCGGCATCTAATTGCTTGCATGGCTGCGGCGAGAAACCTCGGGTCGCAGCGAGGAAAAAATGAGAAGGGGAGAATGCAAAATGAAAAATGAGAAATAGAAAATGAAATGTTAAGGGTTGAGAAAAATACAAAAGAAGGATACTATAAAGGGTAAGGGTCGAAGAAAAAAACCGTCAGAATTCTTCTTTTAATGCCAAATACTTTAACAAAGAAAAGCGTTGCTAAGGGGCAAAGGAAATAACAGAAAAAAGAGATGATGTCGACGGAAAAAACTTCCGTGAGTGGAAAATTGGGGGGGGGGGGCTACTATATGAGATATGAATTACTTTAAATAGTTTTCAAATTCACGATTTATATTTCATTTTTAAGAATGTTTCACTTCAGTATATCTATGAAAAATTGGCTTTATAACTTGTAAAATATTATATATGAAATACTTTAATAATTCTACTCTATCTCTTTTCTCCAAATACTATTAGATTTCTTAACAGACGTTTCGTTAAACTTCAACCTCATTGTCCTGTTATTTTCACGAAGGAGATTTTTTTGTAACTTCCCATGGACTCAATAAGGAAAAAAATTATTTATTAAATGAAATTAAATCAAGTTACGTACAAAAATGCTTATTTTTCTACATAATCGCCCAAAAGTTCCGGCATTTGTTTTATTTATGAGTAACATTTCGATTCCTTCTTCGACGAACTTTTTCGCCAGTAATGTGAAATTGGCCTGAACATTGCTTTCAAACTCTCGCTGTTCTGGAAGTATTGAACTTTTAGCCAAATCTTCAATTTGAGAAAGCGATGAATATCATTCGGTGCTAAGTCAGGTCTATACACCAGGTGATCAAACACGTCCTATCTGCCCCAGAAATTGCGCACTTGCTGCAGAACTGTGAGCGCGGGCGTTGTTGTGAATGAGGACGTGCCCAGAAAGCAGCATTTATTTTTCAAAAGATTACACCACATTCTCGGCTCATTTTTAGGTGAATTCCTATTGCACTTTGCCGTTCTTCTTGAAGAAAGCGCCTAACACTAAACAGCTTGCCCTTGGCGGGGGCATTAAACGTACCAGCCATCGACACGACCCTACAGATCAGCTCAATTTGGCGATACGGCATCGGTATTGGCAGAAGGTATGGTGAAAGAGCCGGGCAGTCGACCACTATACAGTGCAAATTCCTTGTCTTCGTCTAGCGGTTTTTAAGCACTATGAATGTTAAAAATGCGGCCTACCTATATTAAAAAAACTGTACATTTTGAATACTGGATAGAATTCGGTACATCGGTGAGGTAGTATTAAATAGCAAGATAGAGTTAGTACTGTGGTATTTGAAAAAAATGAAAAAGTAAAATAATTAAAATGCACTAGGGAGTAAATTAGTTTATGTATCCAAATGTTTCGTATCAATTGAAGTAATTCATTGCATTTATGTATTTGAACAATATTTATTAATGATCCAAAATTACAACAATATAAGTACGATTCGAAATTGTACTTGAAAAATTCTGAATAGTTACACTTTAGATCGAAATAGAATTACTCTCCGAACTCGAGAAGGCTAGAAGAGTCAGAGAGCTTTCGGACGCCGCCATTAGCGGGTGCCACTCGAGGCCGCAGGATCCGGTAAACGTCATCCACCCCATGGAGAGTCGTGGGCGGATATATTAAAAAATCTGTACATTGTATATATTGTATAGAATTTGGTGCATATTTGAGGTAGTATTAGGTAACAGGATAAGAGGCAGCAGGCACTGAGGTATTTGAATCAATGAAAGACTAAAATAATTAAAATCCACTTGGGAGTAAATTAGTTCATGTATCCAAATGTTTCATACCAATTGAAGTAATTCACTTCATTTATGTATCTCAACGATATTTATTAATGATCCAAATTTACAACATTATAAGTACGATTAGATATTCTACTTGAAAAAATTCTAAATAAATATAATATTAATCAATATACAAAAACCAGTAGATACATTTCAGATCGTAATAGTCGTAATACTCTCCGAACTCGATCGTAGATCGTAAGTCGATCGTAGATCGTAATACTCTCCGAACTCGATCGTAGATCGTAAGTCGATCGTAGATCGTAATACTCTCCGAACTCGAGAAGGCTAGAAGAGTCAGAGAGCTTTCGGACGCCGCCATTAGCGGGTGCCACTCGAGGCCGCAGGATCCGGTAAACGTCATCCGCGGCGCGGCGAGCGGTGGGCGGCGAATTGCCCACGAGCGCTTTCCGCGCGACGAGCCAGGTGTCGCCATTCCAGGAGAGGCCTCGAGCGCCTGCAGCCGCCGCCGCCGCCGCCGCCTGCGCGGCGGGGGCGACCCCGGACCGCCGCAAGGCGACGCGACGCGACGCGACGCGGCCACGCAGCTCGAGAGAGAGAGAGACGCTCCGTGAGGACGGTCCTCAAGTGCCCCAGGCCTCTCGAGAGCCCTCGAGTACTCGCCGCTGAGGATTGTCACTGTTCGTATTTGGTAGCGACTGACCTATGGCTTGCTTGTCGGCTGTCGGCCTCCGGGCGGGTTGCGTCTCTATTTGGAAGATGTCGCGTAGCAGTCGCTTTGGGCTGGGCGTGCCGGTGTTTTGCCGGTCGTAATCAGCGTGGGATGAGAAACTAATTACATTGCGCTCGGTTGCTGGATGTATAGTACACGCGAGGATCGAAGTGCGTTTTATTCTCGGGGAGAATCAATCTCCGTGAAATCGAATGTCACAATCCAGTTTTAGTTATTGCATCCAAACATGCTCTACATGGTTATTGAAGCAAATTACTTGAAACATTTTGACTATGCATCCCAAACTCGATCGCAATGCCGTTTTTAAATTATCCACAAAACGAACTAGGGGTTAGTTGTTATTTCAATAAAAGAAGCATTCAATAATTCCATTGAAATAAATCTTTCTCCATTATAGATTTAATTGCATTAGTTTATTTGTTACTACTCGGTAAGCATAGAATTTATTTATTCATTCCCAGCACGTCAATTGCTATGGTCACTAGTTCCTTTTGTGTAGTGAATGTTTTATCCCAGGATGTGGCGGTGATTCCTTCATCAGAGGACAATGAGATCCGGTGACGACCTGCATGTCGGCTTGCGAGGGATATCCCCTTCTACTAGCAGGTATCTCCCCCTCCAGCAATGTTTGTAGGAGAATTTTAACGGTCTGCTGCTACGATCGATAGTTTTCCGTGGTTTCTCCGATCTACACGAGGCTAATGCCGGAGCAGTACTCTAACAAACGGGCCACGGGCCGCACGCGATCTCTCCTTCATTGTTCTTGTGCTTTTCCCACTTCTTACTTACACAAACGTACCCTTACACGCACTACCCTACCACCCATGCTGGGAGACCGGTCAGGAGCTTAAGAGTTTGTCCCGGAGTGCCCCGCTGGTGTTGTTTCCCGCAATGTGGTGTAGTACACGCAAGTGTGTGTGTGTGTGTGTGTGTGTGTGTGTGTAAATGGTGAGGATAGGACAATGAAGGGGAAGAAAAGATTTCACGTTGTCCGTGGCCCCCTTGTCAGGCGCCGGTCCGACATACCAATCGCGTAGCATTGATCGAAAAAAAACACGTAAAACTACCGATCAGAGCACCGGTCCCTATTTTTCTCCTCCAGTCAGTAGTTGAATTCTTTCTAGCTGTACAGCTAGTGTCGAAAATACTGGACCGTCGGGACTCGAACGTAGGACCTTCTTATCAAAATATCTACAGATACAGCCGCAGTGCTGAGTCTAAGGTAAACCCAGTCGGTATAAGCATCAAATCATAATGAGTTTCTCCCGAAGGAATTATTGTTTAAAAGATTTACTAATAATTCCCCTAAAATGTATTAAATAAATTCATAAAATATCTCAATCCCACCTCATTTAAAGACAAAGATGAACTTTCCATAAATCCATTATCTCAAAAACATACAGGTGAAGCTAGAATATTATAAATTATAACTACACAAATTTTCAGGATTGTTGGTATTAGAATTCATTGGTATTTTTTGGCCAATTCCGAATACATTAATTTTGGCAATGATATACTCGTAAAACAATGTACCACTAAAATGGGGCAATTATTCATTGATTTGGGGCAATTTGCTCGATTCTGTTTCAATATACCGTTTGAGCAATACGAATACACTTCACATTAATTGTAATGAATGCACGTTCTCTCATTCAATTTTTAGCTAATAATATGCAGGAGAACATTTTAATATCCTCTTCAATAAGCTTCCTTTCTCAAGTTTTCTCGTTTTCACTAATGCTTTTCTACTCTTTAATACAATTAATACTAATATAATAAAAAATTAATACTATAGATAACACAATATGTACTTAATACTATCACTATTTGAAGGAACCCGAACAATAAGCTGGATCTCCTTGCATTTTTCTTTTCCTCTTTATTCATTAGTTTGTTAGATCATTATTTTACGTTGCATTTCATCCAACCTTCGTTAAGTACATAATATTTTAACATATTCTGACATTATTGACTATTCGTTCACATAACATTATTACAATTTTTACACTCCTTAAAAAACGCAAACAAAAAACTTATACACTGACATTATAAACACCCAAGGAAATAAAGGACAATAATTCTCGTAGCGTGTGGTGGGGGCTTCTCCGCTGCCTTTGCTGAGCCCTGCGGACGGTATTCCATCCAGGCTGTCCTCGCCATGACCTCACCGCCACCTGGGCGGGGACTGGGTCACGGCGCCGCGCCCAAACCGCGCCCGGGGCCATCCCGCGCCGGACAATAGGTTGCAGCGTACTAATTTTAAATGATTTATTCGCTTGCCCTCTCGGTGCATGCGCCCAAGCAACTGATTACATGTTCACGTAATTGCATTCTCTCTTAATCTGCTTCCAAATGATAACTTATAAATGAGCTTCAAAATATTGGGTTTCAAAAGAGTTATTTTGTTGTATTCGATGTGAACACACCTGTTTGATCTCCATCTTCTTCCCCTTTTATCGCTTCCTCTATATTCTTTTCTGTCGGTTCTCCTATCTTTCTCTCTCTCTCCCTCTCTCTCTCTTTGTCCCTCTCTTCTCACTCTCACTCTCCATTTTTTTCTATTACCTTACTTTTCTACCTCCCTCTTTTTGTATCTCTACCCCTTTTTATTTGTTTTTCTCTTTTTTCTTTCGTTCCCACTTTACCCTTTTCTCCACTACTCACTTTCCTTTTCATATTTCATCATCGTTGAAAGTGTGTTTATGTCTAGTTTCTATAGCTTTTCGATCACAGATGCTGATATCTTCTATCCGAGACTAATTTAAAAAATAAGTATTTCATTTACGTTAATGATATCAGAGATCCCTCCTACACATTACAAAATTAACGAAAGGAAAATTTATAGTTAAGACTTTTAAGTTATTATTTTCATAAGTAACATCGTGTATGCATTAGAAATTTCCATTAAATTCCCAAGTCACGTAGCAACAAGATCCTGTGATTGGCTAGTAAAGAGGAGATGATAAGAAAAAGTCACGCTTTTTATAGGAATACACCATCTTGATTGACGTGCTCTAGATGTATAAGTTCAACGCTATCGGACGTTAATTTCACGACTGCAATAGTCACTTTAAACATTGTTAAAAGGGATAACCGTAGAATATTTCTGGCTCATGAATTAAAAATTTAATTGATATTTGTGTTCGTAGCCTCTCCCCTCCCCCGCCCATAATTTTTGGTTGCCATTGGGCATCTTCCCTTGCGTCGTGCAACAAGATGTCATGTGCTCAGAATCGGTGACAGTTGATGCTCTTCGAGCACGCATGCGTAGGTGACAGCAAGCGCATGGCAGTTTAGTAGTCCTCCAACACAACGATTAGGGACTTTCCGACGGTCAGAGGCGCAGAACCAAGGAGGGGGATGGTCCCCCTAGGCCGCGAGGAACAAGCCCCGCCCTCAAGTCATTTTTTACATCGATCGCTTTGTAACTATCGAATAGCTCTTTTCATTATTTTTTTAATGTAGCATATCATATATTTTGTTCTTGGGGCGCAATAGCATCGCTTTGACCTGTAAACAGTAATTTTAGGCATAATTCAAGTTTTCAAATGTCATTACATTTCGAGTTTAATTTTCGTTGAATTAGAGATTTTCAATCGCACACTCATTAATGCATAATTAAGCATATATTACAGTAATCACACACAAATAAACAGTCCCTAACGCAATAGTAAAACACAACCGTTTTTTTTAAAATAATCCCATCGGAACTCATTTCGAAACCACTTCAACACCTACTTCCAAACATGCCTCGCGTCTTTCCAACACCGGCTGGTCCTTTCAGATTTCCGAGGCGTGAAATATAATTTCAGCAGAGCTCTTTTTTTTTATTCCTTTCCTCGCAAACACGTCTGCTACCATGACCTCAGCACTGAATGAGCCGAGAGTGGGGCACGCCAACGCCGGCGCTGGCGGCGGCGGCGGCGGCGGCGGCGGCGGGGGCGGCGGCGGCGGCGGCGGCGTACGCGCTGCACCAGGCGGCCTTGCCGGCGGTGGAGGGGGCGAGGGGGGAGGCGGGGCGAAATTAAAAAGCGTTGGCTGCCGGGGCGGCGTCCCTCGGGCGCAATCGCGGCCAAGTGGCGGCAGTGGTGCTGCCGCCGCCGCCGCCGCCGCCGACGGAGTAGCGATAAGCGACGGCGCCCGCGGGAGCACCATTAGCCTGCACAGCCGCCGCCATTCCCGCTGCCGCCGCCGCCGGGGGTCCCGCGATCCCTCTTAACACGCCGCTCTGCATGCGCCGCAGCCTCCCCCGCCCCCGGCCCTGGCGCCGTTGCTGACGGCGGTGGCGGCGCCCCACAGTGGTCAGGATTTCCGAATCTGGAGCTCTGGACGAGTTACGAGCATCCTGTTTTCCAACGCCTCGAAAGAGGGCTGTTTACTTCAGATGTGGATTCTAAAGAAGCATTCTACGACCAGTGGCAGATCCAGGGGGGCATGGGGGTCATGCCCCCCCCTCAAAGGCCTAGAGTTTTCGTTTGTTACCTTCTTTTATTTGGCAAAATTTATTTCAATATTTATGTTATAATTACGTAATTATTTAAACATACTATTGTATAGTATCATTTACACACTACGAAAATAATACACAATATAATAAGCAATGTTATATTGTAAATTATGTCAACAAAAATCTATGATGGCCCCCTCCAAAATTATCGGATGGATCCGGTCCTGTCTACGACTATGTACTAAGATATGTGAATGACAATTGTTTTTACTGGAAGTGGTTGTGAAGTAGTGAATATGCATTTTAACGTAAAAACAAGGAGAAATATTGAAGTATGGAAAGATGTACAAGAATCTGCCATCCGTTTAATACAGTAAACAAACTACTGTAATTCTGTATTTATGCTTCTGATTTTAAGAGTGAATTTTCCTCGGGGAGAAAACATAATGGTTGTCCTCAAAGTATTTATTACGCTGTTCTTCCATCGGATTGTCTTGTATTTCAACGTCATCGTCATGTCTTGCTTTAAAATGTAACCGGTTGCAAAATACACTGCCGATATGTAAGTTTTCGTGTGCATTATTCCATATACCTACTTTTCGTACTATACTTTCTCTAAATTCAATATAAATATGAGTCCTCTTGATGAACGATTCATGTTCACTCAGTCGAAGCAGTATGCCATCTCACCATTTTAACATGACATACATACTTCACTCCCAAGTATCTTTTTTAAGATGATTCTCGTACCTTTCACCTCCTTGATTAATACGTCGAAAATTTCATATCTTAAATTTCACAAAATAAGTTGTGATTTCCTCCTTAGAAAAATCGACTTGAACTTCACGCGAAAAATACATTGAAATCCAGGATTTATGGGATATATAACTGAAGTATCACCGAAAAGGACCATGAAATGATAATTGCAATAAAATTCAATTAAAAAACTGTCTATTCGACTGTAAAGTGAACCATTTGTTTAAGGTGACGTCGAAGAAAACTGTTCAGCTGTACTAATGTTTGAAAGTATATTTTACAGAAGCAAATAGCTGACAGAAATGTGCATTTCATGTGGGAATTTTTTTTCCTCTCCATCCTTTCCATGTCTCGTCACCTCATCCCCTGATTCTCCAGCATGTAATGTTCTAACTCGCCCAGCGTTGTCTTGACCTGCCTTTCCATTCCGCCCTCTCCTGCTTTTTTTCTAGTCTTTCGAAACGCTCATTACTGCTAACAGACAAGCGGAAAGAAACTAGATTATCATTTCGTCAAGGTCATCAAAGGAGACACATCTTCACACTACCTCAACCGCCCGCGGTCGACGTTTCAGAGAGCTGGCACCTTCCAGGAACACCTGCAAACTAGAACCTACATCATACTGTTCGACTCGGAAGACGTCAAATTTGACTCCGAGAGTTGTCATTAACATTATATTCTTGGCTGTCCGGGATGAGCCGCGTCTCAGTCGGATTTACTGACGTTTCGGCCATCTTGCTGTATAATGCCAAGAATATAATGACTCCGGCCGCGGAAGCCTACGAATCTACTTGTCATTAACATACACAGTGTGTAATATGACCGTGATGGCAAATGAAGATGGCATAGTTGTACATCACAATCTTTCCGCAATCAACGTTCAAGCAGAAAGAGACGTTATGAGATGCGTTCGTGGACGAAAAATACAATTAGTAGCGTTATATTGTTGCATTGAGTTCGTTCAAATGTTTTTCTTCGTGTTTTTCAAACTCAAATTATTTTCTTAATCATTGTTGATTAATGGACACCATAGACCTGAAATATGTAAAATGTCAACATTTTATATTCTCCACTGAAGTGTAATTTCAGCTAGAAATGAAACTCCTGTGCTGTATCTCTATGTTGAAACTCGTTACATTAATTTCTACCTCTTACATTTCATCTGATTACGTTGCCCGTAAATTACAGTATTACTAATTACAAAACCATGTAATATTTAGAACACATCTAATTAAAGTTAATGAGGTCGGTGTTACTGACAATGAACCTCGAAACCTGCATTAACATGAATTATGAAAGAATGTGTTGACCTTCAACGAGTAAAGTTCAGGTGGTTACATACATATTAATACGAATATTAGTCATCAACAGAACAAAATGTGCGCCAACCTCTATTAGTTTTATGCAGGGGCTGAAGACTTTGCTGTTTGAAACGTCCGTGAAATTAAGCAACATTGAACAACGTTTTATAGGACTTCAGGCAATGAAATTTATGTTAGAAAGAGTATTACATAAATAACACGCGCCGCCGAGAACTAATCATTTATTGGTAGAAGCGGATATTAATATTTCTCAATAAAGTTAGTGAAAGTTCTCATTTTACAAAAAATCCACTAATTGAGCAATTTCGAATCAGCTCCATTATGTAACAAACTACAAGAAGTCACCTGAGAGACTGATTAATTTAAAAATAGCTATGTTGTCTATTGAAACAAGAAGATCAGAGGAAATAAAGTTAAGAAATATTTCACAACTTTTCCAAAGGTTTCTCTGCAGTATGACTGACACTAACGCTTTTCCCATAATACAAATAGACATAACTTCCGATAGTGTGGTAATATAAACATAAAACATATTTTCACTTTTTTTTTGAATTAGCAATACAGAATGATTAATTCATTTTTACTTCAATGACAATCCCAATAAGTATCTCGGGATATATTAATTGAACCAATACATGATTTTAAAATCATTGTGGTTGCGTAACAACAAGAAACATAATTATTTTAGGCATACCATCCTTAAAAGAAAAGGCAGCTATGCACAAGCCACACCACAGCCTATGACCCAGGTAAACTAAAGATACAGAGATACAGACAAAATGGAGCAGAGAGGATGAAGTCGGAGACACAACAGCTTGAGACTCATAGTCAGAGACGCAACAGCCAAATGAAACAGTGAAAAGAGCAGAAATGAAGTGTGAACAGCTGGAGCGGCAACAAGGAGCGGACAATAGCAACGGAGCACTTAACAGCCGGCAGCCAACCTCAACCTCACTGAACTACGCAGCCTAACAGCAAATCCCCGTTGCACTAGGCGAAACGTTTCTGCGAACTGAGACCCTGTCTCCCACTGTGCGTCCACATCAAGTGGGATTCCATAGGCAACGGCGGCGAAGTAGGCAAGTGGCCAGCCCAAATAGTGACAGCATAACATGAAACTCATATTTCTAGGCATATCATCCTTACACGGAAAGGCAGCTGTAGGGACAACCCAAAAGGTGTCGGCCGATACAATCTGTCCTGCAGGTAAACTAGAGGTGCAAACACAGTAAGTTTACTTGGGTTTTTATTTCTTGGCGCGTGGGGGCTTGTCTTCACGATGAAATATTTCTCAGTATTTCGAATCGTTCTCGGTCGTGCTGCTGAAGTTGCATGAGCGCCAGCACTGCTCGATACAGTCGCGATCATGCGACTCGTAGCGGCACGCTCGAGAACGACGCAAAATACCGTGAGATATTCCATCGTGGAGACAAGCCCCCACGCGCCAAGGAATAAAAACCTAAGTATAGAGAGGTTGACGTCGGTGACGTAAGAGCTTGCGACGGAACAGGCCGAAAGAAACAGTCGAAGAAACAGATATCAAGAATCAACAGCGGGAGCGCCAACAGCTGGGAGAGCACACAACAGCCGGCAGCCAACCTTAACCTCATTGAACTCACCCAATGTACTGCATTACGCAACCTAAGAGCAAATTCCCGTCGCACCTGGTGAAAAGTTTCTGCGAAATCAGGTCTCTCTCCCACTGTGTCCACATGGAGCGGGATTCTTCCGGCAGCGGCGGCTGAGAAGGCAAGTGGCCCACGGCGGTGGCACCCGCTGCCGCTTCCGACGAGGCAGACACGGCGGCGAGGCGGCTGCCGCGGCGGCAGAGACGGCAGAAGCAGACTCGGCGGCGGCAGAGGCAGAGGCTGCGGAGGTAGAGGCGGAGGCAGAGGCGGAGGCAGAGGCAGAGGCAGAGGCAGAGGCGGAGGCGGAGGCAGAGGCGGAGGCGGAGGCGGAGGCGGAGGCAGAGGCAGAGGCAGAGGCGGAGGCGGAGGCGGAGGCGGAGGCGGAGGCAGAGGCGGAGGCGGAGGCGGAGGCAGAGGCAGAGGCAGAGGCAGAGGCGGAGGCGGAGGCGGAGGCGGAGGCGGAGGCGGAGGCGGAGGCGGAGGCAGAGGCGGAGGCGGAGGCGGAGGCGGAGGCAGAGGCAGAGGCAGAGGCGGAGGCGGAGGCGGAGGCGGAGGCGGAGGCAGAGGCGGAGGCGGAGGCGGAGGCGAAAGCGGAGGCGAAGGCGGAGGCGAAGGCGAAGGCGGAGGAGGAGGCGGAGGCAGTGGCGGAGGTGGAGGCGAAGGCGGAGGCGGTGGCAGAGGCGGAGGTGGAGGCGGAGGCGATGGCGGCGGCGGAGGCAGAGTCAGAGGCGGTGGCGGTGGCGGTGGCGGTGGCGGTTGCGGTGGCGGTGGCGGTGGCGGTGGCGGTGGCGGTGGCGGTGGCGGTGGCGGTGGCGGTGGCGGTGGCGGTGGCGGTGGCGGTGGCGGTGGCGGTGGCGGTGGCGGTGGCGGTGGCGGTGGCGGTGGCGGTGGCGGTGGCGGTGGCGGTGGCGGTGGCGGTGGCGGTGGCGGTGGCGGTGGCGGTGGCGGTGGCGGTGGCGGTGGCGGTGGCGGTGGCGGTGGCGTGGCGGTGGCGGTGGCGGTGGCGGTGGCGGTGGCGTGGCGTGGCGGTGGCGGTGGCGGTGGCGGTGGCGGTGGCGGTGGCGGTGGCGGTGGCGGTGGCGGTGGCGGTGGCGGTGGCGGTGGCGGTGGGCGGTGGCGGTGGCGGTGGCGGTGGCGGTGGCGGTGGCGGTGGCGGTGGCGGTGGCGGTGGCGGTGGCGGTGGCGGTGGCGGTGGCGGTGCGGTGGCGGTGGCGGTGGCGGTGGCGGTGGCGGTGGCGGTGGCGGTGGCGGTGGCGGTGGCGTGGGCGGTGGCGGTGGCGGTGGCGGTGGCGGTGGCGGTGGCGGTGGCGGTGGCGGTGGCGGTGGCGGTGGCGGTGGCGGTGGCGGTGGCGGTGGCGGTGGCGGTGGCGGTGGCGGTGGCGGTGGCGGTGGCGGTGGCGGTGGCGGTGGCGGTGGCGGTGGCGGTGGCGGTGGCGGTGGCGGTGCGGTGGCGGTGGCGGTGGCGGTGGCGGTGGCGGTGGCGGTGGCGGTGACGGTGGCGGTGGCAGAGGCGGAGGCGGAGGCGGAGGTTGTGGCGGTGGCGGAGGCAGAGGCGGAGGCGGAGGCGGAGGCGCAGGTGCAGGCAGAGGCGGTGCCGGTGGCGGAGGCGCAGGCGGAGGCAGAGGCGCCGGCGGTGGCCCCGGCAGCCCTGGCTGCTCGGCGCTCGCGCAGGCGATTAACGGAGGTGTTCGTCTTATCGTAAGCAGTCGTGTAATGAGGGCGGCGCACTCCGGGGGCATTCATTATGCGAGAAACTTTGTTTCGTATCTCGGATCCTCGACTATCTGTTTCAATAAACTTGAATGGCCTGTTAAGTAAACTGCTTCTGAGGATTAATTCTTCTCATATGAGCACGGAGATTACTTATTAAATGCGCATCGGATTATCGTCAAGGGAGCATCATATTCCTCTATTACGTTTACATTACATGATCTGATATTTATCTCGTAACACAAACTCAGACGGGGGCTTAATGGAGAAATTATACTACTAAAAGTACCGCCGATAAAAGTGGATGAAGGAGACTTTTGAAAGTAATTAGATATAGCAGGTTTTAATCTATTCAGAATGTTGTAGAATAACTGCCCTTATTTTCACTGACGAGATGAGGAAATAGACATATTATTATTCTACAAAACACGTAATAAAATTGAAAGTTGAATGATTAAATAAATAATTCTAATAAATTAATGACAAATATAATTTTCATGCTCTCTAATAATTTTAATATTTAGTAAGCTTATTTATCTGATTTCTAATGACCCAATGGTTCGACCATCTTCTAAGAATGGATAGTCCGCGCATCCCCCTTCAAAGTTGAGTACAGATATCTAAGCAGAAGAAACGCAGGACCTCCACGACTGTGATGGAATGACCAAATGAAACGCCTGGAGACGGAAGATGCTTGTAGGCCTAATCCATGCTGTATATGATGATGATGACGTTAAGCTTGACATAAATGATATCAAATCACTTCGTATAATGTCGCTGAGTTTCGAAACCTTCTAAACCTCAACCTTCCGATAACACTTGTGACGTTATTAACCCAAGGTATGAAGTATATATTTTTTTCAGTGCTTTTTACAGTCGTCAGCCGATTACCCGTTTCGTCTCAATGGGACGCATATACGACCGTACACTAGACACCAACACACTTGCGGGCTCCTCTGATCTGGAGCCAGCAGTACGCGAGGCCTTCCGCGACAACACGTACGTGGCAGACGAGGAACAAACAACTGTGCCATGGGCGGGACTCGAACCCGCGACCCTTCGGACCGAGGCGCTGAGTTGATACACGCTCTTAGCCACCTCAGCCATCCAGGTCGGCATGAAGTATATTCTAAAAAAATTAACCTTAAGGATATACTGATTGATTGATGCTTCCGGGCAGGACAACTGATTTGATTTAAGGTTCTGGTTTTGTTAGTGTAGTGAATTATTTTTATCCAGTGTTCTTCCCCTGAGGGATGGTAACATCTGGCGCCGAACTTGTCAGGGCTTCCCCGCCGAGTATCTTCCCCAGCAGGGCACCATCTCACTCTGGAGAAACTCCAAGCTCCCGACTGACCTCCCAATATGTGTAGTAGTATATAGCATGTAAGAGTGGGTCGGTACAAGGAGAGGACAAGACATGAAAGAGGAAAGAAAAATTGCGAGCGGTTCTTGGCCCGTTTGTTAGGATTCAGCTCCGACATTCGTCTGTTATTGATTGGAGAAACCACGGAAATCTACCGATGAAATCATCCGGCCGTTAGAATTTTTTCCAGACAGCGGCTGTATTCGACATGGCTCTATAGCTATGCCGTCTGTCACCGTCACAACTCGAACCCTAGGACCACCCGCTCAGAGTCGCTGCAGACAGAGGTATGGCTAGCTCTGGGCTAACTCAGTCAGTCCATATGATTACAGAGTGATAATATAATGTGACTAATAACATTTTGCATTATTACATGATTTAAAATATATTTACACACAATTACTGGCATATTATCTCAATTCTCAGCAAGAATGCCACAAGACTTTGTATTCTCTGAAATATTAGAATACCTCCATTTTTTTGTAGTCACGATATTGTCACAAAGTCAGTCTGTATTGCTGGGAAACAACAAAGAAAATAATATCTTCCCACGAAACCAACAGATCCAGAAGAGTTTCATCTTTCTACACTCCCCTAACGAACCCTATCTCAACTCAGAAATCTGTTTCGTGATTCAGGACACAACTTCCTGGGTTGTTTAAGACGAAAACCATTTCAAACTCCACGAAAGGTTTCATATTCCTCACAATATCGCGTTTCACCCACTCGGAGTCCAGGCGAAGGATTCATCTCGAGCGTCGGGCACGCACGGCGCACGCCGGCTGGAGGGTTGCATAAGATTACTTTTCCCAAAGGTGGAAAGTAGGCGAACAAGCCCGACACACGCACGTGCGTAGCGCACCTGGCCTCTTCTCGCGGCTTCCCACCGCCCGAATTCTCCACATCCCGAAACCAGCGGAACGGAGAATGCTGTTATTTCCTAATGGCCGACCTTCCTCAGAACCGCCCATTCCTCGCCATATATGGTCACGCTCTAAGCCATTTTTTTCCGAACGCCCTAGCTTCGGTGCGTCGCCGCCGCAGCAGCAGCAGTAGACTGCGATACGCCGCCAGCGCCGACTAGTGATGTATGACGAGTGTAGTATTTCTCCGGCCGCCTGCGAGGAGAGGAAGAGAGGTCGCGGATTGCCAGACACGCAACGGGCTGCGGTGCCCGCCGGCTTCGAGTACAGAACCGGTCAGACATTCCCCTTCAAGTCGATGGAGGAATGTCGCGGAAAGCCCTGTCAGACCGGCCGTCTCGGAAGGAATCGAACCCTGGATCTCTGAGGGGGGAGGTCATTCCGTGTGGGGTTGTTCACGGGGCAGAAATAAGTCCCTTCTAACAAGATTAGTTCCCTCTAGTCAGCTCGTGAATGCGGCAAAATCACGACATATGCATGAGTACACGGAAAAGGTATCAATCCATTATCTCGAAGAAACCCAATTAGGAAAGAAAAAACGGCAGCTATCTACGTTTAGAATAATACGTTTCTTTTAATTCAGTGATATTTGCGCAATTGTGTCAGTATATCAAATATTTCATAAACCTATAATAGATTTCGTAAAAATAACCGTAACTTGTATATTTTAGAATAGATTCTAAGCAAAGGAATATAATTGCTCTCATCATCAAATTAATTACAAAACTTGACATCAGTCGATAAAACAACCGTAAAGACAAACCGCAATAAAAATTTACATCTTTACACTGATCGCACCTAATTGTTCAATCAAAACCTCAACCAGGAAATGACAAAATGTACCCAAAACAATAAGCATGCGGTATAAAAGATTTGGATAGCTTAACAACGTCCTCCAAAAAAACTCAACAAGGATGTCTAGCGTAAGGTTGTCGTACTCCTCTTTCCTAAACGAAAGACACGAACCATAAGAAGGTTGACACCAACAACGTCGTAAAAGACAAGCCATCGAAGCGCACTAAGTACCAGGAAACAGGATATAAAAGAAAAATAGACCCCGAGTTAATGAGTCATCTGCTCATTAGTTGCGAGAAAACCACAAAAATACCACGCTCTCTCCGTGAGCTATTCCGGAGATGTCGGTCCATAGAGAGGTCTCCAACCCACGCCGCGTTCCAGAATTAACCCGCGCGGCGGCGGCGGCATCGGGCAAGAACGGCTTCACGCACCGCTTCACGCGGGGGCTGGGGCCGCGTGCCGCGGAGGCGGTCGCCCCTCGCCGCCCCCTCCCCGCCCCGCCCCTCCCTCCCCCGCCGCACGCGCGCGCTCGCCCGCCGGGCGGGTACGCCGGTCGCGTACGCGCCGAGGACGCCGCCTCCAACGGTGCCGCCTCCGTCGGCCACACACAACAGCCACGGCCGCCGACGCTGATGTCGATGTAATCCTCGCTATCGTCACCGCCCCCGCCTTGTACGCCGCTTCCAGTACCCCTGCTGCTTCCGTCACCAACGGTGCCGCCTCCTCCGCCACTGAGGTCCGTGACATCGTCGCTATCGTCAGCGCCTCTGCCTTATATACCGCTCCCACCACCCAGCACACAACGGTGCCACCTCCCTCGGCCACACACAACAGCCATGGCCGCAGACGCTGATGTGGATGCAATCCTTGCTATCGTCACCGCCCCCACCTTCTACGCAGCTGCCAGCACCCCTGCAGCCCCCGTCAGCAACTGTGCCGCCTCCTCCGCCACTGAGGTCCGTGACATCGTCGCTATCGTCAGCGCCTCTGCCTTATATACCGCTCCCACCACCCAGCTCACAACGGTGCCACCTCCCTCGGCCACACACAACAGCCATGGCCGCAGACGCTGATGTGGATGTAATCCTTGCTATCGTCACCGCCCCCACCTTCTACGCAGCTGCCAGCACCCCTGCAGCCCCCGTCACCAACTGTGCCGCCTCCTCCGCCACTGAGGTCCGTGACATCGTCGCTATCGTCAGCGCCTCTGCCTTATATACCGCTCCCACCACCCAGCTCACAACGGTGCCACCTCCGTCGGCCACACACAGCCACGGGTTTTGACACTGATGTCCTTTTTATCGTCGCTGTCCCCACCGCCTTCGTCTCCTCTGACACTCCCAACACCCCCACAGCCTCCGTCACCAACGTTGCCACTTCCATGGGTCACACACCACAGCCACGACCTCTGCCACTGATGTCCATGTCAACGTCACTATCGCCATCGCCGCCGCTATCGCGACTCCCACTACCCCGCTACCAACGGGTTCACCTTCGTTGGCCACACACAACGGCCACGGACTCCGACATTGATGTCCGTGTCATCGTCGCTGTCCCCACCGACTCTCTCTCCTCTTCCACTCCCAACACCCCTGCAGCCTCCGTCGCCATCGGTGCCACTTCCATCCGTCAGGCACATCAGTCACCATAAGAAGGACCTTCGACACGGATGTCCTTGCCATCATTCTGTCACCACGGCAGCCTGCGCCACCATCGTCGTCGCCTCAGCCACATAAGAGCCGTCATCGATGTCACTGTAATCGTCGCTGTCGCCACTTCCTCCGCCTCCTCTGCCAATCCACACCGCAGTCTCCGCCACCAACGATGCCACCTCCTTCAGTGTCTCTATTGTCGTTGACGCCGCCGTCACATAACAGCCACGGCCTCGGTTCTTTTTCAATGTCATAACAGCCACTGTCTTCGCCTCTAACAGTGTCACCATTCTCATTGACGTTTACGATCCTTGCAACCTCTGCTGCTCTCGATTCCTTCACCTTCACCGCCGCCGTTTCCTTGGCCTCTGTCACTGATGAGCGCCATCATCCCAGCCGCTTTCATCGCAACGTACGGCGCTTACCCTTTCTGCAACCGCCGTCGTCACTCCTTGAATCAACGCTGCCTCCGCCGCCAATGTCATCTCTCTTCTATTTCCTTTGCCTTTGTCGTCGATGCCGCGGCCACATACTGCGCCATCAACAAATCCGTCGCCAGCACATTCTCAGTCACTGTTGCCGCAATGGCCACCGTCGTCATTTCCATCATCGTCACTTCTCCGTCACCGTCACTAATGTCATCCACGGTCATCTCGACCAATCACTACAGGAGGTACAAAGCTTGTCACGCTGACAATTCGACCTTCCCCCTTTGACACCCCCAACCTCACTACTACCATTATCACCACCCTTGTTGCTGGCTTCGCTGATGAGACTGTCAGAGCCAGTGCTATTACCTCAGCTCCCTCCATCGTAGTTCTGCCGTGAACAGGGCCATCTCCGCCATAGACGCATCGGGCGTTGCTGCCTGCGCCTCTTTCATCACCGCCGTTGCCATCGCCTGCGTCACTTATGCCAAAGTCACAGCCAGCGCCGCCGTCACCAGCGGTGTTGACCCCACTGACTCCGACCAGCTGAGGTATCTCAAGAGTGAGCATTGCTGCTGTATCTTCAGCGACACTGTCTGGGAGGTGCTAGGGTCCGACTGGGAGAGGTGGCTCAGGCCAACAACTGATGTCACTGCAATCCCTCTGACCGGGAGGTCCTAGCTCCGAGTCCCGACTGTGGCAGGATTTTCGTCACTAGGTCGGATAGAAAACTAGGTCGAATTCAGTGGCTGTCGGAAGGAGAATAATAGCGATCGGCTGCATTGATCAGTAGTTTTCCATGGTTTCTCCGATCCACAGCAGGCAAATGCTGGAGCAGTACCCTAACAAACGGACCGCGCACGATCTTTCCTTTCTCTTCCTTGTCCTATCATCACCTCTTACACACACAATTACACTGACTTGAAGTACACTATCACACATACCGGGAGAGCGGTTGGTGTGTAATAGCTTGCCCCTGCTGGGGCAGTGCCTCGCTGGTGGGAGATACCTGGTTGGGGAAAATCCCTCTAGCCGACGGTGAGTCGGTGTCAGATCTCGCAGCGGGGGAAGTCCACCGCCACCTCCCAAGCAAAAAATGAACTACACTTACGAGACTAATGACCCTAGTAGTTGTAGTGATTGTTAGTAACCACTAACAATCAATCAATCCACCCTAGGGTTCGAATCCCAAAGGTTGAGGATCAGCTATTCACCCGCTTTCTGGGGGAGAATTTAACAGCCGGCTTCTGTGATCTATGGTTTCTCCAATCAATACAAGGCGAGTGCCGGAGCAGTATCGTAACGCACGAGCCACGGACTAATCTTCTATAATCTATCTCATACATACTTACACTTGCATGCATGATACTACCATACATGTTGGGACACAAATGAGGAGCGTATGTTGGCGATGTCAGTATAACTTGTCTTTGAAGACTCAAAATCAACATGTAGAAACAATTGAAAATTTTATTATCTGCCACACTTATCAAGATTTGTTCAACATGCTCCATCTAGACGTGTTAGCAACCAAATTAAATAATAATAATAATAATAATAATAATAATAATAATAATAATAATAATAATAATAATAATAATGTCTTTATTTCTGGCGAGGCTCAGGCCATAAGTCCTGCTCTTCCGCCTAACCACTTAAATATTTACATTTACATAATTACAATTGAGGCATTCGGGCAGAAACAATGGTAGCTGATATTTCATGTTACGAAAGTGCAATGATCGTATGAGCTACCGGAAATGTGCTGCACACAACTAATGACACATAAAGTATGAATGTAATTTCAGTGTCGATTTTTTTAACTCTAAAGCTAACATGATATAAAAAGAGCCCATGTTTCTTACTTACAAGAAGGTCGTGGAAAGTCAATAATTTTACTTTCGCAAAATGTCAGAAATTATTCCCTACACCCGAAACTCTCAAATGGGGACAAATTACAAAAAAAAGGAAGGCAGTGAAGTAGGAGTAGGAAAGTATATCAGTGATGCAAGACTATGTGGGATTTACTGCACCCAATGACCGTCTCACGACAGTCTTTGGTCCAATTCGCATCACAAAATAGGTAGTATATGATGTAGGTTAAGGTAATTCAATTGCGTAATTCAAAGTAATTCAGTAATTCAATTGCTCAGGCGGCACTATTTTGTCATGTTGAATAGCCGTATATATTTATTGTCAAAGTATATTTTTTTAATGTGTGATGTATTGGGATATATCTTCCTCCCTTGATCTATTGCGTACATTTTGTTAATTTAAATAAATAGAAATTGTGACTAAAACTAAAATTCCGTGGACGCACTAGCATTTAAATTTCATCTTCTGATGTCCTCCCCAAATATCATGTGTCGGAAACGCTCAAACTCACATCTGTTGCGCCAAACGTAAACTTACATTTTCCTCAAATGGTCTCCGTCGTCGGTACCGCTTCTTTTATTGCTACCGCCAGCAACCATTTAATGGCTCCCATCAATCCCACTGCCACGTCAACCCAATGACTGGATCAATCAACAAAGAAGGCATTTGTTGATGCCACAATACAACCCCGCTGCAATGTAAGCATTTAATCATCTCCAGAAGAACAGACGATATTATTGTTACGAGACGCAAGTGCTAGTGATAGTTACAAGTTGCGACAAGTATTTGGATTTCCTTTTGATGTTAGCTACGATTTTCGAAAAAAAAATCAAGGCGGAGAGATTCCCGCTCTCATAATAAGTCAGGTTACAGATCAGCTACGTCTCTTTTACTATCACCATCGTGTCGATCGCAATAAACAGCTTGTGTATGCGAAGCTTCTATAATGCAGCATATCTGCCACGACCACCGCGTACATTTCTACTCTAAAACACTCACATTCTCATTGTCAACGCCACGGCATTAATGCGCTTGACACCACAGTAATCCATGTCAAAATTACGTTCAACGCGACTGGATTCGTTATGACACAAAACCAAGTGTTTTCATTTTTTAAACAGTACTGTTTGTGGGAAATAGGAATGATAAAAAAATTTCGTCAAAATAAGAAGTTTATAATATATTTTGACACTGAAAGTATTCCTATGCAATATTTACCAAACAACAGTAACTCTGAGTTCCTATTATCAAAATGCAATAAACACACACACAATATGTAACTGTTATTTGCTATTCTCTAATGCGTGGTAACCTTTTATTATTCTTATTGGAAATACACACAATATAAATCATCTTTGGAAAATATTCCTGTTAAAAAATTCTTCACAATGTAAATAAATGCTTTCAATCTAATAAATTAGCCAAAGTAAAGTTACATCCACTACGAAGTCTAATAATCTAACATCCATTAACGTAACCTCACTTACCACAACAGCGTAAAGCGCCGGAAGAGCTAAGATCCGCAACCACACCCCACCCACATCCTCGTCAATTAGGGAAGTGACACACTACCACTGATTACGAAAATGACTTTAATGACGGCGCGGCGCTGCGCGGGAAACATCCACAGCACGCCCGTTGCCAACGCCGCGTGTTTCACTCGGAATAATCTTGAAACTCCCTTGCCCGTAAATGGACAACGAACGCTCTTGGCAGTGCATTTGGAGTTGCTCAAACAGGGGGGTGTCAACGGCTCGACGCCGTTGGTGGCAGCGTCGCCGCCACCGCCACCGCCGCCGCCGCCGCCGCCGCCGCCGCCGCCGCCGCCGCCGCCGCCGCCGCCGCCGCCGCCGCCGCCGCCGCCGCCGCCGCCGCCGCCGCCGCCGCCGCCGCCAGAGCACGCGTCTCGACGCGTCGCCCGCTCGCGGGGCGGGTATGCCGGTCGCGTACACGCCTCCGCCGCCGCCGCCGCCGCCGCCGCCCGCGCCGACAGCCTCCGCCACCGCACAGTGCGAAATCGCCTCATCTGCACGGACGACTGCCACCGCGTGACGTTTCGTTACGAAAGATCACTGCACGTTAGAATATCCTCTACACAACGGCTTCGCTTGTTGATTGTATTGAATTTTTTGTAGGATTAAGAGGAAGACTTCTTCTTCTTTTACTGCTATACACTTATTAGTGCGTAGGATAGTCTCCAGAAGTCCCTAGCGCCTTCCGCCGAACTTGCAATCAGTAGCCTCTAGCGCCTGAGACTTGTCCTGGACATATATACCTAGGATAGTTCGCCATTGCTTTCCCTAGGGGCGCCAGTGCGCCAATTTTGACGTTTGATTTGAATAGCAGGCAGTGCAGGCCTAGATACAATATCCATAATCTTATCCGGTAATTCATGTTAAACTCTGATTTGGTGCTAAATTGATGGAGGATTTAATTTTACCAGGATTTGGCAAATGCCTTTCCTGAGATCTGTTTTACATGCCGACAAGCGTCCACATGCATCCCATTGATTTTTAGCACCTCAAAAATCTCCAACGTTGACCGGGTTTGGACTTGCGAACATCGCGAACATACGATCAGAATCCTCGCATGAGAACCACTATTCCATGAAAGCTGACGAGAGAGAGACTATTCTTACGAATTTGATGACGGTGGATACTTGTTAGATAGCTAGGCCATACTGCTGGTCCTTTCATCTTTCACTACTGCTGCCAAAGACATTGCTGCGGTTACGGGAACTTTTCAGATTTAATAAATTTGTGTGCAGATGAACACTCATTTCCCTGTAATGTGGGAAAACCAACTATAATAAATGCAATTTTATAGTTTTACTTTATCGGAAATACTTTTTAGCAAAGGAGAAGGAATATTTGCATTGAGATTGGTTCCTTGGTAGTTGAGCGATATTTTTAACGTCCGGAGCAGTAATAAAATGAAGGTAAGTATCTCCATTATTTTGGAGGAGGAGATCATTTTCAGATCATTTAATACATATCAAACGTTACTCAAACAGCAAATCCAAAAATCGATTTTCCTACGCAAAGAGAGGCAATTCCATTATAAGTTAATTCTTACAAATGATTTGAACATTATTTTTATTTTCATGAACATGCAGTCAGCATGAAAGGTCATGCCAGCTTGTTTGGCTGTTTCTCATTATGTGAACAATCATGATATTTATGTAACTTCCTCCTCACAGCAAGCCCTGAGGATGGAGTAATAAAAACTCCGAAACGTCGACTAACTGACAAATCTTATTATTTTGACCAACACACGTGAACCACGCAAATGGAATTATTTTCATTCTTGCTGGACATCAAAAATTATAAAAAGAGATTATAGTTCATCTCTTAAGGTAAAAATAAAATTAATATTCTGTACATTCTCTGGATACCAAGGCAACGCTGCACATATTGTTGTACATCCATAAAAATGTTCTACACAAAGCTAGTCTCACGGACTATTTTTCATATGTTAGGAAAAATAAAGGGAAGTTGCAACATTACGTAATTCGTAATTGTTAACAACTATAAATCAAAACGTTTGAAGGATTTAATTCAATTTGTGTTGTATTCAAGAAATAAAGAAAACTGCTGTAGGCCATGTAGATAGTAACTGAGTATTTCTCAACAGTAATAAGTAATTTGACACTAATTGAATAAATATTGATCATCATCATTGTATGATCAAATCGTATTCTTTGGACGAAGTCACTGTACAGAATGTACAGAATCTCTATAATGAACTACAACATTACAATACCAAATTTCCACATTCATTACATTTAAAATATCACAGGGAATAATAACATGGCTGTGTAACAACACGGGGAGTCACAATACAATACATCAACACGCAGAGTTGAAAGAAGTAGTACAGTACGCCTGACCGTCATACAATATCTAAAATTTTTTAAATGACAGGATTTAACTCAGGATCTTGCTATAAAAACTGAATAAAAGTTGGTAATGTAATTATGCTAATTTAGAGCAAATAAATGAAGGGGCTGAAATTTGTAAACCAAAGTGTTAAACGAGATTCGTAATCAACCAAGACCATTGTTTGGGATATCGACCTTGTGTATTCGCTACTTTGGTTAAAAACCTTCTTTAAAAAAAATACAAATAAGAAATACTCTTTCTTGGAGTAGAAGTACTCGTCCGCCAATTTTAGCAACAACTCATTTGTTTTGAGTGTGCTTAACGGATGGCGGCCTGCAAATCCTTATGGGCGCCGGCCGTTAACAATGGCTTTTCGTTCCTCCGTTTGGTTATATTCAGTCGACGGAACAGACGAATGGTATTCCGAACGCGGCGATTTTCACCTGCGGATTTTCGATGTCTCCGCAGTGTGCGGCTGGTTACGTTAAGTCGATATAACAGAACGGTATTACGAACGAGGCGATTTTCACCTGCGGATTTTCGATGTCTCCGCAGTGTGCGGCTGGTTACGTTAAGTCGATATAACAGAACGGTATTCCGAACGCGGCGATTTTCACCTGCGGATTTTCGATGTCTCCGCAGTGTGCGGCTGGTTACGTTAAGTCGATATAACAGAACGGTATTCCGAACGCGGCGATTTTCACCTGCGGATTTTCGATGTCTCCGCAGTGTGCGGCTGGTTACGTTAAGTCGATATAACAGAACGGTATTACGAACGAGGCGATTTTCGTCCACGAGGTCTCGAGGTCCCCGCCGGTTACGTTAGGTCGATATAACAGAACGGTATTACGACGCGGCGATTTTCGTCCACGAAGTCTCATGGTCCCCGCCGGTTACGTTACGTCAATATAACAGAACGGTATTACGACGCGGCGATTTTTGTCCGCGAGGTCTGTTGGTCCCCGCTCTGTGCGTCGTGCCGGAGAAATGCCGCGAGGCGACGGCGCAGCGACCCCGCCACAGGAGCCGCCGCGTGTTGTTACCGCTGCTGCGTCGGAGTTGAGCGAGGCGGCCGCTGCAGCTGTCAGCGCTCCTGGATGCTGGTGTTGTTGCTTCTGTTGCTGCTGGGTGTCGATGGACCTGATATGCTCTCGTCCTGCTTTTGTTGCTATTACTGTTGCTGCTTTTGTTCTTTTCCTGTGTCTGTTGTCACTGATATCGCGGCATCCGATACCGCTTCCTTTTGATACAGCTTGTGTTACTGTATTTACTGTTTTTTCCTGTTTCCGTTGTTATTTGATTCATAAAAGTTGAGTCTTCCTGTTCTGTTGCTTTTTTTGCTGCTTGTGATGCCGTCATCTGTTGCTTCTGTTGACAAACGTCATCGTCATCTGTTGAAAAACGTAGTCATTGAAACCTATATTTATGAAACAATCTTTCTTTCAAATGTCAGTAAGTTCACTGTGCTGTAAGTTAATTTCTCCAACACCAATCAAAATCATTCAGTTATTGATTTCTATTGCAATAACAATTAACCCAAAATCTTATGATTTTCCCCGTCTTATGTAACCTTTCCCATCAATTCTATGCAGTTCATTAAGGGTGTCCTCCTAAATTTCACTTTCATTTCAGAACGGTCGTTTAATGCTGCAGCTGCACACTTAAGAGGAATCAGGGTATTTAACAGGAGAGAACTATGCGTGATTAGTGAAGGGGAAATTGATATACGAGCTACGTGAGGTGAATGTATTCTTGGAAGTGAAGCTGTAGCTGCTACGTATACATCGAAGACCGATAGATGTGAAAAATCAAAACAAAAGCTAGGAAGAGAGACGTTGTGTCCCTTCAATCATATTCTATCTAATCATATTCTTCTAGATTGTTTTTACTTATATTTTATTTAACTGATTAGTAGCTTTAGGTGGCTTGCGACATCAGACTTCCTATCTACGCGTCAATAACTTGAAATCTGGAAGTAAATATTTCATCCAGCTATCGAATATATTACTGGTCATTGCACAAGTTCAGATTTATTTATCTAATCTGTCTAGTTATACCAGTACCTCTTTCTTCGCCATCGTATGATTATTCATTTTAGAGTTTATATTACGGCTATTTTCTAACCACCAAACTTATATTTCGATCAAGGATTATTTTAATATCATCCCCCCGTAATGATAATAGAACAAACGTGTTCACTGCTAGAACTCTCACAAAAAAAATCTGTTACATTTGTGAAGAAATCAACCACACCCCAGAAGATCTTTCTTGTTGAAAGTCCCGCTTTACAAACGACGAAGATGGCCTTTCTTGAAACCCTCCACTACTGTCCATGCCAAAGCTCCTTTGTACTTTGTGGCCTTCTGAACAGTGACACAATGAAAGGAATTTTCTGTGCTGCCCTTCCTAAGTTCCAGGAAGGGCTCGCAAAAGGTCAGTCATTTGAACGAAAGTCATTTCTTTGCAACACTTTGTAGCTTGCCGGTTTGCCGAAACCCACGCGAAACGAGAGGCGAAACTTCACACAGGTGATAGAGGTTGTAAACTTACATGCAACTATTGAAACTAGCTCACCCGTGCGAGAACTCTTACATGTCAAAAAACCTAACCCCACTTCTTTCCCAAATTCATATGAAGGGGAACGTATATTTGAAGAACATGTTTTAATAGAATTAGAGATAACGAACTTCCATTTCCATGGAGTGGTGGTACCCAGAGCAGAACCCTCAAAAATGTAATAGAAGTTCCCAAAATATTTCGTTTTGAAGATTACAACATAAGGGACATAACTTCGGACCATAGACTTCAAAGACCAGAGACTTCGAAGTTTTAGAGTTATCAACGATGGACGTCCAGAAACAGTGTTTAGCAGGTCGTGAGTTGCAGTATCGCAAATGCTCAAGGTGAATTATTTACAAAGTGCAAATAGACATTTACTCATCTAAAATTCTGTTTCTTTTAAGGTCAAATTTATTAAAATTCTTGAGATGTGACAGGTATCTAAACATATGTAATAATATAAGTGTTTATTATTAATGTTCAGCAAGGAATTAAATTATTATTGACTGAACAAATACTGGAAGAGACAAAGATTTTTTTCCCTTTCTTTATTAGAATGGTTTTCAAACCTACTCAGCGGAAGGTTTAACGAAAAACAGAACTTTCGGAGATTTTTTAAGCAACCATATCTTAGCAATAGACGTGTAATTAGAACTGTTGAACAGTAATATATAATTGTAGCAAATGCTATGTGAATAATCAAACAGCAAATGTAAAAATGCATCGAACTATCCACTAATTGCTCACGCCTATTTTAATATGAAATTGAATGAAGTTGCGGTTACCAATTGAGATTCGCGAATAGAACGTTGTCTGCCATTTCTTCTTTTTCTTCTTCAATCTTTTATTAACAATCAGTTCCAAAAATTGTCTGTTTCTTTTTCCTAACATTGTTAATTTATTATAATCAAAACAAGAGGTCTAAAATAAACCTTTTGTTTCTTAAGTAAAATATTACTCACAGTATGAACAGAAACATAAAAAGGTGTACGTGTAATAATGTTTCTCCTTTTTTTACAATTTGACACCCAAATCATGAAGTAGCATGTCTCTTAAAATGCAATTTAATATTTCAATACGAAATTTACGACTCCAACTACTTCCGAAATCAGGATGCATGGACTAATAAAAGAAGACACGCCCGTCACGCCCAGTGTATTTAATGGTCTGCATTCATGAATCATTCTGAAATTATGTTAATGTGTCATATCATTTACATAACAAATCAATACCCAATGGATATTCATTACTCTACCAATCAGTAATGCGTGTCGGCTAATTTCAAAACCTGTGTGGGCGTACTTCAGGAAAGCCAGCAAGTGAAAATATTTAGCAGATAATAAAGATTGCCTGAATAGCTATGCAAATTACATTCTGTGTTACAATATGTGTTGTAGATAAGTAAGATTAAAGGAGGTAATGTGTGTGCGGCTCTTTTCTTTGGAGATCTTTTTAGAGAAATTCTTATTTTCAATTGCATCATGTCACGACTTCCTTGAGAACATCGTTAAGTCAATGGACTATTCTCCTATCCTTTGTCTGTGCGTGAACTCATAATTCGTCTTTGAATTCCTGAGAACCTATGATTTATTGCATTAATTCAACCAAGTGCATTCATCCTTGGAGTTAGATCATCTGTCATGGGTAGGAGTGGAGAGCACGGAAGAAATGAAATCCTGGGAAGTTACTGCACCTAAGCAAAAACCTGAGGCGCTCATGCGTGAAGCCATGCTGTTATAAAGAACCGGAACCTAGCAAGTGATCGAGAATCAAACTTGTTCGTCGGATACTTTTATAGTTCCAGTCAGAGAGCTCCGCATGTTCATTATACTACGCCACATGGTCTTACAAATGTTGTAGTTTATTTAGACACCACATTTTATCAGCCCTCTACAAGTTTGAAAAAATTATGTCGTTTTAGATGACTAGTTTATTCAAAAACCACAGTGGAACTTCGTTAATTAAGCACTTTCTTCTTTCAAGAATAAGAAAGGCTTGTTAATGAACATTTGAATAAATTGTAGAGTTGGAAATGTATTATCCTAAAATGAACACTGAAATAAGTGAAATTTGGAAGATTAACTGAAGAGTATGATTTAATGCCCAAAACCTTTATTTTCATCCAGAAACATTTGAAAAGAGACTAGGTTAAAGAATATTTTTGAAAGCGTTATTGACAGATGTGCATCAAACGTGGAATTAGAAGAGTGATTTTTATTACACAGAAGTTTTTGAATCTGACGAATGCATAAAAATGAAAATTGACAGGTATGAAAAGTTATTTTTCAGCATTTATTCGTTTTAATACGTTGGTACAACAGACGAAAACTCGCTTAATTTGGTAGCGCAAAATTCTGATGTTCCAAATGACGGATGTGAGAAAATGAAAGATACGTGATTTTGTGGAACAGTTTACCTATGTGTAATTTTACGCCTAACAGTTCCAACTACCTCTAACGCGGTTAATTGTCTATTCTACACAGTGAGTTCAAAGAACTATTCATATTCAACAGCCACCCTGAATATATATTTATCACTTTTAAACAATGAATGAATCAATGAACAACTACGACGTACACTTGTACTAGTAAATGTCTTATGGAATAAAAATATTAACAGAAAGTGAACAAGAAACGAAACATACACTCAAAATCAATTTAATATCAATAAGAAGAACGCGATATTTGAGGACCCAGTATGTATTCATGCACCTTTTGTATCAGAAACGGTGAAGTCATAATACCAATGTTGCTGTTTCTTGACAATGAGGTGCAAGGATATAGAATCTCCACTGTGAAGTACTTCATTTTTGTCACTAAATTCATCATGTTTAAATATGCAGTGTCTTACTTACTTTCACGATCTTAGGGCAAGTAAAATATCGAAAATATAATTAGGTCTAACTCAGAAAGGAATAGTAAGCGATTCACACAGGAGAGAGAAAAACATTGTAATGGTCTGGAATAACTATTTGCTCCCCAGTGTATTACATTTGAAATGCAAAATTAGGCGCACGTAGAATGTGTTGCCCAGAGAAAAATGGTTTATGCAATTATGAAGACACCTACAAAGATGCAAAAATAGCTGTAAGTTGTGTTTTTCAGATTATGTGTTGAACAAACACGCAATTAACTTTGTGTTCGTTATTGGAGGCTGGGGTTGGAAAGAAATAAAAATAGTAGTTCGCCAACTTTAAAGATTGCAGCAAGTTCCTCTAACGATAATAGAATCTTCAAAAGCCAAAAGATCATTCCTGACTCTAGCTCAAGAGGTATTCCCGCAGGTTGCAGATCGTATGGCGATCCATCCTCAGTCCCCGAGCTACCTTAAACTGCCATCATTATCGGCTTCTGCACCCGACGAATCCATCCGCACCCTTAACACGATGCTTCTCCACAAACTTCCCCAAGTGCCGAAGCCGCAACCGCACCTGAAGCCGCCTTCGTCGAAGCCTCTTAGGACTCTAATTCAGGCTCGCAACCGCGCGGGACGTCAGCTTAACTTGAATAGGTCGGCGCCCGCCGAGAGAAACTAGAGTAATGACGAGGATCCGCACGCGGCGACGTGGCTGAGGAAGTCTGCCAGGCCGCTAGCCGTGCCAAGAACGACGGCGCAGCGGAATAAGCTGGGTTAGCGATTCATTAGGCTGCGGGGAAGTTGAAGTGAGAGGACGGCGAGAAGCTGACACAAGACGTCGAGGCGGGGCTGGAGGGGACGGCCCCGCTTGGGAGAGATCGACCCGTAATTACCCTGGGCAAACACTTGCGAGGGCTGGCTCTAAGCGGCGCAAGGAAGCGCCGACCAAATGGTTATTACTAAGATGTTGCACATTTGAAATTCGTGAATTTCATTACTTTTACAAATTTTACAAAGCTAACATTTCAATTTTTTAACCTTCCAGCGGGCGCGCTGTCGTAAATTTTACAACAACAATTTATTTTGTTTTGCTGTCAACTCATTGTTGTCAAAGACTTGTGCGTTCTTGGTATTCCTTGCAGGTATCTTTAGTGATGCATTCCTGCAGTCACTATTTACTTTGCACGCTATATTCAGTTTTTGAAACGCTCTATTCGGCATAAGTGCATAGTGACGTAAACTTTACGCTGCGCGCCGGCTGTTGTTCTAAAATATTGTCTAATAATTTGGCCTAATCGAAATTTTCTGTAAAATGTCCAGATAAAGAATTCATGTGAAAGAAAATCTGAATATTCTTTAAGAGCTGTCTGGTCGGAGGAAGATCATGAATTGGATAGTGACAGTGACAGTAAACGAATGTTGAAAATATAGACGAACATCAGAACGATACTGGATCGGAACAAGATCTTTTTGATACTAAATACAAACGTTTATCAACGGATATATTTTTTGGTAGTAAATATCATTCTTAGATAGTTTAATGCGACATAAAATTCCTTTGTTCTACAACTTCTTTGATTTTTTCAAGATTCATTGAATGTCGTAAAATTGACGACACGCGCCTGCTGGTGTGAACATTTTACGCGTGCCCGCTGGAAGGTTAAGGTAAATTTCTTCACTATTTTTATTCCACAACTTTATTGGAGGTTGAAGACCGAACTGCAGGTATTACGTAGCTCACACATGCTTGTATCTGTGACGATTAAATAAAATTAGTTACAGAACTTTCTCAATAGCACATACATGAAGTATGATTTAAACATTAAATTTTCATACTTTACCTCAATTATTTGTTAAATATAATTTTCATTAATAACTAAATCTTTTTTTTCAGAACATTACTAAACTTCATCAACTTTCTCCCACTTTCCAGAGCCATAGGGTTTCGTGACGTTCCGGGTCTTTTCCGGCTTCCAGTCATAACATCCCTGTTAAGATAAGCAAATGTAGAATTTAAAGAGATCTGTATTAAAATTTTAATTGGAACGCTTGTTTTGTGTTTTCCCATTTACTAAAATCATTCTGTTACGAAAACGTATTATTCTTCGAGGGCAAGAACATTCTAAACTTTATTTTTGTGTATATGAGAGAAATGATCGTGTTTTGCAATATATTGTATTCGCAATAGACTATGGATGATTCACTGATACACGAGCCTAAGAGTTAAAACTGAATTTACTACATTATCATGTTAGGGAAACTATCAAAATGATTATTCATTTGGTATTATAAGTTTAAGGATAAGGTGAGAAAAAAGCAACATGTTGTACCTTGTTTTTGGAAGTTGGATAAATATCTAGGTGAGAAGGAATAACCTTTTGAACTAACGAAAATAACACAAACCTAGCACCGAAATTTGTAAATTTGTATTTATTAATATTTATAAAATTTTAAAGTAAAAATGTTAATGTAATTGTCCAAACATATCTGTACATTTACCACTTATTTCGAAAAAAAATGCTTCTTGCTTATCAACCATACAGCTCTTCAAACTTCCACATGTTTTCATTAACTGGAGTAATTAAATAGCATCTACATCACTAAAGTAAAAAACAGTATCTTTATATACCTACACTTTAAAACGACACTATGTTTGTGCTTTAAAAAAATGCAGATTAACACAGTATTACTCGCTGCACTACGCGATGACAAAAAGTAAACGTGAGGGAACTTTGCACTTGTAATTGTTCCGACTGCACGTTACATCACAACACAAGACAGCACTTCCCAGCTGTCCCGCGTGGCGGCGGCCAGAGAATAAACGCCAGCCGGCAACCGCAGCTGCCACTCACGCGCCGCCTCTACGCACGCTGCGCCGCGCCGCGCCGCGCCGCGCGCGAGCCTGGAATTCGATCCACGGATCAGCGCCCGCCCGCCGCCCGCCGATCGGTTTCTTTTTTCAGGTAAATTCCGGCTCCGATCGCCCCTTTCACACTCGGAGCTTCCAGCCGCCGCCCGCCTCCCCCGCCCCGCCCCCCTCGCCCTCGCTTCCACGCGCCGTAATTGCCGTTATTAACATTTACACGCTCGCTCGCCGCCGCCCGCCGCACTCTGCTCCCCAATGGGCCAAAAAGGCTCAGGCGAAGATTTAATACAAATTTATAAATAAAACTAGTGATGCTGCAACAGCACATGCTTTCTCGCGTTATTGGAAACTGCTACGTATTATTAACATTTTCGGAAAAAAAAGAGAAATGTCCGATAATGGGACTAGCATCATTTATAGCAGTAGGACCATTTATTATCGTCCTTTGTTACATAAGTGGACATTTATTATCGTTCTTTGTTACATTTTTTTAAATTTGAAGCAGTTTTGTGAGAAAAAACAATTTTCTACATTTTAAGCGCAAATTACGCAAAAACTATTTATTTTTTCAAGAAGTTATAAGGGACCATTTTTAATGAGCTAGTTGTGTACAACAGACTTTGTCTGAGGCAAAATCTCTATCTTCAATTTTGTAGTTACATTTTTTTTGCAATTTTCCAAAAAATCTGGGATTTTAACGAAAATGAGACTGCATCATTCTCTTAAACGTCCTTTGCACTATTCAACAACAAAATTTAATTGAAAAATTTGGTGATTTTTTTGAAAAATTTTGAAAATGATAGAGGGGTTTAATGTAAAGTATCCCCCAGAATAAAAGTATGGGTTCCAAATTCTAGGAGTCGCGACATCATCCAATACGATTGGGGAATTAGAATTTTGAAGAAAAGCGGCTGAATGGTTTAGGCGCTAGCGCTGACCACAGACGTACAGCGACAGACAATGTTCGTTTTGCCGTCAATCAATTTTCAGGAGCCATCAAAACATGGATTCTGGCTACATCACGAATTAGAGGATTTCCCCCTTAAATTTAGCCACAGAATTTAGCAACAGACACAATGAGAGTCTTTCAGGCGAAAATTCGTCGTTTTCTGGCATACGATAACATAATTTTCTCTTCTTACGAAGTATTCGTAAGCCGAAAATTAAAATGAACAAAAAATATAAAATAAAATGAGAAATAATTCGCGTAACAGAGAAAAGTATACGTATAAATAGATCAATAGAAATAAAAAAAATGGAAATATGGATATAGTCGATCTAGATAGCAGAGGCGTATGAGTAAGAAAACCTAGCTGCCTCTCTGCAAAACGTTGAAGGTATAAAATCCTGCTTCAACTTAATGGGTCTAAACTTGTATTTGCGTGTGTATGGAATGCGACTGAATAAATGTCCCTCTTCCCACTCACACATTTTTCTCTGTGCATTAAAACCGAAAAACCTGTACTGGAATGAGTAATAGCCATGTACGAGTTTCTTAGCCAGTCTACAAGAAAAATGAATATAAAATGGGAATCGCCTCTTGCATTTAATTTTTCTATATTAGAGGAAGGTTGACGAAACAACCCAATCCAAAAAACTACTCAAGAAACAACTTGGTCGGGAACGACTCAGCGAACAAAATAAGGGCATCTACAAAGATGCGAACTTGCCTCAAACCAGAAGACTGACATTACTGAAGACCAAAGTGATTTAAGGAACACGAATGCTAAGCCCAACAAAGCGAGCGATGAGCCCAACAAAGCATTTTGTGGAAAATGAAATAAAATGACGATGATGATAATGGATATTTATTGAGTACTGATGCTACAAAGGAGCACAAGAAACAGAATAAATTCGAAACAACTGCTTCAAAGCCATCTCGATCAGGTTTTCGTCCAGTTTCCCTCATACTTGAGCAAATGTTGAGATTCTCCCTTGATTTGCTTCTGGACATAAATATAACTTCATTATCTATACAGGTCTTCTAGAATTCAGTGGGAAATTTAGCTATTCAAATTATCGTTCTCCATGTCGCGGCAGGAAGTATTATTCCTTCACGAAGGACATGATGAGGGACAAGAACCCAAATCTATAGCTGATTTACCCTTGATAATATATTTATTACATCGGAGTGAATATTCTGCTAACAACCCCAGCAAAAAACGCTCTTTTCTTCTTTATTTAAAATTCAACTAGTATTTGGCTTAGGGCAGAAAAAACAGAATTATGAAAACGTGCACAAAATTTACTTCTCCCCTTAGCACATCACATACAGTTTTTAACTGTTTTTGACGTAAATAAATAAGCATAATTTGCTACGAAGTCCATAGGTATTAATCAGAAAATTGATCTCAGAAAGTTTAAGCTGAAAGTATTATCTATGAACTTCGAGTTACCAACGGAACTTCAAAAGTGACTTGAAAATAGGTACCTTTTTACAGAATAACGGATATATCAATATTGTTTTGGGATGTAGCCTCTTAATTACAACATTATTAAGTTAAAACTGCTATCATATGCAACGCTGAATTGTAATAGAAAGTCAATTCACAAAAGAAAAAAATTGCAATTTTTCTGATAGTACATAAAAATGAGTTGAAACGTTTGTGATGAAATAATAGTTGAACTTCATTTCTCAAAAATAAGTACTAGTGACAACAGAACACCTCACAACTTGCGTTTTGACGCAATAAATTAAAACCTTAAGAAAAAATAAAAAATATCATAACTTATATATTATTTGTTATTTTATATTCCTACAAAATAAACTTTCAACAAAAATGATTCGTTAAAATCTGAGACAATATCACTGCATTTGGAGGAAAATTGACTTGTGTCTTTTGAGCAAAATGTTCATCGTTTTCGATGATTTGCACGATATCTTACGATAATGACAAAATTCAATTAAGTATTGTGTAATGGTATGAAGAATAACTCAATATACAATGTTCGCTTTTGGTGTTGTTTCGGCCCACTGCACATCGTTGTACACTGCCTGCCTCCGCCACCGCCCTCCGTTGCCGAGCGTTGCCGCTGATACCCTCAACGCTGCCGCCTTCGCCACCGCCACCGTCGCCCCGCCCACCTGCTGGGGCGGGGCCGCCCTTTTCAGAGGCGTTTCTAGGGCGATTCCCGATCATGATTCCAGAGTCCGTTGCCCGCAGTCTTCACCAACCCAAAGAAATGCAAGCTTCGGCTAGTCTTCGTGCAATTTATTGGTTGTTCTTTCTCTCGAACTTTTTCCTTTTCTGTTTTCTCAATGAATGCTACCTGTCGATACCGCTGCCTTGTGTCGACCTGTCGGCTCTTAACGATAACTTGTATCCTTAGGGCCGCCCTTTGGGAAGAACGTCGGATTTCGAGTGCTTTCGCTCCTTGTGACTCAGGAGTACATTGCCCTCTTAATCGTTTTAAATTTCGAGTTTGTGTTGCGAGTTGAAAATCACTTCTTTTTTTCTATTTTCTTACGCTTAACTCCTTTCTTTGTAGGTGATTTTCTAGTACACTGCTCGTCAATTCACAACTCCTCCTAAGGGGTCATCCATAAATTACGTAACGCTAAAGGGGGAGGGAGGGAGTCTGAGGCAGCGTTTCTCTGCGTTACATAGAGAGAGGGAAGTGCATTACAAGGAGGTATTGAAAATACTTGAAATTTGCGTTACGTAATTTATGGACGGCCCCTAACAACAAAGCGTCATTGAATAAACCTTGACAATAATAGTGATTTTAATACTGTATCAAGTTATGAACTTCTCTCGCTTTATTAATTCTCGATGAAGTACTCTGCATTGGCCGGCTATTTGTGAACCACTATGACTTACTCTACTCGAAAAGAGTTGAAATGTGTGTACAATGTATCACCCGTCGTCCCACCCCGCCCTGCCCCATTCTAACACCACTTTGGCATCTCCTGCCCTTGCCCTTCCGATCTCACCCTACTACTTCCCTTCCCTTCCGTCGTCACCCCGCCCTTCCCTTCCTTTCACTGCCCTGCCCCTGACAATTTTCGTTGTTACTATCTCTTTGCTTTAGGAAGGTAAAAATAGAAGCATTGTCGCATTCTCCTGCTAAAGCTTTTGAACTTCAATTAACCAAAGCATAAATTCACCACGGGAATGAGTCAAAATGATTTTTATAGTAAATTTTATGAGCTTTCAGAAACGTTGGATTTATATCCGTTAAACTCTTCACCATTTTCAAGTTCTTCGCGAAAAACAGAAAGATTGAACTTTTAAATTTTACTTTAATGGACACGAAAGTGAGACTGGGTATTTTTACGGAATCTCATGCAGACAGTAACTTTTCTCTTGTTTTAGAAGTCATGTCTGCACAATTTGGGTAAGGTCGGAATATACCTGTAGGGATTGTACAATAATCAAACGCCGTCTCTGTATAACAAAAAATAATGATTTGAAAAAACAACTTGACTTATTTTCGAGAAAATTACATTTTAGTAAATACTTCATCAAAATAGGTTTGGCCGATTTAGCCTCACCGCGATTACCCTCAACAACAGACGGACAAAAATTGTCAAAACTATTGAATGAGTTTTTATATCATGTACATTTCCATATGAGATTATAAAGAGACAGTTATTTTGAAATCATAGACAGAATCTCCAATTTTACTTTCATAGAGAAGAAAATACTTTTCGACTGTTGTTACTCAAATCGCCGTTAGCCAGATGTCAAGAACTAACGCCGTATAGTTCTAATTTCGCATCACATCTTTATGAAGAATATGTGAGTGCGTAAAACATGTTCGATTGTAGTACGTATTCCATTTGTCACGGAAAAGTCACTGCGCCAATGTAATAAGTAACCACAATACATTCTAGACATTTTTAAAGTATATATCGTGAAATAAATTATTATTGTGTAATCATTCGTAAAATGTACATGCTTCTTTTTTATATGTTAAAAGGAATGAAAACTTATCCAATAAACACTATTCTAAGAGGTGCCAAGTCTTCTTCATTGAGATAGCAAAATCCATCAACGAGATTACAAGCCTTTGAAAATCACGTAATACATGCGAGCGCGAGATGCCCAGAGTATTGGTTGAATGGCACATTTTATGTAATTTAAAATGTTTAAGTTAATTTGAAATAACCCTCGTAGCTTAAGTGAAAGAAAAGTAATGCATATTATATCACATTTGAATTTTATTATCAACGGTGCACTGCTGTTAAATGCAATATTCGGGTAACCAGCTATCTTTAACTAACGATGGCATTGGTCGTCCACCCTTTTCCCCTGTAAATAAATGCTCCACGGAGTAAACTTTCCGTTCCAGTCGCCCACCTGCTAGGAAGAGAAAGAATTGGAGGACGGTTGCCGCTCATTATTTCCAGTGCTCACTGTCCGACGCCTCTAGTTCCTCTATCTTTAACACCGGACTCCCATCATTTCCAAGCGTAAAATTGACCTATTTTCATCTGTTTTCAGTTGTTGTTTTTTTGTTTCAAATTTTTCAGAATCTCCTCTTCACGCCTCTCTTTACAGGAAACCGTTGAATCGATCTTTGCTCCTAGTTCTTCAACTCTCAGCTCAAGATGTATCTTAGCTGCAGTACTCCCATTAGAGAAGCGGCAGAACAAATTATGGGTGTTGATCTGCTGTTATCTCGTTGAATTTGATTTCGTTAAAAAAGGAAAACTCCATTGGTCACTTACTATTCCGCTTATTTTCAATTATATTTTATCTTTTAATAGTTTCTTCACAATTCAGGAATAAAATCTTATACATTTTGAGTTAAAATTAAGTAAATAATCTTAAATACTGTTAAACATTTTCAAATCACAATAATACGTGTTTGAAGTTACCATGTCAACTTACCATTTTCTTGTCTTTTGTTACCACTGTATTTCAGAGCAAATTGTATTCGCTCTCCTTCCTAAGGCATCACCAATTTTAGGCCTTTCATTTTACCATAATTTCTAATTAAATATAATGTCCACAAATTTAAATTAACACTTAAACTTCAAGTTTGGTTTTTATTCAATTATCTCTGGAAATGTATTAGCTTTGCTGATAGTTTTATTTGTTTATATTTTCTTGAGTTTCTGCTTCTTCTATATTTTCATTACGATGAAAATTGCTTCACTCACTCATTGATTTTCGTTCTTTTATTCGTGTAATGATTAATTACCGACACCGTACCTTCTCATTGCCGTTCTGAAAGGGGAATGAGCTACCGAGCTATATTTACTCGTATTTTGAAAATGTATTGTGTCACCATGTAAGTAATTCTGTGAACTATTGTGCATTTAAGTATCATTCTGCACGCCAACTGAAAACGTCAAAACAAGGAAGAATGTTGAGATTTAATATATAAAGCGTCTAAACGCTCACTTTTATAGAAGTCTGAATTATCTTTTGCTCTTCTACTTAAAGATGCCAATAATAATAGACTTTTTTAAAAATATAGAGTGCTGATTTACAATTAAATATTTCGCTCTTTGAAATATTCAAGAAGTCAAATACTGTGGTCAGATCCAATCTACTTTACTTTTTAAACATTTATCATAATTTTCTTAAAAAATATTAAGAAATTCGTATATATTTCTACAAATTAGTGACAAGTAATATTGATCTCGATACATGATGTTATAAGATTTCCTGAACTCACTGACGATTAATTTTCTGTTGCTCCACATTATCTTCAATGTAAGTACAAATAACCAAGACACTTTTAATCTGATTTGTAGCTACCATGGGCCAATTGATATACTTTCTACAGAAAGATGACCACTTTTTCACGAGTTCCAAGAAAGTTTTCAAACTGATTTGTTAGGTAGGTTCTACATTTCCACTGACATTTAAAATCTGAATGGTGGGGTTGCATTGACGGTTCTGTGACCTCAATAGATTCAACATTTTGTATATGAATTGGAGTTTAATGGTGAAATATAATCATACATGAAATATAATCCGCGTGAACAGTTAATGAATCGTATGGCTGTGAGTAGTTAGATAATTCATATCTCCATTTGTCACCTAATACCCAGAGTTTCGAGGACTGCCTCAACGGAGAGCGGAGCGTAATGTGTCTGCATCGCTCCTTGAAAAAACCAGCCGCGCCCGAGGCCCGGAAATGAGATTCGACGGCCGGCTGCAGGCGGCGCGAGATTGCAGCGGATGAGGGGAAGCGTTACGGGACAAGGGTGGGGTGCCGACGGGAGGCACCATGTGGACAAGCGATGTTCAGACGGACAATAGTCTGGAAGGGAAAGGGAAGAACCAGCGGGGTGGCTCGAAGAGGTGAGTTATATTGTGATTTTCGTAACTTTGTCCCTGACAGGAATCAGCTGTTTCGCTGCCATCCAATCGGAAGCTTATATTTCGCGACAGTGACGTCACTACGGTTACGTTCCAGCTTCCTATTGGATGAAACCGTGAACAGCTGATTCCTGTCAGGGACAAAGTTACGAAAATCGCAGTATACGTGAAAGAGTTTGGGAAGTGGAGACGTCAAGGGAGGCCAGTTGGGAGACATGATCCAAATGCTGAAACTCGACGAACGTCGGAAATGTGAAACAGTGGTTACGTAGGAAATAGAGACACAGATTCAGTAAGCACGGAATCCCTTCTGGGGAAGTGGAATGCAAATGTGAACATTGGGGTGTAAGGTCGCAGAGGAAAGAGGTAGGGCAAGTGTAAGGTCATAGAGGTCATTCTTTTTGGTAAGGTCGAACGAGTGAATAGTACAGAGAGGAAGAACACGCAGAAGGAGAAAGCTGGCACAGAGGGGCTGGAAGGAAATCAGGAAATGGATGGATGGACGGACAGAGTTGGGGCGAGCGGAGAACAACCAACTGTGTGGGCGGCGGGGTCGTGTGGTGGTTATCAACCGACCGGGACAATGACAGACGCCGATCGAGCGTGGATGCATCGCGAGCCCGGCGATGAGGACGGGGACGGGAACCGAACGCGGCGTGAGATGAAGAGCCAGGTGGCTGGGAGGACGAGGGTTCCTCAGGAGGACGGGAGAGCGAGAGGACAAGGACAAGGTGGATGTGCAGTCATGCGGGCGAAGAAATGGGCGGGCAAGTGGGGTGACCTTACTGGAAAGCAATCTGATGGGTACGCACGCGGGCGGGGATGAGGGAAAGCGAGCGGATAGGCCGGCGTCGCTTGGCCGCAGACGACTGGCGCCCGCGTAAGCATAATGACGTAGCTCCGCCGCGGAAAGAGCGTCTCAGCAGAAAAGGCCTATATAACAGCATAACCTCCGCTTAGCGGGGGGACGAATGCTACGCGTGAGCTCGTTGCCCGTGTGCACGGACCTTCCTCTCCTCCGTCGGTTCAGATAGGCCCAAACTGGCCCTGCCGACTTCCCTTCACCCCTAGTCGGTTCAGATAGGCCCAAAAGTGGCCCTGTCGACCTCCCTTCACCTCTTCGTCGGTTGAGATCGGCCCTAACTGGTCCTGCCGACACTCCTCAATCTCGTTAGTCCAGACAGACCCTCCGGGGTCCTGCTAGCAGCTTCCCGCCCTTGCCCCTGATCACCGTGCACTTCGAGTGTCGCCATAGCCGCTGCAAAGTCGCTCTTCCGGAGGACCGTCCTCGCCGAGGGTGGGCTACGTCAGGTGCCTATGTAACACCTCTCCAATAAACTGCTGTTTTCCATGACTGGGGTCATCCCTGTTCTTATTGCTTCTTCTCATCCGCTTTAGGCCTTTAAGAGAATAGGGAATGGCCCAGAGGGCACCTTCTGCCCTTACCGTCCTCCCACTCCTCTGCACGTGGTGCCAGACCCCTTCCCCCACGATACCGGCAAGACGGCAGGCGAGACAAGAGGGCAGGCGGACGAGACAAGAGAGGACAAGAAACCGGAAGAGGTGGCTCAGAGCAAAAACTGTGTCAATGCAGTGCCTCTGACTGAGAGGTCCTATGGTCGAGTCCCGACGGTGACAGGATTTTCGATACTAGCTAGAGAACTAGGTCGAATTCATTCGCTGTCTGTGGTCTTTTCGATCAACACCAAGCGAATGTCGGAGCAGTACACTAACAAACGGGCCATGGAACGCGCGCGATCTTTCCTTCCTCTTCCTTATCTCATCCTCACCCTTACTTACACACACACTTATACTTGAATGCACTACACTACCACACATACTGGGAGACCAGTCGGGAGCTTACAGTTTGTCGCGGCTGGGGCGGTGCCCCACTGGTGGGAGATACCTGGTTGGGGAAACCCCATTAGCCAACGGAAGGACCACGCCGGATTTAACCCTTCAGCGAGGGAAGATAACTGCCACCTCCAGCGATAAAACAAGCATTACACTTACGGTATTAATCAGCTTAGCAGTTGACGGGTCCGGAATCACTACTCAATGAACCAGAGGGTGTGCACGGGAGGGATGCGTGCATGCGGGGGGGGGAGACGGCAAGAAGACGGGCGTCAAGTTGGCAGCACTTCGAGTGCGCGGGGACCGGCACCATCTTCAGAGACGCGCGGGGCGCAGCATCGCAGATCGCGGGTGCTCATCGTTCGCTCCGCGAGGAAAGTAGCCCACTGAGTGGGCGGTCGCGTCTGTCACTTGGGAGTCGACCCGTGTCCTACGCCCGTCCGCCCGCCTGCCACTCGTCTCGGTCGCTCATCTCGAGGCGGCTGCCCGTCTCTTCGCCCGCGACGCGACGTACTTGATATTTCTGCCGTTCCCGCTTTTGACTCGTGGGCTATTCGTGGATTCATTTGAATGAGTGGATTAGCTGCTTGCTTTGACATGCGTCTATCTGCAAGTTCGAGAACGTTTCGTTTCGACTATTTGTTTTCCTTTCTGGTGTTTACTTTGACAAAGAATTGAATGGTATTTGCGGTCTTCCAGCCACTCCTCTCATTCCAAGGAGGCAAACTTAATTGCATGCTGCATAAAAAAAATACTATAAATATACGAATAAAACACCGGTGACTCATTTTTCTTTCTATTTCACCTCAAAACTAAAAAAAGGGGACTCAAGTCTCGACAAGGCTGGATTACGCCAAAGTTTTTCAAAGCCACGTGTTCGCTTGCCGCACTGAAAGAAGTGTTTACATAGTAACTAACCGAGTGCTTTACCGCGACCACGAACTCCCGGAAAGCTCTTACACATAGTTAAACAGTACTTCATCCACTGAACATTCGTCCTTCCTACCGACCATCTGTCCGCCCATTTATCTGTCTTTCCCTCGCTTTTTTGGGCCGCCCACCCGCGTCGGCTCCGCGCTCGAGTCCTGTGTTGGACGCTCCACCGAAGAGACACTCGTTCGTACACTCGTTCGTACACTCGTTCGAACACTCGTTCGAACACTCGTTCGAACACCCGTTCGAACACTCGTCCGTGCACTCGCTCGTACACTCGTTTGTACACTCGTTCGTACACTCGTTCGAACTCCCGTTCGAACACCCGTTCGAACACTCGTTCGTACACTCGTTCGAACACCCGTTCGAACACTCGTTCGTACACTCGTTCCTCCGCGCGTCGTCCTGTCGGTCGGTCGGTCGATCGGTTCATTCACCTCCCCACCTGTCAAAGTTTCCGCTTCCAGCGTGATTTGACGTAGTTGCCTCACTGAAGTATCCGACAGCGGTTTTAATGCTACGTACACAAATGGTTGCGAAGGCTTCTAAGGACAGTGTCATTATCTGCGTGACCGAGTGGCACCGGTTCTGCAACAGGTTTGTTAATGTCATGTGACATCTTGCTGATCTTACGAAATTGCCATCTAATAACTCGACAGGTCACAGATATGTGTTCGAAACGTCTGTACACGGGTGTTTGATAGTACCGTTTCATATATGTCTTCTTATATAAAATCTCGATTAGCGAATGCAAATATTCCAGAAAGAGCGTGTTGATAATTTTTAAAACAGGTTCGAGGAAGTGACGTCTAAATGTCTTTTATTGATGCTTTTATTGATACCAACTTTGTGAGGAGTTTTAGATATGCCAACAGTCGTCCTGGTAACTTGTGGTTACTACTAATAACCAAATTATTTGTAAGATAAAATTTCAGGGGCAATAAGTTAACGTTTAATAACTCCACAATTTAATCACCTCCAAATATTCATTTGATCTGTTTATGTACGGTACAAAAAGTTATACAGCAAAACATCCTTGTGAAGATTTCGATGGAAATAAAGGTTTAGATAGACTCTGACACAGAGAGACAGTTTTTACTTTTCAAAAACCTCTTTAAGTCTTTTAATAAATAAGATTAAGGAAGTTTTTAACATTGAAAAAATTCGAGCATTTTCCCCATGTCATCGAATGCTGTTGAATGCCATTCACTGTTAACATATCTCTAATAATCTCTTAATAGATTCTCTTAATGGTTCTCTTTTAATAGATTCTATTACATAATTTTTTTCAAAGAATTTTTCTGCACAGATTAAACTATTAAATTAGAAGGTACTGCTTTTGTGGTATAAATTATTACGTTTGGAACCGAGTCTTCTTTTAATCGTATTAATCTTACTGTTGTTGAATCCATATTAATGGGAATGCGAAGTTACAAGCAGAATTCTAAGAATAATGTGCATTGTAGATTATGCGATGCCAGCACTAATGGCGAGTGAATGCTGAAGAATTTTAAGAATGCTTTTTGTTTCAGAATGCCGCATTAATGAAATAAGAGTTTTCTCGTATTCTCTTAACATGAATTGCGCCATAACAAAAAAATTGAGACCCTGTAAGGAAAGATGGAAAAACGTATCTATCTATCTTTCTTTCTATCTTTTCTCTCTCTCTCTCTCTCTCTCTCTCTCTCTCTCTCTCTCTCTCTCTCTCTCTCTCGCTTTCTCTAAGTTTTGTGATAACACAAGTTTTTATTGCACGAACACCGATTATTTCGTTCCTTTGGAATTCGTGCCAATTAAGATTTACTGGGCTAATAAATTTCACGTGTATTAGTTTGACGATACTTCTCCTTACACAAATTAAGAATACAAAAGCGAGTATTAACTTTTAAAGAAGTGTTTATTTGTTTTTAAAAAAATAAATAAGTTATTATTTTTAAAATGCTGAAAGACTTAATTTTGGTTAATCAGATATTGAGAAAAGAAACAGCCATTTTTGATGATACGTATCATTGCTGTTTCTTGTTGCGTTTGCAAATTCCTTGATGAATGGCTGTAACATAGTACTGCCTTTTTTGAATTTGATTCGGGTACTTATTTTATTTGCTTTTACGTAAATAAGACACATCTATACTATAGAAAAATGTTAAGAATGTTATTTTAGATCATCTAAAGCTTGTATCACGGTTCGCCCTCTATTTGGCAACGGACGATTTATCATTACAATCACTCTATCCTCCCCACTTTTTATCGGAAAACGATCTGCTACGATCTCTAGGGCAAATCAACCCATGGGAATTACTTAAAGCCTTCAAAAGAGAAAGAACTAGAACCTTGGGGAAACCATCATTGATTAAATGAAATATTTCTTTTGGATATGTGGAACAATCGTCCGATGAAAACGTTAGTTGTAAGAAAATATTATTGTAAAAACGAATGCATTAGCTTAGGGTATTTAAATCAAAAATATTCCTCTCTTGCCAAACAATCACTACTCAATCATTCCACCCTACCTTAATTGTAACATTTCCAGCTAATTAGGCACGCAAGATTCCGGAGAGAGAGGGAGGAGAGAAAAAACAAGAAAGAAAGTGGAAGAAACAGAAACTGAGAGAGAAAAAATAAATGTTGTCAGTAAGTGATCCATTTCTATTCTTTACAAAATATTTTTCTCCTCATATTAATGAGTTGTTACAGCTCTTTCAAAACATTTTGAAGGCACGCAATTAAAAAGAACCAGAAATTTCCCTAAGGCATACACTTAAAAAGAACCCGAAATTTCCTACATTTTTCTCGTGAACCATTCAAGCTTTGAGAGTTAACATTGTGGATATTTCACAACGATGGTCGCCCAACATAATAACAATGCGGGATCGAATCTCAGCTGTCAGTACCTCTGTTTTAGATATATGTTTGAAATGCAGGCTATAAAGAAGAAAAATGCTGTCGGATTCATTTAAAAATTCGGAGTTAAGATTTCGGTGTTAAAATCCGTTCTATGAGATCCCTGCGACAAAATCTGTTTTTTTATCGTGCCTTTATGGCTGAATGAGTGTGTCACGCTTAACTCGAGCAAATTATCAACTTTCGAGGTCCAACAAAGTACCCATATAAGGAGAGGGTTTAATTGCTTTATTATTTACATAATACATACATCGCTTGATTTTCTCTGACAGGTGCGCTCTGAAAAGCACTACTAAATAACTGGTAACAATTATTGAGTAGTCTTTTCTTCATATTTGCAATATTTCTTTCTAATACTCAAGATAGTAAGTTCACTTTAACATATGCAATTGAATTTGCAGGTTTGCAATTTGCTTTCTTTTCGCAACATCTCCTCATGTCTTTTGGTAATTTTATAGAGCATTTTTCCCTTTGTGACTTTTTGATTTTTATCTTCCCTGCAGCATTAGTAACGGACATTTCAAGTTCTTATTTAAACATATCTTGAATACTTTTTCCTGTAATGATGAATTCCTGAAGATTGTGGCCTTCAATTGAGTAAATTATTCTTTATTTTTAATGATAAATCACAAAGGAGAATCGTTTTCATCAGTCTTTCATTGGCCATAGAACTTCAATAACTTGTTAGTATAACGACGATAAGTGTCAAGTATATTTCTCATTGAATTATCTCCTTTTTATCGTGCACAATTGCAATAAAAATGTTTGGAAGTGGTCAGGCGGAAGCGCAGGCTAAATGGCCCGATCCTGGCCACCAATAAAGACATATATTTATGTAAGAAATATCACAGTGACGGCTTGCCATTGCCACCCTGCGTCTGAACAATATATAGAGAGATGAATGAGATGATGTTTCTAATGATGCATGATGGAATGTGAAGCCAATCACCACAATGACGTTATAAAACACTCATGCTTCATGCGCCTCAGGAACCCGGATCCTTCGACTCTTCGTACCGCGTAGGTTGCCCTGTTTCCCGACGCCATGGCCCTGTACCATCGCCGCAGGCCCATTTAGTGTAAACAACCCATTCTGAAACTCTTCGAACATTTGCAGAGCGTAATTCCTCTCTCAGAAATACAATTTTTCAGGAAGAAAAAGTATTCACATCGAATCTTACAGTTCAAGATAGGATTCAACTGTTTTGGGGTACTGGATTCAACTGTTTTTGGATACTGTTTAAACATAAGAGAAGCGACATTTTTCAATACAATACTTCTCAGCACGATGGAGAAGTGACTTAAGAATATATTTAAAAGTAAAATACGAAAAAAAAACGAAAATAGAGACACATCACTTTGGAAATAATTTCACCACTTCGTGCAAAAAACGACTGGAATAATATATTTGCGGTAGAATTTGGGGTTCGCCACGAAGGTTTACACAAATTTAGGGGGGGAAATTAATAATGTAAATCGAAGCTGTATCATTAACTTAGATTGTTGTTGATTGTTTATGGACGTATGTGTCAATTGTTTATTGAAAGTGAAGCGAAGCGAGTGCGTGGGCGGGAATGCATGTGTCCGTGTGTGTGCGAGTGTGTCCGTAGGGCCATGGGGTACTCAGCGCAAGTTAGTGATTTTTTGGGAGAGCCATGGCCTTGGGCGCTACATATGGGAATGCACAAGCCGTTGGGATGAGGGTCTATGTGAGTAGGTGAGTGTGTGTGCAAGCATGTGTGTACGTGGGGTGAGCCTCCATGAACATACGAGTATATAGCGCTAAGAGTGTTATCATTGCGGAAATCAGGTTTGTCACTGTTGGATGATGCTTCTTAAGTATGTGTGACTATATGAATACAAGTATGAATACTGAAATACTAATACTGAAATGAAGCGATGCCCGTATTTGTGCGACGCGCCTTGCGTTGCATTATTATCTCCTGTTAGTAGGTTTCATTTCGTAACGTACGTTTGATGTTTATCGTACGACACTTTGGCAATCCTCCACCGGGCGTCAAACGCTAACACGCAACACTCACCGTGCTGGATACTCGGATTGACTTGAGATTTTACCAGCTTATTCAGCACCTTTCAAAACCCCTACATACAAATTTTTACGTGCTATGAAGCATTGTAAGTAGTGTTTTTGCGATAATTAGTATTGGGATCTTTCTTGACCTTACCGACCGTAGAAGGGCGGAAACGCTGCTCGTCGCTGGTTCTGCGGACGTTATTCATACACCGCGCCTGCACAATCGCCTGTCTCAGTTACTTGGAGGGCAGGCGGGGTGGCAAAAACGGGTGTTTACTATGCAGGTTTAGATGGAACGAACGCGCTTGGAAATCTGACACCGGCTGATAGACGCCGCGTAACGTTCCTAGCGCTGCCGAAGCAACGGCTCGCCCGCTGTGGGAAGCGCGAGGGTCACGAAAGGCCCAGATACAAAATGCCTATAAAACGCTATTTATAATATTCCACAGCACTTCAAAATTTGCGTATATAGGTTTGCATGGTGTTGTATCAGCTGGTGAAATTTCATGTCAATCCGAGTATCCAGCACGTGAGTGTTGTGTGTTAGCGTTTGACTTGCGTGTAAGTAGTTGAGTGTGAGTGTTGTGTGTTAGCGTTTGACTTGCGGTGAGTCTTGCGTGTAAGTAGAGCAAACGTGCGTCCCGCTCTTCCGGGCAGCGGCGTCCGCGCGGCGAGCGGCGGCTGGCGCACGGGGCTAGGCGCGGCGCGGTGCGGCGTCGTGTGGCGCGTGCTGGCGGGCGCGGGCGGGGTGGGGCGGGCGGGGGCGGGGCGTCGGCCGGGCCGCGGGCACGAGGACGCCGGAGGTGGGCGCCGGCCGAGATCCCATCTGGCCGCCGCCGCCGCCGCCCAAAAGGAGCAAGCGGACGCCGCCCTCTCCGCTTCCCCCTCCCCTCCCCTCCCCCGCGCCGCCGCCGCGTAAAAAGCCGCCGAGAGAGCCGAAGCTTGGCGCCGGATAATTCGGAGCGCGGCCGTGAGAAAGCGCGCGCGCGCGCGCCGGCTGCCCGCCCGCCCTTGACCGGCGGCGGCGGCGGTGGCCGCCCTGTGGCCCTCGACGGCGCGGCGGGCGCGGCGGCGGGGACGGCGACAGCGATGGTGATGAAGGTGGGTGTGACGACGGCGATGGTGGCGGCGGCGGCGACGGTGATGGCGTGACTGTGACGGCGGCGGCTGTGGTGGCAGCGACGGTGAAGTGGTGGTGGAGAAGGCGGGCGCGGCGACGCCGATGGCACTGGTGACGGTGACGACGGCGGCGACTGTGATGGCGGAGTTGGCTGTGACGGCGGTGGTGGTGGTGGTGACAGTGACGGAGACGACGCTGGTGATGAAAGCGGGCGCGGTGACGGCGATGGCACTGGTGACGGAGGCGGGGGCGGCGACGGTCATGGCGGCGTTGGCTGGGATGGTGGCGGCGGTGGTGGTGGTGGTGGTGGTGGTGGCAGCGACGGTGACGGCGCTGGTGATGGAGGCTGACGGTGCGAAGGCGCTGGTGGCGGCGGCGATGTCCGTGGCGGTGGCGATGGCGGTGGTGCTAATGAGCCATGGTGGCAAATGACGTTCGAGGTGGCGTCGATGGTGGTAAAGGCGCTGGCTGCGGAGACGCTGGTGGTGGGAGTGGTCATAATTGCGGTGGCAACGGAAGGGGCGGCGGGCGCCGCAGAGGCGGTGGCGATGGCGATGGGGAGGCTGGGAGCGGCGCCGCTACTGACACTAGCAACGGAACCCCTGGTGGTGTGGTGGCGACGGGGGCGGAGGGGGCTGCGACAGCGGTGGTGTCGGCGACGGTGACGGCGATGGTGGTGGCGGCGTGTTCGACCCCCGCCGCCCCGCGCCGCCCCACGTCTTCCGAGAACTCGCCCGGCGTCGCGTCGCCGCATAAGGCCTGGACGACTGCGGCCGCGGCGGCGGCGCAGGAGAAGGAGAAGTCGGCAGCGGCGGCGGCGGCGACTCTACCACTAACAGTGAAGGTTAAGACACATGGAGACGGGTCGAGAGGGTTGCTTGGTTGGGGATGCTCCTGCGCAGATGGAGATGAAGAGATACGTTATTTTTGTGGTAGTGTGGGAGACGCGGACGCCCCTCTGTGGTAAAGGAGGGGAATCTGGAGCAGTTTCATGGTGCTTGCGCTCGCGGCGGCTGTTTCGGCGGGGAACGAGCAGCCGATCGAAGAGCGGAGGTTGTAAACGGAGATGGAGAAGGTTGGTCAGTTGTCTGGCGAGAGCTGTTGTGGGAAGAGTGGCGATGTCCACTACAGCAACTACAGGGTCGATGTAGCGGTTGTGGTTGTGGTGTACATGCGGGAAGGGGAAGGCTCGAAAGGTTCGTGGAAATGATGGATGTGGCAGTGGAGGATTCGTTGACGGCTGTGTTGGTAGCAGGTTGGAGCAGACCGTGAGACGGGGGAGCTTGAACGGATCGGTCGTTCCTGGTTGGCAAGATTGATCTTATGGCAGTTGGAAACAATATTTTTCAATAGCGGTATGTAATTAAGAGAAAACGTTGTGAAAGGCTTACAAATGAATAAAATGCAAAGTTTTCAATAGCTGTATTGAAAATATATAATCAAGGATTCAATATGTAAAATAGATATAATATACAAAAGTGGCAGTACTTGAACGTTTTCGAAATCGATTTATCAATAGAGATAATGACAAAATTATAATAGTGTCGTGGCGTAACAAATGGAGAGTATGGTACTTGCGATACTTAGTGCACGAAAGAATCTGGTGACTTTAACGAAGAGGAAGTAGCGCGCCTGTTCGGTATCCAGTGAGGTAAAGAGGTTTCCACTAGTTCGACTAGATTTCTTCGGTCACTCACATTGAATTCACTTGCCTTCCTCATTCCTTTCCAAACAAGTGCTGGCTGAGGATTTTGATACATTGACTCCGACACATAGTGTGCATTCCTCTTTCACTCCAAATATTAATAATGTTCATGTTTGTAAGGAATGCAGTGCGGCCACATTTACAGGCACGGAAGTAAAGGAAAAGAATTATTCCACTTATATTGATAATACCGCAGACATGAGTCTAGTTTATCTTACGGGAGCACCGAGCACCAATTTCTTCTTACAGCAGAGGTAAGAAAATTAGAAGTTACACGAGGCTAAATGGAATAGTGATACCGTCATTTCAGAGATGAATAAATGTAAATGACTAACTTGCTAGACTATAACAATCTGAATTCTTTGAGGCTCTTCTTTGAGGCGAAATCTCAGTGAAAAATAGTCCAAATCCTGAGTTGTATGCGAAAGCGAAGTGTCTGTTCAGCAAATAAAGAGGTCTGATATTTATCTGAGATGTCGAAATGAATATAACTAGAAAATAAATGCGGATACCATAGGCACAAAGGAAATAAAGTACGTACAAAGCAGTTCCGTTCTCGGAGAGCTATGTCAGTTGTAACAGCAGTAGTAAAAGCGAGGACGGTCTCTTGGAAAGATGAAACGTAAGAGATGGAGACCTCCTCAGAGACGACAGATCACTGGTGACACTAATATAAAGCAGAACTAAGAATAAGGTGAATATTTAATGTAACAATATTGTAACTGAAGAAGCGGAAGTAAATTAAATACTGATTCGGAGATTAACGTATGTACTACACATGAGAGACAGGATGTGGAACATTGGTTGAATTCAGAATTTCAATTGACATGATATTGAAAATTAGTTTTTGAAAAGCATTATTAAAGAAAACAATTTAAAATTTAAAAAAAATAATAGAATTTCATTTCACATGCTTCGAGAAATGTATATAAACAAATATTACATTTTGCTGTTACACAATAACAGCAGAAATATAAAACAAGGTTTTATGAAGTTGTCTTCTGTGACGGTTTTCTTGTTTCGTGTACAACTCAACAAACTTCAAAACGCTAATGTAAATAAACGCTAGTTGTAAATTGATTATGAACCTGTGCAGCAGTTTGTCTTTCATGTTATGGTTTGAACTTAAAATATTTGCAACAAAACAGTCAACTACATTGCTTATACAACGTAGGAAATGTTCAATGTAAATTAAATAAAAGTAACTATAACAATGAACATTGCCAATTAATTTCATACAGAAGCTGAACAATAAAATAGTTATTTGCGAATGAATATTAAAGTGTTAGATATCAATATTCGAATGATTTAATGAGGACAAATAATTGTAACATATAATGTTACTACTAACGTCTAAAAATTACCAGGAAGAAAGCCCAGGGAAATGGGACTGAGAACAATGGTGAACATGTCTCAACATTTTTGGAAAAATATACAAAAATATGGACGAAATTCACAAGAAATAATCTATTCCTTAAGCACTAATTACTAAAGAGTGGCGCAAAAACAACTGAAATGAAACAAAAATCTCGCTTAGTCATTACTTAGTAATGAACTGGAATTACACTTGTATTGACAAAACAGATATTGAAGCAATACGGAGGTCTTTGCTAGGTACATGTAAGATAATAGATGATTTCTACTTGAGTGCTACTTAATAGAAAACTATTAAGTAGCACTCCGTGTCACAATAACAATACTTTTGGGAACGTCAATGGAGAAGGTATAGAGCGATAAATTTGAACATAAGGTCCCGTAGGCATTGACTGAGAAAGTTTATCGAGAGGGTGAGGTAGAGGTAGGAGCAATTTCAGTTCGCAGACCTCCTGATTTCGTTCAAGAAAAAAGTTTTTAGAAGGTACGTTTTTAACCATTATAGAATTCACGTTCGCTGTAATGAGGAATGTAGTTCAAGAGATTGGTTGGGGTATAAACAAATAAATAATTAGTTTGTCAACGGAATATTTTATAAATAAGCGATGATGATGGAATTAAAGTTCACAGTCATTCAGCAACATTATATCCAAGTTCCAATCCAAACCCAATGGAGGTATATTTTTAATTGAAATGCTTGGGATTTAATGTAAAGGGACTTGGTTTGGGCTTAATGTAAAGGGACGGCCACGTGGCGGTCTCTCGAAGGAAGTCCTCTAAACCCACGCTGGGAATGAGCTTTAAAGTATGAATGAATGCAAGAATGAATTAAACAAGTGTGAATGATGCGTGCATGAAAAATGACTAATAAATAAGCAAAGAACATTAATTAGTATTAAGGAAAAACAAATTTTCAAGTTAGGTATGCCAAAGTGCTTATATATTAAATGTAAAATTATATTTAGCTAAAATTAAGTTAATTTTAGTTAGTTATTAAAAAATCCCCCCTCTTAGCTGCTTAAACCGTAAAGCAGTAGCAAAAGTGTAATAAGATCTCAAAAATAAACTCCCGCCTCCTCAGGAGTACTACAAGAAGACAAATTATAAAAAAAGGGGGCGAAACTACAGCCAATAGAAAATAATCATCGGAAAATTTTCGATAAATAAATCTTAGGAATTATCTTGATTATAAAGCTTAATCACATGGTACCACCGTCCTTTACAATACCGTCTTAAGAGATGTACAAACACTTTCAGTGTAAGGTAAATTGCCATTTATAACAAACAATCCCCTGCTTCAAGTATAGTTTTGATTCTCATCATCAATCAATTATTGCAAATTCATTACCGTCCCTTCCAGTTCCATCAATTTTAGCGTCACATTCTGATCTGCGGAGTACTTTATAACATTCCATATCTTGATTGTAAACTAAAATTCGTATATTTCAACCGTATTTTTCTCTTTCGTCTTTACGATTTGAAATTGCAAGTCTAAATATTTGATAATATATAAATGCCTTATCTACAATTAGTTGTGCTACTAGAATGAATGGCAATACAAAATCGAACGAAATCCATCATCAATAAGGTAATATTAGCTACTCTTGACTCCAAATGGCGGCTCACAATCTGTTGCGCTGCGTGGACGAACAGCGTCTGGCGCACAGCTCGTGGCCGCAGCGCAAACGCCGGGCTAAAACCGAGAGTGCGTGTGCCGCGTATGGTCATCGGCAGGCGGCGGCCGGGCAGCTCTCCTCGGCGTCGAGTCGAGTCGCGTCGCGCGCGGAGAAACTTAAGTCGCGCGAAGAGGCAGTAAAAGCGGCCTCGGCGAGGACAATGTGAGCGGGCCGCTGGAATGTCCGCGGCCGGGTTGACCAGCCCGCCGGCCGGCCGGCCGGGCGGTCGGACGGTCGGACGGTCGGCGGCCGCCGCGGACGGCCGACCCGCGAACCACTCGCCTAAAGAGGACGCCGACTGCCGCATCCGCCTCCATCGCCCCCGCCTCTACCATCGCCCCCGCCTCCATCATCGCCCCCGCCTCTACCATCGCCTCCAAATCCATCATCGCCCCCACCTCCACCACCGCCCCCGGCTTCACCATCGCCCCCGCCTCCTCCATCGCCCCCGCCTCCATCACCGCCCCCGCCTCCACCATCGCCTCCACCTCCACCATCGCCCCCGGCATCACCATTACCTCCACCTCCACCATCGCCCCCGGCTTCACCATCGCCCCCGCCTCCTTCATCGCCCCCGCCTCCATCACCGCCCCCGCCTCCACCATCGCCTCCACCTCCACCACCGCCCCCGGCTTCACCATCGCCCCCGCCTCCTTCATCGCCCCCGCCTCCATCACCGCCCCCGGCTTCACCATCGACCCCGCCTCTACCACCGCTCCTGCCTCCACCATCACTCCTACCTCCACCACCACTCCTGCCTCTACCACCATTCCTGCCTCCACCACCATTCCTGCCTCCACCACCATTCCTGCCTCCACCGCCACTCCTGCCTCCGCCGCCACTCCTGCCTCCGCCACCACTCCTGCCTCCACATCGATTCCACTACTGTTCTGCCCTCTCTTCCACCCTCACCTCGGCCACCGCCTCTGTTTCTACCTCAGCCATCACCACCACCACTACCGTCGCCTCCGTGCCTGCTGGCAGCCGCTATGCACTTTGCTATAGCAGTGGCGTCTGTTGTTGAGGCCGGCGCGTTGTACCTTTGTCTCTCTGAGATTCCTAATTCAACTTGGGTTGCGTTGGCGTCTACGCTTGCCGTGAACGTCAATGTCCAAGATAAAAAAGGAGCCTGTAACTTCCAGATATTATTTTCTCGTTTCCATCAAGTCTGTTATATTATTCTAATTGCTACTCATTTTTCAGTGATTAATATTATCTCCACTTTTCGGTGCCATCTTTTACAAAAACATGTCACATGCTCCTGCATGTACGTACTGTATGCACATACTCCTGCATCGAGTACTTCTAGACGTTTGCTGTTGCTTCCGTTTGAGAGAGTTCTCGCACTGTGTTATTTGAGTATTTGTGAAGGCAGTTTTTGTTAAAATATTTGATTTACTTGAAAGTATATTTTACTTGAAAGTAAGAGAGTATTTTATTTGAAAATATTAATTTACTTGAATATAAGAGAGTATTTTATTTGTTGTTCTTCAACAGTGTGAGTGCTACGTTTTGGAAAAACATTTTGCGTGGAATTGTTCAGCAGAATTGTTGGTGCTGTAGGCCACTAGTTGCACCTTATTACCTCGATTTTCTTCCCGTTGTGGTACATGGCTGATTGACGTTTCTTGGATCCCCTCGATTATTTGCGGACGGGGAGAATCGAGAATAGCACGCGTGAGCAGCGGTCGTCGTCCGCAGAGCGTAATTGTTCACGGGGTAGAAGAGAAAGGGAGATAAGTTTGCAATCTGTCTGGGGGGGGTCTTTGTTGATTGGTCTTTAGTTCACTGTACGGTAAAATGAGTTGCTAATTGAAACTAAACAAGTCTTATATTGCCTATTGTCCTCAAACGTATATTGTTTTACACACATGAAGATATTTCAACTTGTCAAAAGCAGATTGTAAATTCTGATATAAAATAAGGAGGAGGTTCAGTTTGTAAGTCATTGCTCTTCATCGGTATAGATCAGAATAAGCTACTATAAATTTCAACCAATAAGGCCATACAATTGAATGAATTATTTGAAAAATCAGTTTCTCCTCATTACGCAAATGATTATTTTCAGTTCCAAAACACGAATTAGTTTTACAATTCACATAGATTCTCATCAATGTGCTGTTAGCTTAGTATTTCTATTTTGAATATATTGCATTTATCGTTCACCTTAAAATATGTGCCTTCTCTGTGATAACGTTAAATAACGAAACAACGTAGTGTTTGACAGTGTATATTATTTCGGTATACGGCATAAATAATTTGTGATGTCTAACACGAATTCCATCTTTTCCACGAAACATACTTTTCTATAATTATAGTTATGTTCACTGTTAATTAAACATGAATGATTATTACTATCACGTTTAATGTTTTAGTATAAGACTAATATTTGCAATAAAATATAAAGTAGAATTGTCGAACACAAACTGATTCTATTTTTGGTAGAAACTCATTTAATATAATATATAGAATTAGGGGTAAACATTTATAACAAAAACTTCATATCTACAAAATTGTAATTCACACATTTTAAATACTGCACCGCAAGCCAGGTGCAAATAATACTAACATTTTGATTCCAATCATCCCTTCCCCTACATAGAACAACCTCGAAGATTGTTCAAACGATCTCGAAATCAGGCAAATAAAAACATTTCTCTGCGAGTCCTTCAGCGGAGGGATCTTTTCGATTGAAGTCGACTCAGCTTGGACTCTCAGATGAAGGACGGAGCGTGTAACTCGATTGGGTAGTTATCGGCACCTGGGGACCGTCCCATCATTCACGCGCGAGCGATGGGCGGAAATCAAGGTACACGCCCCTCCGATCCATCGATCTGGGAGTCGACGTGACTGGAGGAGAGATTTCTCTCGAGTCTTTTTTCTTTCCGATAAAAAATTCAAACGACCTATCTGCCGCTCATATGTCCCAAAGGAAAACGGTCTCTTGATTTGACGTAAATATTTCAAATTTTCGTGGGTATATGTTATTTCTGAATATTTGTCGTGTGATGACTCAGTGCATTAATATAGCAGGTGCGTAAAGCAGTGAGAAAATTGGGTCAATCTAGTTGATATGGACAGTTTTGCTCTTTCACATTTAAATAATATCTCTTCAAACAAATAAAATGTGTGTTAATTTTATTACAAAAACTTATTTACATATATATTGCATTGTAAACGTTCGAAAGCACTTTTTGTTTTGAAGTTTTGGCAATATTAATGAAATCTGCAAAAGAAGAACAAATCGTTTTAAATAATTCAAACTATTATTATTATTATTATTATTATTATTGTTGTTATTATTATTATGATTTTTCCATTACATCAGACTAAAGATGTTATGAGTCGGCTGAATATAAAATCTACTCCCGGTTGCAACCAGCTACCTAAGGAGCAGATCCGATGACTGTCAGTGCCTATACAATACTTTGCGCAAATTATTATTATTATTATTATTATTATTATTATTATTATTATTATTATTATTATTACTGTTATTATAATAATTATTATTATTTAAGTCATTGGTATTATTGTTAAGTATTTTCCAGTTGTCATCTGTTAGGATAAAACAACATACACGAGAGATTATACTCTCCACCAGGCCTGGCTGTAGTTTGGCAATATTTAAACTATATTCACTTCATGGATATTACGTTAGCCTCTGTGGAGGTGGTCATTTATTTCTTATTAATTGGTTACATTGCACTTCTGCTTTATGACTTAAGCAACTAGAAGGGGGCTATTCTTAATAACTAACAAAAACTAAGTTAAGATTAAAATATATGCACTTCAGCACACCTAATTTGAAAACTTTGTCCCTTCATTAAGTACTCTTCTTTCATTGCGAAAGTCTTGGTTAATTTTTCTTCCTTTTTCCACTCATTCTTGTTTACAATGTATATATACCCAGTCATTCAACCCATTAATTATTTTTACCTCACGACTTACGATTCTGAACGGTTTCCAACAGCATTGCACACATTGCAGTTGTGACGTGGCTCGAGGGCGCGAATCTGGGACTCCAGTACACTTGGCAAGTTCCTTGACAAGGGCCTCAACGTGGGATGTACCGCAAAACAATGCATCCGGAAAAATCGGAAATAACACATACCTAGTGCCAGATTATATCTTGCGACTCTTCGAACATTCAAGTCGCAGAAAGGTAAACTCTCCATTCGCAAAAAAAAAAAAAATGTATTACGAGCAAGTTCTATTGAAATATCGTGGATGTTCACCGCGATTCGTATCTTGTACTCTTAAACACAGTCCATCGACTCTTTCCAGTTTAGACTTGATCCACGGACGCATGTTACAACCTCCAAGTTCTTCCAGAAACAAATACCCTAAAACGTTTACGCACCGCCAACCTCGCGCCGGACTGGCGTCACGCAACCCGCAGCGGCGCGTCCGCATTTGTTCCCGTTCAGTCGGTCGCATTTGTAAACAGTTTACCCGAATCCCGGCGGCGTCTTCCGACAGAGGGGCATCAACAAGGAACTTCCCCGGGCGGCCGGCCGCCCGGCCGACGCGGCGTCTCGGGCGGGGCGCGGCCTCCAGGTGCCAGATGGGGGCAGAGCGCTCTGCTCGCCGCGGGCGGTGGAGACGCTGGCGGCGGCGGCGGCGGCGGGGAACAGTGGCCGGGTACCAGGTTTAAACGGCGTAACGCCTTTTCGTGCGTAATAAATGCCCTTTGGATTGATTGATTGATTGCTAGTGATTCCTGGCGTGTTAACTGCTAAGTAGTGAACTGTCCCGTAAGTGTAGTGCGTTTTTCTTCTTCGGGAGGTGGCGGTGATCTTCCCCGCTGGATGGCCTACCAGTCGGCTTGCAGGGTTTTCTTCAAATAGGTTCCTCCCGACAGAGGGGCACCGCGTGAGTCCCCGCGCGGGACGAGTGAGGGACCGGCGGCCGGTGACGAAGCAGGGCCCGCGGACCCGTCAGCTACCGCCACCAGGGCGCATAGTGCCTAGCCGCCACGGATGCTTTGAGAAAAGTCGGCGCCGTGGCGAACAGTGAAGTGTAAATAGTGTATATAGTGTCGTGTGGAAGTGCGTGCGTGTGTGAACTGTAAATAATCTTAGTATGAATGTGTGTGTGAATGATCAAAAAACAGAGCAAGATTCAAGAAACATAGCAACAAGAAGGCAAAGTCAAAAGAACTTTAAACAAGAATTTAAATCTTAGGTTGCCGGCCAAAGTGCCGGCTTCATTCATAGGTTAAGTTAGTATTAAGTTAGTTAATAAGTCAGTTAATAAGATGCCCCCTCCTATGCCGCATAAGCCAAAGAGCTGCGGCGCATGTACACCCCAATAGCCAATAAACTACCGCCTCGCCAGGGCTACTGGCGGGGGGAATGTTGAAAAAGAGGGGCACCGCCCCAGCCGGGACGAGCTCTAAGCTCCCGACCGGCCTCCCGGCGTGTGTGGTTGTGTAGTGCATGTTGGTGTAAGTAAAGGGTGCGGATAGGGCAAGGAAGGGCAAGGAATGTTTGCGTGCTGTCAGTGGCCCGTTTGTTAGGGTACCGCTCCGGCCTTCACCCGGTGTTGATCGGAGAAATCACGGAAAGTACCATTCAGAATTCTGGCCGCTAGAATTCTCCAGACAGCGATTGAATTTGACCTAGCTGACAAGCTAGTGTCGAAAATCCTGCCGCCGTTGGGACTCGAATCTAGGATCCCGGTCAGAGGCACTGCAGTGATGTCAGTTGATGCCCTGAGCCATCTCTCCCGGTATGTCCTTCGATGAAGACCTAATTTCCTAAACTGTGTTATATTAGGGATGACGAATATATAGTGTTAAAACCGGGAAACAGTGTCTGGTTCTCTAGTTTACTTGGCGAAAATCAATCTCGTACATAGAAGATGCCCTTCGGTGAAAGTCCAATGTTTTAAACCTGATTACGAGTATAATCGGGGCGACCCTTTTTGTAGTGGTAAGACTGCTCACCTTCCGTAAATCTGCGGGTCCGGGATTCGAATTCTTTTCGATTCTTGTCGAGTTTGCGGCAGTTTTTCCCAGATTTCCCTACGTATCCTTAATATCATCTCTCATGTTATAATTGCATGATTCTTCAAATCATAATACCAACACCATTACTGTCACCTTTCCATCTCCCTCGGTTATGCCTCAAAAGGCTCAATATTGAGGATCCCATTGGTATGTAAACCTGATTACAAGCAAATGAAAAGACGAGCAAAGAGCAAATGCCGAAGGGTGAACTAAAATTGAATAGCAAAAAAGGAGAATGAGAATTGTGAATAGTGAGGGTATCTGTCCATACTAAAATACCAAGAAAACAAGTCAAGAGCTGGCGAAGTAATTCCTCCCCCAGTCGCAGAGCGCCGGACTGTACAACATGAGCCCGTGATGAAGATGAACATATAGAAGAAGATGATGAAGAATATGATGGTGGTGATGATATAGATAATGGAGAAGAAGTATATGATGGAGGAGAAGAGAATTATGATCACAAAGGAGATGTAGATGTCGAAGGTGAAAATGACGAGGGAGAATATGACGAGGGAGAAAATGACGAAGGAGAAAATGACGAGGAAGAAAATGATGAGGGAGAAAATGACGAGGGAGAAAATGACGAGGGAGAAAATGACGAGGGAGAAAATGACAAGGGAGAAACTGACGAGGGAGAAAATGACGAGGGAGACAATGACGAAAGGGAAAGTGAAGGAGAAAATGACAAAGGAGAAAATGATGGAGAAAATGATGAAGGAGAAGATCAAGTAAAATAAAGATGAAGGTTGGGAACACAGGTTTCGTCCCTGTAATCGAGGCGCGTCTTTCACTGTGCGTCGGTGCCGGTGGTGGCGGCGGAGGCGGCGGCGGCGGCGGCGGCGGCGGCGCGGGGTCGTCGACCGGGCCGGGGGATAGGGCGGGGCGCGGCGACTGGCCGAGCGTCCGTCGCGGGGCGGAGCGCCCCTTCGCCCCTCGACCGCCCCCCGCCCGCTCCCCCCGCCAGCCCGCCCCTCCCAACTCCCCGCAGCGCCGCGTTTTGTCTTTTGTCCGCTCTCGTAAGTCTTCGCACGCGAGCTTCAGCGTTCACGCGGGCCCCTAAATCTCAGCTGGAATCGGAAGCACGTTGCCCTGCGGCCTGGGAACCGGGGAAACATGAGGCACGGTTGGAAGCTGCAGTAGGTGCGTGGTGCCAGTGGATGTGCTTGCTCCCTTTCCTGTCCCGGCATCACAGGGCAAATACTCCACGGCCGCTTACAGATCTCTCGGGGCGGAGACACGATCAAATAGTGTAAGCTGAGTAGGAGAATCAAAAGTGTGAATACTCTGTGTAAAACTATTAAAATGAGTGTGCAAGAAACAAAAAATGGGTTCCATTCATTTCTTAAATACGGCAGCGTACATATTGGAGAACAGAAGGAAAATGAGTATAAATCGTATGTAAATTGGGGACCGACCCAGAGGAAGGCACACATAAATTGGGGTCGACTACTTCATCCCCTTCCGCATAATAGTGAAAGGTGACACATTATTTTCGAAAGTACATTTTCGTAGCCATTATTTTTAAAAATACTACTCCCTTATTAAAATTCCAGACTTTGGACTGTCATATTTCTTTCGAGATGGTTTGGCTAAATTTTGATTTCCTTCAATTTCATAATTGGTTGATTGAAGGAATTCCGCTAATCTTGCCATTTTTATATTCCTCCTTTTTCTCCAATAATATTCTATAATGCTGAACATGAAATTTGGACATGCTTTCTTTGCTTTTCACTTATATATAAGAGCGGGTCTGTAAGATTTTCAGGCTCAAGCGGGTCAGTAATATTTTAAGGCCCATAATTATAACTGCTCAATCAGTTCCTTTCCTTACCTGGCTTGGTTTGGTCCCCAATTTACGTTTAGAATTAGAAAGCAGCTTTTGCGAGAAAAGCTAAAAAGGATTATTTGGTCTTCAATTTACAGACAGCCCAGTAGGGAACCTTAAGATTCGACCACCTGTAAGCGTCTGTCTTTGTGTAGGTTAGTGTTACTGCCGCGAGAGCCTAAGACAGGTGAACAGTACTCAATTACATTTGAATGATTTCTACATTATCTGTCAAAGATAATGGAGACACAAACTGTACAAAGGAAGGGAAAACAAGTTGATGGTGGGCCGGATCAAATGGAGTCCCTGGCAAAAAAATGGGGAGGTCCGCTATTGCTTTTGATACGTTTACAGGCTGTGCTCGTTCGTTGAAGGGAATGTTGGCAGATGTCTGACATGAGGCATCTTTATATATATATATATATATATATATATATATATATATATATATATATATATATATTAGATGTAGTCAATATAGTCGACTTTAGTGAACGGTCGGTTTTAGTGAACTTCTGAGGACTGACATGCTTGGTTCACTACATCCGATGATGCCAAAATTAAATGGAATTTCTCCACAATTATTGATTTTGTTAATACAGATATACTGCAACATTCATTAAGAGCACGAACTTAAAATTTTGATATCATTATTTGTTCTTAAAAATCAATTATTTTCAATTGTTTGCATAGTACATTTTTAATTTGTAATTTCTATTGATCCTTCTCCCGATTTGGTGCTCTCTACACACTTGATTCTGTGTTGTCCGCTGTTTCTAAGTATCGTAATGAAGTCTTCATTCAATGCCTCTTGAACTGTTTTATCATCACCCCACTCTCCGAAGGTCATTTTACTCGCCTAATTACATACGAGATCTAATTAAATACCAGGACCTATTTCCTACGTTCACTGTAGCTGAGGTTCAGGTTCACTATAACCGAATCTCCTTACTCTTATTTGTAATGTAAGTGAAACGAGACCAGTGACTGAAGTTCACAATAACCGACGGTTCACTATAACCGGAATCGACTGTATATAAAAATAAATTCCCGCCTCCACAGAGGTTCTGTGGAGGCGGGAATTTATTTTGTGACGTCCCTTCATCCAAGGTAAGAGTTAGAAGAAATTGATGCAGTTTGAATTTGTAGGCGTACGTTTTTTATGTCACTATGATAGCCATAGATAATCAACAGAGATAAATACAGAGAAGAAAACGTAAGTAAAGAGAAAGAGGTAAGAACAAAATAAAACTGCAATGGGTGTTTCAACTAATTACGAGGGTGAACGAAAATCAATTATTTTCGTGAGCTTTATTGGCACGAGCTCCTCCATTCTATTCTACTATTCCACTCTTATATTGATTATTTATGGGGATACTTTGACTCAGAAACTTCAGAATTCTCTTTGACATATCTAGGAAAAGGCCTCCTTTGACACACATACTGAAACACTATGAAAACGTGAAAAGTTTAGATGTGAGAATCGATTCCTGTCAACAAATGCACAACTTGGTGACTCTGAAAACGAGACATACGAAGTGATGGTTTATAGGAAAGAGAAAAGTAAGGAAAGGGGCCCTTAGTAATAGTGTGTTCTGGATGAGGCAATATTAAAATGCACATTCAGAAAGATCTGTCAGGAAATGTACATTCATGTTGTGTATATTTTCTAAAATGCTTTTTCTATCAAAATTGTTTTCATCCTTAGGTGGTCACTAATGAACTTTCGATTCTTCACACTCATTTGTTAAAGGACCTGCATACACTCTATGGATAAAACTACACCAACGTGAATCGTGAGAACTCATTTCCAAGATGTACAAGCAATTTTTCTTCCGGCTATTAATCCTTTCATTTGGTCAAACTTCGTTATTAGTAAATGTCCTTTACCGTTAATGTACTTGTAAAAAGAAAGTAAAAAGTAAACGTGGCCACCATGGTCGTGGGAACCTCTCCTGAATACGAGAACTTAAGAAGGAACCATCTGGCTCATCGCAGTCATGGTAATTGAGGGAACAATATGAGAAACGTGAGGTATACTCTCCCTAGGGTGCAGACTCTTCTTAATGACCCCTAATAATGCCACCTGACACATCTCGTTTGAAAGGAACATAACAATACTAAATGTAATCTCCCCTTACTGTGAGATAGGTTCACGTACTGGGGAACAGAAGCAAAATTACTATATAATAACATGCAGATGCCTATTTCACCCCGAAGGTTAGAGAGTTTCGATGGCCGGTTGAACTGACCTCGGCAAAAAGAACCATTACACACAATATCAAAACATTTGATCGAATGTGCTTCGGTTGATTTTGACGAAATAGCCGACAATATTTAACGGTGCATGTGACCGGGAGGTCCTAGGCGAGACCCGACAGTGGCAGGATTTTCGACAGTAGCTTGTCAGCTAGGTCGAATTCAGGCGCTGTCTGGAGGAGAATTCTAGCGTTTGGCTGCTCTGATCGGTAGTTTTCCGTGGTTTCTCCGATCAATACCAAACGCAGGCCGGGCAGTATCCTAACAAACGGGCCACGGGCAGTTCGCGATCTTTTTCTTCATTTCCACCCTATTCCTTACATACACATCACTCACATGCATTACATTACTACACAAATCGGAACCTTAGAGCTTGCTCCGGCTGGGGCAGTGCAACGCTGGTGGGAGATACCTGGTTGGGGAAATCTCCATAAGAAGAGTACGTCAGCGCCGGATCTTGCCATCCAACGGGGGAAGATCACCGCCACCTCCCGCGATTAAAATACACTACACTTACGGGAATAACGTCCTTAGTAGTCAGTGCTCTCGGAATCACTAATCAATCAATGATTTTTTAAATGTTTGATTTCTTGTTCATACCGATGGAGCTTATGTAGTTATTTGATTGAAATGGTGAAAACAGTGACACAAAATGCACAGGTTTTTTGTGGTGGCAACCGATGTACTTTTTATTGATGTACTGAAGATTGTATTCCACGTAAATCATCTAGTGGGGGCGTGGAAATTTAAGTTAAGCTTGTATCTCATACGATGTGGTCTCTAATCACCAAGATCAAAAAGAAAGATGTCTGCTGAAGGAAAAAATAACCAGAGTCTTACCGAATGAGAAGTACACTCTATATACAAGGCTATATACTACATACTTGTATAATCCTATATTTCGTACAATTTGCTAAAGACCGAACCGTTCAATTTCGCATGATTGCATACTCAACAGTGTTTTATTCATGTACCGAAACCAGTTGCGACGATCTCTGTATGTCTTCGAGAACCTTCCATCACGAATCCTGTAACGTCCATCGCGAGCGTGGGGACATGCGACCAGAAAATCAACACGTCTCAAACAAGTCCCTCTGAACAGATCTCACAAGCAGATGGTCGTCCTTCAAATAGAGCAATTTTTAATACCATCATCACAGCCTCTCGAAATGACACACTCGCGTGTGCCTGCCCGCAGGCGCGAGTCTCTAACGAAGTATTAATCCGGTGCACTTCATTAGGCGTCGAGCGGCGTCGAGCGACGGGCCGGCGGCGCAGGCAACACCCGCGCCGCATTTAGCCGCACGCGACCTACGGCGCGGTATTAATACACGCGGAGCGCGACGAGGCGCGGCGGCGCGGCCGCCCGCCGCACGCGCGCGCCCGCCCGCCGTCTAGCACTCGCGGCGGTGACTCACCGGCGCCCTCCGCGAGGCCCGGCACGGCAGCAACTCCGGCCTCGCTCTCTGAATTTGAATCGGTGAAATTGTTGCTGGTTCAATCGGTGAGAGCCGAAGTCACTGATATCTTCAGTCAAATTTGTGTGGTTTCGCTGACAATCAGCGAAAATGCGAACCTTTTCGTAATGACCGCCAGTATTTTACTAGTCGTCAGTGGTAAAAGTGCCGCGCCACCATCGCTCACTGATCGTTCAGTGGTTCACGTGCTGCTGTTGTCACTGTTTCACTGATTCAAAAGAGTGAAGTTTCACTGATTCAAAAAGTGGACCAGATTTTCACTGATTTGTTCAGTTCAATTCACTGATTGTCAGTGGCAGGGTTATAACTGACTCCCAGTGACTATTCACTGATGGTATCAGAAGTTTTTTCACTGATTCAGACTGAGAGAGCGCCTACCGTATTCTTTCCTAAGTCCTTATCATCGCTATCTAATGATTGGTAACATTCAACCTCTCGAGAGTAGTACCCTAACAAACGGGTCACGGACTGCGTGCGTTCTTTCCTTCCTCTTCCTTGTCCCATCTTCATCCCTTATACACACACACACACACACACACACACACACACACACACTAACATTCACTGCATTACTATACATGCCGGAAGATCGGTCAGGGGCTTAGAGCTTGCTTCGGCTGGAGCGGTGCCCAGCTGGTGAGAGAAACCTGGTTGGGGAAAACCACGTTAGTCGATTGTTGATTGGCGTCGTATCTCGCTGTCCAGCGAGGAAAGTTCACCTCCCGATGAAAAAAACATGCACTACTCTCACGACACTAATGCTCTCGGTAGTTAACGCGCCGGGAATCACTAACAATCGATCATCAATCAATTATCCTCTCAATAACCTTGCGTGAAGGTTTCAACTAACGAAATTACAATCAGGGAGGTGACAACCAGTTACCGCCTTTACATTGTGCTGGTACAAAATTACTCGGGTAATCAACTAAAAAGCCTCTCGGCCGAATGTTGAAGTGTCATTATAAAACAAACCCAATAAAAAAAGCAGGAGCTCCTTTTCCCTGTTCATTCCCTTGCACGTACCAGTGGGAAGTAATTTTTTGAGTCACACACTAGTAAAAGAGGTTCTTTCAGGGCATGCGTTGCGAGCTGAATGTAGAGTTTTTAGCACTAGAGCTAAAAGTAAGACGATACTCAAATGTTCAGATAAATCTGTGAATGCAACAAAGGAATCAAAATACTTACGTTGGCCTAGCGGCCTCGTGTGGCAATATTTCCTACTAGCAAAATAAACAGGTATAGATTGAGTCACTAACACGTGTATTAAGCAGCTACAGTGCGTGTTCCTAATAACTAAGATTATCTTAATTTTACTTTCATTTAATTGCTCATTTAAAAATACATGCACTTTGGCATGCCTAAGTTAAATACGTTTTTTCTCTTAATACTAGAAAATTATTTATTTTCTGAATGGGTTAATTTTCATTTGTTCTTTCTCACACACACATCATTCATGGTAGTTTTTATTACATAAGGAAATCGCTGGCCGGTCTTTTCTCCATTTGTTTTGCTTTTCTATGCGTTCATATTTCTTAAATCTCATAAATGTAATGTATCCTGTATCCCATAAATCCCGTAAATGTAATCCCATAAATACGCAGAATAATAATAATAATAATAATAATAATAATAGTAATAATAATAATAATAACAACAACAACGATAATAATGATAATTGTGGCGATGGTGAGGATAACATAAAATGTAGCGCAAGCTGCTCGTGAAATTGTCACCTCTCTATTTAATATTTAATGAAATACTGCCACAGAGAATGTTTTCCAGAGAATTTGTCTTGTCGATGTTCTGAGTCAGAATGATCTCACTGACTGAATAGTTGTGCTAATCGATCTGGTATTGTTCTTTTCAAAACGCCTTTTTGATAGTGTTGACGTGGCGATAGGAAATGCTACAAACATCTGCATTAGAAATTACAGTACTCGTTAGGATTTCAATGTACAAAACAACTAAAATCTGAAAAAAATGAAGAGTTTTCGGACACACAAAAATAAAATCAAACAATATACCAGTTATACATATTCAGGCTTCTCTGTCAGCACAATGCAAGTCAACAAGCACAGAAAAGAATTTGATTTTTTTTTACCCACAGCAACAAGTGACTGAATACATGTGAGACCCCTGGGGTTACATGAGTGGGTTTCAAATAATAATGAAATTTGCATTTATTGCAGTTAATAATTAGGTAGCTAGGCAACCTACTTAAAAGACACGGGAAGGATTCTACAAACCTCTTGTAAGGAAACATCTTTGGGTCACTCTGCTGTGAAATATTTCGTTCATGACGCTCCAGCGAGACCCGCAAAATCACTCACTCACTACCACTTGCATTCACAGTGCAGCCAGTCTGTTGAAAAACTCGTGAATTATCAGTGTCTATGAAACAAACTATCCAATAAAGGTGAGAAACAGCAGTTATCCCTCTGACCGTTTCTTTTTCAGAGGTGAGAAAGTCTTCCAGGTCTGCTTGTTAACTTGTGAATTATATTTTTACATGTATAAAATATAACTTATGACTATTCAGTATATTATCCCTTTAAATTGGGTCTCGTTTGGGTCATATTCTATCCTCCTTCATTTTGGGTTGTGAGCACACAACAGCAGTTTGAAGGGCTTGACTTGAGAATATCATCCATGTTATTTTCTGAAACATGCACTGGAGAGCAACAGAAATGATGGTAATAATTTTTGTCAGTAGGATAATGGGAGACACGTTGAACACTTATCGGCCATTTTATTACCTGAAAAGCTTTCTACCTTCCCCAGAATCTAATCAATTCAATGAACAAACTTGACGGTTGCAACAGAAACAGAACTTTCTACGAATAAAAATAAATAATAAATGCTCAAGAAACTCAGAGGGCTACACATAAACGAGGAAGGCGTGTAAGTCACCACAAAGGTGTCCATACTCATTAACTCCATTTCTCTCAAGATGCATCCTTGAATTAAAGTAATGTGGAAGAAGACGTAGTAGCGGGAGAACTCCAATGGGAATGTGGAAGTAATTCCCAATCCCTTGTCACACGATGGCGGAAACGATGAAAAACCGTGGAAGCGAGTAAACTGCCTTTATAGCAATAGTCGTACGCGAGTTAAATCATTAAGTACTTGTAGGGTAGCTTTACACTTTTGATGGTGTGATGCATTTAAATGTACTATTAGTGACGCACATATTTCTATTTCTTAAATCTTATCCAAATAAATTTATGGATAAATCGGTCATTTTTTGTACTGCTATAAACAGTTCATTCTCATAGCTACTATGAGGTAACAGCGTGTAAGTATATTCAATTAACATCTTACATCTCAATTCGCCTCTGACTAAGATGAAATACGTCAACACGAGAACTATTAGTCACGGTCATGACGAAATACAGAAAAGAGCGAAGAATTATGAATCAGCTGATTGTGTCTCAAATTACAGGGTGACAAATTGCGGTATACGTTGCACCACCCAATCCTTCTATAATCTTTTGATCTTTTACATTTCATTGACATGAAATTTCATTACTTCGCTAAACAATGGTGTTCTCAACATCGATGTTAGTTGATTCCTGGGGCTCCGGTTGAACTCTAGCACAAGCGGAATTGAATGAGTAATATTACGCATTAATCCGAACCTGGATGTGGTAATACATTATCTAATAACATGCAACCTCCCATTCCTGTTAAATGAAGACTGGTCAAAAAGCATCAGATATAAAATAAGTAATTCTGTTGTTACAATTAGTCAATAAACCTGACTTTTGCTATCGGCAATGAATTTTTACGGAATGCATACAGTAAAGACGTGCATTAGATCTAAAAATATGAAGGATGCATGCAACATTTCATCTGATATATTTTTAACTTTTTCCAAATATCTTCCGACGGTTTCAATGATTGGAAAAAAAATTAAGGACCATTAACATTCAACTAATTTAATATCATTGTATTAGTATACAATATGCATGTGAGATAGACCAATATTTCCAGTCTGTCACTTTCCAATGTTCATCTCTTCTGTAGACTGTAATAAATCAAGAGAGAAGGACTCGCCGATATGAAAGCAATCGAACATACATTCCTCCGGAATTAGCGCAAGCCAATTCCCCGGGGAATTCTTCGTCTCGTTTGCGCCACGCACGGACGCCGACCCTCCTCCAAAGGAATTCAACCCGGCGGCTGCGAGGCAGCGGCGGCGGCGGCGCGGTCCATAACGCGCAGATTAGCGATTGCATTACTCGGAATCCGGCGCCGCGCGGCTTAATGACGCTTGCCGCTCCCCAATTACGGCCACCCGGCCGCCGCTTCCGCCTTCGCCCGCGGCCCTCATTCCCATCGCTGCGCAACGCACCCCCTCCTGTCCTGCCCCGCCCACCCCCTCCTATTCCCTTCGCTCCCACACTACATTGTCCGTCCCCACTTTCCCTTCACGAACTCTGCACCGCCACTCCACTCCTCTTCTCTGATCAACCCACTCTTTATACAGCTCCCCGCCTACATCATCCCACCCCATCATACCCCATCCCACACCAATCTACCCCATCCCACCCCACCAATCTACTCCATTCCACCCCACCAATCTACTCCATCCCACCCCACCAATCTCATCCAACACTGCTCGTCCCAGCCCCGCTTCTCCATAGCAGACATCGGCATTGTTTTACAATTTCCCCTTTACAATAACTTTGTGGAGACTGGAATTTACTTTAATATTTCAGGTACATTGAGCTACTGCCTAACGGCTTAAGGAGCCAGGGGACTTCTCTTAGTAACTAAAACTAACTTATGTTTAACCTAAATCTAATTTTAATAGTTAATCCATAAGCACTTTAGAATACCTCGGGGGGCAGAGTAGCAACACACCTTCCGATGTGCCCAGCCCTGAGTACCAACACAAACTCGGCAGAAGATGACTTATACAGAGAGACAGCCCGTCTATACTGGTCAGCGCGTCACCAAATGGCTAACCTGCCAAGGGTGGGCGTTGGCTAGTAAGTAAGTAGGTACTTTGGAATACCTCACTTCACCAAAAAAATCTTAATGCTAAGTAATATTCTTTAATTTTTTTTCTTTTTTCTTAGTTTTTGTGGTTTACATCGGGGCTTCTGCTCCCATCACGCCCGTCACTTCTCCTCCAGGCCCCGCCTCGCCCTGTTTCTCCCCTCAAGGAAAAGTCCCACCTCGCCCCTTCTTCGCTCGGCTATGCCCCTCCCCACCCCTCCCCGTTCACATACACTCTGTTCCCGTCAGACCAACTTTCCACGCGCCTTCCTAACCCTAATCTTTTACCACACCCCTCCGATCACTACCAGGCCAAAGTCAGAGCAGTATCCTATCAAATGAGCCACGGATCGCGCGTGATCTTTCCTTCCTCTTCCTTGATCATGTCTTTCCGTTTACACTCGTAAAGGCACTTACGTCCACTGTACTATAACAGATGTTGGGAGAACAGCCGAGAGCTTAGAGCATGTCTCGACTAGGAGGGTGGCTTGCTGATATGTACGGAGACCCTTTAATGTGCAATTAAAAATAACAATATTTTATTTCAATTATGAATCTTAATAAAATTCAGGAGAAACACGATTGGAATGAAAAGGTATACTTTTGTGCAAACATAATGTAATCTACCTTTCTTCACGAGAGAAATACTTGAAGAAAGTGTAGTGCCTTAGTGAAGTACATTTTGTTTAGCCTGTTAGTTGTAGTGCCTTAGTGAAGTAGGAAGTATGCCTTGTTTAATTTCTCTTACTGGTTTAAAAACATGTTGTCAACAAATATCATGCATTTGCGCAAGTACTTTATCATCTGTAGAAAAAAAAAACGCACACTGTGACAAGCTCTTCCGAATCAATAAACTCTCACAAACAAAAAGATTCTATGAAAAGATGTAAAGTTTTATAGATAAGTCTCAATTTAAACGAGTTAAATACCAACGGGGAAAATCGGGCTAATATGCACTAACATTATAATCTATATAGCAACATATTTGAACCAAATTCAAGAAAATTCACTTAGCATTGCACTGAAGCAATTGACAAAAATAGGTGAAATCATAGAAATCCGCTCCCCACTGATATCGTTCCTACGATCGAGGATCACCGCCTCATTCAGGGATTTAGCACGCAACACACTAATGACCACAGTAACTGACACGGTGAGATATACAAAACAATCGAAATCAACCTACCAAATCCCTCTTCATCGGCCCCGTGGTCGAGATCGCTAAAGCAGTAGTGCCGTAGTTATCTCGGACCGAGGGGTCGCGGGTTCGAGTTCCGCCTCGGACATGGTTGTATGTGTTCGTCCTTTCAGCCCCTATCATCACCACATTGTTTCATCCTCATACCATAACGTTAAATTCAATAATGGTCGCTAATCATGTAATTGCTGATGCTACTTCAAATAACAACAAAAAAGTGGTCTAGTTTATTAAATTTGCATTCAGATTTATGCGAGAAAATAAAGTCAAAAACTGATCAGGGCAATGAACAAATTTTTTTTGATCTGATTCGATAATTCAAAAAATAATACAGACTTCTTTTATCGTCGAAACCTCTATTTCAATTATTTTTCACCCGTGGCCACTTTGGTTCGAAGAATGTCCAATACATGGATATCTCAAAATTATTACAAGTTTTTATTATAATAGTACATTTTCATTTTTCATTCAAAAATAAAATATCAACCACGTAGAAATATCGAACGCAAATCATTGATGTTAGAAAAACATTGACTTAAAATCGACGTTAAGTACATCAATGATTTTATAAAAACTTCGACATCGGGGTCTATGGTGTAACAGCGTATCGGACTGTTATATCGAAGTTCGAGGGTTGAAATCCGATCGAAGCCGTGGATTTTTAAGGGCGAAAAGATCCTTTGTACGCATTCCTTCGGAGGGATGTAAAGTCGGCTGTCCCATGTAGTAGATTTACTGCATGTAAAATATCCTCAAGCCTAAATGAAGCCCCTGAACTAAGTTCATATTACGTCGCGCAATTTGAAAAGAGCGCAATTTGAAAATTGGTCAGACGGAAGAGCAGGCCTCATGGTCTGAGTCTCGCCACGTAAAATAAGGCATCACTTCAATTAAATTAAATTCAATTCATGAATGTCGCATCCCAACACCACACTGCGCCCAGCTTTGCTTGCTTCGCTTCAGGAAGCCCCGCCCCGCAGCGCAGCGCTTGCTTGCATGGCAACGCTGCCGCTACCAAGAAAGGGAAGTGGGGAAGGGGTAGTTTGATGACGAGGAGGAGGAGGTGGATAAGAGCAGCTTTTCTTCTGAGTAGACTCGACCTTCGCTACTAGAAATACCAGTACGTAATACTACTGAAGATCACTTGGGAATGAGATTGTTTGATTTGTGTTTACGCAATCAAGAACGGAGAGTTGACTTTGGGGATTCAAGGAATAGGTGTACTGACAAAACAGACGGTGCAGTGCCTGCGATGGAGGCGGGCAAGTAATCGGGATCTGTGTTAGGCTGAATGCCTTTACAGCAACTCCTAGTACGACACAAAGGTACCTCTTTTATTTGTTTTTATTTTAAGGGTATTTTAAGGGTACGCTGAAAGCGGAGTTGGGGACTGAGGACAAGATGGAGTAGAAAGAATCGGACACAGGGGGGGTATGGGTGTATCCAATGCCTTTCAGTTGGAAACGGCCGGCACTGCAACTCTCAGCTGAACATAGCATTTATTCTCGGATGAGGTATTTGTGTTTGTATTCACTCAACCATGAACTTGAGCTCATTGTGGGAGCACGGGTGCACTGGACAAGCGGTCGAGGCGGAGAAGAGAAGAGAAAACAAGGATAAGGGAGAGTCAATATTGCAATTACTTCAATATTACTGTTCAACGTCGGTAAGAAACTTTTTTACTACTGTAACCCCTCCGGCTATTTTTGTGTTGAAAAAGTTTGTATTCTATGGAATTTCTTAATACAAATACATTTTCAACATATTGGAGTCTCCTTTATTCTAGTGCATAGACACACGAAAACGTATTGATAGAAACACGTAAGAAAACATATATTTCATTATACAATTAGGAATTATTAAATCCAATCGGATTAATCAAGTCGTTAAAATTCATGTTGTGCTGATAAAGACAATAGTAATTCACGCTGTTTCATCACTGTAGCAGGTACCTAGAAATCTTTCAAAAAAGTTTTTCCTTAAATTATTCCAGAATATTCAGAAAGATCCAGTTAAAAATGGTATCAATCGATTCTTCTTGTAGAGAGGAGTAAAATAAGCTACTGAACACATCCGTAAATGCCTTAAAACCTCCAAAACACGTTTTAGGTTCTTTAAACTACTAGAAAACATTAAGAAATTCTCTGAAAATGTTCTGGAGGGATCTAAAAAAACACGATCAGTTCATCAGTTGTCCGAAATGCGTGAAATTGCTTGTCCAGTTTTGAATCCTAAGGACTCACGGACCCGAACGCCCATCTGTTACCCGATTAAGTTACATAGGATTCATGTCACTGCGGCCAATGAAAAGATGCACACAAAACTAAATGTGCTAGAGAAGTGTGAGAGAAAAGGAGAAAGCGTGATTCTGGTTGGAGCAGAAGCCTGTTTCTGAAGGGCTGTTCTTCACCGCTTTTACAAATGAGTGTTGTAATATGTGTCGGTTATTTTGAGATGAGAGTCATGATTTGTATGAATGGTCATCAGAAAAAAGGGACATTAATTGCGTGAGCTGTTGCGTTTTCATTTTCATCATTTCACAGTTAGTGAAGAAGCTATTGTAACGGAGCGGGGGAAATGTTTTCTGGTACGTTGGAGCATTCTATAATCAAATCACCTTGGGCTGTCTTCCCGGTTAGTAATAAAGTCATTGTGATTGTACCACCACCAGCTTCGCCTTCAACTAAGGTTATTTATTCCCTTTACTGACCACTGTATGGAGTTGTTTATCGTTGTTCATCTTCGTTTTTTGTGTATGTATATAAAAGTATATGTACGTTCTCGTCATAATATTTATTAATTCGATGGTTTTCCACAAATCTTCCACAGATTTTTTCATGTTTTTTGTTCTCTTTTCTTCCTACTGTGCTTTATGTCCCGACATCTGAATCAGACCATAGAGAAAAGAATGTAATATCATTCATCTATGATCAATCTGCTCTCTCTTTCATCTATGAATTTCCTTTTCCTTTTCTAACTTCTCTATGGTATTCTAAGTCACAATACGAACTTTTGCTGAGTTCCTTTATTGTTCATTATCCCCTCTCTCCCTTTATCTCTATTATTTCTCTCTATTATTAACTTTCTTACAAGTCATTGCTTATATTTTTTTCTCGGCAGTTGGTACCGTTGTGCATTTACTATTTTCTCTGATTTTCATTTTCGCAACGTCGTATTTGGCACCTTTAAACACACACTTAGGCGGCGAACAGCCGTTATTCTGCCTCGCCCACGAGCCCAGGCCTGAGCGTGCTGCGCCTGGCGGGACGGGGGCGGGGGTGGGGGCGGGGGCGGTGGGCGGCGTGGGCGGGGGCGAAACAATCGCCCGCGCGCCGGGGTTCCCGCGAGGGTGCGAGGCGAGGGCGGGGGACGGCCGGGACGCAGCCGGTGAATGGGGTGAAAGCCACGGGACAGCCCGTGACTGATCGGGGGCCCATGGTGATGGAGGATTAAGAGGGGCGGGGGTGGGGCGACTGGAGTGGGGCGGGTGGGGACGGGACGGGGAACGGAGGCGTGCATGGCAGAGGCGAGGGCGACGCCAGGGAAGGAGGCGGGCTTGGACATGCGGTGCGGGGACGATGTTGGCGGTGATGAGGGTGACAACGTTGGGACGGAGATGGTGCGGGGGCAGACAAGAGTGAGCAGAGGCCGACGGGGTTTGAGCGGGGCGGGGCAGGGCAGGGCGGGTGGGTGGGGGCGGGGATGGGGCGTTGCGGGGAGGGTGGGGCGGGGCGACGCCGGGGACGGAGGCGGGCTTGGTCAAGGTGGTGCGGGGACGATGTTGTCTGTGATGAGGGTGACAACGGGCCGGTGGTGGCGGGGTTTGGAGAAGTCGGGGCAGGGCATGGCGTGGGAGGGGGAGGGGGAGGGGGCGGGGAGCGGTGGAGAGGGGTGGGGAGGGGAGGGGCGGGGCGGCGCCGGTGAAGGAGGCGGGCTTGATGAAGGCGGTGCGGGGACGATGTTGGTAGTGATGAGGGTCGGTGTCGGGGACTGTGCGGGGAGGAGGCGGTGAAGTGGTGGGCGACGGCGGGGCCGAGGGAAACGCCTCACGCTGGTAGGCTCGGCCAGCCGCACCAAGAGGCTCGTCACTGCACGCTCCAAGCGCTCAGAAAGCCCACTGATCATTGTGCTCCGCGCCACAGATGCTCAACAAATGTTAGCTCGGTCAAGAATAGTAAATACTGCTGCCTGACGCTGCTTTTGTATTCGTCACACAACGGTAGTAGCAGAAGTCGACGGATAAAGACACACGCGAAGGACTGTTGTATGTTTTGTATTACTAGTAAAATCGTGTATTTAAGTTCAGTTCCGCTATTTTCAATGGGTTTTAGTATCTGTGTAGAAGGAACCTCCAATATCTGATTTTCATGGAATGTTCATAACGTTTTGTTGTCTACCGCCCAGCTTACTGATACCTCTACGTTTTATTTCCCCACTACGTCAGTACATGTAGAGCCGGATTTTTCGAGTCGGTTAACGGAATCATAAAAGACACCGTCCGTGTTATGAGGTCTAATATACATGTTCGAAATGCCACAAAATTGGAGTGTGGATGTTGGCGAAACTTCATCTTGAGAGCTCACGGACTACGTGCCAACACGAGTAAAACTATCCAGAATTACAGTCAATTGGTATTGGGGAAGAAAAAGCGGTTGTAATCGATGAACGCGGAGATGCAGGGTTTTTGTGGTCAGTATAACTTATCTCAGCGGAACCAATCTATTTTTTATTGTAGTGCAATGCGTACCTATTTCATTATCATACATGTAAGATCATGAGATGAATTATAGGTTCTTGGAGCGTTTCAATATTACTGTGCTTTGTTATTAAGATATTCTGTGCATTTCGACATTACGAGACCATCTCTACCTTTTAAAATGGAACTGCTTTTTTAACGAAATAACATTCCAAAATTGCAAGGGTTCAATAGTTATTTATTCACCAAGGGCGTTCTAAAGCTTCTGATGATAGATCTTCGACAAAAAGCCGGAGGGCTTTTTTTAGCCCGAGATCATTTGAACCATTAAACGGCCGTAGTACATATATTATTTTATTATTACCTAACTTCAGTGATTGAGATATACTTACTTACTAATTAACTAGTAGTTAACCTGACTAGGTTTGTCATTTCTTATCTCCCTCCCAGACTAGTGAAGTACAGTGAGTGTGAATGAGTAGAATGAATGGTTATGCGTATAATGAAATAAGAATGAATGATGCGTGAATGGAAATAAATAAAAAGAACATTTTGCAAAGACACGGTCTAGAAAAATTTTACTTAGGGTTAAGAAAAATAAAATAATAAAAAATTTTGTTTAAATTAGATATGCCGAAGTACCACATTAGTAACTAGGAAATTAGATTTGAGCTAAAAGTAAGTTAGTTTTAATTAATTTTAGTTAGAAGAAGAAAAAATCCCTCCCTCTCAGCTGCTTAAGCCGCAAGGCAGCAGTTTACGTGTATACCAGTTAGGAAAATAAATTCCCGCCTCATCAGGTGTACTGTGGAGGGGAAAACCCCCAAAAAAACCTCCCTCCTAAGATTCCCTTTCATAATTCCTTCCTCAAGAAAGCATGTAGTATGATTTAACTGTTTTTACATTCCCCTCGTAACCACGATCCTCTCAATCCAGACAAGTTATGCGGTGTATTTCGAGTTTCGTATCGAAGGCAATAACAAACTATAACGTATCAGTAAAAATTAAATTCATTTATAACATTAGTGACACTGCTCTGCGTATACGCTAACTCTTACGATCTACCCGACGTAAGCTACGAGTTCACAGACCCTTGGCATTTACTTAGAGAGAAGCTGCAGCGCTGGCCTCTTAAAAGTTTGGCCGCCGCCGCTTCCGCGGCAGGCGTGATATTCGGGTCAGGGGCTAGGGGGGCGGGGCGGGGCGGGGCTGGAGCGGCGCGTTGCACGGGGCCGTGGGCGTGTCAGAGGGCGGGGACCGTCGCGCGGAGGCAGACGACCTGAAACAAGTGCCGCGCGTCTGGGGATCGTCAGCGGCGGGAGCCTCTCCACACGGCTCCCCTCCCTCTCCGCCTCCACCGCCGCCGCCACACCGCCGCCGCTCTGCCTCCTCTGGCTGCTGCTAGCGCTGCAGCTCCTCTCCCTTTCGCGAAGCAACAGGTACGCCGACGCCGCCTCCACCGCCACCGCCGCCGTCGCCGCCGCCGTCTTCGGCATGGCGGTGGAGCGGCGACAAGCGCACAGACAGAGGAGCGCCGCTCCCGCCGTCGCCGCCGCCGCCGCCGCCGCCGCCGTTTCCGAGAGGACAGACCGCCACCGCGTCGACGGGAAAGATTCCTTTCTTTGTTCCCGCGCCGAGCGATAAGTTGTCTTTGTCAGCGCCTCCATCCACGTTTCGGCCGTTTCAGTGGCCACCCGCTAGTTTAGAACAACAGGAACGCACCGTGTTATGCACGGGACGGGGCTTTTTTATGGCCCCGGCCAGAGAATTGAGCTCGGCGGTGGCGGTGGGGTCGGTGAAGGAGACGTTGGCGGTGGGGAAACGCGTTGGTGGTGAGGAGGCGGTGGAGATGGGTGGGCTGTGGGAGGGGTGGCGGTGCCAGAGGCACAGATGGCAAAGGTGGGCGCGTTGGTGGAGAATTGAGTGAAGGTGGATGTGCGGAGATATTATAATAATATAATTATTAGGCTACAATTGGCTGATTACCAGGTGGTAACCATAAGTCTATAGCATTACAATACATCTACATTTACAATTAAAAAAAACAATTTACAATATAACACAATAAAAGATATTACAACTACTACTACTACGTCAAATGATGGAACAATATAATAGCTTTCTCTAGAGACCCTGCAAAACCAACCGTTAACATTAATAATACTTTTAAGAATCTACAGGTACATACACACATTCATGCATACACCTACATACATACACATACCTACATACACATGGGATGGGAACGGCAGCAGAGGCGATACGGTGACGGCGGAGGCGGCGGGACTGGGCAGCGGTGGGGGTGGGAACAGGAGATGGAGGCGGTACACCACCAGGAGAAGGGGGCGGGGTCGAAGTTGGGAAGGACGGTAGCGGCGGCGGCGGCGGCGGCGAGCGAAGTAAGGAGCAGGAGGAGGCGGTGCGGCGCGGTGCGGGCGGCCGCTCGCATTTGTTTCCCGCTTCCGCCCCTCGGACCTCGTCAAGCAACAGGTATACACGCGGGCGAACGCGCTGGCGAGCGCTCCGACTGTCATCGCCCGCGCGGCGTCTTAAGCGGGCGACAGGTAGGTCGGTCGGCCGGTCGGGAAGGCCCCATGCAGCTCTGCTCTTTTGTTCCTGCTGCGCGCTGTCCGCGGCGTGCGTGCGTGCGTGCGTTGGTTCTTTCGATGCGTGATCGTCCGATGTTGCGTGTTTGCTTAGTCCGGTGTGTTTCAATTTTACTGGTCGCTTGGGATCTTAGATGAGAGACATTCACGTTCACGGCACGTCAAACGGTTTATATCAAGATCTCATGTCTTAACGTGTCTGCTCTTACGAAATATTTCGTGATACTTTGTTGACACGTGTATAAGTTTGTGAGAAATCATGTTTACTTTTTGTGAAAATGAAATACATGTGAAGATATGTTTAAAGATAACATGACTCGGTATGAAGAAACATATTTAGTTTGTTTATTCTTTACATCTTTTAAATTTTTTATCACGTTTGTTTTTGAACGTGCCCGCAAAGACAATTTAAAGGAACTTAGCCTTTTAAAAACAGTGACTTAGATGTTTTGTTTGTTTTTTATTATAGCTTACATTTCCACATGAGAACTAGTGGATTACATTGTCAGAATTATTTAAAGGAGCAATGCTGCGTGTTACGAGGAACACTATTTATTCTTGATCCTGAATTAAGATGCGTTACAGTGGTGCCATTCTGAGACAGCCCGTGCAACTGGTTCGTACTCCCGAGCAGCGCCCCCCCCCCCACCACCACCATTAAGACGTATCGTCTCGTGAAATCCCACGAACACGCTCGCAGCCCCCGGGGCTCCATCGAACACGACGCACTGATTCACTCCCACACGTCGCACGTGACAATGTTCTTTCTCTCATATTGTCTCTCCGTACACCGGAACGAGCGAATATTACACGACCAATCTCAGCCACGAGTTGATTCTGAGTTTCATAAAATTCCCGAGCAGAATGTTCTATCAGAAATACATTTCCATTAATGGTGTTTTTTATACGGCGAACGCAGCAATAAAAGCGTGAGGTAGAAGCCGCAAGGAGCAGGGGGGGGGGGCGGCGCGCTGCGCAGCCTGAAGTTCAATAGAACGAGCGGGATCCGCGCGGTCGGTACATCAAAGCAAATTCGCAGTCGGAACAGGTGGCAGGTGGTTAAGGCGGATACCTGCGACCTAAGCTGTCGTAAACTGCGGTGCCGGGGAGTCTCTGGTTGCCGGCTGCTTCCAGTGCGGAACGCGGCTTAAGAAGTTTCACACACATACTTCGTAACGACGCGCATTCGACGCACGGATGGATCCCGATGGATCTGCGACGACGAGAGGAGTTTACGGCGGCGGGAAGGGAGCCGGATTCAATAATCTGGGAAGGCTTTTCGGGTTCCCAGGATATGAGTTGGATGCTGTTCAGGCGATGTCATCGTCAAATAAATGGGATTGATGTTGATGTACGATGGAAAAGGCGAAACACCCAATCAAAAATATGGATTGAAAAGTTAAATACTCCGAAATTTAAGTTTAATTTTTTGTTTACAAATAGAATCAACAAAACATATAAATGACGTTTACAATTTTCACTTCAATTAAAATTGTACGACGTGCTTGTGTTATTAACTGATAACACAAATTTGAGCATGACATAACATCGTTCAGTGCCCACCTGGGGTGCAAGCCGCTTAAAAGAATCTCCGTTATTTATACATGATTGGCATAGAACACGAGATTGGATTCACACAAAACTAACTGAAGAGCAGTGTTTGTCGGCGCGAAGCGAAATGTTTTCAATATTACAGAATATTCTTAATTCAGGATCAGGTTTTCAATATTACCGAACAGCCTTTCCGACACAGAAGAAAATGAGCTGAAAATGTCAAACGTCGGGTAATACCATCGTTCAATAAATGAAGTAGATATAGATATACGGCAGAAAATGAGCTCTTTAGTGAATGATCACTGAAAATTCGAGAAAAAAAATAGACATTCTTGCTGAAATGTTTTCAATATCGAAGTTTTGCTGCTGCATTTCTCGTCCAGTTATATTTGAAATAAGACAAAATGAAGATATACAAAGAGGTTATATGTATGATTAAACAATTTTAATGCAGCAAAAGGAACAATACATTCCGAAAAGATACGTAAACTACGGCATTTCTTCAAGTCCACACTATCATCCATTTTCTGGTCATCAGTTTAGAATTTTTAAATGTAACTTAGCAAAGGAGAATTGAATATTAAGAGAAATAAAAACCGCCTTTTTCATGTATCGTTTTTTCTACGAGTACACCAGTATACGGGTGTGAAGGCTGGATTATACCACAAAATGGAGAGAAGCTTTTAATCATAGGTTCCTAAAGCAGATGACACATGTATAATCCCTTGCTGGAAGCTGAAACGATTCAGAGGATGGTAATAGCTTGTGGAGAAAATGTGTGTTATATTAAAATGAACGGAGCGGAGGCGGAAAAAGTGTAGAAATTGTTTCGTACATGCTTGGTGCATTCAGAAATACATTGAAACAAGTTGTGTTTATCCGAAAATTTCAACTAACATTAATTTTCCAAGTAGGGATCATTAAAAAATTGTGTAATTAAATTGATTTTGGCTTATGATTCAAAACATTGGAATAGTGATAATAAAGATAGGATCAAAATTTCGTTGCTGCTTTCTTACGACTCCTCTAGAAAAGTTTCATTTCCAGAGTGAGACATATATTTCTTTCTAAAAAAAATATAAAATAAAGACCGAAGGTAACATATTTACTTGAGAATGTGAGTGTTAAAAACAGACATCATGCCCTGAACTGGCATATCCCCTTACTCCGTCACAAAATACAGAAAATATTTTGTGATTTTTTCTTTCCGAAAAAGAAAAGACAGAAGATAACATAAACCTGAGTGTTAAGAAGGTGTTGCAAAATACTGGCCTCATGCACTGTACAGGTGTATCCATTCCATCATAAACTACGGAAATATTTTGTAAGCAATTGGAATACTTATAGGAGGGCTGTCTCTTAGTGTTAGAAGAACCGGTCTTCTTCACAATCTCTTCCTGAATTATGGTAACAATGGGTTTTAAAAATGGCTTAAATGCACATCTAGCCCTTTAGAGATGGACCTACAACCAGGATTCTCAATTCAAGTTATTTTAGAAGCGAGTCTAAAGGGCTCTCGAATCTTTCGGATCATTGAATACTTTTACTTTCTTGCTAATGCTTACGCAGTAGAGAGAAAGTTATGATTTCAACTTTGCGATTCTAAAAATCGGTTTCAACTTTTCGATTCTAAAATGGATTTCAAATTTTCAATTCTAAAAATCGGTTTCAACTTTTCGATTCTAAAATGGATTTCAAATTTTCAATTCTAAAATGGATTTCAAATTTTCAATTCTATAAATCGGTTTCAACTTTTCGATTCTAAAATGGATTTCAAATTTTCAATTCTAAAAATCGGTTTCAACTTTTCGATTCTAAAATGGATTTCAAATTTTCAATTCTAAAATGGATTTCAAATTTTCAATTCTAAAAATCGGTTTCAACTTTTCGATTCTAAAATGGATTTCAAATTTCAATTCTAAAAATCGGTTTCAACTTTTCGATTCTAAAATGGATTTCCAATTTTCGATTCCGGGATCGACTGTTGAACAGGAATGGCAGTGCCACTTACCCTTCGCAGGTCCAGGGTGAAGGTGACGCGCTCGAAGTGGTCGCCCTCGGCGAGCGAGGGGCTCTGCCACCAGCCGGCGCCGGCGCCGCCGCCGCCGCCCGCCGAGCCGAGCACCGCCTCGGGCGGGTGGGCGCGCGCGGGCGTCCGCGCGTCGCACACGTCGCACTGCTCCGCCCCGCCGCCGCCGCCCTCGCCCCCGCCGCCGCCCAGCGCCGCCGCCGGGCGGCAGAAGCGCTGGGGGCCGTCGGCGCCGCACGTGGCGTTGGCCCAGGCGGCGGCGCGCGCCGACACCTCCTCCACCGGCGGCAGCAGCGGCGCCGCGGGCCCCGCGCTCGCGCCGCCAGGACCTGCGACAGCCACACGCGACGCGTCACACTCACGCACAATGCACACGTAAACTTAGCCGTAATAATTACACGTAAAATCAAGCATTCACAATGACAAACGTATCAGGAACGAAGTTTCGCCTGAGCCAATCAGATTTCATCGTATTGAAGCTCGATCAATTGTCGATTCGTTTCTAGCATGGTAGAAAGATATTTCCACCTTAGTTTCTAGCTTTTTCTTCGACATTCCAATCGTTTTTTCTTTGTACAGGGTGTCCGGGGAGGAAACGTCGAAAGTTCGAAAATAAGCTCTCAAGACAACTCTAAGCATATTTTGACTAATAAACTACGTTGATATTCCGAATGGTGGGGCCGCAATAAGCACTCAAAATTTAGTTTGAAAAATTGATTTCTAGGCAAAACTTTGCATTATGGAACCATAGAAACACTCCGGAAACATATAAGTGGTTTATTATTTACAAAAGAAACGAATATATTTGTTCAGAAAGAAAATTAAGCGAGAAATAATAAAGCACCCAATTTACACAATTCGACGGCTGACTGTATATGCGAGTAACTCTTGTAGTAGTGTTCGCACTTCCTTGATCTTAAAAACAAGGATTTTCCTTTACCAAATTCACGAGTAATTCGTCGAACATAATTATTTTATTCGCCATGTCAAGTCAAAGTCACAATAAAAATTGTCCAAATTTTTACTTTGAATTCACTACACGCATCAAAACCGTTTGCAAACTAGTTCTCTACATTATAATATCAAAATGACATAACCACAAACTACCTGAAAACAATCTGAAATCGACCTTCCACGCTGCTTTCTGATTGGTCATCGGTAGAATTCCGACGTAAACTTAACGTAAAAGCTTGGTGCTTGTGAACTCTTTTAAGTTTACGGATTTACGTCTGCGGTTACGTCAAGCCGTGTTTGGCCTGGCTACATAACTCATTTCTAGGTTTTACGGCTACCTCATGTTTAAGTTTGCATTGGAAATGAGGCCTAACACACAAACTCATCTGATCATCTCTTTACAGTCGGTTGGACTCCAAACACACACACATTTAGTGTTAGATTAGTGTACTAGCTTCAGTTACAGTAGCCTCGCTAATCATTACAGACCGGAAAAATAAGTAGTATGAAAAGTGAAAATATGTAGATAAATATGTAATGAAAACAGTAAGAATATGTAATAAAAATGTAATATACAATAGGATATAATATGTAATATTAAAATACACTAATTATAAGACAAAAATTTACATAATACGAAATTATATTTTTAAAAATATTCCTAAAGAAATTTTAAATACAATACATATGTTTGGAAATTCAGGTTAAAGGTCACAAAACGTAGCGTCAGTGATACTTTTCACACCTAAGGTGAAACTGCTACGTCACTTCCCCCCACACTGCTACACACTTCCCCCCCACACTGAGTTTAATTGAAGCAGACGCGCCGGACTGTGTGAACACTCCACCGCATCATCATGTAGCATACCTGGAGTAAACAGCATACAGTAATAATGTAGGAAAAATTGCTGTTTTAAAAATATTTCTTTTCATAAAAAATACGTAATAAAATTGAAGAAAATGTCTGTAATAAAAAGAATATTTCCCGAAAATGGCAAAATATGTCAAATATGTAATAAATTGCTAAATATGTAAAAATATGTAACGAAAAATTTTGATAATGTGTTAGAAAAGGGACGACATGCCAAGATTTCAATTTTTAGAGAGGTAAGTAGAAAGACAAAAAATATGTAATTACATAAAAATACGGTCTCTACTAATCAGAGATTCCGTGCACTCAGGGGTGCCTGATGTGCGCCAAGTCACCACACAAGAGGCGATGAACAAGAGCTGGCTCTTGACGGATTGGCAACACTGCGCCGAAGGTCACGTGTGCGGCAGTCGCTGCCCAGTGCCAGTCTGCTTGGTACACTGTCGTGACTGGTTTTCACTTTTGTGTGTATCTGTAACTTTAATAGTAACTGCCTATTAAATTTGATTTCGATTCACATTGTAGTTAAAATTTCCAATATATATTTTTCTTTTTTCCATGTAATCCGAAGTTTTTGTAATCCGAAGTACCATCAGCCCAAATTCTTCGGATTATCGCGACTCTACTGTATTTTACACCTTCCACAAGGAAAGAAAGCAATTGAACTGGCCACTGTCTACGCGGTGGGTTGATTGATTGATTCGAGATTCCGGGCGCATCAACTGCTAAGGTATGTCCCGCAAGTGTAGTATAGTTTTTTTCTGTATTCAAAATTCGACTAGAATATGGTTTAGGTTAAAGATCACAGAATTATGAAAACGTGCACAAATTTCACTTCTCCCCATAGCTCGTCACACAGTTTTTAACTGTTTTTGACGTAAATAAAAAAAATAAAGAGACCACGGAAAACTACCCATCAGAGCAGCTGACCCCTAGCATCATCCTCCAGACAACGGCTGAATCCGGTATTGAGGGAGTAGCCAGTGACTGCTCGCCGAATCCCGGGCAGCTCGCTACTTGCAGAGCGACGAACATTCGATGCCCGCTCTACCGACCGCGTTGTCTTTTGCACACAACAAAGGAAGCGAACATTCACCGAACACATCAGCTACTCGAAAATGGTAAAATGGTGAGGTATGCTTAGACATTTACATCTTCCATCAGGAAAAAAAAGAACTTTAACTGCTCACTGTCTACTGCGGTGGTCTTGCAATCCCACAACCTTTGCGTTAACTTAAGAGTCGCTGAAGTCACGCCAAATTTTTAATCATAATGAAAAACCCTGAATTCCGCAATTTGCTGGAGAATGAAACGCTAAAAGAGACATTACGTTCGCTCCCGATGTTCACCTATGTGCTTAAAATGGGGACCAGGCGAGGATCCGGGAACTGCCTAAATCTAGGCAACCTCAGATGACACCTAACACGAGAAACGTGCTTCAATCCGCTTGTAAATAGTTCACCGCAGCTACCTGCTGCATTGTTCGAAGGACGAACAATGATGTGGAGACGTACTAGGGAGTGTTAGTGTCAGGCGTTAAAATGTCATCCTAGAAATCTTTTTGGTGACTAGCGGCGTCATCGGATCGTAAGGATCAACATCCAGAAAAGCTTTGGAAATTACGATATTGCGTTATACTTATACTCCAAAAATGTAATTTCAAGCGTTGAATAAAGAAATCGCAAAATATATCAAAGAGTCCAGGTGAAACATCTGAATCACGGTACCAGTCGAGGGTAAAAAAAACCCTCAAGGAAGATGTTTTATATTTCCAACCCTCCGCAATGACTGTCAGGCATGTCGTCAAGGTCGCGGGTAAGGTAACAATCTTACTAGAGCTCTCGAGTACTGTGTCCAAAAAATTGCCGCGAGATTTGAAAGTACGGTTGTACAAATTGCTACGGAGTGACGGTACGTCACTGAATATCTGGCCCATGACAGTCTCTGGGAAAAGTTACTTGACAGTACTTGTCACAAATTTAGCTATATATTTCCACATTCTCTGTAAGTCAAATAAATTATCCATTAAAATGAAATAATACATCAGTCCAATTTCAAATTCTCAACTGAGAGTAAAAAAAAGAATCAAAAAAATCTTGATTTTGTAATCCTGTTTACTTAAAAGAGATATCAAAGCATGGACTTTGTACTTCAGGTTAGAAGGTCTAGCAGACAAATATTCTTTTCTGATAAAAGCGCTCCGTTTGTAAGCGAGAATTGTTTACTTATAGGGACTTAATAATTTATTTCACATTATTGCTAAATGCAATAAATAACTAAAGGATTTAATTACACCAAAAACGAGGAAAGACTTCACCTTTTAAACATATTTCTGTCACTTAGCAAGGGTGTTTATTTAAGGGAAAATTTAGCATGAAAACAAACATCAAATAGTAGTACGTAATGAAGAATATAAACATAATACAATTCTCGGTTATTTGGTAGAAAAAATCTGGCCCAGAGATTTTTGTATAAAGCCATTATTCACCCCCTCGCGCCGCTAAATGACCAAACGAAGATTTTCACAATTAATGATAAAGGGTAGATAAAAGGGAGATATCAAGATTGACAAACGAATATATCAACTATAATGGAAACTGCTCTTGTAATTTGTGAACCAAATACTGTTAAACATCTATAATGATAAAAGTGTTATTCACGAATCCCGCAACGCTGAATGGCTAGAGATGGTAATTCGTAGAAGGTGGATCTCAAGATGAGTCTTATGCAAGCGGATTCGCCAGCTTCAAAGAAATACACCACGAGTGACTAGGGCAAACGTGAAGTTGGTAAGAAAGGAAACAAATGCTTGTGTAAATGTGTGGACTTGGTCCCCTTCTATACACATTAGTGTTTTTGTAAGGGATCAAATTATCTTTCAAGAACTGTTATTTCGGAAGAAGACATGTAAACATCAAAAAAGACTACATGGTACTACAGTAATTTACTACTAAGTACTCTAAGAAGTACACCATCCTGGATGATGTACTTAACAGGCATCGTTACGGAACTCTTGTGTACAACAAAGAAGACTGCTTGATTAAACAAGAAATAACAGAAATTTATTTATTTCTTGAGTTGCAGACTTCAAATGACTATACTACTTCACTTTGTTACCAAAACAATTGGAGATAAAAACAACACAAACATACACAAATTTTTATGCGTAAAACTTCACGAAAGCACGCAAGCTCACGACGAAGAATTTTTGAACCTTAATTGAAGAATACCACAGCCACGACCTACATTGCTCATATCACGGCATCTGCAACCTCTTTTGACACTTTTCATAAACATAAATACACAACTTCCTCGCGTAATGAAGTCGCAGGGAAGACTGGCATACAACCGGGAACGGCCCGACCAACTTCAGACGTACTCTGTTTAATCGCTCTATAAACACACTACAAGGAGACAACTGGGCGTCGCCAGGCTTATATGACGCTTCTCGGGTTTCCGCGCGTGTGTGCTTCCTTCCTTCGTCGCCCTTCCCGCTGCAAGCCACAGCGTTCTCCCCGCCTGCTCTCAAGTCTAATTCCCGTCTCAGCTCCCGCCGTTACTCTCGCCTTCGCCCTCCTGCCCTCGCCCATGCCTTTACTCCCGCCCATGTCCTGCTCCCGCGCACTTGCTCGTGCCCTTGCCCTCGCACGCAACCACGCCCGCGACCTAGTGCCCGCCCGCGCCCTGCGCCCTTGCCCTCGCCTTCATCTTCATCACCGCTTTTGAGCCCGCCTGCAACTCTCCCCCTCTCTCTCCACGTCCCCGTCTCACCCAAAGAATCAACACAGATTTCGCCCTCGCTTTCGCCCTCTCTCTGGCCCTCGCCTTTACCCTTGCCCTCCTCCTTGTCCCTAACTTCGATCTCACCCTTGTTCTTGCCCATTCCCGTGCTTTCGCTTTAGTCATTGCCTTTGCCCCTGCCCACGCACTTGCTCTTGCCCTCGCACTCCCTCTTGCCCTCGCACTCCCTCTCGTCCTCGCACTCCCTCTCGCCCTCGCACTCCCTCTCGCCCTCGCACTCCCTCTTGCCCTCGCACTCCCTCTTGCCCTCGCACTCCCTCTCGCGCTCGCACTCCCTCTCGCGCTCGCACTCCCTCTTGCCCTCGCACTCCCTCTCGCCCTCGCACTCCCTCTCGCCCTCGCACTCCCTCTCGCCCTCGCCATCAACCCCTCTTTCCTCCGTGCCCTTACCTTCGCCCTCCCCCTCCCTTCGTCACCCTCGCCCTCGATCTCACCGACCTCCCAGGACCTCCCTCACCCACATCTACCTCTGACTCCGCTTGACCGCAGCTTTAACCTAGCCTCACCTCCGCTTCCGACAACGCCCACTCCTCCACCATTGTTCTCTCTTGCCTCCCTGTCACCGCCGTCACCTCTGCCTCATGTTCCTCCTTCGCGCTCCATTGTCTCCATCTCCAATACTTACCTATACCTATACCTATACTTTTTCTCTCTTCTTTACACCGTCCAAGCGTTCGCCTGCTCATCCGCATTCTCTCCCGTCTCTACTTCTTCTTCCCCGTACCCTCCTCCCAGGCCTTCGCCTCTCGACCGAGACGCTTTCCGGCTCGCCAACTTCCAGTGGCGGAGTTGGCAAAGCGGCTGCGAATCGCTCGCTATCGCGCGGCTGCTCGGGCGAAGAGCCCTCGAGTGGGGAGCCGCGTTGCGGTCGCATTTGGAACCCGGGCCCTCACCTGCGGTCTCCATGCGGGAGGGAGGGAGGGAGCGGGGGAGGGAGGAAGGGTGGGAGGGAGGGAGGGAGGGAGGAAGGGAGGGAAGGAGGGAGGGAATGAGGGAGGGTGGGATGGAGGGAAGGAGGGAGGGAGGTAGGGAGGGAGGGAACGAGGGAGGGAGAGAAGGAGGGAGGGAAGGAGGGAGGGAGGGAAGGAGGGAGGGAGGAAGGGAGGGGAAGGGAGGGAGGGAGGGGCGGGCGCGGGAGACGAGGAGCGGCAACGCTGGTGGAAGTGAGGACAAACGGCATCCATCGTATTGAGGTTCGGCTAAAAGTGCCCATTTAAGAGCCAGGTGTTGGTGAACGTAATGCGTGATTAGTTCCCGGTAGCAGCAAAAATTCTGCTGATGGAAACGACACACAAGTGTTTTCCAAAAAGTAGAATGAACACTGCTCGAGAACAACAAATACCATACTATCGTGGAATACTACAATAAATTAAATACTTTAACAAAATCAGTCCTCACGAATACTACAATAATTGATACATATGGATTAACAGTACAGGAGTTCTTTACGTACATAAAGAGTAACAATAAGTAATAGTATGAGTGTCAGCTCATGCAAATGGTGGAATTTGTAACAAGTAGGGCAAAGAGACACACAAGGTGTATAAGAATGTACTCTATTCTCTATAAACGCAGAAACTGTAAAAGCAGAAAAAATGCACTGCGAACACTATAAATACTCGGAAGTAAAACATTTTGTTCCTTATTGACAATGAATATGACTTACACGGACTGATTAAAACTGTTCAACTTTGAGAATATATGATGAAGAAACATTGAAAACCACATTCCTTCAACTTTTCTACAAATCAATGCAATAGAAACAATAATTGATATAATAATGTATTGATGTGCTTTTAATTGAGTGATTTTGAGATGATGCGGATCACAAAAACTGTATCAGGAGACTTTTTAGTTTAAAAATTCAATGTCCATTGATCACATTACCATACCCTTAAAGATGGAAATAATGAATACATTAGTGGCAGAAATGACCATTCATGAAACAATTCTAAGAAAACTGAATAAGTAGTGATAGAATTAATTAGAATAATAATAATTGGAAGTCTTTTGTTGCTTCTGTCTCAATCACACCAACTTCTCATACTGTAATAGAAACTTCGCTACGCACTAGTGAAACCCTAAGATCTTTCAGGTTCCACCATGCGATTCCAAGCGAACTAAACAATGTGCGGACAGGTGAATTACAGGATACAGCGTCTGAGGCGCAGCTGAACGTGAAAGCGGCGGTTGGGGCGGCGGAAGTCGCGTCGAGCAGCCGGGAGGCACCAACAATGCGCAAGTTAGCAGCTTGGCGGCGGCGGCGGCGGCGGGGCGCGCGCCGCGCACGTGTGCTTGGCACGTGGGCTGCCGCCGACGCGCCGTCGCCGCCCACGGCGCCCGCCGCCCCCGCCCTCGCCCCGCGCCGCCAAACAGGAAGCCGCAATCCCGACCAGCAGGCAGCAGCAGCCGTCACCGCCGCCGCCGCCACCGCCGTCGCTGTCACTGTTGCTGTGCACGCGCAACCGGACCGCCACAGTCTTTGACAATGGGTTCTCTACCGGCACCTATTTCGCTATTGCCTTCGACTTCGCCCTCAACTTTCATGATGCTCCCACCTTCGGCACCGCCCTCGCCATCGCCACCACCACTGCCACGCTCGACGTTGGGGCCGTCGCTGTCACTGTTGCCGTGCAAGCGCAACCGGACCGCCACAGTCTTTGACACCGGGTTTTCTACCGGCACCGACTTCGTCATTGCCTGCGTCTCCGCCTTCGCCTTTCACGTTACCTGCACCTTCGACTCCGAAGCCACTCCCTCCGGTAGCGTGCTCGACAAAGCGACCGCCTTCGCCACGCTGTCGCTAGAGCCACTGCAAACCCCACCTCCAGCATCTGTTCTACCACCGCTACCATTATCTATGATACACTCATTATCAACTCTACTAAATAACTATTTATCCCAGCTTCAGCTACCTCATCTTCCATAAAAATATATGTTTACGTCCTCATTGAACCAATGTTCAATACAGCTGCCCACAAGTTCCAGCATTCTCTAATTTGCCTGTGCCTACGTTGTTGTGGCTAGCGCACTAGCGAGGGATAAAAAAGAAATGATTCACAGCTGGTCAGTAAAATGAAATTAATAGTGGTACAATAATTGTAGGTTTACTCAATGATGTCCCATTTCCCCATTACCATAATCAGCTACTCATTTAACAAACTCTGATATTACCAGCTCTCCTCTAGATAGCACACTGCGTAATACTGAAGTTTCACCAAAAAGTTTCTCTGCTCAATATTTGAAATACAATGTGGTAAAATCTTTACCGTGACTTTTCGACAGTACGTATTTCATTTCGCTTCTTGCAGATTATTTCCATACTTTATCTGGTGATTCTATGATCGCCGCCTTCTCCATCTGTGCCTTACGGGCCACTGCTCCATTACTTTCGTCAACCATCTCCCCCGTGACCGCCCTCGCGTAAGCCGTTCTACTCCGAGTTTCTTCACCCTTCCTCCACATTTGCTGCCGACCCTCCACGCTGCAACGTTCTCATCTTAATCCTCCTCAACTCCTCCTCCATTCCTCCTCCTCAACTCAAATCCTGCTCCTCAACTCAACTCCTCCTCCTCAACTCAACTCCTCCTCCTCCTCAACTCAACTCCTCCTCCTCAACTCAACTCCTCCTCAACTCAACTCAACTCCTCCTCCTCAACTCAACTCCTCCTCCTCCTCTTCCTCGACTCCTCCTCCTCTTCCTCGACTCCTCCTCCTCTTCCTCGACTCCTCCTCCTCTTCCTCGACTCCTCCTCCTCTTCCTCGACCCCTCCTCCTCTTCCTCGACTCCTCCTCCTCTTCCTCGACTCCTCCTCCTCTTCCTCGACTCTTCCTCCTCTTCCTCGACTCCTCCTCCTCTTCCTCGACTCCTCCTCCTCTTTGTCGACTCCTCCTCCTCTTCCTCGACTCTTCCTCCTCTTCCTCGACTCCTCCTCCTCTTCCTCAACTCCCTCTCCTCTTCTCAACTCCTCCTCCTCTTTCTCAACTCCTCCTCCTCATTTTCCTCATCATCACCCTCCTCTTCCCCCTCAAACTCATCCTCGTCCTCCGCCGCCGCACCCGCCGCTCTCTTTCCTATCTTGATATTCTCCATCCCTCCGCCCTTCACATCTGAAGTATCTTCCGTCCCTTGCGTCCCGCTTCCCCTTCATCCTCTTCATTATTCTTCCCTTCCTCACCGTCCTTATTCATCCCTTTTTGCATCCGCCGTTCCCTCCTCCTGCTCCTGATTATCCTTCTCAATCTCAACCTCTTCCAAACGCTGCCATATCCGCCGCTCCCTCTCCTACGTGTCGTTCTCCATTCCTCTTCTTCATTTATCCAACGTCACCTCATTATCCTTCACTTTCTTAACCTCCTCATCCCCGCCCTCCGACGCTGTATCCGCCGCTCCCTCACCTACCCGACGTTCTCTACCCCTCCTCTACTTTTGCTGCATCCGCCGTCCTCTCCTCCTCCTTCTGATTATCCTTCTCTTCCTCAATCTCTTACAACGCTGCCGCATCCGTCGCTTCCTCTCCTAACCGTCGTTCTCCATCCCTCCTCTACATTTACTGAATCCGACGTCTCTTCATAATCCTTCCCTTCCTCAACCTCCTCACCCCCGTCCTCCTCCTGCGCCGCATCGGCCGCTCCCTTCTACCCTGGCGTTCTCCACCCTTCCTCCGCATCTGATTGCATCCACCGTCCTCTCCCCCTCCGTTGGCTGCTCCTCGGCTGAGCCTTTGTTGGGCAGCGCACAGCACCACCCTCTCTAGGGCGTGTTGATACCGTCGCAAACGCGTCGTGATGCCCTTACAGAGAACGGCTTGTGCTCCGCGTGTGCTTGGAATCCCTATTAAGAACGTTTCTGTTCGCGGCTCTTGTTGTCCGTGCCTTTTTTGTATCTGTTTTAACAAGATCCGTATGCACAACGAATTACTATTTTGGTCCCTGCGGCACGAATGTTCTTCACGTGTTGAGCTACGTATGGTGTACCAAATGACGTTTTGTATTCTCACGATGACGCGCTTTTGAGGTACCTAAATGTATGCTGGTGTCTTTTTTTTTGTTTTGTTTTACTTCGTTATGTCACAATTACTTGCTATGGTTTAAATGGTCTGTGTTGCCTGTACTTTTCTCATGTGCATACAGTTAGACTCCTAGACGTGTTGGAATAAACATGAGTTGTCTTTCTTCACATATCGTTTCTGAGTCTATATTAAGAGCATTTCAATAACGTTTTCTTGATTTTGCTTCAATGTTTTATGCACAAAGATAGACGTGCACAAGATAGTTTACACCGTAATAATGTCTGAGGAATTAGAAAGCCCCGAAATGGGATCAAAGTTCTTAATAACAGTATGAATTTATTTGAAACGAGCTTTAAAACAAATGAAACATTCTTGAATATTTCATCACATTATTAGAAATGACACATAGATTTCGAAAGAGATTAAAATTAGATAATTTTAAAAGAAAGCCAGTACTATGCAAGTCTTGCTCCGAATTAAGAAATGTTTGTCCGAAGTTACAAATACCAAATCTGATGTTTCTAAAATGTTTAGATGCACGGCAACATTTTTGTGTGTTATTTTTTACCAAATGGAACATACACTTTACGTGATTATGGTATTCGGTAGTTATGTTGATATTAATACATTGTAATGGCCTACCACCAATCGAAATGTAATGATAGGCTTTAGCAAATAGTGAAAAATGTAATTAATTTGTCAATAAAAGTAATAATAACAACAATATAAAATGTCAACTGCTATTTGCAATAAAAAGTGTGTTCCACAAATACAATATTTCATATGATATTTTCATAGAGTTACAGTCAAAGCGATGTTGGTCGGTACGGACGTCCCAATTCTTCTATTCTGTAATTCATTACTGGAATGACGTGCAGGTTGATTTTCTATCGATGACCCAATACTATTCACAAAAAAAGCAAGTTGGGATATTAATAAATAAGAACCACACCTTATACGACTCTCAATTCGTCCTTCAATTAAGTAATAAAAAGCGTGTTCCGCCTTTCATGTGATTCAAGCATAAGAGATGAAAAGTCGTAAAAACTGTCCTTGGTTGGTCGTCACGCTATTCCAAACACAGCGTCTTCACGCGCGTCAAGAAGCGTTGACTCACTCGCTGCGTATGGGCATGTCGCGTATCACGAACGATCCTGGAAGCCGCTTTGAACATCACAAGCCCTCCGACGCGGCGGAGGGAGAGGCCGAGCCGAAGGCGCGGAAGGTGGCGGAGACGGGCACGGAGGTAGCGATGGAGGCGACAATGGAGAAAAATTTTGATCGACGAGGCGACGGAAATGGAAATTTTTGGGTAACTGTGATGTAGGGGGAGATGGTAGAACATCAAATGGGGTTACAGAGGGCGTCAGACGCGGTAGTGGTGAAGGCGGACGCAATGACGAAGGCTGAGATCGGGGTGAAGACAAGGGAGTGGCGAAGGCGGAGGTAGGGAAGAGAACGGAGGTATTTGCTTTGGCGGAGGCATTGGCAAGGCGGAGGTAAAGGCGAAAGCGGAGGTGGTGGCGAAAGTGGAGGTAGTGGCGAAAGATGAGGTAATGGCGAAGACGGAAGTAGAGGAGAGAACGGAGGTATTTGCTGTGGCGGAGGCTGAAGGTGGAGGTAATGACGACGGCAGAGATAATGGCGAAGGCGGAGGTCATGGCGACGGCGGAAGTAATGGGGTGGAGGAGGAGATAATGGTGAAGGTGGAGGCAGCGCGAAGGCGGGATAGCGACATGTTAATACTGGTTGTGATGAAAGCAATGAAAACTGATAGGAAAAGGTATACATTAATATGGAAACGAAGGTGGTTATTGTAAGTGTCAGAGAAGGAAATAGTAGCGGAGTGTCGACGAAAGGCAACAGAAAAACAATGTTAGCTGCGTAGGCGATGTTAGGCGATGTATGGCACACGCGTAAGAAATATCAAACCTGTGACAGAGATAAAGGTGAAGGCTGAAGTGCCGGCAACGAAGATGTAGAGATCGGTGGCGGCATTAGAGGTGGTAGCGTTTGCTGGTTGGCGTGAAACGGTGGGTGGTGGGCGAGGCAGAGTAGAGGCGCCGAACCTGGGGCGGGGAGAGCCACAGCGACGGCCGAGGGACAACGATAGAGGCAGTGGGGATGAAGACAAGAGGGGGCTGGGGTGACTGACTGTTGGAAGGGGCGCGTCAACTGCCAAGTCCATTAGACCCGTACGTGTAGTGCATGTTTTCTTCGATGGAGGACGTTGAACTTTCCCCGCTGGATGGCGAGATCCGGTGTCGACCTATCGTCGGCTAACGGGATTTCCCCAACCAGGTATCTCCCATCCCCAGGTATCGCCCCTGCCGCGACAAGCTCTA